>CM071631.1:19801642-22201642 GCA_036419045.1 Scirpophaga incertulas | reverse complement strand
TAAACACTTATGATATTTTCAATAGAGCAATACGACACCTGAAAAACTTTACAAACACTTAATAATAATGTTTTTAGATTTTCCCGACCTTATTCAAATCGTACGCCAACCGTTTAAATCGAAATTCAGCTGTCATTATCACAATAAAATATTACAATATACGCTTCAGGCAAACATCAAGATGCCATTTTGAATAGCTAATAATCTCATTTATGCAAAAATATGGAATGTAAAAACAATAGCTAGCTAGCATTGTATTGTGAAGTCCGTAAGCTCTTAAAATAAGTTTATTCTACCAGTGGAAACGGACTATAGAGTTTTGCATAAGGAAACTGTATTAATATAAAAAGAATAGATTATTAAAAAGATATTAAGAAGAAGAATAATAATTTATCTAATTATTATTTCTTATTTATATATTTAATTTAAATTATGTATATTATAGTGTGGTAAGGAAAATGTGCAGTACGAAAGCAGATTTAAAGACAAAAATCAAGAAGAGAATGCTTAGAAGTTTTGAACACGTAGTCTGCGCAAGCGCAAATGCTGAATTTACTGTCTAATAATTTAAGGCAACTTGATTGTAAATAATGTGTGTATGTTTCTTCTTTTTATTGTTATCTATGTTTTGTTTTCTTTATCCTTGTTATTCCTAAATTGGGTATTGTTACTCCAACTTAACAACTTGACAGTTGTATATTTGCAGAACGTTAATGATATAATTAGTAGAATGTAGCTAACCTAGGTACATATATTGGGTTTCAACCTAGTTTTTAAGGTTCAGTATAGATTATTTTTGTTTTTATTGGTTGTAATCTGTTTTTTAACAAAAAAAAAGCCTTCTCTGTTCTATTCGAAACTCGGAGATACAAACTTTTGTACACCCATCACACGACTGACCGTAAGTTCATATGAATAATAACATCCATTAAATAGTGGAGAAACACTGTTATTTTTGAGGTTTCTAATGTTATGTCGTAAATAATAACATTTTTTGCGCTTACATTGCAAGCGATTATATACAACGTTCACAGTTTTTCTGTGTATTTAGTATCAGCACTGCACCAGTGCATGAGGTGATAGTTTTGGTCAAAACAAACAATTTTCAGCCTAAATTGCTTTTTCCAAAAGTTACCCGTTTTCAAGATATTTGATATTTTAGGTTTTTTTACTAAAGGTCACCGATGCTTAGGTTATGGCTTTTTTTTTTATTTCCAGCGTTTAGGCTAGAATTTTTTATTGATTTTGTATTAAAGACGTTCAGAATAAACTATTAATAAAATAAAACTATCAATGTTTTACAAGGCAACGGTTGGTACGACCCCAGAATTAAAATTTACATTGTTTTTTTCCTAAAACCTCTAACTTCAGCTCTATTTCTCTTAAAAAAAATACTAGTAGCTATTCCTGCAAGTTGTACTAAAAACATCACTGTTTATCAAGCTACACAAAAAGGTACAATAGTTAGGTAAAATGTTTATAATTCTTAGAAAAAATGCCGACAAACAGATAAGCGGGAGGTGATTACGTGCCCTTAACACAATAGGATTCCCTTTGTTATTGCCGCCGCACTAATTGCGGTTCGACATAAAGGAGATAATGTTATTGTTTACAACTTAGATTATAATACCAAATCTTAACTACACGGACATGGCCGCCTACAGTACATCTTTAAAATCCACTTAGTACAAACTATATTTGGGATGAGCTAATTTTTGCGGCGAACCAATAAATATTTCTCGATAAGCATTGCTGAGAAGGCCGACAATTAGACTAAAAGGGTGATTGATCATGGTTGAACTTTCTCAACATAATTTCAAATAAGAAAATATTCAAACAGTAAAGCAAAGTATCGAGGCGGAGCCATTGTTTCCATGACAACGCCCCGCCCACGGTAGAAGGGGTAAGCAGGTGCGCACGCGACGAAAGTGACTTGCTAAACGCGCAGCTTTTAAATTCATTGTGTCTTTGGATTGATAAAAACGAAGATAAGACAAGCAGTCGAATTGGAAATAGCAATTAATTTGTATTATTAATACAAATGACGCTAGTTGTCTTTAAATAGATTTATAAGGTTCATGTATTGACTATAAGTAAGGTGAGTTATATACGATAATGTGCGACATACCCCGCCGTAAATTGTAAAATACAATGAAATTACCAATCTATGTAAATTCTTATAGCTCTTAATAATAAACATTAGGCTTCACAGACTATTAATATATTTAAATCACTTAAATAGATCAGTCTCATACATAAGTTATTAAATGTTCTTTACTCAGAGATTCGTTCATGAGACAACGCACCTGTAACTTTTTACAATAAAACTTCCATGAATTACTATTGCTATGCCTTTTTATACATTTTAAGAACTTGTTAAAAATATTCTAATGTAAATAGTTAATGTTTATAATTAACAAAGCTAATGATTTCTTGAACAATGAAAATGCTGGCATTAAATTTTTGACATTGAACTTAAAATGTTAAAAAATGATTTTGTGTCTAAGAAATTCGAATGTTATTGTATTGAACTTATATCTGTTGTAGATATATTTATAGTGGATATATTTGTCTCACATATATCTAATTTTGTAATGGCATTAATTGATCTAAAATACAACACCATTGATTTAAAATACTGGATTTTTCTTTTGATATTTAATTATGTGTTGGATGGCATACATATAATTCTATTATGTATCTTTTTCTATTATGATATTTTAAATAACAATTGAAAAGAGTAGATAAAAATGGACCTTCACAAATGCCCGTTTGTAATTTTCGAGGAGACTTAAATTCTCTGAGCAAATGAACGTGCAGTCTTATTTAATATAGCTCTCAATATTAGATTTGACGTCAATAAGTATCTATAAGGCCCTATATTCTAAGTTATTGTATTATTTAGACGGTAGTGTTAGTTCCCATTTCCTAGTAAAGGAAACACCCGAATCGAAGTCAAAATGTGCAAATAAGTAGCTGATAAATGTCAAAAGAAAAAAAATCTTAAGTAATTGCTCTTTTGATTTATTAATTATATCTAGCTGTCTTATATCTTATAATCTGGCTATCTATCTATATATTAATCACAACTATGACCTTAACATCAATATTGTAAGCTGCCTACCGCTCACCGCGATCTTCGCCCACGTGGACAAATATTTCACTAACGCTCACTATAACATAATGTTGTACAGCCTTCTTCGTTAATTGGACACCATACCATATAATGCAAATATTATTATTATTTCATTCGAAATAAAAATTCTATGAGGCCGCATCGATATGTGTTTAAGAATGTAAATAATAATCAATCAACATAGGCTTTAGCTAGCACTTATTAACGTTAATATAAATTTATCAATAACACACAAAAAAAATATGTAAAAATGGATAAATAATAAATTTATTGACAGTTTTGTTTATACTCCTATACAGATGAAGCAACTTTACTATACTCCCTTCCATCTAAGCTGAGTTTAGTCAGTAGTATCCATGAGGATACTCAACCTCTATTCTCCAGAGGCAAAAAATACCATTATGTGATTTTATAATACAGTTTATTTTACTAACGTTTTTGAACGATTCGCGACGGTACAAATAAAGCTGTATCTCCTAAAATAATTATTGCAGGTAAAGTTTTACTTCTTTTATATTTATTAAAAATTATACTAATGTTTGATCATATAAATTGAATAATAAAAAATGTTTACCCACCCAATTACTATAACAATAATGCAAGTCAAAAATAAAGTTTTCCAACTGTAACTGTTTGAATAGTATATATATTTTTAATCGCTATTATAAATATTCTGCAATTAGCAAAAGATGTAATATATCGTTTACAAACTTAAATATGACAAGCGAGCTTAAATGAATAAGTAATCGCAAAAGACCAGAACAAAGCAGAGTAGTACAAACAGCTCGTTCATTGTTTAGAAATTCACAGGGACAACTTGCATCAAAGGCATGCTTAATAGCTTGCAACGAACGCGAGCAAGGAACAAAACAGGTGCAGTTTGACACAGCTATCTCGACATCTGACATAACTTTGCAAAGAGAACTTTCTTCTTTCTCTTGCCCTGTTCCCAATTTTATTTAAGGTCGGGGAACATGTTTTCCTCTTCCACTCTCCTCTATCACTCGCCATTTTAACGAGAACTTTACATGGGAGAAATATGTCAAATGTTACTCTATAACTCATTTGTACGTTCCATCTTAGGCTATGCATCTACAGTATAAAAACCCTCAGTATAAGAAACACAAAAATCAAGTTGAGCGAATTCAGAATAAGTTCGTAAAGTTCCTCACTAAGTTCCTACTATGATATCGTTGGAAAATCGACGTACGGAAAGGGATTTTCTATTCTTATTTAAATTAATAAACAATTATTTGGATTCTCCATTTTTGCTTAGTCATATTTCATTTAGATGCCCTCGACTAAATTCTAGGATGTCATTGTTTCACCTCCCACTCAGACGAACAAATTATTGTAAGAACACTGTTTTCGATGGCGCATGTTCTTTTTATAACAACAATTTTGGGTCTGTCGATCTGTTTTTGTTAAATGTTAATAAGTTTAAGAGCAGTATTCGTGCCATTATCCGTGACCTATATAGCGCTCCATGATTGTTGTTTTGAATACGATTTTTTTTTATTTCTTAAAAACGATCTACTTTAAACATGTATTAGTAATTAAGTGGAAACTTCACTGGTATATGATAATTAATTTTATGTATAGCTTTTAAGTATAATATTTACTGTTTGTTTAATCGATTCGAATTCGAAATAATAATAAATATAAATATAAAATATTACTAAGTAAATCAAATAAATTGGATGTTGTGCATTGTAAATAGAGTATAGAGAAAAGAATAATCTTTGTTTTCTGGACATGGTGTTAAAATAAAGTCTGAATGTTGCCCCGTCAAGCGGATGGATGAACAAAGATTGCATGTTGCTGAAATGCGTATATTCAGATATGTGGAGTGACTAGAATGGATGTGGTAGATGGAGTATCCCCCTAATGTTGATAAATTGAAAAAATAATTTCCTGGTATGGTCACGTATTAAGAAGTAAAAATGATGATGTCACTAGATAAGTTATGGACTTGAAAATGGATGGGCGCGTAGCGAGAGGAAGACCGAGGAAAAAAATAGATGGATTGAGTGAATGATGATATGCTGAAGAAGGGAGTGGAATAGGAAAACATGTTACGTCGACCCCAGATAAAATTGCGAACAGGGCAGAAGAAAGAAAAGGTTGTAACACCTTTTCTATATATAAAATCTAAAATATCAAAACAATGTTTCAGAAATTTAGCTCAAATCAAAAGCATGCTTCGACAACTTGGTAATTACATGCAAAAAATCGCAGTTATACTTGAAGTCTGTTTCTTTTTATAATTATAATTTACGAGCAAGGGATTCTCTTAGAGATTTAAAAAGATTAATATAATATCTTTAGCGAGCCAGTATATTTATGAAAAAATGATTTATGTTTATAAAAATTGTAACATTTTTCATGCAAATTTTCAAATGATAAATTTAAATACAAGAAATAAAAATAAACTTGTCATTCTAAAGTACAGGCTACAAAACATAGATTAAAAGCGCACTTATGGGTAAGGGTTATTATAAAATAAAATAAATAAATAAATAGCTCTCAAGCTAGCTAGCTCAAAGTAAGCTCTGGAAGGCTTGTGTTATGGGATATAGGGTAACGGATAGACATATATTATACATATATAAATAAATTATGTAAAAGTATATTATAACAACCATGACTACGGTACAAATGCTCGCATTCATCACGCAAATATTTGCCCCCGCCGAGACTCGAACCCGGGACCTCAGCGATGGCGATACCTTGAAACCGGTATACTAACCACTCGAGGTTGTCAATTACAAATAAAAATTACAAATTCAATGATTATTTTAATGATGCCAATGCTTGTTGTTGATTTGAAGGCATTACATTCTAAAATGTAAATATTTGTTTTCCCTTATACATTGTAAACACATATGTACGTTGTATGGTAACAACATAATTTATTGTAAATGTTGTTATTACGCCCGTTCTTCTTATCAGCTAAAAAGTACGTCCTGAATTAGTGATGAGAATTTTTTTTAACGATTCAAAAAAGCAATCTATCAAGTCATATTTAACTTAATTTTGATTTTGAGATTAATTTCAAATTAAAATAAAATATAAGGTATCTAAAACATCTATAGTGTTGTTTTTTATTATACAACGTGATCCTTTTAATGTGAACGATGTGAAGAGAATGGAAGTACATAGCATATTTCAAGAAGATATCTCGTACGAAGCATCTTGTATAATTACAGTAGAACTTCACTTAAGGTAAGTTCGTTTAATTATGTAATTATACGGTATTTCATAAAAATTGTACAATGTAAATTCTTTTTTGTTTGATTATGAATTTCTACTATGAACCTTCATCAAAGCAACATTTGTCAAACCTGGAACTAACAATTTCGGCTTATTAGAAATTCGACCTTTACCATTTGAAACGATAAAAATCAACTTAAAAAATGTTATCTGCCATCTAATATGGCTGTAAAGCGACGATTACCGCTTTTGGATCGCGTGAAACGCACAATTGTAACCGGAGACCCATTCTTGATTGCAATGACGGCATAATATTTGTAATTTGAGATGGCGAAGTGTTAAACGTTATTGGGGTAGTTTTGCATTATAATGTGATACATTCAATTCTATTTGAGTAACGTTTGCTATTAAGGGAACAGTGATTATGTTTAAACCGGAAACTCATAATATGTTTAAGAGTTATTAAATTTAGGAGGGGCAAAGTATAGCAGTCCAGACTTTTATTTTGTTTTCTTTTGTAAATAAGCATATTCATATGCATATGGTCTGCCTTCCCACTAAATAGGTAATAAGCTAACAACTCCAATAGAACCTAATGTGATACATTCATTACTATTATAACTGACATAATTTGACAAGCTCGTAACTTAGTTATTACTTGTACTTAATGTAATAACGACCATTTATTCTTTACGGTCATAATTATGTCGACGTTATAACAGTTATAGGAGTAACTTGGTATAACTGTGTTACTATTATGAGTATTACTATTATAAATTAATGCAGGTGTTCTAATTAATCATATTCATATGACATTTAAATGAAAATGTAGAAAAGAACTGAATTTAGCTGTTATTTTTAAAACACTAAGTCTCATTTTAGGAAATTATTCATGGTTTATCTATATACTCGTATATAAAAATTAATACCACTTTTCGTTGTAATTTTATAACTCAAGATCTATCCTAACCAAATGCTAAGGCTTTGTTCGGATTATTTAGTAGATGGTTTATGTGAACTTTGCACAAAATCTGTCGAGCGGTTCTTCACGTATCACATTTTTTGTAACAAATGAATTCAATAAATGGCGGATAATTTTGTAAATGAGGATTTTTGTGTCAAATTGAAACTCATTCATATACTCGTATATACATTTCATGTTGGACGTGTTTCAATTGAAGCAAATTGTCAACGATAAAATAGCAATTAATTAGCGATAATTAGCGATAAATTAGCAATTAATAATTAAATTAGGAAATAATAATTAATATTAAATGAGGAAACCACTACTCCCAGTAATATTATTCCGCGTTTAAAAAAAAAATAAACAAATGTTATCTTAACTAGCTCTTTAAAGATCAAACATTAATATTCGCCTAAAACAAGAAAGGCTATCCAAAGATCTTGAATACATTTATACCTTCGCAGATAAATGTATGCAAGAATAGAATACTTATTTTAGTTACACAAATATAAAAAGACTTTAATTGTAATTACGCCACGGAGATTTTGTTGAACTTCTAAGCCTTGGTCCTATCGACCTTGTGGCTGGGAATGAGAGCAACAGCTCCTAAGGAGAGGGCATAATCCAATGTCTTTTTTCCGTGCAATAAAAGGAGAGGCTAAGAATCCTCTTGGATACCACCGCATCTAAGTGCCGCGGTGATTATGACAGACTCCAAACGGATCAGGGGCGACTCGACTAGAATAACCTACTCAGATCGTGGTACACTGTTACGGTCGCTGCCAGAATCAAAACGACGATGAAGAAAATATTCGATATCCTTCCACTTATTCACTAAATCAAATCATCTTAAATTAACAATACATTGTCCCCTAATGGAAAATTTATTGAATCCAGTTTAAGAATAGCAGACAGTTCGTTAAATTTTCAGGTGTAATTAAATATGGCTCAGATCAGTTGGCAAAGCTTTGTACGCGAACCAGTGGCGGCTTATCGAACGACGACTCAATTAAGTAAAAGGGTTAAGTAATATAAGAAGTATTGAATTTGTGGAAATGTTTTGCTGAACAAACTTAAATGAAAATTTTAATAGACGCACGAAGTTTATAAATCTCCTCCAACCTTTCTAGACGCAAATTTGACTGTTTATTAAATAAACTTAATAAGCTTTATAAATAATGTGACGTTCATTTGATTTTATGGAGCACTAACTGGTGCCCGCGACTTCGTCAGTGCTGGATTAGTATTTCGAGTAGCTTATATTAGCGTGGCGTAATCTTTATACATTGTAGTTATTCTGATGTAATTGAAGTTATGTTATTGTAAAGTTTTATTGAAATTCATCCAGTAGTTTTTACGTGAAGTAGTAACAAACATCCATCCATTCGGATTTTCTCGTTCATTACATTGACTCATTGGAGGAAGCAATTTTATAATTTACTTTTTTTTATACTACGCTGGTGATAATAAGAGTAACGGCTAGCCTGATGATAAGCAGCCACTGTAACCTCTGGATGCCTGTAATACCAGTGCGCATATCCTTCAAAAACATATTTATTACAATTCTCAGCAACAGTTTATTCCACAATTAAAAGCATGCAAGGGAGGAAATTAGGGAGGAGATAAAAAATAATTTGTGGTTTATATCTATAGAAGTAAAGATTGTGTAGAAAAAATATTAACTCCAAAGCATTTCCACTTTGTTGGATACACGCCATTTAATATTACTTTGGGTTTCTAAAGCACCCCGTTATACATAAAACAAAGTTATGGTAGTCACGTAATCACGTAATCACGTGTAATAAATCTACTTGCAACTCAAAACCACCTGAACTGATAGAAATGATCACCTATTTGAATTCGTTTCGTCGTAAAGTCACTGTAGATATGTAAAAATATGCAACAAAAAACCAAACTTGTGCGTCCATCTCAAATAGCTTCTCGGTACATTGCAGTAGGAAATCTATTTTATTTGTGATCTGTCGAAGAAGCTTAAGAACAACCCACGAGTTAGGTTTTATTAGTAGTGTGAGTGAGTACTGACGGATCAGCCGTCCCTCGGCAATCACGGGCGGACCGTACGGACAGCAAAAAGGCTCATTAAGTATTTATTGTGGAAAAAAGTGATAAATGATCAGGCGATCGGCATTGTGAAGTACGACTTTCATTATAAATTGATGGAGTTAATTGTACCCTAGTTTAAGTTAGCTGTTGCTTTGGAATAATATTTAGAAGTGAGACTTTAGACAACAAGAATTCAAATCAATAGTAAGGAAAAAAGTCTTTACTCATTCTAGACTGTTTAGAACCGAGCGAATAAAATGGAAATTTCACAGTCAATCCTATTTTAATACCAAGAACAAAACTTTGTGACTGTTTTCCTAAAGACAATGCTCTTATATTAGCCTCGTTTAAAGTCGAACATATGGTGTAGCTAGGGAAACACCACATCTGAAAGCCCTATCTATGCACGTACGTGGAAAAATTGTCATGAAAACTGTGTCAAATCCGTGTAGCTACCATGAATTGTGTTCGTTGATATCGACAGTGTACATATTTTTGTAACAAAAAATTTGTACAGCGCCTCTAGCGGAACGTAATTGTACTATTCTTTCATATTAAGCTGACATGAGTTCTATAGGTTACTATACGTCAAATAACTATCGAAAACCATACCAAACTCATGTTAGAGCCACAGATCGATTCCAACTGCAAATATTGCTCAACAAATCATATATTTGTTTTCACATGCATTTTTTTTCTGACTATACTCGCTAACTAGTCGTTAAACTTATCTATACTGAGCTACGCACATAACAGCTTCGCAAACAACTTATTTTATTCCCCGGGGGCAGGAGAAAAATGATGTCCCTGAGACACTTATATGGAATAATCTTATCAGGTCAGCGTACGATGCTCCACATATTATAATATATTATATTAGTATTGAAGATTGAAATGGGCGCGTTGGAAATATAAAAATCATTGCAAGATATAAATATTTGTAGACAAATTTTACGTTTATTTACATTTTAAATGTTACGACTAAAATTGAGGAGTAACTTATTTACTGGACAACGAAAAGTTGTTATAGGCATCCTTTGTAACCATTCCTACATGCTTAAGTGCGAATTTAATTGTAAACTCTGGGCGCGGCCATATAAATATGACACTGCGTTAAATTGAAAACAATCGATCTGGAGTACTTACGCTAACGGAGAAATTAATGGCATAATTCTTTTATACATGCCAAAATCCGACGAGCGTACATGAAAATATTTATGAAAGTCGAGGAAGCTAGGGAGGTATGTTTAGACCGTTGCAAGTGGAAAACTGTGATCTCTGTCTATCCCCAAGGCTAAGTGGTGTGTGTATATGTAGTATGTAAATAACAAATTATTGTTAAGCAACAATCGTTTCCAGCAAGCTCCAGCAGGTAACCTTGGACTAGGGAATAACAAAACAAAGAGTTAAATATAAGATGAAAGCGGTAATTGAACTAGACAGATAGACTACAATTATTTTGAGCTAAGAAAACCGATAGGAAGTGGCTCAATATGATATTAAGAGCTATAACTTATTGTTTCAATAATTAGACATTTGCTGTACTTACGGATAGTGGCCACTTCCAGGGATCTCCACATCGGGGCTGGACTGATCCTGAGTTGTTAGCGTCCAGGACCGCATCACACTTATAGTACTGATAGTCGATCCGGTCCACCTCGTGAAAGACCTTTATATATTGACGTTAAACTAAATGTAAGCTTATTTTCGCTCGCCAATGTTTGTTTATAGGAATTAGAGTTCTTCTCATTAGCTCTTTGTCTCACCATTGCGAACACTGTATTTCATAATTTACAATTTAGTAATAATCATCAATAAAATCAATGGTTGTGTCCAATTTACAGCCTTTGTCCTTATAATTTATATTAGAGATATAACAAAAAAATACACTTAACAACCGAATCGTCATAACCACTGGGTGTTGATGTGTCTTTTTATATCCTTAAATTTTACACATCTATGTTTTTATATCTCTATTTTATACCGCTATGTTTCTATACAAATTTTCTTTTTTATAAATAAATTGGGTTTTTATTTTGCTCCGCTATCGATATATTTTTCCCTACATAGGTGATTCTACATTCCATTATGTGTACATATTTAGAAAATGTAGAAATTGGAAAGTTTTTAATGAACTATAGTGCAAGTTTAACTTGAGAAATCTAATAAATATTTTTATTTCCATGTCATGTCACATTCAAGAGTTTTACAAACAAATCATTCACTCAAACGCAACTAGTTACACAAACATCGAAATTTTCACATTTTTATAATATTGGGATACAAGCGGGAATAATAGGATGTTGCACGTGTGCGACCGTTTTGTGTTCATCCCGGGGCGTGGCGTTAAAGGTTGACTTATTCCAGTAATCGCCAGGTGGGAGACACGAGTTTCGGAAAAAACCGTGATTACATGGTTCAGAAAATCACTGCAGTCGGCTCTCGAACTAAATGATTTGTGGTAGCGACATTTTGGAGACAATTTAGTTAAAAGACGTGTATTTGTAACTGTAAACGTGCTGTTATATAATTAATTGAGGGGTAACAAAAATGTTCTCTTAGTAAATTGAAAGAACACAAAATTTCAATAAGCGAATTAAAAGTTATGGTTTTCTGAATAAGACTCATTTTTAACCAACGGATGGTCCTTCGAACCATTTTTAACCAAGAGATAAAAAATAATAAGTCAAATATAAAGATTAAGAATATCATAAAAAAATTGGTACTTGTTTCCTTTTTGACTTGATGATAAGCAATTAGATGATGTAAAGTTATTTGTAAAAGCACGGCAAATTGAAATAAAACAACTTTCGTATTTAGTTTAATATTTTAAGTATTGCTCATGTACATTTATCCGACGCTCCTACGATGAAAAATAATATCATGAGGCAACCTTCATACACCAACGAAGAAATTTAAAAGTGAATATTATTCGACAAAGACGAAAAGGTGTCAAAATGTAAGGTTATAATCGCAAACGAATATTTTAAGCAAGTGAAATAGTTTGTGTATCTGATATCTATACGAGTATTACAAGAAATGGTTAATATAAGTCTGACATTGACAGAAGACGAATAATGACAGGAAACAACGTGAATGGAAATCTAAATGGCTTCATGAGCAACCAAAAAAAGGTACGTCTATCTATATATGGAGATGTGTTAGTCCCTACTATTATGTATTAATTCCTTTTGTAACAAAAGACAGATAAAAGTAGGATCAATGCAATAGAAGATAACCTTTGGAAGATATAGCTGGAGTGACCACGAAGGATAAATTTCGAAATAGTGTGATAAGGGAAACATGTTAATTACGAGAAGGGAATGCTAAGATAGTTTGAACACGTAGAAAGGGTGAACCCAAGACGACTGATGAAAAAAAATATCTGTTCTAGGGAATTTCAAAAATATAAAATACTTGTGAAGACATTAGGATTAACCCTGAGCTCGAATTACGGATCTGCGCGCGCCAGCGGGCCGTCGGTGCCGTACTCTCGCACCTCGAAGCTTGGCTCCACGCGAAGGAGGAGGTCACCTACCGATTGACTCAGATACTCACCGGGCACGGCTGCTTCGGTGAGTATCTGTGTCGAATAGGACGGGAGGGATCGACACATTGCCACCACTGCGCATCCGACCTTGACTCGGCCCAGCACACGCTGGCGGAGTGCCCCGCGTGGGCCTCCGAGCGCCGAGTCTTGGTCGCAGAGATCGGGCGAGATCTGTCTCCGCCGGCATTGATTGCGGCAATGCTGGCGGACGAGGGAGGTTGGAGGGCTGTGGCCTCCTTCTGTGAAGCAGTGATGCTCTAGAAGGAGGCCGCCGAGTGGGGTCGGAAGATGGCCGATCCCGCTCAAAGAAGGCGGCGCCGGGCTCGGTAGCACAGCTGCGGCGCCGCCACGGGTCGCCGGCGGGCGCGAGGAAGTCGCGACTGCTACGGCGACCCGGGATGGACCACGCCCCTTCCGTGGCCGGGGGCGTCGTCGGTGGAGGAGACCGGGGGAGGTAGTAGCCTCCCCCGAGGAGGGCTCCCCTCTAGGCAGGGAAGCGGAGGCTGGGGGTTCCTGAAGTGGCTTTATGTTCCCGGGGGCTCCCTACATGCCTGAGGAAGCCATCCCTGAGGTTTTTAGTGGTTAGGCCTCCCCTTCTGGGGAGGAGAGCCCCACATAACCGCCGGCTCGCCACAGCCGGGGTATGCAATTTAATGCATTTTCCTCAGAGGAACAAAAAAAAAAAGGATTAACCCTGAACATCTTAAATAGAAGGTCGCTGGCAAGATCAATTCAAGCTGTAGGGCCCTTGTGGCCAAGGCTAAGGCTAAATTTAGTCGGTAGGTCACGCTGGTCAGACCGCTCTGGCCGGCGTGGAGGCCGACATAATCACCATGGCACTTGCCTTGTTGCGGTGGTATTCTTGGTGCGTTTCATGCTCGTTGTGAGGATTCTAAGCCTCTCTCTCGTGAGGGAAAAATATACAACAAGATCACATTTATATGTATGTATGTAAAGATGAATGGTAGAACTGAAGTATTAATTAGTGTACAGTAAAAAAAATATATACTTAATTAAATTGATTACTTTGCAGCATATTCTCGGCACGTCTATCCGACCGAAACCGAATTAACCAAAACCTAGCCACTATCAGTGGATCCAAAAATCAATGCTCAAAGTCACCAAAAGGCAATGGAGAGAGCTAAGCTAGGCTAACGAAGTTTCTATGTGTGATAGTATTAGAAATTCCGCAAAATCCGCAAAAAAAGCAGAATCTCAACATAGCTCAAATAATTGTGACATCTAAGTAACAGTCACTTGGGCACATTGCTCGCAGAACTGAAGGCCGTTGATGGCGGAATGTTGCTCTAATGCCCATACCACAGCGCCAGCCAGATACCACAGCGTTTGTTGATCGCTAACAAGATCGGCAGACGATTTAGTGAAGATCGCAGGAACTTGAAAAGATCCGGATCCGGATGCATTTGTAATGCATGTAGGTCAAACAACTCTTGAGCACTCCCTCCATTAGTATTCTATAGTAAACCGATAAAAGAGGGACTTTACAATCTTTAAAACTCAGAAAGTTTGAACTGATCAGTGTGTCCTCACCGACACCTGGCTCTTTAACGAGTCAAGAACAGCCAGCTAGTTTTAAGGAGAATTTTATGTTATAGTATCATTTTTTAAATAATATATTTTTTTACGCCTACTTTAAATTCTTAGAATCAACCTCAAATCGAGTGGCAGAGAATATCAAGAGTCAGATGAATCCTTTCTAAGCCTCTGCTTTTTAGGATGCAGGGCAACACCGTCAAAGCATTTCATTCGTCTCATTCCAGACAAAATACTCAATTTCGTTTTGTGCGCTCAGAAATGACAAGCGACATCAGAATACAAATCAAGTATTTGAATTGAAAATTCGAATGGAGCAAATGTGCAAAAAATTTTTAATTGATTCTCATTTGGAAGAAACGCGTTTTCATCATTGATGTTGGATTATTCCAATCTTTAGTAATGTGGCAATAATTATCTAATTCACAAGAATAACAAATGTTCCACAATTATCCCGACCCGGTGAGATAAAAAGCTTATAAGTCTAGTTCGTAAGTTGAGGATTTCTCAATTTTGAAGATACGAAAATAACCATCATCCTTAACTATAGGTATTAGCGCTACGAAATAATTTCAATCCATTACAGGTCCTTAAGTATGTCGTATTATTTCGTACTTTTCTCTGAATCCCATTTGACAGATGATTTTATTCTATACTCATATTCACTTGTTCCAAGATCAAAAACAAAATATAGTCATTACTGAGGTTCTAAAAGCCAAATTATTAATCAAACACGTCACAATTCTCTTAGAGCTTTATAAATTAAAACTTTCTTTGAATCGTTCACAGTAACAGTTTGAGTTAATAATGTCGTGGTATGAATTGACATACGAAACAAGTGATACCAAATTGATTCTCAATTGAATCGTGTAAATAACGTATTAATCGTTTTACTCATTCTACACAATTTGAATCCAAAACTGAATCAACATTTAAGCTGGTTGTAAGATCACCACCTGTTGTTGATTTGGACTATTTCATACCTTATCACTACTAATTATATTTACTACTATGTATAGTAGTACTAGCTGGTGCATGCGACATCGTCTGCGCAGTCTTAGTATATATTTATATATTATTAATATATTGAGTACGACGGACGAAGTCGCAGCTATCTACTAGTATCTTTATAAATTTATTCTGATGTATAAGCTATATTATTGTAAAGTTTCATTAAAATCACTTCAGTAGTTTTCTTCTGAAAGTGTAACAAGCATCCATCCACAATTACAAATTTTCTCGCTTATAATATACTCGTAAGTAGTGATAAAGCTGAAAAAATGTTGATATTAATCATAGTGCAACATTATGAACTAAACTTATAACTTCGAGAGTAATGATTTGAGTAATAATTATTGAGAGCTATGTGAAAATAGATACCTTCCAGAAGAATCGTAAGAGAAACACTTCGGAATATCAAATAAGTAAGAAATTTCTACATCCAGGATTATAAGTCGAACTGACTGTATGTACATTGGGAAACGAACTTCTCTAAAAATCAATAAATACTCTGATTTTACAAAACGACTATCAAGAGAGGGGTATACCAACTAAATTTCTATACATCATTAACAGTAATCGACTTAACCAAGGATTTTGAAAAAGCGGCTATCACGGGCTCATGTGGAATATGCCTAAGTAGTAAGAGAGAGAGAGTAAGCCAGGAAGCCATAAAGAAAACGAGTACTGACCTAAACTTACAGCTGAGTCCGAAGTCTAGAGTGCTTCTGACTCTGCTCTTAGCCTGGAATAAATGAAATACTAATCGTTTTCTTTCTCTTTCTATTTTCATATAATGACCAACTATAGGCACTACAGTACAAGTACAGGCATTGTTATGGGATTAAATAATGACACATCATAGATTTATCAATATTATATTGTGAAATATGAAGCGTAAATTGCAAAAGCCATATTTTTCTCATACAATAGCGAGGCACTTAACGGTAATTCTTCAGCAAATATAATTCATTCCTCCATAACCAATAACAACAAATGAGAAAACGATATTGGAACAAGCAATTCGCGTGTTTGCCAACCGTTAGACAACTTTGTAACGAGATACATCACACGTTGTGTAAAAAATTACGTTCACACCTACCTTTTTAAGTACGCACGCGAATGGACGATCAGACAGATGTTCGACTAAGTGA
Organism: Scirpophaga incertulas; assembly: GCA_036419045.1. NCBI lineage: Eukaryota > Metazoa > Arthropoda > Insecta > Lepidoptera > Crambidae > Scirpophaga > Scirpophaga incertulas. Next base: position 22,185,008 of record CM071631.1, on the reverse strand, counting down.
TGTGATTTGTCCGGTGTAAACAATGACAGATTCGTTAAATTTAAATTTACGATAATTACAACGACACCTCAAACCGTATCGTATAACTTTTCGCAAATGTGACGTAAATTTTGCGAATGTTCGTCTGTCAAATTCAATTCGTCGCTGTCATTTGAGGCTTTCTTATGTCAAAATTAATATCGTTCGTTCGATCGTCCGCTGAAATGTAACGATAGTAACTAAGAGTAGGATACGACACGACGAAGTCCACGACATATCGAATATCGTTTTTAAGAGTACGCTCCCAGTATCTTTTGTGGTGTCCCTTCTTATAAGTCTGTGAAGCCAGCACCACCAACAGCCCAGTGAATAATGTCCACGAGCTTAATGATATTCTTTGGTGTCATGGCCCAGTTTACTGGTCTTAAGTATCCAATTCCCGTCAGTTTAATATACATATATGTATACTTGCTTTGGTCCCACGGCTTCGTTTGCGCAGGATTAGTGTTTCGAGTGGCTTGTATTGACTTGGCGTATATTTTTATAAATTGTAGCTTGTGTGTTGTTCTGGTGTGTAGACTGCGTTGTTGTAGGATATAAGTATTTTCTTCTTTTTTTACGTTAAATTGACCATATAGTATTACATAGTATATATATAGTATGTATCGTATAGTATATTATATATGATATTTATGACATGTTTTTAGTGTACATTATGACTGATTTATTTATTGATTTGACATAATTTTGTGTGTTTAGTTTTAGTTTCTACTAATTAGTATTAACATTTAGTCAGCTACGGCTACGCTTGTGGCTGGGCTAGTACAGTCTCTGATCGTCTACTGGTCCACAGAATATCAGTGGTGGTGATACGTAAATGTCACAACCGTTTACTGAGTGGGGACCTTTTTGGTACCCATATACACTATATTTAATTATTAAGTTTATATTGTTAAGGTTTGTTAAGGCGATTAGGCCTTAGTCAACCACGCTGGCCCAGTGCGGGTTGGTTGACTACGTACGAGTACACCTTTGAATCGCTTCGCAGATGTACGCAGTTTCTTCACGATGTTTTCCTTCACCGTAGGAGCGTCGGTGTACGTATGAAATGTACATATGAAATTCGGAACGAAAAACACATTGGTACACGGTGGGGATTAGATCGCGGGCCTCCCGATTCTATGCGGCGCACAAACCAGTGCAGAGACCACAGCGCCACCGATGCTCTTATATTGTTATTGTGTGCCAAATAAACATTTTTCTTTCTTTCTAACTAAAGTAATTGACATTTTTTAAGAATATTTAGAATTCGAAAAACAAAGTACTTTTTGCTTTTATTTTATTGGACACATACAAAGGATGGACAAAATAAATTTATAAAAGGTATGCCAACAGACAAGTTAACAAATGAAGAACTTGTCGATATCAAAAAGGCGATATCGAAATCCTGAAAACAGGCCAAGCTCAAGTATGAATGAAAGCCGAGGAGACTAGAGTATGTTTGGATCGTAGCAAGTAGAAAACTATGATCTCTAACTTGGAAAGAGGAATAACCATATATTTTTTTTCCAGCAAGTTTATTGGTTTTACCGTTTAATATCGCTGAGCTTCCACAAATTATACCTGACCTATCTTAAGCACTTTAATGTTTAAAATGTCTAATGAATTTAGTGTTCATGAACAACACTACCGGGGCGACATGACACGGCAAGACGTCAAGAGTAAGCTTAGAGCCAGAATTTCCGTCGTAACGGGTATTTAAGCTGCCAGTTTTGCATGATAATTTATTGCATCGTGCATCGTGTCATGAAATTATGTCGACGAGAGTATTATAGCTACAATTTCGTTTGCATGCTGAGTCTGTTGGTTAGTACTTAGTTTCACTAGATATGAGAAATGATGCTCTATACCGCAAACTATTATTTATCTAACTCTATCAAAATCTCATTATTAAACATCGATTTTAAATACAATTAAATAACATATGTAAAAACATATTTTTCGTAAACTAATTTTAAAAACCTAATAAGTATTTGACTAAATATATTAAAAGATTTCTCAAGATAAAATGTCATTATGATATGATTTTATCATTCAAAAATTTATTAACGTTATAATAGCATTTGTCAATTAGAGATTTGTCAATCTACATAGATATTTTATTTATTTCATAAGATACATATTTTTTTTTTACCTTCTCGAAGCTCTGGACAGATTGCAGCGGCGCGCTATCCGCATAATCGGCGATGTGGAGGCAACCAACACCCTCGAGCCTCTACAACTTCGTCGTGATATCGCCTCTCTTAGCGCCTTCTATCGAATGTTTAATGGGGAATGCTCTGAAGAACTATTTAGCCTTATCCCTCCCTCTCGTTTCCTTTATAGAAACACACGTAAGGGTCTTCGGAGCCATCCGTACACTATATCCCCCATTCCACACCGCACTAAGAAATTCGAAGATTCCTTCTTCTGCCGTACTTCCGGCACTTGGAATTCTCTGCCTGCGTATGTGTTTCCTTCATCCTATAACATGGGTTTCTTCAAAAGAGGCGTGAAAAGCATCTTTTGGGCCGGCAGGGATGGGGCAGGTAGGAGAGTGGTGTAAAGTCATTATCCTATCTGTCTCATTCTATCTCATTTGGGCCTCTTTCACCGCTTAACATCAGGCGGGAGGAAGTCATCTGCCGGGCCTAGCATTAAAAAAAATACAGATAACATTTATTCCAAAATCCTACTAATATTACAAACGAGAAATATTGTATGGATAGATGTTTGTTACTCTGTCACGTAAAAACTATGGAATGTATTGTATTGAATCTCTACAATAAAATAGGTTATAATATAAGAATAACATATCGGCTAAAACTTATTAAGATATATGCCATAGATATACGACAAAACGAGGGCACCGTCTAGTCATACAAAATAAATAATTAATGTCAAATAAAAATTCTAAACTGACATCAAATACACGTGCACAGCATAGTTTCACCCAAATGAGGTAAAATTTAAATTAGTTTGTACAATATATATCGAGCTTAAACTGTTTAGTAAATTTTACATCAATAAATCATATAAATGTGTTACAAGAAGTACCCCACATGACTAACAAAATTAATTTCAGAGCTCACTATATAACACAACGCAAGTTCCAGGAGTGAGTTACTTAAAGCCGTATTCATAAATTCCAGCTACAAGATCCTGGACGCAGCATTAATGGGGAACAGTAACGTATAACACTTAACAGAACCCGAGGCTTTCACGAATATTGGATCGGATGTCGATCGTAACTATGTATTTGATAGCATAGTATTTACTGGTAATGATCAAAAAGAAATAAATTGGTAGTAATAAATAAATAAAATAAAAATCAATTATTTCATGCTACTTGATCCATACCTATTTGTTAGTTTGAGTTTTTATAAATATAATGTGAACTAATTTAAAATTAAAATTTTAATAATTTAATTCTTTTTAATCATATCTACGAATAAATTAAATATATCAAATCAGTTTGAAAGAAAGAAAGAAAAACATATTAACGACCTTTGACGACCTCCGTAGTCGAGTGGTTGGTATGCTGGTTTCAAGGTGTCGCCATCTCTGAGGTCCCGGGTTCGAGTCCCGGTGGGGGCAAATATTTGCGTGATAAATGACAGCATTTGTACCTTAGTCATGCTTGTTATAATTTCTATCAAATTTATTTATATATGTATAATACTCGTATATGTATATCTATCCGTTATATGTATTTAATGGCTAATTTGCAATGATTGCCTGCAATAAAAAGGCTAACAACTCACCTATGACGCTGCATTATTACGATACAGCGCTGGTCTTCTGTCGCGCCTAGGCTGCTGCGCGGCGGTAGAAGGCGGTTCTATGACACTCGCCCTCCATGACCCCAACCATGGACAAACAGGACACTGAGGTGGATTATTGAGTATGCTCGGCCACCCGCCGGGAGAGTCCCACGCACCAAATTTGATTTGCCAAATTAACAGGTATGGTGCTTAATTGCTACACCCTGTAAAAAAGGCTGTCTGCGCGCACAGTATACGTACGTAACACATAGCTTTGCTGCGTATAAAAATAACAATACAATAAAAATAAAATAATAAAAACATTATTACTCTGGCCCCGTCTCGGTCATTTCGGCTTGGATCATGCATCTTGCGGCTTGCGGCATGAATCCCATTATGCTGGCGAAGTTGCGTCTCTGCACCGCAAGAGCGATACGTTAGCCGAAATAACCGTCAGCCTTAATGTCTGCTGTAGTTTGAACCAGTTGTACCGATAACGCTTTAAAAAAAACTTTAATATCATCGATCAGAGCATTCATTCATTCAGCAGAATCTTCACCGCAAACGATAAGAAATAGATATCTCAAGATAAAATGATAAATGCCATTGATTCTTAAAATACTTAAAATAAATAATTCAACTATAATAAATAATGCACACCACTGCTACACAATGTAATTTTATTATTGTCTAGTGCAATAAAACTCAGTAGCAAATTGAGTGTGGCGATAAATCTGGAGTTACATGCCATTTTGCTAACAACATTAATTGCGGGATGCTACGAGGTGCCGAGCGCTGGCGGAAACCGCAACAGTGTTTTGGTTTCACAGCAGCACTTGCACTAGCATTGTTACATGTATAACCTATACAACTGACAAAGGAATAAAAACCTAGTAAAGAAGATATATATTGTAAAGAAAAAAATACCAAAATCATAATTTAGTATTTGAGTTACACAAAATAAAATTACGATTACAAATTTATTAGCAATTAAGTACGAGTAACTTAACCCAAGATTGTACGGAATATTCGATGCGCGAGTTCGACTACGCATTAATCAAAAGCGAATCTTGTTAATAATTAATTAAATTTACGGTTTTATTTAAGGTACCTTCTAAACGAGTGCCAACATCTGCCTCAGACAACCCATCACGAGTCGTCTCAATCAAGCCGGATTGATTGCGTGGTTCTTTTAGTGCTTATTGCATCTAGCAGTCTATTACCAGCTTGTCCTGTGAAGTAAGTGACAGCTCCTAATTCCAAGAATAATTATTTCTCAATTAACTGGGAGTGTGTATGTTTTCAAACATATATGTTTTATATAATTTAGAATTTGTATGCTTTCTAACAATTATACACGATTCAATTTCGAATGATTTAATGTCTTTAAAGAATGTATAAAGGTAAGGCATGTAATTATAACACAATCGATTTTATGAAGGTTTTATAAAAACAAAGTAAATTTTAATAAAAAATAAAAGCCAACTTCTTAACTATGCGTATTTGTATAATATTAAACTAAAAAGTTATAAATATTATTGTCATTACTTCAAAGCAGCCCTAAAGGACTTAATGTCCATTATTTATAATTAATCTATTTGGTGGTTATCTTAGACATTTTTGTAGTCAGTGCCAGTCTATCGGTCTACTCCGGTCACCCAATAAAAATAGTATGACTTCCTTAGACATTTTTGTAGTCAGTGCCAGACTATCGCCCTACTCTGATCACCCATAAAACAGCATTAAACTGTCTTAGACATTTTTGTAGTCGGTGCCAGTCCATCGTCCTACTCCGGTCACCCATAAAACAGCATTAAACTGTCTTAGACATTTTTGTAGTCGGTGCCAGTCCAATCGTCCTACTCCGGTCACCCATAAAACAGCATTAAACTGTCTTAGACATTTTTGTAGTCGGTGCCAGTCCATCGTCCTACTCCGGTCACCCATAAAACAGCATTAAACTGTATTAGACATTTTTGTAGTAGGTGACAGACTATCGCCCCACTCCGTGTTATGTTAAACAACGATAAATTTACGGTTTTTGATTCTGTGCTATATACCATTGCTTCGGGCCAAATTTTACGATTCAAGGTCAATGAGAAATAATATATTTTTTGAATCCCTTGTAAATGTAAATATATTAGTCATAGTAACGTAAAAAGCCTTTTGATTGGGTCTACTAAGAAATTTGATATCATCACTTTATAGCAAAGGAGTGACTTGAGTATTTGATATTCTTTTCAAATTGACACCTCCTTAGAAAAAAGGTCTTGACAGGGACACACAGATAAACAACAAAGGCTGCATTAAAAAGAATTAAATTAAAATAATCCATATTTTCTACCGTAACCGACTTTTGACAACCTCAATAAGTACAAATATTAATTCAGTTTTTATTAATTTTGTACTTATTTCTCTATCAGCTACTTGTTGTAGAGCTTTTTAAAAGTATTTTTCACAAGTCACACAGACTTCATAAGAGTTAATTTCTTTTATTGTCAACCTTTTCATCTTTTTACTCTTTTAGGTATATAAAAGAGTGTGTAGATACTTATTAGCAAATTTACTCTACTGCCTAATGCTAATTATAAGAGAGTGAAGATATTTATAAGTCTATTAATAGCGTTGTCAGATATGACTTTAATAAAAATTTAAAAGCGACAATCAACTGCCATGTTCAAAAAATGCTTGGGGTACAACTTGTTAAATTAAAGTCTGTATAAATATACAGACTTTAATTTATACGCGTTAGAACTTGTTTGTACGGGAATATATGTTTTATTTGTTTTCAACTAATATTTAATGTTATTTTTCGGGAGACGTGCTTTATATTTTTTTAAATATAGTTTTAAACTATTAATTATTCAAATTATACTATTGTATTTAAAATCATTGGCATATTAAGCAAACAAATATTAAAAACGTCACGACAATCAATGGTACTTGTTTGGCTTGACTGTTTGATTAGAATAATGACGTAGGCATATCGAATCGCGACTTTTGTCACCATTCAACACCGTAATGTATTCCGACTGAAATAAAGAAAACAAATTAAATGTTTAATTCAAACATGCCAACTGGTCGTTTCGTTACGCCGTACCTCATGAAAAAACACTCAAAAATATTGCTTATGCACACAAAGTTAAAGTTCAATATTTTAATGTGTATTTTGCACAAAATGCAATGTAATTTTTATTACTGTACTCTAGGGTTCGAGTTTGGAGTTTCAAAAGTTGTAACTAAGTGTTATTAGTAAGCAAATCTGATTCTTATTTTCTTATAGATAAGTAGTGATTTTGCATGAAAATTTTATAACGTTAACGCTTTTAATATATGAATTTTGTTAAGCCATTCAACAAATGTTCCAAGTGAATTGGAACCGTAACCTACGAGATTTAACGTTAATTCTTGAGTGGTAAGTTGGTAACGCTACAATAATAGCAGAAACATATGTGAAACACTTGAAGCATAATGAAATTACTTTGCGAAACGTAAAGCATGAATAGTCATTGTTGCGACCACAAGTGCTAGCAGTGTATGCGGTTTGTTCATTGCTCGTGTTTGATTTTGTTGCGTGTGACAGCATTTTATTCATTTCAAAGGGGTAGTGAGATGTCGCAAAGCACTTGCTGTCAGTTTCGAGGCCTATTTAATTTATTATGTCGTTAAGTATGCGTTGAAGTGGGGGCTTAACATATATCAGATTTTTTAAAGTGAAATAATGTGATTATTAAGTGCGTTTATATTTTTATTAAGATCATCAGCCAAGAACTATAAATTACCATTTTACTCTAACTCTACATAGAGTTCAAGGTCGGTGTCTCTTCTCCTAACTATAGATTATATTTTGAAATGAATCTCTTTATTTCTTAGGATTAATTTATTTTTAGTTTACAGAAATTATAACTACATCAAGACTTTTTCTCACAGAATCCTCACGAGAAGCACGAAACGTGCCCGGGATACCACCGCACGGCAAGTGACACGGTGATTATGTCTGACCAACGTGACTTACCGACTAAACTCAGCCTGTGCCTAAGTTCTAAGGCAAATTATGAAGATTAAATCTATGAGTTGATACATCGTCTTTACACTTCACGGCACTGGTAATCTCTAATTTATTCATCGGGACTCGATTGTCAACCCACCGTGATGTACTCGAGCAAATCACAGAAGAGTTAAATTTTAACAAATTCTCGTAATAAAATTCCGGCGTAATCTTCCAAGGGACACGTGTCGTCCGGGCTTAAAGCCTCTAATACACGAGGAAATGAGAGCTGAATAATGTATACAGTGCCGCTCAAACACATAGATAGTATATGTAATGTGGCGGGTGACACGAAATCAAATTTTAACGCGCCTTTAAGCAAGAAGTTTGATAATCTCTGTTACAACTTAGAATGTTGATGTTAAAGTGGTTAATTTAATAATTAAATTAGTGATTTAACTATAATTTTAACAAATTAAACACACGAATATTTATTCATTTGTTTATCTCCTTATACTATCCCTACAGGCTAACATCTAATATCAAAACTATTTTAAAAACAAAGTTATTTTTTAATGTGAACAGTCATATTTATTATTATTTAAACTACTTATGAGTTAATTAATGAAAATGCGTATTACCCAACTTTTTACTAATGCTATACATAATATTATATTTATGAAATATAGCGAATAGTAATAGACTGACAAAAAAATTAAAAGTTAGCTATGAGGACAATAATAAGTAATGTTTAGTTTTAGGGTTTTTAAAGTCATATATTTAATATAGGTTTAATTTGCAAACTATGATCGTACGGTGAAAGAAAACGTAATAAGAAAATTTACGTTAACTTTTTAGACAGTTATGGTGGATTTGTCGTTGTCGAACATCCTAAAGACGACAGCAAAAGGTCCCGTCCCGATGGATGACGTGGGGCTCCTTCTGCGAAACAATAAAATAAATCATTACAGCCTACTGCGTCCGCACCGAGGGACACTAGCCTACCTACGAGCAATGTTAGAGCGATTATGCCTTAGTCAACCACCACTCTGGACTACATACACATTTGAATTTCTTCGCAGATGTATGCAAGTTGCCTCACGATGTTTTCCTTCACCGTAGCAGGGATATATGAAATTTAAAAAACGAAACACAAATCATCAGATTCGTAAACCAGTGCGAAACCGAAGCGCTAATAATGCTGCTAAAATATTTCTTATACTCACATCAATTAACATAGTACAAAGTAAGTTCTGTAAGGTTTGTGTTATGGCATCTACTAGACTAGGGTAACAGATACACATACATATATAAATAATTTTGATATATATATATATATATATACATATATATATACCGGGATTCGAACACTATATCTCAGAAACACCGTAAAACCGGCGTAATAACCAAACGGAGATCCTCAAATTACACAGTAATATTGGAGCCTTCACCAACATTACTGTGTAAGTCTTACGGCTGGCATAGAAACTGGATCAATCAAGCATATGTCGCTAGAAAAACCGATCGGAGACAATGATATTATACGAGGAGCTGACTCTAAGAGGGCCTTGTCGGTTGTAAAGCACACTCCACACAAAAAGATGAAACACCTCACTTCCGCAGACATTCTTCTCAGTCTGCAAGGATTCAGGTCTTCGAGAGATAGACTGTAGTGACACTGTCCACCAACAACGAACGGAGAAGATGGAATAGACGCCTTACTCGCACAAATTTCGTAAAGTGTTTTGAAAAATCATCAATACTACAGTTACACTCTCATGATGATCATCATCATTTTAGCCAATAGATACCCACTGCCGGACGTAGACCTCCCTTAACCCGAGGAGGGCTCCCCTGTATCGGCGAGGGAGCGGAGGCTGAGGGTTCCCGGAAGTAAATTGGTGTTCCCGGGGGCTCCCTATATGCCTGAGGGAGGCCATCCCTGAGGATTTTAGTGGGTAGGCCTCCCCCTTCTGGGGAGGAGAGCCCCACATTACCGCCGGCTCGCCACAGCCGGGGTATGCAACTTAACGCATTTTCAAAAAAAAAAAGACCTCCCCTAATGATCTCTACATTGGTTGGTCCTGCGCTATCATCTAACGCCTTCATGCGATCTACACCAAGTCGTCTGCCCATCTTGTGGGAGGTCTGTCAACAATGCAATATCCGCCACTGCCTTTGGAAGACCTTTCCACCCTAGCAGCCAACAATCCTGAGAGCAATGTGCTCTGCCCACTGTTACCTAATGTGCGCAATTCTTCGAGCTATGTCAGTGAACTTTTCGCAGAAGAACACTTCTACAGCTTTCATTATAACTGATAACGCAGAGAAATATACAAATAACCAAACGTTATTATGTATATCTAATCTCATCATTATATAACAAAATTAATCATAAATGATATATCTATAAATTGTCTCTCAATGATTGTAAACGTGTTCTGAAGAAATGGCTTCTCAATATGGATTATGAAGATGTTCCTTATTAAATAAAAAAAAAATTAACATACACACCCACATACTAACATACACGCAAACGTAATAAATATAGAAATTATTAGTTTGTATAAAGTTTTCTTTTGTAAAGAAGTTGGTAGAGGTGGGCGCTAACTACGACAGTCTTCGACTAATGTAATCATTAACGTTAAATGTGTATATAAACTTTATAAAAAGAAAATCTGTTTGGAAATATTTTTAGGTATTAGAAAAATATTGAAAAACTTGTCAACAGTATATTTTGAAGTAACTAGTAACATTACATGTCTAAATATATATATCACAACAAAACCAATAAAGATTAAAAAAACCAAAAGATTGAAAAATATAGCTCTCTCTCCTTATAAGTCCCATTATGAGCGGCTAGGTTTCGGTTTCATAAGTCTTTCAACTCTCGACGTAATTTAATTAATATTAATTTATTTTACACATAATAATAGTAGTTTAAAATTGTCTGAGATGTATGACTAATTTAGATTAATTGGCGAACTGCGTCTCCTGGAAAAGAGATTAGTTTTCCTTTTAATATTCCGCTTATGACATTTTATAACATTTTCTTTTCTATCTCAATATTACTTTAATATCTACTAAATTTACTTTGCAGCAGATTTAAACCGACTGAGTAAGAACGCTCCTGTACATACAATATGTTAGTTATGCCTGAAAAGCTCTTATAAAGATGGTTGACGATTTTCCTTGTGAAAATGGAAATTTTGATATGCTTATAAAAAATACTTATAAAAAATAATTTTATCACTCTTCATTAAAGATAAATACATACATACAAATACAAAGTTGACAATTAATAAAAAAAAACATAGCTTAAAGATTTTTCTACCCTTGATGGATGCTAACGCAAACAAACAGGGGAGGATTTTGTTTGATTATTTTAATAACACGAAATCATCGCGCCACGTGCCTCTGATCACTGGCCTCGGGCACGAAGTAATAAGCCACTGTGGATACTATAGTTATTAATCAGTAAGATATTATTCTTATTAATACCAAGTGATCATTATTTACTATTATAAAATATTACATAACAAAAACTTGTAATATAATATGACATTGAAGCATTACAGAATGAGGTTTAGTTTTAAATCTCTGCCTTATCACAGCGCCATTCCTCTGCAGGAATGACGCTCTATAGATTAAGAGCCTTTCTAACAATGATTTGGTATAAATTTAAATACAATCTTCAGTTGCTATAATTTTGACCAAGAAACTTAAAAAAGTAATATTTTCAGGAGGCAGAAATAAACAATATCTTTTGTAGGCACATACTTAAAATTTAGGTTTATTGTAGGAAAATGCTTATTTAGATTTAGATTTTTGTAGATACATGCTAGATATATAGGTGTTTTATAGGTCATCATTTCAGCCAATAGACGCCCACTGTTGGACATAGGCCTCCCCCAAGGATCTCCACGCAGATCGGTCCTGCGCTGCAACCATCCAGCGCCTTCCCGCGATCTTCATCAAATCGTCGGTCCACCTTGTGGGAGGCCTACCAACGTTGCGGTGTCCAGCATATGCCTGCCACTCCAGGACCTTTCCGCCCCAACGGCCATCAGTCCTGCGAGCAATGTGCCCCGCCCATTGCCACTTAAGGTTCGCAATTCTTCGGGCTATGTCGGTGACCCTGGTTCTTCTGCGGATTTCATCATTTCTGATTCGATCACGCAGAGAAACTCCGAGCATACCCCTCTCCATTGCCCTCTGGGTGACTTTGAGCCGCCTTATAAGGCCCATTGTGAGTGGCCAGGTTTCTGCTCCATATGTCATCACTGGCAACACGCACGAATCGAAGACTTTCGTCTTGAGGCACTGCGGTAGATGGGCCGGGTTTTATAGGTACATGCTAGGAATTTAGGTTTTCATAGGTACATGCTAGGAATTTAGATTTTTGTAAGTACACGCTAGGAATTTACATTTGTCTAGGTAGATACTAGGAATTTAGATTTTTGTAGGTACATGCTAGGAATTTTGATTTTTATAGGTAAATGGTAGGAATTTAGGTTTTTTATACGTACTTGCTAGGAAATTAGGTTTTTGTAGGTACATGCTAGGAATTTAGGTAATTTGTAGGTACACGGAACACGTACACGGAATTGAGGATTTTTATAGGTAAATGCTAGAAATTAAGGATTTTCTTAAGGCCGATTCGTATTTAAAGTAGTTAAGTAGTTACATGACCTAGGAACATTTGAAGACATTGAGAGACGTTACAATGGGACTCCCTTTTTTCTTATAAATACAGTGAATGGCAGGTGACTGGTAAAGTGCTCCAAAGCAAAGCGTACCGGTTGGTTTGTGAGCGTGACTAATTAATTAAAACTGAACAGCAATTAGCTAATTACGGACATAATAACAGATTGTCAAATAATCATCGACTTGGGAAGCTCTCATTGACGAAGTTCTTATTAACAAATGAATGTATATTTGTTTACTACGTATTCAGAGTCCTAATTAATCGATGACTTAGAGATAGTTTAATTGAAACGTTAATTATTCCTTGCCTATTAATACTGGGCTTTGGTACAGTAAAACAAATCAGGCACGAATGATAAACTACAATGTATTTTTTTTGTAGTCTGTGTATGGAACCGACGTATAATAAAAGGCATTGTTTAGTTTAGAAAGCGACTTTGGTTTACACTATGTAGTAATATTAAAACTTAACGCCTGATTAGTGAATAATTTTTATTGAAATTACATAAAACTACACATAACGCAAGCATCGAATGATTGACAATAATCGTGTCACAAAATATACTAATAAATAATTTACTCGCGTAACCAAATAAAACCGCGCTTCTGTCTGTCCGTCCCAGACTTTTGAGCACTCGAACAATAGGAGTAACAATTTTACGCAAGGGGGGCTAAATTTTGGACAAAAACAACTTTTTTGCAACGAAAAATTGCTTTTTGTGAGATAATTTATTGCCGTGGCATTCAAACGCAGGACGCCATAGAGGTGCGTCATTTATGTAAACATTTTTTAGAAGTTGAAACATAACACAAAAAGATTGAAGTTCGTAAAAATATATTAAGATTAGAAATCTATATTTATGGTGGGCAGAATATATGAAGTACTGTATAATAATCTTAAACAATATGACGAATGTCTTGTAAAGTAAGTATACGCTATCAATAACATTTTTTTTAGGTTCGGTATTTACATTGTTGTATAAACGCCTAGGCCTTTATTTCTATAATATATGTATGTAAATGTTTATCGTTTATAAATAAATTAGTGTACTATCTTCTAGGTTTGTTTCTCAAGATCCTTCACGTTCGGTGCTCACCGAATCTACTCTAACGCCAGTTATTTGCATTTGGATGAAATATTATATACCAAGGTTTTAATATACTATAGCGCAAAACACTAGGAAGTATAGTAAAATGCTACTAAACGTCCCAGTTTTATATGCCTCTATATATACAACGAAATGAATCAATCGAAAAGTCTACCTGAAAATTCATTTTCTTTAAAAAGGGCATTACGTTACCACCCCTCCGTAGTTGAGTGGATATCTGAGTTCCCAGGTTCGAACCCCAGTGGGGACAGATGTTTATGTGATAAATGCGAGCACTTGTACCTTAGTTATGCTTGTTAATACATATTTATCCGTTACCCTAGATCCTATAACACAAGCCTTCAGAGCTTACTTTGGGCTAGACTAATTGGTATAATTGTAAGAAATATTTATTTATTTATTATTATTATATATTGTTAATACATTAAACCAAAAAAGAATATTTCCAAAGATGTAATTTAGTATCTATACTAATATAATAAAGCTGAAGAGTTTGTTTGTTTGTTTGAACGCGCTAATCTCCAAAACTACTGGTGCGATTTGAATAATTCTTTTTTTGTTGGATAGTCCATTTATCGAGGAAGGCTATAGGCTAAATAACATTACGCTATGACCAATAGGAGCAAAGACAGAGCGGTAAATGTGTAAAAAACGGGGAAAATTATTCATTTTTGAAGGCTTTCTTTGCGTGCGCTGCGAAAACGGTTCAAGATACACAAAAAATATGTATGAAAGAATTATTCCTCTATACATGATCTAAAAAAAAGTCTGCGACGGCATATGTCTATCTTTTAAGGTTTAGTCACAATGACCGTTTTTATGGTACCAAATTTGGTCGAAATAATTTGTTTAAGTTGTATCAACATAATAATACTAAAAATTCTGCGGAAACTCGACCATTCCGAAAATCCCGCAAGAACGGGAACTATGTGGGAAAAACCAAAAATCTGCCGGAAGTCACTATTCCACGCGGACGAAGTCGCGGGCAAAAGCTAGTCAGAAATATACATAGACAATGCTGCAACGTTGTGGCACTCCTGCTTTGAAGAACGAAAGAGGCGGGGCAAGGAATTTTATTTGGCATAAAATGTATTATAGAAATGATATAAAAATTGTTAATAAGTGTAAAGTGTGACAAGGTGACACTTAATGACGCTGCAAATGGGTGTTCGGGCATTGTAAAGAGCAGATGCCCTTCCACGAGCCGCTAGCAAAAAGGGATGTTTTATGGATAATCATTTATTTATTGCGCGGTCTACGGAATATCATGAGCTCATAAGTATTTGGTTCTGAAACGTAATTCTATGCCCTTCTTTTAAATGAAGTGTATTTACACTCCAATTTCTTTTCAATTTGAAAACCTAATGTTTTGAAACTTGGACGTTCTATACAAGGCTACCAATCTGGACTCATCAACTGGAAAACTAACTGCTATTAAATTGTTCCAGATACCCTGACCACGTGGTGACTTCATGCCTCAATAGAACGTCCACATTAGGTCTTATGTATTGTAAGTAATCTAGATGCAATGAATTGTTACATGCTGACCTGATGTGAAACTGACTTTGATTTGATCTTTCTACTCGGTTTTTCACACGTATTATTTCCATACCAAATGGGTCTTATAGCCATAAGCATATTAGTAAGACCTGTAGTCGATTATAATAACATTTTAGACCTTCGATCCACTCATTTAACAGCATTCAATGAAAATGGATAGAGCAACTTTATTATTGCAATTTTAACGCGTAGACTCATGCATACCTTAAGGATGATGGCAAAAAAATAACATGAGCAGCATGTACATATTTAAAAATGTTGTTTATTAAAGTACGGACAAAAGTGTCTGCAATCAATAATGTTATTATTATTATAACTAAGTTTGTTAAAGCAGACGAGCAGTAAAATTAATATGTAACTCCTGTCGTAAGCCGGCAAATGCTGTCTTTCCATAACAGTCTGTGTACCGGTTTGACAGACAGTAGTATACCTTTTTTTTCCATGTGGTTTATTCATAACAGACATACGTTATAATCTCAGTTTAGATCGTCTGTTATAGCGATTAAGCCTTTGTTACTCACTTAGTTACGCACGATATTAAAGTATGGACAATAGTGTCTGCAATTAATAATGTTATTATTATTATAACAAAGTTTGATAAGACAGACAAGCAGCACAATTAATCTGCAACTCCTGTCGTAAGCCGACATACGCTGTCTTTTCATAAATGTGTGTTCCGGTTTGACCAACAGGAGTATACTATTTTTTTCCATGTGGTTTATTCATTAATAGGCCCATAAACCACGTTATCTTAGTACGGATTGGTCGACGTCTTCGCGGGTGTATGCAGGTTACCTCACAACTTTTTCCTGCATCGCAGAAGAGTGAGATAAATGTACATACAAAATTCGAGAAACATTTATAATATATTGACAATTATTGGCAGATCGTAGACCTGTACCTGATAATTTGAATGAAAATATATAAAACATTACGTTTAATATCCATATATTATTTATCACTAGGATAAGTATCATATACAACAGAGCTCTAATTCAAAACAATACAATAATAGTTTTCGTCGTAAATAAATTCATGTTTTCTTATAGCGTAAAATAAATACAGGTTCGCGTGCTTTACAAATGTTCTTCGTTCCTTTCTGTGTTCTTTCAATATTTTGTTGCTCTATTTCCGAAGCAGAGCTTTTGCAAATGCAAATAACTCGCCGAGTGAGCGTTCATCCATCTTCATTTGACGTCGCTACGTTGGAGAACTGCAATTTTTCAGTTACTATTATTTCTCAGATCGTGGACAAGAAAGCGTATAAAATACAAACTGGATACAGGAGCTTTTATCATCACATTTACCGAAACATAATGTATTGGCAAGAAATAAATACAGAAAATCTTTTTATCTAGTACTTATGACAAAAACTTGTGAGAAACTTGTAATGTGGGTACCTACCAAAATTTTCTGTCAGTATACTGACGTGACATCTACATACGTCACGACTTCGGGTATTCTGTGGGATTACTTGAATTCTTGTATTTTTGAATTGGAACTTGTTGTGTGCCATAAATAAATAAATAGATGTTGTTGTTATTATTTATTATCGATTTACGATCACATCGGTCGGTTATAACATAAATTATGCAAGATTCAGATATAATGGTACCAAATTCAGTTTTGTGCAAACACAGGTGAACACTTGCATAACTGAATGAAGATGTTAACGACCAGGGTGAAACCGTGTCTAGGAAGACAGCCAGGAAAAACACGTACTGATTCATTCTTTAGTCACCCATCCAGAACATAATCATTGCTTCACTTTGGCAATCCTTTTGTTTTGTAAATGCAAAATATGCAAGGTCAGTACTAAAATTGCATTCTGTAGGAATTGTTAGTCATATGTTCACAATTTAAAAATGCAATTTCCCAGTTACCCGCCAGTTTCTGGTAATTTATTTACTTGGAGTCGAACATTTACTTGGAGGAACCGGAAATCCGGAACCCGCGAAATCAGTTTTCAAAGGAAACGAAATACGTACGTTTTGACGTCAGTTTATACTATTTTGTTGGTTTTGATGAAAGCGGCGCTGATTTTGAAGAAAATACCTCATATTGTATACACAATAAAAACGAATTTTGAAAATAGTAAAAGAGCCCAGAAATATCTAATGTATATTTTAGTTACTGCTTCGGTACTATTATAAAATGATATTGATTACTGATTTAAGTAATTTTGTTTTTAATAATCAGATTGAAAATAGAAATAAATGATTTTTAAATCTGAAAAGTAATGCATACTTTTTATTTATTTATTTATTGTGCCATATAGACAGTAAACACAATGGCCCAATCGTGAGGCTAAGTGCGGTGGAGCCCAGCCAAACTAAACTAAACTAGACAGTAAACATATAAACTTTCAAATAACAAAGTTCTTATTTATATTCGTTCATACAATTTAGTAACCTTTTTGCATTGTAAACTATTTAGTATAAAAAATATTCACATAACAGTCTATTCAGTATGAGGCGTTTTTGCATTGCAGTCTATTTAGTAAAAAAAAATTGTGTTGCCGTCTAGTAAGTATGAAGCGTTTTTGCATTGCAGTCTATTTAGTATGAAGTGATTTTGCGTTACAGTCTAGTTAGTATGAAGCGTTCTTGCATTGCAGTCTATTTAGTATCAAATGTTTTTGCATTATTATCTGTGGTTGTGTTTATAGTATAACTCCAAATACAATTTATGTATAATAATAATCAGAAGGATTACGGGAAATAACGGCACAGATAACAAGCGTTCACAATAAAGCCGAGCCGATCGTCGGTGGCGCTGTGGTCTCGGCACTGGTTTGTGCGCCGCATAGAATCGGGAGGCCCGCGATCTAATCCCCACGGTTTTTCGTTCCGAATTTCATATGTACATTTATCCGACGCTCTTACAGTAAAGGAAAACATCGTGAGAAAACCTGCGTACATCTGTGAAGCGATTCAAAGGTGTACGTAGTGAACCCACCGGTGTACGTAGTGATGCACTGGGCCAGCGTGGTTGACTAAGGCCTAATCGCCCTAACGTAGTTGGGGTAGGCTCGAGCCCCTCGGTGGGGACGTATATTAGCTGTGATAATGACAATAAAGCACAGCACAGTATATACGTATAATCACAATAGATATAACAAAAAGAATGAAGCGTTAACAATTTATAGTAATAATATGCGGAGCGCCGAGACATACGGGCTCACGTAGTGCATAAAATCTCAACTCGCTAAGTAAACACGAGCGGGCTGGGCACGCGCTTTGTGTTGAAAATACTTATAGTAATAATACACACTTAACTTGGAAAGGCCTAATATAAGAAAATCAGTCACTATCCTTGTTAAAATTCTTAGTAAGCTGCTTAAGTCAAACTTGATATACAGTGGTGGAAGAGCATTATCTGTGCACAAGAGGTTCGTTTATATAACACTTTATTACACAATAAAACATTATGTATATAACAAAATATACAAGAAAGAATATGTACAATGGTGGACTTATCTCTAATAGAGATCTCTTCCAGCGAACCAAAACGGACGTCTTGAAAGTAATGTGCGGGAAAGCTTTATGTGCAACTTTTGTTATAAATTAATAATATTTTACTTATACAATAATAAATACATAATAACAGTGCTATACATACTTATAGCATATCTCTTTTTGTAAAGGACCATTATAGTAAATAACACAATGAAACTATAGTTTTGGTAAATATAATTTGAACTTATTCAAGCTTGTAAGGAAAGTTGGGTTTAGACTATGTATCTGCGACTAGCTTCTAATTGACGACTCTGTAAACTACAGAGAGAGAAAAAATTCTCTTGCTGGTTCTTTCCAGCACAAGGTCTCCCCCAGTAGTGTAGCATCTTTGACATCAAAAGTGTCTATAAAAATGCTATTAATATAGAAGAACAAACTTTCGATTTTGATTACAAATTCTGCTTATAAAACAAGGATATAGATCACCATAGGTCAAAAACTTCAAATCATTGTGCATAATTATATGAATTGTAAATTCAGTCTATCAGACTTAACCAGTGTTACAAGCGATAAGCTCTCCGTTGACTGAAATTTATTAGCATTTGTTTAAATCCCCAACAACAGTTTGCAATTTGTCATCTGAATATTTCTCAACCTTTTTATAGTCGGATACCTAAATTATGTCTTGTAAATACAACATCGCAGCAAGTTGCAACTGTCTCAAACATCTGCTCGCAGCACAAAACCAAGTTAAGCAGCCGTCAAATTTCCCCAAATAGTCCTATAAAGTTCGCTAAATGCCCAATAAAATTATAAAAATTCATACATAACCACTCCGCCGTGTCTAATTCCTTTCTATTATATTCACGGACGCCACTCAAAGGCGACAAAATGTCTGACTTGGAATGGGAAAAAATACGGAGGCATGCATAAAATTCCATTGATACTACATTATAAATATAATAAGATGACTGCGTATCGATTTGCTTTTGTACACATAAAAACATTCTAAACACAATGCGATAAAGTTGAAATTGGGGAAATAAATGTTACTATTACGTGCATTTGGTGTATGCTTAGCTTTTATTTCGTTCGACTTTGAGTCGAATTTGCAACGACTTCGAATAGAAGAACAGCAAATGTGTAAGTCAGATTTGAACGATTTGCCGCCGCATGTCGAATGAATGAAAGTCTACGATGAATGAACCCGGCAGTTATGCAATCAATTAGGGTGGGCGGTGCTACTCAGTAAGAATCTTACATAAAAGGATACAGCATTAGGGGCCATAAAACTAGAGGAGTCGATTTTTTTTTACAGTCAACTGAACTTCTCAATAAATCATAAATACATATCTAATTATTGGAATACAATAATTGATTAAGGTATTTTTATTATATTTAATTTTACTTATATCTTACATAATCATTTTTAAACGTCAAAGTCTACTTCATTGGTTCAAATTTGCGGCGAGAGATCTTATACTGGAAAGTTACAGTATTAAAACAAGGTGAGTACTGTGAGAGAACTTGTGAGTTTACAGAATCGCCAATAGTAAGCTAAGTCCAGCTTGCTATTGACGACTTCCATTACACAAAATCAAATTAATGTCAGTTCATTTAATGTCAGTCATTTTTGCCCTACATTAACAATTTTATCATTTAGGTACGTCAACATCAACGGCGACGAGATTAAGCACTTCGGTTTGATAACGATATTGTCATGGCTGGAACAAAGGTTATGAAATCAAGTAAGATCCACTTGATTTCATAACCTTTGTTCCAAAGATAACACGTAGAAGGCGAAAATTATATATAACTCCCACAAAGCGCCCATTCAAGTAAATGTTGGAGTCTACACTGAAACTTATTTACGAATATGTATATCCGGAACAAATAGTCTCCAGTAATAAAGTTGATATTTTGTGTCAAATGCGTGCTTAGAATGTACAACCGCAGCAATTTTTTTACGTCTGTATATGTTAATATACTGATGTGTTGATCTTTTTTATGAATATAATATATCTGGATTCACTCTGCATTTGAAGTAGTTAGAATTAGTTAAACACGAACATCTATAAATTTATCTGCGCGAATTTCGTGGCCCGATACACGCTTTTGTACACTAACAACTCAAAGACACCGCTGCTCAAATACCGCGACATTTCACGCCAAATCTCAACATATATCATACATTGTGCTCGTTCATACGTCGCATAGAAATAGGTAATAGTAGCTTTATTCGGCGCGAGATTTACTCGAGAGCGTGGCGAATGAATCGAGCACTTTCATTCATAACCATCGACTGTATTGAATGCAGTCAATCGATTTGTACTTTTGTTACTATGAATTAAAGTTATGAATAGGATTCCTTTTATTGTGTTGACGTGTTTCATTAGCAAATTATAATTTATATAATAAATTAAATTACATAATTCATGTATTATAGTCCTCAAACATCAGATGCTTAGATCAGATAATATCAGACGGAGTAACGAAGAAGGATAAATTGCGAAATAGTAACGACAAAAATCCAGAAAGGAATGCTTAGAAAGAAATTTATAAGGCAAGTATGAATGAAAGTAAGTGTATTAATTACGCCAACGGGTAATTATATAATCTTTGAAAAACTCAGTTTTCTATGCTTTACGTTGTTGTATTTGTCAACATTCAAATATAGAATCTTTACCAATGATGTAAATGTAGCTTATAAATTTTTGATTGTCATTTTTAAATCCATTTGTACTTGTATATTTATGATTTCCATTTGTATTTCCCCTTAACATTTTCTCCTTGAAAGAATGTCTACTACAGAAAGGCTAAGTATTTTTGTCCAAGTTAATAACTTATTAGATTCTACTATTTTATTAAATGGCATTAATTCAAGATGTTCTCGAGTTATATTTTTTCTGTAGACAAGTTGTTTGTCTGTAACAAAAAAAATACAGTATTGTGTTTTTGTATCGTGCAATCAACTAATAAAAATAATTTTCTCGATGTGGATATCCTTAATTTCAATTTAACTATGACTTAATTCAAAATTCTAATCAAAATGTATAATTAATTACGTTGAGGTTTATTTATGTATTGGTCAGAATCTAATGGAACTTGATTGGTTTATGTATTGCAAATTTGTATAGTTTTAATTTAATATTGTAACTATGTGTCCCAAATAAAAATTACACTTGTAAAGCATCACAACAAACTACGCTAAATAAATATAGAACCTGACGAGTAAACTCATTTTATTATTATCGGTAGATTTATTAGCTACCACGTGCGGATCAGGACTGACGCCAATTAAAGGGTACGTTTGCGTTGTAACCAATTGATTTGTCACGATTTACTTTATTATTATCATCATAAGTAAATAAAGAGAGGAAATAATGCATGTAATTAAAATTTACTTAAACAATACTTCTAATTGCACTTTTTTTTAATATGTAGAGATAAATGTAGACAAAGAAGGTCGTATTGCATTGCAAACCTGTGCAGCCAAATTTAATTCGATAACTTTTTGCTAATGGTGGACAAACCTTGGCGCAATGTCAATTTTGCTCAAAGTATATTGTCAAAATAATTATCATATTACACGCATTTTTGAATAAACAATTTAATTAGTAAAATGGTTAATATTACGTATAATGTTATTACAGGTAAAATGTTGTGTTTGCGCCATTTTGGAATAAAATAATAAGTTAGATAATTTTCTAGAAGTAACAAAAACAGAATACCGCAATCTCGACAAATCCAAAGATTGGGTTAGAACTGATACGAGGTCTGTTGTAATCAGTGCTAAAGGAGAGATTTTTGGTGTAATTTAGTATGATCGATTGTAAAATTTATTAGGGAGTAAATATCCACCATAACTATTAAATATGAAATTCTCTTTTTGTGTGAAGATTTTTCTTATTAATTTAATTAAAAAAAGCTAACTTAACACGTTTGGACATGTCTTTCTCAATTTTAACAATAATAATAAACGAATTGGCAGATTCAAGAGTAATTTAAAATCTGTAGGGATAAAATGAAATGCGAAATTAAATAGTTTTTATAAGTCTTAAATATAATGTAGGAATTACAAATACATTTTTGACGTATTACAGATTGACGATATGGTCCAGATTTTTTATTATAATTTAGTTTTATTAAGTTTTATTTTAATGTTTCTTTTTAATCTGTACCACTGTTTTAATAAAATTATACCAAAGACATTTCAATTAAAATATAGAAATGCCTTCCAATTAAATCAAGGTTTATATATCACTAATTTACGCAGCACACGCGATGCAAGAAAGTTTTTTGGTAATTTTTTCACACCTTAGGTTACACACATTAATGAAATTTTAGTATAGATCACATTTTTTTTGAAAATTAAATATAGTTTATATTTATTGGAGATCATGTAGATTTCCAACAGAGAAATAATTTTTCAAATCATTCAAGTAGTTTCGGAGCTTATTTGATGCAAACAAACAAACAAAAAACAAACAAAACTTTCCTCTTTACAATATTAGTATAGATACGTATTTTATGACGCAAACGTTGTCCTTGCTAGGTGCTATTGCAATTTCACTATGGACATGAAAAATGATTGAACAACGCGGAACGGCTTTTGGTATCGAACGATATCGCCAACTGGGAATCCGTGTCGAATTACCAGTACCGTACTAAGGGCGCTGCCTCCATATTAAATAGCTGATGCGCCACGCCAAAACACAATTAGTGACGCACACTCGTCCCTACCTCTGCCTCGTCTGCCTCGTCATGCAGGGGCGAACAAAGGGTGTATTTGATTTGAATAAATTCGCAATCAGTTATAACTAAAGTGTAGGAGATGTTTTAATAAAATTCCGTATGGTGAGTGTGCATCTGCTTGAGTCGATTTTTATTAAAATGTCTATATACGAACATTAGATCGAGTGTCGATGGCACTGCAAGAGACCAGGATTCGATCCAATAAATGAATTTTTCAAATTTTCAAACATACGTTCATCAGACGCTTCTACGGTGATGGAATATATCGTAATGATACGAGCAGATATCGTGACATTAAGACATTTATATCGTGACATTTGTCGCGAAAGAAAAAATATAATCTTCAGAATTTTATGCTTCAGATTCAATACAGGGTCCTGTATTGTGAACACGAAAATTCGACAGAATATAACGAGAATCTTATAACAATAGTACCTACACAAAGAACAACTTAATCTTATTTCAATTACAATTACCTAACAAGTTATAACAACTTGACATTAATTATATAATTCTTTATACTCCATATATCCCTTTCATCGAAGCCGTAGAGTGCTTATGGCTAAGGCTCAGCTTAGTCGGTAGGTCGTTCCTATCGATCCGTTTGGAGTAATCACCGCCGTGGCACTTGGTGTGGATGGTATCCATGAGGATTAATACCATCGCTTTCCAGAGGGAAAAAACTTTTCCAACCATACAGCTATTTCATTACTTAAAATAAATAAATCGCATATATTAATTATTATTGATATTTTAAACGAGGAGATTTTACGAGCTTCTTGCCTGTTTTACTATAGTTTCCAAACAGTAACTAAAGTATATTTGTGCTTAACATTAAATAACGTCTACTTGTTTCTACCAAAAGGCTCGAATCGAATTAAGGAATTCTTTTTTTTTTTATTTTAGTACTAATACAATTTCTTGCGTTTCACAGAAATAATAATGTGAGGTTTTAGATATATATTTTTTCAAAAAGAATTTCCAATTCGCTTATATGACAAAAATTGCGAAAAAAATAAAACAAAAGACGACTTGCAGCAAACAAAGTAAACTTGAGACTGATAGTGGCAAAGCCATACTGTAAGCATAATTACAATCATACAAAACAAGGTGAAGTGTTTTTTCTTTTTTTGTACGGAACTTGGAATAAATAATGTTTTAATGACCATAACATTTGCGGTAGTATTGTGTATGTATGTAAAAGTAATTCTATATGTACACTTATTTAAGTTCTTATAAAATACGTCATATCATCTAAGCCACCGTTAGGAATCTGTCAAATACTTATAGAATAATACTTTGTTGATTTTTTTTTCGAAATTGCCCGATAATATCGACATTAGCTGCGGCCCGAGCATAATGGGCCGTCATTAAATTTAAATATGGCGCCAAATTGAACTGCGCCAATACATCCGGCGAGCGCGTGGCGACTCGAAGTCATTTCCGGTCGCGTGGAACCGGAAATAAGGATCAATGATCGCCCTATTATCTTTGAACATAAGTAATTAGACGCTGATTTGAATATATTTCGCGATTATCATATGACCAATGACCAGTACAGAGTCTGTCTGAAAACTGTGCTTTTATCATCTTCAGAAATAAGTATAAACTGAAATAGATGTTGTTAATTCGTTCTTTTTCTTGTTATCTCTATAAACTTGTTAAATTAATCCCATCTATGTAGTGACGGGCAACTCAGAAACCTAGACCATCAGCGAGGTAAATTATGCTAATTGCTGTTTTTTATTATTTTGACAAGAAGGTGAAAAGAAGCAGCAAGAGATATTTTTTTCTCCCTGTATTTTGACCGAGTTGTCCATCAGAAGCTAGCCTCAGATAAATAGTTTGAACCTTTACAAATTTAAATAAGTTTACATTACATATATGTATGACAGCTATAGTCTCATTGTCTTATTTACTATACACAACTTAAACCTTGGCTATAGTAAATAAAGGGACTACAGTAAATACATAATAGAAAACAAGGATTCGAGCTCAGCTGTGGAAGAGAATTGAAATGATAATGATAAAGAAATCTCTAGCGAAATTATTAAATGCCAAGAGCAAAAACGTAGCCCCGAGATAAAATTCAGTATCTTTTACAATCAGCACATTTTTTTCTTTAACAACAGAGAACACGACAGTTGGGTGAAGTTGAAATATACATCCGGATACATTCCCGATAACTTTTGACAATAACCCTTTACTATTTGCGAGCGCAAACAATGGCGTGCTCGTATTGTTACAATTTCATAGTCAAGTTATAGATAAATCAGTAGGATTTATATAGAAAGAAATTAAGAAATACATTTATTATGATCCACCCAAAGATACTACCCACAATAACAAAACAAAACAATACATAATAATATCATATATTCCTTTGCGTGATACTAAAACTGTGGCAAGCTTAGTACAAGCAGCAAGCATAGCCTGCGACACTGGTATTCTGTTTGACACAGTAGTGATATCAGGCACGAGAAACAATCACACGGGGTATACAGACCGCACAGATAAGTATTTAAAAAATTGTAGTACAATAAAAAAAAGACAAGACAAAAGTAACATGTACGAATATGCCGATATTTATCGATATCTCATGGACATCTGCACTGAAGAGCTAACCTATGTATTTCTGTATGGTCAAGCTTCAGCTATTACAGTTTTACCTAAGATTGTCACCATAATAACATTGTCAATAATGTTCAGACAATTAGAAATGAGCACCCAGTTCCTCAAATGTTGAGGAGTCCAGGTGAATTCTTTTTACATCTCGGGTCTTATCTTCACTTACCATCATTTGAAATGGCGAAGAACTTTTCTATAATGTTAATAAAAATAAGAACCCATCTTAGTTAGGGTGATATAATAACCCCTTAATCCACCGTTGTGCAATGGATTAATTTGCATGAAGAACGAACATTTGAGATTGCCTCACGACGTTTTGTCGTCAAAACGCCGACAAACAATACTATAAATCAACTTAAAACTGTCAAAACCTGAAATTATTTGATACTTTGATACTTTATACTTTGGCAAAGGAAGCCTTCGTCAACGGAGTCCATACTTCTTAATGATAACGACTTCAAGATTCCATACTGGTTGGTAACTTTGCACTATGGCGGCCACAATCCAATTATATAGAGGCGTCATCCGGGGACGGCTCGTGACGGGACCCGCGCGACGCTACGTTATTGGATTACGGACGTCTTAATTTTTTTCTCTGGCGCAGTCTCGTAGATTTCACGACTCTCGTCCAAGTATGATAAAACATTTCACTACGAAAGAAATATGCACGCGGGAGTAGTTCTGTGACTTAAACTAATCAAGTTTTAGCACCAGCTACATGTTTTTATATGATTCATCGAAGGGCGACCTTATGACAGGGTCGTCCGTTTGGGTTCCGTCGTTTTATTTCTGCTGCAAATCAGCAGTGCATAAATTACTATGCTCTGGTATATCATATATACTCGTAATGACACAACTTGGCAACTTGCAAGTCCTCCACGCGACAAACCTTCCATCCTCACCATCTCAATACTTGGCAGTCCACCGTGCGTTTCTCTAGAAATTTTCAGCCTCGCACAGCTAAACTGTGGAATGAATTGTCGTCTGCAGTGTTTCCGAACCGTTACGATATCCAAACTTTCAAGGAAAGAGCGTACTCCCATTTAAAAGGCCGGCAACGCGCTTGTGACTCCTCTGGTGTTGCGTTGTTGTTGTTCATGGGCGGCGATAATTGCTTACCATCGGGTGATCCGTCTGCTCGTTTGCCATAAAAAAAAAAAAGTTGCACTTTAGTTCTTGTGGAAGTTGCATATTTGCTGTCAATCTGTCAATCTATGAAAAGGGGGGTTGATGTCACTCGCGTCCGTAGGTTTTACCCTCGAGACCCTACACGTGATCCCCGGGTGGTGCTAAACGAGTGACAAACTACTGGTGGTAGGGCTTGAATCACCCGACTGGCTAGCGACCACCGTGCGTACGACGTAAAACCTGTCAAGTGGACATTTCATGTCGACGTTTCAGGATCAGTCTGCGCACAGCCAGAGCTTGAGAGGCCATTGCCGTGATTTGTTTGGTTTATGTAGGTTTCCGTCAACCCAGTGCCAGGCTGACTGCGTTGACCCTCCGCCCAGGAAGACCTGAAGAAACGGTTGTTCCGCTGGCCGCCCGTGGTACAGTACAGGGGCCCAAGCGGACCTAACCAGTCCGTGAGGCTGCTCCACCATGCCACGCATAATCTCGGGGTGGTCCGTCGTGCCGGCTGGTGACCGGATGGTGGGTCCCGGCGGCCACTTTCGGGGGGGTTCAGGGGCCCTTTCGTGCGGAGGATCAGCGTAAATTAGCTGTCGGCAATTTCCTGGTGAAACAGGCCTACTCACGTCAACTAGACGAATCCCGACAATGACACCTCAATTTCACGCCTCCCTCTTCACAACATGACAGCGCAAAAGAAAAATGTATTTTACGCAGCGGCGAACAACCCCACCAAAACACCATCATTTGAGGTGGGGCTCGCTAACATCCGCGGGCTCCATTCCAATCTCACGGCTGTCCACCACCACCTTGAGACTGGCCGCCCTGCAATGGTGTTTTTAACAGAGACGCAAATTATCTGCCCGGCTGATACAAGCTACCTTAAATATCCCGGCTACACTCTGGAGGAGTCCTTCAGGGCGAAGGCTGGCGTTTGCTTGTTCGTTCGGGCGGATGTTTGCTGTCGCCGCCTGCGCTGTTTGGAGGACCCATCCTTTTCCCTCCTCGCGGTTCACGTCGATTTGGGCACTCATTGCCGTGTCTACGTCTGCGTTTACCGTTCCCATAGTGGTGATCAGGAGACAACTCGACTGTTTGAACATCTGAGTCGGGTGGCAGATGACGCGCAGGAGCGATTTCCTTCCGCCGAGCTGGTGTTTTTGGGGGACTTCAATGCTCACCACGAGTTATGGTTAAGTTCCTCTAAAACTGACCACGCTGGGAGGACTGCCCACGCATTCGCTCTCACGCATGACCTGACACAATTGGTTACCCAGCCCACCAGGGTCCCAGACACTATCGGTCAAGCGCCCTCCTTGTTGGACCTTCTGTTGACAAATCGCCCGGCGGGTATCGGGTGGTGGTTCGGGCTCCACTGGGATCCTCGGACCACTGTCTGATATCTGTCTCAGCACCTCAGGCATCTAGACCGTCACTTATGGTTGCAGCGCGCCGTTTGTGGCACTATGCGTCAGCAGATTGGGATGGTATGCGGGACTACTTTGCATCTGTCCCTTGGCGGCAGCGCTGTTTCAGTGGGATGGATCCGAACTCCTGCGCTTCTTCTGTTGCTGACGAGATCCTGCTAGGAATGGAATACTATATTCCGTATTCCAACCTCGTCAGCAGAGGCAGACGAAACCTCTGGTTCAACCGCGAGTGTGCGTCCGCTGTTGAAAACAAACAGCTTGCATACCGCGCTTGGATCAGAGGTCGAACAACCGGGGATCCCAACACTAACCTACTGAAAACAGCCTACAATAATGCCACCAAGTCTTGCAAGAGGGCTTTCATCAGAGCGGATGCTCAGCGCGTTGCCCAGGTTGGTCAGGAACTGCTAACGCACCCTACTGGTAGCCGTTCTTTCTGGCGCCTGACTAAAGCTGTGCAATCCAACTTCTGCCAACCCTCGCTGCCACCGCTGAGATGCGCCGATGGTTCTCTCGCTCATCAGCCGCAGGAGAAAGCCGACCTCCTGGCGAAAATGTTCGCGGCTCATTCTTGTGTCGACGACTGTGGTGCACAACCTCCGACACTCCCCCATTGTGGCGTTTCCATGCCCGGGATCCGCATAAGACAGCGTGATGTGCGAGCGGAGCTTCAGTCGATCGATACTCGGAAAGCGAGTGGTCCGGATGGCATTCCAGCGATCGTGCTCAAGAAGTGTGCAGCGGAGTTGACTCCAGTCCTGACGCGTTTATACCGCCTGTCGTTTTCTGCTGGTTGTGTGCCGAAATCTTGGAAAGAAGCCAATGTGCAGCCGGTCCCCAAAAAGGGAGACCGTTCCGATCCGGCTAACTATCGCCCTATAGCCGTTACCTCTATTCTGTGCAAAGTCATGGAGAGGATATTGAATGCTCAGCTGATTCGACACCTAGAAGGTCACTCGCTAATTAATGACCGTCAGTATGGGTTTCGTCCTAATCGGTCAACAGGTGACCTTTTAGCGTTCCTTTTGCACAGATGGGGAGAATCTATCGACAAGCGCGGTGAGTCTGTGGCTATTAGCCTCGATATTGCTAAAGCTTTCGATAGAGTATGGCACAAGGCTCTCCTTTCCAAGCTTTCGGCATACGGATTGCCCGCGGAGCTCTGTACATGGACTGCTAGCTTCCTCCACGAGCGAAGAATTCGCGTTGTCGTCGATAACTGCGCTTCGCGGTTCGTGACAGTCAACGCTGGTGTTCCGCAGGGCTCCGTTTTATCCCCGACATTGTTTCTTCTGCATATCAATGACATGCTCTCCCTGGGTAGTATACATTGCTATGCAGATGATAGTACAGTGCACGGAGGATATCATGGAAGCTCAGGGGCCACGCGAGACAATACTAGTAGGGACAGGCAGAACCTTATTACTGAGCTCAACGGGACGTTGGATCTCATCTCCGAATGGGGCTCCAGCAATCTCGTTGAGTTCAATGCTAAGAAAACTCAGGTGTGCGCGTTCTCGGCTAAAAAGTCACCTTTCCTCCCCCTTCCCTGTCTTCAGGGCGCTACTCTTCCCGCCCAGAGCATCATCACCTTGCTTGGTATGAGCATCCGCTGCGATCTGAATACCAGAGACTACATAGAGTCCGTCATAACCACTGCCTCAAGGAAACTCGGTGTCCTGAACAAGGTGCGACGGTATTTTACCCCGGACCAACTCTGCCTGCTTTACAAAACTCAGGTCAGGTCCTGTGTGGAATATTGCTCGCACCTATGGGACGGCTCCGCTCAATATCTTCTTGAAGCTCTGGACAGATTGCAGCGGCGCGCAATCCGCATAATCGGCGATGTAGAGGCAACCAACACCCTCGAGCCTCTACAACTTCGTCGTGATATCGCCTCTCTTAGCGCCTTCTATCGGATGTTTCATGGGGAATGCTCTGAAGAACTCTTTAGCCTTATCCCTCCCTCTCCTTTCCTTTATAGAAACACACGTAAGGGTCTTCGGAGCCATCCGTACACTACGTCCCCCATTCCACACCGCACTAAGAAATTCCAAGATTCCTTCTTCTGCCGTACTTCCCGCACTTGGAATTCTCTGCCTGCGTATGTGTTTCCTACATCCTACAACATGGGTTCCTTCAAAAGAGGCGTGAAAAGGCATCTTTTGGGCCGGCAGGGATAGGGCAGGTAGGAGAGTGGAGTAAAGTCACTATCCTATCTGTCATCTCATTTGGGCCTCTTTCACCGCTTAACATCAGGCGGGAGGAGGTCATCTGCCGCGCCTAGCATATAAAAAAAAAAAAAAAAAAAAAGGTTTTATTATGTAAGTAATACGACCATATCTGTCTGTAATAGACACAAATAAGTCTGAAACTATAAAAAATATAAAACAGAGATCAAATTCGTCAGTGTTATTGCACCTGGCGTTCCCAGCAAAGGCAAAGTTCTGTAGTAGGCGGTTCGAAATTACATCAAGTACATATATTGAATAGGCACAGCAGTGGGTCATTCTGAGTATGCTTACAAAGTAAAATGCCTTAATGTGTTGCAAATTTAGGCTCGTATTCTTAAATCAAATTTAAATTAAAATTGCAGCTTGAATACATTTAGAAAGGCATGCTTTATAAGGGTAGATGATCCAAAATTCTATATCTTGAGATGACTCAGCAATGGGTAAGTCATACAATGCTTTCAGAGTCAAAGTTGCGTTAATGTCTCGCAGACTTATTCGTAAATCGAATTTGACTCAAATCGCAGCTTCAGTACAGTTAGAAAGGGATAGTGCTAAATCACATAACGCCATTCCTTTCTGACTATATTCAAGCAGAGAATTTGATTTTAGAAGACTATGTGTACGGTACTATGGTCATTTATGATTATGATATGATGTCATATGACTTGAATTTAAGTACAAACATATACGCCATCTAGGAATACGCTTCAAAACCTGTTAATATTTCACTCAAAAAATCCGTTATTGTTTTTTTTTACAGCATACAGGTTGATACCACGAAATCTCGCCAAAAATCTATCTATTCAGTACCACCATTTTGTAAATCTATAAAAGGATGTTAATGATTTTGATAAGATAGTGTGTTAAGTTTTTTTATATTATCACAATAAATAAAGGTGTATTGACGACAATAAGATGTCTTCCTTTTAGAATAATGAACTAAAAACAAAGATATCAAAAGTATTAAATTGTTATTAAATTATACATTTTCATTACATCCCACAGGATATCAATTTGATTAACATTGAGTCAAGAATACATTCAGAACATGTCCGATGCAAACAATATATGAACTTATACATTTTAATGTATAATTGTACAGAACGAGAAACAACGGTAATCACTCGACTAGCTCAATTTCAACCACAAATCATTCCCATTGTGACGGCAGCAATTTGAATACCACTAATAAATTCATTAGGCGTTATACAAAGCCAGTCAATCAACAACCAAAGGAACAAAGTAAACAGTATGAGAAAGGAAACAATAATATAAAGGTAAAATTATTGAGCGAGTGTTAGAAAAAAATGAAAGGGGCTGCTACAAAAAGCTCCCGGTAAAAAGCTTACGTACAGTAAGTAAGTATGTACAATAGCAATAGGAGTTTTGATCGCAATTGTGGCCGCGGTGACATTGTGCAAGCGAGTATGGTGCAAGTGATAAAAGCGGATAGGATTGGGGTTTATTATTCGAATAAAACATCATGGGATATAATCAAACCTTTATAATTCA
Organism: Scirpophaga incertulas; assembly: GCA_036419045.1. Classification (NCBI taxonomy): domain Eukaryota; kingdom Metazoa; phylum Arthropoda; class Insecta; order Lepidoptera; family Crambidae; genus Scirpophaga; species Scirpophaga incertulas. The sequence continues at coordinate 22,152,714 of CM071631.1, read as the reverse complement.
TTCACTTAAACATAATTATGTTATTTATCAATATTTTTGTTACGATCTATATCGTAAACGGCCTCCGTAGTCGAGTGATTACACCCGTTTCAAGGTGTCGCCATCTCTTAGGTCCCGGGTTCGAGCCTCGATGGGATCAGATGTTTGTGTGATAAATACGAGCATTTCTTATTCATGGTTGTTATTTCAAAAATATTTATTTATGTATGTCTGTATCCGTTATCCTAGTTATCATAACACAAGCCTTATAGAACTTACTTTAGTTAGGTTAGTATAGCTATTTGATGAAGAAGAAATAAAAATTAGAATGTAATATAAATATACCGACTAGCCTGAATGAAAATATTAATGAAAGTCGAGGAAATACTCGTATTTGTGTCCCGCGGTATCTTATAACACAGGGCACCGCATCTTCTGAACAATTTGTCAATCTCGTAAGAGGCACTCTGCTCTGACAGCATCTTTGATGCCACAGCAATGCCGCCCTGGGAACTTAGCGTGCTCGCAGCTCGTAACTGGTGCCGTGCACTTTGCTTATTGTTCTTCGAGTGCTGAACTTCTTGGTCGGACCTATTTGATAAATCACAAGTAAGGCAAGAGCCTTGAAGGTCAAATCAAAATGAAATCACTCCACTAAATCTAAAGTTAATGAAATCCATTTGATTCTTTATATTTAGTAACAATAATAATGACCTGTAAAGACAATAGTTTCTGTGCATCTATCTGGGTATAGTTTTTAGCTGCATTTCTCATTGTGCAGATAAAGACTATAAAATTTTGCCTAAAAGGTATCTACGCTAATTGGTGTAAGTATAAGAAATATTTATTTATTTGTCATTTATTTATTTAAACAAAATAAAGCCAAGGGTATTCCAGTAATAATTAAAAATATTTTGTAATATTAAAAAGAACCTTGGAGAGATTAAGTAAAACTAAAACATTTCTCTCCAAGCTTTAATGAAAATTAACGAACCCTTCATTCATCTATGCGGGTGAACTTTTAAGGCTGGTGTATCCTTCAAAACTAGTCCACCCATAGTTTGTGGACGAGAAATTCATATTTAAAACCTTGCGTTAATTTGTAAATATATGATATATAGTGCGATTATGAAAAGTATAGGTATCAAATTAGTCCTTCAGTTTCTTGCCAGTTTTTTTCCGAAAGTCTCTCCAAATTCCGAACAAATGTAGAGTACCTTTATTATTATTTTTATCCGTGTACAAAGTTATTTAGCTCTTAATCTCTTTGTGTCCTAAATTTTATAAAGATTTATTATTATATATCTAATTATTTATATATTTGTTATCATATAATATATAAGGTGATGCAGTTCGTACGATTTAGTATATGGTCCAAGTTAGGCATAGCAAACTAAGCTTAGTTTATTCTTATATTTACCCGCTTATATAAAACAACTCTTCATTTAATTACTACCATTTAATAATACATATAATCTACGTTTTAAAAATTTGTCTATAGAGTAAAATTTGTTTTGTTTATTTATTGCATGGCTCATAATCATAATATTAGATATTAATACTAATACCCTACAAGGGCATTACAATGTTTGCATTATTGTCAAATAAAAGTAATACATACAATATTAAACGTCCACACATATAAACAATGTAGGTAACACAATATTTATTAGATTCTCCGTAAATGCCTATGTTAAATAAAGATTATATTGATTTTGATTTCATCGGTGGCGTTGTAACCTGCATATACGAGCGAAGAAATTCAAAAATATTTGTGAAATCCACCAATCAGGTACATGCCCCATAGTGAGGACTATGATTGAATGAATGATTGAAAACATATTTATTGATTACTAGCTGGTGCCCACGACTTCGTCTGCGCAGGATTAGTATTACGAGTATATTAGCGTGGAGTATATTAACGAAGGCTGAGAATCCATCACAAGGAGCACGAAACGTGCCCAGGATACGCCCGCAACGGCAAGTGTCACGGAGGTTATGTCGGACTCCACGCGGCCAGAGCGGTCTGACCACATAACCTACCGACTTAAACTCAGCCTGTGCCTAAGTTCTAAAAACCATATAGGCAAATCGTGAGGGCAGCGCAGACCCATAAAAGGAGCTCAAAAGCGCTAGAAGAGGCGCGGAAACTAAAGTGGCACCGGCCTTATCATGAGGGAACCTAGTCATGGCGATGGGAGATTGTAGCCTATGTGTTATTCTGATGTATAAGCTATATTATTGTAAAGGTTGATTAAAATCCATTCAGTAGTTTTCATGGGAAAGAGTAACCATCCATACAAAGTCGCGCGTTTATAATATTAGTCGGATGACACTACGCCATAAATTGAATTTACTGAAACGGGAATGTGTACTCCATATAGTTTATCCGTCGGTTTGTGTATTGCCTTTTTTAACCGACTTCAAGAAAGTACAAGGTTCGCAATTTAACTGTATTTTTTTTTTGTTACTTCAGAACTTTCAACTGGTTGGACCACTTTTGATGATTCATTTTCATTTCACAGCTCTGAAATATGATCCAGTTCCAACAATGGTATTCATAAGAACCATATCTATACATATAATAAGACAGTAAAAATATTTTGTCTGTACATTTAGTATTTTTGACTGAAATGGATAGAGGGGCACTTAAATAGAATATTAGAAAGCAAAAAAAAATTTTTGGAATTTTTTGTCTGTCTGTCTGTATGTATGTTCACGTTTATCTCCGAAAGTACTGAACCGATTTGCTTGAAACTTTCACTATTTGCTTTGTTTTAACTCAGAATAATATCTAAACTTTGTTTCATCAAAATCGGTTCATTAAAAAAAAAGTTATCGTCATTTTAATGAACTCAAATAAATAAAACTGGAGTGTCATCTGTGAAAATTGAAGACGGTGAAATTTTAATCAAAAGTACCGTGAAAATAGTATTTGTGGAAAAGCTCATTGTTTTGTGCCATACTATACATACATACATACTAATATTATAAATGCGAAAGTAACTCTGTCTTCTGTCTGTCTGTTCCGCTTTCACACCAAAACTACTGAACCGATTTAAATGAAATTTGGTACACAGATAGTCTGGAGCCTGAGAAAGGACATAGGCTACTTTTTTCATGCAAAAAAGGTTGTAAAGGGTTGTAAAAGGTTGAAAGGAGGGATTATTGTTGTATGGAAATATTGTTAAAACTACTGAACCGATTTAAATGAAATTTGGTACACAGATAGTCTAGAGGCTGAGAAAGGACAGAGGCTACCTTTTAAAGCAGAAAAGGGTTGTAAAAGGTTGAAAGGAGGGGGTGAAAGGTTGTATGGCAGTATTGTTAAAACATATCCTTCCTGTGGAAATTCGAATATAACGCGGGCGAAGCCGCGGCGCGAAAAGCTAGTAAATTATAAATTTGCATAAAAATATTGCTACAATAAGTGGACAAATGATTCAATATCACGCAGCGTAAGTAAGTGTACTTCAGATTAACTAAGAACCAAAAAATAAATAAAAATTTTAACTAAGTTAGAAACTATTACTAAACAAATTAATATGCACTAAGATGTAAAAACATTACTACGACTTAATTTGGATAGACATTCATTCAGACGGCTGGAACAACGGCAATTTTAATTCCTTTGCAAGTGTACGGTGTTACTTTTTAACAACGTTGATTAAAAAAGTTTTCATGGCAGGTACACAATGCATTCCTGAGTGTTTAAATATTAATTTCACATTAATACCTTCACATATCCGCGGAAAAACGTGTTTTGACAGACAAACCCAGACGAACAACGAAATAATCCTATAACGGCTCCGTTTTTGGCGCAGAGTGCGAAACCCATAATGTACTAATGAGTTAAAATAAAACAACAAATTTAAATAAATTATTTAATGTCATATTAATTTAAAATCAATTATAATTGATGTTATAATATGTGATGTTATATGTATGTGTTATGTATATCTGAATTATAATTATAATTGATGATACACAAGCAAAAATAGAAGAATAAATAAACCTATATTAAGAGGGTAAGTTGCCTAGGTCACAATTGTACACTGTTGCGGCTTCCGGAATACCGCACTCTCCTAGAGATAATCGGCGGATCTCAGCAGCATATGGTGGAGTAAGCTTCAGTATCGGGTATGGAGAACATCCATTGTTCATAAGCCTAGCAACTAAAAGTGTTTGATCTCCAGGGTGTTCCTGAAATCGCACCGATCAAATGCGTCAGGATTCTTATCTATTTTAAACATGTTATCTGGATCTATGGATTATGAAGCACTCCAGTTCTACAATAATTTTGCCAGTACCAGGTGAAAAGATAGCTAGTGGCAGTGTTGATAGTTCAGCACGGTTAGGTTAATGACTACAAATAATTAATGTTTTGCAACGTAAACAAACAAATATTCTTTGTTAGCCACAAATATGACACTAAATAAAAACAATAAGATCATAATCATTACTAATGATTATCACAAACTTACTACCTACGTAATTAAATAAAATACTACCAAAGAAACACAATAAACCATAATAAGTTACTTACACAACTTACCCAGTACGGGATTAAAAAAACACAACAAGTATATAGTTTTTAAGTACTTAAAATAGTGAAAATATACGCGTGATCGAATATAGATACGCCGCAATTTACTTGAAGATGGTTTCTTGTTCGTTTCGTTCAAAATCATGAGTCTATCCAGAGTGAAGTCGTCTGTTGGGTAGCACCGTTATGTTAGTCTAGCTTAGAACCAGTGTTGGCACACGAAAATTATAATAGGTGGCACGAAAATAATGATAGCGTAACGTTATGTTACTTAAAATACTTAATCAGAAGAATAAATAATAATGACAAAAAAGTTGTCAAAAGAAAACGCCGGCCTTAATAAAAATTAAAGTAACCCCTTGCCCTCCAACGCAGCGCTTTGATGTTGCAATCTGAGTGACTTTCAATTTTTACACACCCCATTCTTACTGCGTAATTGACTCGTAATTTTACACGTCATTTGCAATTTATTTTGTTTTAAAGATTGATATATAGAATATACTCCCCTATCGCGATATTTTTTTTCTTATTTTGAATACCAAATTCTGTTTAATTTTGTAGTTTAATTTAAATAATCGGCTACTACGCAAAGAAATTCCATTACCCATTCCCGCACGAGAAAGATATTTTATATGACCTACAAAAATTTGTTTCTGTCTAAGTGTATGTGCATGTGAAATTCTATATTTGTGACTGCATAAAAATCCAAGAGTGACATAATTTTTTTTTTAATATTTTATAGCGATAACGTCGAGAACTAATATTTCTTCGGCCATAACGACTCCGGCGCGGTCGCCGGTGTCGTTAGCAGGCAAGGCGTCGAACCTTCTGTTCGTGCGCCTTCCACAAACACACTTATTACAAAATTGACCGTAGTCTTTTGAGGTTTAAGCATAGGTCCGTCCAAAAAAAAATTAATTTACCTTAGCAATAACGATAATATATTCTACCAACTCGTAAAAGATCAGGTTTAATTCTAATACCACAGGAAAGTTCCTTGTATGGCCAAGTATTAAGAAGAGAGAACAATCATGTTACTAGGAAAATTACGGACTTGAAAGTGGATGGGCATGTAGGGAGAGGAAGACCGAAAGATAGATGGATGGACTGTGTGAATGATGATATGTTATAGAAGGGAATGAATGTCGAAATAGCGAGTGATAGACTAAAGTGGGAGAGGAAGACACGATGTGCTGACCCCAAATTAAAATTGGGAACAGGGCAGAAGAAAAAAGATCATAGTTGGTTCGATAACGTAGTTGAAGTAACAGCGAAAATTAAGGGGTACTGCTGTTACTCCTTAATTTTCGCTCTCTACCGAAGTAAACAGTAACGCGCCGTAAGCAGTCAAAGCTCGGGAGCTGAAGCGCTTCCTCTCACTCTTAACAATATTGAAGTTGGAAGCGGAAATTGAAGCTGGTCTTTCAATAACCATCCTGGAAGACCTTTCGAGCGTCAAGTAATAAAAATAGTATGTACATGTTACGTTATTCCAGTTAAATATTTATACTCGAAACAATATCACAATTTTTTTTCTCCCCAGAAGGCGGAGACATACCCACTAAAAACCTCCGCGATCACCCGCACTACGCCTGGTTGCAAGCGCGTCATCCCAAAGGAGAGCTGCATCGCGCCCTGACGAGGCCCTGGGAAACCTTGCGAGCAACTACCACGACCCCGTCGGCGTATGGCAACTAGCGCCCACACGATACACCCGGAAATCCTCCGACCCAAGATACCCTTACATCTTGGGTCGGAAGATAAGCAACAGCCACCCCCAAGTTAAAGAAGTTAAAGAAGAAGGGGGACTTCTGTCCGCCACTGGATGCTAGAAGTGTCTTGCCAGGTAGGTTAGACCCGGCCATCCCATGCACCCTCGGGGGCCCTCTGTCAGACTATTAGCCGTCGAAAAACAACAAAGTACAAATATGAATTTTTGTTTTTATTCCTTTATTTCCATTTTGTATTATTGTTTGTTTTGTGTATGGTGCTTTGTGCGTTTTATTTATTTATGTTTAAATATATTGGTCAAGAAATGAAATAGCAAGTATAGTATTTTGACAAATTATCCATATCTTTCAATATTCAACTAAGAAACATACATAATGTTTGTAAATGTAGTAGTCGTGAGGTTAAATAAATCTCGTTGTGCATACTGCATTTTATATGTTAAGTTTTGTGTAGTACATACTATATTTTATATGTTAACTTTTGTGTAGTTCATACTGCATTTTGTGTGTTAAGTTTTGTTATGTAATCAATTTATGGATTTTATTTATGAATAAATATTATATTTATTTATTAATACATTTTTATAAAATGAAATAGCAGATTGATTTAGTCGGACAGCTTTCTGTAGTTTTAAAAAATATATTAGATCTAAATTTTATAAGACCTATAAGCCTTATTGAATATCGCCTAAAACTCACAAAATTATATTTATAGCCAAACCATTGACCCGTGAGAATGTCGGAGTTATCGGCGACAAAGCGAAACACAACCATGACTTTCCACCGAAGAATAGCGTTTTGGAATCGGCAAAAACATTTGGCAAATGTTCCAATAAATACTGACCCATAAACCTTAATGGAGTCAGAATTTTTACAATCGTGAATGGAATAACTTACGACATCATATAACAACGCTCCAAATGTAATTCTGTTAAAAGCCGATACGGGTTCTGAACCTTACGTGGATGATATAAGTGACATGGGACAAGAACGTAAAGATATGAATGTACTGAATAATGATAAAGTACCTGCAAACCTCTCGAGAATCTACAAAGCAACAATGGAATCTATAGGATCATTCATACGCACCGTAGCTAAAGTCATGAATGAACGTAGAATTTGTTGAATGGACGAACAAGTGTAGGCACCCCGTAGTGACTTCTCCAGACCAGTGGGCGACGCATTGTTACATCATTTAAAATTCATTCTCGGAATCCGCTATTTGGCCGGACAAAGCGCAGGTGGTCATTAAATAACTTTTCTGGTCTCATTTCCGTTTCGACTTTTGATTGCGGACACATTGTGAATTTTAATTCCATTAGCTTCGTTCGATCGTTGTGCTCGGTGAAAGGCTTACAGATAATGCAGCTTTCGTGTTTTTATTTAATATCAGTGATTATCCTGAACTTTTACAAATAATATTTAGTGCGTCAATAACATTTATCTTGTTTGTGTTGAAAATTGTTTTCATTTTAGAGTCACTGTACATACCTACTAATTTTACGATTCTAAATGGTTTACCTTCTAATATCATTAATGCGAACAAATAATAATGAAGCTTGACAATAATATAGCTTATGTGTTAGAGTAACATATAAGCTACAATTTTTAAGGATATACGGTACGCTTATATAAGCTACTCGAAATGCTAATCCTCCGTACACAAAGTCACGGGCACCAGCTAGTGTTCCATATTGCATATCACAACATCCACATCAACTTTTCTTACAGCACAATAAAATATAATTTGATGGACATGTCGAATATTAATAATGTGATATGAAAATACAAAATTCTATTTCTTTGACTACAAAATACAATATTTTAACAATACCTTTCTCCTGATCGACAAATGATATGTTACTTGTAGAATAAATAATATATAAGGAAATGTAAAAAAAGACTAACACAAACAAAAAAGAGTGTGGACTATATATATATATTAATGGTTTCAATGCTAATAGTATTAAATTACTTCACCGTCCACCGTCCGAAATTGCGATTTGCTAGATTTCAAAATAATACTACCTCACGACTTAATTTAACAACAGTAAAAACAACTCGAGCATCCGTTTCGTATCAGCGACTGTATCTACATCTATTATTCTCTCAAATCTAACGATACCGCCACCTGGATCATTATTATTTACAAATAGGTCCAATTATCTATTACCCTTAACACGGGTTTGATATTAACCCTTCGTCATCTGTCTATCCGCATGAATCTCTGATTTGCGAAGGCGGAAATTTCTAACTTTGCTAAAATAGCTTTTATTACCGTATCCTCAAAGTTCAATATATTTGCTGCAAACGTTACTGCATTGCAAACTATCGAAGTACAATGTTTACTTTTACCTCTTTTGTTAATATGACTCCATTGTTTGTTTGTGCGGAATCATTATTTTTCATCGGTAAGATTGCTATTTTTAAGGTAGAAAAAAGATAAACTTCGTCGGTACGGTCTATTGAAAATGGTTTTTAAGTTTTATTAATTTTTTATTTTTAATGTAAGATGTATCCATACTAACATACGGTTGCTTTCTGTATCCTGTTATAGATATAGGCAAGAATCAAGATGGTATTTTCAAATATAAATTACAAATGAAAAATGTTAAAGAAATTAAATGTTACTTCTGAGATGTTTGACGGTCGGTTTGTGATCTATTTAGTTTATTCAAGGGGATAATTTGAAGTAAACTATGTAAGCATTTAAGCAAGTTAGGAATTTAAGGATTGCTGCCGCTTAAAATCTTATACGAGAACATTTTTAAATGTTGATCTAAATCCTAAATTTTAATAAATTGTTTATTTAAATAACTTTAAATGTTAAATATTTCATCGAGTTTCCATGTAACACCCACTCTTGTTTATATTGTAGATTCTACTTTGAACTATTTCATTAATAATATAAGTAAGTCCAATTTCCAGACCCATCTATTCAAAATAACAGTGGATCCAACTCAGCAGATTACTCGTAGACACTCAAAAGTCTTTATGACTTTATGACTGAGATTATATAGACTTATAAAGTCAGACATACTATGAGTAATGGACGCTTTAAGTTTCTTTGCATATTCGAATTCAAAATGATAAAATCCGTAGAAGATACAAGATAGCATTACCACAAAACTAGCAACATTTTATAGCAATCATTAGAACAGATTGCTTTAACTGCAGAACTAACACTTTAACGTAATTAAAGAAATGTCCTCGAGTCCCAAAAGGTGGACTGGCGATCTTCTCCAAGAAACATAGAAAAGACATAGATGAATAGACAGCGTTTCTTGGCTGAAATGACGATACGTAAACTGTTATTTATATAGAAATTCGACAGATTATTTTTCAATAATGATAACAGAATTAGTTATATTAACTATAAAATTATAAAGACTTAAACAGATCTAATTATAAGGACCAGAGTATACAGTGAACGATCTCTAACATTTTTTTAATAATATAGCTATACATATCTCTATCAATATAAGTATAATAAAAATATACTATGACTATGCATATATATTGTTGTTAACAATCCAGTCACGGTTCTTTGAGTCCTACTATATTTTGGAGTTTAAAGAAGATAAAAGAGTAATTACTGTTAGTAATTTCGTAAATAATTCATGGGATGTTTCAACATATTGAAAATTTCATATATTTATTTACATAAATATTTCCCGATCATGACTTGAATCATATAAATTTGTAAGAAAGTACTCCTATTGCTTTTGCACAAAATATTGTCTTGCATTAAATTCTTTACAATCTAGGAAGCTCTTTTTGACAGGTCATTCTTTTTCACAGGACTTATCTGAATAGTTTATGAGGATGACACTCGTCAAACCTGACTTGTTAAATTCTAAAGAATTTGTCATCATTTGATTTTGGCTGCGATTTGTGTAAGTTCCACTGTTACTAGTGCAACTCCAAAATGCGATTAGCAAAACTGTCGCGATCAAAAGAGCTTTCCAAAAGCTTATATTAATATAATCATGTTACAATAAGCTACTGCACTAACCACTTTCTATTGAATAGATGCTTTTATTAAATCTGACGTCGTAATAACACGAATTGATTCACAATTATAATGCAACCAAACATTACGTTTTCATTTTAATATTTCACGAAGTAGTTTCACACAAGGGTCAGATTCTGCGGGGCGGGGCTAATGCATACCCTCCCTAAGTAGAGGGTCGCCAGTATCAGGATCACGTGTGCACCATAAGCTTGTATTATGGGGTATTCATACTTAATTAATATGGTGTTCTTTGTTGCACTTGATAGGTTTTGATCTTTGGATTATTTTGTTTTTAAGTTATTGATGTTCGATATACTATATAATCATTTGAGTCAGCTGATTTTGACTATATAAGATTTGGGACTTGATTAGAATTAAAAGAAACACATTCATCATAATAAAAGTGTAATATTTTCATAATTATTAGGGCATTAAATTTGAAACATGGTCAAATATACACTGTATTTACAAATGGAAATAACAAACAAAGTCCTTAGTAATATTTTTAGAATACAAAAAATATAAAAGATTCAAACAGTTAACAAATTGGATTTAATGAGACAGATATAAGGGATGTTAGCATCCCATATAAAATTATTCATAGCTACTAAAATGTTCTATTCATACGGTTTTTTTAAACATCACTGGGGTTGACGTCTCGTCGACAAAAGGGTGGGACGGGCCACATAATTGCCGAAACGCTTCGAGTGAGATCTATTGTGTTTATTTACAATAGGGTGCTGTTAGTGGGGGTAGTTTTTGTAATTGTTACTTTACGAAGGTCCACCCTTACCGATCAGTCGTGAAGCAAACGTGAGAGGAGAACCACACGAAAATGTCCCGCTCCTTTTTAGTCGACACGTTGATCAGTGACAGTAAAGATTGTAAGAAAACCGATATGTCTGGTGATCCTTTGAATCCGTATACGACATTACTTAACAGACATCTTGAGACGCAGCCCCAGTTATTGTATCCTTACCCAGGACACTTGAATAATTTGCTTGGTCTTGGTCTTCAGCAACAGCCGCGGTCTCCAAACTTATTTCGACCGTTCCTGGAACATTTGAACATTCGCTACCCCGTACTACATCAGCTGCCACGCCATCCAGATTTCTTTAAACCAGTGCATAGTGACATGAGACTTATTGACGGACATTTCAAAACTGAAGAGCTAGAACCTGTAAACTACGTGAGTAGAAGAAAGAAGTCAACTTCCCCTTACCTTCATCATCCGTACAAATCTACAGCAATATCGCCATCGAAAAGCCAAGGTCAGAGGTCTCCGTCGCTGTCAAGTGAGAGTAGAAACGGCACTCCCAGTCCACCGATGGGGCATCCTGAAGAACTTCTTCCTGGGTTTTCCAAAGACTTGAAAGGTATTCCGCTGAAAGAAGATTCGAGCAAGCGAATAAGGACAGCCTTCACTGGCACCCAGCTTCTTGAATTGGAACGTGAGTTTTCAATGAACATGTATCTATCACGACTGCGTCGGATCGAGATTGCCTCTCGTCTGAAACTATCTGAGAAGCAAGTAAAGATTTGGTTCCAGAACCGCCGCGTCAAGCTAAAGAAGGAGGAGACCCCGATGACTTCGACAACTGAGAAAACTAAGAAATGCTGCTGCACAAAAGTTTCTTGCACACAACGCAGAAGTGAGTCGTCTTGTGAAAATGAACAGATAGACGTGGTTAGTGATACTGACGCTAGTTATGAAGTTCAAAATGTATCGCAATATTCTTGAGCTGGATTTAACTTTTAATGATCAATCAATTGTGTGAAAATTGTGCTTGGCTCTGTTGATGTTGGATACAAAACTTTGATTGTAGTTTTCAATATTATTATATTAGGATCTTGCTCAATTTCTAAAGCCAAGCTTCCAAATTCTAAAGAAAATGGGTAAACAAAAGCTATATAACCTCAGAATGTACATGTTATAAGACATATTTGAATACTCTGTGAATATAGTATAGCTAGTGTTACAAATATACGTCTAAATTTTACTTATTATATAGTTTGGATTTTTGTACAAATACTTTTTTAAATTTGTAAGTGTTATAGTAATTTATGGTGAATGCCAAATGACATCTCGATCGGTGTAAACTTTGCATTAGAGTATATATTTTTTGGGATTTACAAATTGTTGGACTGTAATAAAGATTTATATTCGAATTTGTGCTATTTTAATTCTTTAGAGAAATCTTTAGCATGCAAGGGTGATGTAATAATACAACTGACTGAAGAATGTTGAGTGGGCAACAATTCAGTAGGGTCCTGTGACATTACATTCCTATCCGTAATAAAAGTGTTTGTACGAGTGTGAGTTCCAATAAACAAGTTCAAAATAGCTCTTATAAGAATAGTGATAGACCCAAATGAAAATTCCCCTTCAAAATATTTCATTAAGTCGCGCCTGATGTATATGGAAATTGAATTATATTTTCATTGTCATGACTTATTAAAATATTTATCATTTGTAATACATATAGCGCAATACAGTGGTGTAAATAGTTCATACCACCTTTTTAGATTTGGAGTTTTGAGGATCTGTTTGATTTCCATATCCATCTATATGTTGGCTAACTACCAACTTCCTTATCCTTCCTTCCATATAAGATAGATAGTATTTTTAGATTCCAACTATAATATGAAATAACAAGTTGCAACATGATTACGTAATCCAGAATCGATGTTACTTGAGACTAATTTATCACTTACAAAGTATTTTTGTCACAATGATAAGCCTGTCTAAATACAGAATATGAAAGCAAAACTTTTTTAAAACGGAAATTACCACACATGTTAGTTATAGTTAACATATATATATATATGTTAACTATAACTAAAAATATAAAAGGTGGTATAAGAAGAAGAAAAGAAGAAGAGAAGAAAAAAGAAGAAGAAGAAGAATTATAAGTGTTATAAGGTTACGGTATAAGGTACAGTATACGGTATAAGTATTACGGTGTTATAAGAATTTTGTAGTAGGTGTTAATTTTTTAAACATGTTTAAGGTTGCTGTTCTCCTAAGCTTATATCTGTTTTGACGACAATAAGTGACTGTAAAGAAAGTCAATAAGAGACTATAAGTTGAATAATTTGATAATAATATCCGTTTTTACCCATACAAATAGGCCTCAAGAAATTTATGATAAATTTGAAAATTACATTTTATCCGTCCTGCGCTGCTGTATCCAACGCCTTCCTGCGATCTTCTAGAGTTCTAGATTCATCTAGATTTTGACGACCTCTGTAGTCGAGTTTCAAGGTTTCGCCATCTCTGAAGTCCCGGGTTCGGTAAAATTATTGTGCGAGTGTTAGAAAAAAATGAAAGGGATTGCTACAAAAAGCTCCCGGTAAAAAGCTTACGTACAGTAAGTATGTACAATAGTAATAAGAGTTTTGATCTCAATTTTGGCCGCGGTGACATTGTGCAAACGAGTATGGTACAAGTCATAAATGTGAAGAAATTTGGGGTTTATTATTCTAATAACACATCATGGGACAGAATTAAACCTTTATAATTCATTCGCTTATTCGCTCAAAACATACTTATGTTATTTATCAATATTTCTATTACAATCTATATCGTAAACGACCTCCTTAGTCGAGTGACTAGTACACCCGTTTCAAGGTGTCGCCATCTCTGAGGTCCCGGGTTCGAGCCGCGATGGGGGCAGAGGTTTGTGTGATTAATGCGAGTATTTGCACCTTAGTCATGGTTATATTTCTATCTTAGGTATATGTATTCCTGTATTCCTATATGTATGTCTATCCGTTACCCTAGATCCCATAACCTAAGTCGAGCTGAGCTTACTTTGGGCTAGGCTAATTGGTGTGAGTATAAGAAATATATTTTATTTTTTTATATTTTTGTTAAGCCTTAGGCAGGTATGTAAGTTCCCGTGTTCTAGTTATTCTTTTACACTTCATTAGCAAAATGATAATAGTACCGTCAATTTGTGAAATCAAACGAAATTAAATGATTGAAAACTTAATGAATCGTTAAAATGTTATTTTTTGGAATATTCGCAAGCGGTACAACTTTGATATAGCTCTTGTAATTAATTAAGCACCAATATTTTCTTATCATCTGCTATATTTAATTTTTTATGCTTGATTATTATATTATAGAGCAATCAGAATTTGTACGAAGGTTTTTTTATAAATTTTATGACATTTTCAATATACTAGCTCTGCCCGCGATTTCGTGGAATACTGTTTACTCGCGTTAACTTCAGTTTTACATTTTAAAATAAATGTCACATCTGAATTGCTCCAACATTTTATCTCTTGTAGCAAACTTTAAAAATATTCTCAAAAACTATTATTATTTTACTCATTAGAAGACAACATTTTTATCAACTGTAAATTACATTTTTATGTATATCTATAATTTAAAGGCAAAAAAAAGATTACCATATTGGCTTGAAAAATGATAAATTTTCATAGAGACTGTCATCCCCTATTTTTGTTGTACCTTCTTAAGAAAAAGGTCAGATTTTTACAAACGTTAAATGGCATATTTATTTTCTAATATCTAATCAATTGTCTAAAAATACTTTCAAATAAATTTTCTTCCCTTCTTTTGTAACAGTTTTGGCGCAATAAGAAGTAGCCTATATATGCGTTAGAAGGGGTCCGGTACACACAAATGGCTTCGACCTATGTTAAAAGGAATCTACTGGTGCCTAAGCAGAAGGCTGCCAAGAAAGGGAAGGCGAGGGATACGACGGCTCAGACGCAGCCGAAAGCAGGTCTTGAAGGTCCTGCGTTAATTGATCTCCTAAGACGTGTCGCGGTCTGCGAAGTGTTTGCTGATTTTTATTAAGTATATACTTACAAACATGTGCGTTTATAATATTAGTAGGCATTTATTTGATGCTCTACGTGAAGAAAGACATCGAGACAAGCAAAGCGTTGACATTCAAAGGTGTATGTAGTCGATCAATCTGCACTAGGTCAGCGTGGTTGACTAAGACCTACTAGCCTTGACATAGGTAGGGTAGGCTCGTGCCCCTGGGGTGACGAAAGCATGTGATACCTCCCACCATTAAGAGTATAACATCTCGTAAAGTATCCGCAAATTAGATCAACATATTGTTTTAAGACTCATCATCATCCTCTTGCCCATTTCCCATTATCTGGGGTCGGCGCACTAGATCTTTTTCTTCCATTCCTCTCTACCAGCCGTCATTTCCATGTTCCATCCTCTCTATCAATCGATCCATCTTTTATTCGGCCTTCCTCTGCCCGTGTATCCCTCCACTTTCATATTCAACATTCGTTTTATGACATAACTTTCATTCCTCCGCATCACATGTCCATAAATAAGTCTTTAATCGCTAGTGTATTTCATTCACAGAGAGGTTCCCAAACGTTTTTGTGTTGTAGATCCTTTGCCATGTTTTTCGGTTTTGGGTAGACTTACCTCATATTGAATGCCTACAAAACCAAAATTTTATAAACATTTACAATATTTTTTTTATTTCAAAAGTACTTTTATAAATAGTGTCTACATCTTTATATTAGTTGTTGATTGCTTAACTGTAATTCGTTTATAATCTTAGTAATAATGTCTAGAGGTGAGGGAGGGAGGGGATCTGTAGAGCAGGTTTATCTTTTTTCAGACTCCAGACTCTTACATTAAGGTTAAATTGTTATAATTATTATATAGTTTATAGTCTGCTTGTTTTAATACCACGTACCTTATGTGTGAGCAATATAAAGATTACTAGGATATTAAAGATATTATTATTTAAAACAATATCGAAGAAATTAAAAAAACTAACATTACCAATATTAACGACATAGCAACCTTTTTTAGCAAAATTCATTCATGCAACTTCAGAGAATTTGTAAACAAATATAAAAAAAATTAATTTGTTTTTATTTTTTAATTACTCATCTGTTTAATTAATTATAAAGCAAAATAATACAATTTATTACAATACCTCCAGTGTAACATATACTATTTTTATATAACTGTTGTTTGAAATAGAGTTTCTAGAAAATTATAAAACAATTTTTTAAAAACCACAGTGTTTTTGAGACTTGATGAGCGATTAAATCTCCTTAATTCATGTCTAACATTAAGTATTCACTTGGTTACGTTTTTTATCTTTATATAAGCAATAACTTTATTCAGTTAATGTACAAACAATTTATTAAATATTTGACAGTTTTTTTTTCTTTATTCATTCACACTTTCACTTAATTGTAAAGCAAAAATTACTAATCAAGAACAAGAAATAATCAATTACAAATTGATTTGCAAACCAATAATGTTTATTTATGTAACACTTTGGGTTCTGATAGCCTTAACTTAGAAATTATTGTTCAAATAACAATAATGAGATTGTCAAATACCCAATTCTAAAACGGGATTAAATTTAAAAGTCTACTGTATTTTTAGAAATTCTAATATATTTATATAATCGAGGCTATAAAAACAGAAGTCTTCGAAAAAATATTATTTCCAAATAAGAGTAGGACCATCTGGTGCAAGTACTTATTTTCCAAAAATTTCATCGTAATTGCTTAAAATCATTCTCTCATACCGTTCGTTTTAGCATGTCTCTAACACAGTTAGATTAATTTTTGTTAAAATGAATTATTAGCACATCTAAGTTATTTATCAAAACAACAGCAAATTCAGATATAAATTCTCTGAATGAAAACACTGCTATTTTTATTGGTAGTAAATACTTGAATATTGTGCAAAAATTCTCCCCCATGCGGCGGCCAATTATCGTGCAAACAAGACTTAACCTACGGCTTCTCCCACGGCTGGATTCACATCCAAATGTTTGCTATGCGACCATCATCCATCTAAAATCAAACAACGTAATTATTTGCTAAAAGCATTTATTATCTATGGAGGGACGCTTCGCCGCGTGGCAACCATACTACTGCTATTATCCCTCAACAACTATCCAACCTCCGCTAGGATCTTATTGTCTTCAACTAAGAGGTCAGTTTCCAGTGAACTTTTATATTTGGTTTCTTTTGTATCTTTGCGATCGTTAGCCGGCCGCGTGGCCACCTTTTCATCAGTATCTGTTTGATTTTGAACCTATTTAGGATGTGAATTTGTTTTTAATCAGCGCTTCTTCTTCACGATCGAACTGTCGTTTGAGTGGTCTCCCATTGTTAATCTGATTTATTTGTTGAGGAGATTTTTCGGTCAGTAATCAGGGGTCGATGGGAATTCTTTATCTATTGGCGATCATTACATTAATATGGACTTACCAATTTTTTAATTCTTCTTCTAATAGCGCGATGTCATTAAATCATTTGTTTAGGTCAAGTCAGCTCAGAGAGAATAACTAAAACTACCACATGGTGATGTGTGATGATAAAAAAAAACATTATCTAAAGAAGATTTAAGACGATATGTTAGAAGAGTTATTAATTTGGTTTTCCCTAATGATATGTATATAGGTGATAAGAAATTGCAATGGAATTAAAATATTTCACTCTTTCCAATGAAAAATTCGTTTTATTTTTGTTTATAGGATAGGGCAGCAAACGAGCAAACGGAACACCCGCAACACCAGAGGAGTCACAGATGCGTTGCCAGCCTTTTAAATGGAAATATGCTCTTTTTTTGAAAGTTTCGATATCACATCGGTTCGGAAATACTGCAGGCGACATTTCATTCTACAGTTTAGTAGTGCATGGCAGAAAATTTTTGGAAAAACGCACTGTGATGGACTGCCAAGCATCTAGATGATAAGGATGAATGTTGTGTCGCGTATAAAACTTACCATCCATCTCTTGAGTATGATAATATCGAAACTGTATTTGCCATATCTATACTTATTTTATAAAGATATAGAGTGGGTTGTTCGGGGGCGTTCGGGGGGGTTCCAGTACTACTAATCAGATTTTGGCGAAATTTGATACAAGGATATTATGAGAAGAAAAAACAGGACTTAGACTACAGTAAAATAAATCTTTTCTATAGGTAAAAACAATAAAAATGGCTAAAGTGATTTTGATGTCATTTTGTATAGTTTGAAACTCGGAAAAGGTTATAGGAAATATTCAACAATGGTAATAAACCTCTTTCTTCTGTGCACGAAAATCTACTGTATGTGATTAAAATAAGAGATAATGATTCATAAAAACAAACAGTTATTTCTACAATATTCAAAGAAAACCCAAATAAATTACAACGTATTGTGTCAATACAAATTAATTTTAAGTGCCTTGATACGCTGATTCTAATTATTTGATTCAACCAACGAGGGCTACCGAATTCTGGCATCAGATAAGTCTCGTGAATGCAAAATGAACTTTATTACTTAACAATTAGGGCGACTGGCAATGAGTTATCACCGAATTTGTAAATGCGAGTAATAAATCCCGAATCACGCTGACAACCATGTTTTGTCACTGCTAATAGGTCACGGCTTTCAAAACTTATGTCACCCGTCAAATTTTTGCCAAAGAAAATTAGACCATCTGCTTTTGCTTTTAGAATTTAAATCAACATTAACAGAATGTACTACTTCCCCTTTTTGATTTCTTTGCAAATATCTGTTGCGTTTTACTGTATTGAAATTTGTTTCATCTAGTTTAGAATTTATGGTTGAATTTACAATGCGATTGCAATATAAGACTAAGAGAGATATACGACAAAAGCATAATAAAATTTTGGACTACTATCCAGATGGGAATCACAATACAATGCAATATCATTTGGTGGCGTAACGAATGAAACGGGTTTGATACTTGATAAATGGAAATTTAAATTCACCGTCGACATTGTTTGCGAACGAAGTTAACAGTTAGATTTGATACGCAACAAGCTTAGTAATTAGAATAACCCGGGATTCGTGCCGAATCTGAATTTGATATTGCCAATGTTAATATAACTTGAACTTGACATTTAATCTTGATGAAGGTCCGGTAACAATCCAACAACATGAACTTAACAGTTACCTACTGAATGGCTCTCTCCGAAAATGCCTCTTACTATAAATAATGTTAATCAACGATTAACGTCATCTATTTTGATGTATAGTAAAATTAGGTTCAAATCTTATGCACCTAACCTATTCAAAGGCTTAGGTTAGAACTGAATTTGATTTACTTATGACTACTGTGAACGGTTTAGTCCTACTCGACTAAAGAAAAAGCTCCAGATAAACTCCACTTAACCCTCTGGACTATCTTCTCCAACAAGTCGTTGGACCAGCGCAGGAACTTTGTTTCTCTCCACAATCTCTATAAAGTCTACTCGAAAGTACCCCAAGGAATTGTTTGAAATGGTGCCTTTGTCATCTTTTTATTATTTATATTACTTAAATATGGTCTAGCACAATTTTGTTTCAATAATCTGTTTCCTGAACACTATATTCAACTTTGAGGCGTGAAAGTGAAAGAGCTATTCTTTTTTAATTAATATTTTTTTCTAATTAAGTAGTGAATGAGCGTTAATGTTAAAATTACATATATCTATGATCATTGATAATAACTAATAATAAGCCCAATTAAATCCAATTCCAAGTAATAACTTGGAATTGGCTGGTCTGATTGTACGTCTGACAGCAACAGCAATCAAAAAAGATTTCATTTTATTAAACATTGCTATATCGTCAAAAATTTATTAGTCATCGATTTTATATTCACAAAAATATTTCTTCACATATTTCTTAATATACCGACAATGTGACAAGTATACAAATGATATAAGATAACGTTTACTATTTCTTAGAGCCACAGATAGGAATTATAAA
The DNA here is from genome assembly GCA_036419045.1 of Scirpophaga incertulas. Taxonomy (NCBI): domain Eukaryota; kingdom Metazoa; phylum Arthropoda; class Insecta; order Lepidoptera; family Crambidae; genus Scirpophaga; species Scirpophaga incertulas. The sequence goes on along the minus strand of CM071631.1, from coordinate 22,132,701 downwards.
TATTTATGTTCTGCCGCTAACTCATGGATGCAAATTGTTTGTACATAAACTGGCTTTAAATGACTTCGCATTGGTTGAGCCTTTATCTAAAAGCTTACAATACTCTATTTTGACATTTTGTAATCAGTTTAAAGATTATATTCTAAAATCAAACTCAAACAGCGATTTGAGTTTAACTTTGATTTTATATAGAATACGAACCTAAGTATTGCCTAACCGCAATCAGCAATTTAAAACAAAATTAACAAAGTTTAGACATTTCCGAAGTGATATAATAGTAAGCGATATTCTAGTTCAAAAGTAAGAGTAAACAAAAGAATGTATAGGTGCTCAAATTCTTCGAAATTTCCAGTCATAATAATTTATAATTTTTCGCAATTTAATTTAATTTATTAGCTACAGATAAAAGTAAATGAGCATATAATTTAAATAATACAAGTAAAAAAGCGGCAAATAAAAAATAATATGTTATAGCTACAAATAAATATAAACGATTAGAAACGATCGACAAAGATAAATGACTGTGAAAATTAATTTAGTTTTAATGAACACCTACCTATAACTCAATTAGGCATAATGAGTGTTGAGATCAAATCAAAATTGCTTAATCAAATTAAATACAAGTAATTAAGACAGGTTATTCGAAACGTCATATCATTAATGTCTTTTGTTTAATTATGTTAAAAACAAATCAGATTACTAACATCGTGTTCATTTTTAACTATTATACTAAATAAGAGAAAAATTACATCACTACACCACATCACCACATATGAAGCTATGACAATTTTTATTAATCTTGGTCTTTTGAAGCAAAATATGTATTGAAGATTAAGTGATAAAAACAAACCTTTTCTTTACATAATACATGTAACCGTTAACCAAGCTATCGTGAACGACAGTAATAGATTCACATCTTACAGACAATTAAGTCCATAGATTATTATTGTAACTCTTTTACTCCTACTCGAGAGAGGGAAATAAAAGGTCCATGTAGTTGTAAGTACAATGTATATTATTTAAAAGTAATAGTAGGTCGTGGGAACAAGAATTTGTATTCGCATCCGCAAAGTCCCACAGTATATCAACACCACTGCCCTTATTGATCCGGTCGTAGTCCGCGCGCGGTAGGTAGTCGGGACCGCGACGGCAGGCAGCCGGAGAGACCCAATAGTAGAAGTAGAATAGCAGTGTAGGCTCGGTAGCATAGGCTCCCTGGAATAGAGCGTAAACCAGATACTTTAAGACTATCCTGCTTTTATAGTTTGACTGCAACATCAATCGATCCGCGTGAAGCAATTCGAAGCCGTGCAGATGGTGATGATTCACAAGAAATAGTGATCGTTGATGAGGCAAGCAAACAGCTATTTACATATTATAATTACGTTACATATTATATTAAGAAAGTAACAATATAAAAATAAGGTGGGTGAGTTGAAAAACTTTCAATGATAAGTTGCAGAAGCGAGGGCAATTAACTACACAGGTATTTTGTTCTACGTAATTAGATTGAAAATAGGACTAGAATTTTCTATACAATATCTACATTCTAATATTACAAAAAAATCTAATAATTATCTAGTACTAAAACGCCGTGCTATGTGCTTACATTTATAGACGCACATACCTCGAACGAAATCTAACATTGTAAACGATAACAATTAGCTATGAGAAACATTGATATGAATATATATTGATGAGAAATGTAATAATTGATATGTTTGAGTTCTTCAATGTTCTACAATAGAATAAGCAGTATACAATGACACGACACTTCCGATACAACATGCATAATTATATTGAAACACTTACCCAATTCGGGGATCACACTACACTTATTATGTTTTTATATAGGATTATATTTACAACGTAGTACTAGTATTCAATTGCGTTAATATATATTCAGTCTCTAATATGCGGATAATTGTCTTTTAGTGTTTAGAATGACAACTCGCAGAGATGACTATCCACAATCCGAAATCAGAATGTTCTGGTAATACTTAGTGGCTGACAGCTCGCGTAAATTCGTTCACTTTCGCTTTTCGTCGCGCGCACGATGATTTACATCGAATGCCCGTTGAGCGGCGGCCACTCAGAAACCAGTTATATAGGTAACACACTAGATAGTAGTAAGATCGAGAAATTAGGAATGCGCGAGCGCAAAGCACCGCGTATCCTTGCGGCCACGCATTCTTGGAAGTTCCGTAGTATTAAATTTATTATTATGTTTTATTTATTTTTAAGTCTTAGTGTTAGAATGTATATAATTAGATTGTAAGTATATAGTTTTCATATTTAATAGATTTTTAATTAGTTGTGTAGTTTAGTTTAATTAATTAGTTTAAATTGAAGTTTGTGTAGTTAATGCTTAATTAAGTTTTAATTATTTATTTTTTTGTTGTAAGCTTAGATAAGTGTTACTTTTTAAATATAAAAGTTAACACCGTTACATACCCCCCTTTTTAGGTAAGGATTTTTTCTATGTAAAAATCCGCTTCAACTTCTATAACTCTTAACTTTATAACGACTGCATACCCTTTCATTTCCTTCCATACTTCCCTTTTACACTCTCATTCCTCCTCATTCATTACTCCATTTTATTCTTTCATCCCTCATCAAGCAATCCAACAGTTATTACCTACGTTATTTTTGTAAAAACTGCTTCTAGCATTCAGAGTATTATACTTAGTCTAAGATTAATACTCAAGTAGTCATTATAAGATGTTGAAAATCGTAGAATTTGTTAATAATTTGGAATATGGTGTTTATGGTTTAGGACCAGAAATTGTATATATTATGTCAGAGGTAGGGTCTGAATAATATAATAATAACGTCAGGAAAGTAACGTTATGTTACCAATAGTAAAGGCTTATTTACTGAGTTACTATCCGCTCATTAATAGCTTTTCCTAGGGGTAGGGCCTGGAAAACTTATACGTATTTAGGTACGCATAAAAAGATGTGTGGTTAAGGCTTATTTATAGAGTTACCAACCGCTCTTTAGAAGGATTATTACAGGGGTAGGGCCTGAATAGTCAAATTTAATCTAATTAAAATATAAATAACGATTTGTAGCTGTAGTGTGTATGTAGCGTAGAAGTTGAAAGCGTAAAGTTAAGTATAATTTAAAATTATTTTAGGTTAATATGATGTTAAGTTAAGTTAGGTTTATTAATTAGAAATAGAAATTAAGAAAATAATGCTTGTTTATTTAAAGATTTAGTAATTTAAGTTATAAGTTAGGTAATTTATTTAAGTAAGGTAGGTAAAATTAAGTTAGGTAATTAAGTTAGATAAATTGTTTTAGGTTGTGTAATTATTAATTTAGGCTAAGTAAGGTTAAATTATTTAGAAGCAGTAATTTAGAAATATTACACAGGTGGGATACACATTGTCATTTAGATAAATAAATTGTCAGAAGTTCTATCGCCTCTTACGATACCACAGGAAGAGATGGGGAAGCAGAATTCTTTGGACAGCCGCTACTTCACGGCTCAGACGTGTTACGTAGATTAGATGTAACCAGATTCCCTCTATCCCTCTACGATACCCACAGGATGAAATGGGGAAGCAGAATTCTTTAGACAGCCGCTACTTCACGGCTCAGACGTGTTACGTAGATTAGATGTAACCAGATTCCCTCTATCGCCTCTTACGATACCCACAGGATGAAATGGGGAAGCAGAATTCTTTAGACAGCCGCTACTTCACGGCTCAGTGTCAGGTAGACTTAGTAATGACTAGATTCCTTCTATCGCCTCTTACGATACCCACAGGATGAAATGGGGAAGCAGAATTCTTTAGACAGCCGCTACTTCACGGCTCTGGTAGTACTTTTAGTTAATTAGTGTTTTAATCGTTTAACATAACTTGTAGAGGTTATGTGATTATTAACTTAGATTTAAGATAGTTTGTTAATTTTGGAGAATATTTAGTACCTATTTCCAAATATAATAAGTTAGCTATCGTTCAGCTACGATGCATCTTATAACGTATAACAAAATTAAAGTAGTATTATTTTATTAATATAGGCTAAGATTTGGAAGTATATGAGACAATTGGAGACTTAAAATCATGACTTAAAATGTTTTAATTTAAGATCCTTAACATGCCAGGTGCCAATATTGTTACATTGCATATCTTCGAGATCATATACTAATGGTGATTTTTTTGCTATAATACGACATTTTAAATACTTGGGAGCCAACTTTTTGGAAAACATTTTATCTTTGTCACTGAGAAGGTAAGTTTTCTTCCATACGATATCTCCAACCTTAAATTCTACATCCTTACGCCGTAAGTTATAGTGGCTAGAATTTCTTGAATGTGCTTTAAGTAATGCAGCTTGGACTTTATCAAAGATCTTTCTTAAATAACCTAGGTTTTCAGCATACTCGTCCTTTGGTGTAAATATCAAATCATTATCAACATCTTTATCCAGGTAATGAGATCCACAACTAATGAGTTCTCTGCCATATACCAGAAATGACGGAGTATACCCAGTAACTTCATTAACTGAACAGTTTATAGCGAACTGGATTTTTGCTATATTTACATCCCAAGTTCGATGATCGTCGTGTACAAAGGTTGAAACCATTGTCATTATAGTTCGGTTATATCGTTCGACGGTATTTACCTGAGGTGTATATTTAGGAGTATAATAAGGATTAGGTATTTTGTATTTTGATAATAGTTGACGCATCACTGAGCTTGTAAATTGCTTGCCATTATCCATTATAATGGTGCTAGGAACACCATGTACAAGAAATACGCGTTCCTCAACAATCTTAGATATAATATCAGCTGTAGCTCGTCTGATAGGAAACAGTAAACAATACTTAGTAAAACAACAGGTAAGTACTAACAAAAATACATTTTGGTTACGGGATGGAGGTAAAGGTCCAACCAAGTCCATACTTAAGGTTTGGAATGGCCTACAACAATTTTTAGGGCGGCCCATAGTACCAAGGGTCGTACTTGTAGAATGTTTGTACGCACAACAAATATCGCATCCAGAAACAAATTTAGCTACATCGCGGTGCATGTCAGGCCAAAAGTACTTCAGCGCAATACGCTTAGTGGTCTTTAGTATACCGAGATGTCCAGCAGTAGGAACCGAATGATTTTCGCGAATAATGTCAAGCCTATTCTCCAAGGGAATTACTTCTTTCCATTCAAACTCACGTGTTAATGGGTTCAAACTTTTCATGAAACGATATAATTTATTATTACTAACGCGATAGTTAAGAAATGATGTTGGAGAGTTTTGGCAACCATTGTAGATATTAAGGTACCATTGATCTGCTGTATTTATCAAATTGAGGCATGAACTCATGATATTAGCGCTATTGTTTACTACCAAAAGTGGTACCGCTCGGAGAGACTATCAGGGACAACGTTATCAGAACCTTTTCTGTGCCTAATTTCAAAATTGTAGGCTGACAATCTCACACCCCATCGTGCTAGTCTACCTGTAGGGTTATTCAAGTTTAAAAACCACTTTAGAGCAGAATGGTCAGTATAGACTACGAATTTAAGGCCATTTTCGAGGTAACAACGCCAGTGCTCTATTGCAGTAAGAACAGCTAACGCTTCGCGCTCGGTTGCACTGTAATTCTGTTCTTGCTTAGACAAGGACTTACTCATGTACGCGATTACTTTTTCTTCGCCAGTTGAAGTTTGAGTAAGAACGGCACCTAAGCCCACATCACTCGCGTCTGTATGAACTTCAAACGGCTTAGAATAATCAGGACATGAGAGTATAGGTGTAGAAACAAGACAATTCTTAAGGGCTCGAAAAGCTTTATCAGCAGCATCCGTCCAACGAAATGTAGGAGCATTCTTCCCTTGCGACGTTAGTTTACTTAAGGGACTAGCCAACGAACTAAAGTTAGGTATGAAACGACGATACCAGGAAGCAGTACCCAAGAATCTACGTACTTCCTTACGACTAGTAGGGGTAGGGTAGTTGACTATAGCTGTAACTTTTTCAGGATCAGCTTGCAAACCATTTGAGTTTACGACATAGCCTAGGTATTTCAGTTGACTTCTGAAAAACTGACTTTTTTCGAAGTTAATTGTAAGATTAGCATTCTGTAGCTTCTCATACACACGCAGGAGCAGCGAAATATGCTGTTCAAAGGTAGGGGTAGCTATAATGATGTCATCAACAAAGACGAATACTTTGTGTTCAAATTCAGGCCCATAGAACAACATATCCACTAATCTCTGCTGTGTAGCAGGTGCATTAGTCAGACCGAAGGGCATGCACTTAAATTGAAAGGTTCCGCGAGTTGGAATGTAAAATGCTGTTTTGCAACGATGCTCTTCTTTAATTAATATCTGCCAAAAACTCTTTGACAAGTCGAGACTTGTTAAGTACTTGGCATCACGCAAGTTATCTAGGATCTCTGAGATATAGGGTAGGCTATAGGCATCTTTTTTAGTGATAGCGTTAAGCTTACGACTATCTAGACAAAATCTTAGTTCGCCATTTTTCTTTGGAGTCAATAATACAGGTGAAGACCAAGGACTCTCACACTGTTCCACCACATCCTCATTCAACATCTCATCTAACTGTTCCATTAAGATCCTCTGCTTCTCCGGAGACATCCTATAGTAACGTTGACGGATTGGAGTAGCATCACCAGTTTCAATAGTATGAGTAATGAGGGAAGTACGACCTAAGCCTCGATGTTCGTAAGATATGCCGTGAAACTGAGAAATAATATGATCAGCTGTAGTTTTCTGATCGGTAGTTAAGTGATCATAGTCATACACCTGCGTAGCATCGCCAACAGCATCCAATGAAACCTCAGATTCATCTCGTAAAATAACAGCATCAAGACGTGAAGGAAATAATCTAAACGATCTCCAAAAATCCATGCCTAATATTAATGAGTCAGATATATCAGGAGAAACATACACATCCAAAATATGACTCTCTCCTTGAAACTTTATAGGTAAGGACAATATACCTAAAATTTCCAACTTTTGTCCACCAGCAGCGACAAAATGTGAAATAGTAACATTATTATTTAAAATATAACTTAAATCAGTAAAGTATACATAATTATCCCTACCTAGAATAGTGACAGAAGCCCCGGTATCTAACAATCCATTAATAGCTTTACCAGCCACCTCAACGCTGACATACGGTCGTTTACAAATATTGTTTTTATGGATTGATGAGACAGAATAACAAGAAAAGAACTTTTGTATAAATTGTAACCAAGACTCCCACTCTGTCTTATCAAAGTTAGAGGTTTTATGTAAACTGTTCTCACAATCCAATTTATTTAGTTTTTTGAACTCTTCGAATCCACTTTTGAGTGACAATCCAGACATTCTGGATAACGGACGCCCTTTTTGCCACACTTGAAACAAATGAGAAAATGAGGTTGTTCACATTGACGAAGTGAATGTGTATTAACTCTGCATCGCGGACAATATCTTTCTTTAGGAGTATAGTTGTTCTCAGTATGTACAGCGTTTACATTTGTGTATTGTGGTGCCTTAGGCTTGTTATAGTTTTTAGTATAAGTAGGATAAGTTTTGTAGTTTGTAGAATTATAGTTTTTATTTTTATTGTAGTTGTAGTTATTATTGTAAGAACTGCAATTTCTATTTGCAAAACTAGTAGATTGAGTGCTATATTGCTTGGTGTAGGCAAACTCTGGAGCAAGAGTATCTGAGGTAACTTTTGGCGGTTCGTGGAATTGAACTAAACGTGATTGTATAGCCTCGTAGTTTCGACAGATGTCTTTTAAAATCTCAACACTAGTAATATTTGTAGAAGCCGCTAATGTACTAGCATAGCACGGGCGAACGTTATGTAGGAGAATTTCCAGTTTGTCTTCTTCAGTCATACACTTAGTAAGCCTAGAAAACATTCCGTGCATTACTGATAAGTAAATAGCGATATTTTCGTGTTCTCCCTGAGTACGATTACGAATTTCGGTCAAGAGACGATAATCATAGTCTTCAGGGCTAAAGTCTTGTTTCAATAAACGAGCCACATCATCCCAAGAGTGAACGTTATCCTTTATGCAGCGATACCAATGGAGAGCATCATCTGTAAATATTTCATAGCAATAAAAGAGAATTTGATCTTTATCTATTCCTTTAGAAATCACAGTCTCCTCTACGCGCTGAATAAAGGATCGCACGCAAGATTTACCAGAAAATTTTAATTTTGAAATAGCGTCAGATAAATATTTTTTTTCACAACCTGTTGGTGCAGCAATAACAGACTCTGTTGATTCTAATGTGGGTTTAGCTTGTGGTAAATGAGATCGAAAATTAGTTAAATCTTTATATTGAGTGTTAAAATTCGTACAACATTCTTTATACGCATCCGCTACTTCGGTAGTACGATTTATCCGGTTGAGCCTATGGTAAATGTGGTGCAGTAAGGTTTCGGTACGTGAGTGAAGATTTTTGTCATATTTTTGTCTTAAACAATCCAAATTAGTTTTCGATTTTAACAATGTATCTTTTACTTGAATCAAATCCTCTTTAGGGTCAAGATGTGACTCAAGAACATCTTCAGAAGGTAATGATTGTGTTAATTTGACGATCTGTTTGCGAAGTTCTTGAACAGAATCGCCAGTGCTGCCTCTTACAGCCACTTCGTATTCCAGTTCAGTCTTTTGAAGCGAAAGGAATTTAATCGGGTAAGACATTTTTAACTTTAATTAGAAATGGATGTAATGTAATTGTTGCAAATATACTAATAAGCAAAATGAAATAGTTCACGAGTGCAAAATTACCACTATACAAGAATACATGCGAAATTAAGCAGGTAGGTACAATAACTTTCCCGGCAAACTCAAGGAGATCGTAATATGTAGTTTTATTATATTAATATTGAATATAATGGATATAGTTTTAAGATAGTTAGATAGGTAAAATTATTTCCGTAAGTTAGCCGATCAGGAAAAAAAAACTAAGCGAAAGCGAAGAAAAAGCCAACACCAGAAATAACTAAAAGAAATTGGGTATGTGTTTCAATTTCCAAAAAAGCTCTTAAAACTAAACAATAGTAAAGGTAATAAATTTTTAAAGCTAATTAGTAATCAATGTGTGGTAGAAACTCAAGTACTTATACTATAAGCTACAAAGTGATTACCATTAGTAGGTACAGAAATGTTCTTAAAACTATGAAGCTACTACCTTCACCAAAGATAACTATTAAATGTAGTATAAGACAATTCGGATACGAACACAATACCTATTGCTGGGCGCCAATGTAACTCTTTTACTCCTACTCGAGAGAGGGAAATAAAAGGTCCATGTAGTTGTAAGTACAATGTATATTATTTAAAAGTAATAGTAGGTCGTGGGAACAAGAATTTGTATTCGCATCCGCAAAGTCCCACAGTATATCAACACCACTGCCCTTATTGATCCGGTCGTAGTCCGCGCCGGTAGGTAGTCGGGACCGCGACGGCAGGCAGCCGGAGAGACCCAATAGTAGAAGTAGAATAGCAGTGTAGGCTCGGTAGCATAGGCTCCCTGGAATAGAGCGTAAACCAGATACTTTAAGACTATCCTGCTTTTATAGTTTGACTGCAACATCAATCGATCCGCGTGAAGCAATTCGAAGCCGTGCAGATGGTGATGATTCACAAGAAATAGTGATCGTTGATGAGGCAAGCAAACAGCTATTTACATATTATAATTACGTTACATATTATATTAAGAAAGTAACAATATAAAAATAAGGTGGGTGAGTTGAAAAACTTTCAATGATAAGTTGCAGAAGCGAGGGCAATTAACTACACAGGTATTTTGTTCTACGTAATTAGATTGAAAATAGGACTAGAATTTTCTATACAATATCTACATTCTAATATTACAAAAAAATCTAATAATTATCTAGTACTAAAACGCCGTGCTATGTGCTTACATTTATAGACGCACATACCTCGAACGAAATCTAACATTGTAAACGATAACAATTAGCTATGAGAAACATTGATATGAAATATATATGATGAGAAATGTAATAATTGATATGTTTGAGTTCTTCAATGTTCTACAATAGAATAAGCAGTATACAATGACACGACACTTCCGATACAACATGCATAATTATATTGAAACACTTACCCAATTCGGGGATCACACTACACTTATTATGTTTTTATATAGGATTATATTTACAACGTAGTACTAGTATTCAATTGCGTTAATATATATTCAGTCTCTAATATGCGGATAATTGTCTTTTAGTGTTTAGAATGACAACTCGCAGAGATGACTATCCACAATCCGAAATCAGAATGTTCTGGTAATACTTAGTGGCTGACAGCTCGCGTAAATTCGTTCACTTTCGCTTTTCGTCGCGCGCACGATGATTTACATCGAATGCCCGTTGAGCGGCGGCCACTCAGAAACCAGTTATATAGGTAACACACTAGATAGTAGTAAGATCGAGAAATTAGGAATGCGCGAGCGCAAAGCACCGCGTATCCTTGCGGCCACGCATTCTTGGAAGTTCCGTAGTATTAAATTTATTATTATGTTTTATTTATTTTTAAGTCTTAGTGTTAGAATGTATATAATTAGATTGTAAGTATATAGTTTTCATATTTAATAGATTTTTAATTAGTTGTGTAGTTTAGTTTAATTAATTAGTTTAAATTGAAGTTTGTGTAGTTAATGCTTAATTAAGTTTTAATTATTTATTTTTTTGTTGTAAGCTTAGATAAGTGTTACTTTTTAAATATAAAAGTTAACACCGTTACATTATGAGATTTGCCATTCAAACCTTTTCAAGTACAAAATTTTCACCTCGAAATCAGCTTGCACTTCAACAAGCAAGTAGGACGTGACCAATCGATCATTATATTGGAATCATTCATGCACTCGACGTCTGTTCCGCAGTCACTCCAGCATTGATCTGGTGTGAAACTGCTGGTAATTTATGTCAAACTGAGACGAATCGCTCTCTTTGGTCGATTTCATTGAGAGGGCTGTTGAATGTGTGTGCTATTCGCTATTATCAAAATGATATATTGATGATCAACGTGCCCTTATCATTGGATCCACTTTTGTATCATTCTTTGTGCATGACTTAATATCAATATTTTTCACTAAGATTGTGCTATTGGTCATCCCTAATCGACTCTTGTAGACTTGTAAATCAATGGCGTCATTTCTTAAAAGTGGTTCTGGATGAGTAACCTCCTCATTTGAATAGAACAATTCCTTGCAACTCGGATTATCCATTTGTGTGAAGGTTGATTGTTCTTGATTGAAAATTGTTACCTCTAACAAATAGTCCAAACTAGGTAAGGCTAACATTCAGAAAAACGTCTAGCGTTGCCCATTCAGGAAGTTACGCAGTACACCAGTATACTCCACTCATCTACCGTATTGCGACTATAATCTTTGGTTCGTGCATGTTATCAGTAATTACATATTGTACAAAAATCTAACCACTTGCTTATTGGGTCTCATAAATAGATTTGTAGTATCTGCGTGATTAAATTAGAAATAATGATATCCGCCGAAGACTAGGATCTGCGACATCGCACTAAGATTTCCTAACTCTCACAAGGTGGACTGATGATACTCGTATTTTGAAGATCGCAGAAAGGCGCTGACCAAATTGTGGAAACTATAAATTTGTACTTGAACCACAAAAGAAAAATATGATTTTTTGACTTTATGATTGCATATTTTATATTTTTAAATCTGACGGATAACATAGATTATGTAATAACAAGAACAGACTTTGCGTTCCTTTTTACGGATATCTGAGCTAGTTTAATTCATCGCTCCCGTTACTCAGACTTTATGATTGCCTGGCATGTAACCGAACCGCTGTAATTGTGGCTATTATCGTTATTTAACTGAACATTGGACGGGTTAGGACGGACGGTAGCTGAGGCGGAAAATTAATAATTTCACGTGGTCGTATCATTTTGCCTTTGTAGGGACGTTGGTTCGATAGAATTGTTATGGAATAACAGTTATTTATGTTTCTTTCACAGAAAGGGCTTGATAATAAATACGGAATAACATTTAGATTAGATATTTAGAATAGATAGATATTGGTAAACAATTATTACCAGAATAATCCGAATAGTAGCTATTATTTCTTCAAATTAAAAGAAAGTTGATCTTTTCTTTGGTCTACAATATACCTACCACAAATCGCTCTGCAGAAGTAGTTGTATGCATCCATTTGTTTCCATTTAAAAAAAGAAAGGCGCGAATGACGCGAGATTTTTATTAAAACGTTTCATGAGTTCTTTGTTATTGAATGTTCCTCACCAAAACAACACATTTGGCGCATCTACGCAGTCAAAAGCTTTCGACAGGCGAAAAAATACCAATCGCATCCTGTTTACATTCCCAAGCGCTAAAAATGTGTTTGATAAGTGCAACTTCAGCATCTATAGTGCAACGTCCTTTGGTGAAGCCAAACTGGTTTATATGTATATTGCAATTTCCTGCAAAATTATCAGATAGCTGGTTACATATAATTTTTTCGAATATTTTGCTAAGTGCTGGTAGAATGGAAATCGGTAGATAATTTGCAGGATCATTTTTATTTCCCGATTTAAATAAAGGAATCAACTTGTTATTTTTCATAAGGTCAGGAAAAACACCTTCATCAACACATAAATTGAATATGAACGCGAGTTGCGCAGCAAGTTCCTGTACTATGGATTTAAGGTTCATAGGTTCTTATATAAACTTATTCTTATATAAAGCATATAGTTAGTTAAAAAAATATGTGGTTTAAAATTATTTATTCATGGGGTCCAGGTGACTTATTGAACTCATTTGAAAGGGACGATGATCTTCGGGGACGCGTAGGGGTAGGGGTAGCCGACGCGGTAATCGAATGTGGTGGGAACGATGCTGAGATGATCTTCCACCAGGCGGTACTGGCCATTCCTGTCCCAGTGTACCGCGGCCGCTACCGCGAACAGGGCGAACAGTGCAAACAGGATGAATTTCATCTAGAACAAAGCATTATTTATTGTAGGCAGACAATACAATTATTGGCATGGAAAATCTGTGGGAATCATGTTTTGTTTATTCTAACTGACAGTATATTGTCAGTAACGTGATCTGTCATCTATTTAAGATAACGGAATTACATAAAATGACATTTTAATAATTAAATATTTGCTTCATAATTGCTTTCCATATTTTGTCTAATATTTAAATTGTTAATCTGCTATTATCGACGAAAATGAAGGAATAATAAGTTAATTTGTTTCATGTGTGAGACTACATAGCTAAAGCATGCTTTATTTGCTAAATATGTGATTGGTATCGGACTATTTCGATCACAGACCAAACTATTATTTGAACCAAAAACAAATTTTAAAAAATATACTGCACATATCAATCATATCTTTCATTATACAATAGGCCAGAAGCAATGAAGTAACTACCTTTCACGAAATTTAAAATAAGGTCAAAAACTAAGTTATTTATATGAATACTATAAACCAGTAACATTAGTACTACAAGAGGCAATCCTTTTATTCATTAAATATAGTACCTACTGATAAATATAGTCTTTTAGTTATATAAGAATGCTTATAAAGGAAAAACCAAAACCATAAATATCTTAACTCATATAAATTTATAATAAAAACTACATAGAAAATTGTTAAAATAAATCATAACACTTGTATATGTTTTTAGGTCGACTTAGTTTCATATCACAAATCATAGACAATTGAATATACTCGTACGTACATCACAATAGGCTTGTATCCACTATGAAGAAATCTGATGCGTTAGGTTGCATAACTATTAAGATAATCATTTAATTATGAAAAAACAAAGTTTTATAAAATAATAACTTTTGATTATTTATATTTTTATAAAATACAATTGCACAAAATAAGCCATAAGTCACGTGACAGCAAACACCAATTAAAAAGTGTCATGCCCAAGTGTCTTGTGGAAGTGCGAAAAAGAATGGGCATCATTCCTTCTCGCGAGTGTCAGCCACTTTTTACGTATCTGCTGATTGTTTGGCACGTATATAAATAATTTTTTTGGTGTTTTTATACTTGTGCTTGTACACTGGGACACTATGCAGTACTTGTAATACGATGAATCCATTTTTTATTAAAATAACTTCACAATACCGAATATTCCGATACTAAAACAGCTGTGTTTTGCACGGCGTGACGTCATTCAAGACGCCATGACAGTCATGAGCGTTTTTGATGACTAATGTCAAATATTTAATTAAATGCAAAATTATTCTTATAAATAAGCATTATTTTTCAAAAATAATAATTATTTTGTATAGAATAGGCATCAAGGTATATTAGTATCTAAGTGAAATTTAGGCAACAAGCCTATTAGAATTATGATTATATAGACGTTATAGCAGAAATATCAGTTCATATTTCTATACAGCTTAGTTATTTAATTTATTTTGTATTTTTTATTCCCTTTTATTATTTTGGACAAAGTATTATTAAATTTAATTTCTAAATATTAAATTTATTAATGTAATGGCCGTTTTCACCAACTTTGTCTTAGCTTAGGCGACTCCTAAGACATGCTGTCTCACTCTTTTCAGTTAATACAAAAAGTGACAGCATATCACTTAGGTGTCGCTAAGCTAAGACAAGGTTGGTGAAAACGGCCATAAATGATTTAAATCCAAAAAAACGTGTTGCCATCTTTTTTACTAACATTCTATGCAAATAAAGATTTGATTTAATTGGAAAGCCTTAAAGTTTTTATGTTTTAAAGGTAAACTCACCTTTGGTATTTCGAAGTCAAATGTCTTCTGATAAAATTAATTTGATAAAAAGGTCTTTTATACTGTTACGAATAACAGGATTAATGTCGCTGATGTTTTCTACTATTAACAAGAAATTGTTTTTTAAGGGACAAGTTGTTTCTTCATTGATAAGTAATTAAATGATCATAATAAAATCTGAAATTCATTTATTATATTAAAACAAGCATTGAACTAAGTGGTTTGTAAAATAAACACATTAACAATTAAATCCACATTAACAATTTTTGTGTTATTCAAAAATGTTGATTAACGAGCTGCACAAAGCCAGCCTGTACTATGATCTCTTATAATAAGAATAAAGCAATGCAAGCGAGATGGCGCTACACGGTGCAAGAGCTGTGTCTCTGTTTCAATATTAATTTTAACCCTTCTCTAGGCGATCATGTCTTTGATGTTGTGTATACATTATAAAAATACACCGGCCTCATTTCTAATTATTTACTAATTACTTATCAATTAGGAGAGAAATTGTACATTAAAACAACAATCTGCTATTAATAGAAGAAAACATCAGCGACGTTAATCCTGTTATTTGTAACAGTATAAAAGACCTTTTTATCAAATTTATTTTATCAGAAGACATTTGACTTCGAATTACTAAAGGTGAGTTCAGCTTTAAAACAAACACTTTAAGGCTTTCCAATCAAATCCAATCAAATCTTTATTTGCATAGAATGTTAGTAAGAAAGATGGTAACACAACTTTAATGTCCATTACATTCTCTCTTTCTCTTCTCTTTTTTGGCGTACAAATATTTGTTTATCATTATATAAATAATAATTAAAATTGTTATGTCAAATACTTATTATATTATTAACTTTATATATGTTAAGATATTTATGGTTTTGGTTTATCTTTATAAGCATCCCTATATAAGTAAATTTGAAATAGGTACCCCAAAAATCCCACTGATCAGTGAGTGAGTCAGTGGTAATCAAGCTTTATATATAATAGAAGATAGAAGACTATATTTATTTATTAGTAGGTACCATATTAAATGAACAAATGGATCAGCTCTTGTAATACTAATGTTACTTGCTTATAGTATTCATATAAATAACTCATTTTTTACCTTATTTTAAATTGCTTGAAAGGTAGTTGCTTTATTGCTTCTGGCCTATTGTATAGTGAAAGATAAAATTGATAAGTTCAGTATATTAATATCATTTTGTTTTTGGTACTAAATAATAGTTTAGTCCGTGATCTAAATACCTAGTCCAATGTCGATCACAATTTTAGCAAATAAAGTATGCTTTAGCTATGTAGAACACATGAAACAAATTTACTTATTTTTCCTTCATTTTCGTCGATAATAGCAGATTAACAATTTAAATTTTAGACAAAATATGGAAAACAATTATGAGGCAAATATTTAATTATTAAAATGTAATTTTTGTAATTCCGCAATCTTAAGTAGATAACAGGTCACGTCACTGACGAGACACTGTCAGTTAGTTTTGAACAAACAAAACATGCTTCTTACAGATTTTCCATGCCAATAATTATATTGTCTGATTACAATGAATAATGCTTTGTTCTAGATGAAATTCATCCTGTTTGCACTGTTCGCCCTGTTCGCGGTAGCGGCCGCGGTACACTGGGACAGGAACGGCCAGTACCGCCTGGTGGAAGATCATCTCAGCATCGTTCCCACCACATTCGATTACCGCGTCGGCTACCCCTACCCGTACGCGTCCCCGAAGATCATCGTCCCCTTCAAATGAATTCAATAAGACACCTGGACCCCATGAATAAATAATTTTAAACCACATATTTTTTTTACTAACTATATGCTTTATATAAGAATAACTTTTTATAAGAACCTATGAAGATTTATATATATATATATATATATATTCCTTCATAATATATATATATATTTTATGAAGGATATGATAAATACGTCACGGCTCATATCGATCGTAATAGCGGTGGTTTTCGTAGTGTAAAGCTAAAGCCTTGACGTGGTGCTGATCGTACACAGTTTACATACGAATAAAATAATTTAATATAGATAGTCCTACATACTGTAGTGGGATGCAACCTGTACAATCTATAGATAATTACAAAAACACTGCCAAACAATATTAAAACACTGCTTAGATCAAAGAAGCAATTTAATAGTTACCCTTAATAGCACCCACACCATTAACGAACGTATTGAAGTTAAAAAATCGGCTCGCCATCACCGTGTCCGTTCAGCCGTGACGCGATGGCACAATTTAAAAATATATTAGTCATCACCGTAAAACCACTTACGAAGCACCTGTGGATTGGTCACCGTGAAATTGAAAGAACCTGATACACGTGGTATTCATAGTTAAGATATATATAATATATTTCCTGTAATATTGAGAAATTTGCATTCTCTTTAATGAAAATATCATATAAGATCTCAAATTACAGTATCTAGTTTGCACTATCTCAACACAATAATACAAAAGTGCTGCAGTTTATGGCAGATATTATTGAAACAGTACTGTATTCTATGTCTACTGAAGTACCTCTCTTTTAAAAGTGGATAAGACTATGGAACTCCCCACTGAACTACACAGGACCAGCGTTTTTTTTTTTTTTCCTCAGGAGAGGAGGCTGAGAATCCATCATGGATACCAACGCAACAGGCAAGCAGGGATGCGTTGATTATGTCGGACTCCTGGTGCTGTCGAGGCGGCTCGACCACACAGACCTACCGACTAAACTCAGGCTAGCCTTGGCCCTAAGGGCCCTACGGCTTGAATGGAATGTTTGGCGCACCCTCAGGAGAGGGCACGTCAGCGCTGCCCTCCGAAGAGGACATATGCGCGAAAGAAGGCTCGGTACGCCAAAGTGGGTCCGGCCTTGAAATGATGGGGCCTACTTGTACCTGTGCAGCAAGCTGCGAAGTATGGACTAACTAAGGGATGGCGGCGCAGATGCCGCCTCTCGCAAGGCTTGAAGAGCCAGCGTCAATGAGTCGGGAGGGTCAGAAAGAAAGTGTCTGGGTCGACGATGTTCTGTATTACGCGAATTGACTGTGGTACGCGGGGTGTAGCTGCACGCCTGCCTCACTAACGGATTCGGATGCCCTTCAGCGGTGGTGAAGAACCGCTTAGAGCACTCCAGGAAGTGTTCGTGTATGGTTTTGACTTCGAAATCGCGATGTATATCGCAATTCCGAACGTAGTATGGAAGGTTGGCCATCCTGCGCAACAAGACGCTTTGGGTGCGTTGGATTAAGTGAGTTGCCTCGGTATGTGCGAATACCGGGCACATATGAAATTACGGGCCATATGCAAACCTTGTAGAGCGTTCGCTTGTTCCGGAGTGACATGGGGCTGTTTTTACCCAGCATAAATGCAGCTAAATACATACAGCTGAGACGACCCGCATAGCTTCTGGCATTACGCGTCACGTTACGGATATGCGGCTTAAAATTAAGCTGCTTATCCAGCGTGACACCTAAGTACTTTGCAGTACGCTGCCAGGATATGGGCCTGCCCTGAAGGAGCAGTAGGTCGGTGTTGTAGGGGACTCGGTTCCTTCGCCGTTTCGAATCAAAGAGAACCGCGGAGGATTTCTCCGGATTTACCTCAATTCGCCACAGCTTATACCAGGCTGCAAGCTCGTCAATGGCGAGTTGCAGTCGGGCCAGGCCGAACTGAGATTCCGCCCTCTAAGATAGAGGGCGGTGTCGTCAGCAAAAAGAGCTAATTGGGGACCGCGAGTGGGGATGGGCATGTCGTTCGCGTAAATTGTGAACAAAGTGGGGGAGAGCACGGATCCTTGAGGGACACCGGCTCTTATAGGGCGTGGGGAGGAGAGTTGCTTCTCGTGTCGGAAGCGGAAGTGCCTATCTCTAAGATAAGCCTCCACTATGCGCACCAACCGATCTGGCATTCCTAGCTGATAGAGTTTATAGAGCAGGCCTGCGTGCCAAACCTTGTCAAAAGCTTTGGCAACGTCAAAAATACGGCTACTGCTCTTTCGTGTCTGGGGTAGAACCCGTTGAGTATGTACTCGACAATGCGGTGAATTTGACGGGGACATGAGTGTTTGGCCCGAAAACCGAATTGATGTGGGATGATAGAATTTTTCTCCGAGAGATAAGCTCTCAGACGCGCAAGAATTAGCCTTTCATACACCTTACCCATTGAGTTAAGTAAACTTATAGGTCGGTGACTACTTGGAATATTCAAGGGTTTTCCCGGTTTGGGAATGCCGATTACGATGGCCTCCTTCCACGCATTCGGGAAGTGGCACTGGTCGTAACAAGCGTTGAATATAAGGGTCAGCATGGTGAGAACTAGCCGAGGGAGGGACTTGAGTGCCATATTGGACACTCCATCAGCGCCTGGCGCTTTACGGGGTTTGAGACCCCTGACGATGTTAAAAACTTCGTCCTGTGTGAACGGGTCTGTGGGAGGGGAGTCAGGGGGAGGGAGAGCGGCCTTTTGACGGACCGCTTCCTCGACCTGCTCGGAATGGATGGGGTCGTGCGGTTGGTTGCTGAGGGAGCATTAAGAAGCAATACTATCAGCAAAGCATTCCGCTTTCTCATCATCCTCGAAGGCGACCGAGCCATCGGGGCGATGGAGGGGCGGGGTGTGTGTGATTTTGTCACTACGGAGTACACGGGCGACTCTGTAGTATGCTAAGTGGGAGGGTTTGATGGTGGACATTAGGTCTTCCCATTGGGAATTCCTGTATTCCGCGAGTTTAGATCGCACCTCCCGCTGAAGGCGGTTGGCTGTTGACCTATACTTGGGTGAGGGACACTAAGCGGCTCTGCGCAAGGCAGCCCGCTTTTCCTTAATGAAATCACGGATAGCGCGCGGAAGTTTGCGCCTAGGCACAGTAACCTCCCGCACGCTACCCTCGACCGCACCCTGGATTAGGTTGGTTAGGGAGTTGATGGCATCGTCAATCTTCGCGGTGCTGTCTAGACAGTCCGCGGTGACAACGAGCGGAGGGTTTTCTACGTCCAGAGTGGACTCAAGGGATTGGGTGAATGCTTTCCAGTCGGTGATGCGCTTAATGGTAGGCTGGATTGGGTAAGGGGAGCCTAACACTAACTTAACGGGCCGATGGTCAGAACCTAGGTCATCTAGCGCGTCTAGAGACCTAATAACTAAGGCTACGTTACGAACTAAGGCAATGTTAAGTATATCCGGTGGACAGTTAAGCTGCCCCGGATAGTGGGTGGGCATGAGCGGCGCCAGGACATCTAGATTCAGAGTGGTCGTGATTTCTAGAAGCCTGCGTCCACTGGTGGTGTTCGTCCTACAGTTCCAGTCGGTATGCTTAGCGTTAAAATCACCAAACATAACGACGGAATCGCCTTACGCTAGAATTGATTCTATGTCGCTCCGGAGTGGTATATTTCCACTCGGTATGTACACTGACGCGACTATGATGGACTGGTGTCCAGTCATCGCCAGTCTACACACCGTAGCTTCCATATTGAGTAAGGGAGGTGTGGAGATGGGACAGCAGTGAAGCTGCTGTTTGTAATAAATGGCAGTACCGCCGGCCGCACTCTCGCGCGGGTCGGCGGTAAGTCTGTCACTCCTAGCTAACCTATAACCAGAGATTGATAAGCCCTTACTGACATGTGGCTTGAGCCAGGTTTCCTGGACAAGCACCATATTAGCGGGAGTGTCTTTGACGAACTCCCTGAGCTCAGAGATATTGGGACGGAGGGAACGCGCGTTAAAGGAAACAAGCGAAAGCCCACGGTCGTATCAAACCGGAGGGGTTTGATACGACCGTGGGTGGAAGGTTGCCTAGTCGGACTAGACATTATGGTGGCGCGAACGCGGCGCGACAGTACCAGTGTAATAATTATTTACTAATTACTTATCAATTAGGAGAGAAATTGTACATTAAAACAACAATCTGTTATTAATAGAAGAAAACATCAGCGACATTAATCCTGTTATTTGTAACAGTATAAAAGACCTTTTTATCAAATTTATTTTATCAGAAGACATTTGACTTCGAATTACTAAATGTGAGTTCAGCTTTAAAACAAACACTTTAAGGCTTTCCAATCAAATCCAATCAAATCTTTATTTGCATAGAATGTTAGTAAGAAAGATGGTAACACAACTTTAATGTCCATTACATTCTCTCTAGTTTGGCGTACAAATATTTGTTTATCATTATATAAATAATAATTAAAATTGTTATGTCAAATACTTATTATATTATTAACTTTATATATGTTAAGATATTTATGGTTTTGGTTTATCCTTTATAAGCATCCCTATATAAGTAAATTTGAAATAGGTACCCCAAAAATCCCACTGATCAGTGAGTGAGTGAGTGGTAATCAAGCTTTATATATAATAGAAGATAGAAGACTATATTTATTTACTAGTAGGTACCATATTAAATGAACAAATGGATCAGCTCTTGTAATACTAATGTTACTTGCTTATAGTAGGTATTCACATAAATAACTCATTTTTTACCTTATTTTAAATTGCTTGAAAGGTAGTTGCTTTATTGCTTCTGGCCTATTGTATAGTGAAAGATATAATTGATAAGTTCAGTATATTAATATCATTTTGTTTTTGGTACTAAATAATAGTTTAGTCCGTGATCTAAATACCTAGTCCAATGTCGATCACAATTTTAGCAAATAACGTATGCTTTAGCTATGTAGTCTCACACATGAAACAAATTTACTTATTTTTCCTTCATTTTCGTCGATAATAGCAGATTAACAATTTAAATATTAGACAACATATGGAAAACAATTATGGCAAATATTTAATTATTATAATGTATTTTTTGTAATTCCGCTATCTTAAGTAGATAACAGGTCACGTCATTGACGAGACACTGTCAGTTAGTTTTGAACAAACAAAACATGCTTCTAACAGATTTTCCATGCCAATAATTATATTGTCTGCTTACAATGAATAATGCTTTGTTCTAGATGAAATTCATCCTGTTTGCACTGTTCGCCCTGTTCGCGGTAGCGGCCGCGGTACACTGGGACAGGAACGGCCAGTACCGCCTGGTGGAAGATCATCTCAGCATCGTTCCCACCACATTCGATTACCGCGTCGGCTACCCCTACCCGTACGCGTCCCCGAAGATCATCGTCCCCTTCAAATGAATTCAATAAGACACCTGGACCCCATGAATAAATAATTTTAAACCACATATTTTTTTTACTAACTATATACTTTATATAAGAATAACTTTTTATAAGAACCTATGAAGATTTATATATATATATATATATATATTATATATATATATATATATATATATATATATTTTATGAAGGATATGATAAATACGTCACGGCTCATATCGATCGTAATAGCGGTGGTTTTCGTAGTGTAAATCTAAAGCCTTGACGTGGTGCTGACCGTACACAGTTTACATACGAATAAAATAATTTAATATAGATAGTCCTACATACTGTAGTGGGATGCAACCTGAACAATCTATAGAGAATTATTAAAAAAGATGGCTAAGTGGGAGTCGGAATGGTTCCTCACCAATATCTATAAACTTATTTACAAAATGTTTGTCAGTCGCATATCATCCTTCCATTCTATATATCCACACCATCTAAGTATCTGATCACATGATCTTTCACGCCGAACATTTCCCTTATCACACAATTTCGCAATTTACCCTGCTTCGTGACTCCAGCCATTCCATTCAATGCTTATATTTCCAATGCATCAAAATCAACAATTGATGTATCTTAAATAAGTCGATTGTTTTGTATTCATAAATCAAATGATTTATTATTTTATATGTAACTACGACTCCAATCGCAACCAATAATGAAACTTAGCAACGAAACACCATTTGGAGAATACCGAATACAAAACACTGCTTAGATCAAAGAAGCAATTTAATAGTTACCCTTAATAGCACCCACACCATAAACGAACGAATTGAAGTTAAAAAATCGGCTCGCCATCACCGTGTCCGTTCAGCCGTGACGCGATGGCACAATTTAAAAAAATATTAGTCATCACCGTAAAACCACTTACGAAGCACCTGTGGATTGGTCACCGTGAAATTGAATGAACCTGGTACACGTGGTGATCATAGTTAAGATATAAATCAGTAGAATATAAAAAAAAAACTTTTTATACAAGTTTTCGAAACGCCTGCTTAGAAATTACATAATTTTTCTTTACTATGTCACCCAGCTAAATGTAATGAGATAGACAGATGATAAGTTTATATTGACACACACATTCATACATATTGATGAGATAGGTACCTACATATTACACAGAAGAGACAACAAAATTTACAATCGAAATGGATGTGTGTGCAGCAGCAAAAAGGGTCAAGGATCAGTGTTTTATTGTCTGACAAGATCACCGATTTTCAGCCGTCACCCAAGAATGAAACACGGGCACAGCTATCTGTGCTATTAAAACAAAAACAAGCACCTACGATATGAGCAGAAGAGACAAAATAAATTTGCTTACCATCATGGGACTGTCAAGATTTGACTTGCTCCATTCCGAATTATGGATCGTCAAGTAAAAGCTGAGAATATTATACAATAAGGTAAGAACAGTGGGAAGTCCAGTACGAGTACAGTTATTTTATCCTCTTCAAATTAAGTACTGTAACACCCTGTGACGCCCTCTGCGTCAACTCCTTAGTTTCGACCTTAACGACTCTGAAATGGTCGCCGGTGTCGTTAGCAGGCAAGGCGTCGAACCTTCTGTTAGTGCGCTTTCCACAAACACACTCATTGCAAAACTGAACATAGCCATCTGAGGTTGCAGCATATGTCCGTCCAAAAAAAAAGCTACACTCAGAGCTCACGTTTTATTTCCTGAGCATACTCAAAGTTCACCACAGATCCTTATATCCTTACATTGTATCTAAAGGTGCTGGCTGTCGTATGTTATCATAATCAAAAAGGTATGAACAATACCATTGACTGTGACGATAAGAATGACTTCTTACAAAAAAAACCAACCAACATTACCTTTAGTAAATATAACCTATTTCCTGTAATATTGAGAAATTTGCATTCTCTATAATGAAAATATCATATAAGATCTCAAATTACAGTATCTAGTTTGCACTATCTCAACACAATAATACAAAAGTGCTGCAGTTTATGGCAGATATTATTGAAACAGTACTGTATTCTATATCTACTGAAGTACCTCTCTTTTAAAAAGTGGATAAGACTATGGAACTCCCCACTGAACTACACAGGACCAGCGTGAATGAACATGTCCTACAAATTTGCGCACTGCTTCTAAAATCAACCACATGTGTACTTACTGTTATTATAAAACTGAAGAGTTTATTTGATTGTTTAGTTGACGTGCTATTCTCAGAAACTCTGCTATTCTTGGTTTGAATTGTTCAATAATCCACTTATCGAGGTAGGATGAATAACATTACTACGACCAATAGACGCCAAGCGACAGCAAAACCAAAATCAATATCAAACATACTTTTTACAGTGAATAATATGCCAACGTGGGTACTTATCCTGCTGTATGTCAGTTCACTGTGCATGTTTATTTCAAACTAATATATTTTAGGTAGCTTCCGCACAAAAATGTAAGTGAAGCTGAAATAGAGTAATATAACCCCTGTTTAATGATAACGTGTGTTTAATCGACAATTTTTTTTAATTTATAATATATATATAATACAACTGTTTGATATGCATTAATCGAAAAGTTCTCCGTGTATATTATGTCTACGTGTTACCATCAATAACGGCCACGACACAAACTATACATAACTTACTGTAGAAGAAAGAAAATTAATAATATCTCGAGAAGTAAAAATAGACCATCAGAGTGGACGTCTTTTTTTCTTAACACCTCTTTTCAGTTATGTTTTATAATTAGAGACCGGATAATCGGATGCATATTTACCTAAAGTTAGTTTAAGACAAAGTATGGAAACGGCTTTTTATTGTTTTGTTAAACAAAAATCCCGGGATTGCTGAATAGGATAGCCGGATGTTTATTTATTTACCTAATTTAGTTTTTGACAAAGTATGGAACTGTCTTTTTATTTTATTTCCATAAATAAAAATCCCGGAATTCCGGTACTGTAGAACATTTTGGTAATGGAAAACTAGTCGGTAATATGAGCTTATAATATCCTATTTAAAATGGGGCGTAAATATTACCTCGGTTACTACAGTTTTAATCACTAGCTCACTACTTTCGTATAACACTCTTCATGTAATAAATCGTACATTCATAAATCGCACGGGGAACTGAAACTAAGCTTCATGTAAATACGTATGCATAGTTGTATAAATGAACCCGGATTCTCGGTCTTTTGAAAATAAATACCACGTGCCAATTTAGTAATTTTCAAACAATATCACTACGTTAAATTTGCAGTCCCGTATTTTCCCGGAATTTTTATTTAACAAAATGTATTTTAAAAAGCCGCTTCCATAATTTGTGAGCCAAAAATTAACTTTAGGTAAATATGCATCCGATTATCCGATCTCTAATTATAATATACAATCCAAAGTCTTCCCTTATAAGGAGAAGTAACTCTTAGTGGCTTTTCATTTTGACGTCAAGTCAAGTGCCTATATAGATAAATGTTGGGTAAAAATCACATCAATTACGAATATAAGTGATGTTCACATCGGTGAAACGAACGTGAAGGTCACTCTGATAATTAACTTCGAACAAACAAATAATATACCGGTTTTTTGTGATTTGTTAATAACAATCAGAGCAAATCTACAACTATCACAAAAACCACAATGTATGCTTCCGACATATGACATGAGATGTAGTCACAGTACACAGTAATTCCACTGCCTATCTTATCCTCCACACCAGAACACTGCAAAACGAAGACGAACGATTTTGCGGTACCCTGTATAAAGTTTCCTTCTTCAGGGATGGTCAGCAATACAGTACTATAAACGTTAAGGCCAGTTATCAATAGAAGTTCTGTCCATTGAAGCCGTTGAGCTCAGACTAAGTTTTGTCGGCAGGTAATCCCGGTCGAACTGCCTCGATCGGTTTGGCGTCCGACATAATCACCGTGGCACTTGGTTGTCGTTGGTTGTGGTATCCTATTATTGTTGATGTTTGTGGGTGCTAACTGATCCTCGTGTTTCGCCAATAAAGGCAATTAATGTAGCTTTGAATTATCAAACTCCATTCCTTTCATTGTATTACTTAAATGTATCACGGCCATTTTCATACTCATGAAATTTCACTGTCTCAGACTATACGATACTATATTACAAACAAAGTGGACATAATCTCAATTCGTCGCCGCAATGTATGAGTAAAGTATAGATTTTCTCATAAAGTTATCTCAAAAATCAAAATCAAAAATCAAAATCAAAATCAAAATAATATTTATTCAACATAGACCTTTACAGGCACTTATTGACGTCAACAAACAAAACAAAAAAAAGCTTAAGTAATAAAAAAAAAAAAACAAAAAAAACAAAACCTTGTCCGTACGTACGAATAAGGAAAAAAAAAAAAAAAGAAAAAATATATTGACTCGACACCTGTTCGGAAATTGGGAGAGCCTTCTCGAGAAGAACAGGCAAGAAACTCTGAAGGTCTATTTTTTATCTCCTCTTTTCAATGTTAATAATTATAATAATATAATATAAAAATACAACATAGTATAAATACAATCATACCTAATACGATTACAGTCGTATGTATGTTTACATACACATCTATACTTATAATAAATCTGTAGAGAAGTCAATTCTGTACATTAAATATATTTTAAAAAATTACTAGCAAAGGGTGATAAGGGATCGTTAGTGATCCCAAAAATGCAATCAGTAAAATTTTTGTCTGTCTGTCTGTCTGTCTGTATGTTCAGGCATCACGTAAAAACTAACGGTTCGATTTCGATGAAACTTGGTATAATTATACCTTATTATCCTGGCATAAAATAGGATACTTTTTATCCTGGAAAAATACGTAGAAAAAAAAAATCTTATTTTTCAGTTTTATTCATTGACGTATTCTGTAGAAACGCGAACACACAGTGGATTCAGCGCCGTAGCCTGTAGCGCCGAAAGTCGGATTTGGCTTGAACCGTTTGCGACACAAGCGGGCTGCACGACGTCCCGCCTCCCCACTCCTATAAAACGCCGCGCGCGATGCATATAAATTCTGAATTTTGATGCGTGCGGACGTGTTTGTGTGGATTAATATTGTACGCGTGTAATTTTAAACCGTGCTTTTTGATTACTGGATTTGATGTCAATTCTAAGACTGTTCCGATCAGTTATTTGTAAATATAGTACGTACGTGTTTAAGTCTTCATCGTGAATTGGTTTAAATATTCTACATAAAATTGTCTAAAAAACATCCCGCAACAGCATATGTCTATCTTTTATGGTGACTCACATATCTATACTAATATTATTAAGCTGAAGAGTTTGTTTGTTTGAATGCGCTAATTCTCTGGAACTCCTGGTCGAATTGAAAAATTATATTTTTATTGAATAGCCCATTAATCGAGGAAGGCTAGGCTACATAACATCATGCTGCGACTAATAGGAGCGAAGAAATAATGGAAAATGTGGAAAAAACGGTGAAATTATTTCTTTGAGGGCTTCCGTTGCGTGCGCTGCGAAAACGGTTCTAGATACCAAAAAAAAAATAGTATGAAGAATTATTACTCTAAAATGATCTAAAAAAAATGTCGCGACAGTATATCTTTTAATGTTACTCACTAGAATCGTTTTTATGGTGATCAAATTTGGAATATGTCGCGTTGTCAAGATCGAGTAACAACTGAGGTGGTTGTTTGTAAAAATAAATATGATGCTCAAAATAACTATTCACGCGGACGAAGTCGCTGGCACAGCTAGTATATAATAATACAATATTATAAATAATGTTACCAAACATGGCTCTATGAATAGTATCCCTATTCCAAATAGTGGATCATTAAGATAGTCACTTACTTTATAATAACCTTTACTCATGAGTGTCTTTTTGATATGGTTTTTAATTTATATAAAGGCAAATCAATGACACCTTGCGGAAGTTTGTTAAACATAGATATACATTTCCCCCAGAACGAACAGCTAGTTTTATGGAGTCTGAACATTGGACGGCAAGTTTATTTTTATTTCTAGTATTCACATTATGTAGGTCACTGTTTTTTATTGAATTTATTATAGTTACTATATACAAAAACTAAATTATATATATATATTGACTAGCTAAAGTTAAATATTAATTTCTTTGAACAATTCTTTAGGATTCTCTAGCCCGTAAACAGTATAATAGCACGAATCGTCTTTTTTGTAAAAGGAAAATACTTTCAATGTTAGCCGCTGATCCCCATAGCAGCAGTCCATAGGACATAACACTATGAAAGTAGCTGAAATAAACAATTCTTGCCGTTTCAACATTAGTTAAAAGTCTAATCTTTTTTACTGCGTACGCCGCTGAACTAAGTTTGATTGCCAAAGTTTCAATATGTGGATCCCACTGTAGTCGTGAATCTAACGTAATGCCTAAGAATTTAGTATTATTTACCAAGTCAATGACATCACCATTCATATTTAAACTAGTATCAACCTGCCTTACATTGGGCAAAGAGAATTTGATACATTTTGTTTTCTTAGAATTTAAAGACAAATTATTAGTTGTGAACCAAAACAGAACTCTCGAGAGAGCACTATTTACATCGTCATAACATTCCTTTTGTCTATCAACTTTGAATAGTAAAGAAGTATCATCTGCAAAAATACTGTCTCACACGATTCTGTAATGTAGTAAGGAAGGTCATTATATAATTTAGAAACAGTAGAGGACCCAATATTGATCCCTGGGAACCCCCATCGTTATAGGCGAGCTAGCAGATTCTGATCTATTAATAACGACTTTCTGCAATCTGTGTGATAAATAAGATTTTAAAAGGCTAACAGCTCCATCCGAGACACCATAATGTTAAGTTTACTTAAAAGCGTTTCATGACTCACACAGTCAAACGCTTTGGAAAGGTCGCAAAACACTCCATTACATCCCGCTTGCCCTCCCATGCGTCAAAAATATGTTTCATAAGTGCAGTTCGGCATCGGTAGTGGATCTACCTTTGGTAAAGCCGAATTGGCTTTCATGCATGAATCTGTTTGTTCTCAAGTGACCTATTAGTTGATTGTAAATAACTTTCTCGAAGATTTTGCTGAAAGTAGGTAATACGGATATAGGTCTAAAATTTGAGGGATCTTTTTTGTTACCCGATTTGAAAAGTGGTATTAATTTACTATATTTCATTAGATCAGATAGATGAGGTAGAACAACAAAGTTTACATAAAATTTCAGCGGAATCGTGCTTAAATACAAATTTCCCTGTTAATTATTCAATATTTATGAAATACTGAGAATTGAATAAATAAACGCGGAGAAAAATTTTGTTAACGACAAACTCTTTTATAATACTGTTTATAATCATTTTATACAACCTGGATTAAACAGTTTGTATGATGTATGTTACATTCGAATATATTTGTACAATATGTAATATTATTACTCGTATGGTTTTTCTTTATTGCTTGCAATATACAATCTATACATATAATAAGACAGTAAAAATATTTTGTCTGTACATTTAGTATTTTTGACTGAAATGGATAGAGGGGCACTTAAATAGATTATTAGTAAGCAAAAAAAATTTTTGGAATTTTTTGTCTGTCTGTCTGTCTGTATGTTTGTTCACGTTTATCTCCGAAAGTACTGAACCGATTTGCTTGAAACTTTCACTATTTGCTTTGTTTTAACTCAGAATAATATCTAAACTTTGTTTCATCAAAATCGTTCATTAAAAAAAAGTTATCGTCATTTTAATGAACTCAAGGCATGATAATATTGCGAATTATAATGTACACCATTCTTACATAAGTTACATGGGTAATTTAAAATCTAAAGACAATTCATCATCATGATACAATACATACATAAGATAACGTCTTTATCCCCTGCGGGTAGACAGAGCCACAGGTTATAAGACCCAAAGGCCACGTTTAGCATGTTCGTGGGCAGTGAGATGGAACAGGGAACCAAAATACGATGAAACGAAACCAGTTTTTATCAAAATAATATGATAAATGCGAAAGTTTGTTTGTTTATTACCTCTTCACGCTTAATCTATACATATAATAGAACAGAAAAAATATCTAAGTGTAAATCAGTTTCATTACGCATGTTAGTTTTTTCATAAATCACTAGATGGCGCTGTTTCATTTAATCAATTTCTACAACGCGCTATTGTAGTTTTTCAAATAAAGCCTAATAAAGGAATGTGTTTCGACATAAGGCGAAAATCTCCTTCGTATCTTTTCAATAACATTCAACTCGAAATTTACGCAGACGAAGTCGCGGGCAACAGCTAGTATATAACATAATTGGGATGTTGGGTGAGAAGAATAAAGTTTGAATATCACATTATCTTTTTATTTGTTAAGTACAAAGAAATAATTTAATATCAAATCAAAATTAACTTTAGTCAAATATGACTTTATGGAAAGCTCTTTTGAATCGTCTAAATTTTATTTTCCTACCACCCATTCAGAACGTATTTTTTAGCTGATAAGAAGCATGGGCGCAGCTTTATCAAAAGTAATAACAACATTTACAGTAAATTATGTCGTTATTACTTACATATGTGTTTACAATTTATACAGGAAAACAAATATTTACACATTAGATTGTAATGTCTTCAAATCAACACCAAGCATTGGTATCAATTAAATAATTATTTAATTGATACCTTTAATACCTTTAATCATTATAATGATTGACTTCGTAATAGCCCTTACTCATTAGCGTTTTTTTTAACATGTACCTTGAACTTATGAAAAGGCAATTCAGTTACACTATGTGGAGTCTTGTTATAAAAATTATTATTATAAATTATTATTCTCCACATGGTGATCACCCGGTCAAGGTCAAAGTCAAGGTATTATTTATTCTGATGGTATGAGACATAACTCAACTATTACCCATATATAGGATTTTTGTGTTTTGAGTAAAGACCGTAACTGATATTATCTATGACTTAGCCGCAGTAGAATCCAGGCTCCCTCCCCTCCCTCCCCAGACGTATAAATTGAAGTATTATCTAACAAGTCTAATGAATTACGACATCATTACACCAATTCACTCCACTCGCTCACGGCTCATTCATATTAAATTTTCCGACATAAATAAAAGCACGCCGCTCGTTCCTGCGTAAATTCCAAATTTGCAGGGAAGACGCAACCTTTAACGATTCGTTTGCAAATTAGTGGGCCAACACGCATACTGACGCCCGGGAATTTCTAAAATCCCTAATTTCCCCAGCAAATGGTGATTACAAGCCGCCAAGCCAAGATAATAAGCAAACAGGATTACGGCCTTATTCTATGGCAGGTGCTTGGGTTTAAAGCCGTTTAAAGGTTCTAAATAGGTTATTAAATCTCGATTGTGGCTATAGTCAATTGTAAGAGCTATCTGCTACAATTTGTTTTAAGGATTTACTACTTTTTTAGGAGAGACATAGGGCAGGACATTTCTACCTAGCAAATTCAACTTAAGCAAGCAGGATTCGGTCAAAGTGTGGTTAGATAGATCTTACTCAGAGCTTCCATAAGTGCTGTACACTAGAATGGTGATTGTGTAATACAGGTTTTACATCTAGTAAAAACACCAGCTCTCAAACAGGCCTAACGATGTAACTCAGCATTAAATTAACGGCTTTAATTTGAGAGAAATTACATAAATTTTTATGAACTAGCTGGCGCCCACAAATTCGTCTGCGTCTTTGTGTCTCTGACAAGTGACACTGGGAATTGAAGAGATAACGAAGCGACCGCACCTAAGTGCAACAAAAAGTACAAAGCAACATTATCAATGGCCGCGCGGGCTTTCATTTAAATATTGATGTTAAATCAGTAACTATATCCCAAGACTCCTTACTTTCTTAAAATTAAGCTGCAAGTAAGTTCAATCTTCATAAATCTAAACTTGTGCAGAGAACTGGAATCCTGTGAATATTTCCGAGCGAGTTTTAACTCTTCCCTGGTTTTGGAAACTATCTATAATGCGACGACTGAAAGAGCTTTGAGGCAAGACTTAAAGTAAAAAGTGTCTATAATACGCGACTAATAATCGATTTACTGTAGGCTTCTTAGTAATATTTGACTCTTAAATGTCGACTTAAACGAAATCCATAAGTCACACGTAACAGAAGACCTGCAAAATATGTACAGGAAACAAATATAATTGTTAAGATTTAATTGTACGTACATATTAAATATTTGACTTGTTATTTATTTATTTGATGCTAATTACAAAACAGGTTACAGCCATTTTTATCATCATCATCATTTGAGCCAATGGCGATTGACGACCTCCGCAGTCGAGAGGTTGGTATACCGATTTGAAGGTGTCGCCCTCCCTGAGGTTCCGGGTCCAAGTTCCGGTGGGGGCAATGTATGCGTGATGAATTGCACCTTATTCATGGTTGTTATATTATTTCTAACATATTTATTTATATATGTATATTATACATATGTAGTCTATCCGTTATTATAGGTCCTATAATACAAGCCTTACAGAGCTTACTTTGGGTTAGTCTAATTGGTATAAGTGTAGGGTGCGATGTTAGATAACCTCCTCGTGGTGCACCCTGGGCAACGTCTTTCGATGGCTAATAGTCTAACAGTGGGCCCCCGAGAGGTGGGCGTGGAATGGCTTGGTCCAACCTGGCGGGCCGCTTCTAGCAGCCAGTGGTGGACGGGCAAAGCCCCGCTTCTCCCCGTTCTCTTTGAGAGGGGTGGTTGTCGTCCAGATGACCCATTTTGAGTCGGTGGATGGCCGGAGGTATCCGGTGGCTACCGTCGTGGTGATCAATTGGGCAATTTCGAGTGGGTAATTGTCGCCATACGCCAACGGGGTCGTGGTAGTGTCCGAGAGGGTTCCATGACCTCGTTAGGGCATGATGCAGCTCTCCTTCGGATGATGCGCTCGCGCCTAGGCGTAGTGAGGGAGATCGCTGAGGTTTTTAGTGGATAGGCCTTCCCTTTCTACGCGCCGCATCGTGCAGAGCATGGCCCTCTATGGGCCGACGCCCTCGGTCGCCGGGCTGTGGCGTCCCTGCACAGGGCCCAGCGAGCTGTGGCCCTGCGGGCAATTCGGGGATACTGCACGGTGTCGCATACGGTGGCATGCCTGATCGCAGGAACTCCGCCGTGGGAGTACACCGCCCATGTTTTAGCCGCCGCTTACCGCGTCCGTGCGGATGCGCGGGACGGCGACCGGCGCCTAGCGCTGCGGGAGAGGGCCCCCGCGACCGAGGAGGCCAAAGTAGAAGTGGTTCGCCTGTGGCTCGAGGAGCTCCGTGAGCTGATGGGTTCTGTCTCCGTTTCGGACACCATGTCCGAAGCGTCGAGGGAATGCGCCCATTCATCACCACATGGGCGAACCGGCGACACGGGTCGCTCACGTACCACCTGGTGCAGGTGCTAAGCGGCCATGGTTGCTTTGGCCGCTACCTACACCGCATAGGGCGTGAGCTGACCCTGAGTGCCACCACTGTGGCGTTGCCGAGGACACCGCGCAGCACATCCTAGCGTGTGCCCGGCCTTCTCCGTGCGGCGCGCTGAGTTGGTCGCCGTCATGGGTGAGGACCTCTCCCTCCAGAACCGTGGTGTGTGCCATGCTAGAGGGAGAGAGCACGATGGTGAACTCCGTCTGCGTCGACGTCATGACGCAGAAGGAGGCGGCGGAGCGCGCCAGGGAAGACGACCCTGGCGCGCAGGCATGCCGCCGTAGGCGTACGGGGCGAAGGAGGCGCGCGTTCGCGCGCTTCGTTCCTCCTGTCGGCGACCAGCGGGGGCCCGGCCCGGGAAGGCCGGTCCCTGCTATTCAAAGGTCATCGTCAGTCGTCGATCCCCCGGATGCCCCGGGGGATTGACGCCCCCCCCCCCCAACACAACAGGGAGGCGAGAGGGGCTAACGCCGACGAAGTCGTGGAAGTATTCTTGCGAGTTCCCATGACCTTGTCACGCTGCGATGCAGCTCTCTTCGGCGTGCTCTTTTCCTGACAAAAAAGAACAAAAAAAAAGAAAGGCCTTCCCCTTCTGGGGAGGAGAGCCCCAGATAACTACCGATTCTCGGGGTATGCAAATTGGTGAAGTGATCTCCACATCGGTTGGCTCATCCTTGCATCCAACACTTCCTGCGATTTCACAAGGCTGCCCGACTTATGGGAGGCCTGCCAACAGTGTGGTATCCAACTTAGAACTATTCCGTTCCAACGGCCGTGAGTTCAGCGAGCAAAATCTCCAGTGCTAATTAAGGTTCCCAATTCTTCGTACTATGTGGGCGACCTTGGTTCTTTTACGGATTTCATTATTTCTAATACAATCACGCTGAGAAACTGCTAACATAGCTCGAGAAACTTCATTGCTCTTTAGGTGAGTTTGTAAGTGACCAGGTTTCGGTTGAAAGAAGCCATTACAGCTATTTTATTTAATTTATACCGAATCCTATAATGCAGATTAATCTAGAATCCTTCACTTCCTCTGGACTCAAAAAACACTCCCGCCTTAAAAATAGTTGTTTACCCCTTGAGAAACAACTTACCAAATATTCACATACAGTGTACATATTCACTTATGTATCATTACTTCATCGGTTGATAAATCTACGACGAAAACTTTGTATAAGAAGGTGGATACAAAACCTTTTAAAGTGTTATTTTTCTCCCTATACTGTACAAAATGGTCTCTGGACAATAAGTTTGAAGCCAACTTCGATTATAATATTATGGTATTATTTAGTATACAATATTTATAATGAAATAGTTAAAATATCTGCTATTTAAGATTTTTGTAGCGGCCATAACTGCATTTTTAGACAAACAGTGTGGTTCTGATTAAAAATGTTTCTTCTCACTAAAACCTAGACATAACCAATTAAACAAGTAGACTATTTATAAATCGAATTAAATGTAAAATAAAATTATTGTGAAATCTATCTTTCATTAAATTACTTGCCACGGTGACGTCGAATATAGTCAAACATTGTGGTTTGGTAATTAAAATCTAATTGATTTAAAACTGTTCTGCTTACAATGATCAAGACAACAACAGAAAAGCAGGTAGAATATTCATTAATCGAATTAAACTTGTAATAAATGATTGTGTCAAATCTATCTTTAATCAATTGTCTCGGTCATGGCAAACAATAATATAGACTTCAATAAAATTCGTGGAGAAGTCTTAACTGGGAATTCTCATCTGAAATAATTCATTAAATCTATTTTGTTATTTGAAATCTTATTAACAAAACGTTACGTACTAAGGGAATATTTTATCTTTGTATTTCATTCAACGCAAGCTTCAAACTTTCTATTTTCTCATATGTAAGAGTTTGTTCTTTCGGAAAAAATAAGGTCTTAAATTATTCCCTTGCCAAATTATGTTACAGATGTTTCCATGTGATCGTGATATTGTGTAGTTGTTAAAATTATCAAATGCTTTTTCCGGGTCTAAAACCAACCCCGTACGAATTTAAAGTTTCGCGTTGGTATATCCTTGTATTACTTGGTAAATATTATATTTATATGGCGTTTTGACGTATTGTTGTTAATGTTATATTATTATTTTATGTCTTTACCAAATTTTATCAAATTCGGTTTTGATGTTTCCATGTGCGGACCAAATGTAAATACAAAATTATTTTGATATTTATAGTATTTATAGGGATTTTAAGTAAATATCTTTGTATCACAATAAACTTTTGTATTTATTAAGGATTTTCCGTTGTTAACTTTTGTCGACTTATACGTCTAGCTTAAAAACATAGCGTGTTCTTTCTAACGACCTATTAAACAAACAAACAAACCTTTTACAAATCTGGATAGTGTTTTAATACTTACAGAACAAACCACATTTAAATATATAGACGACCTTTTGGCTAAACTATTCCTCTAGACCTCTAGACACAGATAAGTCATTAACACCAAATAACATTTTACTGCGTAAAGTTTATGTTTTCAATCAATTGTACAGAAGTAATTATTGATAAATAATTTGATTTTATATATAAAATCGCTATGTATACAAAATTGCCAAGCATTTAGTTCAAATAAAGATTGAAACGGTTTTTTGTGAAGAATCCGTAGACACTCATTGAAAGAATCCTAGACCTTATTTTTTGAATGAATTTATATTACTGAACGTATGTTCTTACCAACTGATGTATAATTGTTTATATTAATGTATAATTATATGTATAATTGATTTAATTCTAATTAGTAATTATAGAATTGTAATTAAGAACTAGCCTATGAAAAATGAATTATTAAATTAATCCCATAGAATGTAATAATATAGTCATGATTATCATTATCAAACTGCAAATAAAAAAATATTTATTGATGACCTTCGCAGTCGAGTGGTATACCGGTTTCAAGGTGTTGCCATCTGAGGTTCCGGGTTCAAGTCCCTGTGGGGGCAGATCTTTATGTGATGAATGTGAGCATTTTTTTGTTATAATATATTTCTACCAATTTTTTTTATATATGTTTGTCTATCCGTTATCCTAGATGCCAAGCCTTGCACAGTTTGATTTGGGCTAGGCAAATTGGTATAAGTGTAATAAATATTTACTTCTTTATTTATTATTTAAATTACTTCTTGCTTCGTAGACTTGGGCTTGGGTTATAACTTGTGTTGACACATTAGTCCTGTCACTTCTTCCACTAACTTTAAGAAAACTATTAACTGCAACAGAAGCGATTGACAATACAAAGATGAGGAAATATTGTGGTCTGTTTAATGCTTGATCGAAAAGGTGAAAATATGTATTTACTCAGCGATTAAGCGATGAAACGCTGCCAGCATCTCAGATACCGCAAAGATTTTTTAGATTTAATCTAATATTAGTTTATCTTTTTTTATTAATTTATTATTATTTCACAATAAAATCTGTTTTAAAAAATTATTTGCCAATATTTGCCCAAATTAGTTTTATTCTGTATATACTCGTATTTCTCGGGATTTAATATACTCTGATTATTTTCTTATCAATGTAGTAGCTATACAAACTCCTTGTAAATACACGATTTTATTATTGTCTTTGTCGGATTTTGAGTTTTGTCAATTTTGATTAATATGAATAAAAAATACATTATTTATGAACTTAAGAAAAGTATATTTATTTGAATTATTAATTATACACAATAATTATACTTTTCTTAAGTTCATAATAATGGTATGTGGAATTCCAAACCGAGCTATCCAATTTGAATAAAATGATTTAGCTACAGTTTCTGCTGTGCTATTAGGTATTGGAATGACTTCCATCCAATCCGTATAGCGATCTATACACGTCAGACAATACACGTTTCCCTCTGAAGGAGGCAAAGGACCTATTAAATCTAAATGCACAATTTCAAAGCGTTCATCAGGGTCTGGCATGACTGTTATTGCTGATTTTGTATGACGAATGATTTTATTTTTCTGACAATCTACACATGATCGAGCCCAACATCTCACATCTTTATTTATGTTTGTCCAAATAAATTTTGAAGTTATTTGTTTGGTTGTTGATTTAATGCCCGAATGTGAGAGATTATGAATTATATTAAAAATAGATTTCCGAATTCTTGTGGAATATATGGTCGAATATTGTTCGTAGAAGTATCACACCATAAAATATCACCATTACTTAGTTCATATGATTTGAATTTTAATGAATTTGACAACTTAAGTTGTTGAAGTTCATTATCATTCACTTGAGATTTAGCTATTAAATTATAGTCAATTACATCTATCGCACTGATCCGAGATAAAGTATCTGCTATAATGTTATTATAGCTACTACATCTTCAACAAATACTTTTTTAATAAACATTTAAATCGACAATATCGTGGTATTTAAGTCGAATGTATTATGTATATATATTTATAGAATGAAGACATCCAATCTATATCAATTTTTACGTGCATGTCAAAAACACAATCCAAAAGTCACTGTCATTTAGAAAACGAATCAAATAGCAGTGTAGCACCTTTCAAACATCTGCCAAATGACTGACACTTTTTAGGCGATGGTCCGCATTTCACGGCCCATTGGCCTGATATAGTCATGGAGGCGATAAAGGCAAAATGACCCTCCCGTTTCCTCGCTAGTTGCCATAATAAAACGTTATATTTTTTTAGTATTAGATAGTTTTTTTTAATATACTAGTTAATTATAAATTATGATATAAAAAGGTTTTATATGTTATTGGATATCGTTTATATAACGATTATGTCTCTAAGTAAAGCGTTCTAAACATTTTAGAAGATTCAATCAAATATCCGAAGTATCCGAATGCGGTTGCAGCTGCTATATTATTAAATTAACCCGACAGCTATGATAACATAATTTCATATTTATTTGTGTGTATATATAATAAATAATAATAATAAATATTTCTTACAGTTACACCAATTAGCCTAGCCCAAAGTAAGCTCTGTAAGGCTTGTGTTATGGGGTCTAGGGTAACGGATGGACCTGAGGTTCCCAAACTTTTTTGTGTCGTAGACCCTTTGCTATGTTTTTCGTTCTTGAGTAGACCCCCTACTTATATTGAATGCCTATATCCTACAACTTACAAAATTTCATAAACATATATACATAATATAAATCTTATAATTAAATAATAAGCCTTTTATCTTCCTAGATACTCTTATAAATATTGTATATGTTTTTATATTAGAAGATAGTATAGTGTAAGTAAATAGGTACTATCAGTGTATGTTGAGATCCATTACCGTAGACCCCTATTTCATTTCATGGACCCCTAAATTTTTTTTCGTTCACGTAGACCCCTTGCAGGTTGTTATAGACCCCTAGGGGTCGATGTGTACCACTTTGGGAATCACTGGGATAGACACATATATAAATTTTGGTAGAAATATATTATAACAACCGTGACTTAAGTACAAATGCTTGCATTCATCACGCACACATCTGCCCCCACCGGGACTCAAGCCCGGGACCTTAGAGATGCCGACTCCTTGAAACCGGTATACCAACCACTCGACTACGAATACAGACTAGTCTAAATATGTTTCCCTTTATACTGTATTATCTTATGAAAAAACCTTTGGAGGTAGTTGTATTTCTATATGTTTCAATTTCATTCCACTGCGAATTAATAAATCGTAACTCGTATGTATAAAGTTTTATTTGAAATGATGCCTAAGATAAATATTTGTTTTAACCGTTTGATTTATCCATTTTTGTGGCATTGTTAAAGTAACTAATGTCATACATATGTATAATTTACTTTGACTGCAATTAGTAAGATATCAGAAATATTACAATAAAAGTAAAAATCAATAATTTGCTTTCCAAAAACGTTTATTGCATTAAAAAGTGAGTCAACTATCTTAAATGAAAGTTAGAAGTGTTTAGAAGAAAAAACACTATGATTTTTTTCTTACACATGAGTAATATAAGTAAGTGAACGAAAAAAAATTTGGGGTCCATGAAATGAAATAGGGGTCTACGATAAAGGATCTCAACATACACTGATAGTATCAATTTAATTATTATATGAGGACATATACACTATTTATAAAAGTACCTATGAAGAAATAATAGTAGATTGTTAACCGAGGGTGGAAAGAATCAATCCCGAGGTATTTAGACTCGGCTATAGTCCGAGAAGGAATTGATTCTTTTACCCGTGTTAAACACTCTACTTTTCACTTCGAATATATGAGGAAAATAAAACATTGGTTGTTTATTTAATCTATTTATTGATAATATATGATAATATCAGTAGACCATCAGTAGGCAGAACACAATTTGCCTCGTCTTTAATTGAATCTGGTGTCAATATTTCAAATCGCTTGAACTCATTTTTAAAATTTAAATCTTAACTAGTATAAGAGATTATTAGATTTTTTTCAAATTCCGTCACAGATATATATAATAAATTCACATCCCGCCAATTTATGTCGACTGATTAAATTTTAAATATGGAACTCACCGCGTGTTTGTTGCGGCTTATTCCGCTGGAAGTAGTTTGCGCTAAGTTCACACTGGCTGTTTAGAAACTCACATAGCCGCAGCCTTCGATCATATATTTCTGTAGATACACAGTTACCGTCTAAAAAGTGGCACCGGCGAAACAAGGCACAAACAGTAAATGTGCCTTGTTTCGCTCTCATTCATTCGGTGGCCGCGCGCGATTGATAACGTCAGCGATGCCGAAATGCGTAATTTATAATTG
Source organism: Scirpophaga incertulas (assembly GCA_036419045.1). Lineage (NCBI taxonomy): Eukaryota > Metazoa > Arthropoda > Insecta > Lepidoptera > Crambidae > Scirpophaga > Scirpophaga incertulas. The sequence goes on along the minus strand of CM071631.1, from coordinate 22,092,651 downwards.
TAAAAATGACACACGTAAAGTGCAAAAGAAGGATGGAATGTCATACTTCCAGTAAATATACCTTTATCTTAATTTATTAGCGCATTTTTTTATGAGTAAAACACTTTTATTCATATTATGTATCACTAAAATATCAATTTAAAACGCTTGCGTACCATGCCACGATGCGTATCGCATCGCATCTATCTCTTTCTGTCTCGAGTGGCTTACTCATAAGAAAAAATAGCACAGAGCTAATGTTTCAGAAAAAGGTCAGTCATGGAGTCGCCTATACCATTTTTAAGGAAAAAATGTGTATTTCAGTTTTAAAACAATTTATTGATTGCAATGTATTTAGAGACGTTAATGTACACTGTCAAGGAATGATCTTTGGTCACAAGGTCAATCTGTTAAAGGCTGTTATTGAAAAATATATTGATATACGTCTTCATTATGCTAGTAAATTAAAAACTTCTGAAATAAAAAACAAATCAAAAAGGCAGTTGTACAATAAATTAAATTTGTTCCAAGGCACTTAAGTCTTAAATGATCAGATTTATTGCGGCTAGTTACAATACATTTAAATATACATTATTTTTTATACAAAAAAAGATATATTATTTAACTGAGAGAAACTTTTTAATTTTATACGTAGTCGGATTTAATATTTTTTAATTAAATTCTTTTTTTAGCGCTTTTATTTTATAATTTACTCAGTATTGTTTGTAAGGCTCGGCAAAATAAAGGTTAAGAAACCCTGTCTTAATAAAGTCTGTACTTTCCTTAACACCTAATTCTACATACTTTTTGGTTTATGTTTAAAATTTAAAAAGTTTCCGTACTGTTAAGTGTAAAAAAAACTAAGCATCTCCACTGCTGTCTATGTTCAAGTAGGATGCGATAAGACGCGAGCACAATATTCGGAGTCAAATGGAACGTAGGAGCATTATTATATTAAATGAATTTGTGCTTAATTGCAACAGACTAAGGGCTTATTATCCAATATATTTGTTTTCAAATATGTGTTGTTCATTTCTGATTTCGCGGCATCATTATATCATCGAAACCAGAAGATAATATGTAACGACCTTAACAAGGATTTATTTTCATACTTCATTACGTTACTTAAGGTTTAAATTGGCTTAAATTATATGACACTTTAGAACTTTTTTCAAAATTGTTACTATAATATACATCTATTCTTCTATGTATAGACGCGGGGTCGATATTTTGTTTGATTTTCTATGGAATTGTGTATCTACAGAAATATATGATCGAAGGCCGCAGCATTTTTTTTTATAGTTCACAGCTGACAGTTCGTAGCTGACATTCGTAGTTCTATTTTTAAAGTTCATTCCGGCCCTTGGGTGGGAAGTAAATTGTATGAGTTTTTCGCTCCCTATGTCGGGAAGCAGCATTTTCCACCCAATAATCAGATCAAAACAACATAACTTTCCGAGTATGAGAAATGAAAAATATTATATATGCTTATAAAATATTGTAGTAGTGATGTAGGTATTCATTATCAGGTAGTTACGGTTTTGGGTAGACCCCCTCTACCCAAAACCGTAAAACATGGCAAAGGGTCTACGACACAAAAAAGTTTGGGAACCTCTGTTCAAGAGTCTGAGAATATATGTATAAGCTACGAGTAAGAGTAAGAGGTTGAAATAGGGGATGAAAGTTTGTATGGAAAGTACGTCAATTTAAGGCTTATAACTTTTTTAGAGCTTTTCATTATATATAAATAAACCCGACATTCAAAGTTTGTATAAATTTTACTTTAAATGTAAAAAGGGAGTTGACATTTTTTTGGTGGAATAGAGTCAGAAAATACTAAACTGATTTTGATTAAAAAGTCAATAAGTATAGGAATAGTTTGAGGTCCGGAGAAGGATATAGGGATTTTTTTCTACAGGAACATATATTATTCCTGCATGAAAATTTGGTATAAACAGCCGTCTGGATTATGATGTAATTTGGTATGGGGGTGGCTGTAGACCCAGAGATAATATGAAATATTTTTACCGCAGGAAAAAATATATCTTGCTTTTGTAAAATCCGATATGATGCGGGTGGTCAGTTACAAGATAAATGTCGAAATACTGATTGTCTATGATATAAATGTAAATTTACAAGCTATCTTTATTTATCCGTTTAGAATATAAGCAAAGATAGATTGTAATTTTTAAAATTAATGGTAATGACGTACAAAACACAAAACTTATATTTTGTTGTTACCCCGTGAATAAGCGATATGTAATAAAAACAAGTGTCTTAATGTTATTTATGTAAAAATAAATTGCATGCCTATTTAGAGAAAAGCATACTTTGTAATAAACTTGCATCCCTGGCTTTTATTGTAGTCCTAAGCTTATTGTATCCATAAAGCTATTAGCTGAGCGTGTATGGCGCGTGGCCTGTCACAACGCTGGTACTGGATTAAATCCATGTTTTCCAAACGGTAATTACTGCTTCGCCTAGGGCGGAGTCAGGCTTGTCAAGTACAGCGTACCCTGATACTGATAGCATGGACAACATTCTTTTCATTTCATTAGTAATATATCATATTTCAATAAAAACCTAACGAAGCCACGAAGGATCTGTTCCATTACAATTAGTCCTTACAAATCTAAACAGCTAAAATGCATGCTTAAAACGTTATGGCTCCTGTGCATTTATGGCATTATAGTCTTTAACTGTATTTCTCATTGTGCAGATAAAGATTAGACCCAGTTGGTACACTCCACGCACAGTTTCATCAAATTCGCTTGTATCACCTCTATGCATTGGATCTATATCCCCGTGCAAGTCTTATTCAGGCCCGTGTCTTATAATGGCGCGTGACAATAAGCGATGTAAGTAAGCGAGAAAAACACACAAACTCTATTCGGAAATTGCCATCTCAAGAACAAGCAAGGAATTGGAAAGATCTAAATTATTAATAATTTCATAATATTTCTATTACTTCAATAATATTTCTATATACTCTTTAATTTTTATACCACTTCGATTGTTAACATAGCTTAAATTAAATAATTGAGATAAGTAAACGGTAAATATTATCATCGAGTTTACAGTAAAAGAAATATGTTTAAGATAATCTAAAAATGAACCTTAATCCATGTAAATAAGGAAGGAAGGATGCAATTGGCACGATGTTTTTTAATGCATTAATTATTATTATGGGTTGTATATATTGAAATATGTAGAATAAAAATTGGTGACTTGGTAACTACTCGTACATACTAATTTTCTTTGCATGATGAAAATCAAATCAAAAATTTATTCCTAAAATGGGATTTTTACAATCACTTTTGCACGTCAAAGATGTTACGCCATTGGTTCACAGGCAGGAAGCCTTGTACTGGGGAAAGCCAGCAAGGTCTATTTTTTTTCTCCTGGTATTTTTATAGAATCGTCAATTAGAAACTGGTCTCAGATAAATAGTCTGAACGTAACTTCCTTTAGAAATTTAAATAAATTCACATTAAGTTTTTTTTTTTCCTCAGGAGAGGAGGCTGAGAATCCGTCATGGATACCAACGCAACAGGCAAGCAGGGATGCGTTGATTATGTCGGACTCCTGGTGAATCGAGGCGGCTCGACCCGCCAGACCTACCGACTAAACTCAGCCTAAGCCTTTGGTCCTAATGACCCTACTGACTTTATTGATGAGAGCCGCACCTCAGGAGAGGCACGGTTAGCACTGCCCCATGGGGAGGGCATAAGCGCTAGAAAAAGGCACGGTTCACCAAAGTGGGACCGGCCTGTATTGACGGGAACACGTGGCTAAGCAGAAGGCTGCCGAATAGGGGGAGACAAGGGAGGCGACGGCTCAGACGCCGCCGCTTGCAGGTCTAGAAGGTCCTGCGTTAATTGATTAGGGGGGTCGCTTAGGACATGTCGTGGTCTACGTGTCCTCTGCCAATATGGACTGATTTCCCGGAATGGATCCGCTGAAGGCGGTGTTGATGGGTTCACATTAAGTATATCTGTAAAAACTATAGTATTTACGTTATTCAAAATACTTGTGAAAAGGCAAACACTTTGTGCAACTTTGTCGTAAAAGCCTATGCATTTCCCGATAAAAGTCTCTTTTTTTTTGGAACGGCGAGCTTATTTTTATTTCTCGTACTTAATTTACGAATTTGACTATCAATATTATTATTGTTCTTATAAACATAAACTAAATTTTCCATAAATATACCTGATACTTACTAATCTACTTCTACTTCTTTAAATAAGTGGTTCAGAGATTGCTTTCGTTTTAATTTATATATAATGCGAACTGACCTTTTTTGTAGTACAAAAATACTTTTATATATTAGAAGATAATATAATGTAAGTAAATAAGTACCTACTATCAGGGTATTTTGATATCCATTACCCCATTTTCATTTCATTGACCCTCAATTTTTTTTCGCTGACGTAGAACCCTTGTAGGTTGCCATAGACCCCGAGGGTCGATATAGACCACTTTAGGAATCACTGGATTAGACTTATAGTTTACTAGCTTTCTGCCCGCGGCTTCGCCCGCGTGGATTTCGAGATTGGGTCTATAGAGGGTTAAGGGTCATAGCTATTACCACGGCTACATATGCGCGGAAGTCGGTTTATGGCGCAAAGGTTTTATCGCGCTTCCCGTGGGACTATTCATTTTCCCGAGATAAAAAATACCTCAAAACCTTGCTCAAGAATCACTATATCTATTGATGAAAACCGCACAAAAATCTGTGCAGTAGTTTTTGAGCGAAGCCTTTATTGCGCATCCTGTGGGATCTGTCGATTTTTCGGGGATAAAAAAGTACCCTATTATTTAAACGGACTTTCATCTTTACGTCTGCAAAATTTCAAAGCAATCGGTTCAGTAGTTACGGCGTGAAAGCGAAACAAACAAACAAACTCACTTTCCGATTTATAATATTAGTAGGATTACATAAATATTCAAATAATAGTGAATTTAGTACCACGTCGGATGAATGTATATCCCGAATCCTTATTGCAATTAACCTTTTCCTTGGAATTCATCATGGATGTAGTAGAACATTTTTAACAATTCTTATAAATAAACATTCTTTGATTTCTTGACGCATATTTAATAAACGATGTAAAAAAGCAAAAAGCAGATTATACGCCATCTATGAAAAATACAAGCGAATAGTCAAGAAAATATAAAAGCAGAACCAAACATAGTAAGCAAGAATCAAAACTTAAAAAATACGAAACAACACCGCTAGATGGAGATGTTTCAACTACAATACTAGATGGCAGTAATTTACAAAATTGTGTATTTTTTCTACTATCGCAGAATTTTAAAAAGAAATTTAACATAAATTAAATTATTTAATGTTGTTTTTGAAATTTCATATAATCAATCATAAAAAATATAATCTATGTTTCATAGTAAGTCCTCACTGTCAGCTTCCAAACTGAGCTGGTTGAAAAGTTTCTTTGTATCTGCAAAAATCTGCGACATTATTAAAGAGGAATATGAAAAATGTTAATATTAAAAATGAACTACTAATTTATTAAAGCACCTACTTTAATGAGATATAATTATTCACAATAGATGATAGTTCCAGAGTAAGTCACTAGATGGCAGAGTTTATCGTGGTAAAAATACAAAATGCAAAAATAACAAATACGGGTATTTAAAACAAAATATATTTTTTATCCAATTTTGTATAAAATTTTTCATTTTTTGCTATATATATTAACGTGTATTTAATACCATTTTGAAAAACTAATAAACAGAAATGGCAATATGTCTGTATCACGGTAACGAAAAAGTTATGACATGGCGTTCATAACGGATAATCTTTCCTATTTAGTTGTACTTGCTTCGGCAGTACATATACTAAAATTGGAACGATACAGAGAAGATTAGCATGGCCCCTGCGCAAGGATGACACGCAAAATCGTGAAGCGTTCCACATTTTTTGGACTTTTAAAATTTCTTTACGTGTTGTAAACACGCGATAATAGAGCTCCGCGATCTTAGCACCTCATGTGCGGAATTTCGATTGACCAATTATACCATCTGAAAGGTCAGAAATTGGTCATAAAAGGTCAGTTGGTCTCATTAATTGGTCAGCATCAGAAATTTTTTTATTAAGGATTAATGTTTTTCGAGGTCAATTAATAATTTTAGCACCTCATTCGCGGAAAAAAATAAAAAACTTCACCTATGCGCGATCGGGAAACATTCGCTGATAATTGGTCAGCTAATATAAATAGTTGGTCAGTTTAATTTAATATTAAAAAAAATTAAAAAAGTTGTCTCTGTCGTAACGCGCATGCTTTGAGCCGGATGATTCTATCAGGGCAGTGAGTACTTACGCACAGCTCTTTACTATAAACCAGGCAGAGTAAGGGAAATATTTTTTTTATAATTTTTCTTTGATATGTACTACTATCAAATATATATACATATTATATAGGTATATATATATATATATATATACATATATATATATAATAGTGGAGAAAGAGATAGGATATTTTTTTTAAATTACGTGAAGGTCAAAGTACATGCATGGGATAGTTAACTAGTTTATTTTTGACAGTACTAGTAGTACTAGTTTATATTAACAGTGTGCAATGTAAACCGAGTGTATAATCATCATGTATATGTTGAATTAGAACTAAGAAAAAACTTAAAAAGTCAATTAATGACCTGCAAATTGTCAGAATTCGAAAAGAGTATTGAATTTTCAGCTAATAATAATACATTTAGGTAATTGAATTATCTTTTGAATGTTATCAACATAAACCTTGTTTAAATTTATTTTCCACAAAATGATTAATACAAATTGAATATTTACAGATTAAAGGGAATAATTGGCTATAGCCCAGGTCATTTTGTTGCTTTCTGCAGGAGAAGCAATAATCAATGGGAGCTTCATAATGATTTATCAACTAAAGAAGTGCGAATCACACATGATCCCACAATTACCCCGACTGCTGCGATTTTCATTAGGAGAGATACAGCTGTGAGAAATCAACCGATAAAAAGAAAAAGAACAGAAGAGTAATAGAAGAAATAGTTTAAGTAGCATATTAAAGTATAAGTATAAAGCTAGGGTTGAAAAACTTAAATTATGATAAATATATTGTAGAAATTAATTTTTATGTTAATTTTTATATAAATAAACTTTTTTTAATTTAAAAAATTCATGTTTATAGGAAATTATTATAAAATAAACTAGTTAACTATCCCATGCATGTACTTTGACCTTCACGTAATTTTAAAAAATATCCTATCTCTTTCTCCACTATTATATATATATATATATATATATATATATATATATATATAATATGTATATATATTTGATAGTAGTACATATCAAAGAAAAATTATAAAAAAAATATTTCCCCTACTCTGCCTGGTTTATAGTAAAGAGCTGTGCGTAAGTACTCACTGCCCTGATAGAATCATCCGGCTCAAAGCATGCGCGTTACGACAGAGACAACTTTTTTAATTTTTTTTTAATATTAAATTAAACTGACCAACTATTTATATTAGCTGACCAATTATCAGCGAATGTTTCCCGATCGCGCATAGGTGGAGTTTTTTATTTTTTCCGCGAATGAGGTGCTAAAATTATTAATTGACCTTGAAAAACATTAATCCTTAATAAAAAAAATTCTGATGCTGACCAATTAATGAGACCAACTGACCTTTTATGACCAATTTCTGACCTTTCAGATGGTATAATTGGTCAATCGAAATTCCGCACATGAGGTGCTAAGATCGCGGAGCTCGATAATAGCCTGTTAAGTTAGCAGCCGACTGAGATTGCGGCGGCGTATCGTTATAGTACGCCGTTCCATCTAACATGTATTTCAAAATTTGAAATACATCTATTGTGAATAATTATATCTCAATAAAGTAGGTGCTTTAATAAATTAGTAGTTCATTTTTAATATTAACATTTTTCATATTCCTCTTTAATAATGTCGCAGATTTTTGCAGATACAAAGAAACTTTTCAACCAGCTCAGTGTCCACAGTTTAACTAGTTTTGACTCACTGTACGCCGTGCCGTTTGCAGCATTCCGTGCGCCGACTGTCCGAGTACCCTTTTTAAGCGACTTCAAAAAAAGGAGGTTATCAATTCGACCCGTATGTATGTAATATTTCCAGAACTGCCCAGTTTTCGTATATGTAAGTCTATTTATAAAATAGATCGTATTATCTTATATTTTCTTATATCTTATATATAGCGTATATTTATCATTATCATGGTACCGACTGCTAGGACTGAACATTTTTGAACGTATACGAGAGCTGCTACTTATGTATCCAGAATAGAAAAATTAAACAAACGTATATGGCTAAATATGGGTTTATTGTTGTTCAAAGTATTCTCCGCGATGATCGATACATTTTTTCCACTCTGATTGCGGTATCTCTGAAACGTACTGTTTGAACGCGTCGACGGCATCTTTACGGGTCAAAAATCGTTGACCACGTAATTTATTCTTTACATTTGGGAATAAATAGAAATCATTAGGTGCCAAGTCTGGGCTATACGGTGGATGACCCATCAATTCTATTTTTTGACCCTCTAAAAATGTATTTGTTTCGCGTGATGTGTGACAGCTGACATTGTCGTGGTATGGAATGATCTGCGTCGCTTTTTATTTTTACGTACTCCGAATTGACCGTTTCACGATTCTCCAGTGGTATTGTAGCCACATGACCATTAATACCAAAAAAGCAGGCCACCATTTGCTTTAAAGTGCTTTTTGCACGAGTCACTTTCGTAGGGTTCGGCTCATTTTGAAACACCCAAACTGTAGATTGTTGCTTAGTTTCGGGATCGTACGCATTATATATATATATATATATATATATATATATTATATATATATATATATATACACAGGTATATATGATATATAGACTGAAAAATCAAACAAAACACAGATAACATTTCCACAAGTATGACTTTATTACGAGTGGGTGAGGGCACTCGTAATGAAATCACACCTGTGACTAAGGTAGTCACATCAGTGATATTCAAAAATAAGAATTATTGAAAATCGGTGATTACCTATTAGTCACATCGGTGATTTCTAAGTCGCATTCGTAATTCAAAAATAGGTCCCTTTTGATAGAGCTTCAACACCAAAAGTTGAAGTTAATTGATCTACGCATTGTTGTTGCTTTAAACCACGTCGAAAATCGTAATAAATCACAGCACGAATATTTTTCACGTGTGAGTTCCATCATTTCAGCGATATGACATTTTAAACCCATCAGAAACAAAACACTAGCGTAAAAACGTCTATGTTAGGGAATCGCTTTTAAAGTAAAAGATTGAAATAAAAACAAGATTGCCGGTGTTTTAACGTTTTAAGTATTTTAATAAAAAACTCAATGTCACAACAGCGAGCTGACTATATAAGTAAAATATTCACACCACATTTTTGTTTCTAAGACTAATAGTTTTTTAATTATTAAGGTACGATGATATAGACCTTTTCGTTACGGTCCAGTTTTTAAACCTGGTACCCGTATGTTCCGGCGCGATTTTAAAGACGTTTCACGTCAATAAGGAAAAAAAAATAGCGGCTAGTATTTCAAAAAAAGAAGGAATTTTACCATGAAGGTCATATACCTATTGCGTTTAAAAATGTTGAAATCCCAGATACCTACCGGATATTTAAGTAGCAGCCCTCGTAGATTAATTTAATAATTTCTTCGTCTACGCTCTCACAGTCCGTGCTTTTGCTTTATTATTCTCATTTTGATCTAATATGCGTTCTTGTACTTAAACGGTAGTAAATTTTATGTTATTTATAAGCTACATTACGGATATCCGGCTGTGAAACTGCCATTTTGTACGAATGTTTTTATAGTTAGTTTTTTTACCATTTATAGTCTATGTACCTAATAACGCAATTCGACAGCCAAATACCTACAAGATAAATAAAATTACAATAAAACAGTCCTTGTTGCGTCTAGATAGCTTTATCTACCTACTAGTCGCCTTTTTATATTATAATCCTGTTTTATATGATACTTTGAGGTTATGAGACAACAAGTTTGAGTTTTTGTAACTCTTGAACAAACGGTTTACTTAACAAATTTATTCAAAGACACAGTGTTTATGAGATTTATACCATGTTATCCCCTTAAGCGGAACTTTTTTTAGTATTTTATAGTGACCTCTATCACAAATAATACTTATTATTAAAATACAAAAATAAAGTAAGCAATAAAAAGCAAGTTAAGCTTCTGTATATCGCAAAAGTTCAGTGATACGCCGCACGCAAGATGAAACTAAAGAAAAGAAATATATTTTTTTAATTCTCTAAAATTCTCTTCTACTCAAAACGAACAAATTAAACTATACAGAACGGCGAGGAAGATTTTTAAGTTCTTCGCTAGATGACACTGTGCTGGTGATTTACTGGTGTAAAAAAAATACCTATTTAATACATTCGATTTTATTCTGAAAAATGTTTGCACATTGTGTCCTAAATTATTAATAATATAATGTCAAATTAAGATTTTAATGAAATTAACAATAAAACATTATTTATATTTGAAAAATATAAAGCAAATGTTATGTCAAAAAGCAAGTTCCGTTAGTTAAAAAGTACAACTAAACATTGATAGATGGCGCAAGTTCCACTAAATGAAAAGGTCTATAAAATATATCTCTTAGTGTTGTGAAAATGTTTTTCTGTTTATGTTAGATGACAGAATAAATAAGAGATAACAAATCTTGATTAATATCCTAGTGTTTCGATAACTGCAACATTAAAGTGAAATCACTTTAGAGACGATCAAGGAAAGTTCTAAACTTGCGCACTAGATGGCAGAGTTTGCACGACATAAAGTACAAAATTTAAATATATCAATTACTTTCTAATGAAAAAACATAATTTTTTAACCGGATTAAAAAAATATATAATTATATTTTTTATGAATATCAAACTGAGTTAAATATTTTTTATAAAAAATAATAAGCAAAAATTATTACGCCCTATATCGCGGTTACAAAATTTTCTTGGCGCATTGTTAATATACAATAACTACTATTATATAATTGTACTTGCTTCGGCAGTACATATACTAAAATTGGAACGATACAGAGAAGATTAGCATGGCCCCTGCGCAAGGATGACACGCAAAATCGTGAAGCGTTCCACATTTTTTGGATCATTTTAAAATTATATTTTTATATTGAAATTCCTTATTTTTGTATAGTAATCATTCCTAATAGAAATTGAAAAAGTTTATGTCTGTGGTTAAATGCGATATGTTGATAACCTGATTTAAATTAAAAATTAGTATTACTGTTACATCTATTTATTTCTATTCTGTCTTTATTTCGAGTCTATTTATCGAGGAAAGGTAACAAGAAATAGGTAGATGACAATTTTTTAAATTCTGTATATAATAAGAGTACTCTTTTAAGTGAGAAATATTGTAGAACCAACAGTACACCTGCACCTATTACTTTTTAAGATACATCGACATGTTTGCGGCGCTGTCGCGGGTTGCTCAAAAACGCTTGGTCAAAAATACTAAAAACACTGCAATTGTGACGTCATAACTCAGTAAACTCGCCTAATTTGTATGAGCGTATAAACAAATTTTAAAATAACTTTGTTATTTCTACGTTTATAGGTATACTTTCTATATAAAAATGTTACATTTAATGTGAGAATGCTAAAAATGTGTTCGTTTCATTAAAATTACGTAAATAATAATTGCAAATTTTTTAGAAATCTAAAAACAATATAAATTAATAATTTAACTGAAATTACTATATTGACATGCTTTCATTAGATATAAATTGCTCAAATCAGATAATTATAGTATAAAAACGGCCATAATCAGTTTTAGTCGTCTACCCTAATATATGATTTTTATTATAATGCTACGATTAAAGATAATTTATTTAATAAGAAAATATATTCCTTTTGATGAAATATGATTTGATAAAAATATTTTCCTTGTAATAGCTTCGTAAATAAAATACTACTGTGCCCGTGACTTCATCCGCGTATGATATTGACTTGAGTAGCATATACCCCTTTTTTTTTTACAAACAATTGAAATTTTAATTCATATCAAATAAAAAACAAAAGAAAATACATACCTAGTTTCATCGTACTTGCTTCAAAATTAACGAATTTCCATATTAACCTGCATCGTCTATTTTTATTTCACCCCCTTTGAATTTGATATTTATTTATATTGAATCAACAGCTGAAGAATAAGTTTCAAGACTCAGTTTTACACGAACATTAAACCTCTATATGGAATTACCACAGTTATGTAAGTTATACTAGCTGATCGTCTGCGGATTAGTATTTGGAGTAGCTTATATTAGTGTGGCGTATGTCTTTATAAATTATTGCCTATGTGATATTCTGATCTGTAGAAACTATATTATTATAAGGTTTCATTAAAATCTATTCAGTAGTTTTACGTGCAAGAGTAGGTAACAAATCCATACAAACTTAGCGTTTATAATATTTGTAGGGATTGTAGGTACCTAAAATAATCAATACACAGAACTGTAATGAATACCTCATAGTTATTATAATGCATACGACCTCTCCATTTGCAAGTGCTCTCTTGGTTTTCAATCTGAGGGGCTATCGCACTAATAAATCGCTAGCGAAACGCAACCGAACCGTTCGGCTTAACCAATCCGAACGCCACAATATCACGTCATCTGTTCGATGACGTGATATTCTAGCTCTCGGATTGGTTGAGTGGACCATTTGGTTTCGTTTCAGCTGCGATTTGTTAGTGCGATTGCCCCCCAGGGTGCATTGCTCCCACGTAGCCTGAGCGCCGATCCATTAAATCGTGTTGACACAAACTAATACATATAGCACATGTCGATTTAATTAACGGATCTCGAAAACAAATATCGGTTTGCTATTCACTAGAATAACTTAAGTGTTTAACTGAATATAATCTTTAGCGTATCTTGACAACGAATTAACTTAAGATATACCTATTAAAAGTTATATTTATTGAGGTCCTTAATCTTTAAGTAAAATTATAAAACTATACTGAATTGTTAAAAAATAGTTATTTATTATACAAGAGTGGAAAGTTCCTTTTTAACCGCGTGCTCGATTTGGATGACTGAGCAAGCGAAAGATTCTAAATTAGAATCCTGAGCGTCAGCGAGGGAAACAAACGAGCATAAGGTGAAAAATCTTTCCACTCGAGTGCAATACGTAACTTTTCATCCACCTCAGCGAGGAAATGACAAAATGAAAAAGAAAACAATTTATAATGACAAATTATATTAAGCAATAAAATGTGAAAAACTAGAATGGCGCGAAGCACGCAAATAAAACAAAGAAACCAAGAAGGTTCCAAATTTAAATTTTTCACAATTTAAAAAGTTCTAATCATAAATTTGGCACCATTAGAGGTTACATTAAATAGGTTTAATGACGTTTTGAATTTACAATTATATTGAGTACTCATTATATGTGATGTTCTAAATTCAAATCTACTTTGCCGCTCAAGCGAATAAAATAGAATTTTCCAGCCAGATTTCGAAGCGCAAAATTACACTTTCCGAGTGGTGGGATGAAAAATATTTTAATGTACTTATACCTATATCGACGTATACTGTATTACTTCTTCTGTGACTAGCGACGAACGAGGGTGGCCTGTTAGCCTGAGACCGACGCTATGAATCCAGTGTCAGGAATTACCGCAGCCGTCATATACATCTAATAATGTTACATTCAGAAAACATTAAAAAATGAAATCTTTTTTTGTATGTTCAGTGATCACATTAGCCCTGTGTCTCACAGTAGAATATATTGGGAACTCACTTTCATATCTTCTTTTAGTTTCATATCTTTCTCATATTAATTTTCTACCTGATATAACTAACCTTCGCAACCACGTGAAGGTTAGTTTATATCCACGTGGCGCTAGTGGCCTGAATTATAGGCCCGCGCCATTTTGTTTAATGTTGTTAAAAATATGGCTACACATAGAGTACAAATTTAATGATTTTATAAATTTTTAATTACATATTATAAAAAGGCTTAGTATTTACTGCAAATGAAAGCTAAAGTCAGAAATTACAAAAAAAAAAAACAACCTATTTACTTAAGAAATTAATATAAAATAAACGATCTTATATTGATACCTGATAATTTTCCTTTGTAAATGTTATTTTCAAGCATAAAATTAGTAAAATTTTTAAATTTAGAAAGATTACTGGTTGTTGTGTTTGGATGTTTGTTTTTGTCTTTGAGTTTCAATTCTAAGTATAGGTAACCACAAAAATGTATTATTATTTTTTCTATTTTTGTATGAAATCTTAATGCGATTCTACTTACCAAGTTTCCACAGTACCTATAGCTCTTATAGTTACGGAAAAAAGTAGCTGTGACTTACGGACGGACAGACATTCAGCTACGGAACCCTAAAAATTTATAAACATATCATAAACAAGACTCAAATTCCAAGCATAAGCATCGTAGACACTCGAGGTGAGAGGAGCCGGGAAAACGACTATAAAGCGAAAATAAAGTTAAATAATTTACCCTCCATTTTTCAACAAAACAGTAAATAACCAAGACATCGCAATGTAGACTCTCTCGAAATTAGCTTGGTACAGTCGAACTCATATTTTACAAGGGATAAAGAAAATGTTGAAAGCATTTGTCTATTCTTAGGTAGGTATCGATTTAAATAATTCATTTTCGACAGATGAAAGTTCTTGGATAAAATGTGAAAAGCGTTGTATTCAAATAATTAAAAATACAAAAGTGTTATTCCTCGAATATTTACTTGGTTTTATAATATTGGGTGCTAGTAAAAAAAAAATCATTGCATTATTTAGCCCTTCAACGCTTTCACACAAGACAAACGTTCTGACCACTTTCTCCCTCGGAAGTTAGGTTAGGTCACAATTACAACTTTTGGCGCAATAGGAAGTGTTGACGATATCTTTAAAGAATCCCTCTAGACTATCTGTGTACTAAATTATATTAAAATCGGTTTAATAGTTTCATATTTATAATACTTACTATTAAGGATTACGATAACACACTTATAATTAAGATAAAGCTTAAAAAAAATACAGACGTTGCTGATAGACAGTTAACTATTAACTTTTATATGTAATAGGGAATACACATACTTTTTTACATTATAATCTTAGAAAATATATTTTTTTTTATAATGTCACTTTACAATAAATATACAATAGAAATTCATGAGTACCGTACAAAAATAATTAATTATTTTTATAATACAGAATTATTTAATTATATGCCATAAAAATAAAATTTTGTATCATTCAAGAAATCATTTACCCTTTTCTCACTGAAGTATTTTTCACATATAAGTACTTTAAATTTATGAACAAGCAAAGCAGTGTTCTTATAAATATATAATATGTTAAATATTTGTATTATTATGTAATAACTATTTTAAATTAATTTGTTACTACAACGCTAAATAAAGATGAAACTTAAATGAAATATAATGAATTTAATAAAAAATAGGTACTTTATCTGCGCAGATGAATAGTTGAAATAACTTATATTAGCATGGCGTATTTCTTTATAAATTGTAGCCTATGTGTTATGCTGTAAAGTTTTATTAAAATCCATTCAGTAGTTTTTACGCTGAGAGTAACAAACATCCATCCATACAAACCTTCGCGTTTATATATATATATATATATATATGATAGTAGGACAACAAGTTGCTCTACAAAAACCGCTGACCGAATGGAAAATGATTAAATTACTAATATGCTTCTTAAAAATAGAGGTTTGTGATAGAAAGGTAAACACTTAGGACTGTGTGTATTTTTAATACATAAAATAAAAAAATAAAAAATTGTTTTTTTTTTATAGGATAGGGCAGCAAACGAGCAAACGGATCACCTGATGGTAAGCGATAACTGTTGCCCATGGACATCCGCAACACCAGAGGAGTTACAGATGCGTTGCCGGCCTTTTAAAAGAGAATAAGGGGGGAAGGGGGGGAGGGTTGGACCTCCGGTACCCTCACTCACTCGGCGAAACACAGCGCAAGCGCTATTTTACGCCGGTTTTCTGTGAGGCCGTGGTATCACTCCGGTCGAGCCGGTCCAATTCGTGCCGAAGCATGACTCTCCCACGGTTGAACCCTTATCACTTATGGGTATGAAAAATAGATAGTTGCCGATTCTTAGTCCTATACTAAAAATGCATATAAAATTTCGTAAAAATCGATCAAACCTTTTCGGAGGATGGTAACTAAAATTGCGACTGTTCGATAATTGTATTCGATTCATTTTTAATTTAAGGAAATTCGATCATCTGTCCAAATACCGTCAACTTCTAAAGTGGTTAACTATACGATAGCGTAGAGATACAAAAGATTTATTGACTCTGTACCCTGTTCTCAATAACCCTAACACTCCTAATTACTATAATTCCCATAGTCGATTCCTAAGTGCATCCCATAATAAGACCCTTCGTTCTGCCTCTAATGCTCTTCTTAAATGCCCCTCTCACCATTCTGATACGGCACACTCTTCCTTTTTTGTTCGGTCCATTCTATTATGGAATGCACTCCCACAAGAAGTGAGAAACTCCCCAAGAAGGCTGAGCCTTAAAAATAAATTGCGCATACTTTTCTTTGAGGGAAGGCTTAGGTTATAAAATGTGATATTAGGCTATTATGTGGTCCCTTGGCGGTGGCTCAACTAACTAGGTCGAGCTAGTCCGTGGGTGTGTGGCGGTAGAATCGCGAAAGCGCAACCCGCCACGCGCCCCGGCATGGGCTCAGAGGACACTGGGGGGTTTTAGTGGGTAAGCCGGTCCCTCAGACCGGTGCGTTTCCCCCCTAAAAAAAAGAAAGGTTATTATGTAGTAGTGTATTATATAGGTATTTTATATACAAGTGTATTAGGATTTTTTTTTTTAAAATTATACATATAAGTTTCTTCTCTGTATGTATTAACATCGGTTACCGTCTTTTATACATCTACCTCTTATATTTCTGCATCACTGACGGTTGACTGGTACAGAATGCCTAAGGCATTAAGACCGCCTTTGTGGAGTACAATTGTACACGAAGTTTAAATAAATAAATAACTGAACTTTATTTAAATATTTATATCGTCAATTTCAATCCGGTCTTTTTTTAATCTATCATGATATAATAATAAATAAATAAATATTTCGTACACTTACATTAATCATAATGAGCCTAGCCCAAAGTAAGCTCTGTAAAGTTTGTATTATGGGATCTAGGGTTTTTTTTTGTTCCCCTGGTAGAAATGGATTAAATTGCATGCAGCCGGGGTGGCTGTGGTGAGCCGGCGGTTATGTGGGGCTCTCCTCCCCAGAAGGGGGAGGCCTACCCACTAAAAACCTCAGGGATGACCTTCCTCAGGCATGTAGGGAGCCCCCAGGAACGCCAAGCTACTTCCGGGAACCACCAGCCTCCGCTCCCCCGCGATACAGGGGAGCCCTCCTAGGGGGAGGCTACACTAACTCCCCCGGTCTCCTCCACCGACGACGCCCCCCGGCCACGGAAGGGGCGTGGTCCATCCCGGGTCGGAGATCTAGGGTAACGGTTAGACATACATATATTATACATATATAAATATTTTTGTTAGAAATATATATTTTAACAAACTGACTATGATACAAATGCTCTCATTTATCACCAGAACTCGAACCCGGGACCTCAGAGATGGCGACACCTTGAAATCGCTGTACTAACCACTCGACTATGGATGGAGGTGCTCAATATAAAACAAGAGAATTGGCCGATAATAAAAGACAGCAATTAGTGTCTTAGAAAATGGATATATAACCTGAATGTTTTGTCAGTTGTATATTTTCTGATAACGAATGAAGCCACTGGGGACGCACCAGCAACCCAAGGACGCAGCTGGAGGCTTTAGCAATAAAATAATTTGTTCCCAGTGCAAAGAGTAAGACGCAGACCACCCATGCTACTAGTGTCGAATGGTGCTTAATCTTATATTTATAAAAAGCCGAATAAAATAAATATTTAATTTATAAATTTGCTATAAAATATGTAATTAATTTCTCTATAGCCTGGTTGATACCACTGGATGTTGATTAGGACGTACTGGCTTTTATCCAGCTCCAATGGAGCTCCAATGGAGTCCCCATATCACTGCCATGGCATGAAGACTTAGTTCAGCTGTATACGCTATTAGAAAGATAAGACATTTTTGTAACATTGAAACTGCAAGGTTGGTTTATTTCAGTTATTTTCATAGCATTATGTCATATGGCCTACTGTTGTAGGGCTCTGCTGCTGATATTCAGACTATCTTTATACTACAAAAACAAGCCATACGCGTAATCTTAGACCACGTGATTCACTTAAAGAACTCTTTAAAGAAATTAATATATTGACGGTAACATAACAATATATTTTCGATTGCATCATGTACATGCGTAAGAATCTCCACAATATTCCAAAATATCGGACAGCCATAGTATTAACACCAGAAATAAACATAAGCTTGTCGTTCCAAAACTTCGACTTCATAAAACAAGTAATTCTTTTGTAGGACTTTGTATTAAAATGTTCAATAAGTTACCAGTAGGTCTGATTGAATTACCATTGTACAAATTCAAAATATACATCAAATCTTGCTTAATGAAAAAAGGCTATTACAAAATTGAAGACTAAAAAATATGTCCTGAATGGGTGGTAGGGGAAAAAATTGGACGATTCAAAAGAGCTTTCTATAAAGTCATGTTTGAATAAAGTTAATTTTGATTTGATTTGATTTATCCTGAGCATAATAAATAGATATATTGTTGTTTTGTCGCACTACCTCTCACTTCACTTCTCTCTCTAAGTTACACATACGTGACGTACAGTGAAGCGACGATGATATATCGTATGTTCGATTATAAGAGTACAAGCCCTGAGTTCCATTTTACATGTAAAAGTTATGTGCTCTATTTGTTTAGTACATCAGATTATGAGGCTCCTTAGCAGACTGCCTAGGTCGGTCGCCATTTTATGAATGTTAATAATATTGTTTTGCCTCAACAATTATAAACATTTAATTTTTAATATCGCACAAACTAGTTAAAAAAACAGGGCCATCATTCTTCTATTTTATAAAAATATGCACATTTTTTTTATTGCGTTGTTCTTAACACATTGAGTGCTGACTACGTACCTATATATACGTACCTGGTATCAATGCCTGACGCCGACTACGGATATGTACGTAGGGGTTCTATGCGTGCCACAGTAAAAATTATGGAAGCTGGCGTCTTATGCAGGGCGTTAATTTAAAGACTGGCACCTCAAATAAAACAAGCATTAATAAAGGAGTAACTTTATTGATCACAAGTTAGGTATAAATTTCAATTTCAAAATGAATGAAATCCTTCAAAAAAATAACATGAAATTCCCTTTTTGTTAATTAAATTAGCGCAACTTCATGTTTGACGGTAATCAACAACAGAAACAAAAATAAACATTCTAACATTATTATTTATTCATAATAAACAAAAAAACAATTTTATAAGTTAGGAACTTACTGTTTTAGGAACTTTGTAAAAACAATATTACTCAACAGTTTTTATACATATTACACAAACATAGAATCGGTGTGATATATTTTGAAGCATTCCACAATGCATAAGGTCGGTTTTTCTGGGCACACAGGGCATGAGCTCTCTTTGCGTTTTGTACAAACTCTACAGGGCTTTCCAGGAATCTTCTTTTTTTTGGGTTGCAGGTAGTTTTTCCAAGTAATGAAAATTATCTGGAGAAACCCGAGACAACTGATTTACTGGGCAACTTGATTGTGAAGGTACATGAGATGAGATAGGCGTTTGTGATGTGGAAGATCCTGTATCGTTGTTCGGCATGTCTAATAGATGTGTGATAAACTCTTTACGAAATTTTATCAATCCCATTTTCCAATTACGATCTTGTTTACGAAGAAGTCTGTACGCATTTTGCACGTAAATATCAAATATATGAAGCCTTAATTTTTTATGCCATCGTAATGTTTTCCTTAGACAAGAATAATATAAGGTCATTTGGTCACTTCGATCGACTCCAGACATGCCTAAATTATAATCAGCAATAATGTTAGGCTTACACGACAATTTACCATTTTGGTTTCGTACATTCACCATCTCAAGCTTGTGTTTGTTTGAAATGACTAAAACATCTCTTATCTCTCCATTTGCAGATTGTTATACCCTGACATGACTGAAAGGCCAATTCCCCTTTTTTCAGACGTGCTGCAGTTACGTTGATGGATTGTCATTTCTGTTATTTCGCAGGGTCCCACATAAGTGGGTCTGTTTTTGACCGAGATGACTTGCTAAATCCACAGAATTATAAAAATTGTCTGCGTAAAGGACATGTCCTTTCTCGAGATAACCATCGAGAAGATCAAGAACAACCTCAGTACTGTGTAATGTTCCCGGTGCTGGTTCTTCGTAAGAGCTTGATGAAGTAGATGAATCACTTTCTTGTTCACAATCTGGCCGATATTCGTCGTCGGAACCAGGCGAAAAATCACCACAATCAGAGTCTGATTCCATGAGTAAGTTCGAAATTTGATCTTCATTTATAGGACGATGACGCCACTTTGAATTTCGAGACATTTTTAGGAAAAAGAGCGTCGTAACGAAATACTTCCTCAACCGCTTACGCAGCGACACTAAAAATGTGCGTCCGCGCAGCGGGAGAAGGGCGGGAAAGGGGTGCGAAAGGACAGGAGCGTGTCAAGAGCAAACTGTAGAACATAGATGATGGAGGATGACGTATACGTATAAGTACGTACCTTGGCACCCTGGTAATTAATTTATTTCCGAAGCCAACTACGTATATATCCGTGGAATACCAAATGTATGGTGGCAACCAACTTTAGCCATGCGAACAAAATCGGCATTCAATGGGTTAAGAAAAGTATAGTAAGTGTATGACGTCATTAAGGTGGAATAAATCAGCTAAATTCACAATTTGTTTGTTGTAGGAAAAATTTACATTATGTCAGAGTCATTGCAATCGTCGAATTTCTGTCAAAATACGCTTACACATTTATATTAGTCAAAAATTACATAAGGAACTTAAAATTATGAAATAATGTCAATGTCAATGACGTTGACATTGCTTAGTTTTAAAAGAGTCAACGTGAGTTTCTCTATCCCATTAGGCTTTACCATCTTTATTTTTGACATGGTTAAATTTAAGTCAAGAGCTTCGCATAGTAAATATTAAAATATACCGACCAGACACTTCTAGCTACAAGTTGACGAAATAAATGCTCAAAATAAGTAAGGGCTACGTTTTAAAGCACTCACATATTCTATAGTTACCTACGATCGCTTATCATTTAAGGTAGTGTTTTCCTTGGCGAATTATTTGGTAATAACTAAATATTTCTCTATCTCAACGAGACGCGTCTGCATACCTATTTGTTCTTGCGGGCCTAAAATTTGATTTTACAGAACACTGCTACACTCTGATGATTAAATTCGAAAACAAGCGAGTTCAAGCTGAAAGGGCCAAGGTCCGCATTAATAACGTTAGGAAAAAAAATTAGGGCCGGGTTAATTGGACGCCATATACGAAATATTGTCTGGTTTTGAAAAGGGTCTTGTGTTGTTCAATTGTTTTGTAGTTAGATAGATAGTAAATTTTTGATATTACGAGTATATATACATTTCTATAGTCTCGTATGTCAGATAATACAAACGTAATTTTATTATTTATAAAATTAACTTGTTTTAAAAATCTTGATTTGTATGTGTGTCTCATATTCTACTTACGTTAGAAGCATGCAAATATCATATTTATTTTAATAATACAATTTGTTGACGTCTACACATTCCCAGGATAAACACAAAAATGCTACTGCGGAATCCTTCGTCAGGCTACACATTTTTTTTAAGTTAATCCATAATAGAACATTGTTATTCGGCTATCGACCATGATACCACCACTATTTGAAAGCAATAAAAACTTTATTAGGTTATGTTTACGTGTTTTAATGGCGAAATTAAAGCCTAAACATAATTGGCGGCCGTGTACAAGAACGCAATTTTTGGAAAATACACAAAACGAAGATCATCGTGTCAACTGAAGAACAAAGCTACATTTATATTTTATCTAAGTAAAGGAGAATAAGCCATTGCAGCCCATACCGGTCCATGATCAGCAATCACCATCAACCGCAGTTCGCCAATGCAGCTAAGTGTTCTTCCTTCCATAATTTCCTATTTAACCTATACATTTACCAAGTCAAAGTTCAGTTCAAAGTTATATGTTAGTTTTTTACTTGCAGCATTATTGTGTTTTTACTAATTAATTTTACTACAAATATAATAATAAAATTATATACAACTCTATAAGTAAATATAAAGAGTGATATTTAATGTTAATACTGAGATATCCAAGGTACTTTGCAATTCATAATTTCATTCATATTTTTGTTCAACTATAATAAATTAGTCTCATACCATTGCATATTACATTATTTCCTACATAATCTATACTTATAATAAATCAATAGAAAGTTCAATTCTACACGTGAAATATATTTTTAAAATAACTATCTTTCAGGACTGAATTTGTCTATCACTTAAATTAAGGTCACGGTGCTAATTCCGTCTATGGGCGTCACCTCTGCTTCGAATTACTCTTGTCAAAATTAACTTAGGCTTTCATTATAAAGTCGGTAAAACAGGATAGCTTTCTCGTTCAAATCATATCGGATAGATGGCATTGGTTGCCATAGATATTGAATAAACAGCATTTGAAGTTCAGTTGAGTTTCGAAAGTGACAAGTGATGAGTTAAGTGGACATTTTATCAAAGTAAATATAATATTATTAGATTTTTGTAATGGAAAAGCACTACATGTGTAATTTAAAGTATGCTTATGAGATGAAGTGTTATCTTTTGCAGTATAATGTTAATCAATTAATAATCGTTCTGAAAGATTCGTCACTCAAAATCGTGAAGGTGGTGAAGTCCGTCTACATTGGATGGGGTAAATTCGTCATATGCCGGATTTTCCCTAAATCAGATATTGCAAACTTTTTTGCTCCTGGAATTTATATATAATAAACATAATATACTTTCAAATATTTTAGTATTACATTTATAGATTTCATTTTTTTACAAATTCCAAATGTATAATTTGTTTCAGATGGCTTACATCGTCTTATATAATGCGAAACTATAAAAGAAAAACGAGCAAAAGGTTCTTACGACAAAAATGACTTGCGTGAAGCCATATTATCAGTACGCAATGGGAGATTAAGTGGGTATAAAGCTGCACAGCTGTATAAAATACAAGAATGACTATTATGGACCATGTTAATAGAAAAAGAAAGTCAAACATTATTGGGAGAAACCTGCGCTGTCTTCAGAAATTGAAAGAATTTCGCATCATGTATTCATACAATGGAAAAACATGGGTTTGGTCTTAACTAGACTTGAATTGATAGAATGGTAGGTGAATGTGTCAATCATAACAATATTTCAACTTGTTTTAAAAATGCATACCAGGCAAGGATTGTTTGTGTCGTTTTCAAAACGACATAATTTGTCAATAAAAAAACCCCAGGCTATGGAACATGCCCGAAAACTGCATTGGATCCCTTTGTAGTTTTTCCATATTTTGATTTATTAGAAAAAAAAATTGAAGAATTAAATTAAAGGATAAGCCACATGCTATTGGAACATGGATGAAACTAGTTTTTGCACGGATCCCTTAAAAACTAAGATCGTAGGAGTTAAAGGCATGCAGCAACTAGATTATTGCCACTCCTGGCAAAGATAATACCACTGTCCTTCTATGTGCGAGCGCAGCTGGGCAAAAGCACCCCACTTATTATTTATAAGGCAAAGAATGTTTGGGATACCTGGACTTCTCCTGAAGCATATCCTGTATTAGATTTTATAAAACCATTAAAACCAAACAACTAATGTTCAAAATGGCGAATCATAGATCATGATGTTGTACCTGCCACATCAATCGTAAAAAAAAATCAATCTATCCATTGATAAGCAATTTTTAAACACTTTTATTTTATCGTGTGAAGATGATAGAATTTACTTTTTTTGAAATAATTTAATCTAGGACAAAAAATTAACGTCGCCAAAGTTTGTGACAATGACTCACTCCGTAACATCAACTTAATCTTTAGCCAAAATTTGAAATGACCTGGAGTGCTACTATAATTCTCCGAAACGAAATTTCGTTATCGAACGAAAATAAAACGAAGTTTCGTTATCAAGCCTACTCTGATTCATTTTCGGATAGGCCGACGAAGTTCGGATTCATAAACAATATTCGTGAACGAATGGAATGAGTAAAATAATGTAGGTTTTTTCATGTCAAGTACGCATTTTAATATAACTTGCAATTATTCGGTTTTTTGACATGTTTAATGAATAATTCACTTCACGCGTAATTCATAATTACTTTTTAGATAAAATTACATAGTTTTCAATAAAAAAAGACAAAGTTTAGGCAAAATTGTAATTGTAACAAAATTTGTCATGACACTAAAAGCACCCAATCGCTGAATGTTATTATACGGCTTAGTTTAGGAGTGCTATTACATACAAAGAATGCTTATGAACTTACGACAACGTAAATACCCGTTTATAAAAAGGGTTTTTGTTTACATTTTTTGGTTAAAGATTTCTACGTTCTTTTCTCAAGTGTTGTAATAAATTAATCTAAATGTTTCTCCAAGTGGTTTTTTCCTCTGCGCTATCGCGATACACATTTCATGGGAATTTCATAAAACGTCGCAGTTCATATTTGGGAGTAGAAAGAACAAGTTGGATTTTGTTTCAAAAACTTTGTAAGTAAAGCTATATACTTTGTTCTTTTTATTTTAAACATTGTTGTTTTCTGTATTAAACTAAACATTTACATATTTTTATCACTTTCCAGTTTACAATGGCTCCACACACGGGTTCGGCTACTCCTGAACAAATTGATACACTCCTCAATTTCTTGGGACGGACCTAGCTGTCGGGAAATTGAGGAATATCGAAGGCAAAGTGCAGGCAAAGAGGCTGTGGGAAGAATTGTGCAATACACACTGAATTCTATGTGGTTGCACAAAAACAGTTCAGCAGTGGCAAAAGGTAAGTTTTAAATTAAATAATTATATTATAAAATGACTTAGAAAACTGACGCTGTAAGTATTTATTACCTACGGTTTTACCAAGTGTATTAAAACTATTTTCAATATGGACATAATTTTATCAATATGCAAAATAAAGCAGTGTCTGATATGGCAGTGTAGAAGTGGACATGGAAAGCATTTCATTTTTGGCTCATTATTGCAGGGTGTCTTTAGGCAGTGGTAACCACTTACCACAAGGTGGGTCATTAGCTATTTATCATGAGATATTTATTGTAGTTGTATAAAGAATATATAGATTTTTTTTATTTTGTGACTGCATTGCAAGAAACATACATGATGGATTAATTATATTACTGACTGTTACAATTTGTTTGTAGTTGTACCAAGCTGAGTTCTATTCTTGATTTTATTTTGTAGTTTACTACAAATATTTGTATTTTCTAAGTAAATATAATTAGTTAATTTAAGTGTCTTTATTTGTTACAGCTTCTCAACAACAAAGAAGAAGGCGATCTGCTGCTGGCTCTGATGTCAGGAGCAGATTATTTCAAGTTGAAGAGGAGCGTGCTGAGAGAGAAATTCTCCAGAACAGAGAGCTTGCTGGCATTAGGTCTGAGCTTGCAGGTATCAAGGCTGAACTGTCGCAAATGTCTGGACTGATGAGGGAATACCTTAATAATAAGAATAAGTAATAAATTTTTACCAAGATTTTGTGTTTAATTTTATACTTATTTCTCTCAAGCACTAAGTTTTACTCTAGCAATAGATTTATAAAACATAATAACAAAAATGTATAAAACATAATGACAAAGATACCTTACTTGATGTCTCAGAGCTTGATGTTTATGAAATTAATATTTTTATTATTATATTTGTATTGTGACTAAAAGTGTAACCTAATAATAATTTATTTTAAATGTAAATTTTTGCTAACTCCTCAGCTATATCAATATATAAATTGCGTTTTAGAAGCTAGTAAGACTTAATTTTGTTTAAGTTATTATTGTTTGAAGTGAATTAATACAAAATGTTTATCTTCAAAGTATATAATTTTAAAGTGATAGTTGCAACTTTGATAATTGCAGTATTGTAAAAATTGCTAGATAATGTAAGCAAACTGTGCCATCTCTGCAATACTCTATCTCCTAAAACAAAAAGAAAATAAATTAGAGTTATAAACTATTATTATTTATACATTATATATTTTATAATATAAATATTTCATAAAATTACCTATACCCTTCTAACAATTGCACTAACGTTGCTCTCGCCCTTCGACCAGCCTGAAGCGCTTGAGTTGATTCAGAGAGAATCGAAGAAGAGGCTGGATTCTTGTCGGTTTGTTTCTGCTTGGAGTTCATCTATTGTCAGTTGCCCCACAGCCCCTTGGTAACTACCTCGGGCATAAAAATTTAAGGCCGTAAGGATCTGAAAAAGTTTACAATACGAGCATTATTAACAATACATTATTGAACAGATTGATATAAAATCAATATCTTTAACTCAACACCTACCTTAACTGTGGGCTCGATTGCATGACGCCGTGCCTTTGGTGGTAATAAAGGAATTATTTCCTGACATAACGCTTCGAACAATTCCCGACTGAGTCTGTAGTTTCCTACAAACTCCAAGTCGTGAATTTTCGTAATATTTAATTGGCTGCGTAGGCGGCGTCGGTTTCTTCTACGTTCTAAACACTCTTCTCTTAAAGCAGCCTCGACCAAAAACATTCTGGATGCCATTTTAAATCAAGTTAAGACAAATAATATCCAAAACGAAAAACAAACGGTAACACTTTTGGCTTCGTCAATTTGAGGTTAAAATTCCGAACAAACAGCTGTCAAATTCGAATTTTCGTTTGACACTTTCGTGAAATATAGTAGGCTTAGAACAGATAAACGTCAAACAATTTTCGGGCGAACGAAACTTCGGATCGAATGAGAATTGTGGTAGGAAACGTGCGAAATTTCGAACGAAGTTTCGTTTTTCGTTGAATTATAGTAGCACTCCTGCTGTAGCACGTACTTTTCACAATTTTTTTAATTTTGTATTTATTTTGTTAATTTTTGTTTCTTGATTATAGAATACTAACATTAATAAGACTGATTCAAATTCAGCCAGCTGATTAAAACTAATCTATCCGCAATAAATGATTTTAATTAAATGTAGTTTTATTTTACATTTCTACATCGTATAAACTAGGTTTACTTTCCCTGACTTTGTCAGTATGCCGGAATAGCCCCAAAAAATATTTTTACGCATAAAATGAATCTAGACCCTATTTTTAGGAGTAGAGACATATAATTCACCGCCATTCGCCAGTTAACGTTTTACATAGGTCTAGAATCAAAATCGTTTGTTGTTGGCTTAATTATTGCTACATGACGGACTTGCCCCGTGTGCGGGAAAATCCGTCTAGTGAGAATTTTTAAAATATATCCTTTATCTTAAAAAGTAGATAGAAATAAGAAAAAAATATAACTTTTACAAGAAGTTACATAACACTATTTTTTGATAGCCACTTAAAATTTTTAGATATTTGAAGTTTGCTAATTACGTTCAAACAAATTTAGATTTTAGAAAAGTATGCGGAATAGGCACCGTGACCTTACTAAAGTGTAATCTGAGATATGTTGAGGAATTGGTAGAATATAGTATAGAGAAGAGAGTGAATAAAGTCCTCATCTCTCATCGTTGCCGGATGGCATCCAGCATAGAAGTTATCGTTGGGCAGACACGTGATCGTATTTCCCAAGATGAAATACAAAACTACTGCAGTTGTTTAACAAAAGACCTAGTCGATTCAACAACTTTGCAGTAAAGTAAACACAGCACACATCACCATATTGGATTAGAGGATACTAAGGATTGGATTAACTTTGCCCTGGTGTTCCAATGCAACTATGGCAATAGCTCAGGTATAACGGAATTAAAAAACATGGCCTTTGGCGTTTGGTCAACACGTATCGAAAACGTATTATAAAACAATTTTTTGCAGTCGCAAAAGTTAGATCTTGATCAAGTTATGATATCAAAAGGTAGTAACAAGCACAGAACTCTGAGCGAGCAGAAGTCATTTATTACTACGGCCGTAAGTATGATATGTACCCCTTTGCCATCAATAGGTGTCTACGTGACTACAGTCAGAACAAGAGCGGGATGAAGAGGTCGCATTTATATTATTTGTTTGAGTAGGTCTACCCAGCTATAGCTATATAGCGTCATAACCACTTCGTCATTAGCAAAAATATTCGGTCTCTCTTCTTATTTTTATATGATAATTCTCAGTCCATTCATTTTCAATGAGCAATCGACTGACAAATAGGCACATATACGAGTAGTTTTCCATTTAGTTACAAGAAGATTTAAATAGAGTGACAATAATAATAAAACTAATTAATTAATTTAGTACAGGATTTGGGATAACAAAGGTAGTTTAAATTTGTATCGAATACATCACGGATTTTTACTATACTACTGTACTGTACCTAGTCGTATAAGTTAAATGGACATTGGGTGAATGTCGTCTTAAATAATCACCCAGTATCCAGGTCCAGGTCCAGCTAATATATAAATTCTGCCTTTTAAATCTATTTTTTTAACCGACTTCAAAAAAAGGAGTGTTCTCAATTCGACTGGTATATATTTTTTTCATGTTTGTTCGCCGATTACTTCGCCATTTTTGAACCGATTTTGATGATTTTTATTTAGAATGAAGATACCCCCGGAATGGTACCATGATGAAGATATCAGGGTCTGATGATGGGATCCTGGAGAAATACAGGGGAACCGTCAAATTTTATAGGCGAACGTGAACCGCGTTTTACATATTTTCTAAAGTTATATTGGCATTTGCTTCTGGCAATCATAATGGTATGCTGCTGAGCTAATGATGGAAGGTGTAAGTCCTCAATTACTAGGAGTTAGGAAATAGTTCTTTCAACATTCATATATGGATTTATACTTACTCCTTTTCGTAGCTTTTATGAAGAGAAGTACAGGTTCACTAAACAATTCTTTTGTTATGAGAAAGACCATGAGACGAAGATCTGATCATGGCATCCCAGGAAATCGAAAGGAATTGTCGAAACTCACAACTGTGACTCTATCTCTAAAACTCGTAATATAAACTAATTAATAACAAAGAAAAACCGACTTCAGAATTGAAAAATCAATAACTAAAATACCAAAAAATGGTTTACTTAGCACAAAGTTATTCGAATTATGATTTACATGGAAAATAAACAATCAAGTACTAAAAAGTAAGAAATAAGTTTTTTAATTAAATACCCGCGTCAGTTCAACCTACCTAAATCTTAAACTATAAACAATATTTACATAATATTTTTGTAATTTAAATGTAATTTAATCTAACAAAATTTAGCAATATACAATTATTTTAACAGTATTACTATAATAAATTAATTTTGGAGTCGGTGCCATTCAAACAAAATTAAATTCACCCTACTATCTATCTGTGATTACAGGCTGGCACGGTAAAAAATATATATGTTGGTCCTCATTTTTATTTGTTATAATATACCTCGAATCAAAATTTGTATTTTGATGATGAAATTTTGATGATGTAAAAGTATCGTTTCGGTCGTCTGACCGAAGCGATACTTTTACATCATATGATTTTGATTGATTAATTTTATTCAAACACGAGTGGGATCTTTTCAAACACCAATTCGGCTCGATTCATATCACCTCCGGTACATATCACACACAGAAATAAAACCAGTTGCTATCTATTTGAAACTGAAGAAGAACTACTCCTAGGATTTCTTGTTCCCGACGCTACTAGTGCAAGAGGGTTTTAATAATGAGTTAGCGTGTCTAGACTACTCCAGACAAGGTAGGCTGCTACAGATGAGTTTAATTTAATCTATCCTGAAATATAGTTTCCTCGACCTTAAACGTGTAACGATTAGAGTTAATGTTCGTTAGGATATAGTTATTTTAAAATATATATGACTAACTTTTAAAATAATCTTGAATTCAAAATATGAACTAATTTTCTATCTCGCATGACGGCTATGGTTGGAGATTTTGATAGTCCATTCCCGAGGGACCGTCGACAAAATCAGTGTTTGATGATTTTAAAAGACATTAACTGTCTTATTGTTTTAAATGTAACTGTTACAATTTTAACAGCCTGGCCCCAAGCATACTTCCCACATAAGTGACTGAAGTCAGATAAAGTGCATGTAAGTCTGGTAAGATTCACAATAAACCAGCTTGCCCGCTCTTTCCATCTTAGCCTTGCTTCCTCTATTCACTAGTTTACGCAGACGAAGTCGCGAACAGATAGATAGATAATTTTTTTTACAGATCTTTTCATCACATTGTCTGGGTCGCATTTTTTCGGCAGTAAATAAATTCGGATTAAATTGATTATTTACGGTAATTTACACAGTGCTTTATACGGATTTGTTTGAATATATAAATTACGGACAAGCACCAAAAATATGAAGACGGCATTAGATGAGAAAGTGGACGGCCACGCGTTCTCACACTTACAACAAGTATCGTAATATTTGATATATATTTATAAAAACATACGGTAAGGCACATTAGCACACAAATTACAACATAAGCCTTGGCGCAAGCACTGACTGGTAAGTACAAACATATATTACTAGGGAATAAATAAATATAACAGTTGCGGGTTTACCCAACAGTAACAAACATCCATACTTACAAACATTCGCGTTTATATTACTATGGATGTATTTAAAAACCATCGTTCCATCATCTAAATAAAATCAATTTATTCAGATCCATCAAGCTTTTAAGCCGTAATAGTCTATCTTAAAATACATTTACGAGTTCAACCAGACAGCGAGCAAAGTTTTCATTCCTTAAAAGGTTCTGAAACGCTGAAATAAAAAGCACTGGAAAGTTGCGAATAAAAAAGCCTATTTAGTTTTTAGGAAATCAAAAAGCTACGAGAGGTTGTTTATAAAGTAACTAGCGGTTCGTGCCGGCTTCGCACGGGTGCAGTCATGAGTCTGTGAATGTGGTATATAATCGTTTGCAATGTAAGCGGAAAAAATGTAAATATTTATGACATCACATTAAAAACCTCAAAAATAACAGTATTTCTCCACTATTTAAAAGATATTTTTATACATAGAAACCTTCTTTTTTTATCACTCATTCTATTAAAAAAACCGCATTAAAATCCGTTGCGTAGTTTTAAAGAAAATAAGCATACATAGGGATATAGGGACAGAGAAAGCGACTTCGTTTTATACGAGTACTACGTAGTGATATAGTAATATTGCAGACAAAATTTTTATAATACTGTGTTTATTCAGTTAATACTTGCGTTTAGTTTTTGTTTTTGCATTTAGTATTTCCGTGCACTGAAAGATTAAGCATTACAATGTCGTAAGATCAGACTAAAGGAATGTGATAAGGCCTACCCCGTATCACACTGAGAATTATAAATATTGGCAAAACTATGTAAATGTTGCTTCGTGTGGTTTCGCCACAAGTTCAATCCTACCATGTACCGATATATTTTTTGTTTTACGAACGTCATATTTACTTTTATCTGATGCTCCTTCAAAGACTTATGCGAAGACAATCCAATCCAAACTGAGCTAGGGAGGTTAGCTAAGCGCTTTGACATAGTTGGTATAGGCTCGAATCCCGTGGTAAGGAAGTATATGGACTTGATAATGATTAAAGCTGTTACCATTTGGGAAGTCGGTCATCTCCTCATCCTCAGCTCACGTTTAGTATTCACGTAGTTATTAGGTGCTACAAAATATCATTGAGTCATCTATCATTTGATGAATTCTACCTGCAATAGATTTACGATTATCTTAATGCGATAATTTAATGAACTGTTGGTCTCTTAACCGTTCGATTACTCAGTATAATCCGCCCAATAGAAAATTTCAACTGCAGTCTTAAGATTTTAATTTGTCATGCCAAAGTAGACTTTATGTACTGTTAATAAATAGCAGTAATACCCAATTGATTGGTAGTCAAAAAATCTTCCCAAACTTAATATAGTATTGCATTTAATACGGCCAGCTTAAATCCTCAACATAATTAAATTTAAAAAGGCTCATCACGACAGATAATAAATTTCAATTGAGAACTTTAACCGCTAAGATATAAGGTTGATTATAACCCGCACACAATTTGTTTGCCGCTCCCTTAATCCAGTTAGAGAGGGCATTAAGCAAGTAGCAAAGTCGGAACCGCGGTTCAATTAGAAACAAAAAAGCTGCACTTAATTTGCTAAGACCCTTAATGAGGTGGAGTGGAGATCGCTTATCCTGTTACATTCTCAGCTGGAATTAAAATTGCCGGGGGATTTGGGGAATTTGGTAAATGTTGTGGCGTTTAAATGCAAAATTCATATTATCTCGACAAATTTTTACTGGTTCCTTTGTGTCAAGGGTATGCCTAAAATTTTAACTAAAGAATATTTATGTAGAATCAAATAAAACATTAAAAGTAAATAAAGACGACAAGTACGAGTAAAATGATCTGTAGCGCTAAATTGTGTACAATTTAATTTAATAAATTGAAATAAATAAATTATGAAAAACGTTTTACCATACTAAGTAGTAAACACAGCTGAATTTTAATATTTTTCGGTATTACACTCGACTCGCGAATACACTATTAATAATAAGATAAATGCAGGTTTCCGTACAAATCATATTCTTAACCTTAAAAGCACATGTAGAATTTAAACGAAGAAAAACAGGAATACTAAAGATTACAAAACACTCAATGCGATGCATATCGATTGTGCAAACAACTGGAAACGATATGGGCACGGGGTGCAACATTGGCGGTTTTGTTCACGATTCCATTTTAAAGTACCCAAGCGAAATCATTTGTATTTACAAGATTCTTTCAATATTTGTTCGCAAAGCCTGTACTGTTTCTTGTACATACATATCGTCGCTAATCAAATACAGTGTAGTGAAATAATAATTTCTATATTATAAATTTTATAATATAGAAATTGTTATTTAATTATTATAAATAGTGTTACATTTTAATTATTAAAGTAAGTAAAAATTAATAAAATCCTTAATGTAAATGTAATAACCCCATTATGTCTATAAGTTTAAAAAAAAACTAATTTATGATTATGACGTCTAAGAGTAAAACCAATTTCACTTATATGGAGTTGTCAGTTAAGTGACAATATCCTAAAACATTTGTTCTGGTCTGGGTGTATGACACAAGAAAAAAAATGCGACTTTTTATTTTATATTAATCCAAAACTAAAAAAACAAACCAAAATCCCAAAAATACCTGCTGTATATTAATCTAATTTTGTACATTATCGACTGTAACATGGTGGTAACAATTGTTTTTTGCTTTCAAAACTATGTTATAACTTACTTTTATATCTATTGATGTGTGTGTAGAGATTTCATTAAGTTTGCTCTTAGTATTAAATAAATAAGGAAAATCATAAAATACCTAGTATGAAAAAAGGGAAATTCCCTGGAATCTCCATACAAAACGGCAATTTCATACTTCAACCCTTTAAAACTTTAATAGAAATGACAGAAAAACTCCCACAATCACTGGTTAGTCTTTCAGTTTGTTTCGTCGATATTTTGATGTGTCGCCTCAAATATTTAGCTTTCACTATTATAAGTTAGTTGCTACCAAAATAAAACACGAGAAACAACGACTTATGTTGGCGTAATAATCCTCGGAGTAGGGAACTAAGTGGGGCGACAAATTCGATTTGTGGACAAAAGAAAAGTCGGCGAAGAAAAGTTTCTTTGTAAATTTGTTTCGTTTTGATCGCACTGATGGCGGCATACTTTGCCCGCTGATATGATTGTTCAGGGACGACGGGACATGTATATAATGATTTGGAACGGGATTTACAAATTAAGCCGCAAAAAAAATTGTCTGTGTGGTTGGTTCATGTGACGAACTTATTAGAAGTTCGTTTTCTTTGTTATTTATGGCGTGTGTGCTAGGATTTGAAAAAAAAACGCGCCATGACCAACGCGCCTTTTTTAAATCAATAAACAGAAACACTCCAAGCAAGGACGCCCTCGTAATATGTTATGTTAGTTTGTTTTCATACAACAGAATATCTAGAAGTATGTTTTCATTTCAATTTCGTTTCAATTCACTTTCCATTGATTCTGAAGCGCCGTGTAAGGCGTCACAATAGGTACCGAAGATGAATTATTTATGAACATATATTTTTGAAGAAAACACTACTAAAAGTACTAGTGCGGTTAAGCGATAACTTTGTATGGATGTAACTAGGGGATGCATTTATATTTATAGCGTGTCTGGTAGCAATACGTTTTACTTATAATTTTCACCAAGTTTCTTCTCCTAGATAGTTTCATTCTGTGAGCACACATAAACTTAGAATGATAAATAGTTTATTGTTTTAAAAAATATTGCCTATTCTCCTTTAAATAGGTTCAGTAGAGTTTTAAGCTAGACAATTTTTATTAAGTCCTGTTATAAGGGGGCAAGCTTTTTACGTCTATCCGGGGAAATTACAGAGATAAATATGATTGTGGTAGTTAGATCTTACTACAGGAAGAAAAAGTAAAAAGTGTATTATCTCTCTTTTTAAACCACAGAAAAAAATAGCCTAATTCAATTAGAATATAGTCCTTTGTAAAATTATTATTTTAGTTGGCGTAGTCTCCAAAAGCTCTACTCATATCAAATAAAACATTTTTATTATTAAAACGAAAATATTTGGAAAATAGGATATTTTTATTATATTAAATAATTTACAACTTTAAGGCTTTTTACATAAAGACGAACACTCGAGTTTTGTAATTTCCAATGCACCACTTTACAACTGACCATATAATGTTTATTAAGTACTCAATTATATAAAACCTGTGATAGATCTGACAAATGACTGTGAACAAAAATACATGAAAGCAAATATCTGGGGAGGCTTTTTTACGCCAACAACTTGTTTCGCGTGTCTTGCCCGCACGCGCTCGCTAGTAGGCAGTTGGTGTGTGATGCAACGTGGTGGTTGGACTGACGCGACAATAACAGACCGATCTATACGCGATCCGCGCCTTTACATTTTTATTTCTATTTATTGTGAGCATACCTAAGTTGTGCCAGTGAGAATATTGAAGAGAAGACAAGTCAGAGGGTAATTCCTATGGTCGACCTAAGGGGAGACCCTTAAGGCGTAGTGACAATGCAGTAACAATTTATTTATTTGACACTTAACAAACAACGATAACAGGGCCCAGCACGTTGTTTATATATACAATATTTCCCTGACAGGCTTCGTTCACTGAATCGTAAGTTGACCATGAAATCCTATAACTACTTTTATGGTAAAAGTTCCAGCAGCCGCAGCAGAGAGTTTGCACAAAGGATCGTTAATCTTAATAATACTTGGACATTGTCCTTTTTCATAATGTTATTTTATTTGATTTGTAGTACTGTACTTTTAGTATTGTTGCGCCATCTAATCAATAAACATATTCTCGTACATTCCGAAATAATCGAGAACTTTCTAACAGTAGAAGCGATTCGAGCACATCGAACTTTCTGCAAGACTATAAAAAGTTCAAAGAAAATTGTAGAATATTCGAGAAAGGTACCGAGCCTTTGTCGAAAGCGCCCGCTAGCATCGAGTTTAACGTTTATAGAATCGCCTAGATTTCTCCATGAAATAATAATAATATTGATAAGCGTATTACTACTTAATACGGCTGTGAAAACTATTTTGAAGTCTCCAAATTGGGTTGTGTTCGACCCGATGCATCTCCAATTCCATATTTTAAAATGGTATACTCTGTTTTTTTGAAGGAAGTATTGTAACAAACAAATTGACATACACTGCAGTTCGAGTAGATGCGAAACAAGCTGTCACCCGTATATCATTTTTCTGGATGCCATAGTGCTGTGAGGAGCAGTGAAATAATTTATATTTGTTTTGCATGTTATATTAAAAAATAACATATAATTTAAAGACTACATCAAAGTTTGACACCATATCTTCATTATGTATATATAATTTTGCATTTTATTTTAAAAATGCTAAATAAATGTATAGGTGGAAATACTAAATGTTAAATAAACAATAGGGTCGTCTGCTTGATTGTGGTTCGCATTGCAGTATGTGGCGTGAAAGGCAGTGAAATGGACACATCGAAAAAGTCTAAGCAACACGGTTAATGTTACATATATATCATCGATAGCATGAATAATCGGTGTCGACAATTTTTAAACAACAATTCTATAAAAATAAATTAATAATGGTTAATTACTTAATTTTGTTTTAAATAAATTAGTTTCTTACACGCCTTGTTTTGTTCTGCTACGTATGGTAGAGTACACTTTAAGTCTTAATTTAATATATAAAAAAAAACAAGTTCGGTTTTTTTTTCTAACCAAAAAAGTTAGATACCCATGGTAAAAAATATACAATAATTGATCAGTATTATTTGTAGAATATTTATTGAGCATATTGCTTAGACTTTTTTGGTGTAGTAATTTACCTATTAAGTTACTATGACTATACATCTTATGTTACAACGTACACTTTGTGAGGTTGCAAAATAAGACAAGAAATATTTTCGATTCGGCGCGATTCTCTTGATGTGTAATAATTGCCCAAAATCAATTCCTATACGCCGCAGACCAGAGGACATTTAATATCGTTAGAAACCTACAAAGTATTTTCCCACGCAACTTAAATTCCCAAGACACAAATCTTCAATTTTTCTACCAAAATCTCGTTGTCGTTTCCGGTGAATACATTTCGGATTTTTTGCGCGGAGGTTTGTCAAACGCGTTCAGGCCGATTCCCGCGGGAACCTCCCAGAATCGTTGTTTCTGTTTTTCAGATGGTACATACTTGGCAGCATTCCTCACAACGGCGTGGTTATTGGTTAATATTTCATTTTTAGTAGCAATTGCATATATTGGCTATTCGGGAGGCCAGGTTTTATTCAGATCTCGATTAGCAGAACCGCATGTACAGGCTAGGTTTATTTATTCACAAGCACAACCAAAACATCAACAAACACACCCAAGCAGACATAAAATTGTCATAAATAATTCAATTTATACTTATAATAAATCTGTAGAGAGGTCAATTCTGTACATGAAATATATTTCCCAAATAACTATCAGGGGATAATTAGCGATCGATACTGATACCAAAAATGCAATCGGTAAAATTTTTGTCTGTCTGTCTGTATAACCGTTATAGAAACAAAAACAAATTGACGGATTTTAACGAAACTTGGTACAATCATTTTTCATATTCCTGAGTTGGTTATAGTATACTTTTCATCGCGCTGCAATCAATAGGAGCAGAGAAGTGAAGGGAAATGTTGGGAAAAACAGGAGAAGTTACTTCATTTTTTAAGCTACCGTCGCTTATGCAACCTTAATGGTTAAAGCTGCATAGAAATCATGTATGATGGGAATGTTCTCCTTAAAATTATAAAAAATATCCCATGACAGCATGTCTATCTTTTATGGTTGACTCACAATAAGACGTGTAACTCCCGATAGCTTAGCAGTTCGTAGCTTTCTAATTATATTTGTCTACTCTTACGTTTATAACACTCTCAATCATTAATCTTGTAATTTATGTTTGGCGCAGCGGTCGAGTAATTGGCTACTGCGCAATGGATCTCGGGTTCAATTCCCGCACGGGGCGGATATTTTGTATGACCCACATAAATTTGTTCCGGTCTCGGTGTATATGTTTGTGACTACATCCATGGTGTAGGCGACGTTTTTTAAACATAAAATATTTCATCAACGCATCTCAAGTGAGTTGAATATTTACATGCTCCACTAGAAGTAATATCTTCAAATCCAATATCAATATTCAATCATCTACCAATATAATCATTAACTAAGTCACATGAAAAATTACCAAATAACAAACGAGAAAATGTAGACCCTAGTTTCAGTTCAAAAGAATAAATCACCGTATAATTAAAAGGAATTAAAGTTCAGTCTTGTTCGCACGCCTCGAGACCTTAGCAATTAGCTTAGAAATTACCTTCCGGCTGGACAGTGAATAAAATATCTTGGCAGAACTTCAGACTGCGCCAATTCCAAGTTCTAAATTAAACTTTGACACAGGTGGCGTAGATATAAATTCGCGTGAGTTTGATATTGATATATACATTTGAATATACGAGTTAGAGTACGTTAGACAGTGAAGGGGTGGTCTGAATTTGAATTAGTTGAATTTCGCTAAGTGTTGTTAGTGAATTTGTAATGAAGTAATGTGAACCAATATTATCTATATTTTATAAAAAGAATATCTTCAATTTAGTCCTTACTAATATTATAAATGCAAAAGCAATTCGAACTGTCGTGCTTTCACGCCCAGACTAATGCATGTGATGTTGACTTATTATTCCAGGCAGGATAGCAAAAAGTCAACATGTAGCCAGTAGAAGCCACTAGCTCTATTCCAGCTCTGAAAGCCTCAATTATCTGCTCTTAACACTTGAATTTTCTTTTTTTTATCACAATCAAAATCGAAATTAACCTTATTCAAATATGACTTTATAGAAAGCTCAGCTTTATACAAAGCTTGAATCGTCCAAATTTTTTTTCCTACCACCCAATCAGGACGTATTTTTTAGCTGACAAGAAGAATAGGCGCAAGAAACTTATCAGCTTTATCAAAAGTAATAACAATATTTACAATAAATTATTTCGTTATCATACAATGTACATATGTGTTCACAATTTATACGAGAAAACAAATATTTACACTTGAGAATGTAATATATTTAAATTAAGCATTGGCATCATTTAAATATTCATTGACTTTGCAATAGCCCTTACAGTGTCTATACTTTTAACTTCTAGAGAATGGCTAAATACTTGTCTAGTGTGCACTTCAAATATAGGTAATTAAAATTACTACAGCCAACATTGATAACTGATATCATCATAGGTATTATAGGTTATATGCGACACCCAGTATTTTGAATATTTATATATTTATAATAATTTTTTATAAACTCTTCGCAAATTATTGACAAACACAAAACCCTTAGGTTGTAGCAGAATACCAGTGCTCACATGCTTTTGTGGGCCATTCCAATCACTGAGCTCTTGGTTTGTACTAGATTTTTGTTTAAAAAAAATATTTTAGTTTCTTTGTGTACCTTTATTTGTATGTAATGAAGATATTTCGTAATTAAAATTTTATCTATCTATCTATCTAATTTACAGCAAATTTGTCCACAGCCTTTTATAAATATTTTTTAAAATGAAATCGGCGAAAATACATCGACTTTTACATTAGAAATTTTATCATGAATCTAGATCAAATAAATTGTGAAAATGCATAAGATTATAACCATATAAATAATTAAAAATTATTTTAAAAAATACACAAAGTAACAAAATATATAAACATATCTTGCAACTAGAAATAGGGAGCAATCTTTATGGAACCGTCAAACTCGTGTCCATTTAACCGGCTGTCCCCAAGTTTTCTGGGAACGTAAGGAGTTGCTTCACTCGCGAAAATTGAGTTCTAAGTTGAAATCGAATAGGGTTGGCTTCACTAAGTTAAGCATTGAAAGAAGTTATACTTGTATTATTGTCATGCCAATAACAGTATCATGATATGATACTGTTATTATCAATCCTTACTTTGCATCTGATTCAGTTATTGTGAGTTTTACTACACTAATTTCTAAAAGACTGGTCAAAAGCCTACTCCAGTGACTTAGACTCAAATCTTTGCTAGAGTACACAAGAAGGTGAGGAGGAGACGGATAGGTTTGAAAGGGATGGTGTTATTGAGCCTAATAATATAAAATAAATTGACTTACTTTGTTTTATTTTTACAATATTATCCAGGATATTTTTAGGCTTTTAGTTTTAGACTTTAGTAAAAGCCCTTTTAACCAAGGTGCCAGCCCTAATGCCTGCCTAGTAATGAAGCAACAACGAATGACACGGAAAGGGACAGAATGGCTTATTTCCTCTAGCGCGATGTATTATTCAGGGTACTTGGTATACTGGCGCTGAACAAGTGTTGGATGAGTGTTACATTTTCTTGATGGACCTTTATGGGTTTTGGTGTTTTAGGGTTCCGTATTCAAAGAGTTAAAACGGGAACCTACTAGGAGTATTACTAAGATTCTGCTGTCAGTCTGACTGTCTGTTTGTTTGTACATCTGTCACAAGGCTGTGTCTAATGAAACATGATACACAATTGAAATATTCATAGATAATATATTTCAGTTGCCGCTATAACAAATAATTATAATTAAGGTCCGTGACACATTGGCTTCCTGCGCCTCTTAAAGTAAATATGGCCCCTTTTAAGAGGCAGCGCTGCATCACTTCTCTTCTTCAGCGCTTCATCACTGTTTGCCTAGATTGTTCTTAGAACTTTGGCATAAAGCCGAATTTTAGGTTATACCGATTGTACAGCTCCGCCCGGAATAGAGTTCAGCATAAACTCCGTGGCATAAACTTGGCTGCGGGGGATCTCTTTCTTTCACCAAAATAAAACAAGATCAAATAATTAAATCAAAATAAAATAATAATTTAAGAGGGACGCCCTACGCTATGTTTGGCGATACGTAATTTTTTGCATTTTTTTTTTCTCAAAATTAAAAACAGCAACAGGTAGGCTCAAACGCATTAAAATTTAAATCAAATAAATATGTAAGGAGTTTCAATATAATAAACTTGTTTTTCTCTCGATCTTTTTTGATTTTTGATTAATTTATATGAGCGTTTAAACAAAAGTGTAAAATAATTTGTTATTTGTATATCTATACGAGAGTACCTACTGCATATATTTACAAATGTTACATTTAAGAATTATGTTAAAAAATAGTGTCTTCAAATTTAGGTATTTAAATTAATCAAGTTATATTGAAAAACAATTGACATTGTGATTTTGACATACATTTATTAGAGATTAAAAAAGTGAAGATAGGAAAATCATTATAAATTATAGCCTATGTATTATTCTGATATTTAAGCTATATTATTCTAAAGTTTTATTCAGTAGTTTTTACGTGATTGAGTAACAAACATCTAGCTATAAAAACTTTATCGTTTATGACATTAGTAGGGACAATATTCAAATTCAATTGCATGAAACTCCCTTATTACTAAGAGATTCGGACATTTTCCAACGTTTGAACGCGTATGTATTCTACCCGATCATACATTAGAATAGAAATCGTAAATACCTCAAGACCAACCAGCGAAGACGTCTACATAAAAGAGGTCCTCGCGTGTAAAACATTTTTCGCCGTCAAAGCTCGACTTCGGATTTCAGGTGCAAGGAAGCTTAACATCCGATGGGAAGCTTGCGTCCTGGAAAATGTTACGAGCATTTTTACCGGCGTATGTCATATTAAGGCTGGTTTCACAGTGTCCTAACCATCGCTTTGTGTAACCAATCGTTAACGTGAATTTAATCTTTTCCGTTAATGAATCAAATTAATTAAATTTTATTGTAATATATTTTATTGATTCAAAGTTTAATTGTATTTCCGACCGCCTGTTATTGGTAATATGTTAAATAAATTTAGTTACGTTAGTAATATAATGTGGCATTATAATATTTCTTGAGCTTCCTGAAAACTGCCATATTCACCAATTACTTTGTTATGCCGATGCAGTCAGTCATAATAACGACACAGATCCCACCCGAGTCGAAAATTTTTTGAGGTACATATATTATACTTTTGACGTTTTTTTTAAATGTAGGTATATATATATAATAAGCCTGTAATCAAAACAGACTACTTATAAGAATACAATTGTAAACACTTCTAATCATAATCCAAACTGGTTTAATTAATCTCACGTGAAATTGAATTGGGACTGCCAAGTATCGGGGAAATTTTCATTCTCTTGCCCTATTCCCAATTGTATTTGGGTCGGTCCAACATGTCTTCCTCTTTCACTCTCCTCTATCATTCGCCATTTCGACACTTACTCCCTTCTTCAACATATGAACATTAACACAGCACGTCCATCGTTTCTTCAGTCTTCCTCTCTCCACACTCCCATCCACCTTCATGTCCATAACTTTCCTAGTAACATGATCATTCCCTCTTCTTAATGCGTGACCAGACCAGAAAAGTCCTTTCTCTTAAATTTTCAACAATAGGGGCTACTTTCGGACGTCACTTAATCTTTTTTTGTCTGGGATTACAAAGTTAAATTAAAGTTATAGAAAATATTAATAACAGAACAAGCTAACATAAGTTCTGCAGCATAGACACTAGATTAGCTCTGGTAGAAATTCGGGACAGTAAAAGAAGAAACCTAGAAAGAAGGTTCGTGGCTATTTAAATGCATTATACAGTTAGAGCTTAAAATAGACGTTTTTGTAGTGATGGATTTTGTGGTTCCGGGCTCACAGATACTTCTTGGATGCTCATTCCGGTGTAATAAAATCTTAAATAGGTTATTAATTGTATTGAAATCAAGGTTTGATCTTTCGAACTTAGATAAGCAAGATTAAAGTGAAAAATATTTTTATCCTATTTAGTTGTATAGTAGACTATGTCTATGTCGCTTCATCCTTGGTCCTTGATAAGGTGAGCGTCCAAGCCACGAGACGGCGCGCTCAATCTGCGTCGACTCTCTTTGATCCGATCCTAACGATCCCGGAACGGCGCCAGGCCCCGCTAGCGAGCAAGGTATCGAACCCCCCGTTCGTGCGCCTTCCACAAACACACTCAAGGTATAGCCATCTGCGGCTTCACCATATGTCCCTCACAAAAAAACCTTTTTAAGGCGTACTCCCCACGGCGTAAGGCGTACGCCTTATAAAGGTTATAAAGATTCATACAGATCCAACGCGTAGAGGCCCTTTAAGCGAAGTTTAATAAAAGTGCGTAATGTATCGTATAAGACTATATTTTGGCGACCTCCTTAGCGGAGTGGTTGGTACACCAGTTTTTAAGGTGTCTCCATCTCGTGAGGTATCGGGTACGAGTCTACGAGTCTCGGTGGGGGTAGATGTTTGTGTAATAAATGCGAGCATTTGTACCTAGTCATGGTAGTATATATATGGTATATATATATAATATATATATATATATATTATATATAATTTAAATACTAATCTCTGGAATTAAGTAATTAAAGTGACCATTAAGACGATAATTTTAATATTTTTGATGATTTACACTAATAATAAATAAATAATCTCTGAGGTCCCGGGTACGAATCCCTACGAATTCGTACCCGGGATTTATCATATTATAACATCATCATAGTAAAACCAAGGACGGCTGCATCAACATAAACTATGATTAATATAACACAAAATAGAGTAAGGAACATTTTGAGAATATAAAAATACATGAATAAAAATCACCAATTTGTTTTTTTAAATTACCAAAATTCGCTGAAACAAAAAAGTTTACTGAAGTAGCTTAGATGTTGAATTGTAGTTTGTGAGACCGAACCACGCACAAGAATCTGCAGTATCTCTACAAGGACACTTAGACGGGATTGTCGCCCTACAGGAAGCATTTAAAGCGAGCGGCAGATTTCTGGACGTTAATTGCGCCTTCACCTGCCTCTAATTACAAGCGACGAGGGATTACGTTGGCTGGTAATAACGGGCCTGCGCGTCTGCTAAGGTGTTAAAGTTTTGTAATTGCTCTTCCAGTCTCGTATTCTGAAACGACGCAATTTGTTTTGACTTCAAGAGAATATAATATAATAAATACATTTTACTCTAGAACTATCAATCAACTATCAACTTAATTTACGTTAGTCAATGACGCATACAGCCATAAATTATATCCAACAAAATAAATAGTTACTTATTTATAAAAAACAAACTTCACAAACTTAAACAAGTTTACATTGTATCTATTCAATCTATAATTGTGCTGTTTTCTATAGTTAAAACATTTGGCAACATAACTATTAAGTCATTAAAATCAAACCCAAGCATTGTTATAAGTAGAGATCGGATAATCGGATGCATATTTACCTAAAGTTAGTTTAAGACAAAGTATGGAAACGGCTTTTTATTGTTTTGTTAAATAAAAATCCCGGGATTGCGGAATTGGATAGCCGGATGTTTACTAGCTCACTACTTTCGTATAACAATCGTACATTCACAAATCGCACGGGGAACTGAAACTAAACTTCATGTAAATACGTATGCATAGTTGTATAAATGAACCCGGAGTCTCGGTCTTTTGAAAATAAATACCACGTGCTAATTTAGTAATTTTCAAACAATATCACAACGTTAAACTTGCAGTCCCGTATTTTCCCGGGATTTTTATTTAACAAAATGTATTTTAAAAAGCCGCTTCCATAATTTGTGAGCCAAAAATTAACTTTAGGTAAATATGCATCCGATTATCCGATCTCTAGTTATAAGTTAAGTAAAC
Source organism: Scirpophaga incertulas (assembly GCA_036419045.1). Taxonomy (NCBI): domain Eukaryota; kingdom Metazoa; phylum Arthropoda; class Insecta; order Lepidoptera; family Crambidae; genus Scirpophaga; species Scirpophaga incertulas. Next base: position 22,048,126 of record CM071631.1, on the reverse strand, counting down.
ACTATATATATTTGTTTTACTATATTATTTGTATTGTATAAACTAAATAATTTTTGTTCGTATTTAGCGAGTATTTTGTACGTAGTTAATGCAGCTAGACTAAAAACGTTTGCAATAATAAATCTCGATAAAAATATCAAATATTATCCGAGTGATACATCTGAACAAACAGAGATCAACTAATCAAAACGTATATATGTATCGCTTTAAAACAAAGAGTCAATTTTCATGTACCCTTATATCGAAATTCCCGTTCAAGTATTATATGGACCTTAATTTAACCTTTGGTTTGTGTGGTTTCACCGATTGACGAACCGTTGTTATAATAGTAATATTAGGAAAACAAATTAGGCAGCGTAATTAAGTTGTTTTCCAACAAGTTAAAATTAAATCGCTCAATTCATTATATCACTTTTCAAATCAATGAGATACGGTTGAATATATATAGTTATTTCCTCAATTGCTTTGATGCATTATTTTGCTATTGTGAGTCAGAAAATAGTCCTCAATTGCTTTGATGCAGAATTTTGCTACAACTGACCGTAACCAATTTCTAAATGCTTTCACATGACAAACTTTGCGTGTGACGTTGTTGTGGAATGTATGTTGTTGAGTAGATATAAAACTCGTAATTATTCTTCAGTATTAGTAGAGTATGTTCACAGGATATTAATAGAGAGTGCGAGTCTTGATTAAGTGCACAAACGAAATGGGGTCAAATTATACTTAATTTTATCGATAAAACCTAAAAGGAAAAGAATTTGATGCCATGATTGTAATTATTGCCCTTTATTTTTTTCGCTAACTTGAGTTAATAAAATAGTTACAACTTTTAGAGAAATGACCTATCTTGCTGAAAATTTCAGAAAATAATGTCAATTAAAATGCTCATTGAACAGCATCAATAAATAATAATCATAAATGGAAATAAATGAACGTATAATTTTCTCAAATTGGTTCATTTATTCAATTATTATTTTCCTTTTGTTTTTATCGTTAAAATAAAGTACAACCCTCATTAAATTTTACCCATTGTCGTTTGTGCTCTTTATCAACACTCACAACGTATATAACAGAAATTCCATTATAATTTAATTGAAATAATAATTATTTTTACATTAAGGATGTCTTTTTAACGAGTAGTTATGGAAATAGAATGACAACATTTTCTAAGAAATGAAAGCACGAAGACGAGATTAAAAGGAAGTATTAATTTTGTTTTTCTTGGCCCTTCGAGAGCATGAATATTATAAGAGGGGAATTAATATCTTTAGCTGAGGCGAGAGTTAATGAAGCTTGTCTCCCTTTAACTTTTAATGGTTTTGTATTCACTGTTTACAAAATTTGATGTCTTTGCTCTATCACTTTAACATTACCGGAAGGAAAGCGAGGAAAATATATTTATGTGATTACCTAGAAGGGTCTCGAGCGTTTCCCGGTTCAAACAGTTCTCGATTCGAAATGTCATCAAATGTCAATTCGAAACAGTCATATTCGGGTTTGTGTATACCAGTGAATCCCAAAGTGATTTATGTCGACCTCTAGGGGTCTATGGCAATCTACCCTTGTAGCCATAGACCCCTTGATCGACGTCAGCGAAAAGAAATTTGAGTGTCCATGAAATGAAAATGGGGTAATGGATGTCAACATACACTGATAGTACCTATTTATTAAAATTATACTATCTTCTAATATAAAGACATATACGTTATTTATAAAAGTACCTATGAGGTTAAAAAAAATATTATACATGTTTATAAAACTTTGTAAGTTGTAGGACGTAGGTATTCAATATCAGGTAAGTAGGGATCCAATATCGAAACGTTTGGGAACCTCTGGTTTGTACTATATTTACAAACTTTATACAAACAAGGATTGTTTGTATTTATTTATATTTGTTTGTATTCAATAAACTAATAAACCAGATGCTAATCAAGTTAGACATACACGGCGAAATTCAAAATGGCCGTGATACAATTTAATCTCTGTGGTTATAAAGTCAAACTAAAAAAATAATTTGATGCGCAATTTAATCATGTGTTAGGTATATGTTTCTAATTCAATTTTGTCTAGATTTTCATTACATAATACAACAAAGTTTCTTAAATAAGCGAGTCGCAAGCACAGACATTAATTTGACAGATGAGGCAAGACAATTTTGTATAATCTGTAGTCGGTGCATATAGAAAGGTTTAATCTTTTATTTGGGCTGGTAGAGACCAGAGAGACATTAGACTACTGTTATACAGTGCCAATGGATTATGAAATGAACACCTTCGAAACTCTTGTGATCGTCGATATTTTCCTTCATCGTCATAGTCGTGAATAAATGTACATATCGAAATACGAAAATAAATACTTGTCATACTTGTGTAATTCTGTTAACAGCGGTAGCTCACAAGCATTAGTGGATAATTAGAGCACGAAACATTCAAATTAAATCGTGTAAACATTCAAAAAAACACTCCAATAAATCTTCGAGACCACTCCAATACCTTGTGGGCGCTTGCAATGTCATTAGCATTACTTTGTTTTTCTTCAGGAGAGAGAGTCTGAGAATCCTCACAATGAGCACGCCCAGAATACCACCGCAACAATAAGTGTCACGATGATTATGTCGGACTCCACACCGGCCAGAGCGGTCTGAATGAAGGAGGGGTGATCGCACCCTCACGGGAAGGTACGGTCAGCGCTGCCCTACAAAGCGGACATATGCGCTTGAAGAAAGCGTGGTACACCAAAGTGGCCTCGACCTGTATGGATGGGGTTTAGCATCACTCTACTTAATGATCTTTTATCCCACTAAGTACTGGCAACGAACTCTTCAATATATCCTGGAAGTTACAATCATACGTGGGAATAACTAGAAAGATGTTTTATTTGTTTTTCTGATTCGATCGAAATTGCACAAGCAACTGATGTCATAGGAAAAGGTCATCATCAACAGAGCTCATACATATCTGAACGGTACGAGGCTGCCCTAAGCTAGGTCGAATAGTTATCCAGTAATCTGCAAAACTATATAGACTTAAAATGAAAATTATTTCGCTAACAATTGAAATTTAATAACTAACTACATGAATGCCAATAAGCGGGCGCTATGTCTATTAGAATTATTAGAAATCTAATATCAAAGCTGAAAAGGAGCTCTTAATTAATTATAATATTTTTTTATTTATATTTTTTATTGCTGATGTATGTAGCAGATTATATCAGGCTGCAGGAACCACTTATAAGGTCCTGGCTGAAAATGGACGCTGCAGCATGCTGGAGCATTATGTCGTCCCAGTAGCCTATTGAGCATCGCAAGTGGAATCATCTATTATATGTACGTGTGTATTTATGTATGTATGGCTGTGTGTATGTGTATATATTTTTTGTGTGTACTGTTTAAATATGTGCGAAAATGCACATATTTAAACAGTATAATATATCAATTTAATCTATTTAAACAGTATAATATATTAATATAATAAATCAATTTCATTTTTGCACCCGGACCGGTATGAGATGGTAAATGTCACCTTTCGTCCTCATGATTAGCCTATTTGAACTTGGGTTGGCACGTAACACTTGCCGTTGCGGTGGTATCCTGGGTACGTTTCGTGGTACTCGTGAAGATTCTCAACCTAGCTCTCCTGAAAGAGAAAAGGAAAAACACCTTTGAATTTCTTCGCAGCTACATACATATATGTAGGTTGCCTCCAATACAATACAATCTTTCCATTCACTGTAGATATAATATATCGAATAAAATGTACATATGAAATTCTAAGCGTACAATGGTAGATGGTAGGGCGTCACCAACGCTGCATAGAAAGAGTGATTTTGATATTACACTAGCCTGCGATTTTGTCTGTGCAGGATTAGTATTTCGAATATAGCAGAGCGTATTTCTGTATAAATTGTAGCTTTTGTGTTATTCTGATGTATAAGCTATATTATTTTTATTTATTTATTCTTTATGTACAATGGTGTACAACGACGGACTTAATGCCTTACGTATTTTCTACCAGTCAAAATTTTGGTGACAATATATAAACTAAGACTTCCCTCGAAAAAAAGTTTGCGAAATTTATTTTTAAGTCTAAGCCTGCTTGGAGTAGAGTTTCAATAAATCCATTCAGTAGTTTTTAAGTAAAATAGTAACAAACATCCATCCATACAAACTTTCGCATTTGAAATATTAGTAGGATATTTTACTTGCGTCATCTAGATATCAAAATATAGATCCGTGTTCCCGAAGGATCAGTTCGCTACAAATTCTGGAGTACATTACATGTAGCCCAGGGAGATGGGAAAGTTGTAATTAATATCGTATCGTTATAGAAAGTTCGTTTTAAATATCGCATCGCGCACATTACAGAAAGTTTACCTTAGAATAAAGAGCTGAGGCAAGGCTCTGAGGATTAATGTTAGTTTAGTTTCAGCTTCTCATTTTCTGATGATGTAATGAATTTCTAGTGTATATGTAGTTTCGTTAATGATTAAGTACCTATTTATTCAACCTTCTAACTACCTTAAGTCAAGGTTCGTATTTCTTTGTCCACTTATGATCGTGACCTCCGTCATCAGGTAAGCCGCTTAAAATTCCAGCCCACCGCACTAACTTTGACGACTGCTGTACCGAGTGTTTGGTATACCAGTTTCAAGGTGTCACCATCTCTGAGGTTCCGTGTTCGAGTCCCGGTGGGGGCTATTTTTTTTTTCTTTCAAGAGAGCGAGTCTGAATATCTTCATAAGGAGTACGAAACCCAGGATACCACCGTAGCGGCAAGTACTACATACCGGCAGTCCGACCGGATCTATCGACTAAACTCAGCCTTATGCCTAAATTCTAAGAACTGTCTAGCCTAATCATAGTTTAGTTTTTCTATTCAACGTCTATAGAAAGTATTCATGAAAGTTTAGGAAGCTAGAGAATATGTTTAAATCGTAGCAAGTGAAAAATTATGCCTACACATCGGAAAGAGGCGTGATTATGTGTATTAATGTAACCTATGTATGTGTGTATATATATAACCTAAAAATAAATAAAATTAATAAATAGTGACTTGCAAGTAAGAAGTTGGATAAATTCTTCTTCGATTTGTATTCTAATTATATATTTAAATCTTTGTATTATACTCATAAAGCGTCTAACTTCAAAACATAGTGTCCCTATGAAATATTACACAATAAGGCTTTTGATTTGATTTAAGATCTTTGGACTCCGTCGATCGTAGACACACCTAGTATAAGTTAATTTCAACTTAATAACTCTTCGTATTTTGACTAAAACACGCTATTGGGCCAACAAAATAATCCTATGAAGGTTCCAATTTTCCTTTGATCCACAGAACGTTAAGATAAAATATTTACTCACGATAACCAATCTATACATAATATATGTAAAAATTCAAGTGTTAACATAATCCAAACCCTTCTGAAATCTACCGACGAATGTAAAGAATATACCAAATTAACGCTTGGATGATATAATTGAACTCTTTACAAACATGCAGTCATCGATGTGATGGCGCGTAAACATCACAATACCAGAAGCTTCAGCAGGACGCAGTGATCTGTCACGATTTCTCCACACTCCGCTCCGCTCGTGCGCTCGCATTTATTTCTTCTTTATCACCCACTGCTGATATATGTTTGGTTTTACGCTCGTTATATTTCTTTCCATGTTGTAGATAGATATGAAAAAAAACTTAGAATCGCGAGAACCCTACAAAAACAGGCAAGAATTTTTACTTAAGGTCTATTTCTTATCTTTTCAATAGCATACTATAGAACAATCATATCAAAAGAAACAAAAATAGATACATTTTAGATCGTAGTAATGATTTCTAGTATGTTTTTGTTGACTCAGTTAAATAATTTCGTTATATGTGGAATAAAATTGATAATGTAAAGTAAAATTACCTTATTATACCTACTAATTACTGTAAAATGATAAGTTTTTTGATTTTATTTCTATAGTTTATGACCATTGATAAGTATAGGTTTCAAAGGGTCACACTTTGAACTCATAATTAGCTAAAACATCGCGGGATGTATGTATTTAATGTTGTTGTATTTTCGTAACATTAATGTTCCCGCTAATATAACTTCGAATGATTACTAGGTTGGCTGGAATAGATCTCGTAAAGAGATAAGCTCGCTTTTGACGTGAAACGTCTTTTTGTACTTCATTTTTATGTTACACTTCAAGCAAAACTCATAAAGCCATTTCTTCTAATAAACTAAAACACACTTTTAATACTTTTATATTATTAATTGTTAATAATTTTATTTAAGTGTGAGGTTATTCTGCGTGCTTGAATCTGTTATGGTGAAATCCAAGTAACTAAGATCACTGACATAGCCCGAATAACGGATAACCTTAATTAGCAGTGGGTAGAGCACATTCCTCGCAGAACTGAAGGGAAGCATATGCCGGGAAATGCAGCCGGGAATTATGTAGGCGGCACTCCCGCAATTTGAACTGTTAATTTATAGAAATTCGTAGGAATACATTGGAAAATAGTAGCGGACTACTGATCGGTAAAGAGATTCTTTGGGGATGTCCAACAGCGGCCGCGTTTTCTACTTTCTTAAAAATACTTAATGACAATTTCTTCTTTCCATGTCAGCGTACGCGCGCAATTTTTCTCGCTCAATGCCAAAACTTTGACAAAGTCGCCACCAACTATTGAAAACGTCTGTGAGTTGCTGTGATATATTTATTTGAACAAAATTTCAATAAGTACTTTACATTACTTTTGTAAGTGAATCACCTCATAAACCATTGTTTTATGAGAACAAATTAAAACAAGGAGACTCGTTCTGTGTATGAGAATTAGAGCTGGGTATATTCCATTAATTGCGTTTAAATTGTTCATGGGAAAAAGGAATAATCCGTACTGTGACACTTGTACAAACGTCAAAGAAGATTTATTTCACATTTTAATGGAGTGTGCCTGCAACGATAGAGACAGAGTAGAGTTAATGAAAGAAATTCGATATAGTAGGCAAGAATTGTTTTTTTGCTATTCATAAATGTTTATGTTTTAGTTTTAAATGTAGTAATAGTGCTAGAATGATAAGTTTGCTCCTTTGTTCTTTCGTTAAAAATAATGTTAATGCATGATAATTATTTTGTTACCGTCTTAACCATTATAGTGTAAGGCTTAAAATAAAATAATAGATGATGATTGATATAGTTCGTTTATATTTTATAAATTATAAAACATCAGTATTTTTGTGTACTCAGTCGGCTGAGGACTGACTGAGACTGGCTGACTGAGGATGCAAATTAGTATTTAATATCGGACCCACGAAATGATGTTTCACTATAGACGCTGTATCCCCATTCTATGCCACGTTTAAACAATGCCGCCGTTCTGCATGAAACAGATTATTCAAAACTTTCGCTAGCGAAGCACAGCATCGGAGCGAGGAACTAATTCGCTCAGAAATATATGATCGAAGGCTCCGTCACTATTATTATGTGACAAAATAAAATTACACCAACTGGCCGATTTCTAACAGCACAGTTTCGATCTACCTCTTGTTTGTATATATATATATACAAACAAGAGGTAGATCGAAACTACGAGGTAGGCGAACATCAAATGCTATTATATAATAGCATTGGGTGTTCGCCTTACCGTCGCAGCCTTTATTATGAAACGATATACACAGGCGATCACAGTAATGGGATTGTCACTGTAACTATTAAAGCTTGGCAGAGGCAAGACCGAGGCGTTCACCAAAGGAATACTACTAATACAGACGGCAGAAAGACCACGATTCCCACATCCACGAATGGCAGTTAAGTTTGCTAGTTTCAGCTGCGCAGTGCATTCTACAGAATGGTCGCCCTGAATTGGCCCTCTTATCACGTCAGCCCATAAAGTCATTAGGATGAACGGTACAGGCTGAGCTTAGTCGGTTGAGCGGCCTCAATCGACTTGGAGTTCAAAATTATCACCATGGCACTTGGTCGAGATGGTGTCTGTGATTGTTGTCAGCCTCTTCTTTCCAAATGGGAAAAAAGTAAAAATAAAAGTACTGGCCGCCTCCGTCCATTGTGTATGTACGTTGTGTTCGCATCGTTTTCAATTACGGGTATGAACGAGCTGACGCGGTCTTTCTTGCTTCACGGTTAAAAACATTGTCCCGTCCTCTAATTTGCAAAGCGGCTAATTGCCAGTCAGTAAATAAAAAAATGTATAATTTAATTACATCATTAAGGATAATTAGTACTATCGGTGTGAATATTCATGCGGAAATTATGTTTAATTAAGAATAAATTAGTTACTTAATTACTAAATACCAACACACATTTGATAAAAAAATGTTTTGACTTCATCATAGCTTATAGTACTCCCTGAGCTGGAGCCTACCCTAAATGTTAGGACGATTAGGCCTTAGTCAACTGCCCTAGTCTAGTGCGTATTGGACTGTTATTTTAATCTTTGATTTACTTTGCTAATGTTATTATCGTCGTCAACATCGTGAGGCAACCTGTGTAAATTATGTTTCCTTTACCGTAGATTAATATACATATCAAATTCAAAAAACAAAAGGATATTGGCATAAAAGGTCGCAGGCTTCCCCAATCAGTTGATTGGAAAACCCACTGGTACCACCGCCGTTTCTTTTCATCGATTCTCCTTAGATTTTAAATAATTAATACAGTGATGTTTATTTTATATAATTACTTTACTGAAATGAATATAGACAAGTATTTTTTTTTAATTGTACGATTTTAAGAGACTTTTATTTGAAACAAATTTGCCATTCGTATCGTAATCTAATCATAAATAATATGAAAATCACACAATGTAAAACTATTTCTATCAAATTTAAATGGAGTAAATAGACAGTATTAAATTCAATAGTTCTCGCCAAAGATTGGGTCAAAGATTGTATCGAACATAACACATTTATAGCATTAACTGTCAGAGCCCTTCGGCAGACCTTTTTAACTAAGAGCTGACGCAATTTACGACGTCCCTAAGACGTCTCTTCACGGTCCATTTAATTCGGGAGACATATGAAGGCCGCCGGATAAACAACGTGCAGAGGTAACATATGGGATTCATTGGCGAATGGCTTTGTTAAAGGGGAGAACATTCCGAGTTAATTGAGTGGTCAAGATAACTGACTATTTTATACTTTACAGTTCTACTGCATGTGATATCATTTATTATAAATAATTTCTAATTTTATCATGGAATTTTAATTATAACTACATTTGAAGTGTCTATAAGGTCAACTAATATTGATCTCAATCAATCGTCTCTTACCCAATCGGATAGGCGGAGATTACAGTTTTCCGTTTACGATCTCTACATCTGTTCTCTTCTTATTCAACTAAGTATAGTAATAAAAACCACCACCACCATAAAGAACAGGCCAATCTTAAAGAAATGATGCGCGTCATGCTTTTTTATGCCGTGGAAAACAGCCTCCAATTTTTACTTAGCTAGAACATATTTCAGATCCACCTAGAACTTTAGTGCTTTGAAGAGTAGCTTTGTCATTAGGGTTACACTTAAGGACCGCAATTCTTTGGGTCTTTGTGTTATGTCGGTTACGATACGAATCGTTCACCAAAAGAATCTCCGGACATACTAATATACTATCTTTATTGCCATTTAAATGACTTTGAGCCTTATAAGCTTGTAGCATAAGGTTTATAACTAAAATTTATTTATTTGACACACAAAATAAAATACACTCCATTATTGATACCTTGATACATATTTATGATACAATATAGCAGACCAGATTATATTCCTAGATATGTGTGTACAACATAAACGGCACATAACTAGATCAGTAAACTTGTTTCCTTCTAAACCGCAGACGGCTATATAAAATAAAAATTTTGAAATGAAACCCCATAAGCATACGATAGTCACATCTTAAACAAAATGTTTATAAAATATTTTTTGTCTCGTGATGAGTTTGTGAGATATCGTTGTAAAAGGATTGGATTGAAAAGGAAGTATTATTTTTGAACACTTGCAGCGACAAAACGTTTACAAAACATTTATGCGCCGTAAGTTTAATATTTCAATTCACTAGTTCTAATAGTTTCCGAAAAAAACTGGCAGCGACGTACGGACCGACAGACAGATAGATATGGCGCATCCATAAGGGTTCCGTTTTTTCTTCTATTCAACAACGGAACCCTAAAATTATATCTGAGAGTAAAATGATTAAATTAGAACACAAGCTTTACAATGAGAGTTTACAATGAGTTTCCTTGAGAGTTTTAAAAATATCATGCCGGAGGTGAAAGGAAATTACATTCGTGTATATACATAGCAACCCGTAAATACATTCGTGTATATATGTAGCAACCTGTAAATACATTCGTGTATATACGAAGCAACCTGTAAATACATTCGTGTATATACGTAGCTACCTGTAAATACATTCGGGTATATACGTAGCAACCCGTAAATACTTTCGTGTATATACGTAGCAACCTGTAAATACATTCGTGTATATACGTAGCAACCTGTAAATACATTCGTGTATATACGTAGCAACCTGTAAGTACTTTCGTGTATATACGTAGCAACCAGTAAATACTTTCGTGTATACACGTAGCAACCTGTAAATACATTCGTGTATATACGTAGCAATACGTTCGTGTATATACGTAGCAATCTGTAAATTCATTCGTGTATATACGTAGAAACCCGTAAATTTATTCGTGTATATAGGTAGCAACCAGTAAATTCTATATTACATAAAGTTCATGTATATATGTAGGTACGTAGCAACCCGTGAATAATCGTCGGATCATTCGCCAGCTCATCGATACCATCTATTTATGAATCCAAACGGAAATCGAATCGTTCGTCGTTTCGCATTAAAATTTGTATTGAAAAACATTTATATGTTTTTCAATACAAATTTTAATGCGAAATTGACTATAAATTTGAAGCGCGGCAGCTGAATGAAATAAATAATCATAAGGACGGTTCTCAGTGTTGTAAATGTCGTTTTATATATTTCGACAATAATATAATATTTTCCTAATATTGGAATTACAGAAATGTCATCTACAAATTTAGCCAATGTTAAAAATAAAAGTGTTATTTTCAATGTTTGATTTAAAGTTTTATTTTTATACCACATATGTACGAAGTAAAATTCGATTAGCAAATATATATTATATGTGACTGTGACACAGAAATTTCGGCGTCAGCCATTTCAGCGGAGATCCGGAATTCGATCTATGTACCAATGTGTTTTTCAATATTCTAATTTCAAAAGAAAAATATTCAATTAGGTATTATTTAATTTTGAATGTCACAGACTCCATTGGTCCAATGCTTGTGCATTACACAGTGCACAGCACACAGTGCAGTACACAGTGGGAGACCTTGTACTAGAAAGAATCAGAAGGAGCTATTAATTTCTTACAATGTCAATTAATAGGTCTTTATATATCTGCACATTTACTTGAAAATTATTTTTCATTTAAGAGCTTGTAAATAATTACGAAAGTTTTGACCTGTATAATAGTATTTTATTGTGCCGCTTGTAAGAGAATAATACTGGACAAAAGATGTTTTAATTATCTCTTAATTTAATCAGCGAGTATTCATATTAGGATAGAGTACATTGTAAATTTAATTTACTATTTAAAAATACTATATATCAGATTCGGAAGGAGTAACAAATTATGAAAACCGAAATTTTAAAAAAGGATGGGTTTTTTGTATTTTATTCTCCTTTGGCAACCCTATTAAAATAGATAAGAACGTATCACGCTCCTCGGAAGCTTTGTCTACTACGGTAAACCGAACAGTGCGAGGCAATATACAATAAAGTGGTGCATGTTAAGTGGACTTATGCGAAATCTCAATGACATGACATGATATAACAATAGACCTAATCCACGCAGAAGAAATTAAAAGTAAAATTTTTAAATCGACGTTTCGACGAATTCTACTTCTGGAACGGATAATTCGTAAGCACTAACTCAAATGACTCTGTTACTTTCATTTAGATTAACGTATATTTGTGTGGCAAATATCTTATTTCTCTAGAAATATTGTTCACCAGCTACTCCAATATCAACAGCAACAGACTTCGATTATGATCGAAGGCAACAGATCAATTAATGTCATTGTGTGGTAAGTAGTTTTAGACTGTATATAATATTCGGTAACTTTATCACTCTAAGCATGAAAATTGTTGTCAAGTCTACTAAGAATAGTACCTACCTATTTTTCAAATACCGTAAAATAGGCAATTGCTAGTTCAGTACGAGTTTAAAGGACGAGTTGGCGAGGATTTGAATTATACGAGACAAGACAATTGCTATTTACAACAAACTTTTTTCAGTAAAGCGCAAAGGAATAAAAACTGTTTATTACACAATTGTAGCAAGTGAAAAGGGATCTAAATTCAAATGCTACACAGCACGCCGGGAGTGAATCGTCATAAAAAAATAGCGCTTTTTGTTCGAAATTCAAAAATTGCGCGGCTTATGTTAAAGCTTATTTTTGTTCTTGATAACTAATACATCGCGTGTTCTTTTTTCGAATATATTACGCATGTTTGAATTTCGATTACCTTTAAAAATATATAATAGTTTTAGCCACTAACCAGCTTGTCACATTTTAATACTATGGTCATTTATGATTTTTATGACGGGCTCCATACTGACGAGAGCCATTCGACTGGTATGACCTACCGACTAAACTCAGCCTTAACTTTGGTCTTAAGGGTCCTACGGCTTTAATAGAGATTTATGAAAGACTTCTATACTTACCAACATAATGGCATGGAGAGAATGCTAGATACATAAATTCGAAGCATTCGATATGTTTGATAAAATATTAAAATTTGTTACAGTGTACTTGATTGTAATTTGTTGAGTTTTAAAATAAATTTAGCAGTTATCTAAGTGATAATCAATTCTTTAAGAAACTGTGAAAATATACATCACGAAAATATAAAACCCAAATTTAAACCGGTTTAGTTGTGAACTTATATTTGCAATTATCATTAACCACGCCGGAGCAAAGTACCTGCGAATATCGCCAAAAGTATTCAGACGTCACACACAGACGGCACCAATCAAGCTTTAATCAAACTAAATTAAACAATATTTTTAAATATAAAATGAAAACATTTAATGGTGTATCATTAAATAAATTACAAAAATTCAAAACAACATTTCACTTAAAAGCTAAAAATAAATTAGGTTTCACAAAAACAACACACTTTTTTATAATTGCAAAGTTACACTAAAACTTAATAAATGCATGATACATTATAAATAAATTATAACTAATAGATACAATATAAGAAAAGTTCTTAAATAATATGACTAGATTAAAACAGTTGATATTAAAGCTAAGGATCTCGATACTGTTTTGTTAAAAGTTGACATGTTCTAAACACAATTTGGTAGTATTATTGCACTGCCCGTTATGTCAGTCTTTTTAAACGATTAAGAAAATTAATTTAATAAGTTAGTTAATAACGTTCTAAGGTCATTTATTCTGTAATCAAAATAAATAAAAAATATAAAATCCATCAAATTTTTTTCGCTTCACTTTATAATCATGAAGAATATACAGTCGATGTTGAAATAAAAAACGAAATACAAATTAATTAGTTATAATAATCTTAGAACAATGTAATATACCAAAAGTGAAATAATAACTTTCTAAGGTCATTTACTCTGTAATCAAAATAAATAAAAAAAATCCTTTAAAAACCTTTCGCTTTACTTTGTAATCGTGAAGAATAAACAGTAGATGTTGAAATAGAAAACGAAATACAAATTATAAAATCTTCGAAGAATGTAAAATACCAAAAGCGAAATTATAACATTCTAAGGTCATTTATTCTGTAATCAAAATAAATAAAAAATAAAATCCATCAAAAACCTTTCGCTTTACTTTATAATCATGAAGAATATACAATCGATGTTGAAATGAAAAACGAATAACAAATTATAAAATCTGAGAAGAATGTAATATAATACAGATATTAAACTTTTCGTTTTATGCAATTTAATGAAGCAAGTGTCGACATGTAAAGCATTTGTTAAAATGTCAAGCAAGGATAAACAAATGTGACAAGCTACAGGTTCCGATTTTTCTAATTCTACACCAACTCTGTTTAGTTCTTATATTTAAAAATCCAATTTCTTTGATTTAAATATTTTACTTACAAAACACTATTCAATTATCTATTCATTGTATCTACGATAAATATATGAGTGAGAGATGAAAATTTATCTTAAAAATATATAATCGTGTTCCAATATTAATATGATGTGATGATATGAAAGATAAGTGTGTGTTTATTCACAGATTGGTCCTTATCAATACTAGTGGCCGTTTTAATCCAAATTAACTCTGTGGCAATAAGAGTGTGATTTACAGCTATCATAATTTTTGGATGTAAAGTTACATATAGTTCTAATGAATCATCTTCAATACTTTATTTATGATAAGTGAAAAGGATTTAGGTAGGCCTTTTGAAATGTGCCACGAATAAATATGATGACAACAGATTGACAGATTTACCGTTATTTGTTAAAATTATTTCCTTAATTTCCCTATTTTGATATATTAGTTCAAAGGTATTATAACATTATACCCTTGCGTCATATCTGTCAACAAGTTTATTACTATCAGGAGAATCGTCAGCAAATTTGATTTCATTTGAAGAATCCGATGTTTCATCAGCAAACATTATATCGTTAAGATCTGCTCGCCGTAAAGTATCGCTATGAGTTTCTCTGACCGTATCATTGACTCTTTTAAGAGTCGCAGAATTGTCGTATTCATTTCTATTCTCTTTTCTGTGTACCTTCACTGGAGATCTTGATAATTCTTTCATCTGAATCGATACAGTATCGTCCTTTATCTTTTTATTTCTTTTGTTTAGTTTCGGCGAGCTTTGTAAGTCACTAATACTGAAGTTGAGGGGATGGATTATACTTCCTCTGTCCATGACTTTACGTATTGACTTTATAGACTCATTTGATTTGTTCGATTTGTTTTCCAGGTTCCTCTTGAGAGTGCTGGAAGTTGGCTTCTCCTCGGGAGACTCGGTGTTACTGCCAGGGTCTGGCCGAAGCTCCTTTGGAAGAATTTCCTGTTAACAATTATTTAAAATAATGTTGGTCTTAAGGATTTGTTACAATAAAGAAAACCTTTGAAGTTATCACAATAAATTGACAATTCGTCAAAATATATCTTTATAGCATAAGCTATAAAGATATATTTTCTTTCTTGTATAAACAAGTCCACACTGAGAGGCACCCTTACTATGTTAGAACAATTTGACCTTAGTCAACCACGCTAGCTCAATTTGGATCGGTGGTCCTCTTACACACTTTTATTTTTTTGCAGACTGAAATAAAAATCGAAACATGACTATCACATTGGCACATGGTTGGATCGACACCGAGCCTCCCATTTCGTCCAGTGCCGTGACTACTTGTTATCGCCACTGACTCTAAAATAAAAAAAAAAAACAACAAATAAACTTTTTTGTGTCGTCGACCCTTTGCCATGTTTTTTTGGTTTTGGGTAGACCCCCTACTTACCTGATATTGAATGCCTACATCCTACAACTTACAAAATTATACAAACATTACATTTTTTACTTCATAGATACTTTTGTAAATGCCTTGTAAATGCTTTGTACATATATGCCTTTGTATTAGAAGATAGTATAATTTAAGTAAATAACTACTATGAGTGTTTGTTGAGATCTATTATCGTGGACTCCCCATTTTAATTTCATGAACCCGCGAATTTTTTTCTTCGCTGACGTAGACCCCGAGTACTTTCCCATAGAGGGGTCGATATTCCACTTTGGGAATCACTGATATAGACAGAGGTACTTGCGCAGTGTTCGCTTTGATGTGTTCCCGTATGTATCTAAGTTATGATTAATGGAAAAATAGGCAATGAAATTACTGAGTACTATGACTTTACATTTTATGTCACATGTTGGCAACGTACAATGCAAATTTGTGTAGGAGGCTGGGAATCCAACAGCAACCACATGCACTCAACTACACCACTCACTATCATGTGGGTAGTCTACATGCATGATTTGATTGATAATTTACCTCATATATCGGTGCTTTACTCTCGTCAATTTCCTTGATGATGTCCCCATCTTCGAGTGGCGGAATCCACACGAGAAATGCGGGATCCATACCTAAGTATGAGCCGGGAACTGAACCTGAGAAAGCAAACGTGAGAACACAAGTTAATATTTTGTAGTGATATTAATATATTTATTTTTAATTTAGCTTACAAACATTGTTTAAAACTTAGTTACATTTATTTTACATACATTATATAAACATAGAAAATAATTATATATAACAAGACTTAAAACTAAACTTAACTACATATTTACACTAAACCTACTTAGTAACTTACTTATGTATAGAAATAAAATAAGTATACCAATTTGGTTTATATTTTAAATAATGTATGTTTAATCGCGAATGCGTACAGCTGTTTCGAGCCTGGTGCATCTATTGTTTAGAAATCGGCCTGCCTGCGTGCGGCGCGGTAATAGCAGGTTGTTCATAAAAAAATTGTACAACTTTGTAAGCGATGGCGGATGCGTATTAGTATTGATTTCCATCACCTAGTTTTTAACAAGTTCGGTTGTGCCTAATATTACAAATAAATGTGTATAATTATAGATGTGAAGTTCAATCTCGACAAAAGCAGTTTCCGATAAGCTGGAGTTTAATTTACATCGAAACATTTATTCACAATTTATATCCCAACTCTGTAACTCTGTCTGTTACGCTTTCCCGCTTAAACCTCGCAACCGATTTTGATGAAATTTGGTACAAACAATCTTTAGACCCTGAGACAGAATATAGGCTACTTTTTATTTCGAAAAAAAGGATGAAGGGGTTGAAATAGAGTTTGAAAGTTTGCATGGGATTTGTTAATTTTAAAAGATAAAACCATGAAACTTTATATTTAAAAGCACTTGATAAGAAATCATTAAACATTTGTTCAAGAGTCTCTTAGACATAAGGGACGAGGATTGACAAAAACTAATTTCACGCGGGCAAAGCCGCGGGCGGAAGCTAGTTTTATATAAATCTCTAATCACCAGCCATAATTAAGTATAGTAATAATATCAAATGTAGATTGAAATAAAATAAAAACCTTTTTTTTTCAGACTTAAGCCTATTTTTGTGGGGGGGAAATGCGACCTTATGCACCATGACATCGCGCTGGCAAGGCGCGGCCGTGTGTGGGGCTCTCCGGTCATAGAGGACTGGCCTACCCACTAAACCCCCCCGAGTTCTCTAGGCCCATACGGGGCACATGGCGGGGTGCGCTTTCGCGATTCGACCGCCATGTGTCCCGGGGCCAGCTCGATCAAACTGGTCGAGCCACCGCCAAAGGAGGGACTGTCCGAGAACCCCTGGACAGTCCCCCAGACAGAGAAACTTCACCACGGCGTGCACGCTTAGCCGGGCGCGCACGCAGCCTCACGGTAGGGTCACTAGACGGGCAACACCCCGCTTGCGTGTGCTCGCCTTCGCCTACCAATCCGTCTGCGGCGGAGGGGAGCGGCCTCGACGTCCTCCTCCCGCTCCCTCTCCGCGGCCTTCTTCTGCGAGATGACGCTCTCGCAGAAGGAGGCGACAGCCTCCCATTCCGCCTCGCCGCGGAGCATGGCCACGACCACGCTCGGCAGCGAGAGGTCGCTGCTTCCCAGCGCAGCTACGAGTTCGCTGCGCTGTTGTTGCCACGCCGAGCAGACTGACAGTGTGTGGTCGGACATGTCGTCGGGAGCGCCACAGTGATGACACCGCGGCGTTATCTCCCGACGTGCGACATTGTGCAGGTAGTGACCGAAGCTTCAGACATAGGCCTATGATGTTTGTAAGAATGTATGTTACGCTATGCTAGTTTACAGATTTGATTTTATTGATTATTATTATAGAACAATATTGTGTCTTTATGACATGAACGCACATACAATGACGCATTATAACAGAATCCCCATCAAGCCTCTCCGCAACTATTTGCAAGTTTTTTGATTCAAAAGAACTTTCTATAAAGTCATATTTGAATAAAGTTAATTTTGATTTGGATATATTCCATACCATACAAACTGGACCATAGTAATGTAAGCACTGCTGTTTTGCGGTAGACATATGTATGATTATTTTCTTTACCGGGTCTCTATCCATCCTCATATTGAGTTAAAATCCAACCTCCTGTTTTTATTAGATTTTTCTGCATGTTACATTTAATTAAATTAATATAAATTTTCCAGTGGTTATAATAACCCCATGCCCATCTCCGTTCCTTATCAACCATCCCTATATCAAATTTCATCAAAATCGTTTCAGTAGTTTCTGAGCCTATTCAAACAAAAAGTTTCATCCCTATTTTTACAGTTTAGAGTAACATTTAAAAAAATAGAATGTCTTGTTTATTTATATCAAATTAAAAGCCTGAAAAATAAGTTACAAGCTATTAGCTCTAAACTATCTGTGCACCAAATTATTTCATACAGGTTCAGTAGGTACTTTTACTTTTATAATATTAGTAAGGAAGTAACGATTAACAAACGACTCCGATTGACCCAAATTGGGATTAGATTCGACTTCCTCAATGGGATCATATATTAATTTATCTCGAATAAAGTGTATAAATCTGTTTATGACTTACCGGCATTATTCACCTCATAGTCATAATAATCTATCTCCATCTCCGGGTGTGAGGTGAGACTGAGGTCTGAACGTAGGAGGCGTCGGTTGCAACTCTCTTTCTTGTATTTAGGGTTATCGCGAATCTTGGCGGAGGCGACGCCGCTCAACGCGGGGGAGTACCAGCCCTGAGGGAAAAGATATTTCAATTTAAATTCCAAATTTAATGTTTTGCATTAAATTTTGATTTTTTTTGTCAGTGTAATAAATTATCTGATATAAATAGCCGGATTTGTTAAATCACAATTACAATATAAAATTTAATTTTATCGTATCGCAACACGGAATATACCATACTGTTGTGAAATGTGTACAGTTTCAACAAATATAAAATATAAATATTCAGAGCTTGAATATATGAGAAACTAAAATATTTAATTGATAAAGCAGTAAAATGTTTATTTTAAGATTTATTTGAAAATATGTTTCATGTTTCCTCGCAAAACACTGCTGTGCTCATCGCTTCATAAAAGTACGTGTATTTTACCAGTAATAATAAACCTTTCTTTACCACTCACGTTAGTTAGCGTCGCAGCCGAAGTGGATGACGAGGCTCGACTCTCGCTGCGATCTTTCTCCCAACCACTGTCCTTGTCTTTTTCACTGCAGCTGTCGTCTCTCTCGCTTACACTGCTGACGCTAGTGCTAATGTTACTTATGTCAACGGTCACCACCTCGCTGTTCACAGTTCGGGGTGGTAAGGAGACCTACAAGTAACAATATTTTAAATAAATTTCAACATCCCTATTAGTTTTTCCAATCACTGTTGCTATAACTGCTCAAGACCTAAAGTATCTGACACATTTTGTTTATAAGGGTTAATATCTTTTACAGTAACAATATCAAATGCGAAAATATCATTAACGTCTAATGAACCACGTCCATATTCACTCACTCATGTACGTGTATGAACTCGTGTAAAAATGTGAGTGCATTATTACACGAGTTATAAGTGAATACCTATGTATTCACTTATAACTACTATATACCTCTATAGGTACATTCGACTCTTGGAAGTCGTGTATTGATCCGCGTCTGTGTGAGTACAAATGTGAAATGTGCACTCAGCGCGGATGTCGTTTCCTAACTGGTTTATTTCATTATTTTAATTTATAATACTAAAAACGAACCAATGTTCTCACTTTTTTAAGCGTCGTAGGCATCGTAGCGCTATAAGTAAAGAACTTGTCGATGAGTCGTAACGCAGACTATATATGGTAGTAGAAACAATGCAACGTCAGTGCATTCTCATAAGACTTCGTGGATTCTATAGACGTTACATTGTAGCATTGGATACTATTAAAGCGATATCGAGTAGCTGGGGGTCTCCTCTAGTTACGTGATCAAACTGTATAATTATAATGCCAAATGAACGCGGTCATAATTGTCTCTACCTTTGACGTCAGTTACACCGCATGATTGGCCAAAACGCTTTTAACTTGAGTCACTGGCGCATTACTTGTTAAAATAGGTACTACAGCTTCTACTACCACAGTAGTAATATTTTAAAGAAACAGAGAGCCGCATTTATTAGAGTATATTATTAATAATAATATAATTTAGCGTCTATTTCTATGATTATCACAGTTTCCAAACACAACCTTTGAAGTCATAGACACCGTAGCACTAGACGCTACAGTGACAGTGTGGGAACGCCGCAAGGGAGACGCCGCGATATTAGCCCGAGTCACAGGGGCGCTGCTTGACGACACAGTCTCTGGAGTGATAGTCGCTTGGCTGCCTGTGCTACGCGCGCTCACTACGCTAGCATTATCGGCCAGCTCCGCTTCTACATCTGTGCTGTCGTCTTCTTCCCTGTTAGCGAATAAAATTAAATAAATGTATTTATTTTTATGAAAAATGGTAATAGTAGAAATAAGAAAAAACACAAAGAAAAATTATACTCGGGCGCGACTCGGTTATGCGTCTTAAATAAACCGTTTTGACGCTCACTGAGTACTGTCTGATACAACCGAATGTTTCAGCTGCATTGTCCACATTCTAATTTGTTAAGCAAAAATAAACTTTAGTTACTATTATTAACACATACTGTGTCAACATCCAACTTATGAGTAACATTTTTTTTTTCTTGTACGTATAAGGTGATGCAGCTCTTAATATCTTTGTGTCTTTAATGGTATAATATTTGTTTGACATCAATAAGTGCCTCTGTAGGTCATTAACGAAGATTATTTTGATTTTGATTTAGAAAAAAAGATATTTTAAAATTATTTAAAAACTGGTTAAAGCAAACGTATACATAAGAATTTGTGTCATTGCAATGTGAAATAAATGTATCATTTTTTCCTTTATTTATACGCTTCATTTATATTTCAGTTCGCTGTGAGATATCGCGGTGATAATGTGACCGTGCATCGTTTAGTTGAAACCATATAGGTATTATATTCGCTAGCAGAATATAACACAGCATATAAGTAATCATTGCGCTTAGTAAACCTCAATACGTCTTGCTCGTAAGTTAGCCTTTACAAATACAGGGACCAATGATTTCGTCATTCAATTGCTGGCCCAAATATTTAAGATAAGGCTATGTAGAAATGATAAGCGCGGGATTCCGGTTCGATGTTCATTAGGTTGCGTCAACAGCCCTTTTCGTATGAAAAGGCACTCACCAGCTGACGTTCGGATTTCTTAATACACTCATAAAATATACAAGAACTGTCATGGCGAAATTCATTAGACATAATTGGTATGCTATGATCTTATTACAAGAAAGTGTAATTATCTGTGACTAACTACAACACTCGGTAAGTCAAATAGCAACTGATTAGGGCAGGGAAGTGGTGGGGTGCAACGTCAAACAACCTCCTTGTGGTGCAGCCTGGGCAACGTCTTTCGACGGCCAATAATCTGACAGAGGCCCATGGAAGGGGGCGGCGGATGGCCGGGTTCAACCCGATGGACCGCTTCATGCGGCCAGCCGCCTTGTGCGGCGAAGGGGCGAAGTCCTCCCTCTATCTTAAGAGGGGATTGAACTGTCGCTTGTACCTAAAGTACCAATATGGCGATGGAAACCTATAATGGTGGTGGTTGGTACACATTATATATTAAAATTATAATTAGCCATGTAAATAAAAATAAAAAATAAAATCTTATCTATAGTTTGTGGAAACAGTTACTTGTTAGTTTATTTTTGTATACTCCCAGGGAATCACAAAATATATCTATACCGAATTGCAGTTTACTATAAAAATTACTTATAAACAAATTTTTCTATTCATAACATAAAGTCTTCACGTACCTCATACTTAAGCGTATATAATGATTTCACATATATATTATGACAGGACACATCGTGATACCATTATTTTTCTGTGAAAATGGTCAACGGTCCTAAATAAATATCGAAGTTAAATATAAGCTTAAATTTGTACAGGACTTGTTGACTTTGCTACCGCGAGCTGGTAACTGATTAAAAACATTCTTTAACTCGAAAATTTCCCCGGAAATGTTATTACACCAAAATTACATTAGAATACTGCCTTATAAACACAAATCATTATAATTAATAAAAGTTGTTCCTAAAGTTTCTCTTAAGCCTACATGGAGGTAGTAGTATAGTAGTCTCATGCTGTTCATGAGGGTAGGTAGAGATCACAGTTTTACACTGGCTACGATCCAAACATACTTCCCTAGCTTCCCCGATTTACATTAATACTTTCATGTACGCTCGTCTTGACCTTCTGACTAACTGTTGACTTGACCTATTTGGCCCAAATTTGTTCGTCTACTTTTATTTACACCTATGTTGTAAAAAATCATACAAAATAGATATATATCTTTTTTCACGTCGTGCTGCTTTTACTTGAATTTTTTATTGTTGCGTTAAATTTAAATATTAGGGAATTCTCGGTATAAGTTGCAAGATTTTTACCGTGGCGTCATCCAGATTATATCCTGAATAATTGAATATTCAATTACCCAATAGAAATGAAACGCTTTCCCATGATCAAAATATCGACCACGCGACTGACGCTATCTCCATATCAAATTACATCAAAATCGGACGAAAAGTTTCTGAAATTACCACATTGTAATATTCTTACCATAGACATGTCCATGTTAGATCAGTAATTACCAGAATATATAGTATATCCATTATTTTGAGTTTACTGTAGAGTAAAACATTAATCTTGCAAACTTGGACTTATTAGATACAGAACCTGCTTAAGGGCCATAGAGACCCTACACACTTCATACTAGAAGACTTCAGATCTTCAAATCAAGTGAGCCACTCAATCTTGCACCAAACGACAAACGACGTAATTTGCACTAGAAACAGCCCGCCCTCGTATCACTTGTGAAGCAGCCCGCTAAATCCTATGGGACTTGAACATAGTGTAAATATAATAGTAAGACACGTTTAGCGCAGCGGGTAGCGGGTTCGATTCGTCCAGACAAATATTTTTATAGCTTACAGAAATTTGTTTCGGTTTGGGACTATGTGCACATGAGATTTTATGTTTGTAATGTGTGGATAATATTTTGTTAAAAAAAATTATATATTCTACATCAAAATAATAAAATTTATTCAATATAGACATTACACACATTTATTGACGCCATAGCGAATCTAAAAATAAGAGTACGCTACAAGTTTGGTTACCCAACCAAAAATTTTGGTAGAAGTACAAAACTTTTGGTTAAATATAACTGCAAATGTGATGCAACCACAAATATATGTTTTCAATGGCTGAAGTGACGATAAAAAATAAATTGCTTTTTTTTCCTTTTTTTATAGGACAGGGCAGCAAACGAGTAAAGGGATCACCTGATGGTAAGCGTTAACCGCTGACCATAGACACCTGCAACACCAGAGGAGTTACAGATGCGTTACCGCCCTTTTAAATGGAAATATAATCTTTTTTTGAAGGTTACGATATCGCGTCGGTTCGGAAATACTGCAGGCAACAATTCATTCCAGAGTTTAGTAGTGCGTGGCAGAAAATTCCTAGGAAAACGCACTGTGGTAGACTGCCAAACGTCTAGGTGATGAGGATGAATGTTGTGTCGCGTGAACGGTGACGGAAACTAGCAGCAGGAATTAATCCGAAAAATTCCTCGGAGCACTCCCCGTAATATAAGCGATAGAGGATACATAGCTAAGCTACATCTCTACGCAGCGCCAGGGAGTCTAGCCGCCATGAAATATCCGGGAAATCGACGATTCGAGTCGTTCTGAATTGGATGTGGTCCAGAGGGAGAAGTTGGTACTGAGGAGCCAATGCCCAAAGATGGGAACAGCATTCCATATGTAACCGCTTATAGAGTTGCATTCGGTGGGCCGATGTGACAGCCCAAAATAGTGTGATAAGGGAAATGTGCGGTGTGACATAAGATTTGGTGACATAAATCGAGAAGGAAATGCTTAGATGGTTTGGATACGTAGAAAGCATGGACGGAAATAACTGACAAAAGAATCTATAAGGCAAATGTGTCGGCGAACTAGGCGAATATACTCAAACCAAATAGGTGATATATTAAGGGAAGGCCAGATCAAGATAACTCGTAACGATGAGCATCTATGAAAGTATTAATTAAAGTCTAGGAAGCTACAGAAGTATATTTGGGTCGTAACAAGTGGAAAATGTAATCTCTGCCTACCTACGAGTTTTCCCATAAAATTGATATTCGTTATGTCCTTAATCCTGCGCAGTTGGCTCGGGTTAGCCTGCTGTTTCAATTACTCTATGGCCCGTTGTTTTAAAACGTCAAGTGGAGCACTAGCGGTGCGTGCCGGGACAATAAGGCAGAAACGCGATTAATGAGGACTTAGCCCAAGGGCTGGGATTCGCGTTAATTAAAAAAACAGCCCTCGGAAGTTGGCTTTCAATATTTAAATCGACAAAGTTTTTGTTCCCACCTACGTAACATTTTGGGTGCGTAGGAATGATTTACATGAGTATTTAAAAGTTTCGCGTAAATGAGCTTTTTAATTGTGTCTTATTTGTTTGAGTAATTTTTTCTATGTTTTTAATGATGAATCAGCCATATCCTGTCCCTTCTTTACGCAATTTCTTATAATCTAAGTCCAACAGCCTACTTTAGGTTTGAAATCAGTTCATCTGCAAACATCAAGAACCTATGATCTTCTATTTACCTATCTCTGTATCTTCCTCCACACACATCGTGTTGTTCCAGATCTTTTATTAACACAACTTTATAGCTGTTAGAATTATTACGAATCGCTTACGAATCGTATGACTCAGGGGGCTCACGGTTTGATCTGCTGTGTATAAATGTGTTTTACGATTTTCTAGTTTCAAATATGTACATATTTGTCTGATGCAATGAATGCGATGACATCGTTGTGAGGAAATCTGTATACACCATCAAAGAAATTCAAAGGTGGATGTGGTCAATCAATCTGTACTAGGCCAGTGCGAGTGACTAAGGCGTAATCGCCCTAATACGGTGGGGATTACAGTATACTAGCGACTCGCCCTGGCTTCGCACGGATGCAATGCTGATACTAAATACACAACAGAAAAACTGTGAACGATTGAATTTAAAATTTTAAATATAAAACTGTACTAATTAATCAATTGAAAAATTGATATTATTGAACAAAACACGTGGGGTGCTCATGTTATTATTGTATGTATGTTAAGTTATTATACATATAAACCTTTAATCACTCTATCTATTTAAAAAAAACCGCATCAATATCCGTTGCGTAGTTTTAAAGATTTAAGCATACATAGGGACAGAGAAAGCGACTTTGTTTTATACTATGTAGTGATATGAATATAAAGTATTTAAGCTAGGGGAGTATATTTGGATCGTAGCAAATGGAAAACTGTGATCTCTGCCTACCCCCAAAAAGTCGTGAGTATATATTTTTTTATAAAAATACTGACCTACTCTTAAAAGACTGAAGTTAATAAAGTGAGCGCACCTCTGGTGGGTGTCCTCGCATAGCCGCTCGGAATAAAGCCTGGTGTGGCGGGCGCGGGCGGGCAGCAGGCGCCGTAGCGCCGCGCCCCCACCCCCGCCGCCCCCGCCCCCGCCTGCTACATCCGACAGCAGAGTGCTGCGCGACCCCGCCGTGCCCGCGGCCATCTCTAGCGACGCCGAGCAAGCTGTGGACACAGTTGCCATTATCATCTTATTGGGGCTACATTTGTCACAGTATTTGTGTTTAGGCAGATCTTGTCACAAAAACGCACCTGGCTGTACATGGAGATATCCTGATCCCTACGCTTAAGGCTGGTTAAAGACCGATAAAAGTAAGATGAAGATAGATGCAGAGGATAAATGCATTAGAAATGAGAGCTTACACAAAAATTTTTGAAGAATAAACCGCGAAATAGTGTGACAACGGAAATGTGGAGTGTGAAATCGCGAAGGGAATATTTAGATGGTGTGGACACGTAAAAAGGATGAACGAAAAACGACTGACGAAAGAAATTTATAAAGAAAATGTAAATGGGCCAATTGGTAAAGGAAATTTATTGTACAAAATATACATTTTATAACACAAAAGAATAAAGCTATAATTGTATCTTTTATTTGCGTGTATACTTAGAGTTTGTACTTTCAAAAATTCTGTTATATTTCTAACTTCTGTTGTGTAATAAAGAATTATACTATATAAATATTGATCTAAGCATGACACAGACTCACCATCGCTATCGGTCAATGACTCCTTATCTGCCGCCCGCTGGTATGCTCTGGTGCGGTGCGCTGAGTGCAGCGCCAGGCACAGAGCCGCTAGCGCTGTGAGCGCTGCGAGCGCCACTACAGCGCCCCTAGCGCCGCCCCCGCCACGCCACCAGGTGGCGCCGCTCACGACGGCCCACGCTGCTGATGCGTTCCTTATTGGTTCTGTTAATATTAAATATACGTTTGTTAATTATATACGTATATTCTTCCTTTTTCGTACGGGATCCTTTAGTGTTGTACACTATAACACACGGCCGTACCGTGTTTTATGAGATTCTCGTGCAATTACATTAAAGTACTCATTCGAACGATATTTAGGCTTTGCAGTACTGAAACTTCTGTTCAGTGGATGGTGATTTTCAAGGATATCTATGAGATGAGCGAGAATCAAATATAATAAATTATACAGTCCCTTAAAATATAAACCCAATAACATTTAGTTAACTAGCAAACTTCAGTTGAAGTATTTTGTACTCAACATTTTGCATTTCAAAATCCATCCTTTCTACACGACGACCGTGTTGTCGAATGCGAATGAAATGCGATGTGAAGCTTCACTACAGAATATAATAAGCAAGTTTGGCGGGCTTTGATAAAATTATGATCAAGTTTAAAATAACGTGTGGAAGTATACACTCACCCATTTGACTGGCATGCGCTAAGAATCCTCCAGCGCAACGTTCGCTGGTGTCTGCGGACCTAAGTTCCACAAGAATGTGTCTTCCGCCAGCTATCTCCATAACACCGGTGCTGTCTGTAGTAGATTCCACATCACCAACCTTAAATTAATGATTTATTTATTGCACAAATAACAATTTAGATGACACTACTGCACAAGTAACAAACACCGAAATCGAATAATTGGATCAAATAAAATAAATCAAAATTTTCCTTACTGTGGATTCACTGATCAGTGCCTTCAGATAACAAGAACTTACAGCAGCAGAGCTATCAGGGCCATCCCACGAAGCCAGTAGTGGTGCTCCCAAGGAGTCTCCATCTCTGGCGCGAAGGGCCTGACCAGCACAAGGCAGTCGCACCGACTCCATCCTCAGCCTGACTACCAGGCCTTCTTCAGCCTACGAAGATACATAAAATATTCATTATTTTTCAAGAATTTTACACTCAGAAACATAATTATTACATTTTTGAATTATTTATTGATATCCCATTTATATCTTTTAATTAGAGTTTTCGAAAATTTCATTCTCAAGGTATGAAGAAGTTGATTTTATTTATTTCCTTACGAACGTCCGTATGCCACTACGGGTCAAACAGGTCAAAAACAGCGCTGCGTACCCTGGATGCCCTGGACACCCTGGATACCCTGCAAATACTGAGATGACTACCTAGCTAGCTAAAGTTAGATAATCAGTCTACAGATTTTCTTGGCGTGTTGTCTATTTATTGGTAAAAATGTAGAGGCTCTTTTATGGGAATATGGGTTATATAAAGTATTACCGATTTCCTTTTAACAATGTTTGAGTTTAATTTTATTTACTCAATAAATCGTTACCAAATATTTTGACTATAGTAAATAACTTAATGAAACTAGCTTTATATATAAACAATGTGAACTTTTTTTAACTTGTAAGGAAATTGAGTTTAGATTTTTTTTTTCTGAGACCAGGTTTAATTTTTGTAAAAATACCTACAGAGAGAAAAACAAATAACCCGTGCTGGTTTTATTGCTGGTTCTTTCGAATAGGTTTTCTTTGACTTTGAAAATTGTTGGTAAAAATCTTATTTGATGAATAAAGAATGATTTTGATTTTGGTATGTTTTTCGAAAGGTTAACACAAAATGTCGTAATCATAGAAAATACGGTCACATTTTCCGTAAAAACTTATCATGCTTCTATATTTATGAATAAACGACGAAATTTTGATCTATATTAATTGTTTCACAAAACTGGCAACTCTCCAAAACTGTACGAAATATATCAACGATCAATGTCTAATTTATACTCACTACAAGTTTGGGTAAAGTTTTAATTGAAACGTGAGGAACAAAACGATACAAAACGCTGACATGGTTGTATGTACAATGCCCGAATCTAAATTTAGTGTTACCAGAATCCAGAAAAATATTTCAATATTTAATTCTTACTAATATTATAAATACTAAAGTAATTGTTTGTCTGTCGTGCTTTCACGCTAAAACTAGTGAACGATTTAAATAAAATTTAGTAAGCATATAGTCTAGACTCTAGAGCCTGAGGACACTAGCTACTTCTGTAATACGGAAAAGTTGTTGTAAGGGATTGAAACGGGGGATGAAAGGTTGTATAAAAGGTTGCATTTATAAAGCTCGAAATTATTTTTTTAGGCTGTTTGTTATATATACATAAATAAGCATGCCATTCAAAATGTACTCTTAGGAGAGTAAAATAAGAATAGGACTGAAAGTTTGTATGGAAATTCGTAATATTGTTACGAGCTGGGGTCAGTAAATTAAACGGGCGGTCTACCAAAACACTGAACTTTTATTAGTTAGTACACTAACTTCACTAATCAATTCACTGAAAGCACTGAAAGTCGCTCTTAGTTCTCCAATATCACTTAGTTGTTTTCGCACTGTATCGCAAAACAATACTGCTTCCCGGCGGCCGGACACAGCCTTATATAGTCCCCTAAAGTACTTGCCACTCTTGCCAGAACATTCGCGGACACACTCGAATGTGTAGTCCAATACGTCGCGCGTTCGAGATGTTTCGAGTATAACTGTCTCGATACTCGAATATTCTCGATACACAATACTCGAATATTCCCGTACTATCTTTCTCGAACATTCTGTGTTTGTCTATCTCTTTCTAATGATGTTTTCTCATTCTAATACTTCTCGAATGTTCTAACTATCTCTGTCTCTTTCTACTATTGCTATCTCTTTCACTCCTATTGAAATTTATGTCCTTTTACTGAAGTAGGCTTAATGGCTCATAAGGGGTCCTGAAAACGCCTGAAAACGGGTTTTCAGGTTATTGCGGCGTTGGATAGAGGGTAGCCTGAAACGTACTGAAAACATGTTTCAGGCGCCTGAAAACTACTGTAACTTGGGTGTAATTTAGATTTTTTAGTATGTGAAAGAGCTACTTCTGAAACGGCCTGAAACGACGTTTCAGCCTGCTGAAAACGTTTCTAAGTCACAGAAAATCACTTTTAAAGTTTTACTAAGCCACCGGCGTAACACTACCCCCTCCTAAGACATGCTCGTCCCGAGCATCATTATTTCCGTGGTATTTCGCCAGTCGGTCAACGTGAACAATCTTACAGGGACTACGTGCATTCCGCTGTATCCGGTACGTGACGTCGTTGATCCTCTTCAAAACTCGATAGGGTCCTTCCCATTTGGCTTGAAGCTTCGGAGATTTCCCTTTACTGCGGACTGGATTATGTAGCCACACCAACGAACCCTCTTCAAAGCCCTTGTTGTTTACATTTCGGTCGTAGCGGGTTTTCATCTTCTCAGACATCTGTTGGCTTGATTGTCTGACTTGCTCGTGTACGTCGTTCAACTTGTTGCGCAAATCATTCGCGTACTCGGTTATATTCCGCGGGGCATCAGGTGGAATTCCAGTAAGTAGATCCGCAGGCAACCGTAGTTCTCTACCAAAGTTTGCAAATGCTGGTGTCACCGAAGTACTTTCATGCACTGCGCTTCGATATGACATCAGGAATGGTTGGATGTGCTTGTCCCAATCCTTTTGCCTGTTTGACACAACCTTTGCAAGATACCTCTCCAATGTTTGGTTAAATCGTTCCACCATTCCATCAGATTGCGGATGGTAAGAAGTGGTCCTCGTTTTATGGATACCCATAACTCGACACATCTCTTGAAATATTTGAGACTCAAAATTTCTTCCCTGATCACTATGAATTTCCAAGGGTACTCCAAAACGGCAGAAGACTTCATGGACTAATTTATCCGCAACTGTTGAAGCCTCTTGGTTAGGAATAGCGAAGACTTCCGGCCACTTAGTGAAATAATCCATCACAACCATGAAGTACTTGTTTCCGCATTCACTTTCCGGAAATGGTCCCGCAACGTCTATGGCAATCCTTTCCCATGGTGCACCAACGTTATACAGTTTCAATGCACCTCTGCTGCGTGTACGAGGTCCCTTTACTGCAGCACAACTAGTACACTTGCGGCACCAATCTTCAACATCGTCACGGCAATTTATCCAGTAAAATCGTTCTCTTATTTTCAACAGAGTTCTCGTCACTCCCATATGACCTCCCGAACATCCGTTATGGTACAGCTGTAGAACATCCGGTATCTTGGCTTTGGGTACAACCATTTGTAGATGACAACGGTCTCCGAGCGTTTTCCCATTTGCGGCACAAGACTTCATCTTGGATAACCAGGCTGTCCATTGAGCCCAATAGCTCTTCGTGATGGAACTCATCGACGCAATATCACTCCAGGCAGGTTTAGGAGTACCGGCTTTGATCCATTCGAGAATTGGTTTGATGTCTACATCATACTGCTGAGCGTGCTGAAAGGTTTCTTTCCATTCATTGCTAAGATCCGTGTTTAGCATTCTCACAGGTAGGTCTGCTTTTGCCTCTTGTTTTACGCAGTGCTTGCAGTCTTCAGAGCAAGGTCTTCTTGACAAAGCATCTGCATTACCATGAGATCTTCCACTGCGATGTTCAATCACGAAGTCATATTCTTGAAGTAACTCGATCCATCTCGCAACTTGTCCTTCGGGATTCTTGAATTGTAATAGCCACTTCAATGCAGCATGGTCAGTACGCAGATGGAATTTTCGACCAAGCAAATATTTGTTGAAGTGCTGCAATGTTTTCACCACTGCCAGTAATTCTCTTCTCGTGACACAGTAATTTCTCTCAGGTTTGGACAAAGATTTGCTGAAGTATGCTATAACAACTTCGCGATCTCCTTTCCGTTGCGACAATACACCACCTAGCCCAGTATCACTTGCGTCTGTATCCACTATGAATTCATTTTCATTATCGGGATACCCTAGAATAGGTGTGTTACACAGATGTCGTTTCAGTTCTTGAAATGCGACGTCACAGTTTTCATCCCAGCAAAAACTTCTCTTTTCTTCCGTGAGTTTATGAAGAGGCTTGGCAATGTCGGCAAAGTTCTTCACAAATCGCCGGTAGTAGGAACACAAACCCAAAAATGCTCTTACTTGTGTCTTGTCTCTCGGAACTGGCCAATCCTTTACGGCGATGATCTTCTGCGGATCTGTCTGGACACCCGCTTCCGAAACCACGTATCCTAGGAAGCTTACTTGTCGTTTGAAGAAGGAACACTTTTTAGGGCTTAACTTCAGGTTGGCGCTTCGAATTTTTGATAGCACCCGTTCTAGATTCTGAAGGTGTTCTCAAACGTACGGCCCACGATGATGATGTCATCCAAATAGACCAGACAGGCTTCTCCAATCAATCCGCTGAGTACCAGCTCCATCAGCCTTTCGAAAGTCGCCGGCGCATTACACAGCCCGAACGGCATCACTTTGAACTGCCATAGTCCCTTTCCAGTAGAAAATGCAGTTTTCTCCTTGTCCTTAGGGTCAATTTCTACTTGCCAGTAGCCACTTTTTAAATCTAACGTGCTGAACCACTTCACTCCGGTAAGCATATCCAGCGTGTCATCAATCCTGGGTAATGGATAGCTGTCCTTCTTTGTGATGTCGTTCAGGCGGCGGTAGTCAACACAAAAACGCATGCTGCCATCCTTTTTCCTAACAAGCACCACGGGTGAAGACCATGGGCTGGACGAAGGCTCTATAACACCTTCCTTCACCATTCCTTCAATCATGGTCTCCACTTCCTTTTCCCGTGCTATCGGTAGTCTTCTTGGTCGCTGGCGGATAGGCAATTCGTTCCCAGTGTTAATTCTGTGTTGAACTAAACTCGTCTTCCCAATGTCCTCGTCGTTAGTAGAGAAAACATCAGCGTACTTGAGTAACATCTTCTTAGCCTTGTCTATCTGTTCCTTAGACAAAACGTCTCGACAGTCTTCCAAAAGTTTTGACACGCTGATTCCTTCATTTTTGTTGACATTTGTATGAGTCGTGTCTTGACAACGACGCAACCAGTCTACCTCCTCACTCGTACCAAGTAACATTCCCTTTTCGATCACGTGTTCTTTATCGTCAAGATTCAGTACACGAACTGCTGCAAAGCCACTGGTTCTTACCAGAGTTCGTGCCATCTTCCATGGCTGGTCATGATCTAATCTTTCAATGAGTACACATCGATGTATCTTCCCAGAATTGTAAGGGAGACTAACCGGCACAATGGTTTCTGATTTTGGGGGTAGAGCGGTTTTCTTTAAGCTATACACTTTCCCCGGTGTGGCTCCTTCCATGAACAATTCTTCTCGTCCACAACTCATAGTTCCTTGCTTGACGTCGATCTCACAACCATTCTTCCTCATAAAGTCTAATCCGAGAATGCAGTCATCGACAATATCAGCCACAATGACGTTGTGCAGGTAAACTTGATTACCCAACTTCAACTCCACCTTCTGTTCGCCTCGGACGGGTATGTGCTGACCGGTGGCGGTTACTAAATTAATCGCTCCAGGCTGTTGTTTCTGAAGTCCCTCAGAAACCGATTCGCAAGTTGGGAACTGACAACCGTGCGAGAAGCTCCGGTATCGATTGTCAGCTTACATGGCCTTCCGTTAACCTCGCCATTGATGATCAGGCTGTTCCCATCGTGGGCTTGTGAGATCGAAATCCTTGGGGCTCTGCGAACACCAGCCAGCACTCGCCCCGCAGTCCTGGCATTTACTCGTTTCCCTGCTGTTGTTGGACAGCGCTATTAGCTGCCCTGTTCTCCTGAGGCCCATCTTTATCAATCCCTGAGCTACGCTTAGGACAACTTGATCGGAGGTGTCCCTTTTCGCCACAAGTGTAGCATCTAGGGCTGTATCCCTTGAAGCGGTCACGCACAGGTGTTGCAACTACCTCCCTGACACGGTGAGACCGATGGTCTTGCCTCACAGCTTCCACTTCTAGAGCATGGGCCAGGGCGTCTTTAAGGGTTTCGTGGTGCCCGAGTCTCACAGCAGCTCTCACTTCGAGGTCCCGAATGCCGTCGACAAAAGCCTGTACAAGGTTGCCCACAATTAACGTCGGTGCGGACTGGTACGCTTTACGTACCAGTTTTTCTACCTCTAGGGCCCATTGTTGCAGGTTTTCACCAACACGCTGAACCCGATCTTTTAGCTGGGCCCGAAACACATGTTCAAGGTGTGCGTCGCCGTATCTTGCCTCAAGCGCTTCCAATAGTTCCTCGTAGCTCACCTTCTTGTCAAGAGCTTCGAGGACTGTCAAGGCTTGATCTCGGAGGCCTAGCTTTAGTGCGGTCATGGCCTGGGCTTTAGTCCACCCGTTTGCCTCCATTACAGCCTCAAACTGTATTTTATAGGCTGACCACGAGGAACTCCCATCAAAAGGTGGCACTTTGAATCCTCGCACCGAAGGAGCGGCACTGACGATAGTGGCTGTCCCATCTCCGACCTTCAGATTACCCAAAGCCTTCTTGACATCGGCAATCTCAGATTCAGCTTCGGTGAGACGGTTCTCGTGTTGCAGAACCTTATCTTCTATCACTTTGACCTTATTGCCGAAAGTCGCTTGGAGATCTTTGATCAGGACCATTTGTTCATCTTGGCCGAGCTGCAGTTGTTCCCTCAAAAGGCGAGTCTGCTCCTCCTGACGGCGGGCCTGTTCCTCCTTATCGCGCTGCAACTGCTCTTCCAGACGGCGTGCCTGCTCCTCTTGACGGCGGGCCTGTTCCTCCTGACGGCGGGCCTGCTCCTCCTTATCACGCTGCAACTGCTCTTCCAGACGGCGTGCTTGCTCCTCCTGACGGCGGGCCTGCTCCTCCTGACGGCGGGCCTGCTCCTGCATCATCGCCATGAAAGCCGCCCAATCTGGTGCGGCAGCCGACGTTGAGGGAGTGGCTTCCATAACTGACTGCTGGTCCTCGTCAGTTGGCGGCTGAGTAGCTCCGAAGCGTCTCTGGTCGGCTTCCTGTTGTCGCTGGCTTCTTGTCCGGATTCTTCCTTCCGTGTCTTCCTTTGGTAGAACCGGCATACTGATCCCACTTCTGACACCAAATGTTACGAGCTGGGGTCAGTAAATTAAACGGCGCGGTCTACCAAAACACTGAACTTTTATTAATTACCACACTATCAGTCACTAATCACTTAACTGAAAGCACTGAAAGTCGCTTCTTAGTTCTCCAATATCACTTAGATGTTTTCGCACTGTATCGCAAAACAATACTGCTTCCCGGCGGCCGGACACAGCCTTATATAGTCCCCTAAAGTACTTGCCACTCTTGCCAGAACATTCGCGGACACACTCGAATGTGTAGTCCAATACGTCGCGCGTTCGAGATGTTTCGAGTATAACTGTCTCGATACTCGAATATTCTCGATACACAATACTCGAATATTCCCGTACTATCTTTCTCGAACATTCTGTGTTTGTCTATCTCTTTCTAATGATGTTTTCTCATTCTAATACTTCTCGAATGTTCTAACTATCTCTGTCTCTTTCTACTATTGCTATCTCTTTCACTCCTATTGAAATTTATGTCCTTTTACTGAAGTAGGCTTAATGGCTCATAAGGGGTCCTGAAAACGCCTGAAAACGGGTTTTCAGGTTATTGCGGCGTTGGATAGAGGGTAGCCTGAAACGTACTGAAAACATGTTTCAGGCGCCTGAAAACGACTGTAACTTGGGTGTAATTTAGATTTTTTTAGTATGTGAAAGAGCTACTTCTGAAACGGCCTGAAACGACGTTTCAGCCTGCTGAAAACGTTTCTAAGTCACAGAAAATCACTTTTAAAGTTTTACTAAGCCACCGGCGTAACAATATTTTAACCTAGAATTATTAGAGCTTTTTTATTAGGTTTTTGATTGAATATAAATAAATTGGAATTTCAAGTATTAAAATATTACCCTCAAAGAGGTAAAATAACGATATTGAAAAAGGAATAAAAGATTGACGGGAATATAATTATGTGTCATACTTGTGAAAAAGTCTAAATAAATAAAAATTCTACGTATATAACTATTCCACGCGGGCGAAGACGCGGGCACAGCTAGTTTACTTTAAGTATGATAATAATAATATTTCAATATAAATTTATATCAACTCATAGTCCCCAATGAGGGGCACGAGCTTGCCCTTATATTACAGCGATTAGACTTTAGTCGACCACGCTTAGTCGACCAGTGTGGATTAATCGACTTTGTGGTGTACCTATATAACTTTTTTTTTTTTTTTTTTTTTTTTTTGCAGTTTGCCTCATGATGTTTTTCTTGACTGTAGAAGCTTCAGTCAAATGTACATATGAAATTCAATACACATTTATAAGTACATGGTGAGATCGTAACATTTTTACGAGGTGTATTATGCTGGAAGCATTTCTTAGAAGTTTGTCATATCTCTAGGGTTTATCGTGAACAAGATGCGAGATTATTTTAGCGTGCAAACTCTTGAAAATAGAAGAGTACAAAATGTTTATTTTTTCATATCGTGCATTTACAATCCAAATCGGCAGAGACTTCGCAGACCGCGACACACCCTCTGACTGTGTGAGTCTCCCAATCAATTTACGCAGGACCTTCAAGGACTGCTTGCAGCGGCGTCCAAGCCACCACATCCCTTGCCATTCCCTTCTCGGCAGCTTTCTGTTTAGCCACGAGTAGGTTTTCGTCAATATGGGCCGGAGCCATTTGGGTGTACCGTGCCTCTTCTAGCGCATATCGTCGTTCATATTGCAATTTGTTCTATGTCAAAAATTGGTATTTTTTTATTATTATTGAGGTATGCTTAGATAATAATTCTGAGCGTGACCGAAAGACGAACGCAATAGTTATGAAAAGTTAGTTAAAAATATTTTAGTGTTATAATAGATTTTTTTTTCAGTACACAGTTTTTTTACTCTCCTGTAAACTTGTCATTTCTGACATAGATCTAATTGCAATATGAACGACGATATGCTCTTTTATAGAGCAGCGCTGACTGTGCCTCTCCTGAGGCGCGGTCTTCCTTATTACGTCAAGCCATAGGGTCATTAGGACAGCTCGGGCTGAGTTTAGTCGGTAGGTCTTTGATTCGTCAGGAGTCCGACATAATCACCGTGGCATTTGGTTGCGGTGATATCCATGAGGATTATCAGCCTCTCCTCTCCACAGGAGAAAATCGTATATGTAATACAAAACGGTTATATATTTGTAAAAATTAATCCACTGCTATATAAATTCACCTTGGTTGCTGTCATCAATTTCAATACACGCCACAGAACTTGTAACCTTCGGTTATTTTCTTTACAGATAATGTAATAACACATGTTTCTACAATCTCGTAGTTTGTATTTATTGACAATACAATGAGGTCTTACAAAATAATAAAGACTAAGACGTATTTATTTAAA
Organism: Scirpophaga incertulas; assembly: GCA_036419045.1. Taxonomy (NCBI): domain Eukaryota; kingdom Metazoa; phylum Arthropoda; class Insecta; order Lepidoptera; family Crambidae; genus Scirpophaga; species Scirpophaga incertulas. The sequence continues at coordinate 22,011,261 of CM071631.1, read as the reverse complement.
ACCTTTAAAACTAAAGTTCGTTCGCTATATTATATCAGAGTTGCAATACCCCAATTCATCCCCAAATGTGTGGTTTAGGGTGATAGTCAATTTTCAACGTTTTTTTTAACAAATTGATTTCGTCGTAACTTTATTATTAGTACGCAACTTACCAATATGGTGAAAGATAAAGTATTCATCTATACTAATATTATAAAGAAGTAAAGTTTGTGTGTTTGTATATTTGTTAAATTGTAAGGGTAATCTCTGGATCTACTGAACCGATTTTAAAAATTCTTTCACCAATAGAAAGCCACATTATTGATGAATGTCATAGGTTATATAAAAAACGAAAAATGAAAAAGCTTTTACGTGGTAGTCCGTTTCGCAAAGTGAATCGGAGAAAAAGCGGTCGCATGAAAGCGTTTCTTATGAACGCTGCCTTAATTATGAAAGATATATATTTGAGTTCTAGAGAAAAGATATAGAGCTTGAAAATGCCTACAAAAAAGTCAACAATATTATATGTCTAACTTTTATATTTAAGTTACAAAAAGTAGTTTTTTTAATATTATAGTTTGAAATTAAAACATAACACTCTGTACTAAGAAAGGATTATTAATATTATGTCCAACGAAGTGGGCACGGGTCAGCTAGTTTATTATAAATATAAGCGTTTAACAAGTGAATTAAAAAAAATTCCTACGTCGCCCAGTTTACATTTTAAAGCTATATCGGGGGTACAGTCACAAACATAGAAATCTCACATATATAAATACCCAGAATGCAACAAATTTTTGTAAGTCATACAAAATATCCCGTGCGGGAATTGAACCCGAGACCCGTGGCGTAGTAGTCTTCTCTCGACCACTACGCCTAACATGTCGTCAAAAATTGACTAATAATAAACTAATCCTAGAAACAGAGAGATATATAACACTAAACTTATCTAAATATAATAAAAATGGTTGCCTGTAAAGTCGGTTTTACGGGCGAAGATTTTACGTGACAACGTCTTTTTCTCGGTAGAATATTTATTGATATGAATATAATTAAAAAAAAAATTAAAATTAAAATTCTTGCTCAACACAGTTTAAATCAAGTTTTCTTATATCTGCCACTTTTTCTTAATATTTGTAATTTTAAAGAATCAATTCGAAAATCAAAACATTTATTCAGATTGAAGGTTCAAATTTTTGCTAAATAAATTTGAAATTAATGAAAATTTGTAAAATAATAATTAATTAATTAATTAATTTTAAACTAATAATTTACTTAACACTATCAACATTTATCAATAGTATGACATAACCTATAAACTCAGTTTCTCAACTTTTGTGTCAATCTAACAATTAATCAATCAATCATAGTTTACGATAATGAAATATCAGTGTACAATTTTACCTTTATTGTTGTAGTTGTTGTAAATGACGAATCTAAGCACTCCACATTTTCACTACAGACACAGCTGACGATACTTTAACCACACGTGTGAACTTGTATTATGACGCTTTCTTGTTTTTCCAACGCCAAGAACGTTCGAGAAAGACAAAGACAGAGACACAAGCATGCGCCGATTCAATGCGCCTAATTCTCTAGTGCTGCGCGCGCGGCAGACCGATCATAGTTGAGTGGGAGAGAGACGCAAGGCATTCGGCGGGCCTCTCTCTCGTTCGGTGACTCATCGTAACGTTACCGAGCGTTACACTTTTTCATAAGTGACTCCCAGCCGCAACCTAATTTAAGACGTTGTCACGTCAAAAACAAAAAATAATAGATACCCAGTCCACTTGCGACATGGATCCCGCTGCCGGCGTTACCACTCTCTACCGCCTAACTATACATAAAATCACGCCTCATCATCGTCTATGCCATACAAGTTTTTTATTAAATTCATTAATATTATTTGTTATCCTGTAATACCCATGTTTATGAACCAATAAAGAAATTGAAATTGAAAATTAAAATTTCTATTTTTTTTTGTTGTATAATTTTGCTGTATTTTGTATGTTACCCAAAGTATATGTAAAATGCATATTGTAGGTTATTGTTAGACAAATTATATTGTTGTATTTTTCAACAGTAATCTGCCGTATCATAAATAAATAAATAGATAAGACGAGTATGAAAACCACCAGCGCTGCGGCGCAAGACGCTGCATATGATAATAAAAATGCTATGAAATTTCACATCGTTATACTATATATTTATGTTATATTTTACGACAACCGAACTCACTCGTAGACAGTTCGGTTGTCGTAAGGTGTAACAGAGAACTATTTCATAATGTGAAGGATAATTTCATTTTATTTAACATATCTCAGAACGATAATGTATATTATAGATATTCTATTGCATTCTCTTGACTTCAGGCTTCAGACTTCAGAGTCGACTTCAGAGCCCTCTAGCGGGAAAATGCGTCGTTAACTTTTTCTAAAAGTTATTCAAAAATCTGCTGATTCTGCCGAAAACCACGATTTTATAATTCAGACTTTACAGCCCCCTAGCGGAAAAATGAGTCGTTAACTTTTTTTGCGACCACTACATTTTGCGCTCAGCTCGACCAGGAAAACAACATATCCAAAATAGACCTAGACGTAGACCTGGGTCCCGAAAACCACTTGGCCATTTTAACATTATCATCTACATTATATCATTTAATAAAATTGTCTATATCATGTTATGAATAAACTAAAACAAAAATCTCTCACTACTCGACGATCTTTCAAGGAATACACTTTCATCATAGTTAATTAAATAGTTCAGGAATGTGTTGATTTAACCGCAACATTTCATTGATCATCGGCATAAATTTTCTGAATTGAACTTCGATCTTCACAATTTGACGGAACCCTCGAGAGTCCAATTAGTGACCGTAACTTGGCGGAAATCGTTTAAACCAGTTGAATCATTAAAGGAAATTTCGCCAAAACAAAGTCCCGAACTTCGGGACTCAATCGATTTATGTAAAATGGACAATTAAAACTTTTATATTCAACATAGTTTTTGTAGAGGTCCCCTGTAATTTCGGCGAATACTTTTCGGGGACAAATTTCCCAAATCCCGATGGATAAATCACGAAAGCTCAAAGATAAAGTGAGTTTTACTTTTGTTGATTGATACTAAGATAATGACTTTAGATGCGTTTACAATTGAGATATCTTTCTGCCTATCTTGCATTATCTTGTTCCGCTCAATTTGGAGGTTTGTATTTTCTGGATTTGTATTTAATGAGTTTGATAACTTTATGTGTTTACGACAAAGACTTATTTCGCGCTTGTTGCCCGCACGTGCTCTCTAGTAGGTGTTAGTGTGTTGCAACGTGGTGGTTGGACTGACGGAACAATAACAGACCGAAGTATACGTGAGCCGCGCCTTTACATTTTTATTTCTATTTATTGTGCTTGTACCTAAACTATGCCAGTGAGAATATTGAAGTGAAGGCTCAGTGGGTAACCTTTGGTCGACCTAGGGTTCTCCGGAGGCGTAGTGAAAACGCGGTAACTATTTGATTTGACATTTACTAAAGAACGATAACAGGACCCTGCACGTTGTTTATATATACAATTTTTCTCTAACACTATGTGTTATTGAAAATCTATGTTTATTGTTTATCCATCCCTTAAGATCATATCACTGCTAATATTTGTTACATTAGATATGTACATTACTTATGGTAAGAAACATCCATCTATATAAACTTTCGCGTTTGCTATATTAGTAGGATATAACTACACGTTACAATGTTTACTTTGCGCTACTATATTTATATACAATTACAATATTTATACAGTGATACCCACTACGAACTAACATCATTTGTTATGAACAATAATTCGACTAAATAAGAATATGTGCAATAACGAACACGACGAAAATTGAATCAACTAATGGATTCCAATAAAGCTATTCTATTTTAGAAGCAAGAAATCAGAGATAAAGATGTGCCTAATTTAAAATTATAAAACAGCGCACGTACACCAGATTTTCGGCACCAAGAATTTTCACTAACTCAATCGAGATACTGAGTCGGGAATCGAAAAATCGCTATCTATTCGAAGAATACGACATTAGGTACAGTGGACGACGCGTCAATCCTGAACTACAAAAACAACAAGTAATATGAGTGAAATTCAATAGATATCGGCAAAGATTTCGCAGACCGCGACTCAACCTAGCGATCCTCCCACTCAACTAAAGCAGGACCTTCAAGATCTACTTGCGACGGCATCTAAACTGCTGATGCATCTCTTGCAACCTTCTTCTCGCCAGCCTTCTGCTTAACCACGACAAGGCCCAAAACAATATAGACCATTTAGGTATACCGTGCCTCTTCCAGTGCATATGCTCTCTGGCTAGGACAGCGCTGTCTTTGCCTTTCCTTTTTTTTTTAGGGGGAAATGCATTCAGCTGCCGGCCACCGGACGATTGAAGCCATTCGTCCGGAGTTGGAGGAGTGGGTTGGGCGCCGGCATGGCAGCCTCTCGTTCCGCATGGTGCAGGTACTGACCGGGCATGGTTGTTTCGGCCACTACCTGCATAAGGTTGCACGTCGGGAGATGACGCCGCGGTGTCACCACTGCGGTGCTCCCGACGACACGTCCGAGCACACACTCAGTGTGCTCGGCGTGGCAACAACAGCGCAGCGAACTAACCGCTGCGCTGGGAAACAGCTACCTCTCGCTGCCGAGCGTGGTCGTGGCCATGCACCGCGGCGAGACGGAATGGGAGGCTGTCGCCTCCTTCTGCGAGAGCGTCGTCTCGCAGAAGGAGGCCGCGGAGAGGGAGCGGGAGGAGGACGTCGAAGCCGCTCCCCTCCGCCGCAGACGGATTGGTAGGCGACCCTACCGTGAGGCTGCGTGCGCGTCCGGCTAAGCGCGCACGCCGTGGTGCAGTCTCTCTGTCTGGGGGACTGTCCAGGGGTTCTCGGACACTCCTTTGGCGGTGGCTTGACCAACTCTTGGTCGAGCTGGCCCCGGGACACATGGCGGTCGAATCGCGAGAGCGCACCCCGCCATGTGCCTCGTATGGGCCCAGAGAACTCGGGGGGGTTTTAGTGGGTAGGCCGGTCCTCTTGACCGGAGAGCTCCACACACGGCCGCGTCTTACCAGCGCGGTGTCATGGTGCACAAGGTCGCATTTCCCCCCCTCAAAAAAAAAAGGGGGAAATGCATTATGCACCTTGACACCGCGCTGGCTAGGCGCGGCCGTGTGTGGGGCTCTCCGTTCTGAGAGGTCCGGCCTACCCACTAAAACCTCCCAGTGTTCTCTAGGCCCATGCGGGGCACATGGTGGAGTGCGCTTACACGATTCTACTGCCATGTGCTCCGGGGCCGGCTCGACCTAGAACTAATCGAGCCAACTCCAAGGGTGAGGTGCGGTCTTCCTTATCACCAACGACTCTGGTTGAGATTAATCGGTAGGCTATTCTGGTCAAGCTGCCTCAATTGATTTGTTGTTCGAAATAATAACCGTTCCATCTAGTTACGATGCTATCCATGAAGATTCTCAGCCATTCCTCTAAAGGGGAAAAAAACGAGTGACACAAGGACCATATGTTATATTTTGTTGTCTTTAGTACTCGTACAGTGTGTATCATGAGTTAAAGAAGCTTCACAATGTCTTTCAAAGCCGTCGGATTGGAGAATTGTTTTCTTTGATTACATTATCATTTTACGCTATCGTGTGATAAGAATATGGTTAAGACACCGCTGTATGAGATTAGTTAGTTAATGTAATGTATTATTAATAGAATTTATGGCATGTAGCACGTATTGTTACTTCTTTCATATGCTTGGGTGTGTAATATGATGTATTTTGTGTAATATAATGACGTCCTCCGTAGTTGAGTGGATAGTTTTCAAGGTCGCCATCTCTGAGGTTCCGGATTCGAATCCCAGTGGAGGCAGATGTTTGTGTAATGAATGCGAGCATTTGTCATGATTGTTAATATATATTTCTATCAAATATATTTATATATGTATGTATGTGTATCCGTTACCCTTCAGAGCTAATTTTTGGCTAGGTTATAGGGGAAGTGTAAGAAATATTTATAAAAAAAATATATGTGTATTAGCTTTCTCAAACGTCAATTATGTTTAATATGTTCCACGGACCTTTATTTACACAAAAGGGTCTTTACAGGTACTTATTGACATAAAACATAAATTAATTTTAAGGACACAAAAAGCTTAAGAGCTACGTTACCTTGTACGCGACTATGTACTAGGAAAAAAAAATACTCTACACCTCGGAACTTGGGACCTTCTAGAAAAGAACAGGCAATGAACTGAAGGTCTAATTTTGTATGTCCTCTTTTGAAAATCATAAAAAAACATATTTACATTTCAACACAATAAGAATAACAGATATATACTCGTACATAGGTTTGGTCAACGTTATTATTTATTTAATACAGAATCATTAAATTATATATTACATAAATTAAATCCAAGCATTTTCATCATTTTAGTAATCATATACCTTGTAATACCCCTTTTTTTAACAAGTTCTTTATCAGAGTATTTTAACAATTTCTTTAAATTTATTACAAGATAAAGCAGCAACACTTTCTGGAAATGTATTGTAGAAAGTTACAGACTGAGATAATTCGATAGGTCATTTTAGTGGAGACGCCTCGATTTGTTTGAGCTCCGACATAATCACCGTGGCCCTTGCTTGGGGGGGTAATATATTAATTCTTATAATTATATATAACATGATATATATATAGGTTATATAAAACACACAATTTTGAATGTTCCTTATTTCACCTGCCTTTTAGAGCTTCTAGAACATTTGCAGTGTTTAATTATATACTTATATAGGTACACAAATATTAGTATATTTTTCTCTCTGAAGAGGAGACGGCCCGACTGGCGGCTAAACTCAGCCTAAAAGCCTCGAGTCCTAATGACCTTTTTGGCTGGGAATGAGAGCGACCGCTTCCCAGGAAAAAACGCAGAGCTAAGCAGCAAACCAGCTCACGGTTCGCGTAAGTGAGCCAGAGCCATAAATCGGTTCACAGATCAGCTCACACAGTATCTCTCAAGAGTCGCCAAGTATTTGTTATTAATTCATAATTGCCCGACCGAACCGGAACCATACCAGCAAGTCACAGATTAGAGAAAATATCTCAAAAACTATCTACTTTGTGTATCTACTTTAGTCTATTGCATGTTTCAATTTAGAGACTGTAGAGAGTCTATAGAGTTTCTCTACAGTCTCTCTATAATCTATTTTCTCGTTAAGCTGCATATCAAAGATTCAAGTCTATTTGATCCGAGTATTTCAACCAATTCTGACACGAGGAATCACGTGATCTGCTCCGACACCCAACTATTTGTTTACCAAGCATTTTGTTGTAACGTTAAAGAGTAGACGGCGGCGAAGCAGAAAACCGGATACGCACGCAATCGTGTGCCAGTAACCTCTTAAATCTCTTCGTTAGAACAAGAGGTTACGTTTGACATACGTGAGTCATACAAAAGAACGATTCCCATACTACATTTTCCGTTCGAAGCTGGTGATGTGCTACTAGTATAAAGATCGTAGGCATAATAAGCAATAGTAACAATCTTTTCATAATAAAAGTGACCCTCCCCTTCTTTGTGTGTGCTTTTCTCTATATCAAATTATTCTATTTATTACTGTTTAAGTCTGACATTAAAAGAAGAGTAATGTCAGGAAACAAAGTGAAATTGACCTCATTGTCAGACCTTGTCAAGAAAGGCGCATTTGGCTGTGCATGGAGGCATGCTGGTTCCTACGCTTATATACATAGGAGTGAATACTGGGTGTGACAAAAGATGGATAAAAGCAAGATTAATGCAGTGGGATGAGGCCTTTGGTGGGAATGGCTGGACTGACAATGAAGGATAAAATGCGAAAAAGTGTGATAAAGTATTCACACTATTTCGCACATTTGTGCGGTGTGAAAAGAAGTGTAGTGACAAAAATCGAGGAGGGAATGCTTAGATAGTTTAGACACGGAGAAAGGATGGACGAAAGACAACTGATGAAAGAACTTTATATGTAATATGAATGGACCAGTCGGTAGGGAACTACTTATACAACATATTTGGACCAAATAGGTGTTATACTGAAGGTAGGTCAGGTCAAGGGTAGCCGTAACCGACGAGCGTGCATTAAAGTAATAATAAAGGTCGAGGAAGCTAAATAAGTATGTTTGGACCATAGCAAGCGGAAATCTATGATCTCTGCCTACCCCCATGGGAGAGAAAATTTATTACTGAAATTGCAGTTAAAACTATTGCAGTAAATCTGCAGATAACGGAAGCGACTTTATTTATACTATGTGTAGATATTAATACATATTAATGCATAAATCAGTTTTACTTTTAATTTTTTAAAAATGTTAACAGAAGTTTCCGTTAATTTTGAATCTACTATTCAGCAAAAATACGAAACTCTATGCAACACGTCAAGAAACACGTTCTCACAAGTGGGTTTAGCCTAGTCGACTATTACAACACGACAGGTTTATCATAACGATATAATGTATAATTTTGTTCATGCGTTAATGATTAACGGTAACTTTCGTTAAATATTCCATAACGTTACGCTTCACTGTATAACGATGTTATCTCTTTAGTAACGGAGTAGCGATTAACTTCCAACTGCAATAAATTAGACACTCTTTTATCGAGAAATGCATAGCCGTTTGCAACAAAGTTCCACAAAGTATTAGCGATGTACCTACCTTTTCACAAATTTAAATCATTTGTCAAAAATACTCTAATGAAAAAGGTTAGGAAAACAGTTTAAGGATTATTTAAACGATAACAATGCTTAGGATTTATTTTAATAACTCAATAGTTACGTTGCCAAGTAGTTTGACTGTAGTAAATAACGTAATGGAAGTAGCTTCTTAGATATAATGTGCACTTGATTAAACTTGTAAAGAATGTTGGATTCAGGCTATTTATCTGAGGCCAGCTCTAATTGACGAATCTGTAAAAATACGTCATTCCAGTACAAGGTTTGAAGAACCAATGGCTTAGCATCTTTGACGTGAATTGAGTGAAAAAAAAAGTGATTGTATAAATAATATTCAAAGAATTAATTTTTGAATTAGATTTTGTTTTTGTAAAATTTTTGCAAACCGAATTACGTCGTTATATGACTGTTGGGATGTGGTAAAAATCAAAGTGCATTGACAAAAAAAAACCTATTTGAAGAATAAAATGTTTGGTTTGAAATAAATTATTATGTTCTCTATGACGATATTTCAGATTGAATCTCTGACGAATGGAATTGTGTCATAAATGCATTTAAAGGGAACGCTAGTCCTCATAGTTAGCTAATTCCGAATATTCCAACTTGTTGTGGACGGTAACGCAGTTATGGTAGCTCGCTCGTTGAAACTCTATGGAGTTTGTATCGCCATAAAGTCATTTAAACTTACCAATCTAATTGGACGAGCCAGAGAGGTAGTAGATAGTTCTCGCTTAATTATGATAATAAAGTTTTAAAAAGGTAAGGTAGTTGGCGTAGAAATGGCGTAAAGGGTGAGATTCGATTCTGTCACGTACCGATATGTTATTATATTGTTGCTTATATATACGTTTTTATAAAACATGGTTTGCGCACCACCCACGTTCTGGAGGGCTGTAGGTAGTGTTTAGTTGGTAGGCTGGCCTTCCGCTAGAGTCCAACATAACCATCCGCCGTAGACTGGTTGCGGGTGGTATCCGGTGTGAGGTCATCCAAGCACCAGGGGGTTGTTAAGACGACCACTGTGGCGCGCCCCCTATGAGGATTCACTACCTTCCCCCGTGGGAAAAAAAAATAAATAAAAATAAAACATGGTCCCTTATAGGTAAGGCGTGCGCGGGGATACAGATCCAACGTGTAGAGGCCATTTAAGTGAAATGTAATGAACCGTACCTTTTTTTTTGTTCCCCTGAGGGAAATGCATTAAATTGCATACCCCGGCTGTGGCGAGCCAGCGGGTATGTGGGGCTCTACTCCCCAGAAAGGGGAGGCCTACCCACTAAAAACCTCAGGGATGGCCTTCCTCAGGCATGCAAGGAGCTCTCGGGAACGCGAAGCGACTTTCGGAAACCCCCAGCCTCCGCTCATCCTACAGGGGAGCCCTCCTCGGGGGAGGCTACACTATCTCCCCCGATCTCCTCAACCGACGACGCCCCCCGGCCACGGAAGCGGCGTGGTCCATCCCGGGTCGCCGTATCCGCGGGCGTGACTTCCTCGCGCCCGCCGGTGACCCGCGGCGGCGCCGCAGCTGTGCTACCGAGCCCGGCGCCGCCTTCTTCGAGCGGGATCGGCCATCTCCCGACCCCAGCTAAAGGCTATACCTGTTAGATGCTCAGAACTATTCTTATAACTGGTCACAACGTTTGTGGATTTATGCATTTCGATTTCGGCGCTAGTGAGAATCGGGTTGATTTAAATATGGCAGGTGATTCTCCGCTCACTCAATGGGCCACCCAAAAAAAGCAGGCCAATATTGGTGCGAAGAGAGCAACATTGATGTGAATGGCTAAGGGTCTAGAAAGGCGTGTCTGCGATAGCGATCGAGACGCCCGCCGTCGACGGTATGACATTAACCGCTCGCTGGCCCGACTTGACCTTGACGCACACCCCACATTGCCCCGTAATTTTTTATACTTATCGCCGCGCCGCGCCGCGAGGCTCGAGTTTCACAAAACCATGCATTGTGCCACTAACTTGTGCTTGTGTTATTGTAACACTAACAACACATCGGTACCTCACCGACAGATCGCCACAAGCTGCCCTGAGAGAGACTGACTGCACTGATGGGGCATTTATTGCTGTTAAAGGGCATTAAATCCCGCTGTCACTTCCTTATTATTATTTATAATATTAGTATAGATATACGTGTATATTTATCCGTTCTCATGGTGATGGAAGATATTCATAGGTAGTTAAGTAAATACTGTAGGATTGAAGGAATTTCTAATAGAATTCTATTAAGCAAGATTTATATATTTTTTTATATTGATTCCTGTAATTGTTTTTTTTTATAAATTAATATATCTTACACTTACACCAATTAGCCGAATAAGTAATTAATAAGTATTAGCCCAAAGTAAGTCTGTAAGGCTTGTGTTATGGGATCTAGGGTAACCGATAGACATACATATATAAATAAATTTGATAGAAATAAATTATAGCAACCATGACTAAAGTACAAATGCTCGCATTCATCACGCAAATATCTGCCCCCACCGGGGCTCAAACTCGGTTTTATTATTATTTTATTATGAAACCCGAAATTATATGTTATATATAAACTATAGGATACAAAAAAGATAAATTGTTTTGTTTAAAGTTATAATAAATTAAACACACGCGTAGGAGCGTCGGTAGCGCTGTGGATTCGGTGTCCGTGTACGAATCGGCTGGTTTTAGGGGGTCCGGGTGCGATCGTGCCATGTCCAATGTTTTTCGATTTTCGAATTTCATATCCTACATTTATTCGATTCTGTTATGGTGAAGGAAAACATCTTGAGTCAACCTGCATACACCTGTGAAGAAATTCAAACGTGTTGACTACATGCCAATCAATCCACACTAGGGATATTCATTTAATATCGATATATCGAATTATTCGATAGTTGCCATACGATATATCGAAATAAATCGATATATTGACAAATATTTTTGTATTCGATATATTTATGAAAATATTGAATCGATTAAAAAAGCTAAAGCTTACTCATAATGACAACGGAACCGAAATAAATTATGACATTAATCAATGATTTCAGTTTTGAATCAATTTTATTATCCGGTAACATCTGTGTGCAGCGATAAATTTGAACGTTTTTGAGACATAATTTTGGCAAGAAATAAACGGTTGCGGTGTCGTTTACAGATTACATTAAAAACAAGAAAAATACTTTATAAAAATTAAAACGAATAGCGCCAAGAAGGTCTCCTACCATGGTGCCTGCGCGCCCGCATCCGCTCCCTAGTCTCCTTCGAGATGGATTGTACTCGACCTAAGGATAATCAAGATCGATAAACAGCCTTCAAATCTTACCTGTAGAAGCCAAAATGACCTCGACGGGCAGGCGCGGGCTGAGCCCGCCAGCAGCCTTGCTGACGGCGCGAGGTGCAGCACGCAGCCGCAACGGCACCGAGCTCCTACTTCCGCCACCACCACTGAAGAGTCACCAGCCCACGGACGAGCGGTGCATTCACATGCTTCTAACTCCACTGCCTCTCCCTAATGAATAGAACATTGTCATGTTTATATAAGATTCATGCCTGGACGATACCTCTGGATATGCTTCGACATAAGTCAGAACCGCAATCTCCGTGTCCATGTCCACACGAAGCTGCCGCTTTCTTTTGAAAGAACCCTGCAATTCCAGGTTTTTCAAAAAATTTGTAATAACCTTTCTTGTTGGCACATACCGCAACGGATGCTTATTGCGGTACCACACTAATGCAGCTCCCGCATTTCGATTATTGACAAAATACGATTCTAATAAGTCAATTTTTTCACAATTAGAAGACATTTTTGCGAAAATCCTTAATTAATAACTCATATTAGATGATTGACAGATTTTCTAATCAAATTCAAAATTTGAGGGTAAAAATTCTTTTTATTTACTTTACAGTCAATTCTACCCACTTCCTGGCCATAACAAAAAGTTTGACCGTCGTAGATTTTTGTTTCTGTTGCCGAAATGTATGGGAATTTTTTTTGGCGGTTTCTGTCTTTCCTAGTACTGAAAGCTAAAATGGTCCCATAGAGTTTTTTGATCCCCACATGAAATAGAATCGATTGGCATAAAAAAATTTTTTTGGACTTTTTGCATTTTTTTGCCAACTGTAAGTTTTTTACAAAATCTGTGAAAGCCGTTCAAAATATGTCAAAAAGTTAGGGAAGGTCTTCTAAGAACGTTTTGCTGTAACTGCAACGGTTAAGGTACTTGCCCTTACTGCCCCGTTTCAAAAATACACCCTGTATAAGCGGAGTGTGTCAGGTGACAGAGAGTCCTATCATGATTCGACCGGTCCACACTGGGAACCGGATCGCACCCTAGAACGTATGCAACACTAAAGGCTGCGCCGCCTCGCCGTTTCCTCGAGATGACCAGCGCTATCAGTTAAAGCCGGTAGGGGCTCTGCCGTTCTGCCGTGATTAATTAGTACTCTAGCCTTCTGCTAGAGTCCAACATAACCACCTGCCGTAGACCGGTTGTGGGTGGTGTCCGTTATAAGGACGTCCAAGCAACAAGGGGTAATTAAGACGGCAATAAAAGTAGCGCACCTCTTACGAGGATTCACTGTCTCTTTCTTTGAAAAAAACGCTGACAGAGACAATATTCGATTACGATACGGCGAATGAACATCGAAGCTACAAGAGCGAACACTAAGCGATTAGTCAGTATTGGTTAGTGTTAAATTAATTAATTAAAAAGTGTATTCTATAGTGGAGAACCACATTATTTACAGTGAAAAACCACACCTAGTAACAATATTTATCATTTTCGAATTTCTGTACACCCTTTTGCTCATAAGCAAATAAACATTCTGTTCATTGTTTTCGACTATGAACTGTTTTTAAGAATCAAACTTATAAAATAACCAGTCTCCAAGCATATGAATTTAAAGCATTATATGAAACTTTTTATCAAATATACCTATTACAAACTATATTAAGAATATATTACAAAAAATGAGCTACAGAATTGATCGAACATATTTGGGATATAATATATTATATATAATAATATAATATGCATTTGATGAGCCATGGTGAAAAGTCAGGCTTAGTTTTACTTTACTAATATGTCTATAGCTAGTTCTTTTTTTATTTGAGGATTTATTGTTAACTATAAATTCTATTATTATTTCGCTCATTTCAAAATTCGCCTAAAAATAAATTGATTGGTCTACATTAAATTCAGATAGAAAAATATAATCTTAGTAACATCGTTTAGGATATATTTAAATACACAAAAATTGGCATATAAAATAAAATTGTTTTTTTATGAATACTGATCTTCCTTCGTTTTTTCTGTGATTTCTTCTTGTTTCTCTTCATAATCAACGCCCTTTACACTTTCTTCGCTACCCTCAGTTTTATCTCCCTCTTCTATAATATGACCCTCGCTTACTTCAGTTCTCTCATCAGTATTAGCATTACTTTCAGACAACGACTCCTGCTCAATAGACGATTTCGTGATCTCTTCAGTCAAATTTGGCCGAGATTTAAATGATATGTGAGAAAATTCGATATCCTTTAAAATAGACTTTTGTACTTCTAATTTACTTTTCTCTAATTGCTTTTCAATATCATCCAATGTATTTTCTTCCTCTTTTTCAACAGAAATATCAGTTACACTTGATTTAGATGATTGTTGGAAAGACAAGATACTATCCTTAATTGTTACTTCAGGATGTGAACGTGGAGGCACTAGTTGAATGCTAGGTATTGTCTTTAGGCTACTTAATGAAGTTGCGGAAGTTGATGCACTAAAGACACTATGTTTATCTGATTTCATAGATTCTCTTGATAGGAAAGACTGGGCTTGAGTAGAAATACCAGCTTTCTTCACAGTTCCTTTGGGTATGAAACCAAGATCACCTTCCTCATATATTTTACCAATTGATGCAAGAGTGTCAGCAGACTCTGTTCTGTGTATATCACGGTATTGACTTATAATATCTAGCAAACGTGATAATAAAATTTGTCTGTCCATTATTTCTCTTGTGGGATCAGATGTAGCCCATTGATCTAACTTTAACGCAGCTTGTATAGCTATGGCTGCATCCTTCAATATTTTCTTCAACTTTTTACATTCCATAACAATTTTTGAAGTATCAACCACCGATTTATTATGTGCACATAGTTTCGAATGCAAATTTTGTTCTAATATTCGAACTTGTAATGATAAACTTTCATTTTCTTTGATTAGCTTCTGAATCTTTGCATCTTTGGTTTCGAAATCATAGTCTCTCTTTGCATAAAAAGCCTGTTCTTTTTTCATTGTCTCAAAAGCTGTAGTTAATTGATCGATTACTTTGAGCTGTATAACATTTTTATTTATTGCTTTGTCTCTTTCCTCTTCTGCTAGTTCCATAGCAATTCGGGCGGTTCTCTCACTTTCCCTATATTTTTCATTCTGTTCAGATAGCTTTGCTTGAGAAGATAAAATGTTATCTAATTCGTTATTGATCGCGATATTTTCTCGAATAACTCTATGAGTAGAGGCTGCTATTCTCAACTCAGTAGCATCTTGAAAGTCTTGAGCCAGTTGCAATAAACGTGCTTCCATCTCTTTTTTTAATTTATCCTTACCAATAATAAACTTCTTTTCTGCATCGTAAATGATTCTCTTATATTTCATTTCTTGATCTCTAAAATCTTGTTCTTGTTTGTCGAATTTTTTCATCAAGTCATCTCTGATAGCTCTAAACTCTTCTAAAGTATTTAATTTACCTGCTAATAATTTATTTTCCGATGTCAGTTGATCTTTCATAATTGTAAAATTCTTTTCCAGTTCAGTGACGGTTTGTTTGAACTGAGCCGTTTCTATTTCTCTAGTTTCCTCTAATCCCTTGACTTTTTCTTTTAATTCATTATTTTCTTCGTTTTTCAAGTTTAGTGTTTTTTTTAAATATGCAATGATGTCAGCCCTGTCTTCGTCTAGTTTATCATAAGCTTTCTGCAACTCTTCATTACGTTGTTCATATTCATCAACGGCTGTACGAAGTCTGGCGATCTTTCGATTTAGTTCAGCAATCTGTAGTTCCATGAAAGTTCTCTCTACTTCAGTAAAGGTTCCACCAGCTTTATGCTGAGAAGGCTCCTCATTTTCCTTCTTCTTATCTTTTTTGGGTGCCATTCTTGTAAAATTTAATATGAAAAATAAATTATTTACCGTACCCTGTCACAGTTCGCGCAAAATATTGTATTGACATAACAATCTCGGTAGCTAGGCAGCGACACGTTGCCACGAAACTGTTATTTTGTCACTTACGCACATAAATAATCATTGAGCATATAAACTCTACACGTAGATACTAATAGCGCTAGTAATTATACTCTCAATGGGGCTAACTCGTATCAAGCTTATCGTTCTCGTATCGTTTTGGTTTAATTCCGTGGAAATTGTTCATACAAATATATGAAATTTCCTCAAGAATTACAATATAATATAAAATCTCACTTTAAACACCTTCATGATCTTCCAAGACTTGTGTATTGGCTTACAATAAATAATTTGACTTTTAATTAAAAATTAAATAATGTATCAAATTCACTTTGCTCATGTGAGAAAAGTTGCTGCTCGTTTATATATAAACAGTGATGTCATTGAACTGGTAAATAATGCAAAATTCTTAGGCACTACGTTAATGTCACGGCTACAATGGGATCCACATATTGAAATCTTCGCACACGTACGCAGTAATAAAAAAAAACAAAAAATAAAATAAATTTATAAATGTTCAGTTTCCATAAAACTAACAACACGTCCTTGCGAAAATGTATAGATTTTTAATAAGCTACCAAAAAATATTATTGTGTCACAAATTTAGAAAAATTTGTGACTTATCGGGTATGAGTATTTTATGTATTTATTTAGCCAGTTTGTAGTAATCACTTAAACTAACAGACTTTGTTTTAACCTGAATCATTCGTATTACGTAAAGTCCAAAGGTGGGTGCATTTGTTTTTAGAACAACACTAAACACCACAGGACCAAATGATGCCTTATATATGAAAGTACGATAATTGTTGTAATGTTGCGGACCTCACAATAGAAATCCGTCGACAAACGTAAAGTTTCACTTTGGGTAAATTTTAATTACCCAATAAGGGGCTCGTAGGTGGCGAAAAAGTCACCTGTAGACCTCTAAGAAATATTAGGACAAAGAACAATAAATAGCCGAGGACTAATCTCGGCGACGAAGAAATACAAACGAAGATTCTTATACCAACCTCACAATATTTGGCTCCGTAAGCCGGTGGGGGCGAGTCGCAGAAGCGATGCCGGCTGCGCGTGCGCGTGGAGCAGTGCGCGGGCGCGGGACACGGCGACCACGCAGACCACTCGCCCCACCCACCCGCGCCGCCTTCTGTCATATTTTATTAGTTTTGTTGCAAATTGAAGGAACAATAATGGCAGGAAACAAAGTTAATGGGGCCATACTTAATCAACATTCATGCTTAGAGGCGTGCTGGTCCCAATGCTTATGTTTGACAATAAATGCTAGGTGTAATAAAAAAAAGAAGGATAAAAGTTGGATTAATGTACTGGAAATGAGAGCTTTGAGAGAAGTGGCTAGATTAACCATCAAAGATTAATTGTAAAACAGTTGCGAAACCAAAAAGAAATGCTCAGACTGTTTCGACACATTACAAGGATGTACGAAAGACGACAGATAAAGGACGACAGATGTGAATGGGCAAGTTGTTAAGGAATGACTTAGATGTACATACATGTTTGAGCAAACAGTAGATACGTGTGCGTGAAAGTATTGATAAAAGTCAATGAAGCGAAGGAAGTATGTTTAGACCATAGTAAGTGGACAATTTTGATCTCTGCCTACTCCCATGAGAAAGACAACACATTCAGCATCTTTAAAAGGCCAAGATGACTCGCGTTTTCACGTTCAGGTCCTTTTTTCTTTTCACACCCTCTTCAAGGTATTAAATAAAATATCTTGATTAGTTCAATAGATGAAATTTTTTTTTAATCCAATATCCAATTAATAAAGCCGTCAACAATATGGCAAGTGAAAGCTTACACCCAAATGAATGTGTCTCTAGAATGAATACTTCGTTATTTATATATAACTTAACATAGTAATTTCTTTTGTCATTTAGGTTATATAGACGTTTTTTGTTATTATTGTTGTTATTACAAATTCCTAAAACTGAAGGACAAAATTTATAAGTCAATAATCAATCCTGTCCTCGTGTATAGATTTGAATGTTGGCCTGTCAAGCAGATGAACAACGATTGCATGTTGCTGAAATGCGTATATTAAGATGAATGTGTGGAGTTACAAGAATAGATAGGGTGATGAATGAATATATTAAGAGAATTTTAAGTAGCTCCTATTATTGAAAAATTGGGAAAAGGAGACTTTCCTGTTATGGTCACGTATTAAGAAGAAAATGGTTGCATTATTTTATCGAAAGTGCAATAGCAAATAAATAATTTTTAAAATTTTAAATAAATTAACCTTAACTTTTGGTTTTGTTAATTTATTTGTTAAATTGATTAATTTGTTTTATAACTTTGATTTAACTTTGTAATCCCAGACAAGGAAGGATTGAGTGAGGAATGAATATATCAGGGGACGTCTCAGTTGAAAAATTTTAGAGAAAGTAGACTTTCCTGGTATGGTCACGTATTAAAAAGAGGGAATAATCATGTTACTAGAAAAGTTATGGACATGAAAGTGGATGAGCGTGTGGAGAGAGAAAGACCGAAGAAACGATGGATGAACTGTTTGAATGATTATATATTGAAGAAAGGAGTGAGTGTCGAAATAGCGAGAGGAAAGTGGAAGAGGGAGACATGTTGCGCCGATCCCAAACAAAATTGGGAACAGGGCAAGAGAAATAAGAAAATAACAATATTGTTAATAGGAATAAGAAACGCCCACTTTTTTACTTCTTCTCTCTTCAAGTATACAATTTTGTGGTCCTATTATCATCTGATAGTTTAATACCTGAAAGAGGTGACGTGGGCAAACAGTCCATCCTGACGTCTGCCACAGCGCCGGTGACCGCCTGAGATACATAAACGAAGCAGTACTCTGGGTATCTCTCGCTGAACAGTCTACAGTCGAAAGACGTCGTGTGTTGACCTCTGGAAAGAAACTCGTCTTGTTAAATAATAACTGTTTTATGCATTTCAAATTAAATAGCTCCATCTTGGAGAGGAATCTAATAGCGTAATCGCAAAATCGACTGTATTTATATCGTTATATATGTATATTTTAAATCTGAATACGCAAAAAATACCTACTATCAATATGGGAATCAATATAATCAATAATATTAATAGTATTCTACTAGTATATACAAAAAAATGGGCCAGTGCGGATTGGTAATTACATCCCACCAAAACATTAATGTAAAAAAGGACAGCCAAGTTCAATACAAAAATTATGCTTGGGTGTGGGTTTCGCCGCAATAAGAATGGAGATCTAAATGAGTACCAAGTTCTACGCAAAATCGAAATATGTATTTATAGGAATAAAAGAACATTATGAATAAGTTGTTTTATTTTACTTGTCCTGTTTTCATTACATCAGTCATTTTATAAAGTTATTCAACATTTTAATTCTGATAAAAACTGTTATTTTATTTCTATAAATATTGAATTTTCTATTACTGAACATATGTATATAGATAATATAAATATTACTTAAATTAGGTAATTATGAAATACAGACAAAAATATTCAGTAATAGACACCTAGCCTATTGCAATTGGCTCTGAAACGGTCCGTTTTATTGTCATCTCGCTAACTGTTAATCACCACCGCATTAATTAACTATATCCGGCATTAATGACGTCAATATAGGCGTCGAATCATTTATTTCGCACGTTAATATGCACTTAATGGTCAATGACCAATTATGAATAAGCGTGTATGTTGCGGGGTCCCGCAAATGGTGTGGTAATGACATTCACGATTGCATTATCCCTTTTTGCTATTTGGTTTTATATGAAGTCCTGATTAATTGATCTGGTATGTTATACGCAATTTGTGTTTAAATTGCTTAATAAAGTATAACATATAAAAAAAATATTTTGTAATCTTTTTTTTATTATATATTTTTAATAAATACTTTTCTGCAACGGATCTCTTCAAAGAATGCATTCATCAAAAATCAAAACCTCTATATTACAAGTTGTTACATCTTACATGGCAAGCAATGTTATTGCATTTATAAATAAATTAATTAATATTTCTTACACTCGCACCAAATAACTTAACCCATAGCAAGCACTATAAGGCCTGTGAATGTTAAGTTTGTATATACGAGTATATTTAAGTCACTCTATCTATTAAAAAAACCGCATCAAAATCCGTTACGTAGTAAAGATTTATGCTTACATAGGAAGAGAAAGCGACTTTGTTTTATACTATGTAGTCATAACAAAGTAAGTTTCCATAATTATCTTATTAGACATACTTTATGTGATTGCAAAACATCTAATTTATACTGTAGAAACTGTCATAATAGGTATTTTTTTATTGCTTGAAAGAAGGACGAAAAACATGGCTCTATCTAACGTAGGGCTGCCATACGTCCCGGTAGACCGGGACATGTCGTGTCCCGATGTTCCGGTCATCAAGTTATTTGTCCCGGTATGCATACAATTCGTTGTATCTCAAAAATAACACATGTAAATGATATCCGCGTCTCGCGCCTCCGGTTTAAATCGTTGCAGTGTTTTGTTAAGTCAAGTGTCAAAGACCATATTCAAAGTAAAAATCACAAGACGAGACTAGCACTCACAAAGCAGAAAAGTTATTTTCATTGCTGATACAGTACTTTACAGAAAAAGAAGGATTGACAATTAAATCACTGAAATTTAACTCATTGCCGAGTGAAACATCTGATACAATCACTTCATTTTGTATAAAATCGTTGCAGGATCAAAACATCATGCAAAATATTGTTGCTTTTAGTGCTGATAACACAAGCGCTAACTTTGGAGGAAAAGATAGGCGTGGAGTTTATAATGTTTTTTTTTTAATATGGCAGCCCTAATTTAACGTCATCTTTTTTGAACCTCCTTCTGAATATTAACAAAAGCTTCTTCACAGAATTAGTGATTAATAATAGCCAAGGAGAACAGTTCATCCTGAGTTTGTGAGTGGCCGGACAAGGGTGATAATCTGACACTGACTCAAAAAATATCAGTGTGGGATCTTCTGGTGGAATATGTCATTATTTATACACATATACATTCATACAAACACACGCACACACACACACACACACACACACACACACTTATATAATATATACAATATTATCCTATTATTCAATATTTATAATGTGTGCCAGTATGTCGATATCGAGACTTCTGTATCGATAACTCCGTATTCACATGATCTCCGCACTAACTGAGTAGCAAGTAAACTAACTGGGTTTTTTTGCGTTGGATCGTGTGGTTCCGGCGCATCTCCGATATCAGTCAAACCAGTCGAGAACTAACACGTCGCGACGTGCACGTATACCGCTTTGCTCTCACTGCCTAGACGCTAGCGCATTACATACGGTTACGCTTACTATCTAGCGCTTTTTCTTTTCTTTCTGTGTGAACGTACTTTCCGTACTATGCATATATCCAATTGTATGTTGTGGACTTATTAAATTGTAATCGTGAGTAAGACTTTTGATTTCGACATCTCCTATACTCACCAACAACCATCCTATCCCACTAAATCAGCATATAAATATTAAAGATTTTGAGTACGCAGTAGACGCAGTGCTTCGATTCCCTCCCGGACAAATATTTTGTATGACTTGCCGAAATATGTCCCAGTTTGCGCTTATGTACTCATGTAAGTTTCTATGTTTTCTAATAGTATATTATGACGCAGTCCCAAAGTCCAAAAAGTCCCAAACCATTTTTTTTATTATTTGTTCCATTTGATGTCTAATTCGTAGTTCTATTAAAGTGATAAATTTTTTTGAAGAATCTACAATCTGTTACCTTCTGACTCTCTGCTCGGCGACATATCGCAGCCTCTCGCCATCCCTTCCGAAGACCCTCACTCTGTCAGCGCCTTCCAGCACGCACTCAGGGTATTGAAAGAGGACCCGCAGACCGTCCACACACGGCAGCACTGAGCCCCCGTGTACGTTCAATACGAACTGCTCCGACCAGTCAGCCTGAGAAAATGAAGCTAATTTAAATACTGATAAATTACCTTTATTTATTTCCCATTATATTTCTGAGATTTGTTTGATGAGTAGTGCTTTCTGTCATTTGTGAACAAACATACACAGTTAAGCCGCAGTATATAGCAATATTTAGAGATTGGTGGGTTTTTGAACATGATACATCCACAAAACAAGTACTAGAGCAACTAGTCCGCAACTGCTATATTATCTGTTGTATTAACATTAACAAGTTTTTGTAATGTATATATATACACATACATTAAAAGATCTAAGAGATGATTTCAAAGAATCTCAAACGGATCAAAGCGGCCAATTCCTTCTACAGCTTGGCAGCATGGAGTAAAATGAATTTATAAAGAAATATAGAGTAGCAATTTGGTATTTCAAGCACAGTTAGTTGGCTTGGAATTGTAATTTTTGGTACAAAATTTGAAACGAGCCCGAGGGTATGGTGGAAACTAGATGTACTGGAGTGGAGATGTGTACGCTACGGTCTAAATGGTAGAATTTACTCAAACTGAAAATGAAGCGAATGCGTGGATTATGAATATCAAATTAGTTGAGACAGGAAGTAAGTAGTTAGAATTGAGTTGGAATAATTATAGCGACCTACACAATAAATACTAATAATAGGAAAAAAGAATACAGAACACAACACGCAATATTACTTTGACTCTAGGTTGCACTTCACTTAAGCCCCTGCGTGATGGCATACGTAGGGCCAAGGAGGAGTCCAGGGAAGCTTTTATAGCGACCCTGGACAACGACCCGTCGGGGCGTCCATAACGGGTGGTGAGGGGGAAGTTCAAATCCTCTGCCCTCTCAACCTCCGCTATGGACCAGGGGCTACTGGACCAGTTGGTAGGGACACTGTTCCCAGATCCCGGTTCGTTTCAGCCCCCCAGAATGGCCCCCTGGAGGCTGCCGCGGTGGTGGTCTCTCCCGTGTCGAACGAGGAATTTGACACGGTGAGGGACAGGCTCCGGCGCAAGAAGAAGGCGACGGGGCCAGATGGTGTCCCATCGAAGGTGTTGGCCCTCGCCTTGGGACACCTGGGGGAGCGGTTCCGATCGCTGCACAACCTGAGCATCGCTTCGGGCCGCTTCCCCAGCCGGTGGAAAGCGGGCAGGCTATGCCTGCTCCGTAAGGAGGGCCGCCCCGTGGACTCCCCGGCTGGGTACCGACCGGTGGTACTGCTGGACGAGTCCGGGAAGTGTTTGGAAAAAATCTTCGCTTCCCGGATCGTCCAACACCTAGGGGACCGGGGGCCTGAGGCCGGTACGGAAGCCGACTGAGGATCAGTTCGGCTTCCGTACCGGTCGGTTCACGATGGACGCCGTGGCCCTTCTCAAGAGGTGGGCTCAGGGGGTCACAACCAAGGGTGAGGCTGTCGTTGCGGTGTCGCTAGATATCCGCTACGCATTCAACAGCCTCCCCCATGAGTGCACAAAGGAGGCACTCAAGTATCATCGAGTCCAAGTGGGGAGATGGAACACGGCGAGTTTTTAGTGGGTGCGAGCACCAGACTCTACTAGTGCGCCGGGGAATAAGATCTTTCTTCGGATTAGGCATTTCCTCCGCCTCAAAAAAAAAGGTAACTTAATATCTACTGCATCGAGTCAGGTAACTTAATGTCAACCGTGTCAAATCAGGTAAGTTAAAGTCAACCGCATCAAGTCAGGTAAGTGTATGTCATATCCCACGGCCCTGTCACGCCGCAGGCAGTTCTCCTCGGCGCGTCTGGCAGCGATGTCGGATGCGCTGTCGATCGAGCGCTCGCGGCAGGCGTCTGCGGAGGGGCATCGCTGAGGTTTTTAGTGGGTAGGCCTACCCCCTTCTGGGGGGGAGAGCCCCACATAATTCTGCGCTTTTCCCGAGGTGCAGGGTATGCAATTTAATGCATTTTCCTCAGCGATAACAAAAAAAAAGATAAGTTTATATCAACCGCACCAAGTCAGGTAACTTAATGTCAACGGCATCAAGTCGGGTTACATACTCTATTGCAACATTTTGAAAGCAAGCAATGCATATAAGTTAGAATGTCAACAATTCAGAAGTACAATTTTATTACTTCATGACTAAAAAAAATATAATTTATTGAACATAGACCGAATGAGTGTCGCCCTACAGTTTTGGAATAGTTACGTAAAAAGCAAACAAGACATGAAGAGTAGTTTTACTGAAAATCCAGATTAATCTACAAAACAGGAATATCCCTAAAAGCTTTTTAAAAGGTTGCTATAGTGCCGTCAATGATGTTTACATTAAGTTCGTTGTTTGTGCTTTATTTGGTGGACAGGTTTTGTGGCTTTTTGTGAATACAATTTACGATATGTGAGTCAGCAAATTAAATTAATTCATTGATATTATTTTCTGCAACGTATTATCAAAATATTTACGAAAAACGCGTTGAAACTATTAAAAGAGCATGCAACTGATTTCTTGAGTCATTGAGTTATATACTAAATCTTAAATTAAAATATATTTATATATATACATCATACAAGCTACATCAAAAAATCAATCGTAATGAAAAACCATCTAGTCACTGAAAACCTTGTAACATGCATGCTACATCAAAAACTTTAATCATATTGAAAAATATATGTATAACATAACTCTTTATTGTAGACCAAAAACAAGAACATGGACAAAAAAAAAGAAAACAACAAATTGCAAATGTACAAGAAGCGGCTTTATTGCTAAGCAGCAATTTCTTCCAGGCACCAGGCACCTTGGACCAGGAAAGTACTTAAAGGGGATTTAAATAGAGGATTGGTGCAGTAATTGGACATGACAATTACTAGATTAAATTAAGGAATCTTTGGCAGGAAGTGAACACGGACTTAATTCTTAAAGGACTCCAGCGTTCGCGCTCTTCTAATACTCTCAGGGAAAGAGTTCCATAATCAGACGGCATAAGCCGAAAAAAACTAAGAAAAGGAATCGGTACTTTGGGGCGGTATATCAAGAGTCAGATTAAAATTAGAACGTAAGGCACGACATGACTTGAAACCGGAGTACTATCCACTCGACTATGGAGGTCGTCATCATCGTTGTCGTAGGTAATCATTTTAGTTGATCACCATGTAAGACGCATGCTATTCGTACATTAGAAACATTAATTGTAATGAAAAGATCATCTATTTGCTGATATCTATTGCATGTCAGACGCATGTTATATTAGAAACTTTAATGATTGTCAGGTGGTTAATACTACTTTACATGAACGGTCATTAAATTAAAATAACAGAGGTAAGTCTCATAACACCGCTCCACTTACAGAGGTCCAAAATAAACAGAACTATAGTTAACATTGACGTTAAACGCACCGTATACAACAAGCGAGCATTTGGGAAAGGAAGCACCCTATAAAATATTCCAACAAGAGGCGTTTTAGCAATGAATCTCAATAAACGAGAATACCTTTCCATGAGTTTTTGGTAGAATTAAATAGAACGCTATAAATATCTTTATAGAGAGCGGAGTGTCGAATAAAATATGGGGCAAGCAACCCTGCAAAATATTTACTGGAGAGTATATTCATGAGGGTTTCCAGTGATTGTACAGTTTTTATTGAAGGTTGTAAAGGAATTTTGTTTCATGAGAGTTTTATATAGTAATAATATTGGAATTGTTCATGATTCAGGTGTAAAGGCTAAATTGAGCCAATTGAATACATAAATAAGTTTAAATTTAACGTTCATAAAATACTCTGCTTTATTGATATGATACTACAACATATCTATAGTATATATATAGTATAGTACTATAATATGTATATAGTATCATATACTAAAATATATGATGCTATATGTATAAATGATATATACTGATTGATATCAGTAAGAATAGTATTTAACAGTTTCATCAAAGTCCCATGGGATGAAACGCTGGGATAGAGAAAATCAACAGTGATAAAATTTTTGTTTTGTTCACTACTGAGTAACCTAAGTCAACTATATTGTACGAAATATGTTCAGGACTGTATATCATTCTGAAACAATTTGGTTAACGTACTTACAGCTCTTTTTCGATGTATTTGAAGACTAACTTAATATATAGGTCCAGTATCTCGAATATATGTATTAAAAGTTACTCTTTAATTGAGAGATCTGCTGATAGATTAACTCAAAATACTACAACTACTGACCTTAATAAAAGCAGCTGCAAAATCTTGAGGACCGGCTGCAGTAGCTGGCCTTAGGGTTAAGGCATAGTCACCTGCTAAACCAAACAGCTCACATCTCAGTGTCATGGTCCTACGACCGGTGAATCCGTGCATCTGCAAATAAAAAGACATTTTAAAAAGGTTTGATCTAATTGTAATCCACATTTAAATTCCGTAGAATTCTTTTTTGCTAATCATATGTATCATAATACATATGTAATATAATATTGAATTTAAAAATTGAGCATCTAATCAAATCTACTATCTATATACTAGGAAAGCTCAATACAACGTTGTAATGGGAGACCTCAGTGACAAAGTGGGAGTACAAGAACGCGGCGAAACGATAATCGGACCTAACGGTGTGGGGCGCCGAAATCACAGGGGCCAAATGCTGGTTAACTTTCTAGAGTCTCAGGGGCTCTTCTTAATGAATTCCTTCTTTAAGAAGAAGCCTCACAGAAAGTAGACATGGTGGAGCCCCGATAATGTGACAAGGAACGAGATAGATTTCATCATCACAGACAAGCGGCATATATTTAGAGACGTCTCGGTGCTCAATAGGTTTAATACCGGTAGCGATCACAGACTCGTCCGAGGCTCTCTAAATATCGACCTAAAGGCCGAAAGAGTTAGGATGATGAGACCTACTCTCCGAACTACGCTGTCCCAAATAGCCTTAGGTTCCGAAAAGTTCCAGTTGGAACTCCAAAATCGTTTCGCACTGCTGGAAACCACGGGCAACGTCGATGAAAAAACCGACACAGTGGTCAAAACGCTACAGGATGTGTCTCGAAGGTTGTTTCCCGGAAAACGCGGCAATAGGGAGTCCAAGCTCTCACCCGAGACTCTCGAACTTATGAAGAAAAGACGAGAAACGCAGGACGCCCAGATGTCTTCGTCAGATAGGCGGTCCCTAAACCTGAAAATCAGGAAGCTGACGCGACGTAACCTCCGACGCTGCAGCACTCATAATATCGAGGCTGCTATTGAGCGAAATAGAGGCACCAAAGTCTTCGCTAAGCTATTAGGTAGACCCCATCTGGCGAAACTTAGGACCAGGGATGGCGTAACCGTCACCTCTAAGTTCGAGATTCTCGAGGAAATCGAGAGCTTTTATAGGCACCTATACGCATCACGGATGACTAAACCATCGAGACCTAGCGACGATGACCACAGAGCCCCACTCACGCGCCACTACACCGAGGAAATCCCGGATGTCGACCCGGGCGAGGTTGAGGCAGCTCTCAGACAACTGAGTAACAACAAGGCGCCGGGTGATGACGGAATTACAACAGAGCTCCTCAAGGCCGGTGGGACTACAGTCCTGAAAGAGCTAGCTAGTCTCTTTAATTCTGTCATTCACCAAGGCTTAACACCACAAGCGTGGAGCGTGAGTGCGGTGGTTCTGTTCTTCAAGAAGGGTGACAAAACCTTATTGAAGAATTACAGACCTATCTCACTCCTGAGCCACATTTACAAGTTGTTCTCGAGAGTAGTCACAAATCGCCTCGCTAGAGTCGACGAGTTCCAGCCACCGGAACAAGCCGGGTTTCGAAAAGGCTTCGGTACCGTAGACCACATCCATACTGTTCGGCAGATTGTACAGAAAACCGAAGAGTACAATCAGCCGCTGTGTTTGGCTTTTGTGGACTACGAGAAAGCCTTCGACTCCATCGAAACCTGGGCGGTTCTGGATGCTCTGCAACGATGTCGTATTGACTGGCGATACATTGAGGTGCTGAGTTGCCTATACGACACCGCCACCATGACCGTCCAGCTCCATGACCATAAGACCAATCCGATCGAGCTGCGTCGAGGGGTGAGACAGGGGGATGTTATATCCCCGAAACTGTTCACCAACGCGCTCGAGGATGTCTTCAAGACACTGAAATGGACTGGACGGGGTATAAATGTGAACGGTGAGCACATCTCACACCTTCGATTTGCCGATGACATCGTCATAGTAGCAGAGTCGCTGGACCAGCTAAGCGAGATGCTGCATGACCTTAATGGAGCCTCACGATGGGTTGGTCTTGGCATGAACTTGGATAAAATCAAGATTATGTTCAATGGACATGTCATGCTGAGACCGATATATGTCGAAGGATCGATGCTCGAAGTTGTTCAAGAATATATCTACCTAGTTGATCGAAGGATCCAGCTGGGCCGGGCAGCGTTTAGCAAGCTTCGTCGGGTCTTCTCTTCGCCTATTCCGCAATGCCTAAAGACGAAAGTCTTCAACCAGTGCGTCCTACCGGTTATGACTTACGGCGCCGAAACGTGGACATTAACGGTCGGGCTAGTCCATAAATTTAAAGTCGCGCAGCGGGCTATGGAGCAAGCTATGCTCAGAGTTTCTTTGAAGGATCGAATTCGTAATGAGGTCATTCGACAAAGAACCAGAGTAACCGACATAGCTCGCAAAATAAGCTCGCTGAAGTGGCAATGGGCTGGCCACGTTTGCCGAAGGACTGATAGCCGATGGAGCAGACGAGTCCTTGAATGGAGACCGCGACTCGGCAGCTGTAAAGTAGGACGCCCCCCCGCCAGGTGGACTGACGACCTGAAGAAGGTCGCTGGAGGGGACTGGATGCGGAAAGGCGGAGGACCGGGTGTTGTGGCGCAAATTGGGAGAGGCCTATGTCCAGCAGTGGACTATGATTGGCTAAGTGATGATCTAGTCAAATCTCATAAGCAATTTATTCCAGTTCAAATAACGACTCATGACTTGAGGGTAGAAGAAGGTAATAGATTTCCATCGGTATCTCTTATCCTCGTTATATCTCATTTTCCTATAGGAAAGGAATTTTACACTGTGGTAAAAATAACCCTTACCCAGATTTCAAGCAATCATAATCTGATCACTACTATAAAACCTAAAACATTCAACCTTCTAAAACATAGCCATTCTCGATTCTTATCTCTTTATATATTAGTATAAAGCAATTCCAATATAAATGCAATTACTATTTATCATTTGTTTTATTATCTTTGACCTCTTGGGCTAAAGACTCAATTAAATTGTTATTGTTAATATTTAAAGAACGGGAGTAAGTTAAATATATTAATTCGAGTGAAATTTTCACTAGTTAATGGAACAACTCCATTTTCCGACAGACCGGCTAGACGATTCAACTTAAATTACTTCTAAATGAAAAGCAAATTATTACCTCCTATACAAACATATTTAACTGAAGTTTCCTTATTTGATTTGGTGACGTAAATAAGCGAAGAGCGTTTTTATGAAAACCCGTTTTAATTCCGGACTCTTTCTCAAACTTTTTTCCGGTTCAGTCTCCGTGATTTTTTAAATATTGCCATAGACTTAATAGGACCTTCTTATTCAATCTCCTCGACTTTCCACCGAGGCATTCACATTTATACGTAGTTAACTTTCCTGAATTAAAAATTATCCGAGTATTTTTAAGCATCTCTGGCCTCGATAAGCATCAATCAAAATCTGAAGTGTGTTCCAAGTAAAGGCGTACCTAATTATATATTTGTCTTAATATTATTCAGGCAAGTTACCCACATATAATTAAAATTTATTAGAGAAAGTTTAAAATAATTTCCTTGTATTTAGCTACCACACTAAATTAATTTTGTTTTACCTTGTGCGAAATATTGTCTTCTCTTAAACATGCTTTTGATCACAACATCATAATTAGACACGTTAAATGTGATTAAGCAAACGGTGTTTTGCTTGTAATTATTGTCTGAAGTTATGTTTGCTATTATATTTTATATGAAATTTGGTTAAATAGAATATTCAGTTCTGTGACGCCATCGGTGTGTGGGGTTATGCACTGGTGTATGTTTTCGAATTGTGAACTTCAAGAAACTCGAGTTAGATCCTGTCATATATCAAAATGAAGGAGTTAAGCAAGAAATGGATGTAGTGGTGGATTTCAAGGCTTTTCTCAGTTTCTTTCTCGTTCAATATAAATGTTACATATAACAAACAACCTTAATGGACAATGTCGTGTAACATTTCTAATTGTCATATGTATAAGATAAAGTACCTTAGTTGAGTAATAGTGTAATAATGATACTTATGCTGTTAATGTACCTAAATTAATAAATAGAGTAGTATGTTTTACGTTTTTAGAATTTTATACGTTTATCTGTACGTACGATACTTCAGGTCAGATGCTGAGGTTTATATAGATAGAAGTAGACTGTATCGCGAGAGCTTTGAACTGTAAGATTTTTATGTAAGTAGCAATACGTAGGTAGTGTGTAATGATGACCGATTCCTGTGTCCCAAGTTACCACCTGGTCCAGCAATACAATTTGAATGTAAACACGGCATACTAGTCACACTAAATTGTACTACACCATTGTGAATGTTCAGGTAACTTCCCGTTCATGCGGCAGAACGTTTGCGCTAGTGCCCGCGGTCAGCGTGGATATACGACTGTCCGAACTAAATGCCACACTCACTTAGCGGATTATTCCACTACCCTCTTTAAACACAAGAATCACACACTGTATATATAAAAGGAAGGAGAAGATTACCGTCAGGCAAACTACGCAAATCAACGAAGAAAGGCAAAGTGTATGTGATGTTAACTAATCTGGACTGGATCAGCGTGGTTTAGGAAGCTTAATCATCCCATCATTAGGCAAGAATGCTCGTGCCCCTTGGCGGGGACTAACATGATCTGTAATGAGGCTCCTAGTAAATACAAAGGATTATTTTATTAAGGCCAATATGTATGGGTCAGGTGGTTTGGGATCTAGTGACCAAATAATTGATGTACTGAAGTAAGATCAGGTCAAGAGTACCGGTAACCCACTTGCGTGCATGAAAGTATTAATAAATCTTGAGGAACTATCTTTGGATCCTAGTGGAAACAAGTGGAAAGAGTCGTAAATATCTATGTATGTATGTAATTGACTAACCTGTTCTGAATACAATACGTGTGCACGCGAACTGGTGTTCTTGCCGTCACACAGCACAGCACTACCGCTAGAATGACCACAGTACAAAAGTTCTAACCAAAAGTCAGCACTTGATTCCACGGGTGTGCAAACCACTTTTGGAAATTCTAGGATAGCTGTAACTTGTCTTTCTGGATACGTTTGTATTTGCTCCGGTGTCACATCTAAATTAGCTGTAGGCCACATAACATCAAACTTCCACGACTTTACAACACTATCACCTGTTTCTATTATCACTCCTTCACTATCTACATCTCGTTTCATTCTGTTTTTTTCACTGACACTTAATTTTGAAGCTTCTTTGCTGGAAATTATAAAATCTTTATCAACGTTTCTTTTCACTTTGTTAATCTCACTGGCGTTAACGCTATCATAGTCCAGGAATTCTTTGTTGCTGACCAGTTCTAGATAGTAAACACCTCCTCGGGAGAAGTAGCCACAAGGTAGGACCATGCGACTTTCAGAGTCAAGTGCGAGCGGCATGGTAGCAAGTTGGGCGCGACCGTCGCCGTCGTCGCGAGCGAGTCGTACGCGCAGCGCTCCGTTGCCGGGCACGCCTCCTATGTGCACGTGGACATCGCCGCCGAGAGCGACAAGCGATGACGGAATGTTTACCCATACTTGGTTCAAGTCCGCTTGCTCTTCGTTCACGTATGGATTGCCGAAGCTGGCACCGCCTGTAAAATCAAAATTGTTGCATCTTTATATGGTCGTGAACTAAAATTATATCAGTAATGTTATAGTATGTTGTATACAAAGGAAATATATATAAGGTCTTTGTTCGTTACTGGATTTATTCATTATATTAAACAATAATAATAGGGAAACATCCTTGAGTGTCAGGCATATATATAACAGACACCGCAGCCTTGACAGACCTCCCATGAGATGGGCTTGGTGAAATTCGCAAGAAGATGTTGGATGCTAGCAGCGCAGAAACGACCTATGTAAAGATCCTTTGGGAAGGGAAGCAATGGGCTATGTCTACGTCTATTAACTAAAATTATAATAATAAGCAATAATTCAAAGCGATATTTTAGATCTGGTGACAAACAAATTTTAAAAATGATTGCAAATTAATTTTTACTGTTACTATTAATTTACCTTTAAATTAACTTTTAAATTAACTTCATTTAAATAATATTGTTTCATTCACTGTGCTTAATGATTATTTGTAATAGTCTATGTTCATAACTGGCATTAAGAGTTAATTTATGAATATTTTCTATTTGTATGATTTTATGAAATAAACGAAAATAAACTAAAATATAAGTGGTAATACGCTCGTTGTTATACCGCCTTTGAAATATTCAAATGAAGTCTACAAGGATGAGGCGATCTTTCAACTGATTACAGTGAAGAGAATATTAAACGCTATCACACATCCATTCACGCGACTGTCACAAAAACAATGGATCAGGAGGTATTTCAGCGCAGGCCGTCGTTCTAATTGCATCTCGGCGGAGAGTCGTTAGCGCCGAGGCTTTCACAGTGTGGCGCAGAGGAAAATGAATGAGCTTGTGAGATATTTTAAGAAAATCTGAGCCCTTTAAAATTATCCCTACTATATATCCCAATATTATAAACTCGAAAGTTCATAAGTATGGATGGATATTTATTACTCTTTCACGTAAAAGCTACTGCGTGGATTCTAATGAAACATTAAAATAATATAGCTTATACTTACTTCAGAATAGCACAGGTTATAATTAAGAAAGATATACGCCACTCTAATATAATCTACTCGAAACAGGTACTAATCCTGCGCAGACCAAATCATGTGCACCAGCTAGTATTATTATATAATTGTAGAGGAACTATATTTTGTATCTTTATAATATAATAACCATAGAATTATTATACTTTTATGGTTGTGGCGTCCATATTTGACATTCCTATTTTATAATAATAATTTGTGCGTAGGGAAATGACGACCACATCGCCCGTTGGTGGGGTAATAAGGAATGAGGGTTTAATGAAAACCTCCATAAATGACATAAATGTCACATCAGTGCAGTTAGTCTCCTTCTCCGAGTTGTCAGTGAGTTGGGACACCGAGGGTTCCGTTATGCAGAAGGAAGTATGCCACCAGCCTCTGTCTTGTCTTTACTGACTGAACAGAGTGGAGTCGCAAGAGCAGATGCTCGACAGGTGGAAAGTGTAATAATGTCATAACGCCTTGGGCGTCTCGATGGCTGTCGTAGACACACCTCTCTACACCCTTAGCCGTTCACACTTATGTTGCTCTTTTCGGACCAATATTGGCCCGAAAAGCTCATTTAGGGAGCTACATTTATATTCCCGCGCACGTAAATCGAAGGTGAGTGATGTACTCGCCATTGATTTTAATGCCGTGTCCTTGCCATTCCAGGAGCTTGAAGCAATCTTCCATAGCGGCGGTAAATAGTTTCGGAGATATGACATCTCCCTGTCTTATCCCCCTTTTTAAAGGAATTTCCTTCGTGTGTACATAATAATATTTATTTCAGATTCACAACTATTTTTGTTAGTAACATAACACACAAACAAACACAACATATTATACACCATATATATTATCGCTGTGTCAATCTATGAGAAATAGCGCTACTGCGATTTATGATGCACAATCTAGTCTATTAGCGATCATGTCCAGGATGCTGTTGGTACTACTACGTGCTCTGCGTATCAAGGACGCTCATCTTGATTTTGGAATTATAGCATAAAAACAATCTTTGAGGTATTCTGCGAACATCCCTGATGTATTACAAAAACGTTAGTTTTATGCACACATTTTTATTGTCTTTGGTTTCGGGGAAACCTATATTTAATTCATTATCAAAATCAAAAATGTATTCTTCAAATAAGTTTTAAACACTCATTTTTGCACGTTAATGATTCTACGCCATTGGTTCACGTGTCTACGGAGACGTTATACTGGAAAGAATCAACAAGAAGGGTTTATTTTTTCTCCCTGTAAATACAAGAACAAAGAAACTATAAAAATCTACAGAGTCGTCAATTAGAAGCTGGCCTTAGATAATAACTAATAACTAACTAATAACTCTTGAGTTATTAAAATATTAAAATTTTACCTTCTCTTCTCATTCACGAATTAAGACGATGAAAACAAGTTGCTGGTATGCTAAAATAAAACTAATTAACTAAAGAAAAGAAATAAATTACATTAATGTTTGAATTTAATTTCATGATTTTTTGTAGTGTAGCAAATGTATAAAAGAGAGTTTCTAAAAGAATTCTTTAATATTTCGTTTTGCCGTTTTTGTTATTATTGTGAAAGTAGAGTAGACATTAAAAAATAATGAAATCCACGCCAGAGTATCATGTGGCTTATAAAGCTGTTGTAAACCAACTTAATTAAATTACAATGTCTACTCGGAATCTGCAAAAGCAGCGTAGCAAGCAATTCATGTTTCTTGTCTGAGCAGTAATGCAACTATTTGTAAGAGAAACGTAAATTAAGTTAACTATTTTGTTATAAATATTAATTCGGCTAAGTAGCTGATTCAATAGAGATATGATAGTATGTTTATAATGATGTATGTATATGTGGACGCTTTTAACGTATTCATAATTATTCTGTAATTTAATATATATATACACAACACAACATATTATTCTGTAATTTAATTTCTAAAATACTGCATCTGTAACACCTACTTTATAAGATTACTTTGCAATGATAGTTAAATGTTCACTTCCTGGAAGAGATTGCTGTAAATGAAAGAGATTGCTAAAGCAATAAGGACGTCTCTTGTAAATTTACTATTATATAAATCTTACAACTCAACTTTAAGGCAATTACCCTCAACCGATTAAGCTGAAGTTTTGTAGACACGTTAAGTTTGGATGACAATGCATGATTAACTATGTAACGTCATTCCAGATCCAACATGGCGGCGTACTCAAGATGGCGGACCATTTAATTTTAATGCACTCCTACAATATAGGTATGAAATCAAACGGCTAGCCAAGAATAACTAGAAAAAAAATTAAGTTAAGGTTTTAATGTAAAAGTTTATATTTCTCTTTTTCCTTCTTTTTTGTCTATTTTCTTGTTTTTGGTGTACAATAAAGAGTTGTTATTTTATGTTATGTTGTTTTGCTGTGATATAGCATTTTAACGAGTTCCGTAGTCGAGTGGTTAGTACACCAGTTTCAAGGTGTAACCATCTCCGAGGACTCGGATTCGAATCCTGGTGGGGGGAGATGCTTGTGTAATGAATGCGAGCATTTGTACCTTAGTCATGGTTGTTAATATATATTTCTATGAAAAATATTTATATATGTATTGCATATGTTTGTCTATCCGTTATCCTAGATCTCTTAATACAACACAAGCCTTACATAGCTTATTTTGGGCTAGTTTAAGAAATATTTATTTGTTATTTATTATCATAGCAGTTCTTCTATCGGGATGTCTACGGAAAACCAGCGTCGGAGATTCTGTGCCCCGGGAATCATGCTGCGTAGATTATACTATTTCGTGCCATATTTTTATTTAATTATTATTATGTGGTTCATGTATTTTATTGTTTTTCTTTCATTCTTTGATATTGAGTAATTGTAAGGAAGATATTACACCCATTTTTGTGGTTGGCTTTATTTTTTTAAAATAATATATTCATAATGCCATTTAACGTAGCCTGCAATTTTATTTAGGCAGTTTTATTTATAATTTTGAGCATTGGTTGGTTGGGTTTGCAGGATGTTAATTCATGTTGCAACCGCAGCTAGCATAGTGGGTATAGAGATAACAACCCAGCTCCCAGGTAAACGCTGCTGACTTGTTTTAAATACGATACCTTAAATAACAGAAGTGAATTTCAGGATGATATTAATAAAATAATACAATTACTGTATTAGAACAATATAGACATATCTGTTCTAAGTCGTTAGGCGATAAAAAATTGATTGAGATAACATAGTATTTACATGTGTTGAAAATACTAAGTTTCTCAATAAATAGGTGTATTTTCTAAATAAAATAATAAACAAAATATTTTATAACAAAAAAATTTTTTTTGGATCATATACAATTTGACAATCTAAAAGACGTTCACAAAATAAGAACAAATTATCCAATATTTACGTTAGCTTAGGAAAGTTTCATGGACGAAGATGCGTATGGCATTAATTCTGTCAGCTATTGCTATATCTTTATGAAATATGGCGCTGAAAATTAGATTCAATAACATTTTACCACAGCCAAAAAAACAGTTAATCAAAAAGTTATAACTAACTAAGCTATAACTTTGTAATAACTTATCTTGCCTTGCTAAAACTGCATACATTAATGCAATTCTACTTATAAAAAATACATATAAATACTGTTTGGTATGTGATAATATTCTACTAAAACAAATATATTACTGTTACGTAGATATTCGGTTTACGATCATAATGTAAATCAACGATCCCAGACAGGGCGGAGCGGCAGACGCATTAATTTGCCGACCGCATTTCTGCTGAGACACTCAAGGCCGTGGGTTAGCACGAAAACCGTTCAGCCGAAATCGACCTTAATCTCAAGGTTAACATTATTAGACGTAACGATAGACACAAAATGTTGATTCTCATACCATTTTTTTTTCGATATGAAAATAATTCGTGTATAGGTCAATGTTGCGGTCCATACTTTCAACGTTCGTGTCATTTATTCGTATGAGAATGGCATTACAACATTATCAATTTGTGATAACAATAAAAAAAAATAGACAGACATTGTCACCAGAATTGTCTAATAAACCCGAGCGTGCGCACACAAGAGCGTATATGTACGCTGACAGCAAAATTTGGACCGTACACTTGCCATATGTAGAAATTATATCACAGATATAAGTGAATCTGTGTATCATTTATGGTAGAAACGGCAAAGTCTACTTTTTGATACAATGATATTGTTAATAGTAGCATAAAAATTCATCAAATCTTGAATAATCACGTTGCAATGTTTCCTGTGATTCCTCTGACTGCTAAACAGTTTGCAGTCACAGACAACCTTGAAGCTTCTACGTTCAATGAGTGAAAGGGTTGCAATTCAATCTTACGACTTTAAGTCAATTTAAAAGAAATGTTATAAACGGTCTGTAGATGGTATGTAGAAGTCTATACAGACCATCTACAGACCAGACATACAGACGTATGTAGATACTTGTAATGGTCTCATATCAATGCAGAGTACAAATTGCTGTGAGACAATTCGAAGACTGGTTGCGACACGATGACTGCTTTCGTTCTAAACGTAAAGATATTTTTTTAATCAGTGAAATTTTTAAGGTAGATAAGGTAGAAGATAAGTCAAAAAATATTTCATTTCTTCTGATATTCAATGTGTCGAACTTTTTTTTTTATATTTATTACACTTACACCAATTAGCCTAGTCCAAAGTAAGCTCTGTAAGGCTTGTGTTACGGGATCTAACGAAGTAACAGATAGACATACATATATTATACATATAATATTTCATAGAAATATATACTGACAACCATTGACTAAGGTACAAGTACTCAAATTTATCACACAAATATCTGCCCTCACTGGGGCTCGAACCCTAGACCTCAGAGAGGCCATCTTGAAACTGGTGTACTAACCACTCTACTACAACTAATTACTCTAACAACGTCTTGTGAAATTATCACATAAATACGAGTTATTTAATTTCAATATTAGTTGTATCGTACAACTTGCTTAGTTCGTCTTGCGTAAAGTTCTGAGATTAGACAAGTTTCAAACAAGCCAAACTTAGTTGTAAAGTTATTAAGCGATGACAGGTAAAGCACCGTACCGGCACCTAACATTACTTTGATATCAATATAACGCGGCTACTCTGTAATGAATGTTGAATTCGAAGTTGCTGTACATCGCAGCGAGTGTATAGACGGTTTAGTAACTTTGATGACAGGTTACTGCAATGAACGGCGATCATAATATTTGAAACTTTGAGTGGTGACTTAGAGAGTAACTTTACAACTTTGACAGACTTTATTGAATAGAATTGTAAATTACAGCTGTTGAAGTGTATTTGAAAATCGACTCGTCTAGTTTGATTTCAATTATCTATAGCGATAGCGTTTCAATATGTATAAGTATTTAGATTACGGTGAATTGATAGCTATGCATTAAATGTTATTGGAGTTTAGCGGTGTAGGTATAAATTATACACAAAACGGGTGGTCACATTTCGTTAGCAATCATCGTTTCAAAGGGTGGTTGGATTGAGGGCACTTGAATCAGTGTCCTCAATCCAACCACCAACAGAGTTTTCAGAGGCAACGGAGGAATAGGAAAAATTAATATGAGCACTTTCCTGAGCACTAAGGTAGCTAAGCGCTTAAAAATATGGCATCCACTTTTAAGTCCACGGTAGATCGGTTGCAAGGGAGGGATCGACACATTGCCACCACTGTGCATCCGACCTTAACTCGGCCCACGCTGGCGGAGTGCCCCGCGTGGGCCTCCGAGTGCCGAGTCTTGGTCGCAGAGATCGAGATCTGTCTCCGCCGGCATTGATTCCGGCAATGCTGGCGGACGAGGGAGGCTGGAGGGCTGTGGCCTCCTTCTGTGAAGCAGTGATGCTCCAGAAGGAGGCTGCCGAGCGGGGTCGGTAGATGGCCGATCCTGCTCTAAGGAGGCGGCGCCGGGCTCGGTAGCACAGCTGCGGCGCCGCCGCGGGTCGTCGGCGGGCGCGAGGAAGTCGCGACCGCTACGGCGACCCGGGTTGGACCACGCCCCTTTTGTGGCCGGGGGGCGTCGTCAGTGGAGGAGACCGGGGGAGGTAGTGAGCCTCCCCCGAGGAGGGCTCCCCTGTATCGACGGGGGAGCTCAGGCTGGGGGTTCCCGGAAGAAGCTTGACGTTCCGGGGGCTCCCTACATGCCTGAGGAAGGCCCATCCCTGAGGTTTTTAGTGGGTAGGCCTCCCCCTTTTGGGGAGGAGAGCCCCACTTAACCGCCGGCTCGCCACAGCCGGGATATGCAATTTAATGCATTTTCCTCAGGGGAACAAAAAAAAAAGATCGGTTGCAAGACCACACCGTTACAGACCACTCTAAAAGAGAACATACCAGCTATAATTAGCAGCCGCAGCAGCGCGGCCAGCGGCATGCGACGCATGCTGCGTCACCGCGCCATCAAACTACTACACCGCTGGTGCCCAGTACCTGCAACAAGAGAAACTCTCGTCAGTCGTACAAAAATAGGAACACCTTTCTCGTTGATTCTTTAGTAATAGAGATATCGAGTTAGAAATTGTAACAGCTGTACACATAGTGTAA
The DNA here is from genome assembly GCA_036419045.1 of Scirpophaga incertulas. Lineage (NCBI taxonomy): Eukaryota > Metazoa > Arthropoda > Insecta > Lepidoptera > Crambidae > Scirpophaga > Scirpophaga incertulas. The sequence continues at coordinate 21,971,982 of CM071631.1, read as the reverse complement.
AATAGGATACACACTTCAGCATTGTTTAACTGATAATAAGCCTAATCATCATTTCAGCCGAGAGACGTTCATTGTTAGATATAAGCTTCCCCAAGAATATCAACACTGATCAAGCATGTGCTGCTAACATGTTGATTCGATAATGCAGAGAAACTTTGAACATTACCCTCTCCAGAATTTACTACACACTGAATTTTTACATTACCAAAGAAACTTTAAGACGTTTTTTAGTCAATCTAAATAGAACAAATTACATATCCTCATAATTCTCAACCAGCATAAGTCTCTCGCATATTTCGCGACTTATTTAAATTTCTTTAAATTGATGTTTTCACCAACCCTTACGTTGGAAACGACTGGCTCATATCGGACTACTCAACGTTATAAAAAGTTGTACAGAAATTGAAATGATTGCATATATCTTATGCAAATATTTAACCCATCCGTCTTCATGTAGAGTTCATGTTGTCTCCATGTGGAGTACTTTTGTGACCGAGTTGAATTATTACACTTAGTAACGAGTAATTACAGATGTTTTTTAATCATAAATATGTATCGTAACAATAATATAATAATTTGATTCGGTTTTGTTGTTAAAAAACTTATTGAAACTACTTTATACGCTTTCATACAATACGGTGTTAATATAAGATTGTATGAACTATGTTCTAAAAAGCTGCTGTGAAAGAAATTTGACTATCCACATAAATACTAATAAATATTAAAATCATCAAATGTGTACACACATTTCTCACAATACATAAAAAACCCCAAATGTTAGAGTTCATTGCACTTTGTACAGCATAAGTAACCTAAGAAGAAGAGCCGCAAACTATGCCCGAAAAACCTTTCTTATTCAAATGAAAAGGATTCTGAATTGACCTAACACTTTTCAGACACCATTTCTGCTCAGGATATTACCTTCCACATCCCTTACCGCCTTTTCATAGCCGTTACACTTTAATGTGTCTGCATTAGGCACTGGAATATTTCCAACTCCTATTTGGGTTGGCTCATATTTTCAACCTTAACACCTCGAGTTAAGAAAGTTTCCGCTTGCAGTTGTAATAGCCAATTCAGTTTACCAAATTGTATTAAGATCGCATTTTCAGCTTTGTTTTTATTTATTGCTACATGTTCATTGCAAAATGCATCAACGGTTTACTTTACTAGTTAATTTTGAGTTAAAATAACGCTAGCTATTATACTATGAAAGTTACAAGCGAAATCGTTTATTCATTCGTAAAAGGAATTACATTAGCACTAATTTCACTCCACTAGTGAGTTTCATAATAATAGTTTCATTTTAAAATATCATTTAAAGAAAATCGTATATTGAAATAAAACTGTAATGTGCTTTTTTATGGCTTTTGTAACATAAAAATCTAATATTCTATCTCTAGGGACTAAAGTAAGTCTGCCTTAATTTGCAAAGACACTTTCGGAATATGAAAAGCGAAAAATGTGATACGATCCGGTTTGGTGCAGTATTCTCTTGCCATTTTTATTAAAAGCCATCTACTTGAACGCTTATACTAGCTTAGTACGAGTTTTGGTTAAAATTTATGTTAAATTTTTAAAGAGGATAATTTAGTGCGTTTTTATTCTCAGAGGGTCGTCTAGGAACACAAATGCAAGATTACACTGAGAGAAAAAAGCTACGTATACGTAGCCTGTCGCAAGCTATCTACCACGTAGCTTGCAACGGGATACTGGTTACGAGTGTTGGACTAGTACTCTAGTTGTCACCTACTTGATAAGGAAGTTTCATACTGATGCTGTTATAGGAGACACCATGCTTCATCATGGTCTTACAGGAAGATCCGTATAAAAACTGCGCATCATTCTCAATGGAGTAACAACATAACATACGTAGTCAACTTGATATATCCAGTACGTATGTGGCTGTGTTATGTGCTCCTGTGTTGGACTACGTACGGTAACTATGTGATTATATTCATACTGGACGCTACTGAGTTAAAAAACATATACGGCTTACTTAAATCCTCGTACGCACTACGTATATGACGTAATGCGGCTACATTATATATTCGTGTGTTGGGGTTGGTACAGTAAGAATACCGTTACATTCTTACGGTACGTTACTACGTACAGTAAGTACTCATCTTACTTGCACCCTGGGTACAAAACTAAATACAAGAGTTATGCAGTGGCATTATAAATTCCTTTGTTATCTATATGCTGTAAGTATGCGGTTACATGCTTAATTAACGCTACTACGTGCTTTGAGTATCCGTTTTACTAACATTGCTGTACGGCATTACGTACAATTATGTATGCGGAAGCCTTAATAGTTTCTTTTCTATGTAGACTACGTGCTGTAAGTATGTGGGCAATTTATGCTGTTCGCGACTACGAATATATATTACTTAGAATCCTGTATGGCACTATGAACAATACATGTGTGTTTGCCTTGATAGTGTCTATGTAGACTACACTGAGAAAAATAAGCTACTTAAATAAGCTACTTCCGTAAGTAGCTTGTGAGTAACTACTTATGACGGTGCACCATACTTAAAAACCGGCTTCACATACTTAGTAATGGTGCAACATACTGTCGCGGTTATGAGCAACACCATGTTCATTAATGGAGATACAAATAATGTTGTCGCATACTTATGTACTGGTGAAACATACTTCTTCAGTAAACATGATAGAAATACGTACGGAAGGAGTCAACACAATTTTACACGTACGAGCCCAGGCTCCGTAATTTCGTAGCTCTCACTATTTATTTAAGTACTCGATCTCCTTACACAACAATATCTTGATGAATAAAATGCCGATGTCCGGAGTCCTTACACAAGTATGATAAGTACATACCAAAAGTAGACAGCATCTTGATGAATAAATATTCTGAATCGTTGTAAGTATGCGGCGTACTTATAAAGTGGATGTTGCTTCTTCTGTGACGTAACCAACACCATTATTTACGTACTCGGAGTCCTTACTCAAGTATGATCTACCGATTTCGCTCATTGACGTTCGAGACCACTGACTCATAAAGTAGTCGTCCGCTAGCTCGCGACCGCGTCATACATGCGCACGCGCCTTATCTCTCGCCACGTCTTTTACGACGTAGGCTATAAGTTATTACTTAGTGTTAAGTGTTCCCAGTATACTTGTATTCGTTTTATTGATTAAATGCTTGTAACCACAATGGTGTCTGTAAATTCCCTGAGAACTCCCATAGGTGACGCCCAACGTAAAGGAAAAACCAGTGAAAACATTGAGTGAGGAGTTACATTCAAGATTTCGAATAGTGTTTAGTGTTAATAACTCTTAGTACGAGTCATGATGACCAGAAGTAGAACGGCGAGTGCAAACAGAGATAATACGGTGCCGCAACCCGAATTTACAAACCCTCTGCCGCTGACGCCGCCCAATCAAGATCGTGCTCTCGACTCCCGCTCTAGTGTTAACATGGCATTCTCCAATGAATACGTAGCTAGTATTATCGCGTGTCTTCAAAGATCACAAACTGAAGCTTTTAAAGATCTGTTATTATCAGTGACACGTGCAAACTCATCGACACCGGAACAAACGCAAGTCTCAGCAGATGGAACCCTGGCCCACTGCAAAACACAATTTTCTGACCAGCCGCATGAGTTCGTGGAGGTATTCATTGACGCTGTGGAAGCATATCGCGAGTGTGCACAAGTATCCAGTGCAAATATCGTACGTGGTTTCGCGTATCTTTTTACTAATGATGCTGCTACATGGTGGTAGGGTATCAAAAACACCGTTACAAGAAAATTTAATCAGTGCCTACGGTGATCGCCATCCGTCACATCGTATATATATATACAACTTTTCGCTAGCCCACAACTATATAACGAAAACACAGACATTTTCGTAGCACGTAGCCGCGCTCTCTTATGAAGAATATCCGAAAAGGATGTATCGGATAAGGCAAGGCTAGATATGATATACGGCCTTTTGCATACTAAAATCCGACAAAGATTACGCCGAGAAGAGTTTACAACCTTTCAAGACCTAGCATAAGTATGACGCTATAGTTTGTATAATTAAAAGTAGGTACTTAAAATAATTTAAACAGGTACCAAAACATGTGTTAAGTATATTAATAAAGCAAATGTTGAAAAAGCTGGGCATTTTGTTATTTAGTATATATATTTAGTATATGTATGTATATGTTTGTGTTTTGTGCGTGTATGTTTATGTGTATATCCCACTAATATTATAAATGCGAAAGTGTGTTGTTTGTTTGTTTGTTACCTCTTCACGCTTAAACTACTGACCGATTTCAAAAATTCTTTCACCTTTGGAAGCTACATTCTCCCCGAGTAACATAGGCTACTTTTTATTCCGGAAAAATCGACAGATCCCACGGGATGCGTAAAGGCTTCGCTCAAAAACTACTGCACAGATTTTTATGCGGTTTTCATCAATAGATAGAGTGATTCTTGAGGAGTTTTGCGGCATTTTTTATCTCGGAAAAACGGATAGTCCCACGGGAAGCGCGATAAAATCTTCGCACCATAAACGACTTCCGCGTATATGTAGCCGTGGGCAAAAGCTATGACCTTAACCCTCTATACACCCAATCCCGAAATCCACGCGGGCGAAGCCGCGGGCAGAAAGCTAGTTTTTAACATAAGTGTATTCTATTTAATAATTAGATTCACCTAGGAAAAAGGCACGTCTTGTACTCACTTCAGCTTTGAACTTTTTAATGTAATTCGCGCTGGTTGTGACACCCACGATACATATTTCATGTCTAGTGTGGGAATCACTGTTATTATCAAACTGATGTTTTTTTTTGTTTTCATAAAATTATTTGTATTTATATTGTATAAATGTAGACTACGTACTGGCCATATGTAGCTTCTTTGTGTCATGTTGTCTCTTACTTATATACTATTGTCACCTACGTAGTGTGCAGATGTAGCTGCTTTACGTAATGTTGTCTCTTTGTTATATACTGGCGTAACCTACGTAAAATTGGCATGTGGCTGTATTACGACATGGCGTCTCTTACGTACATATTGGTGTAGCCTACGTACTGGACAAATGTAGCGTCATTGTGTCATGACGTCTCTTATTTATACAGGGTGACAGGGAAATTCGACCTATTCTCATTAAGGAGTTATACTAGAGGTCATTTGCAACAAATTAAGTCCAATTAATTAGGGGTCAAAACAGAATGGTTGGCGAGATATGACAGGTTTGCGATTTTTTAGAAATTTTCTGACTTTTTATTAAGAACATTAAAATTTTGTCTACTTAAAACCTGTTATTTCTGAGATTACTGTCAGTTTTGCCAACGTTATATTTTTAAAATAATCACGTTTCTTAGCTTTCAGAAAAATATCAATTTAACGTTAAGAGGAGTAGTTTTTTCATAATTAATTGTTTTTGATAAAAAGTCAGAAAATTTCTAATAAATTGGAATCCCGCCATATCTCAAAAACCATTCAATTTTGACCCCTAGTTAATTGGACTTAATTTGTTGCAAATGACCTCTAGTATAACCCCTTAATGGGAATAGATGGAATTTCCCTGTCATCCTGTATAAATAAGAGACATCATGACACAATGACGGTACATATGTCCAGTACGTAAGCTACACCAATATGTACGTAAGAGACGCCATGTCGTATGGCAGCCACATGACAATTTTAAGTAGGTTACGCCAGTATATAACAAAGAGACAACATTACCTAAAGCAGCTACATCTGCACACTACGTAGGCGACAATAGTATATAAGTAAGAGACAACATGACACAAAGAAGCTACATATGTCCAGTACGTAGTCTACATCAACATGTACGTAAGAGACGCCATGTCGTAATGCAAGTACATGATTATATTACGTAGCCCACGCCAGTATATAACGATGAGACAACATTACGTAAAGCAGCTACATCTGCACACTACGTAGGCGACAATAGTATATAAGTAAGAGACAACATGACACAAAGAAGCTACATATGTCCAATACGTAGTCTACACCAATATGTACATAAGAGACGCCATGTCGTAATGCAAGCACATAATTATATTACGTAGCCCACGCTAGTATATAACAAAGAGACAACATTACGTAAAGCAGCTACATCTGTAAACTACGTAGGTGACAATAGTATATAAGTAAGAGACAACATGACACAAAGAAGCTACATATGTCCAGTACGTAGTACTACACCAATATGTACGTAAGAGACGCCATGTCGTAATGCAAGCACATAATTATATTACGTAGCTCACGCCAGTATATAACAAAGAGACAACATTACATAAAGCAGCTACATCTGTAAACTACGTAGGTGACAATAGTATATAAGTAAGAGACAACATGACACAAAGAAGCTACATATGTCCAGTACGTAGTCTACACCAACAAGTACGTAAGAGACGCCATGTCGTAATGCAAGCACATAATTATATTACGTAGCCCACGCCAGTATATAACAAAGAGACAACAATACGTAAAGTATCTACATCTGTAAACTACGTAGGTGACAATAGTATATAAGTAAGAGACAACAAGTGGTACGTAACCCTCTCCATGATTATGTAATGTAGACAGCTACGTAAGAAACACTGTGAGCTCTTACGTAGTGCGATCAATTACAGTGTAATGGAGTGGGCTCCGTAAAAAGCACGTACTCCCTCGCAATTGCCAGCTACTTATCCAGCATGTTGTTTACATACGTATGTAACAGTGTCCTTATTTGATCCTTACATACATATGTGGACTAAGGAATTACGTAGTTTTTTTTTCTCTGTGTACTACAGACAAATAATTAAAGAAGGAAAAAGAGTAAGTATTTGCATGTACGAGTATGTATGTCAATAGAAGTTGTCATAGAAGAGTTCGGTGATTGAAACCTCTTTATAACGTATTAAAATATCCAGTCCCTTCAATTTCGCTATACTGTATACTGTATTGTTCACACTGTATATACCTCAAAATTGAATCAGAACAAAAGAAATCTTTGTGAAAATTCTCAATAACGTAGATGAAAGTCGAGCGATGTACGCACTGCCATGTTGGAATTGTCGAACTATTTCGATACACGCTTCCGCATTCAAATTAGATTATGCTAAGGAATAGTTGACATTCCCGATTGTTTTATTATCTTTTGTTCGATAGGATTCCTTTGACCTTACGGGTATCTTTTTTACCTACTTTTTTACTTTATACCTATGATATGAACTTTGGCTCGTTTCTCTTTATCAATGTGAAAGAAAAAGATTCTTAAGATTAGAAGGTTAAGGTTCAGATTTGAAGATTTGAAGAACTTTCAAGGTCAATTTTGATATTAGAGTTAATAATTTTGATAACAATCATCATCACAGCCCATATACGTCCCCAGCGAGGGGCACCGGCCCTAACTATTTTAGGGCGATTAGGCCTTCAACAACCACGCTGGCCCAGTGCGGATTGGTTGACTTCATACATCTTTGAATTTCTTTACAGATGTATGCAAGTTGCCTTACGGTGATTTCCTTCAGTGTAAGAGCGTCAGATAAATCTACATATGATATTATAAAAACGATAAACAGATTAGTACATGTCAGGTACGAACCGCGAATCATCCGCTTCGTTGATCAGAATTTGCAGACGTAGTGCCAAGACCACAGCGCTAACGACGTTCTAATGTATTCAATTACTCCGGCTCTTTATACTCACTATTGCAAGAAAGAAAGTGACAAGTGTAATTCTCCATTAATTAATAACACTGATAAAAAAAATTCTTGGGCATTATCATTGATGAGCGCCTTTCATTTAAGTACCATATTGTTGTTTTATGTAGTCGAATTCGCAAATTAATATTTGTTTTAAAGAAACTTCGGTGTATAGCAAATTTTAAACTAGTTAGACAGATTTACCTTTGACTGTGTCAATCAATAATTACCTACTGCATTACCTCATGGGGTGGGACCGCAAAAACATCCATTCTAATGGTTGAGAGAGCAAAAAGGGCCGTGTTAAAAGTATCTACGTTTCGTTCTTTTCTTTTTCCCATACACCTTCTATATAAGGATTGTAAAGTATTAACTGTGAGACAACTATTTATAATGAATACAGTCCTTAAACAGCACTCAACATACACCTTTTCAATACAATAGAGTAAACGCCAAGCTATGTATGCTTAATTGTACCTATCATAAAGCTAAAATACTTCTTCAAGACGCGCTTCAAGTTATGTCATATGACGATAGAGAGAAACTATTACTAGTTACCAAATAATTTGTATTTTTATTTATATTTTTATCTCTTTCTTTGTTTATTTAAATTTAGTTATTAATCAGATATACTATACATTTTGCATTTGATTTAAGTGTCCATATTTATATTTAGTAATTACAAGCCTGAGATACAGGTTAATCCTAGTTCAAGTATGTTTATTTAATTATATGAACATATAAGTTATACGTGTATACATATAAGTTAGCTAAAAAATGTAATATTAACTATAGAAGTTATTAAATAAACTATTATTATTGTTTTGTTATTATCTGACAAGATTTTGCTGATTGGATTGTATTTGGGACGCCAACAACAATCACAATGACAAACACAAAAATAATAATGATTATACTAATGCTAAAGGTTGCCTGGTAGAAATCGCCTATACGGCAATAAAGCCGCATATTTTGTTAGTAATATGGTATCCTCTTATATTTATAGTGCAACATAATGTCTTTCTATCTTTTTTTTTGTTCCCCTGAGGAAAATGCATTAAATTGCATACCCCGGCTGTGGCGAACCGGCGGTTAAGTGGGGTTCTCCTCCCCAGAAAGGGGAGGCCCACCCACTTAAAACCTCAGGGATGGCCTTCTTCAGGCATATAGGGAGCCCCTGGGAACGCGAAGTGACTTCCAGGAACCCCCAGCCTCCGCTCCCCCGTCGATACAGGGGACCCCTCCTCTGGGGAGACTACACTACCTCCCCCGATCTCCTCCACCGACGACGCCCCCCGACCAAGGATGGGGCGTGGCTTCCGGGTCGCCGTATCCGCGAGTCCTCGCGCCCACCGGCGACCCGCGGAGTCTATCCGCTATCCTAGATCCCACATAACACAAGCCGCATAGCGCTTACTTTCGGCTAGGCTAATATGTGTAAATGTAAGAAATACTTATTATTACTTTCTCTTTGAACCACACATCGATGCAAATGTCACTGCTTTGCGACAGAAGAAGATAACAATAAAATGTAAATAAACCACCCTAATATCCCTCTACCTCATAAGCAGAAGTCGGAATTAGGTAGAGTTATTCACTAGTTATTTTATACAGCGAGAGAATAAACTGGATATGCCCTAAATCCCGAGATTCATTTTAATGACCAGAAAAAAATCCCGTGATTTTTTTAAATAAAAAGTTATTTACTTTTACACAATTTAAACTACTGCACATGCGATGTTGCCAAACTTACACCAATGACATCATAATATGTCCGAAGTTACAAAATTCCAATACGCACGATTTTGTAGTAGTGTTGTAGTTCGCACAACATAGCTTGTGAGAACAAAAGAATACAATAGCAGAAATGCGAAGCACTCCCCGCTTAAAGAAATAGACTAGATTTTGTATTTATAAAAAAGACGAAATATGCGTATGAGAATTTGCTTAAGACTCAATAATTTGTATTGTGAACAAATGTAAACCAATAAAAATTGTATGTTAATTATCTTTGTTTTATTTGTCTATCTAATGGTAATATTTATTATTATTTATTTGTAATATTGTTGGCCACACGGGATTGTCTATTAGAAATCCCGGGAAGGTCCACATTAATATCAACATTTCGATGCAAGTACATAACTAACTCTACCTAATTCCAACCTCTGCTCATAAGTGATGTGACTAGTTCACAGTAATTCAAAAACTTAAATTTGTCTGTCTAACTTGTGTATTACTTTAGGCTGTGAACGTTTATTTACAACAAGGACCCCAAAAACAAAGTTGAAATCATAACGTAAATATCCCAACGTAAGCCAACGTTAGTTGACAGCGTTAATGGAGTACCCTCTAAAATATAAGTTTGTACATAAACACACATAAAGAGTCGATTTACTAACGGCCAGGACTAAGGATCGCTTAGCCGATACAAAGGAGTTGAATTGATTTCCTATTAATGTACAAAAGGCGTCCGGAGGATGTGCGAGGCGTCCGACAGAGATTACCAAAGGGCTGGCAATCTCATTTATTGCGGATAAGCTTTGTAAAGGATCTGCGTTATTGGTCTTCTGTGTCGGCAAACGGATAGTGCGGGTAGTTATCAGTACTTTTCTTACTAGTTTCGCTGCCGTATCGACTTCTGTGTGTGACAGTAAATTTATTTGTATATTAAGAACTAAATTTATAAAAAATATCTCTGGCAATTTATATATTTTATATATGCCAATTATACAAACTCTTTGCTATCCATACTAATATTATAAATGCGAAAGTGACTGTCGAGTGAGTGACCTGTTACGCTTTCAGGCCAAAACTACTAAACCGATTTAAATGAAATTTGGTACACAGATAGCCCATAGCTATAGAGCGAATGCGAAAAAGAGTATTAAGGGAATGAAATAAGGGATGAAAAATTCTATGAAAAGTACGTAATTTTTTTTTCAATTTTTACTTTAGAAAATTACTAGTTTACTTGTTGGTTGATATGACAAAAACAAAGCGTAGAGTTATTTATTGTAATTGTAATACTGTTTTATAATAGCTTAATAGTTTATATAGCTGTTAAAATACAAAAATTATAAATTTTAAGATGTATATATGAACGAAAATGCAATTTCATAGTAAGATTTGTAAATGATTAAACATATATTGAGTGCTGATAAACAACAAACCCCTATATATCAATGAATATAATAATATAGTAATAATAAATCTTTATTTCTCAGATATACAAGAATAATCAGAAACATATACTGTGACATCCACACAAGACTAGTCCCTGACTTGTAGTTGCCAAAATCAAAGAAAACAACAGGTTGTACCTAGAGGCTATAGAAATATTATAAAGAAAATATTATTAATGAAATGTAATATATACGTAGCGCTTTAATTGTATAGAGTGTGCACAAGTGTGTATGTAGTGTGTATGAATGGGTGAAAGTGTGTGTGTTGATCAATGACAAAGAAGCATACAAAAAAGTAAAAATAATAATAATAATAAAATTGACCACTAATGACAATAGTTTCTGTGCAACTAACTGGGTGTAGTCTTTAGTTACATTTTTCATAGTGCAGATGGAGATTACACCGAGTTGGTACATTCCATGCATACATTCATTAAATTTCGCTTAAATGGCCGCTACGCGTTGGATCTGTATCCCCGCGCACGCCTTATAAAGGACCGTGTCTAATAAAGACACGTGATATAAGCGACAACAATAATAATATAAAAAGAGTAATGATAAACAAATTATAATCTCAAATTGCCGCGAAAAATATAGTCCACATAAAATCAATTATTTAATCATTAGTGATAACCACAAAATAATATGATCCTAATCCTTAAAAATGCTGAACTGGTATCGACTCTTTTGTCCCATGTGGTAGTAGCATGGGGTTCCACTGGTTCTATCGTTCGTGGTGAATTTAACCTAACCTCCCCTCGTCTTATACGTTGATTGATCTTTCTCCACCCTCCTACACTATTTAAATTATTACTCAAATACTTTCCAAACAATAATCTTTCACAAGCATTTCTAGCGTTGATGGATCTTGCGTTGAAGCTTGTCTAGGCTAGTCAATTTGTCAGACCTTGCTACGTGACAGTCAGTGACGGATGTGCGGCTGATTTGTGGTGGCACTCAACGCGCGGGATATTTCATTATTGTGGAATGTAGGTTCATTGTTATTAATAATAGATAATAAATTCAATATTCAGCTTGCTTACGGTTAGGACTAATATATCGATATCTAATATCTAAAAAGTTTTTATTTTACATCCGCTCAGTTTTGTCATATTTTCGTTTAGGGCTAAAGCTTTGCCTACAGTCATTAAAAAAAAACATTTTTTTCTTTTGATTTGGATGAGTTATTCATTTTTTTCTACATCTTGATGAGTTATTCTGAATGAGAATTATTCAGAATAACTCATCAAAATGTAGCAAAATCAATTTAGGTATAGAATGATTGTCCACGTATAAGGTTATGTAGCTCTAAGTTCTTTGTGTCCTTTAATTTTTTATTTGTTTGCCGTCAATATAAATGTCCGGACCTATGCTGAAGCCTCAGATAGCTATGTTTAGCTTTGCGATGAGTGTGTTTGTGGAAGGCACACGATCAGAAAGTTAGACGCCTAGCCTGCTAACGACACGTCATTATGGTCGAAATAAAGGTGTCGACGCAACTGGAGCGCGCCGTCTAATGGCTCGAAAGCTCAAGATCGCCGTGTAGTGGAGGGTGAGAATCTACCCGGTACGTGACGGTACCGGGTATATGTTTGACAAGGGTTGTGTAGCCCGGGTCGTCGCGCTCGCCGACGAGCGCGGTGAGTGAGCGAGAGACGTGGGTGTATGGCGTAAGGGACGACGCGATTGGTGGCCGGCGGAAGGGATTCGTTTGCGCGTGTGATGGGATCGGGCAGGTCGGATAAGGGTCCGTAAAGACCTATGTAGAATAAAAATTATTTTACTCACGTCTCTTTCCCATAGCTTTCCAATTGATACGATATATTTTCATTACAAATTATTTTGATTTTTGACTAAATTAAATAATACATATAATTAACTGAAAACCAAGTAAGGGATATGAAACCCATTTAGGCCGCTCGAATCCATTTGTGGGAGTAACAACAAACGACTGGGTAGCACGTGATAGTTTACAAACTGATAAAAGAGATCAGCATAAAAGATCCTTGATGAATCGAAGTGCTAAGATTCTTCGCTGGAGTCAACCCTACACTTCCGATAACATAACTGAAAATCAGTCTAACAGTTAATTACATTGTCCAGATGAAGTCACCAGCTAATATCTTTATAAGTTATAGCCTATATAATACATGACGTATAAGCTATATTATTGTAAAGTTTCATTAAAATCCATTCGGTAATGTTTACGTGAAAGAGTAACAAACTTCCATCCGTAGAAACTTTTGCGTTTATAATATTAGTATCGATTTGCAAAACACTTTATATATACTTGTACATCAATGGGAAACAAAAATTCAGCCTTCCATTGCTTTCTCTCCAGTATTGGCTTTGTCGCCGGGAATTCCAAAGCTATGGCAAACGGATTCTATTCAACCAATCTTTTTAATCTTTAAGAATGTCGCCCCTAAGCTTCCCTGTTCTGGTGTTGGCACGCAACAAGGAAACGGTTCGTTGTTGAAAAATTGGTAAATAAACGACTTTTAGTATCAATTGACATTCTATTTTATTTAATATTTTTGTTTCTTAATATTTTTTTTTTATAAATATGGAGATAAGTGATTATTTCATTTAATATTTATCACTGACTTTTATGCGGACGTGTTGACATTTTGTCAACTGCTGTACTGACATTTCGAAATTTTATTGATTGATTTGAAATTTATAAGTAAGTGCCAATATTTAAATTGGTCGTTGATTAATCGTAGACCTCTGTAACTTGATTGCTGCTAATGCATATGTAACAATAAAAAGCAGCTTAAACAACTACAGCCTCACCTCATCTAACTTGTAAGCACATGTAAACAAATCTCATAACCCCTTCAACGGTGATCTGAAATTCAAATACTCAAGATTATTGCCAAGCATGTGTATAGGCGCTAAGACCACAGTCGCAGAAGGGTCGTGCCACCGCACTCTACTAAGATAGCTCTAGAGGGCCCTTACCCTCACTAACTTAAGGGTTAAGTGCGGATAGCTCTCACTTACTTAAGGGCGTAAGCCTCCGATATAGGCCTTCAGAACAATATTGCTATTATATTATTATGACTGGGACTGTGTAGTTACTGTACACTGAGCAGTTATTGTTTGAATTATTACAATATTACAACCTATGTCTGTTTAGTTTTGCCATAAATATTGTTATAAGGAATTATATCTTTCTTTCTATTACCTATAAGTGTAAAATTACATTTATCAAATATTTCATAATATCAGTTTTCCGTTGCTAGGTCACACTATAATACACATTTTCCGAATTTGGCTTAGATGGCCTCTGCGCGTTGGATCTATATCCCCGCGCTCGCCTTATAAAGGCCCGTTGCCTTAAAAAGACGCGTGTTATTAAGCGACATAAGAACAATACCTTATTTGTCATTAAATGTGGTATTACATCGATTTTAATAATAATATAGTTTATGTGGAAAAAGCTGTAAGTTTCAGCTAGCATACAAATATAAATGTAAATATTATCACATACATTTTCAAAGTATTTTCATAATATTTATAACATTAACATTTATATATGAAGCTTAATCGAATTAATCTCCGATATATACTTTTATCTCCAGCCCTTTATATGTTGAATCCAGTTATTATATTAATAGCACGCCCATTTTCCACGGGTAAAAGTCATATTCTTTAGAACTGTCCATAAATCATAATCCAGCGGATTTAAATCGCGACTACATGACGACCAGTCTTTAAGTCTGGAACGTTCATTTCAAAGAGAGTTCTGTATTGTTTCACAACTAATAATTTGTCTTTAAATTCTAAGAAAACAAAATGTATCAAATTCTCTTTGCCCAATATAAGGCAGGTTGATACTCGTTTAAATATGAATGGTGATGTCATTGACTTGGTAAATAATACTAAATTCTTAGGCATTACGTTAGATTCACGGCTACAGTGGGATCCACATATTGAAACTTTGGCAATCAAACTTAGTTCAACGGCGTACGCAGTAAAAAAGATTAGACTATTTACTAATGTTGAAACGGCAAGAATTGTTTATTTCAGCTACTTTCATAGTGTTATGTCATATGGCCTGCTGCTATGGGAATCAGCGGCTAACATTGAGAGTATTTTCCTTTTACAAAAAAGAGCCATTCGTGCTATTTACTGTTTACGGGCTAGAGAATCCCTAAAAGAATTGTTCAAATAAAATTTTATAACTTTAGCTAGTCAATAGATATATGATAATTTAGTTTTTGTATATAGTAACTATAATAAATTCAATAAAAACAGTGATAATGTGAATACTTGAATAAAAAAAAAACTTGCCGTTCCAATGTTCAGACTCCATAAAACTAGCTGTTCGTTCTTGGGGAAATGTATATCTATCTATGTTTAACAAACTTCCGCAAAGTGTCAGTGCCTTTATATAAATTTAAAATCCATATCAAAAAGACACTCATGAGTAAAGGTTATTATAAAGTAAGTGACTATCTAAATGATCACACTATTTGGGAATAGGGACTCTATTCATAGAGCCATGTTTGATAACAACATTATTTTTAATATTGTATTAGTTTTATATGTGTATGTAAACATACATACGACTGTAATCGTATTGGATATGATTGTATCTTATATTATATTGTATTTTATATATTATATTATTATAATTATTAACATTGAAAAGAGGAGATAAAAAATAGACCTTCAGAGTTTCTTGCCTGTTCTTCTCAAGAAGGCTCTCCCAATTTCCGAACAGGTGTCGAGTCAATATTTGGTTTTGTTTGTTGATGTCAATAAGTGCCTGTAAAGGTCTATGTTGAACAAAGATTATTTTGATTTGATTTTGGTTTAAAGTAAACTTGGATGGTTTGAACTTTATGTCCGGGTGCTCAGTCTTGCTAAAAGCACCGTTTGGTTTTTGAACCTGACATTATTAAAGAACCTACGTTCTCCAGGATAGTAACTGGATATACTTGTGTTAATGTTTCGATAACTTTTACTGAAAAATAAGTTTCAATCTACTTCATAGCTATAATCCCACCAAACTCTCAAAAGCTAAGGAATCAGACAATTTTTATAGAGCTCTGACCAAACGGTCATTCTGCATTTGATAATTTTGCTCAATTGTAAAAAAGTTCTTATCCGTAAATATTTTATTTCTATCATCTCACTTTGCGAACCGCTTAAGTAATTGTTTTTATTTTACTACCTTATTTTTTTATTAATTATTAATTAAATAATGACCAATAGAGATTTTAGATGCTGCAAGTCCGAAGTCACCTAAGATTCTAGGTACTGTGAGGAACACATTGGTAGTTCGCGTCTTTCGTTATCCAGGACGTACAGTGTGTCAGGTTTAAAAGTAAGGAAACGTAGCGTTTGACGTAGCGAGTTATACTCGTAGACGGATGATAGAGAGATTTCTAGTACGGAAGACTTAACAACAGCATTGTATTGCACAGTATTACAGCTTTCGTAAAGAAATACAATTAATTCAAGAAGTTGTATTCACTTTTCAAAATAATTTTTCACGATCCTGAAGCACCGCGGAGGGTGTCACAGTACTTTCTTCATTTCACGAGATAAAACCTTTTGTATCCCGGCAGAATTTTTTGTAAATCATGTCCTTATTGCATTAATTGCTATGTCTTTTTATGTCACAAACAGAAGAGGTGAACACAAGAGGTCCAGTATAAAAACCTTCGTCTAGTGGACGGACAGTTGACAAGTTTATATTTTGTTCCATACCTACTTTTTTAATGCAATAAAAGCGATTCGATTCTCCTTACCTCCACCCCATTTTAATATCACAAAAATATTTGACAAGTGATTGGCGCGAAAATCAGAAAATATAATGAACATTCAAACAAGAATGACAGATTTCAAATTTATAAACGTAATGTCTGGTTTATTTTTAATTGTAACAGTATTTATGGAAAAATTAAATTTACATTTTTTTATATCGGCTTGTTGCTTATTGCTAAAATGGCTGAACTACTTGATAAAATATAATATCCATGCTTTGAGAAATTATGCGATATTTTCTGAACTCAATGTAAAACTCGTCTCCATTATTTATGTATATTTTTCATAAGCGTTGCCTCTTAATTGAGAATACTACATAATATCTAAAAGGTAGCACACAGGTAGTACAAAGCAAATTATGGAAAATGTTAAAACAATATATTGTAAAACATTATAGACAGTTGTTGCCGTCAAACAAAATTCTAAATAAAATAACTATCTTATATGCTGTAGAACTAAGTCTGTTTGCTAAATGGGAATACTGTCTTTTTGAAGGTTGGGATACCTTTTAATTTGAAAATCGCATCAGGCGACATTTTATTCCACAGTTTGGTAATGCAATGTAGAAAATTGATGGTAAAACGCACTGTAGTAAACCACTTTCTTAGGTGATGAGGGTCAACATTTTGTCGAATGAAACGATAGCGAAAGCTAGGGATCAAGCCAAACAGTTCCTTGGAGCACTCTCCGTATTATATGCGATAGGGGATGTATAACGAAACGATTAAACAAAAGCGTTGGAAGTATCCAATGGAAGTGCCGCTCGAGCGAATGGTGATAATTTACATATCCTGGATGTCCACAAGATTTTTTCAGTTAACACAAAACGGAGACTGTTAGAAAAATTTATGATAGCCTGTAAAAAATATAAAACAGAATAAAATCAAAATTAAACAATTCGCGCTACTGAGAAAACCCTCTGTAACAATCCCAAAGTGAGATAATTCGAAAAGATCGGATGGATGTGCTGCCTGAAATATTTTCAACGGAATGTCTGATAAAATACTGCCACAAAATTATCGGGTATTTTTTGTTCTCATCCTGAAAACTGGAAGCGGTGTTTCTTCCGACGAAATTGAATTTGTTCAGTGTTTTTTTCCCAATTGTCTATGGAATTATCATGTTGTATGGAGATGTTTTCGAATTTTTCCATTCTAAAATCATTGAATAATTTCGTAAATTAAACTTCTATTGAAATATTTACACATTTTAAGCCATAGACTAATGTAATTTATAAGCAATAAAAATTTATGATATTAAGTTATAAGTACCGTCCAATAAAGTACAAATGATTCGTTCAGTTGGCGTTACTTTGAGAGATATATATATATATATCTCTCAAAGTAACGCCAACTGAACGAATCATTCGTTTACCTAATTACACTGTATAACGGTTACCTAATTACACTGTATAACAGTAGATAAATTCGAAATAATTTCGAATTTATCTACTGTTATACAGTGTAATTAGGTAACCGGACGCGACGTTTCGAATTCTTTCCATCACAATCAAGTTCTTTCATTTCTATGTATAGCGCTAGCACGATGTGGTCAAATTCTAATACTTATAATAATGTATTTAGTAAATAGGAAAGCGTAAAAATAATATATAATAATACAAGAGAATTATATTATTCATCACATTTACTAAAGGTACCTACAGCCGTCATCTTTTGAAAAATGGAAATATTCATTTAAATGACGTAGTTCATGTGCCTCGGGTAGTACCCTCCGACGATGGCGCTATCAGTGAAGACGGTACGATACGGGCTGTTGATGTACGGGTAGCTCGGGTATACCAGCGGGTCGACGGTCTTGAGGAAGATCGAACGCTTCTCAATGTTCTCAGCTGGTTCAGGCTCGGGGGCTGGGGTAGCGAAGCAGGCCGCCAGAGCGAGGAGGATCACAAACATAGTTCTGTTCATCTGAGAAGAAGTCGTATAAAGATTACTTTTGGTATAGATTTCCAAGTCCGTGTATGAATATCTATGGTTTATATAAAATCATGGTAGATGGCGTTACTAACTTGTATCGCTGGAAATACTTTGACAAACACTTAGAAATAATAATTGTCTGAAATTTACAAAATACCGCATTGCATTATTTCACCTTTTCAATAATTGGAGACAGTTATTTTCTAAAATAACTATATTTGCTTTTAGTAAAGAAGTCTAGAAGTACGAGTATATACTTTAGTTAAGCTAACAGACGATAGGTGGCACTTTGGTTGCCACAACAAGCAGAATCACAAACATGGTCATGTTCATCTGCTGGACAGAAGTTGCATAAATATGTTTTGTTTAGAATAATATAGAAACACCTCTGTATTTGCTATAGTACATATATGGTATTCAACAGACGTTTATCGAAGCAAATGGAAGTCAACAGGATATCTTTTTAAATTCTAAATCTTGAAGTTCGCTTTGACGCAATATACACCACTAGAATAAAAATACCAGAAAAATATAAACCGCGTCCAAAGTATCGAATACTGAGACGATATATCTAGATTTAAACGAAAAGAAAACATGAAAACTTAATCTGTTAAAAACTTTATAAATGATTAAAAAATTAAAAATAAAACAACCTTTGCATGTTTATAAAAAAGAAAACAAACTTTTCCAACGCATCGCTACACATGCACAAAGCTATACTTTAAGCCGCAGTAATGTTCATGTTAAATTTCATTGAAAAATGTACGCTGACACATTACACTAAGAGCCGATTTCACCGTCCTTCATAGAAACCGAGTTTAATAAAACTTGGTTTTGATTGATCGAGTTCAGAAGTTAGTTGTGATCTTGGTTTACATCCGCACCGATTTCACCAACTCCCATTGATCTCGTTTACTAAAACGTAGTTAATCCACAGATTAGAGTGGTAATCTTTGACAAAGAATGTACGAATGAATGATTGCTTTTAAAGTGTTGCAATCAAAGAAATTATTTCAAATCAAATGCGGAACATAAATTATAAGAATTACTTCAGGATACGATATTCTTGATTCAGATAGTCAGTAACGGTGTTAAAAATTCCATAATTAATTACTTCTTATTAATAATAACAAAACAATTACTCATCTCGTGTAAATAAAATAAAATTTCAAAACAAAATATAAGGAATTTTAAATAATTGGGTATCTTCACGGTAGCTTACAATGACCTTGCTTGTTTAACGGACTCCAATTACAATGTCGAAAAGGAAAAGGACCCGACCTTTACTGCGAGTGAAAAACAAAACGCTCATAGAACTTGTCGAGCGGCATTTCGATATTGTTGAAAGTAAAAAAATAGATAGCGTCAGCGTAAAATGAAAAAATGAGCTCTTTAAACGCGTTTAGAAACGCTAAACGTCCAGAATCGGCCGTTCAGAAACTGAACCAAGTTTAACATGAACGACGATTACGCAAAGCCGGTGAAATGCAAACTCGGTAGCGAATCTCAGTTTAGAGCGTAAACTGAGTTTAACTTGAACTGATCGCGTTCAATTTCGACGGTGAAATCGGCCCTAATACGCATATGCTCAAAGAACGCCGCCATTCGACCTCAATCTTTCGATATCTCGATAAAACTCCCAACTGTCAGTATAACTACTTTAACGGGCGCAAGTTGTGTAATCAATCATAAAATACATGCACACTATTAAGCGAATGTTTACGCATTTTACGTATAATTATGGCTATATAATACGGTTATAAGTATTTCATAGAATATATAATAATGCTTTACTAATATTTTTTTAATACCACGATAGTGGCAACAGGATTTACGGTCTGTCTAAAAGTAAGCAGTGACCGTAGCCGTGGACGCCTGCTACACGCGGACATCACGAGCGCGTTGTCGACCTATCAAAAACCTATTTAATGCCTTCATATTAATTTGCTAATTAAATTATAATTAATTTTTAAGTGTTGTTTTCACGTACACTAATTTAATTTGTAGTTAGAATTATGTATTCTCGATGACGTACTGAAAGTAAATTTGTCGATTTTTTCTATTATATATTCTCTTATATATTCTATTATATTATATATATATATATAATATATATATATATATATATATATAATATATATATATACCAGAAACGTTAGCATAACCCTGGCAAAGCCTGGGGCTTGGCTGTTTTCTTTATCCTGACTTTACTATGTAGAAGAGATTATAATACACAATATATATTATAATTCAAAATAAATAATTCTGCTATGTCACATAACATGATAATAACCGAGTAACTGTAAAAACGCTATTAAAAAGCTGAATAAAAGAGATGCAGTGCATTTGATTTGGATACCAGAGGTCTGGCCGCTTATAGTAAGGTTAAAACAATATTATAACAGATACTGCTATTGCAGTGTACAGCGCCATCTCGACTGCACTGTGGATTCTTGTTTTAAGCGATACTGGTAGGCCTACAGAGCTTTTTTCTGTACTGTTATTATTCATAAAAATTGTGATCTCTTACCTTTGCTGATGTACAAACAACTCGACCGACACGAAATAAAGAAATGATAATTATTCAAAACAATTAATGTCTTTTATATATTTTGATTTGTTGCATTTAATGGCTTTAACACTTAAGTTGCTATTGTATTAATTACGTATGAAAGTAACAGGTCCTTTCACAACACGTTTATAATGAGTTTTTTTTTAATGTTCTTATCAGACTATATGCCAAGTGAAATCATTCTTATTGCCTAGCAAGTGCAAAGTTTTCAGTTTTCAGTTTTTTACATACATCTCAATCGATAAGTGTTTATTTCTTGCATAATCTTTTGTATTGAAAAACAGCGTCGATGGCGCTGCGGACTGCGGACAGCACAACTCCTCGAATAGCTAGATTTGGGAGGTGGAGAGAGGAATGTGATATGATGATAAACAAGCAGACTGTCCTGGAAACATGGTTTTTGTAAAATGCACAGCAAAACTGCAACCCACACAAAAACCGACGACCCTAACAGTCTCCCTTTGTTTCTTGTTTTTCGATTAGGTACAGTCACCGATCACCGAGCACGGCTGCTTCGGTAAGTATCTGTGTCGAATAGGACCGGAGGGATCGACATGTTGCCACCACTGCGCATCCGACCTCGACTCGGCCGAGCACACGCTGGCGGAGTGCCCCGCGTGAGCCTCCGAGCGCCGAGTCTTGATCGCAGAGATCGGGCTAGATCTGTCTCCGCTGGCATTGATTGGGGCAATGCTGGCGGACGAGGGAGGTTGGAGGGCTGTGGCCTCCTTCTGTGAAGCAGTGATGCTCCAGAAGGAGGCCGCCGAGCGGGTCGGGTGATGGCGGGGAGGTAGTGTAGCCTCCCCCGAGGAGGGCTCCCCTGTAGGCAGGGGAGCGGAGTCTGGGAGTTCCCGGAAGTCGCTTCGCGTTCCCGGGGGCTCCTTAGATGCCTGAGGAAGGCCATCTTTGAGGTTTTTAGTGGGTAGGCCTCCCCCTTCTGGGGAGGAGAGCCCCACATAACCGCAGGCTCGCCACAACCGGGGAATGCAATTTAATGCATTTTCCTCAGGGGAACAAAAAAAATAAAGGTGCTCCCTATATGCCTGAGGAAGGCCATCGCTGAAGTTTCATTTGAAGCGCTATTAGAGATTTGAATCAGTGAATCACTTGGAAGAAACGACTCGCTGAGTCGTTTCTGTATAGATTGACACATCTCTAGTACAGTCTTATATGTAGTTTTAGACAAGTTTTTCATTCGAGCTACGAAAACCGCCACTAGTACGAGCGACATAAGAATAAGAAATATCTCAAGGTCAACCATGTGAACACAGATTGCTGTGTATAATATCTGACAGTAAAAGATGTGGTGCGATGAAATGTGAAGTTGTATGCTATATTGAGTAATCCGCACTGAGCTAGCGTGGTTGGTTAAAGCGTTGCGCCTTCACATGGTCAAGTTAGGCCTCAGTGGGAACGGCTACGAGTATAAGCTGTTATGATGATATTTTGTTTGCCATAATTAATTTATTGTTTTATCTATGGAATTGTTGTTTTGTGTGGAGATATTTTAGATGTTATTTTCATAATCATTGTAGTTGACGAAGAGATGTTCCGAATTAGCGACAGATCGGAAAAGTGGCGGCAGAATTTGGAGAACGATGGCTTGAAAATCAGTAGAACTAAAACCGATTATACTGTGATTTCGGAGGTATCTCCAATTCTTGGCATATTGTGTTCGAAGGAGAGGCTCTTCCGGTCCGTTCGGAATTTGGATATCACGGAGCACTGCTTCAGAAAGATAGGAAAATTTACCGAGACGTCAAGCGAAGGATTGGCACAGATTTAGAAATTTGTTCATACAATTACAGAGTTTGAATACATGTGTCGTTTACCGAAGTTGTATCTTTGTGAAGTTTGACTACGTAAGTCGTAAAACGTTTTCATGTAAATTTCTACATTTATGTTATCAGCGAGGGATCCACTACTTTAATAAAATTGTAACTATCAGGCAAACTACAGAAAATGGTCATTAATAGATCTGAGTCCGCTAGCGCACCTATGACGATGGGTTATGCCAAAGATCAGTATTAGGTCCTCTACTTTTTAATTATTTATTATATTATAGACTCATGTAAGGCTATATAATTTACAAAATATACTTTACTTTTGTTTGTTTTTACTAATAAACCAAGAATAACATACACTGATATAATATTAATATATAAAAATATATATTACAATTTTACGTAATGTGTATATGTTAGTGTATGAGTATGAATATATGTGTTTGTTTATATGTATTTATGTGTATGTATATATATTGCCTATATTTCTGTCATTTTATTCGTAGTATAACTTAATAATTAAGTTTTAAATATATTGTATGATTTTATATATTTGAATAAATAAATACAAACTGACATTTTTATTCACATAAACGTTATTCCGAAGTTATTGCAAATCACAATCTTCTATGTACCTAATATAACACTGTTCGCTGTGAATATAACACTGTCAATTGCTGTAATTATTTGAGACGATTAAATTAATGGAATTCAGTGTAATAAATTAAGTTGAAATATCAAAAACGTAATTCACCTAATTGAGAATGTCGAATAAAAGTGTCATGTATTCTCATTTAAAAAGACGCATTTGTAACTCCGCTGGTATTGCTGATCCGTTTGTTTGGTTCCGTTTGTTTGGCTGTAGTTATTTGAGACGAGTAAAATTAATGGAATTCAGTGTAATAAATTAAGTTGAAATATCAAAAACGTAATTCACCTAATTGAGAATGTCGAATAAAAGTGTCATGTATTCTCATTTAAAAAGACGCATTTGTAACTCCGCATGTATTACTGATCCGTTTGTTTGGTTCCTCGTTATATAAAACATAACAAAAATTGTATGTAAGACGCGTGGCCAGACTTGTTATAGTGTGTAGGTATTATGTATTTTTTATTTTTCAATTATAAATTGTCACGTGTCATAATAAATACAAAATTAAACAAATAAATTAAAATTTTATCATACAAGGTAATATTAAAAGAACGATTAATGACAATATGGCATAGCGAATTTCGTAATGCCTGTAGGCTAAACGAAATAAAATAATTGGATTGAATACAAAGAGCACAGTAAAAACTCGATCTTTATTCACAAGCAACCACAGCTGTCTAACGCAGCACCCTTTTGCTTTGAAGTTAGAACTACAGTAATTTTACTTCGACTTAGCGTAATGGCACCTGTAAAAGAAATTCAAATTGCAGGTCTGGAAATTGAAAAGAAACTGAAATTGCAGGTCTGGAAAATTCCTAAGCTATCCGCTCTGTGAATACAATTTCAAAATACTCAGCGAACAAATTATTAAGTGCAAGAATAACGCCTCAGCGTTATTCTTGCATTATTGTTAAAGAAATCTGATTTAACCTTACTAATATTAGAAATTCAAAAGTAACTGTATGTATGTATAGCGCGCTTTCACGCCAAAACCACTAAACCAATAAATATATTTGGCACACATATATCTACAACCTGAAATTGGACAAAGGTTTATTTCACGGTCATAATTATGTCACTTCTCCTATTACTTATGTATATAGTAAATAGGATAACAAATAAAAAATATAATTTATATATAATAAAACGACAGAAGTATATCATTCATAGCATTTATTTATGGTGCAGTCGGCATCATTTCCAAATCCATTCAAATGACGTAGTTCGCACATGAACTACGTCATTTGAATGGATAGTACTCTCCGATGATGGCGCTATCAGTGAAGACGGTACGGTACGGGCTGTTAATGTACGGGTAGCTCGGGTACACCAGCGGGTCGACGGTCTTGAGGAAGATCGAACGCTTCTCAATGTTCTCGGGGGCTGGCGTGGCGAAGCAGGCCGCCAGAGCGAGGAGGATCACAAACATGATTCTGTTCATCTAAGAAAAAGTCGTATAAAGATTACTTATGGTATAGTGTAGACGAATAAACAAACCGTTAATTTCCAACTCCTTTTGTGAATTTCTATTATTGACGACGATGAAATGACGTTTTTATTAATAATTTTTATTCATAAAAATCCGCTTTTTTAATAATGGTAGTCGAATATTTTACATAATGATGAACATATAATATTATAGTAGTCTAGGCTACAACGAGTATATATTTAAGTTAAGCTAACAGACGACAGATGGCAATTTGGTCGCCACAACAAGCAAAATCACAAACATAGTTTTGTTCATCTGTTGGACAGAAGTTGCATAAATATGTTATGTTTAGAATAATGTAAGAACACCTCAGTTTTTGACAATAAATGAAACTCAACACGATTAGTACAGAAATGCAAAATCCTGAAATTAGCTTTGACTCTGAAATAAAATTACCAAAAAAAGAATATATTGCGTCCGTAATAGGTATCAAATACTGAGACAAAAAACCTAAATTAAAACGAAAGAAAATAAACGTGAAAATACTATCTGTTAAAAAACTTGTTAAATGGTCTAAAGATCTTTTCCTAAATCTACCAAATATTTTTTAATAAAATTTTGGTTATGTACAACAGATTTAGATATTATTACAGAAATATTAACAATTCATCATGAAATGCTAGTTTCGATATATTTAGGGAAATCAAATTAGTAATAAATGCAATTAAAGTACTAAAAAGCCGAATAATAGAGATGCAGCGCATTTGAATTGGATACCAGAGGTCTTACTTTGGCTACTTAGAGTAAGGTTAAAACATTATTGAAACAGAAACACCGCTCCCATCTCGCTTGCACTGTAGTTTCATTCTTGTCTTAAGCGATACAGAGCTATTTCTTGTACTGATAAAAATTGACATCTCTTACCTTTACTGGTGTACAAACAACTCGACCGACACGAAATCAGGAAATGATAATTGTCCAAAACAATTACAGTCTTTTATACTTTTTGATATGTTGTACAAATGACTTAAACACTTAAATTGTTGTTGTATTAATTACGTATATCATAATAAGTTTTTTTAATGTTCTTATTTCGAGTATATGCCAAGACAAATCACTTTTATTGTCTAGCAAGTGCAAACTTTTGTTTTTACATACATCTGAATCAATAAGTGTTTATTTCTTGCATAATATTTTGTATTGAAAAACACCGTGTGTGGCGCTGCGCTTGCAGGAAAACTCTTCGAATAGCTAGATTTGGGAGGCCAGGGGTGGATGCTGCCATGCACCCATGATTTTTTAAATGTGATATGATGATAAACAAGCAGATTTCCCTGGGTAAGTGGTTCTTGTGAAATTCACTGCAAAACTACCAAAACAATTACTTTGCCACAATAATTACTGCTTACAATAATTACTTTGCCAAATATTTTGACTAAAGTAAGCAATAAAATGAAACTATAGCTTTTATAGATATAATATGAACTTAATTGTTTAAATTTGTAAGGTAAGATGATTTCAGACTATTTATCTGAGGCTAGCTTCTGATTGACGACTCTGTAAAAATACAGGGAGAAATAATAGCCCTTGCTGGTTCTTTCCAGTACAAGGTCAATCGCGTGCAAAAGTGATTGCAAAAATCCTTTTTGGAGTATACAATTTTGATTTTGTATTTATTTATGATGACTTAATTGTCAAATTGATGTAGACGTCAACAGGATTACTGGATACCACAGCTTCGAATATCTTGCGCAGCTTTTATACTTAGTTTTACAGTTTAATCATCAAATCATTCCCGACGCGTGGAAAAAGGCTTACTTCATCGGATTCCGCAAACCCGGAAAAGACCTGTCCTTGCCCACTAGCTTAAATGTTTAGGGAAGCTCTATAAACGCATCCTTCTGACGCGCCTTAGAGACTTCGAGAAATCTAATCACCTACTTTCCGATGAGCAGTTTGGCTTTCGATTCATCAAGTGCACCGCCTCACGGAGCATATGTGCCTGATAGACTCGTACACATAATACGAGCCTACCTGACGAACCGCTCCTTCCGCTACCGCATAGAAGGCACCCTCTAATCTCCCCGCCCAAGTCGAGCCGGCGTTCCTCAAGGATCCGTACTCGGTCTCCTCGTATTCTCGCTCTACGTAAGCGACATCCCCAGATCGCCACTACTCGCGGACGACACTGCGCTAATTACGTCCGGTCTTAACATCCCCAAATTATTAAAATCTCTCTGTTTAAGATTTATGACCACCGCTGACAACATTCGGACCGTGAAAAAGAAGGGCAATAAAAAAAGATTTTGACATACGATACGTCACTGTCACTACGGATTTATTTCGGTCGCATTTTTCAGCAGTATTAATTCGTATTATTAATATTAATACTGCGTATATAATTATTAGTAAATGCATATTTACGGAAATATATCACAGTGCTTTATATATACGGCTTTATTTATCTATATCACTTACGGTTCAACACAAGCAACAAATATATAGTGTCTTGAAGACTGAATTCATTTACACTACAAGTTTCATAATATATGGTATATATTTATAAAAACATACGGTAGAACACATTAGTACACGTAAAAAGATTTTTACGGAACACTCTCTAACTGACCGCCGACTCACTCGGTGTCTGGTTCACCAAATAGCGAATCGAGGTCAACCCCGATAAGAGTGCAGCAATGTCCTTTAATCGAGGTAGGGCTCGAGTAGCCACTCCCGACCTTCAGTCAATAAAAATCTTTGTCCAATCTTTGGCAAAACCAGGTCAAATATTTAGGCGTTACTCTTGATAGGCGATTAACGTTCAAACCTCATATCGACATAGTTCGAAATCGCGCAGCCTTCATCTTAGGACGACTATTCCACCTCATTAGAAAGCGAACTAAAATGTCTCATAGAAATCAGATAACATTGTACAAAGCGTCCCACTTTAATTAAAAAAAAAATAGAAGATTAGACCCCGATAGATAGCGTCTCGGCTAGATCTCGCCGCCCTAAAAAAATCTGATTCGATCTGAAAGAAATGTGCGGGATAGCAAAAATATATTAAAACAGTAGAAGTATATCATTCATACATTTATTTATGATGCAGTTGGCATCTTTTCAAGAATGGAATTATCAATTCAAATGACGTAGTTCATGTGCCTAGGGTAGTACCCTCCGACAATGGCGCTATCAGTGAAGACGGTACGGTAGGGGCTGTTGATGTACGGGTAGCTCGGGTACACCAGCGGGTCGACGGTCTTGAGGAAGATCGAACGCTTCTCAATGTTCTCTGCTGGTTCAGGCTCGGGGGCTGGCGTGGCGAAGCAGGCCGCCAGAGCGAGGAGGATCACAAACATGGTTCTGTTCATCTGAGAAGGAGTTGTAAAGAAATTACTTTTGGTATACATAATTAATGGTTAGATAAATAGATTTCCAATTGCGTGTATGATTTTCTATGGTTTATATATATATATATATATATATATATATATATATATATATATATATATATATATATATATATATATATATATATAATATATATATATATATATATAATATATAATTACTTATAATTACGAATAATAACTTATATAATGACTTGTATCGCTGAAAATAAATAAAAACAATATTGATACAAAGACACCGCTCTTGCAGCGTACAGCGCCATCTCGCTCGCACTGTAGTTTTATTCTTGTTTTAAGCGATACTGTTAGGCCTACAGATTAATTTTGTGTAATGTTTTTTACTGATAAAAAATGTAATCTCTTACCTTTGCTGGTGTACAAACAACTCGACCGACACGAAATAAGGAAATGATAATTATTCAAAACAATTAATGTCTTTTATACATTTTGATTTGTTGCATTAATGGCTTTAACACTTAATTTGTTGTTGTATTAATTACATATTAATGTAACAGGTCCTTTCACCACACATTTGTAATAAGTTTTTTTCATCAATCAAATCAGTTTTATTGTTTAGGAAGTGCAAAGTTCAGTTCAGCGTAATGTTTTTTATTTGAAAATAAGCGTTATTTGAAAATAAGCCTCAGTAGAGCTGTGTTAGCTGCACTTCTTTCTCGAATAGCGAGATTTGGGAGACCAGGAGACCTATTTTTGAATTACGAATGCGACTTCGAAATCACGGATGTGACTAATAATCACCGATTTTCAATAATTCTTATTTTTGAATATCACTGATGTGACTACCTTAGTCACAGGTGTGATTTCAATACGAGTGCCCTCACCCACTCGTAATCAAGTCATACTTGTGGAAATGTTATCTGTATTACAAAGGATATTGTTTTTTGCTGATTCCGCGCAGTTCATGATGACTTGTCCAACAAGCAGACAAGGTCGACACGTGTTTCGTCTCTCAGCGAGACAGCGTCTCTCAGCGTCTCTCAGCGTCGACCTTGTCTGCTTGTTGGACAAGTCATCATGAACTGCGCGGAATCAGCAAAAAACAATATCCTTTGTAATACAATGGACTTCCGCAAAATAACACCTGCTACAATAGAGTAATGTTATCTGTGTTTTGTTTGATTTTCAGTCTATATATACAATATATATATATGAATGTAGCACATATAATATACATATATATATATAAACCTTTATATACCTATAATATATACATACATATATATAATATATATATATATATATATATAACCATAATGGTAAAGCCGGCAATAACCGGCAGCGGCTACATTCTGCGTGGAACCGAACTCTTACATTTATGTGTGTACTTTATCTATGTTGGCAGCTCTGCGATCGACTTTCAAAAATTGGATGTTTAGGAATCCGTGACCTCAAAGCCACCGCTGACTATTTAGTCAGCGCTGATTTCGAAATCGCATTCGTAATTCAAAAATAGGTCTCCACGAGTAGATACTGCCATGCACCTACGTATTTTTATGTGTTATGCTGACAAACAAGCAGACTCCCTTGGATAAATGGTTCCTGCGAAATTCGCAACAAAACTGCCACCCCCACAAAAACCACAGTGTACGTTGCTAATATGTGACATAAGATATAAAGTTACGAATTAAAATCACTGCCAATTCACATTCACTCCGGAACAGCAATACAGACACTAACGACCCAAAACGACCCAATAGTCTCCATTTGTTTCTCAAGAAAATAGTAAACGAATGTCTGCTTTGCCGCATAAGGAAGAATCCATGACCATCAACTGATAATCACCTAACGTGCCGCCTAGCTCATCATCACCGACTACTTCGGCCCGATGACAGTCGAGACATCAATGCAAAAGCGACACGAGGCCATATTCACTCCTCGAGCTTTGCACTTGAAACCAGCACTGCTCCGGTTCATAGCCAGACGCGATTACTCCACGGAGATCTGGTTAGACAATGAAACGATCTTGCATCGGATCGAGAGCTATGGCGAGTCATAGATGTGTTTACATAAAAAAAAGAGGAGGCGAGCCAGAAAGAATATAGTATTTGTAGTGATAGTTCCACAAGGATCCAATCTGGGACCACTTCTGTTTCTAATTTTTATCAACGATCTGCTTAACATCATTCCATGTGACTGTCTTGCCTACGCAGACGACATAAAAATTTTCAAACGTGTCACGAGTTATGAGGAATGTGAAGAACTGCAACATAGTCTTGACCTGATTTTCAACTGGTGTGTTAAAAATGAAATGTCTCTTAATATTGAAAAATGTCAAATTATTAGTTTCACAAAAAATAAAAATCCCATACAGTTTAACTATGTCATTCACGGAGTTAGTCTGACGCGTGTCACAACAATACGAGATCTAGGAGTATATTTTGACACGTCTCTGTCATTCCGGTTCCATTATGATTTCATTTGTAATAAAGCTAAACAGATGCTTGGCTTTGTGATACGTAATGCTAAACCATTTAAAAATGTTAAGTCATGGCTAATTATATTCTTCGCTTTAGTGAGGAGTACCCTGGAGTATTGTTCTTCGGTATGGTCTCCTATACGAGGGTCAAACTGAAAGTTCTTAGAACTGGCCACTTATAAACAATATAATAAAAAAGTAATTCTAAAATTTGAAAATAGAACTCTTTGCCAATATTACTGAGTATATATTTCATTCATTTGTCATTTGTTTTACGATTGGCGGCAAATTGAAAATTGCCTGTGTCACGTCAACATGAATTTAACACGAGAAAATTTTCGTGCAATGATTTTTTATGACTTTCGATGTCATTTAAGTCAACAAGAAAGTTATGATAGACTACGATTGGCCTTTCACGATGAAGCCCCATCTCGTGCGACTGTTTACAACTGGTTTAATGAGTTTAAACGTGGTCGCACTAATCTCACTGATGCTTTACGTGAGGGACGGCCTTCTACGGCGACGACTGAAGATAACATCTGTGTTGTGCGGCGTATGATAGAGACTGATAAAGAGTGACCTATCAGCAGATTCGGACAAGCTTAGGCATCGGTATGAGTCAAGTGCAGAAAATCCTCCACGAACATTTAGCGGTCAGGAAGCTTTGCGCCCGGTGGATACCTCATAATTTGACTGAGGCTCAAAAACTCCATCGTGTGGATTGGTGCCGTAAAATGATTGAAAGATTTAACGGAGGTGACTCAAATGCTGTGTTCGACATACTAACAGGTGACGAAAGCTGGATTTACTGTTATGATCCTGAAACCAAAAGACAATCTGCTCAGTGGGTGTTTCCTTTCGAGGAGTTGCCAACTAAAGTGAAGAGAGATCGAAGTGCGGGAAAAAAAATGGTGGCCTCGTTCTTTGGAAGGATAGGTCATTTCGCAACAATTGTGTTAGAGGATCAAAAAACAGTTTCTGCAGAATGGTACATTACCAATTGTTTGCCACTTGTCTTGGAAAAAGTTCGTGAGAAACGACCTCGCAGTAGGATCCTCCTTCACCACGACAACGCCTCGTCACACACACCGCCAAGCGAACGATCGACTATTTGGCGACATCAAACGTTGAATTACTGGGTCACCCGCCGTATAGCCCCGACCTCGCGCCTTGTGATTTTATTTATTTCCAAAAATTAAAGAAAAACTTAAAGGAAAGCGGTTTATGAATGCTGAAGAAGCGGTGGCTGCGTATCGCGATGCCATTGAAGAGACCCCTAAGGACGAGTGGGCAAAATGCTTTTCCCAGTGGTTCCATCGCATGCAGCGTTGTATTGACGTGAATGGACAATATTTTGAAAAGATATAATAAAACTAATAACTGGCTAATGACTATCAGTTTTTGATTTTCTAAGAACTTTCAGTTTGACCCTCGTATATAACATACATCTGGATAGGGTTGAGGCTATTCAGCGAAGATTTGTAAGAGTATTGTCTGCGAAATGTGGTCTTCGTAAAAAAATACCTGCATATTCTGATCGCTTGAATCACTTCAATATGATTAACTTGGAAAGACGACGATGGATGAATGATCTATGTACGCTTCACTCTATTGCCAATGGACGTTCTGACAGCAGCTTATTAGAATTATTAAGGTTTAAGGTACCCACTCGATCAGTGCGTAATCAACAGCTGTTTTCTGTGTCATTTGCCAGCAATAATGTTGCGAAGAATAGTCCCTTGCGAAGAATGTGTTCATTTTATAATGAAATTTGCTCGAATGTAGACTTATTTAATTGTAGTTTATATAGTTTTAAAAAGGCCATATTATAAAACAGAATTAAAGTAAATTGAAATTAAATTAATTGAAATTAAAGCGATTAGGTAAGTTATTATATTAACTATTCTAACTTTCATTCACTTTTTTTGTTTTGTATAATTAAAATCTTACGTTTTATTAATTTCAAACACTATGTTGGCCACGAATTTTTATTACGTACGTCACGTAATTGATACTTTTTAAGTGTTGTGCACAATTGTAATTGGGCGCAGATACGTATTGTGTTAGCATATATGTTTAGTTTAACTATATTGTTTTCTATCTGTTGTCTGTTATTGTGCCTGATGTAAATAAATAAATAAATAGTAATAGCGATAGGTATAGATAATAGTTTTATAACATTTGAAAATAGAACAGTGAATAAATAAATAGAAATAGATTAGGATGTTTATATAAGGATAATTTCAGTATATACACGTAATAAATGCGAAGAATAGTTACACTAAATAAGTAAATAAACATAAGAATAGGGCATATATAAGCTAGGATAATAGGAAATAAAGATATAAGAATAGCATAAGGAAACCCATCATAAACCTAGCAAATAGGCTCTTATTTGAGCACTATATGTCTTATTTGAAGCTAAAACTAGACAAAAATAGGGTTTGAAGTTGACGGGATAAATAAGGATAACTGGAGTGCCATAATAGATATAGCAACGTAGTAAACAGTATTAAAATAAGCTCCTTTTTTAGGGTTGGGAAATGCGACCTTATGCACCATGACACCGCGCTGGCAAGGCGCGGCCGTGTGTGGGGCGCTTTGGTCATAGAGGACCGGCCTACCCCCCCCCCCCCAAAGTTCACTAGGCTCATACGGGGCACGTGGCGGGGTGACTAAACTAAGCTCCTACAAGTTACCTACAAAATGTAAAGGAAAAATAAAACTCAAACATCCAAAATAGGGATTTCATATATAAAAAAAGGACAAAATTAAAAGCCAAAAGAGTTAAGCAGGCGCTTTCTGTATGGTACATTCTTCCGAGGGGTTCTAAACCAGACTTTCTGGTGTGACAGGATGGCGTCTCAAACCGGGAATAAATATCGCGTCTCCTCCTTCCCGGTACAAATTACGACGGAGAACATAAATCGAAGTGGACGAGTGCCGGAAGTACCACAGAATGTTCCTGAAAATCCTGCCTGGCCGAGTAAACCGAAAACAGTGGAGTTTCAATTCTTCCTGGACGTCGTTCGAAATCCACATCGACGTGTGCCAGCGTCGTGCACAGTTACGTTGATAAATAATTTATATACAGTATTACATAAATACATGTTGAAGTCTACATGTACATTCCCAGCAATAACACAGAAGAGCTACTGCGGAACAACCGTCATCAGAATACCCATTTTTTTTAGTTAACTCACAATTAAATTACATATATTATTCGGCTATCGACCGCGATCTTTGCTCGTAATCGTAATGTCGTAATGTATTTTACTATTTAACCTATTTAAAGCGATAAAATCTTTAAAGTATTATGTTCACGTGTTTAAATTACGAATTTAAAGCCTAAACAATACATAATATTATATTGTAGAAGATACGAAAAAAATATGCCTACGAGGGTATAAAAGCGAGTGTGGGGATTATCTTCGTCTCTGTTTGATTAGTGATGGAAACTGTTCAGGTATATTTTCCCTTTTCAGTGGTTTCGAATCGCCAACCGTAACAACGGCCGGGGCTTTGGGTTGGTAAAAGCAAGTGCAATCTCCTTATGTATAAGTTACTCTATGGTGCAAACATAGACCCTGGCATTGCTATCTGACATTTTTGCGTGTTATCGCTGACGAAAAACAAATAGCGCTACGTGTGCCATGTAGCGTTCGAGCGAGAGCAACCGAATTTATCCGAGCGCTCTCGATCTCGGCGGCTTCGTGGCGACTTCACTTCTCATTTACTTAGGCAAGGAGTAAACACATATATATATATATATATTATATATATATATATATATATATAATATATATATATATATATATAAGGCCAACTTCATTTAAATTGGCGATTCTGTCAAAATACAAGGAGAAAAAAAATAGCCCTTGCTGGTTCTTTCCAGTACAGTTCTCTCGCCGTGGACGTGCAAAAGGGAATGTGAAAATCCTATTGGAAGACTAAATTTTTAATTTTGATTTCGTATTTATTTATGACTTATGATGATTATTTTGCGCAGCTATTGTATATACGTTGGCCTATTTATGTGATAGTATCTTTTATGGTCATTTATGTCGCCTTTCCTCTATTACTTATGAATATAGTGAATAGGATAACAAATAAAAAATATAATTTAAATATACAGAGGTATATCATTTATCACATATATTTATGTTGCAGTCGGCATCATTTCAAAAATGGAAGTATCCATTCAAATGACGTAGTTCATGTGCCTAGGGTAGTACCCTCCGACGATGGCGCTATCAGAGAAGACGGTACGGTAGGGGCTGTTGATATACGGGTAGCTCGGGTATACCAGCGGGTCGACGGTCTTGAGGAAGATCGAACGCTTCTCAATGTTCTCAGCTGGTTCAGGCTCGGGGGCTGGCGTGGCGAAGCAGGCCGCCAGAGCGAGGAGGATCACAAACATGGTTCTGTTCATCTGAGGAGTTGTAAAAAAATTACTTTTGGTATACATAATGTAATGTATTTTTATTTATTCATTAAAATAATTGGATTTTTACAAATAAATCACTAAAAGTTTGAGTACAAGATCTTTATTCCACAGGGAATTCAAACAGAATCCAATTCACTAAGGTTTACTTTGCAACAATACTTTATACAAATAAATCACTAGAAATAGAAGTACAAAATCTTCATTTCACATGGAATTTAAACAAAATTCAATTCACTAATGTTTATTATGCAACAATATTTTATACAAATAAATCACTAGAAATATAAGTACAAAATCTTCATTTCACATGGAGTTTAAACAAAATTCAAGTCACTAATGTTTACTAGGCAACAATATTACTGTCAATTCTATCAATTCATATACATAGAATGACTTAAAAATATAAAAGAACTTAAATTAATATAGGTACAGGCAGGGTTTATAGGTCCGTTTGATCGATATTGGTTTTAAGTTGAAATTTATAATGTAAAAGATTAAAAAGACGGTATTCCGAGGATAAAAAGAAATCAGTATTCCGGTAGTCCTTCAGGAGTCCTTCAGGAACTGGTCCAGGCAACTGGTAACCGTGGTTAGATGGCCGTGTTTGGGTTAGTTTACTCTCTGTCCTTGGCTTACCAAGTCGCCGTCTTCAATTAGGATTTAAGGTAGATCAGCGGTCTATTTAAGGCAGCTGGGTCACTTGAAAGTCCCTGGGTGACGAGGGGTAATGTTCAGCCCAAATATAGTTCCCTGAAGATGACATGAATCATTTCAAATAACAACTCTCTTGGCATTTACTTTACTATTTATTAACTTTCAAAAGCGAAGAGTGTGATGTAGAAAATGAAAACAAACATGAAGATACAATTGATTCTAGAATATTACAAGATTTGATCTGGTTAAAATATTAATTTTTTTATTTAAATCCCCATTTATGTAACGGCTATGAGAGGTAGTTAATGGATTTAATTGCATAAATATTGGTTTCCCACCAGGCATACTATGATGATTAATCAATATTTTATTGTAAAAGACCAAATTTGTTATATCAATTTACCACAGTTATTTTCTCTACCCACACTCAACGGATATTCAGGAAATGTTCTAGAACGATATTTTAGGTATATATGAATCTCAGTTAAAAACTCTAAATAATAATAAAAGAAAGAATTATGAAAATTAGGTACCTTTCTTTCGGGATGATTGTCTTTTATGTTCAAATTTTTATTCGGTGAAAGCAGATCTATTTCGTCAGTCTATATATAGACTCCTTCTCTTTTGTAGCAGAGCTCGGTCTCAACAGCCGAATACAGTATTTTCAATTATTTAAATTAGAACAGTGAATAGCTTAAAAGTTGTTACTTATTGATCGCAGCTATTGATCCAAAACCAAATATCGCTAATCACTGCCACAGACTAGTGTGTATCTTTTTTTTTTATTAAGTTTTTAATTTTTTAGTTAGGCAAAGGACACAATCTATGCTAGCCCGAGCAATCTAGCCTGACTATGTTAATCTGTAGAAGGATTAATATTTCTTTATTAGTCCTCACAGCTAGGTCTAGTTTACAGACTCAATTGCCACAGACAAACATTTGCCTGAGGAATAATAAAAATAAGGTTAAACGACTACACTTATGATGATCAATTGCGATTTAACTTTTCATTGACATAAGACTATTCTTTTAAACCACCAATCGTGACATTATAATATTTTAATATTTTTTTAGGGGGAGTGTGTGGGATTACTGATTAAAATACTATCTTTGTAGACGACGCTTGGCTAGACTTGGTTGCTTAATTTGCGCCATAGATAATGGTGTTAGGATCATGATTAGCGGTCCACTCTATGGAACTGTCCATGTCATCTATTAAAATTGTCAATGTCAAAGTAACAATTCGACGTAAACATAACCAATGCGAGATACAATTGTAAAAGTGATTTTAATCAATATGAATAAAAAAATGTCTTTAATAGTACTTAAAATCAGTGAGAAAAACAGTGTTACAATAATTAATGGTTAGAAAATAAAGATTTCCAATTGCGTGTATGATTTTCTATGGTTTATATATATATACATATATAATTACTTATAATAACGAATAATAACTTATATAATGACTTGTATCGCTGAAAATAAATAAAAACAATATTGATACAAAGACACCGCTCTTGCAGCGTACAACGCCATCTCGCTCGCACTGTAGTTTTGTTCTTGTTTTAAGCGATACTGTTAGGTCTACAGATTAATTTTGTGTAATGTTTTTTACTGATAAAAAATGTAATCTCTTACCTTTGCTGGTGTACAAACAACTCGACCTACACGAAATAAGAAAATGATAATTACTCAAAACAATTAGTGTCTTTTATACATTTTGATTTGTTGCATTAATGGTTTTAACACTTAATTTGTTGTTGTATTAATTACCTATTAACGTAACAGGTCCTTTCACCG
This sequence comes from Scirpophaga incertulas, assembly GCA_036419045.1. Lineage (NCBI taxonomy): Eukaryota > Metazoa > Arthropoda > Insecta > Lepidoptera > Crambidae > Scirpophaga > Scirpophaga incertulas. The sequence continues at coordinate 21,934,222 of CM071631.1, read as the reverse complement.
CACGTTTGTAATTAGTTTTTTTAACGTTCTTATCTCGAGTATTTTCAAAGACAAATCGTTTTTATTGCCTAGCAAGTGGAAAGTTTAGAATTTTACATGTACCTGCAGCAATAAGGTTATTTTCTCTTGTATAACGTTTTTAATGAAAAAAAAAACGTCAGTGGCGCTGTATATATATATATATATAGATATAGATATTAGAGATGGGCCGAATATTCGGTAAATATTCGTCATATTCGGCAACTATTTCAGTGTTCGTATTCGGCCGAATAATTACCGAATAAACAAAGTAAATAACGAGTGTAGGTTGTTTCGTAATTTGTCGGTTTGACATCCTATACCAGCATTCTCAGTAAGCAACTAACAATAGTTATTTATTATACAAGAGTGGAAAGTTCCTTTTTAACCGCGTGGTCGATTTGGATGACCGAGCAAGCGAAGGATTCTAAATTAGAATCCTGAGCGTCAGCGAGGGAAACAAACGAGCACAAGGTGAAAAATCTTTCCACTCGAGTGCAATACGTAACTTTTCATCCCACCTCAGCGAGGAAATGACAAAATGAAAAAGAAAACAATTTATAATGACAAATTATATTAAGCAATAAAACGTGAAAAACTAGAATGGCGCGAAGCACGTAAATAAAACAAAGAAACCGAGAAGGTTCCAAATTTAAATTTTTTCACAATTTAAAAAGTTCTAATCATAAATTTGGCACCATAGAGGTTACATTAAATAGGTTTAATGACGTTTTGAATTTACAATTATATTGAGTACTCATTATATGTGATGTTCTAAATTCAAATCTACTTTGCCGCTCAAGCGAATAAAATAGAATTTTCCAGACAAATTTCGAAGCGCAAAATTACACTTTCCGAGGTGGTGGGATGAAAAAAGATATAAATATGCGTCAAAATTTAAATAAAACATATATTATATATAATAAATATTTTGCAATAAACCGTAGCTTAAATAAAAAAAGAATTGTTTTATTGATCATTAATCAACTTTAGCATTTGCATGCTCTAAATGATAGGAACATTAGGATTAGGAGCGATAGGTAACGTAAGTAACTATTAAATTAATTATCATCCTAAAGTTTTAAACATATAATCTAAATTACGAGTAACAGTCTTCTTTCAATAAAGAAATAAATTAAATAAAAAGTGGTGTTGCTTCTTTCACTAAAATAAAACATAATCTCTTTTTAATCGATCGAAAAGAATTTAAAATATTTAAATTGAAAAATCTACCAAAAGTTTTGTCCTATTTATTTATAATTATAATTTAATCAGGCATGAGACAGTCGCGTTTTTTTTTCATAAACATTCCCAGCTTCCGAGAAGAGTCGTTCACTATACACTGTGGACCCAGGCGCTGCCAAGTATATTTTAACTATGTTTGACATTAAGGGATATTTTATTTTTTGTCCACCATTCAAAAGGACTTTTATCTCGCTGTAGAAGGTTCTCCTGTAAATATTTGTCCAGTTCAGTTGCAACAGGACTTTTTGAATTATCGGTCGGTATCGCTGGTAGCTTTGTTGAGGCAACTTCTTCAAAACAGCTCCAAAAATCTGCATGAGTAGAAGTTGAAACAGTCTGAACCACCGGATTATTGTCATCGTCTTCGTCAGTACTCTCATCATCACCGTTTCTTAATGCCTCGGCTAAAAATGGCTGAGTACGAACCTGTATAAACTGTTTATACCGGTTCGCACGAACCAAATATTCGGTTCGGTAAGAGCTGAACCGAATGTTCGGCCGAATATTCGAATATAGGGTCGAAGCTCGAAGCGCCAACTGTTGTGATCAACACTCTTCGGCAGCACTGGGCAAGAAAAGGTAATAGAAACAGTCTTCGTTGGCTCCAATTTATTTTCACCATTGTCAGTCCTTGATCTTCTTATAAAGCGTCGAATGCTTACGATGTTTTTTGTGGAAGTCAATGCAGAGTATATCTGTTCATTAGATAGTTCTGTGGGTACATGAGTGATCACATCTGTTACTTCGCTGGCTGCCGCCGGAATGGATGCCGTCAGGTTATAAGCTTCCAAGAATTTCTTATTCTGTAATGCTGCGTTAGCTAGACCAGGATGTTCAAATACAACGCCGATTTTGTATTTGTTTACTCTTCGTAATTGTTTTACTCCTTTGTTGTATCGCTTCAAACAATTCGCTAATCCCATCATGTCTCGATTACTAATAGGCTGATCAGGTTTTGTACTTTCTATAAAAACCACCTATTCAAAACTGCCTCCTTGTTCTGGGTAGAATCGTACGTAATTAGGAATTCTAAAATCTTTATATTTATTTGTGTTTTCTTTCTTCTCTTCCAGGGACTTCATAGAGGAGGCGTCACTGAAGATAGAATCTACAGATCCATCACCATCCATGTCGCCTTCTTCATCTACTTGTTTTTTCCTTTTCCTACCTTTCTTCTTTCTCATCATAGGTTTTTTTAAATAAACGCTATGTACACATTTATGAATGAAGACTATTATACAAAACTATTTACAATAAAATTATACAAAATATTTAATTTAGTTTTATTCTTTAAAAAGACCGTCAAGCTCATCAAACGTTCCCGCGCTTTTTTCTCTTATGTTTTAAAAACTATGCCATTTTGACAGATAAGCTTTTTTAAATTCTTGTTTCATGGCTTTGATTAGAAGAGCATCTAGCCAATGTCAATGTGGTGATACTTATAAATTACTCGTAGGTAGGGAACCCCAATTGAAGTTTCCCACGCCAATTAAAGTTCAGATATAGTCCCATAGTTTATCAGTCGACCTCTTAAATAGTGTTAGACTTGAAGCTTTGTAATAAAAATAATTAGTATTTAATGATTCAGATACACAAATCAGTATAAAAAATTATTTAGATATAAACACTGACGCAAAATTCTTTTTTTTAAGTTTCTTCCATATTTATCTTCTCAAATGAGTTCATAGTTTATGAGATCTATCTCGGAAAAACTATTATATGTATATAACAAATATCGGAAAAAGCGGTAAAAAGAACTTACAAAGAATATTTTCTATTTTTTTCTTTATAATATTTGTCTAGGAATTCCGCCATCTTCTTCTGCGGACGTTGTTAATTGACTGACTGTAAGAAGCTCCCCGGGTTAGCTGAGATGTCAGAAGAAAAAAGTATGCTCACGTAAACGAAGACGTTAGCTTTATTATTATAATTTAGTTTTTTTTCTTAATTATTTAAAATAACATCAATGTTAATTATTATAAATAAAAACAAACAATACTATTATAAAAAACGTCATAACCTTTTGTATGACACTTAATTTGTCTTTTCTTATATCTTAATTTTTTATATCCAGTCTTAGTTTAAGATAGGGGAAACCAGGGAGTGATTGACCACTGACAATTATTGTCCGTACTAAGAGAATGCAGTTATTTTTGGCTTTTGATGGTAAAATAATAGATTAGAAATAAAACAGATGGTACTGTAGGTCTTATAGTACGAAATAAATAAAAAACAGCCAGCACTTGCTGAGAGAAAAAAAAATAATGGACGACATTCTGACACGAGGCGTACACGTTGCGTGAAACGGTAAGGTTTTTAGCAATTTTCTTAAGGGAATCCTAATTTTAATGACTCAAAACGTGTGTTTTTGTAGAATAATTGCAACTTAATAGTATTTAATACGCTAATTAAAGTATTAAGTATAGTTTACATACGAAATTGTTGCCGATAGCTACTTGTATTTCTTTTAACAAAGGTGGACAATCACTGAAGTAACAAATCAATACTTTTCATTTATTGTCCACACCTATTTTATTGATTGCCATATGGCAATAGCTATAGTTATTGTCCGGACAATAACTGTATCCCATTCATTTCTATTTAACCGAAAGTTTAGATAATGCGATACATGAACTGTAAAATAATTCATGAATTAACAGCAACAACAAGTGAAGATAGAGAAATAGTAACATGCGAAAAGAGCGTGAAAAAATTTCCTGAGTCTAAAAAAAGTTCTAAATGAAGTTATCGTGAAGAGTGCCGATACCTGTTTGTAGTCGTAAAATGACCAAATTTGAATTAAAGTGCAATGTTTGCTCAAAGAATTTCCACATTCGATGCATACCAAAGAACCATAAGGATCACATTCCTGACTAAAATTTCAAAATCTCGTTGCACCTACACCACATCTCCACACCACCCAAAGGTTGGCTGGTAGAGAATACCTTAGGTATTAAGCCCGCCTATGTAATTTTTTTTAAATAAAATTTAATAAATAAATAAATAAATAAATAAAGTGATATTAACTTATTTTTGTGTCATAATTGTTATCAAGTAGAAGATTCTGATTCAGGAGCCTCTGACTCCTCTGAAATGTTCAAGCTTTAGCTTTACTTGAACATTTCAACAATGCCAAAAATAAACTGATTTATTAGTAATTTTTTAAAACACGTAAACAGTAATTTTTATAGGTAGGGACATTAAAATTTGTTCATTTAATTATGGTGGACAATCACTGGCAGTCTACCTTGACAATCTTTGTCTTTAGTGGACAATCACTACATCTTTTTGATGTTTCATGATTACTATTGTTTTTTTCTAAAATGTGTAGAATTTAAGAGTAAAATGGCACTACTAAGATTCTTAAGCACCTATGTGAAGAACTGTTATCGTGATCTGCCTTATAATAAATAAAATATTTTATAACTAATCGAGACTTTTCCTTAAATGGGCAATAACTGTAAAATGTGTAACAAAACATTTCATGCTTTATACAGTAATTGGTAGAGGATGATATAGACGAACATACTTGGACTAAATAGGTGATATATGAAAGAAGGCCACGTCAAGGGTACTCGTAGTCGATGAACGTGCATGAAAATATTAATGAATTTCGAAGAAGCGAGAGAACACTAGCTAAGCTCGTTCTGCGTGTATGTGGAAAAGAAATGAAACGTAAAAGAAACAATCTTTAAAAAATTAAGTTTGATTTAAGCGTATGTAAGAAACTGAATTTCACGGCGACAATTCTATTAATAATGTATTTAAAAAAAGATATTAATAATTATTTTTATGTGGTGAACGCAGTGATTTCAATAATAACAGTTTAAGTGTTAAATGTATTATTTAAACATTGTAATAGTATAAAAGCCATTAACAAACATACAAAAATATCATTTGCTTATTGACTCTCCAACGATTTGTATGTACCTCAGTCAAGGTAAGAGATTTTGTAAACATAACAAGTATTAATAAAAACATGCAACATATTAAACTGGATTGAAATAATAAAACTCAAATTTCGTGATTTTTTTACGTATTGAGTGTCAAACACTTAAATCGCAATTAAGACTTTAATAACCACAACGCTTCATACATTAATCTAACCTAAAGCATATATAAATACCTTAAGTTATAATTGATAGCTAACTCCATAACAAAGTTTTCGAGTTCGTCTTAAACTTATTATTGTCATTCCGTAACATCCCATAACAATTAATGCCGAAACATCGTGTTTACTAAATAAATGTGTAAACACGAGAATATACATAAGATAAATCAGAAAAGTTGATTAATTTCAATGTGTAGTCCTCGTGCAAATAAAAGACAACACTAATTATTATTGCAGTCAAAATATCCCTAAGTTCGACTTATTATATCCAGATGGCGTTACTATATTACCAGATCAATTTAGTCACATTAGTATGGTACAGCGTCATCTGTCGACTGCTTTAGTATATTAAGTAATAAGTACAATACTCCCCACGAAGAGAATAAGCATCTGCCATCTGTTGGCTCAGCTACATACTTGTCTAGGACTACGAAATGAAAATATTATTTGCCTTCTGTGTATAATAATCTTATCTTAATATATATATTTCTTGTGTGCGTGTGTATGTGACTGAACTCCTCCTAAACGACTGGACCAATTTTGATGAAATTTTTTGTGTGTATTCCAGGGGGCTTGAGAATGGTTTAGATTCACAATACGGTCATATAGATATTGTTTTTCAGCTAAATTATTTATTTAAAAACATTTGAGACAACGTGAGACAACGTGACATTTGAGACATTTGACATTTGAGACATTTGACAGGACAACGTCTGTTGGGCCAGCTAGTAATAATGTAAAATGTTGCAGTAAAAATAAAAAATACCATTATTTACTATTATTATATTTGTAACTAGTTTCCGCCCGCAGCTTCGCCCGCGTTATATTCGAAATTCCCACAGGAAGGACGACCGACGGAACACATATTTTTCCGTCGGTAAAATTATTTTATGTCATTTCTCGGGCTTTAGACTATCTGTGTACCAAATTTCATTTAAATCGGTACAGTAGTTTTAACAATATTTCCATACAACCTATTATCCCTCCTTTCAACCTTTTACAACCCTTTACAACCTTTTTTGCATGAAAAAGTAGCCTATGTCCTTTCTCAGGCTCTAGACTATCTGTGTACCTTTCATTTAAATCGGTTCAGTAGTTTTGGCGTGAAAGCGGAACAGACAGACAGACAGACAGACAGTTACTTTCGCATTTATAATATTAGTATGGATGAAATGCGGTGTTTCGTAAATTTCTGACATATATTATTTTTTGGTGGTGGCTGGTGGTCTATGTCAGATACAGTTGGTCAATGATGAATATGTTTATATAGTTAGTTAATTTTTTTTTTATTTATTTCTTCAGAGTAATGTTACAATATTCTATACACTAGTAACCTGCCAAACTGTGTAACAGTTTGTCGGCAGAGTTCCCGCAGACACACAGGTATTTACTTAATCTAGACACATATTCACTTAATTTTAAGATTATTTCTATTCGCACACATACACACATTTACAGAAATACACTCACTTACACGAACACTAGCGTACACTTACACACACCCTCGCACACACGAACATATACGCTACATGCGCACGCGCGCACATATATACGCTACGAACACACACGCGTTACCGACATTATATATTACTCACTTAGATAATCCCTATGGACACATGGACAAATAGTGTTTTTTAAGAATGTTTTTGAGCAGACTTCGGGAAACGTTGTCCTGCAAAATGTATAGTATATTTGTTCTTTAATGAATGAAGCTGACAGAAGAAAGCTAGGCTATGACAAGTTCAACGAAAGCTGACCACAGCACTCAGCTGTCTGTTACATCCAGCTGGTTAGGGATCATATTTGAGATAAAAGAAATTGAAAGATACAAACATATAAATAATATTGTATTGTGTACTTATTTTATATTATTGGGAGAAGTTTATTTTGAGCTGTGCAACTCACTCATGAATAAGCGTGAGGATTTGTCTTATTGTAAAATAATTTTATCCATAAGATAAAAAATTAAATATGACAAAGACATCGACCTTTCACAAGCCTTTGGGCAATAAACTAAAATAAAAAAGCTGTTGATTCAACTTTTTCCAACGATACAAGTAATATTTATTATGACTTTAATAATTGTATAAAACATTATGTAAATCATAGAAATTGGAGGCATACAAGGCGTTGGAAATCCATGATTTGTTCATTTATCAATAAAAAGTTATCTTTATACAACTTTTTTCAGATGAACAAAACCATGTTTGTGATCCTCCTTGCTCTGGCGGCCTGCTTCGCTACGCCAGTCCCCGAGCCTGAACCAGCTGAGAACATTGAGAAGCGTTCGATCGTCCTCGAGTCCGTCGACCCGCTGGTGATCCCGAGCTACCCGTACATCAACAATCCGTACCGTACCGTCTTCACTGATAGCTACTCTGTCGTCGGAGGCTTCCCTAAACTCATCAATGTAATTTGAATGCTTACTTCCATGTTTTAATTGATGACGACTGCGTTGTAAATAAATGTGATGAATAACATATTTAGTTTAATTATATTTTAACAACATCACATTGTTATACAATTAATTGTATACAAATAATATTCTGTATTGAGTTGATTGTTGGCTCTTGGTGGAACTTATTATACATATTGAATAAAACACTTATACTGTTCCACTAATTTTAATTATTGTCGACCTGTCGTCGACAGGTCGACAATAATTAAAATTAGTGGAACAGTATAAGTGTTTTATTCAATATGTATACAAATAAAACAGCCCAATTTAAATTGAAAAGCAGACAACCTTAATATATGTCACTACCGTATCGAAGGAATGACCAAATTGTTCTTACTAGATCGGACAAAGACGAACAGGTGGATAATAAGGAAAGAAACTATCAGAATATATACATCAGTGTGTTTATCTTTTATATAAAAAGGGATAGGTACTTTTGAAATTTTTTGTATTCAGTAGCGAGCATGATTTTTATTTTCCTCAGGAGAGGGAGGCTGAGAATCCGTCACTAAAGAGCACGAAGCGTGCCCAGGATACTCCCGCGACAGTAAGTGTCACGGAGGTTATGTTGGGCTCCACGCGACTGGAGCGGCCCGACCGCGTTACCTACCAACTAAACTCAGCCTAAGGCCTTATTCAGACTCAAGGCAGTGCGGGCGCGGGTCGTAGCCGTAGCCGTAGCCGGTCGTACCCGCACGACTAGATTGATGTCTGGTTCCTATATTCGAAAACGATTTCGTTTTTGCTACGGACAGTTAAATTCTGACATATTTTCCATACAACAAATGTCAAATTTTAACTGTCCGTTGCAAAAACGACTCGTTTATGAATATAGGAACCCGGCATAAATGTATCAAGACGCCTCTCGCTTTCACATTGGTCGCGCGTATGCGCGTCTGCTGAGGCGCGGGCGAGGGCGCGGGTGGCGTGACTATTGTGCGGGTAAATCTATTGGCTCAATCCGCCCGTGTCTTTCACATTGCACTAGCGTCTGTCAGTGGCTAACGCGTCTGAATCCAAAACATTTTGATCCATTATAAAAAAGAATTTTCCATGAATAAAGTACTTAGTCTTGGCCATAAGGGACCTACGGCTTGTATTGAAAATGACCTGACCTATCAATAGCGGCTATATAGCTTGTAAATCCTTGGTGGCTGTCACAGACGTACCTCATCATCACGGCTCATTCACCCACGGAGGGGTCGCGTGTACTAAACAGTTTTTCAAATCATTAATTTTATTATTTTATACACGACTGTGAAGCTATTATAATAATAAACGTATAGGGAAGTGACAATACCATCACCAGCTGGTGGCATTTGCTCGCCAAATAGATGCCTGATCATTCTGTCAATCTTCTTCAAGCTAGCTTGTGATAAGCTGTTGGCGAGTTGCGACATCGAGTATTCCAATATGCTTCACAGGGACATTTACTACACTCCTCTGTCTCGCCTTATCCGGCCGGCCAGAGTGGAGTAGTATGTGATCTGATCATTCGTGCATCTGAATGGTCGAACTCTTATATATTGAGATTAACTCTTATGATATTGTCCTAATGTCAGTGGCGTCTCGATCGCTGCCGCAGTGCTGTACACTATTAACCATTCACTCCAATGTGGGCAACATTCGCACCAATATTGGTCTGCCTTTTAGGGGACCTATTGAATGAGCGGCATCTTATCAACTGCCATATTTATCAATCAGGAGACGTTAAGAAGATGGATCGGAATATTTCCTACAGCCCCGTTCTTATAATCGAATCTGGGACCTCAAAGATATCGATACCTTGATATCGGTGTAGAATTCACTCGGCTACAGTCGTCCTTATTTTCCATTATTAAACGACTTTATTGCTAATAGAGAATGGGTGCACGAATAAAAGTAAAAAAGAATGTGTGTTAAAGAATGAAATGGAAAACAACATTAGACTAAAGACACAAGGATAAGAAGTAGATACAAGACTATTATTATTAATATTAAGACTTTATTATTATTAAGGCTATTATCCAGGATACTGCGGTAATGTTGAATGTGACTTGATTTGAAACTAGAATTGAATTTGGCTTAACAAGTATGCTGATTCAAAGTTAACTGTACTGAACTGTACATGGTGAGGATATCTCCACACATTAAAATAATACAGAGGAAACGACTGCATGCTGCAAAAAGAACCACATTAAATGACAATGCTGTGGATATGGTATCTATAATATTTAATGCTACCCCAGATTTATTTCTATTAATTACGTTAATTACGTATATTAGAAATTATTATATTACTTTAAGGATCAAAATTGAAAACAACTAATCAATCAAAATTAGTAAAATCTAATGCTGATCATTAAAAGTTTTGTTATGATGGCAGCTATTTGTTTCATAATTATTGTTATTACCATACGATAATTATTCAATATATATGTAAAAATGCATTATAGCATTTTAATTGATTGTAATTAATAAACATATTTTTATACATATATTTTTTAATTGTTGTTTAGATTTAAAATTTTACACGCCTACTTATTTCTGAGTTTTTGATCTAAATATTTAACTATATTTTGCAGGATTATATCGCGGTAATAGGGTAGACGACTACAACTGATTATGGCCGTTTTTATGCAATAATTATCTGATTTGAGCAATATATATCTCATGAAAGTATGTCAATATAGAAATTTCAGTTCAATTATTAATTTATATTGTTTTTATATTTCTAAAAAATGAGCAATTATTATTTACGTAATTCTAATGAAACGAACACATTTCTAACATTCTCACATTAAATGTAACATTTTTTATATAGAAAGTATACCTATAAACGTACAAATTATATTATTAAAATTTGTTTATACGCTCATACAAATTTGACAAGTTTACTTAGGTATGACGTCACGATTGCAGTGTTTTTATAGTATGGAGCGTTTTTGAGCGACCCGCGACAGCGCCGCAAACATGTATGTCAGTATGTCGATGTATCTTCAAAAGTAATAGGTGCAGGTGTACTGTTGGTTCTACAATATTTCTCACTTAAAAGAGTACTGTTATTATATATTGAAGTTAAAAAATTGTCGTCTACCCAATTTAAAGAGTGGCACGCTAATGTAAATTTCCGCCTAGCGCTAGCACGAACAATGACCGTAATTTACAGCATATAAAACAAAGGTAAATTAATTGCTAACGTGTGTAATAAGTAATAAGCGATGAAAGTCATAAGACTAGTGACATCTGATTTAATAAATTTTATAATCGTGTACAATATATTTCTTTATAACTTTTTATGATTTGTTATTATGAAACTCCATTTAACATTTGGTATTATAATAAATAATTTTATGCCTGTTATGTGGTACGATAGTTAGTCGTTTCCATTTTTGGCATCAAGAAATATGAAGGTCGTACATTTAACGTAAAAGGAATTGTGGTGTATCGGAACACATCCCTTTATTATTTACTAGTCTATGGTCCGTTCTATTGTCTCTGTTCTGTGCCGTCGAAAATGTAACTTCAACGTACTTTTTTTTCCCTGAGGAAAATGCATTAAATTGCATACCCCGGCTGTGGCGAGCCGGCGATTATGTGGGGCTCTCCTCCCCAGAATGGGGAGGCCTACCCACTAAAAACCTCAGAGATGGCCTTGCTCAGGCATGTAGGGAGCCCCCAGGAACGCCAAGCGTCTTCCGGGAACCCCCAGCCTCCGCTCTCCTGCCGATACAGGGGAGCCCTCCTCGGGGGAGGCTACAATACCTCTCCCGATCTCCTCCCCCGACGACGCCCCTCGGCCACGGAAGGGGCGTGGTCCATCCCGGGTCGCCTACTACCTACTTGCAAATAAATAGTCAATTATATTAATTAGTATTTAATTCATTAGCCATATCTCCCAGGGCTCTCTAAAACACAAAAGGATTCAAACAAAATAAAGAAATAAATGTATTTAAAATCAGTTTAATCGTTGGATGCAGAAGCGGCTTATTTTTATATTGTATGTTGAATATCTATTTCTTCATGATGTAGCGGTCTTTCCGTAAAACGAATCCATTGACAGCAGGTTCGAAGTACATGTCTTTCTCTACGTTCAGTGCTCGTGAGTTGTACATAGGGATAACAGATTCATGTGGAAGCGTCTTGTAGAATATCGCTGCTGGTTCCGGTTCCGGTTACGGCGCAGCGAAGCACACTACTACAGCAAGCAACAGCACAAAGATACTTTTGTTCATCTGTAAATAGAGCTAATTTAGCCAGGCCGCTAACATAGTAAGGTCTGTCTTGGTCCGTGTCAGCTAGTGGTAGGTCATCAGGGCTCGTAACTATAGTCATATTTTCAATATGTTACTAAGACACATCGTCGCTTTATTGAATACGTTTCAGTCTACGGTGAAGGCTAATTGGCAGACTAGGACGAGGAGTACGCAATAATACAATAAATTCATATTGGGTCGAAGTGGCTTGCGTTGGCAGTGGAAAGGGCCCATTGGTCGTAAGACTAATATTGGTCGATCCATTTAACATATTTGCATATACTGTTCAAAAACACCCACTAATTGCATTAAAAATCCATTCAAGCCAACGGGTTGTGTGGTCGTTTGAAGAAAGGAATCGTAAAGGCGTTACGGTAGCGAACTGTTCTTCTTGCTTTTAATTTATTAAAATTTTCGGCTATTCTGAAAATTCACTACACACACACACGTTTTAAAGTTATATTTTAAAATGAATAAACATTTTCTAATATTACTTTATATTTATATTTGAATGAAAATGTTATATTTAAATTAAATATTTACCAGTTTCAATAAAAATAACTGGCAAAATAATTTTGCTCGTAAAGGATACATTCAGTGGAGAGAAGCTAGAATTACATATTTTTATAATTTCAATATAATTGAAATGACAAGTAGTTTCCATAAGACGGAATACCTATTTTGACCCTTGAACCGCTTCGCTTCGTTTCATTCACTATAATTACATATATGCATTTATTTTACGAAATTATGTCAACGTGTAATGAAACTTACCTTGATTGTTTGTTTGAAACCGGAGTCACAATCAGTAATGAATTCAAAACACAAACCCTTTATATAGTCAGATGCAAATCATTTTAAATTTAAAATGTCATTAGTGAAAAACGTTTTTTGAATAAAATCGTTTGTGTCTATTGCGCTACAATATAAAAGTCTATTAGTAATTAATAATAAAAGTCTATTAGTAATTAGTAATTAAATCAGTAATATATGATAAACAACTTTATTAAGTTTTGTACTTTTACAGGTGTTTATATAACATAAAACACACAGCGATTTCATTAATACTATATTTCCTAACTATTACTTACGAGTATATACTCTATTTTCCTTAACCTTATTTTTGAGGTAATGTTGCCGTAACACCCGTTATACATATACACTTCTCATCAAAAAAATCGAAACACCTTGCAAGTTTACGTTTTGTCAGGATTATCAGAAAAATGTGTACATTTAGGAATAAATATTAAATGTCGTTTAATAGTGAGTAATATGAGCTTATCAAATCTTAATGTTAATGTTCTAAATTTAAATGAATTTTTCATAGGTATCGTATTTTGTTAAATGAGTCATTTTTATTCCGTATGGAGTATAAAGGAAATGGATAAAACAACACACGTAAATGAAAAAAAAAGCTAAAAAACGTTTATTTAATAACTTGTATTCCCTCCCCGAGCTCTAATTACTGCTTCCATACGGTTCTTCATCGATCGGATGAGAGTCACGATCACATGCTGTGGTATATTGTCCCATTCCTCTTGGATTGCATCTTGCAGCTGGCTAAGTGTTTCTGGGGCAGGATCTCTTGCTCGAATTCGTCTCTTTAATTCATCCCACAGATGTTCAATGGGATTCATGTCCGGGCTTCTTGCTGGCCATTCATAATAGAGATATCGACTTCGTTAAGATAATCTCGTACGACGCCCGCGGTGTGAGCCTAGCATTGTCGTGCATGAATATGAAGCCGTTGCCAATAAAATGTGCATAGGGCATCACATGAGGCTCGAGACACTCTTCGACGTACCGATGACAGTTTAGTGCAGGCAGACGTGGCCCAGACACAAAAGCAAGCTCTGTCTTACCGTCGGCGCTGATTCCTCCCCAAACCGTCCACGAACCGCCACCATAGCTGACCTTTTCTTCAATGCAGCATTCTGCATAGCGTTCTCCGTCTCTTCTGTAGACCTTGTTCCTTCCGTCGTTACCATACAGCATAATTTTACACTCATCAGAAAAGAGAACTTTGCTCCACTGTAGGTATGACCAATTTAGGTGCTCACGTGCAAAGTTAAGGCGCGCTCTTCGATGGTCTGCAGTTAATTTCGGCCCATTTGCTGGCTTATGCGGTACCAGTCCACGATCCTTCAACCTTCTTCTAATTGTAGAGTCACTTACAGCCACCCTTCGTACAACACGAAGCCGCTGCTGCAGTTGAAAAGCGTTAAGGCGTCGATTTCTTAAAGAAGTTGTTACAATAAATCGATCATCTCGCTCAGAGAAGTGACCCGATTCCTGCCAGATCCTGAACGGCGCGTGAACAAACCAGTCTCCCGATAACGTTTATAGACTCTATGAACAGATGACAGGCTTAGATGCAGTCTTGCAGCCACAACACGCTGACTAAGGCCAGAATCCAGCAATGCCACAACTTGGGCGGCTTCTGTGGGCGAAGTATCCATACGTTTTAGAAAAATAACCTTTTTTCAGACGTCCCAAAGTCACAGTATTGAAATAAAAACAAAAAGTTTAAGGATAGGCGCCAATTTTAGTTTTTTAACGCTAAATGTACTCCAACCCTAAAAACACACATTTGTCTCAAAACAGTGATTCATTTCGTTTATAAGATAAACAAATGAAATTCTAATTTTGAATTTAGAATTTTCGCTTATTACTGTAATGGCCAAACTGCCAGCTATACATTTATGTTTTTTTTTCATCGTATGAATTCTTTTTTGTGTTAAATTCGGACAGAAACATGAAAACGGAAAGTGTTTCGATTTTTTTGATGAGAATTTACTTCAGAAGTTAGGGATATCAACATTACCGAATTTACCAACAACTGAATTGATGCTTATATGTGGACCAAATATAAAAGTACCAGATATACATTATTTACAACAACCACATCCTCATTGTTATATATGATATATATGTAATATATATTTAATGTATAACTTTAATTTTAGTTCCTTCGATATTCCTTGGATAGTGTGTTTAAAAATATTAATAATTAACCCTATTCATGTGGTGAATGGAGTAATTTCAATAATAACAGTTTAAGTGTTAAAGATATTAATTGTACATATGTGATAGTATAAAAGACATTAACAATTTTATAAAAATATCATTTGCTTACTGACTCTCCATCGAGTTGTGTGCACCTCAGTCAAGGTAAGAGATTTTGTAAACATAACAAGTATAAATAAAAACAATACAACATTTGTATGTAGATAGGATTCCATTGAAATGGTGAAACTTGGATTCCCTGATTTTTTGCGTATTGAGTTTCGAAGAGTTAACTTCGTAATTAACACTTCAAAAACCTCATCACTTTATAATACATGATATAAACTTTATATAAACTATAAATCTTCATACATGGAGGTGGAAATCCATGGTTTGTTTGGTTTATTCAACTATACCATAAGTAATCTTTATACAACTTCTTCTCAGATGAACAGAACCATGTTTGTGATCCTCCTTGCTCTGGCGGCCTGCTTCGCCACGCCAACCCCCGAGCCTGAACCAGCTGAGAACATTGAGAAGCGTTCGATACTCCTCGAAACCGTCGACCCTCTGGTGATGCCGAGCTACATCAGCAGCCCGTACCGTACCGTCCTCACTGATGGCTACTACGACTCTGTTGTCGAAGGCTTCCCTAGGGTCGTCAGCGTTATTTGAATTGATAATTTGAATGGAAGGTTTGAATTGATGACGACTGCATTATAAATAAATGTGATGAATCATGTATTTAGTTTGATTACATTTTAACAATATCATTTTGTTTGTTATACAATTAACGATATACAAATAAAACAGTCCAAATTAAATTGAAAAGCAAACAACCTAAATATACGACACTTCGTCTACCGTAAGTGTAACCAAATTGTACTAACTGGATCAGACAAAGATGTCAAGGTAAATAATGAGGAAAGAAGCGAATAATTAAACTATTATAATTAATGTACGATATGTATGGATAGAAAATAATGCATTATTTTATTGTCTTAAATTTTAACACACACACACCAATTTTAAATATTGAAGTTTTTATTTCACTGATATCATATCATCTGGTTTCTACCAGTAGTAGCGCCCGTAGTACCCATTTCCACCGGCAGCCACATCGTAATAGACCAAGCCACCATAGTTCCGGTAGTGCTGGCCGGCGTGGGGCCCGCCGTGGTACGTCCCATGTCGCAGGACCAGCAACTGCTTCTCTACGTTCTCAGCCGGCGCAGCGGAGCACGCCACTAGAACAAGCAGTAGAACAAGCAGGATGCGATTCGTCTGTCAACATTCTCAACAACATTAATTGGTGCTTGATTGAAACAGTACACTGAAATCTGACGGCGAGCTTCGGATGACGAGCTTTGAACCTAAGCTAAACATTCTACAAAGTAACGGATTTTTCTTTTCTACAATGTATTTTTTTTTTCTATTATGTAACAATAACCACAACCATGCATTTTAAACGCCTACGTTAGTAGACAATCTCTTAATGGTTTGGTGGTTAATTTTGTTATTACCTTACTAGACATGGCTCTCGTGACAATAGCAACACATTCGTAACTTGCACAAAGACTACAGCGTATCTACGTGGCCATCTCGTGCCATAACTCCCAAGCACTGCCTCTGGCTTCTATCTCTGCAGCCGTTTGAGCGGTAAATCCATGGAACGCTAAGAGTTGTGTAATTAGACTGCCATTTGGACATTGATCATTCGAATTTACAAACAGCGATGCAAACATTTTCTCCCGTTAGAGATGAATATTCATGCAATTAAAGAAATACATAGATATAAGTAGCATGTTCGATGGTAGAGGTATGTAGAGGTATACAAAGGTAAGCCAACCCCCTATGATGCACCCACTAAGAGGTTCATGTGTACCCTAATCGGGCGACTAGGTTTTATTTAACCAAGCTGTACTCGACATGTTTCAGTTGTGGTAATGAGGTACGTCTGTGACAGCTAGCAAGGATTCAGAAGCTCTATAGCTACTATGTACAGCTCAGGTCATGCTCGCTACCAAATACAAAAATTAATCAAAAGCATACATTTTTTATATAAAAGATATGTTTATTTTCTCTGACGTGAATTGCCTCATTGATATCTTTTACTAACCTACTGGTTCATAAAGTAACGGTCTAGTTTAGTCCTCCAAATTTAACTGAGTGACCGCAGAGGCGGGCTTTTGTAATGAGATCTGCAAATATTAATTTGTCGTAAAAGCTATATTGATTCCCATTCTATAAAAGCTGCCGATTTGTCTAGTTTGATTACATTGAAGGAGTCATAATTTGATATCAAGGTAAGTATTTTTTTTATTATTTATGTACACGAAAATCCGACATATATATGTATATTATAAAGAAGTGTGTAGATTCTGCGTATTACTAAAGAAAATTTTACCAACAGACTGGCGATAGGAGATAATATATGACATAATATGTGAAAAAAACAAAGACCATATCTATTATTATGTATAAACAATATTTATTCATATATATTAATTGCTGTAAAATTTTTTATTCAAAAACTTGTTTCAATTAATTGAATGAGACTGCTTTATGATTATTATTAAACTCAGATATAAGGTGTTTAAAATAATATGGTTTAGTTACTCAAGAGCCTGCAGCAAACCTATTAAGGCGCATATGTTAGAATAAAACTTTATTTCATTAGTAAATATAACCAGTGAATTTTAGTGGGTTGGCTTACCTTTGTATACATGCCTCTAAAATCAAATATGCCGCTAATACCTATTTGCTAGATTGTATGAATATTTGTCTCTATCAAAAAACATGTTTGCATTGCTATTTGAAAATTAATTGTTAAAGGAGTTAGAAGCAGTGCTTGGGACTTAACCCATATGTAAATCACGAGATGGCCACGTACACTGTAGTCTTTGCGCGATTTGCAAATTTATTGCGTATGGCACGAGAGCCATGACCAGTTGGATAACTATAAGAAAATGAACCACCAAAGAATTAAGAGTTTTAGTAAGCAAAAGAGTAGGCGTTTAAAATTCATGGTAGCCGTCTGCAGTCTCCGTATAAGAATACACTGTTACATTGTAGAATATTTAGCTTAGGTTCAAAGCTCGTCATCCAAAGCTCACCGTCAGATTTCAGTGTACTATTTCAACCAACCACCAATTGATGTTATTAAGAATGTTGACAGATGAATCGCATCCAGCTTGTTCTGCTGCTTGCTCTGGTGGCGTGCTTCGCTGTGCCGGCTGAGAACATAGAGAAGCGGTTGCTGGTGCTGCAACACGGGAAGTACCTCGGCGGGCCCCACGGCGGCCGGTGAACATGGGTACTACAGATGCTACTACTGGTAAAAACCAGATGATATGATATCAGTGAAATAAAAACTTCGATACTTAAAATTGGTGTTTGTGTGTTTAAATTTAAGAAAATATAATATAATTTTTTCTGACGTCTTTGTCTCTGTCTAATAAGAACACGTTGCTCACTCCTCAGGTAGATGAAGTGACATATATTAAGGTTATCTGCTTTTAAGTTTAATTTGGGTTGCTTTATTCGTATATCGTTAATTCTATAACAAACAAAATGATATTGTTAAAATAAAATCAAACTAAATACATAATTCATCACATTTATTTATAATGCAGTCTTCATCAATTCAAACCTTCCATATTCAAATTATCAATTCAAATAACGCTGACGACCCTAGGGAAGCCTTCGACAACAGAGTCGTAGTAGCCATCAGTGAGGACGGTACGGTACGGGCTGCTGATGTAGCTCGGCATCACCAGAGGTTCGACGGTTTCGAGGAGTATCGAACGCTTCTCAATATTCTCAGCTGGTTCAGGCTCGGGGTTGGCGTGGCGAAGCAGGCCGCCAGAGCAAGGAGGATCACAAACATGGTTCTGTTCATCTGAGAAGAAGTTGTATAAAGATTACTTATGGTATAGTTGAATAAACCAAACAAACCATGGATTTCCACCTCCATGTATGAAGATTTATAGTTTATATAAAGTTTATATCATAATATTATAAAGTGATGAGGTTTTTGAAGTGTTAATTACGAAGTTAACTCTTCGAAACTCAATACGCAAAAAATCAGGGAATCCAAGTTTCACCATTTCAATGGAATCCTATCTACATACAATTAATGTTGTATTGTTTTTAATTTATACTTGTTATGTTTACAAAATCTCTTACCTTGACTGAGGTGCACACAACTCGATGGAGAATCAGTAAGCAAATGATATTTTTTAAAAATTGTTAATGTCTTTTATACTATCACATATGTACAATTAATATCTTTAACACTTAAACTGTTATTATTGAAATTACTCCATTCACCACATGAATAGGGTTAATTATTAATATTTTTTTTAAACACACTATCCAAGGAATATCGAAGGAACTAAAATTAAAGTTATTACATTAAATATATATTACATATATATAATATACTAGCTGGCCCAACAGACGTTGTCCTGTCAAATGTCTCAAATGTCAAATGTCTCAAATGTCACTTTGTCTCACGTTGTCTCAAATGTTTTTAAATAAATAATTTAGCTGAAAAACATATCTATATGACCGTATTGTGAATCTAAACCATTCTCAAGCCCCCTGGAATACACACAAAAAATTTCATCAAAATTGGTCCAGTCGTTTAGGAGGAGTTCAGTCACATACACACGCACACAAGAAATATATATATTAAGATAACAATGAGGATGTGGTTGTTGTAAATAATGTATATCTGGTACTTTTATATTTGGTCCATATAAGCATCAATTCAGTTGTTGGTAAATTCGGTAATGTTGATATCCCTAACTTCTGAAGTAAATATTTAATAAAAATTGCATGTTTCTTCCTAGCTGTATACAGTAATAAAAAAAAATTATTAAGTGTTGTACTTTTACAGGTGTTTTATATTGCATAAAACACACAGCGATTTCATTAATACTATATTTCCTAATTATTACTAATATACACTATTTCCCTTAACCTTATTTTTGTGGCAATGTTGCCATAACGGTACGTTAGACGGCAACACTTTATTACCACATGTTACAATATAAAAATATAATTTCTGTAAATAGGTGATGTGATATTATTCAACATATATTTTTTCTGATTGAAGAGAAACATGTCATGTTTTTTCTTTATTATTGTATACAGCTAGGAAGAAACATGCAATTTTTATTATATATTTACTTCAGAAGTTAGGGATATCAACATTACCGAATTTACCAACAACTGAATTGATGCTTATATGGACCAAATATAAAAGTACCAGATATACATTATTTACAACAACCACATCCTCATTGTTATATATTATATATATGTAATATATATTTAATGTAATAACTTTAATTTTAGTTCCTTCGATATTCCTTGGATAGTGTGTTTAAAAAATATTAATAATTAACCCTATTCATGTGGTGAATGGAGTAATTTCAATAATAACAGTTTAAGTGTTAAATATATTAATTGTACATATGTGATAGTATAAAAGACATTAACAATTTTATAAAAATATCATTTGCTTACTGATTCTCCATCGAGTTGTGCGCACCTCAGTCAAGGTAAGAGATGTTGTAAAACATAACAAGTATAAATAAAACAATACAACATTTGAATGTAGATAGGATTCCATTGAAATGGTGAAACTTGGATTCCCTGATTTTTTGCGTATTGAGTTTCGAAGAGTTAACTTCGTAATTAGCACTTCAAAAACCTCATCACTTTATAATACAAGATATAAACTTTATATAAACTATAAATCTTCATACATGGAGGTGGAAATCCATGGTTTGTTTGGTTTATTCAACTATACCATAAGTAATCTTTATACAACTTCTTCTCAGATGAACAGAACCATGTTTGTGATCCTCCTTGCTCTGGCGGCCTGCTTCGCCACGCCAACCCCCGAGCCTGAACCAGCTGAGAACATTGAGAAGCGTTCGATACTCCTCGAAACCGTCGAACCTCTGGTGATGCCGAGCTACATCAGCAGCCCGTACCGTACCGTCCTCACTGATGGCTACTACGACTCTGTTGTCGAAGGCTTCCCTAGGGTCGTCAGCGTTATTTGAATTGATAATTTGAATGGAAGGTTTGAATTGATGACGACTGCATTATAAATAAATGTGATGAATTATGTATTTAGTTTGATTTTATTTTAACAATATCATTTTGTTTGTTATAGAATTAACGATATACGAATAAAGCAACCCAAATTAAACTTAAAAGCAGACAACCTTAATATATGTCACTTCATCTACCTGAGGAGTGAGCAACTTGTTCTTATTAGACCAGACAAAGACGTCAGAAAAAATGCATTATATTATTTTCTTAAATTTAAACACACAAACACCAATTTTAAGTATCGAAGTTTTTATTTCACTGATATCATATCATCTGGTTTTTACCAGTAGTAGCATCCGTAGTACCCATGTTCACCGGCCGTCGTGGGGCCCGCCGAGGTACTTCCCGTGTCGCAGCACCAGCGACCGCTTCTCTATGTTCTCAGCCGGCACAGCGAAGCACGCCACCAGAGCAAGCAGCAGAACAAGCTGGATGCGATTCATCTGTCAACATATTAATAACATCAATTGGTGGTTGGTTGAAATAGTACACTGAAATCTGACGGTGAGCTTTGGATGACGAGCTTTGAACCTAAGCTAAATATTCTACAATGTAACAGTGTATTCTTATACGGAGACTGCAGACGGCTACCATGAATTTTAAACGCCTATTTTTTTGCCTTACTAAAACTCTTAATTCTTTGGTGGTTCATTTTCTTATAGTTATCCAACTGGTCATGGCTCTCGTGCCATACGCAATAAGTTTGCAAATCGCGCAAAGACTACAGTGTACGTGGCCATCTCGTGATTTACATATGGGTTAAGTCCCAAGCACTGCTTCTAACTCCTTTAACAATTAATTTTCAAATAGCAATGCAAACATGTTTTTTGATAGAGACAAATATTCATACAATCTAGCAAATAGGTATTAGCGGCATATTTGATTTTAGAGGTATGTATACAAAGGTAAGCCAACCCACTAAGATTCACTGGTTATATCTACTAATGAAATAAAGGTTTATTCCAGAATATGCACCTTAATAGGTTTGCTGCAGGCTGTTAAGTAACTAAAACATGTTATTTTAAACACCTTATATCGGAGTTTAATAATAATCATAAAACAGTCTCATTCAATTATTGAAATTTACTTTTTGAATAAAAAATTAACAGCAATTTATAATTATGTATAAATATTGTTTATACATAATAACAGATATGGTCTTTGTTTTTTCACATATTATGTCATATATCATCTCCTATCGCCAGTCTGTTGGTAACAATTTCTTTAGTAATACGCAGAATCTACACACCTCTTTATTATAAACATATATATGTCGGATTTTCGTGTACATAAATAATAAAAAAAATACTTACCTTGATATCAAATTATGACTCCTTCAATGTTATCAAACTAGACAAATCGGCAGCTTTTATAGAATGGGAATCAATATAGCTTTTACGACAAATTAATATTTGCAGATCTCATTACAAAAGCCCGCCTCTGCGGTCACTCAGTTAAATTTGGAGGACTAAACTAGACCGTTACTTTATGAACCAGTAGGTTAGTAAAAGATATCAATGAGGCAATTCACGTCAGAGAAAATAAACATATCTTTTATATAAAAATACTTCGAACCTGCTGTCAATAGATTCGTCTTACGGAAAGACCGCTACATCATGAAGAAATAGATATTCAACATACAACATAAAAATGAGCCGCTTCTGCACCAAACGATTAAATTGATTTTACATATATTTCTTTGTTTTGTTTGATTCCTTTTACGATAAATGTACGACCTTTACATTTCTCGATGCCCAAAATGGAAACGATTAACTTTCTATCGTACTACCACATAACATGCAAATAATTAGTTATTGATTGATTAATAGTTTTCAATTTTCATCCTTAAAGTAATATTATAAGGTGGTCCCTCCCTGGTCGCCGTATCCGCGGACGCGATTTCCTCGCGCCCGCCGGAGACTCGCGGCGGCGCCGCAGCTGTGCCCGGCGCCACCTCCTTCGAGCGGGATCGGCCATCTCCCGCCCCGCTCGGCGGCCTCCTTCTGGAGCATCACTGCTTCACAGAAGGAGGCCACAGCCCTCCAACCTCCCTCGTCCGCCAGCATTGCCGCAATCAATGCTGGCGGAGACAGATCTCGCCCGATCTCTGCGACCAAAATTCGGCGCTCGGAGGCCCACGCGTGGCGCTCCGCCAGCGTGTGCTGGGCCGAGTCGAGGATGCGCAGTGGTGGCAATGTGTCGATCCCTCCCGTCCTATTCGACACAGATACTCACCGAAGCAGCCGTGCCCGGTGAGTATCTGAGTCAATCGGTAGGTGAGTTGACGGTTTACGGAAGATTGACAGAAAGATGAGGCATCTATTTGTCATGTAAACGCCACCAGCGGGTGAACGGTGAAAACAATTTAATTATAAATTTGCAGCGTGTTACTCCTTTTTTTACCCATGTTATTAACAAATTTCATTGTTTTTAATAATAAACAATGTTCCGTATGTTGCAAAATGATGCAAATTTAATAGACGTTTCAAAACGGTAAAAACAACCTAATACTAAATTTGCAGCGTGTTACTAATTTTGTTACCCTTGTTATTGCCAAATTTTACTGTTTTTTAATAATAAACAATGTTCTGTATGTTGCAAAACGCTGCAAATTTAATAGACGTTTCCAAACGGTAAAGACAACCTAATACTAAATTTGCAGCGTGTTACTAATTTTGACAGTGTTATTAACAAATAACACTTCTCACCCCTTTTCAACTATTTCCGTACACCCCAGAGCGCTGCAAATCACACGGTAAGTTATTTTACCTACTTTAAAAAACCCTCAAAATTTTAGCGAGTTACTAATTTCTTGTCGGGTTTGAGGCTTTAATGACTACTTACACTGTAGTCTTTGTGTGAGTTGCAAATTAGTTGCGAATGACACAAGAACCAAGTCTAGTTAGATTACTATAACAAATAACCACCAAACCATTAAAAGTTTAATTGTTCACTAAAATACAGTCTCTTAAAATACATAGGTATCCGCCTGCAGTATCTACGGACGTTTAGATAGATACTTATTATGCAACCTCCCCGTATCCCGTCAAGATCTGTACAAGGAAGGGTGAAAGTTTCTTTTCTTAGTATCCACATGTACTTCTTTGTTTGATCTAGTAACAGTTTGGTCGGTCCGGTTGACTAAAGTGGCGTATATTAGGGTTGTCAGCTTTTCAATTTAATTTGGGCTGTTTTCCTTGCATACAATAAATTGCCTAACAAACACAATGATATTGTTAAAATATATTAAAACATAAATAAATAGTTCATCTTATTTATTTATAATGCAGTCGTCATCAATTTACACATTCCATTTAAAGCATCCATTCAAATGGCTATGCCTCCGACGATAGAATCTTAGTTGTATCAGCGCAGTAAGTAGCCATCAGTGAAGACGGTACGGTACGCGCCGCCGACATAGCTCGAGTACTCCATCGGATCCATGGTCTCGAGGACGATCGCACGCTTCTCAACGTTCTCAGATGGCCAGGAGGCCGGGGAGGCGAAGCAGGCCGCCAGAGCAAGGAGAATCACAAACATGGATCTATTCATCTGAGAAGTTTTATAAACATTACTTTTAATGTAAATAATAAACAAACCATGGATTTACTATGTTTGTATGACTATATATATATATATATATATATATATATAGAGTGGATAACATCACTTGACCTATGGATGAAATTATTATAGTCAACCTCAAAATAAACTTCTTACAATAACATAAAATAAATTTGCAATATAATAATAATTATACTACAACATCTCTACAAGTCTACAATCGGGAGTGTTCCGAGGAGTTGTTCAATTTAATAGAAGCCGCTGATTTTCGTAACCGATCGTCTCGCCGGAACTATCATCCGCACCATCTGGATGGTTGGCGTTCCACTACAATGCGTTTTAAAAACAGTTTTCTGCCACGCACAATAAATATCTGGCACTCGATGCCATCAGCGGTCTTCCCCAACAACTGTGACATTGGGTTATTCAAGAAAAAAGCATATTCTTACCTGAAGGGTAGGCAACGCACTGGCGTCGCTGGTGACGTGGGCGGCGGTGAATCACTTACCATCAGGTGACCCGTCTTGCTCGGTTGCCTCTTATTTTACATTAAAAAAAAACAAACGTAACGTAAGCCGAAATAAGCAAAAAAATTAATAAATAGGTAATCATGTAGATTACTTATTTATTTAATTTCAAATCTACTGCGTTTATTTATCTGAAGCTTGATTTCTAATCAGCTGGATCAAACCATCATCTGAGTGCAGTGCCCAGCTTTCTACTGTCAGTTTGATTCATCAAGGAACAATAATACTATATTTAACAAAGTATACGAAATACCGCATTTCATTATCAAAAATAATCTTATTCATTTTAATGCAATATTTTACATTACTATAAAATTATTTTTAGTAAATAATATAATAAGATAAATAATAGTTTTTTTCGTAAGCCTAGACAAGTATGTAGCTAAGCCAACATATGGTTGGTTATTCTCTAATAGGGATTATTATAGTTATTACTTTATATATTGAAATAGTCGATAGATGGCGCTGTACAATATATGGCGATGTCACGGGATGGCAATAATAGGTTTAAGACGAACTCCAAAACCTTGTATGGAATTAGCCATCTATTCTAAATTAAGGCATTTATCTATGCTTTTGATTAAACTAAGCGTTGAGGTTTTTCAAGTCTTCATTTCAAGTAAGTCTTTGACACTTATTACGTAAAATATCACATTATTTCGAATCAATCGAATCTTATCCAGTTTAAACTATTGTAATGTTTTCATTAATACTTGATATGGTTACAAAATCTCTTACCTTGATTGAGGTACAAACAACTCGGTGAAGGGTCAATAAACAAATAATATTTTTTAAAATTTGTTAATGGCTTTTGTACTACGAGTATTATATATGTACAGTTAATATCTTTAACACTTAAACTATTATTATTTAAATCACTTCATTCTTCGCATGATAAGGGATATTAATTAATGTCTTTTATTAAACATATATCAAAGGAATTGTCTCCGTGAAATTTAATGTTTGACTTACTCGTACATTATACCTAAGTTCTTTTCACTGTTTGTTCCAATATTTGACTTATTTTGCTAAAAGAGATATAATCAGCCATGTACTCATTTAAAAAAATAATTATGAAAGAAAATTGAAATATAATTTTGAATCAATGTTTATATTTAAACTAATTTTTAAGCCTATTTGAGTGACTGACCCTTTAAATACCAATTGGTTTTGTCAGAAAGCTTCAAGTCTGCACTATTTAGGAAATTTGTTTTAACAGCCCCATGTTTATCTGTCGACCTATCAGCTCAAAGTGGGCCGTGAAGCGTGGACGTCTTCGATCGGGTTTCCCTGCCTGATTTATAATACCACTTTGGCACTGGCTATATGCTTTAAGCAAAGCTATGAAACAAGAATAAAAGTTTGAGATAGAAGAGAATAAGAGAATTTGGGAGCTTCCGTTGTAAGTTGTTGACGAGTATGATACCTGAAACAAACAGTCCCACCAGGAAGGGTCAAATTCCAGAAAGATTTCGACTGCTCTAAGTCAATTCGGGAAATTCCATAGCGTATGCTCGGCCCTTCGGAAGTGTTTTAAAACGAATGTCTTTGAAGCGTGGATATTGCCAGTGACGACATATGGAATTGAAACCTTACCAAATGGGCCTTATAATGAAGCTCAGTCACTCCAAGGGCTATAGAAAGAACTGTGTTTGGAGATCATCTGCGCGGTTGAATCTAAAATTATGATTACCGCAGAAAAACCAGGGTCACTGACTGATAAATTGGGTAACTTGGCTTGTGTTGGCAGTGGACAGGGCATATTGCTGGTAGGGTTGAAAAATTGGCCCATTTAAAACACATTATAATATACTAATTGAATTAAAAAATATTAAAGGCCAACAAAACCATCAAGAGGTTAGCAATTTTGATGTGAAGTAGCTCCTTTGTACAAAGGTAACGGTAACGGCGTTATGCTTGCGACATAGCGATTTTTTGCTGTCAATTTATGAATAAGTCCTTTTTTTACAATTCTCTTCAGCTACAATGAAATTTCATCACACACATATACACATTTATAGTTAATGGTTTGATAAAATATGTTACATAAAAAATACAATTATTTTTAACATGATTTTATATTTATACCTTATTGCTATTTTAATATTTAAAATTCATAATTTGATGAAATATTGACAGTCTGAATGAAATAATTTACCACAGAAAAGAAACAGGTGTAGAAGCTACAATTACATATTTTTATAAACTCCATATAATTCAAATGATAAGCAGAGTCGATCGTCGATCGGACGGAATACTTCTTTTTGGTCTTCGAACCATCAATTCGTCCGTCTCATAAACTGTAACATTCGTCCATAGACACATTATTGACATATTTTCATTCAATTCACGAAATTATATCAACGTATAATAAAACTTACCATCGTTCTTTGTTTGAAACCGAAGTCACATTCAGTAATGTATTCAAAACACAAACCCTTTATATACCTAGTATAATGCAAATCGCTTTAAATTTAAAATCTCATTAGTACAGAACGTCTTTTAAATAGAATCTTTTGTTTATTATGTAGATATATAAAAGCCTATTAGTGAATATTTATATATATTAACAATTTTGTATGTACTTTTACATGTGTTGTACTATGCAAATATTTTTATATCTGTTTTGTATAACGTAGAAGTTAAAGGCATTTCATAAAAATGTATACTCCTTTTTCCCATGACATCACTTTTATTGCGTAATGTTTCCATAACGACGGTAATTACCAAATATTACTAAATAGACAGTTTCCGTGAATTCGTGATGTGATATTATTAAAATTGCTAAATTACCGAGCTTACCAACAACAGAATTCATACTTATATATAAAAGGCAAATATAACATTACCAGACATACATTATTTACGACCAACACACATACTCGTACATATTCTGAAATCCATAATAAAGAGATTATATGTCAAATATATGTATGTCAAGCTTTTGAAAAAGTTCTCATTATCATCTTTAGCATCACAGTTCATATACGAGTACGTCCCTACTGAAGGCCACGAGTCTACCCTATACTAACTGTGTTAGACCGATTGGGCGTTAGTCCATCTCTTCTTTTCTTCTCTTCTATCTCAAACTTTTATTCTTGTTTCACAGTTTTGTTTAGAACATTTAGCCAGTGTCCAAGTAGTGTTACTTACAAATGAGGTAGGGAAATCCGATCGAAGACTTCCACGCTTGACGGCCCACATTGAGCTGATAGGTCGACAGATAAACTATGGAGCTGTAAAACAATCTTCCTAGAGTCTGCACTAGACTTGAAGCTTTCTGACAAAACCAGTATGTGTTTAAAGAATCAGTCACCCGAATAGGGTTAAAAATTAGCTTAAATATAAACACTGACGCGAAATTCTATTTCAACTTTCTTCCATTTTTTTAAATGAGTACGAGTACATGGATTAGATCTCTTTCAGGAAAATAAATCAATTATTGGAAAAAAAAACAGTGAAAAGAACTTCAGTACAAGTATGAAAAAAACAAAATTTCATGGAGACAATTTCTTTGATAATGTGTTTAAAAAAGACATTAATCCCTTATCATGTGGGGAATGGAGTGATTTCAATAATAACAGTTTAAGTGTCAAAGATATTAACTGTACATATGTGATAATATAAAAGCCATTAACAATTTTAAACAAATATCATTTGCTTACTGACACTTCACCGAGTTGTTTGTATCTCAGTCAAGGTAAGAGATTTCATAAAAATAAACAAGTATTAATGAAAACAATACAATAGTTTAAACTGCGTTTAGTTTGCGTAATAAATGTCAAAGACTAACTTGAAATTAAGACTTGAAAAACCTGAACGCTTAGTTTAACCAAAAGCATATATAAATGCCTTAACTTAAAATAGATGGCTAACTCCATACAAAGTTATGGAGTTCGTCTTAAACTTATTATTGCCATCCCGTGACAACGCCATATATTGTACAGCGCCATCTGTCGAATATATAAAGTAATAACTACAATAATCACTAATTAGAGAATAACTATCTGCCATCTGTTGGCTTAGTTACATACTTCTCTAAGCTTACGAAACGAAAATATTATTTATTTTAGAAAAATAATCTCGTAATAATGTCAAATATTGCATTAAAATGAATAAAATTGTTTTTAAGTAATGAAGTACGGTATTTCATAAGCTTAGTTAGATATAGTATGATTGTTCTTTGATGAATTAAACTGACAGGACAAAGCTAGGCACTGCTCTCAGCTGTTGGTTTGATCCAGCTGATTTGAAATCATCTTCAGATAAATAGAAAGGTCTGTAGATTTTAAATTAAATAAATAAGTAATCTACATGATTACCTATTTATAATTTTTTTCATTTATTTCGTTTTACGTTACGTTTGTATATTTATTCTTGTAGTGCAAATTAATTTATGTTATTGTAAGTAGTTTATTTTGAGGTCGACTATAATATAATTTCATCCATCCACCAAGTAATCTACATGATTACCTACTTATTATTTTTTTGTTTATTTCGTTTTTTTTTTAACATAATTATTATTGTATTGCAAATTTATTTTATGTTGTTGTAAGCAGTTTATTTTGAGCTGCATAACTCACTTTTATATATATATATGTAGGTCAAAAATGAATTAGGATTAAAATATGGAACATGAGGCTGTGGAGAATTATTTTAATTAAAATAAATATTAGTCTATTTCTAGCGATATAACTTATGGCATCCACTATAAATATATAAAGTCATTATATAAATTTTATATAAAACATAAAAATTTATACAAATATTAAAAATCCAAGGTTTGTTTATTATCTATACTAAAAGTAGTCTTTATACAACTTCTTCTCAGATGAACAGAACCATGTTTGTGATCCTCCTTGCTCTGGCGGCCTGCTTCGCCACGCCAGCCCCCGAGCCTGAACCAGCTGAGAGCGTTGAGAAGCGTGCTATCCTTCTTGAGACTGACGACCCGTTTCTGTACTCAAGCTATGTCGGCGGCGCGTACCGTACCGTCTACGCTGATGGCTACTACCATTCTCTCGTCGGCGGCATTTGAATGGATGCTTTAAATGGAATGTTTGAATTGATGATAAATAAATAAGATGAATTATATATTTAGTTTTAATATATTTTAACAATATAATTTTGGTTGTTAGATAATTAATTGTATTTCAATCCCTGCTACTCCCCACCCTACTCTGACGCTTGTTATCTAGATGCAACCGAAGACCTTTTAAATAAGTTAGTGCGATTTCAGAACTTGGCAATCAGATTTATTAATTGTTTACGTAAATTCGACAAAATCTCTAAATATGGCTCTCGTTTCAGATATCGACGAGATATGCATATCCTGTCTTCTTTTTAAGATTATCAGTACCCCTACATTTCCACAATACTTACGCTGTAGATTTGACAAACTGCCACCTTCTTCTAGCCGGCCTCAGCGTGCTTGTGTGTCATACCCTATTTTAAATGTACCTCTTTCGAACTTCAAATTCTACTCCCGCTCCTTTACTGTTTGTGCTGCTAGATTGTGGAATAAGCTACCAGCAGCCAGTGTTCAAGATTATCAATTCATTGCTGCTTTTAAGCGCAATCTAAAGGAACACTACCTATGTAGTTTGTCTTAGACTACTTTCTGCACTTGATTATATTATTTATTTATATATATGGTTCAAAATCACCAAGGTTGCAAATTTCACGATTGGTTTTATGAAAAAGCAAATGCTAGCCATAATGATAACTCTTGGTTTATATTGTCGCAAAATTTATATATTAATAAGCTTTGACAGGGAACAGGGCACAGAATATTGTTTTGGAATATTGCTTCATAATGGATATTTCGTAGAAAACTGTCATTCCGGGACCGTTTTTCTAAGTTGGATGAAATGACCAAAAAAAGAGAAACATTATTTTAGCATGGGAATATAATGTATTTATATTAAATAATCAATAATGAAAACAAAAGACAAAAATTTCTACTAGCAAAATACGTCAAAACATTAAACAAATTGCAATTATAGTGCATAAAATTCGAGAAGTTGCATAGTATACGAAACTTTAAGAATGAAATTAAAATGAAATGAACAGAATGAAGTTTGTTCATGTAATAAATTATAAGTTTAAAAAAAAATCTCTAATTATACGTATTTTATTAAAATTATGTGATGTTCCCGGAAATGATCAGCCGTTCCCGTAATGACAAAAATGTTAGCGTAATTAATATTATAAAGTATAATAAGGAAATGTTTGAACAATAGACAAGACAACGGTTTAAATAAGAAAGTTATTTATTAGTTGCACATGAGAAATATCACTCTTAATAATAATAACTTCTTATAATTAAGTAAGCCTTTTGGTGTGTTATGATCTGTCTAGTGAAACTTCTATAATCATAGTTATCTTCTTATAGTTTTAATATAAGATTTATACTTTGAAATCTTTGAGTCTTTTGACCTAAAATCACAGTCCACTTTACTAAACTTCTACAAATAATGGAAAAAATATAATTAAAGTTAGAAAATCAACATTGAATTCTGTAACAAAAAACAACAAGACTTATTATTTTTCTAAGACATCAATATCATTATCAAAATAATAATATTCTCTATTTTTTTCTCTTTTTAGTAACGGTGTCGGAATAATACTAATTACTTTCTCAAAGTTAATATATGACACATTCTTTGGTTCCAGTTTGATATTGTTACGCACAGATCTCAAAAAGGTCACTAAGATTTCCCCATCATCGTTATCGACACATGTCTTGCAGATAGCAACATATCTAAAGCAAATATTTGGTTTTTCAGTAGGAACTTTTACAAGCAAAAATATCCCCAGCTATACGAATTTTAGGTGTATATTTTCTTTGTCATAAGATGACATACTTGCTGTACTTGCTTCAACATCAAACTGATTTTCTTAAATCTTCTGGTGAAAAGATATTGCCGTTAAATCTTCATCATCAGAGGAAGATGAGTTGTATATAGATTTATAAATGCTTACTCTATTCTTAAATTGTAAATCTGTTATCATTGGCTGTACATCAACTGGAAATTCCGGCGTAACAACATCGTCAGGTTCAACTGAACTTACGTTACAAAGATTAGAAAGCTTCGATAGTTTTAGCTGAGATGTTCGTATCGATATAATTGTATTATAACGGCTATCCATTTTTGCTAATATAATTTTCTTATATCCATAATACCTGGAATGACATCCAAAGAATTTGGTACATTGTTTTTACCCTCTATCACGTCATCTTCGGGGATTACCTTTACATCTATAGTAGAGGTTTTGAACAAGCGAATTCTAAGGATGTTCTAACGTCATTACACATCAAGACGTGACTGTCAGCTGTTCTTTTAAGGTATCCACCTAACCATTCATAGGGCCCTTACAATGCCCAGTTACACTAAAAGTTCAATTGGCCATATGTAACATTTTGTATTTTTGCAAAGTGTATTCGTCAATACATTTATGAAATACTTCTCTTTCTTTCGAATTTTTTAAAAGAGCATCGGCCTTTTCTTGCAATTGAGTAGTCGGTATTTCGCTATATGTAAGTCGTTCTCGTACTTCAGGAGATACTTGGACATTTTTAATTAAGGCGTCAATTTTTCTTAGGGGACTTGGTACAGTTTTCCCGTTTTCTAATTTTTTCTTCAAAGATTGAATTTTCCAATTCGTTTGAACTACATAGATTAGTTATGGCAATCTGAAAAATTCTGGAAGCTGAAATTAATTTTATTGGTGAACCTAAAAAACTGTATGTTTACGCCAAAACCCTGATTCGCGCACGTGCTCGCTATTGGATAGTACTCGTAGTTACTCGTAGTGTGTTGCAACGTGGTGGCTGGACCGACACGACAATAACAAACCGACCTATACGCAACCCGCACCTTTTACTATTTTATTTCTTTTTATTGTGAGTGTATCTAAACAGTGCCAGTGAGAATATTGAAGAGAAGAACTGAGTGTATAATCCCTATGGTCAAGTTAGGGTTCTCCGAAGACTTAGTGAAATCGCGGTAACAACTTGGTTTGACATTTAACAAATAACGATAATAGGGTCTAGCACGTTGTTTATATATTCAATTTTTCCCTAACGCTGTACAAACAGCATAGCCCAAAATTACAGTGCGACTGGTATTTAGGGGATGAATCACGTGATAACTATAGAGTAGGCGCACCATTTTTAGAAACACAAGAAAAATATTTATTTAAAATTGCTTTCCCATACGTTAGAACAAAATGTCTTTCTATGTGGTCGGAGTACTTTGATGAAACGAGTCACTCTAAGGATATATGATACAAAAGCATCCAACTTAATATTCTACGCATTCCATGGTTTTACGCGTCCGATTCAACTACCTAAATCTGACATTGTGTTAGCTTTAAGACTGCGCTGTGGCCATATGCAGTTGAATAAATTTGTCTAACCATAAGAAAGACAGATAGCCCTTTGTGTTCAATATGTAGTGTGATAAAAAAAGTGCATCATCATCATCACATCATTCTCATGAGATGGGTAGCTTTAATAGTATACTTGCACAACCACTATCTAAAGAAACACGAGATACCTACAAAATAGTGAAATATATCTTTAAATCAAGATTGTAATCTTTGTTTTTTACTACAGGGGTGAAATATTTAAACTAAATAAACCCTCTTTAATAAATAAAAATAAATATCATCCTGATTCAAACTCAAAGACCAGTTGTAACGCGACCCCGGGGAGTTTGAAGGTATACGTAACGAACACGTAATCCTAGACTGTCCGTTCACCAGTACCCAATATGACCCAGACCACAGCCGAGGTAACTCCATCGCCATTTAAAATCCTAATAACAAGTTTTCATGCACTAGCCCTGCCATAGGACTACATAGAGATACGAACACAAGCTGTTTATGAAGTATGGAAGAACATTCTGGACAGTCTGGGATTACGTGCTATACCGATTCAATCTTCCCGAGTAGCGGTACAACTGGTTTTGGAGTTTGAATCAGGACAGGTAT
The DNA here is from genome assembly GCA_036419045.1 of Scirpophaga incertulas. Classification (NCBI taxonomy): domain Eukaryota; kingdom Metazoa; phylum Arthropoda; class Insecta; order Lepidoptera; family Crambidae; genus Scirpophaga; species Scirpophaga incertulas. Next base: position 21,899,929 of record CM071631.1, on the reverse strand, counting down.
TATGCGAACTCCCTGAGTCACGTGAAGATCTGTACAAGGAAGGGTGATAGCTTTTTTCCATATTATCCATCTGCACTTCTTTGTCTGATCTAGTAAGTATAATCTGATCACTCCTCCGAAAGTCAAAGTGACGTACATAAGTGTTGTCTGCTTTTCTATTTAATTTAATTTGGGTAAGAAATTGCAAAACAGCCAAAATGATATTGTTAAAATATAATTAAACTAAATACATAATTCATCACATTTATTTATAATGCAGTCGTCATCAATTCAAACCTTGCATTCATCCCTTCAAATGACGCTGACGACCTTAGGGAAGCCTTCGACAGCAGAGTCGTAGTAGCCATCAGTGAGGACGGTACGGTACGGGCTACTGATGTAGCTCGGGATCACCAGCGGGTCGAGGGCCTTGAGGACAATGGAACGCTTCTCAACGTTCTCAGCTGGTTCAGGCCCGGGGGCTGGGGAGGCGAAGCAGGCCGCCAGAGCAAGGAGGATCACAAACATGGTTCTGTTCATCTGAGAAGAAGTTGTAAAACGGTTACGTTTGATATATATGATTTTTGTATGTATACATTTAAAATTATTTGATAATAAGACTAAGTTTATTCTAGAGTGAGTAGCACAGCAAAATAAACTACTTACAATAACATAAAAAAAATATTACAAAACAAAATTATTTATTTAAAAAAACCAAAAAGGAGACCACCAATCTATTTAATTTAAAAAATGTACTGAAATTTATTTTATCTGAAGTGTGATAAAACTCAGGAACAACAGCAAGACGTTTACTTTACTCAAGCTCAGAGACTCGGACAGCTCAGAGGTTTTTCACAGAATGCCCAAGCGGGAAGTCCTCTGACGCTCAGAAGCCGCATTTTATAAATAAATATAATCTTATTCACTTTAATATAATATTTTGCATTAATATGACATTTTTCTAGGATAAATAATATTTTTATTTCAAATCCAATAGATGACAGATGGGTATTCTCTAGTTAGAGATTATTGTAGTTATAACTTTACAATACGAGTATATGGCGATGTCACGGGATGGCAATTAAGTTTAAGACGTACTCCAAAACCTTGTATGGAGTTAGCCATCTATTCTAAATTATAACATTTGTCTATGCTTTTGGTTAGATTGATGTATGAAGCGTTGAGGTTTTTCAAGTCTTCATATCGAAGTTAGTCTTTGACACTCAATACGTAAAAAAACACATTATTTTGATAGAATCCCATCCAGTATGTGTTGCATTGTTTTTATTAATACTTGTTGTGGTTACAATATCTTACCTTGACTGAGGTACAAACAACTCGATGAAGGGTCAATAAACAAATTATATATATTTTTAAATTGTTAATTGCTTTTATACTATCACATATGTACAGTTAATATCTTTAACACTTAAATTGTTATGATTGAAATCACTCCGTTCACCACATGATTAGATATATTTATTAATGTCTTTTTTAAACGCTTTATGCAAGGAATTGGCTCCTTGAAATTCAGTTTGTTATATACTCTGACATTAAACCAAAATTATTAAAGATTTCTTTTTTATTTTGCACAAGCACACAACAAAATTGGCTGGTTATGTGCTACAAAATGGTAAGTAAATTAATGATTATGAAACAGATGAGAAACGAACTTCAACCAAAATAATTTATTATATAGCAGAAAGCATAAAAATATTGTGGCTTTGAAAGAAGTTCTAGAGGAATCCTCGAAAGAATTATCTCAAATTTTATTACTGTACTGTATACTGTACTGTATATACTGTACTGTACTAGTACACAATCAAAAATATTAAACTAAACTCAGAAGTCACTTTAAAAGAAATATTTTTATACTTCTTAGTAAAGAGCGTCAAACAAAAGATTACAACGTCTTTCGCAAATTATGTTGTTATTTTTTTTTTATAAGATTTACATTCTTTGTTTAAATAATAAAGAGAACCTTTTGAATTATTATAATTGAGCTGGCGCCTTCGCTTATGTGACCATACTTTTGCTATTAAACAAATGATGAAGGTTTCTAAGCTATGTATACCCTTATTCTGGTTTTTACATCAGCTAACTTCGTGCATGTAAGTCAATCCAATCAACACTGATAACAGAAGAAAATAGCAATTCTTCGTAAGTATTTTCACTGGTTTTTCCAATATTTAAATAGTTTTTTCAAAAGAGATCTCCTAAACGTGTAGTCATTTGAGAAAATTAATGTAGAAAAAAAATTAATAGTGGTTATATCTAAACAATTCAATAACGCTAATTTGTTGTCTGACTTATTTAGCACTGTTTGGTTTTGTTACAAAGCTTTAAGTCTGCACTATTTAAGAGGTCGATAGATAAAAAGCCTCATAGTTTATCTGTCGATCTATCGGTCGAATGTGCATAGGGGAGCGCCGGAGTTTTCGATCGGGGTTCCCGGTCCACATTAGGCCGATATGATTAAAGAATTTTTGAAATTTCAATTACAATTGCAATTGGTTATTTTGGTTGAAGTTCGTTTCTCATCTGTTTCATAATCATTAATTTACTTACCATTTTGTAGCACATAACCAGCCAATTTTGTTGTGTGCTTGTGCAAAATAAATCTTTAATAATTTTGGTTTAATGTCAGAGTATATAACAAACTGAATTTCAAGGAGCCAATTCATTGCATAAAGCGTTTATAAAAGACATTAATAAATATATCTAATCATGTGGTGAACGGAGTGATTTCAATAATAACAGTTTAAGTGTTAAAGATATTAACTGTACATACATATGTGATAGTATAAAAGCAATTAAAAATTTTAAAAATATATCATTTGTTTATTGACCCCTCATCGAGTTGTTTGTACCTCAGTCAAGGTAAGATATTTTGTAAACATAACAAGTATTAATAAAAGCAATACAACTCATTAAATTGGATAGGGTTCGATTGAAATAATAAAAATAAAGTTTGGTGATTTTATACGTACTGCGTGTCAAACATTTAACATCGAAATTAATACATAATAAATCTCAACGGTGCAGATATTAATCTAACCAAAAGCATAGATAAATACCTTTACTTAGAATATATACATACCATATATTGTACTGTACTGCGCCATCTGTCAACTGCTTTAACATATAAAGTAACAACTACAATAATCCCTACTTAGTCAAATTACCATCAGTCATCTGTTGGCTTAGCTACAAACTTTTCTAGGCTTACGAAATGAAAATATTATTTAGAAATTTAAATTTAAACATTAAAGTAAATACCATTATTTATAATGAAATGCGGTATTTCGTAAATTTCAGACATATTTTATTTTTAGTTGTTGGTTTATGTCGGATACAGTTGGTCAATGACGCATATGTTAATTATGTATATATACTTAGTTCAATATATAGTATTATTATTTCTGATGAATCAAACTGGCAGCAGAATGTTAGGCTAGATGACCATCTTTTAATGATAGCTGACCATTGCACGCAGCTGTTGGTTCAGGCCTGCCGATTAGGGATCAAACTTCAGATAAAAGAAATTTCTGTAAATTTTAAATTAAATAGGTGATCTCTTACATAACATTTTTCAGTTTTGTTATAAATTCATCCATAAGACAAAAATGAAATATGACAAAGACTTGAATCATGAGTCTACGGAGAATTCAATAAATAAAAAGCTGTTGGTCCAATTATTTCCAGCGATACAAGTAATGTCATCTACAATGTATATATTTCGCCAATTAAGTATACAATTCATACAAGGATTTGAAAATCCACAATTTGTTTATCCGTTTATACCGATAGTAATGTTTATACGACTTCTCAGATGAACAGAACCATGTTTGTGATTCTCCTTGCTGTGGCGGCCTGCTTCGCCACGCCAGTCCGCGGGCCTGAAACAGCCGAGAGCGTTGAGAAGCGTTCGATCGCCATCGAGACCGTCGACCCGATCCCGACCGTGATCTCGAGCTACGTCAGTAGCCCGTACCGTAATGTCCTCACTGATGGCTACTACGACTCTGTTGTCGAAGGCTTCCCTAGGGTCGTCAGCGTCATTTAAATGGTTATTTGAATGAAATGTTTGAAATGATGACGACTGCATTAGAAATAAATTTGATGCATTATATATTTAGTTTAATTATTCCATCCAAATTATTCTTACTAAAATAGACATATATTTTAGTGTTTGTTTGCCATGATTGTTCATACTAGAACAATTATGGCAAACAAAATAGTCATCATGACAGCCCATATCTGACCCCAGTGAGGAGCCAACTCTGACAGTGCGAATTACTCGACTTCGCATATAATTTCGCATATAATGGTGCTCCATGACCTTTTCCTTCACTGTCAGATAATACACACAACAATGTGTCTATCTTTACATGTTGATCATGAGACAGTTTTTATTTCGCTCGCAACAATGTCGTTATATGCCAAAAACATTACATAGTTGATTTCTTTTTGTGTCATATTTCTTACTTGATTACTTTGCATGCTTGTAGCATCTTTTTACAAATCCCCATTACTTTTGAAGAAATGTGAATTTCATCAAAAGTGACGGGTATTGCATTAAAATTAAAATATTTAGCCTGTGTCAAAGTAGTGCTATTTATATATCGGGTAGGGAAACCCCAAGGTTCCCGCGCTCCCCTTTTACGGGAACGTTCAATTCATTGAACCTATAGGTCGGCAGATAAACTATAGGGCTACTTATCTGTCGACTTCTTAAATAGTGAAAAGTTGAAGCTATGTAACAAAACCAAACCAAAGTGTCTAATGAGTCGTATCTGACTCATTAAATCAAATTAACATTATTAAATTTTTTAGACGAAAACACTGGTGAAAAAGGATATTTGAATTGATTTCTATATTAATTTTCTCAAATGAGTACACAGTTAATAAGATTCTTCTATTAAATATTAAACTATTCAAATATTGGAAAAAGTAGTGATTATTAGGAAAAAACGAACTAACTTACGTGTATATTAGGGATATCCGCTTTTCAGTTTTATTTTGACTATTTTATTTGTATACAATAAATTGTATTACAAACAAAGTGATAATGTTACAATATAATTAATCTAAATAAATCATTCATCACATTTATTTATAATGCAATAATCATCAATTCAAAGTATCCATTCAAATGAGGCTGACGACCCTAGGGAAGCCTCCGACAACAGAGTCGTAGTAGCCATCAGTGAGGACGGTACGGTACGGACTGCTGATGTAGCTCGGGATCACCAGCGGGTCGACACCGACGGTCTCGAGGACGATGGAACGCTTCTCAACGCTCTCAGCTGGTTCCGGCACGGGATCTGGCGTGGCGAAGCAGGCCGCCAGAGCGAGGAGTATCACAAACATGGTTCTGTTCATCTGAGAAGTAGTTGTATAAAGATTACTTTTGGTACAGATGAATAGTAGTAGTTGTTATTACTTGTATCGCTGGAAATAGTTAGACCAATAGCTATGTTATTTAAATTTATTTTCCACAAGCTCGTGGTCCATGTCTTTATCCTGTTTAATTTTTATCTTTACAATTTTATGCAATTAAATAAATTTACAAAACAAAATTATTTACATTAAAAGAAAAAAAGGATGAGGTCGCGTACCTATTTAAATTAATATCTACTGATATTTATTTTAATTGATGTATTATCCTTAATCAGCTGGATCAAACCAACAGCTGAGTACAGTAGTCAGCTATCGCTGAACAATTGTCATCTAGCCTGGCATTCTGCTGTCAGTTTTATTCATCAAAGAACAATCATACTATATATCTAACTAAGTATATAAACATCATTAACATATGCATCATTGACAAACTGTATCCGAAATAGAACAACAGCTAAAATTATGCGAAATTTTACGAAGCACCGCATTTCTTTCCAAAAAATAATGTTACTTTAATGCAATATTTGACATTATTACGAGATTATTTTTGTAAGGTAAATAATATTTTTATTTATATATCAAAGCAGTCAACAGACAATAATTTGTAGACTAAATCGATCTATTAATATAGTGACGATATCTGGCTATATTAACTAGAACTAAGGAATGTAAACTGTAATAATACAACATTGAAATTAATCAATTTTTCGTATTTATCTTATGCATATTCTGTGTTTACACATTTATTGAGTTTACCGGACGTTTCGAATGTTTTCTTCCATTAGTGGTCACGGGATGTCACGGGATGACCATAATAAGTTTAAGACGAACATGAAAACTTTGTATTGAGTTAGCATCTATTCTAGTTTGTATTGTTTTTATTAATACTTGTTATGTTTACAAAACCTCTTACCTTGACTAAGGTACAAACAACTCGATGAAGAGTCAGAAAGTAAATGATATTTTTATAACATTATTAATTACTTTTATTCTACTACATAGGTACAATTGATATCTTTAACAATTAAACTCTTATTATTGAAATTACTTTATTTACTACATGATTATATAATTATTAATGTCTTTTTTAAACACATTATCCAAGAAATTGTCTCCGCGATATTCAGTTTCGTTTACATTTTTACGTTAAGTACCTAACACACACAAAATATGATTAGCTAGATATTTCCTAGAAACTGGTAAGTAAATTAATGAACATGAAATAGATAAGAGTTTTACTTAAACCAAAACAACTTATAACGTAACAGAAATCATAAAAATACTATGGCTTTGATTGAATTTCTAGAGGAATCCTATTACACAAGAAGTATGTCAAAATATTTTTATACATTTAAGTAATCAATTTGATAATAAAAATAATAACTTAAATTCAGACGTCACATAAAAACAAAACATTTTACAAAATATTTGTAAGACACGAATTAAGCGTCAAACAAAAGATACAACGTCTTTAACAAATTGTATTGTTTGATTTTTTATTTATGTTTTTGAAATAATAAAGACAAACTTTTAAATAATAATAATTAAGCTAGCGCCATCGCTTATGTGAGCATAGGTTTTGTTACTAAACAAACGTTAAAGGATTCTAATCTATGTTATATCCTTAAGCTGTATCTGACTTCAGCAAACTCGGGGATCTTTGTACAGTTGTCAGTCAATTAACAGTGTCAACAAAAGAAAATGGAGGAATTGCAAGACACATAGTATAAGGAAAATAGTAGTATTCTTCTTAAGTTTCGTACTTTTACATTATATCCAAAATAGATAAATATCTCGCCATAGTAATATCTCTCAACGTATAACATGCAAATTAAAACAACTACACTTCGACTCTAGACTACCAGCAATATAAATTAATTCTGACACTATATCGTATGTAACACAGATTTTCTGAAGAATACAACGGATTGACCAATAAAATGATCGTTGCCCATTTATATCCTTACTAATATATTAACATTATAAATCGGAATGTGAGTTTCTTTGTTCCGTTTTCACGCCGTAACTACTGAACCGATTGCTTTGAAATTTCGCAGACGTAAAAGTCCAGATTAAATAATAGGGTACTTTTTATACCGGAAAAATCGTCAGATCCCACGTGATTCGCAATTAAGGCTTCGCTCAAAAACTACTGCACAGATTTTCATGCGTTTTCATCAATAGATAGAGTGATTCTTGAGTAAGGTTTTGCGGTATTTTTTATCTCGGAAAAACGGATAGTCTCACGGGAAGCGCGATAAAAACTTCGCGCCATAACCCGACTTCCGCGCATATGTAGCCGTAGGCAAAAGCTATGACCCTTACCCCTCTATAGATCCAATCCCGAAATCCACGCGGGCGAAGTCGCGGGCAGAAAGCTAGTGTTTAATAATAAAAAAATGACGCTACAAACCTGCTTATACAACATTGCGTACGGTAGTTATTCTACGTCTATTATTATGGTATCATCATTCTATCGCATTTACAATAAGAATTCATAAACTATATACAAGTTAATTACAGTAATCGAGAGAAAAAGACGCAAAGATAATTCAAGTAAGGAATGTGTTGACATACAGTAACTTTCAGAAGTATCGGCAACACTCGAGCTGAGTGAATTGAATTGAATCTTATATGTACACTTATCTTTATAAGTGTTCACGAAATTTTCTTTCACAGTAAGAGCAATAGTGTTCTTACTGTGAAAGAAAACTGCGTAAGGCAACCTACATACATCTATGGAGAATATCAAAGATGTATGTAGTCAACCAAACCTCTCTGGGCCAGCGTGGTCGACTAAAACCTAATCACCCTAACATAATTAGGGTAGGCTCATAACCTTCGGTGGGGCCGTATATGAGATGTGATGAAGATGATAATGAAGAGAACTTTTTGCAAATTCTTGAGATATATTCGACAAATCATCTCTATATTATTGATTTGTAAATATGTACATATATATTATGATGGTCCTTTTTTTTTGAGGGGGGGAAATGCCACTTTGTGCACCATGACACCGCGCTGGCAAGACGCGGCCGTGTGTGGGGCTCTCCGGTCAAGAGGACCGGCCTACCCACTAAAACCCCCCGAGTTCTCTGGTCCCAAACGGGGCACATGGCGGGTTGCGCTCTCGCGATTCGACTGCCATGTGTCCCGGGATATTATGTTGGTCCTGATATCTGGTAATATTCAGTTGTTGGTAAACTTCATGATTTTATTATTTTGTTGTTAATTTAATTTTAGTCTTCGTGACTAACATTATGTTTTATAATCCGTAGGTCTAAGTGTACAATTGATATATTTATATTATATAGCTATAATTGAGACAATTTTTCTACAAGTTACCGACGAAGTACATATGCAAATATAATAAAAATACAAGACATTTTTCTCTACAAATAGAATAAAATAAACTTATGATAATATCAAATCACGCATTTACAGAAACTATTTATTAAGTAATATCTGAGAATAAGGCTCTAACGTACCGTTATGGCAATATTACCCATAAGTGGTGTTATGGGGAATACTTACGTTAAACAACATAATAAATAAATAAATAAATAAATATTTGTTACACTTACACCAATTAGCCTAGCCCAAAGTAAGCTCTATAAGGCTTGTGTTATGGGATCTAGGGTAACGGATAGACATACATATATTATACATATATAAATAATTTTTATTGAATATATATATCAACACCATGACTAAGGTACAAATGCTCGCATTCATCACACAAACATCTGCCCCCACCGGGATTCGAACCCGGGACCTCAGAAGATGGCGACACCTTGAAACCGGTGTATTATCCACTCGACTATGGAGGTCGTCTATAATGTTAATTATAATAACAATAAATAAAAAAATGACATGTTAATAAAACGTTAAAAATAAACCAGAATTAAAAATAGAAATTGTTAATCATATATTAATATTTACTAATAGCCTTATTATATTCTAATGCAATAGCCACGAAGATTTTATTAAAAAAACGTTTTGCACTAATGACATTTTAAATTTATATTGATTTGCATCGAACTATATAAAGGTGGGTGTATTGAATTCATTACTGATTGTGACTCCGGTTTCAAACAAACAACAAAGGTAATTTTCATTATACGTTAAAATAATTCCATTTTTCACGAATGTAACAGTTTGGCAGACAAACGAATCGATAGTTTGAGGGCCAAAATAAAGATTTCATCAGATGGAAACTCTACTTATCATTGCAATTATATGGAATTTATAAAGTACACAATTGCGACTTCTCCGCCTCTTTATGTTTTTTTTTCATTGAAGCTGGAAAATATCTATGAATTTTAAATACGTATGAATATAAAGTCATGTCAGAAAATAATTGTATTTTTATGTAACATTTTTCGACAATTAAATATTAATGTGTATTTGTGGACAATTTTCGTCATGTCTAATGACAAAAATTCAAATTCAAATTTTCTTAATTTAATAGCGAGAAAAATTATTTTGTCGCGAACGCAACGCCGTTACTATCCCTATGTTCGACTGATTTATTTTTCAACAAAATCGCCACCATCTTGACTGTTTAGCTTCAAATCATTTGTTAATGCAAATGTTACTGTGGCTACGAGCCCTGATGACTGATGATTAGCTGACATATACCAAGGCAAATCTTACATGTTAGCGGCCTGGCTAAATTAGTTCTATTTACAGATGAACAAATATATCTTCGTGCTGTTGCTTGCTGTGGTAGCGTGCTTCGCTGCACCGGAACCGGAACCAGCAACGATACTCTTCGACACGCTGCCGTATCAATCTGTTCAGCCTATGTACAGGGCACGAGGACTGGACATCGAGAGAGACATGTACTACGAACCTGCTGTCAATGGATTCGTCTTACGGAAAGACCGCTACATCATGAAGAAATAGATATTCAACACATTACATAAAATGAGACACTTTGGCATCAAACCATTAAATTGATTTTAAATACATTTCTTCGTATATTGCCAATTTTTGTTTTATTTGATACTTTTTTCGATAAATGTTTGACCTTCGTATTTCCTGACGCGTAGAATGGAAACTACTGACTGTCTATCATACCACTTAACACGCATAAAATAACGACTCCCACAGAATTATAGAATACTAGCTTTCTGCCCGCGGCTTCGCCCGCGTGGATTTCGGGATTGGGTGTATAGAGGGTTAAGGGTCATAGCTTTTGCCCACGGCTACATATACGCGGAAGTCGGTTTATGGTGCGAAGATTTTATCGCGCTTCCCGTGGGACTATCCGTTTTTCCGAGATAAAAAATGCCGCAAAACTCCTCAAGAATCACTCTATCTATTGATGAAAACCGCATAAAAATCTGTGCAGTAGTTTTTGAGCGAAGCCTTTATTGCGCATCCCGTGGGATCTGTCGATTTTTCCGGGATAAAAAGTAGCCTATGTTACTCGGGGAGAATGTAGCTTTCCAAAGGTGAAAGAATTTTTGAAATCGGTCCAGTAGTTTAAGCGTGAAGAGGTAACAAACAAACAAACAAACAAACACACTTTCGCATTTATAATATTAGTTGGGATGAAAAAATCATCGACATATAGTCTAACAATAATTATTTTGTTACGAGTATCATACCTTAGGAGGTATGATAACAAAATACTAAAAACAAGATTAAAAGATAATAATTGTGCTTATATTAGGATATAAACACAATTGTTATCTTTTAATCTTTCAAAACCTAACGAAAGTAACACATCATTCGCTTTTGTATTCCAGCTTCAGGGTCCTTTTAACATAATGACAGCAACCAGTTCATCATCCAAACCTTTGACAATATCATTTAATTTTTGGGCTGTACTCATAAAAGAGTAACATATTGATACATACTGCTATACTTAACAAGTTTTTCATCGAGAATTGTATTTAATAGGGTAATCTTTCTATTAACTCCTTTGTTCTCAAATATTTTTTCTAACTCATCTCAACTTCACTCAATATTCAAGCATATAGTAGAAAGTGCATCTTGATCCTTATCAGTGTCTTGAGCATGAACGGCTTCTGTTTGTGTATATTTAAATAATCGATCTCGTAACAACAACATTTTTATAGCAAACTTCCATTCTGGAAAGTCGTCAACGCCGCTGAGTTTGTTCATGATGGAATTATTTTTCTGCATCTTACTTACCAGCACTTAATAATATTGATATTGGAGTGATAATAAATAATAGTAGTAAAAGTAACTTTATTCATTATTATAAAATATAATATTTACAAAGATGTTTTATCAATCAAATATCGAAGACAACCAATAAGTCAATAATACATTGTATATACTCCTAGACTCCTAGTTTTATCAACAACATAGATAAGCATCACTAACTCACATCACACATCACCAATGGTTCATAAAGAACAAGAATTAGTGTAATTTACTCTTCCAAATTTAACTGAGTGACCACAGAAGCGGACTTTTAAAATGAGATCTACAAATTAAATATCAATTTACCGTAATATACATAATATACATATATGAATATGTATATATATGTATATTATATATATTATATGAAGGCACATTGCTCGTACAATTAGACACTGAAGGCTCCATAGCGTGACAAGACACGTTAACGTGGGTAGGCGGGCGAGGAAATTGAATAAAATCCTTACGTAAATTTAATAGTCGTTTATTACAATTATTACCAATCACTATAAATAAAAAATATGAATCATATTTATTAAATTACTATTCAAATATCACAAAATCAATGACACTCCGCCGAACACATAATGTGCGCACGAGATGCGAACCGACTGCCGTTATCATCGCTCGGTGCACACTAGCGCTCGGAGTTGTGTCAGAGGGATAGTGATCACACAGCCATTTGTCACTCCCTCTTTACAGTTGATGCACCGCTCCGTCATATATATCACATATATATTAATATTGAGGTATATCGATTCTTCTTATTACTAAAAAAATATTATATCAACAGACCTGCAATAGGAGTTAATACACCACATACTATGTGGGACAATAAAGACTACAAATATATATATAATTATTCATTGTTGTTGGATTTTTATTTAAAAACTTTTTCTTAACAATAGAGTGAATCAGTTTTATGATTATTATCAAATTCCGATGTAAGTTGTTTAAGAAAATAAGTTTATGACACTTACGACACTGATTCAAGCTGATAAAGCCTCGTATTCTAAATAATCAATTTTTTCATTAGCGCATATGGCCAGTGAATTTAATGGGGTTGAAATCTTTGGCAGTCTCTACCATCGAATACGCCACTAATACCTATTTGTTTGAATGCATGAATATTCATCTCTAATGGAAAAAATATATATGGATCGCTGTTTGTAAATTCCAATGATCAATGTCCAACTGGCAGTCTTACTACATATTTCTTAGCATTCCATGGATTTACCGCCCACTGCTGCAAAGATAGGAACTAGATGCAGCGCTTGGGACTTAACCCAAGAGATGTACAAGTCGTGCGAGTTGCAAATTCGTTGCGAATGTCACGAGAGCCATGACTAGTTAGATAAATATAAATAATTAACCACTAAACCATTATAAGATTGTCTACTAACGTAAGCGTTGAAAATTCATGGTAGTCGTCTAGTCACCGTATAATAATACACTGTTACATTGTAGACTCTTCAGGCTAGGTTAGGCATGTTGAAATAATTAGGAATGTCATCCACGATTTTAGTGTACCGTTTCAACCAAACACCAATTAATGTTGTTAAGAATGTCAGATGAATCGCATCCTGCTTGTTCTCCTCCTTGCTCTGGTGGCGTGCTTCGCTAATCCGAACGTAGAGAGCCGGTCGCTGGTGCTGCGACACGGGACGTAACACGGCGGGCCCCACGGCGGGCCGCACGTCGACCACCACTACCGGAACTACGGTGGCTTGGTCTATTACGACGCGGCTGCCGGTGGAAATGGGTCATCTACCACTGGTAGAAACCAGATGATATGACCCATGATGATATCAGTGAAATAAAAAGATCGATATTTAAAATTGGTGTGTGTGTGTGTTTAAATTTAAGAAACTAAAATAAGTAATGCATTATTTTCTATCCATACATATCGTACATTAATCATAATAGTTTAATTAATGGCTTCTTTCCTCATTATTCAACTCTCTGTCTGATCCAGTAAGTAAAATTTGGTCACTCCTCCGGTAGACTAAGTGACGTATATTAAAGGTGTCTGCTTTTTAGCTTATTTTATACTGTTTTATTCTATTGCAAAGTAATATTATTAAAATATAATTAAATTAAAATATAATTAAATTAAATAAATCAGAATTATCAGTTCGAACTATTCATTCAAAGCATCCATTCAAATGACGCTGACAACCCTAGGGAAGCCTTCGACAACAGAGTCGTAGTAGCCATCAGTGAGGACGGTACGGTACGGGCTGCTGATGTAGCTCGGCATCACCAGCGGGTCGATGGTCTCGAGGAGGATCGAACGCTTCTTTGTTGGTATTTCAAATTCATTTGTTGGTAAATTCGGTAATTTTGATATTTTGTAGTGGGTCTAAATGTACAATTAATATATCCCTAACTTCTGAGTAAATATATATATATAAATTGCATGTTTCTTCCTATCTATATACAATAATAAAAACACATAACATTTTTCTCTTCAAACAGAAAAAAAAATATGTAGAATAATATCACATCACCTATTTACAGAAATTATATGTTTAGTAACATGGAGTAATAAGGTGTTACCATCTAACGTACCGTTATGGCAACATTACCACAAAAATAGTGTTAAGGGAAATAGAGTATATTAGTAAGTATTAGGAAATATAGTATTTATGAAATCTCTATATGTTTGTTTTATGCTATATAAAACACTTGTAAAAGTACAACACTTAATAAAATCATATATTAATAATTACTAATAACCGTTTTATATTGTAACGCAATAGACAAATGATTTTATTCAAAAACGTTTTGCAGTAATGACATTTTAAATTTATACCTAATTCTAATTTATACCTTGACTGAGGTACAAACAACTCGATAGAGAGTAGATAAAGAGGATACCTATATATTTTTTAAATTTAAATAACCTTTGTACTATTACATAATTATGTACAATTGATATCTTTGACACTTAAACTGTTATTATTGAAATCACTTCATTCACCACATGTATTGACATAATTATTAATGATGTTTTTAAACACACTTTCCAAGGATTATCCAAAGAAATGAAATTCAGTTTATTCGATTTTTTTATACCACGATGGTAGTAAACAGGTGATACGAGTAGTGTTGAGGACAGAACTTTGTAATATAATACTAAAGTTTGTTTGTCTATAGTTTTAATCTTGGCTCTATTCCTGTCACTTTTCGCTTGTTACTTCACTTTTATAACTTCTCTTGTAAATCTTTTATAAATATATTCCATTCCTTCCAAATCGGCCTTTTCCTTGCTGTAAGGATGTCGTAGACAGCAAGGAAAATGCCGATTTGGAAGGAATGGAATATATTTATAAAAGATTTACAAGAGAAGTTAATTTTTCTGAATGCAATAACGTGTGATGTAGACCTACATCACATTTACTACACTTAACTTTGCATGCTCGCCAATTATGTTTACGCTTACGTAAACATTTACTACAAACTTTAGCCTGACGAACCCATGACCAACGATTTTCGACGGATAATTCTGTGAACTTTTTACACGCTTTTATACTGTGGCCAGCAGAACAATATAAACAGCTAGTTTCAGTAGTTACATCGGTAGCGTTGTTATGAATACGATATGGTGTAACCTGTGCGGCCTTGAGTTTGTCAGGCAGAGGAGCGCTGCTTATACCTGACGATGGAAAGCGCGGCATATACCGTGCCTGCTTGCTAGCTTCGTTATGTAAAAAATTTGCAATTAACTCCAGTGACGGCTTTCCAGGAACGATATGTGTATCAGCATAATCACACCATTTATTCTGTAAATTAAAATTGAGCTTAGACAAAATGTTGTTTGTTAATTCCGGAGAATAAAAGTACTCCGGCCTGTCTAACAATTTAATTACACTTAAACACGTTTGAGCTCTAGCCGATAACTTAAAAATATCAGAAAAATCTCTACCCATTTTAGGGAATGATCGCAGGGCTGAGATTTCCTGTAAAATTATATCTCCAGTACGAGCAAAATGTAGTTCTAAATTACTAATGATGATATCTGGATCATCAGCTGTGAGAAGCAACGTTTTCACAGCATCGCGCGCCGCGCCACGGACAGCGTGACGTAGCCGAGCAACATTTTGCTTGGGAGTGTATGACAACTTTGTGTCATCAAAGCTTTTTTTGAACAATAACCACTCAGATATATTACCACTAAATTCAATTAAATCTGTATTTACTGCCCTGCAATTTTGTGCTAGAGAGATAACAGCGTTTGTTAACCGACACAACTCATTGAGCTGACCAGAACCATGATGAGATATCGCACTGGACGGTACCACATTACGTGATGGCATGCCATGTAGCGCAAATTCCAAAACGTCCTCCGAATTTTTCTGGACAGATGTGACGAATGGTTCTTGCGTAGCATAGTGTGCACTTTCATGTAATAAACTTTGATACCTTTTTGAAACTTTGATACCTTTTGATACCTGATCAACAACGCGAGGCAATAAGGCCTCGCCTGAAGTCTCGTCCCATACCGCATGGGTGTCAGCTACCCACTGTTCGGTTCGCCTTACAGAAGTAACTGAAGAGTGACTCTGCTTCTCTTCAGCTTCAACGGCAGCACTCTTCAGCTTCAACGGCAGCACTCTCCGCTTCAAACTCTACTCGTGCAGCAGCCTCCTCTGCTAGCATGGTCTGCTTCATTAGATCAGCCAGCAGTTTGCGTTGAAGTTTGGCCTCTGCTGCCCTTTGCCGTGCAATTAAATTAGCACGTGAAACAGATGATGTCGTGGAAATACAACTGCCCGGAGCTGATTTCGACTCCATTCCTCCGCCCTCAACTTTTTGGGACTCGACCAATTCCTTAGCTGCCTGAGCTCGAGTGAGCATTATACACAAAATTTTGATTTTAAAAGCTAGTTCTTAAGAAATTCAACGATCGAAGATCGGCAGACCATTTCTGGCGTCGATGGTTACGAGAGTACCTTCCACTTTTGAATCCGCGAAGGGAAGGTGCCACTACAGCATGCAACCTTAAAGTGGGAGACGTGGTGGTCGTGTGTGATTCAAATTCGCCTCGTGGTGTTTGGCCAAAAGGAAGAATCGTTAGAGTATATCCGGGTCGTGATGGCGTGGTGAGAGTAGCAGACGTTTTGACGGCTGGTGGATGTTTACAGGATGTCGTGGACAGCAAGGAAAAGGCCGATTTGGAAGGAATGGAATATATTTATAAAAGATTTACAAGAGAAGTTATAAAACTGAAGTAACAAGCGAAAAGTGACAGGAATAGAGCCAAGATTAAAACTATAGACAAACAAACTTTAGTATTATATTACAAAGTTCTGTCCTCAACAAGTAGTAAGCGGCTACCGTAGTCTATGGACACTTACAATACCAGAGTGTCATCGCGTGTTGCCGGGTCTTTAAAAATCTATTTATTATCCTTTTGTAGGATTCCATACTATAGCCATCCAGGGACAAATTGCAAGGAGCTGATTCCATAATCCAAATGTACGCGGGAGGAAATTCCTCTGGAACCGCACTGTGCAGCACCATTTAGGTTCCAGTGTGTGAGCATGAACTCGCTATCGATGGCGAGGGGTGTGATGTTAGAAAAAACTATATTTATGTTTTGGTTGAATTTCTAGATTTCTTATCTTATCTTATTTATACTTATCTATTCTTATCTTATTCAATTTCAAGTTTCAGGATCAGTTCATCAAGCTGTGTCGATCAAAATCAGTCAATAAAAAGGTGTTTATCGTTTTTTGATTAAGAAAGTTTCATACTAACTTTCATAAAAATAAAATGTCAAATAAAGTTATTTATATAGAGTTTCTCTGGTAAAACGGTCTACCAAGAGTTCTACACACGATAAATTATAATAATAATTAGATATATAGATCGCGGCGTAATAATATCTGAACATATTATATCAACTAGAACTCTCAGAACAATTAAATAGAAGTAAGAATTTAATAATAACTGGCGTTGAAGAGCCTAAATAAGGTAAACAAACAGACAGACAACAATTTGATAAATGGGAAGTTTTAATTATATTAAACAGTATTTCCAAGGATTGTGTAGAACCACGATCTTAATACGTCTAGAAAAATACGTGTCAGGCAAGCATCGCCCATTAAAGATATGTTTACCAAACCAGGATGATACTGTACTTGTGCTTCGTTCCAAAAATAATGAAAAATTGGATTCCATTACATTTTTCCAGACAAAACGCCACACAACAAGCGTCTTTCAAAAAATGAAAGAATGTGCTAAATCGAAGTAAATAAAATGGGGACACAAATTAATAAGTAATAAAATATTTAGATATGTATGCTAAAGTTTCCGAAAGTATACATTGCCGACAATCTTTTGTCACAAGTAAGTTTTACTTTTACTTGCTACTTACGTTAAAAAACATAATGTTAATTATAATAACAATAAATAAAAAAAGACATGTTAATAAAACGTTAAAAATAAACTAGAATTAAAAATAGAAATTGTTAATCATATATTAATATATACTAATAGGCTTTTTATATTCTAATGCAATAGCCACGAAGATTTTATTAAAAAAACGTTTTGCACTAATGACATTTTAAATTTATATTGATTTGCATCGAACTATATAAAGGTGGGTGTATTGAATTCATTACTGATTGTGACTCCGGTTTCAAACAAACAACAAAGGTAATTTTCATTATACGTTAAAATAATTTCATTTTTCACGAATGTAACAGTTTGGCAGACAAACGAATCGATAGTTTGAGGGCCAAAATAAAGATTTCATCAGATGGAAACTCTACTTATCATTTCAATTATATGGAATTTATAAAGTACACAATTGCGGCTTCTCCGCCTCTTTATGTTTGTTTTTTCATTGAAGCTGGAAAATATCTATGAATTTTATGAATTTCAAATACGTATGAATATAAAGTCATGTCAGAAAATAATTGTATTTTTATGTAACAATTTTCGACAATTAAATATTAATGTGTATTTGTGGACAATTTTCGTCATGTCTAATGACAAAAATTCAAATTCAAATTTTCCTAATTTAATAGCGAGAAAAATTATTTTGTCGCGAACGCAACGCCGTTACTATCCCTATGTTCGAGTGATTTATTTTTCAACAAAATCGCCACCATCTTGACTGTTTACCTTCAAATCATTTGTTAATGCAAATGTTACTGTGGCTACGAGCCCTGATGACTGATGATTAGCTGACATATACTAAGGCAAATCTTACATGTTAGCGACCTGGCTAAATTAGTTCTATTTACAGATGAACAAATATATCTTCGTGCTGTTGCTTGCTGTGGTAGCGTGCTTCGCTGCACCGGAACCGGAACCAGCAACGATACTCTTCGACACGCTGCCGTATCAATCTGTTCAGCCTATGTACAGGGCACGAGGACTGGACATCGAGAGAGACATGTACTACGAACCTGCTGTCAATGGATTCGTCTTACGGAAAGACCGCTACATCATGAAGAAATAGATATTCAACACATTACATAAAATGAGACACTTTGGCATCAAACGATTAAATTGATTTTAAATACATTTCTTCGTATATTGCCAATTTTTGTTTTATTTGATACTTTTTTCGATAAATGTTTGACCTTCGTATTTCCTGACGCGTAGAATGGAAACTACTGACTGTCTATCATACCACTTAACACGCATAAAATAACGACGATTATAATACTAAATTTTAAATGGAATTTTGTAATAATAAATCACGAAAAATGAAAAAATACCTATATAGATCACAATTATACAATTATGTTTATTAATTATCGTTATAATTATATTACAATCAATTAAATGCAATAATTTATTTTTATATATCTTAAATAGTTATCATGTGGTAACAATAATAATTAAGAAACAAAATAGCTGCCAACAAACAATATTTTGAACGATAGATACTCGTATTAGATTTTGCTAACAGTGTCTACGCAGTAACTTTGAGGATTAGTTGTTTTCAATTTTAAATCTTAAAGTAATATGATAGATTCATTATATGGTTCATTAATGGAAAGATCATAAGTAGATTTTAAAAATATTCGGGTTCATTTAATTCCAGAGTAGCATTAAATATTTTAGGTGCCAAATCAACAGCATTGTTAATAAATATAGGTGTCATAGCAGCATGCCGTCGTTTCAGAAGTTACTTCTGACTTAGTGTAATTCTTAACTCTTATTCAATTCTGACCCCAACTTCAATATCTTTCAACATTACCGTAGTCGCCTGGATAATAGTTACATAAGCCATGCTGTATCTATTTCTTAGTGAATCATATCCTTGAATCCTTAGCTTCGTTTTTCGTTGATTTATTCCTCTCTCTATTATATAAATATTATTTTCTATCATTTGCACCCTTCCCTTTTTTGAATGTTCTTTTTCTTGGATGCTTTAGAAAGATTCCTTTGTAGCACCTAATTGTAGTATTTTATTACTATGACAATTGTTTTGTATTTAATGTCTGTGTGCAATAAATGTTATTACGCTTGATTATAATAAACCGACCTATATAAGGCGTGCGTGGGGATATAGATTCAAAGCGTAGAGGCTATTTAAGCAATATGTAATGAAACTGTACGTGAAGTGTAGCAACTGGGTCTAATCTTGATCTGCACAATGAGAAATGCAGCTAAAGACGATACCTAGTTTGATGCACAGAAACTATTGCTAATAAGATCTAAACGTTTGTGGACTACTGCATTTTGTATTTGGTGGAAATGAGAACCGGGGAAGAGACTCCGGTCCCCTGCCTTCACGAAGCTTCTAATTGATCTCTAATTGATATAAATATGGCAGGTAGTGATTCGCCGCCTACTATTTACAGGCGATGACTCACTACCTGTGAGCCATTTTAGCCTGTGGGCCATTATTGATACGAAGAGAGCAACATTGGTAACTTTGGACATTTGAACAGCTAAAGGCATAGAGAGGTGTGTCTGTGGCAGCGATCGTGACGCCGGTGTATTGAGATTACAACACTACCATCCTTCGAGCATTTGCTCTTGCGACTCCACTCTATCTGGCCGGATAAGGCAAAACATAGGCGAGTGGCGTAAGCCCCCCTGAATGCATTTATGGCATTCATCCGCGGACACAACTATTGGCACAATGATCGTCAAATCAACATCTATTGACTTTGTCATACTTACTGACTTTGTCTTTCTAAGTTTTTGTGAGGTTCTCATCATGAGGGATGGTAAAATCGACGAGCTTCGCACGGCGTTAGGAGCGGTCGACCACCATTGTTTTGTGTTTGTACTCTACTTCACATCTTCAAAGAATACCAACAATAAGATGTGAGAAACGTTTAAAATAATTATTACAAAATACTTAACAAAATACAATCTACTGTGTCCACACCACATTGCGCAGTCCCACAGATACTCCATATCTGTATTTTAAACATAGATCCTACCACAACTACGATATCAGATTTATTGCAAGCAGTAATCCTGTTCGTGATGATAGAGCAATCCCAATAAAGCAACGCACGGCTATTTTCAAGAACTGGCGCTGGTGTGTACTTATAGTATGGTGTATCGGGTTCAACAAGGCCGTATTGAAGGACAAGGTGTTGACGGATAATTCTGGTTACTAGGTTATGTCCGTGCAAACACTCGCCGTTTGCAAGTTGAAAACTATCAGCGATAATATGCCTAAATGACTCTCCGGGACAGTGGTATGCCCGTAATATGTAGAACGTACTGTCCCTTAGGATATTTTTCTATAGTTGACCGAAAGAGATCGCCGTATCGCAGCCAGTTTTTTTTTAAAGGGTCCATTAAGGCCCAATAAAACCATCCGTGCAGCCATATGCAAAAGCATCCCATTTTTATATAAAAGTTAAACATACTGACGTAACATAGATAACTATCTCAAACCTACTGGTACAAAAGAACAAGAATTGGTGTAATTTAGTTCCCCAAATTTAACTGAGTGACCACAGAAGCGGACTTTTCTATTGAGATCTGCTAATTAAATATTAATTTGCTGTAAAAATATATTATTCTCATTCTATAAAAGCGGTCGATTTGTCTGTTTGATTACATTGGTATCAAGGTAAGTATTATTTATATATTTTTTTTCATTTCTTTATGTACACAATATTTGACATTTGG
Organism: Scirpophaga incertulas; assembly: GCA_036419045.1. Classification (NCBI taxonomy): domain Eukaryota; kingdom Metazoa; phylum Arthropoda; class Insecta; order Lepidoptera; family Crambidae; genus Scirpophaga; species Scirpophaga incertulas. The sequence continues at coordinate 21,878,245 of CM071631.1, read as the reverse complement.
GAGTTATGGCATGAGATGGCCACGTACGCTGTAGTGTTTGTGCGAGTTACGAATTTATTGCCACTGTCACGAGAGCCATATTCAGTTAGATAACTATAATAAAATTAACCACCAAACCATTAAGAGATTGTCTACTAAAGTAGGCGTTTAAAATACATGGTTTTCGTCTGCAATCTCGGTATGATAACACACTGCTACATTGTATAATGTTTAGCTTAGGTTCAAAGCTCGTCATCCAAAGCTCGCCGTCAGATTTCAGTGTACTGTTTCAACCAACCACCAATTAATGTTGTTGAAAATATTGACAGATGAATCGCACCCTACTTGTCCTCCTGCTTGCTCTGGTGGCGTGCTTCGCTGCGCCAGCTGAAAACGTAGAGAAGCGGTCACTGGTGCTGCGACACGGGACGTACCACGGCGGGCTCCACGTCGGCCACCGCTACCGGAACTACGATGGCTTGGTCTATTACGACGCGGCTGCCGGTGGACATGGGTACTACGGGCGCTACTACTGGTAGAAACCACATGATATGGTATCAGTGAAATAAAAACTTCGATATTTAAAATTTGTGTGTGTGTGTTTAAATTTAAGAAAATAAAATAATGCATTATTTTCTATCTATACATATCCTACATTAATCAAAATCGTTAAATAATCGCTTCTTGCGTCATTTACGACAATTTCGTCTCTCCTCCGGTAGAAGTGACGTATATAGAGGTCGTCTGCTTTTCAGTTTAATTTAGGCTGCTTTATTTGTATATCGTTAATTGTATAACAAACAAAATGATATTGTTAAAATATAATCAAACTAAAGACATAATTCATCATTTATTTATAATGCAGTCGTCATCAATTCAAACCTTCCATTCAAAGTATTCATTCAAATGAAGCTGACAATCCTAGGGAAGATTCCGACAACAGAGTCGTAGTAGCCATCAGTGAGGACACTACGGTACGGGCTGCTGATGTAGTTCGGGATCACCACCGGGTCGACGGTCTCCAGGACGATCGAACGCTTCTCAACGCTCTCAGGTTCAGGCCCAGGGGCTGGCGTGGCGAAGCAGGCCGCCAGAACGAGGAGGATGAAAAACATGGATCTGTTCATAGGAGAAGATATTGTATAAAGATTATATTTGATATAGATGAATAAACCGAACAAACCGTGGACTTCCAACTTCATGTATTGAGCGATAAGATTTTCTCACTCAATATGCAAAAAAATCACGAAATCCAAGTTTCACCATTTCAGTTGAATCCTATACAGGTTAAAAAGTGGTATTGTTTTTATTAATACTTGTTATACAATCATATATACAATTAAAATCTTTAACACTTAAACTGTTATTATTAAAATCATTGCCTTCACCACATGAATAGAGATAATTATCAATTTCTTTTGTAAACACACCATCCAAGGATTATTCAAAGAAATGAAACTCATTTTATAACAATTTTTTTATACCACGATGGTGGGCCTATGGCCCGTCTGCTGGTAAGTGGTTATCGTAACCTATTGACACTTGCAACACCAGAGGTTGCATCTCATGTTGCCGACCTTTTAAAAACCTATTTATTCCCCTTTTGAAGGACCCCATACTGTAGCACTTTGAGAAAGCCTCGGCAGGGAGCAGATTCCACAATCCAAGTATACGCGGGACGAAATTCCTCTGGAACCGCACTGTACGACACCATTTATGTTCCAGTGTGTGAGCATGAACTCCCTGTCGATGGCGAGCGGTGTGATGATAGAAAGTGACCACGGGCATCATTCAGAGATCTTAACAAACTATGGCTTTGATTGAGTTTCTAGAGCAATCCTTTTGTCCAACAGTTCGTAAAGGTTGGCAATGATGCCCTTGATGTTTATATAACAAATGATATGTTTATTGTTCCGAAAATTCAATATCTTATTCAAATTTCAGGATCAGCTCATCAAGCTGTGTCGATCAAAATCAGCCAATAAAAAGGTGTTTATCTTTTTTGGATTAAGAAAGTTTTATGCTAACTTTCATGCATCGATAAAATGTCGAATAAAGTTATTTATATCGAGTTTCTCTGGTAAAAAGGTCTATCAAGAGTTCTACACACGATAAATTATAATAATAATTAGATATATAGATCGCGGCGTAGTAATATCTTGTTGTAGGTTTATTTAGATCTGTCTGTTGTCTATGTTATGTGACTGTTAGTTGTTAACAACTAACTCATTTCCAGATCACAACAACAAGCCTCTTACAAAAAAAAACCGGCCAAGTGCGAGTCGGACTCGCGCACCGAGGGTTCCGTACAAACCTGCAAGGTTTACAAAAACTTGATAGCTCTACGCGTTCATGAGGAAAAAAGTAATAAGTTTATATTTATTAAAAAATATATATTTTGTAATGTAACTAAAAATTTAAGGTTTTCGGAATTTTTCCTTTATGTGTGCTATAAAACGTTGCTTCATGCCAAATTTCAAGATTCTAGGTCGACTGGAAGTACCCTTTAGGTTTTGATTCCCTTGCGAGTACTTGCGAGTTTCAAAATATGCAGCTTAAATTGCTGTTTCTTTTGATTGCGTTGACATAGAAGTTTGATTTTATTACAGCTTAAAGGTATTATAAACCTGAGTATTTGGTATGAATTTCAATTTAATACCTCTACGCGTTTATGAGGAAATGGGTAGTAAGTTTAAAATTATAATATATATTATAAAAAATATATATTATGTGATGTAACTAAAAATTTATGGTTTCGTAATTTTTCCTTTATCTATGCTATAAGACGTTGCTTCGTACCAAATTTCAAGATTCTGAGTTCACGGGAAGCACCCTGTAGGTTTTGATTCCCTTGCAAGTGTCGAAAATTTGCGGCATAAACGGCTGTATCTTTTGATTGCGTTGGCTTAGAAGTTTGATTTTTTCACAGCTTCAAGGGACAGTAGACCTGAGTAATTGCTATAAATTTCAGCTTCATACCTCCACGCGTTCCTGAGAAAAAGGGTCTTGACAGACGGACGGACAGACGGACAACAAAGTGATCCTATAAGGGTTCCGTTTTTTCCTTTTGAGGTACGGAACCCTAAAAATTAAAGAATGAGATAAGTCGAAGTAAATAAAATGGGGACACAAATTAATAAGTAGGAATAAAATATTCAGTTATGTCTGCAAAAGTTTCCTAAAGTATACATTGCCGACAATCCTTTGTCACAAGTAAGTTTTACTTTTACTTGCTACTTACGTTAAACAACATAATGTTAATTATAATAACAATAAATAAAAAAGTGACATGTTAATAAAACGTTAAAAATAAACTAGAATTAAAAATAGAAATTGTTAATCATATTTTAATATGTACTAATAGCCTTATTATATTCTAATGCAATAGCCACGAAGATTTTATTAAAAAAACGTTTTGCACTAATGACATTTTAAATTTATAAGGATTTGCCTCGAACTATATAAATGTTCATGTATTGTGTTCATTACTGATTGTGACTCCGGTTTCAAACAAACAACCAAGGTAAGTTTCATTATACTCGTACGTTGACATAATTTCATAAATCTAATGCAAATATATCATTATTGTGCCTAGAAACGAATGTAACAGTTTGGCAGACGAACGAACTATAGTTTGAGGGCCAAAATAGGATTTCATCCGATGGAAACTCTGCTTATCATTTCAATTATATGGAATTTATAAAGTACGCAATTGCGGATTCTCCGCCTCTTTATGTTTTTTTCATTGAAGCTGGTAAATACGAGTATTTAATTCAATCTATGAATTTTATATACCTATTGACTTGCTGTAAATTGATAATGTATAAATGTTTTTATGATGTCAGAAAATAATTATATTTCTATGTAAATTTTTTTTCGCGAACATAACGCCGTTACTCTCCCTATGTTCGAAGGATTTATCATCGCCACCAAAATCGCCACCGTCTTGACTGTTTAGTTAGCTTCAAATCATTTGTTAATGCAAATGTTACTGTTCCTACGAGCCCTGATGACTGACCATTAGCTGACATAGACCAAGACAGATCTTACATGTTAGCGGCCTGGCTAAATTAGCTCTATTTACAGATGAACAAATATATCTTCGTGTTGTTGCTTGCTGTGGTAATGTGCTTCGCTGCACCGGAACCGGAACCAGCAACGATACTCTTCGACACGCTGCCGTATCAATCTGTTCAGCCTATGTACAAGGCACGAGGACTGGACATCGAGAAAGACATGTACTACGAACCTGCTATCAATGGATTCGTCTTACGGAGAGACCGCTACATCATGAAGAAATAGATATTCAACATATAACATAAAATGAGCTGCTTCAGCATCAAACGATAAAATTGATTTTAAATACATTTCTTCGTATATTGCCAATTTTCGTTTTATTTGATACTTTTTTCGGTAAATGTGTGACCTTCGTATTTCCTGACACGTAGAATGGAAACGACTGTCTATCATACCACATAATACGCATAAAATTCCGATGTTTTGTAATACTACATTTTAAATTGAATTTCATAAATATTTATGAAAAAATCATGAAAATTATAAAAAAAACATAGTGATTACAATTATTTTTATTAATTATTGTTATAATTATATTACAATCAATTAAAATGCAATAATGTATTATACTATATCTTAAATGGTTATCATATGGTAACAATAATAATTAAGAAACAAATAGCTGCCAACATAACAATACTTTTAACGATAGGCAGAGCATAGACTTTCCTAACAGAGTCTACGCAGTAAATTTAAAAAACTTTTGTTTTGAATTTTAATTCTTAAAGTAATATGATAAATTCTAATATACTTCATAAATAGAAAGATCATATGTAAACTTTAAAATTGTCCCCGTTCAGTTAATACCAGGGTAGCATTTAATATCATCTGCACCCTTCCCTGTTTTAATTGTTCTTTATGTTGGATGCTTGAAAAAGATTACTTAATTGTAGTATTTTATTACTTTGGTAATTGTTTGTATTTAATGTCTGTGTGCAATAAAAGTGTTATTATCATTATTATAGAGCTCAATATGACGTGTGCTTATAAGACTCGGACGTTTATAAGGCGTGCGTGGGGATATAGATATAACGCGTAGAAGCCATTTTAGCAAAATTTTATGAAAGTGTACGTGGAGTGTACCAAGTGGGTCGAATCTTGATCTGCACAATAAGAAATGCAGCTAAAAGCTATACCTAGTTTGATGCACAGAAACTATGCCCATTACAGGTCTAAACGTTTGTGAACTACTGCATTTCATATTTGGTAGTAATGAGAACCGGGCTATGGAAGAGACTCCGGTCCCTGCCCTGCCTTCTCAAAGCCTTCTAATTAATTGAAATATGGCTGGTGATGAGTGGCTGCTCATCGGAGCCCCGTTGCGCGGTTTGCGCGGCCGGTAAATGGCCGTGCAACCACGTCACGGGGGGTGCAGGTGCAACCCCACCCGGACGAAGGGCAGAGTGGCCGCCCCCCTAAAGAGGGCGACCCCCTCACCGGCAGCGCAACAGCGCGGGGAGGGCTGAAATGGAGATGTGATCCTAGCAGCCCCCTCTGCCACCACGGGGGATGACCCTGGCGCCTTGGCATGTTGCCGTGGGCGTAGGGGGCGTCCTCCCTCCTGACGGCGCCAGAGGGGTCGGCCACCGGGAAGGCCGACCCTGCATTGCACCGGTCGCTGTCAGTCGGCGATCCTTCGGATGGCCCGGGGGATCAACGGCCTCCCCAGTGCATCGGGGAGGCGAGCGAGTGGCTCGCCTTTAGTGAGCCGACGACGGGGTCGTGGTAGCGTCCTCACGGTATCCCACGGCAATGTCACGCCGCGGCCAGTTCTCCTCGGCGCGTTTGAGGTTGTTAGTGGGTAGGCCTACCCCCTTCTCGGGAGAAGAGCCCCACATAATTCTGCGCTTATCCCGGGGTGCAGGGTATGCAATTTAATGCATTTTCCTCAGAGATAACAAAAAAAAAGGTGATGACTGGCTGCCTACTATTTGGTAGTTGACGACTACCAAACCACCACCTGGACTTACCACTTGGAATGGCTCAGGGACTAGAGAGGTGTGTCTGCGGCAGCGATTGTGACGCCCTTGGGGTAACAAGATTAATATTACACTACTACCCTTCGAGCATTTGCTTTTGCGACTCTATTCTATTTAAAACAGAGGCGGGTGGCGTATGCTCCCCAGAATGCATTTATGGTATTCACGGGGATCAATTACACCACCAGGGGCGTTAAGATCCTCACTTTCCAATATTTAAAAAAATCAACCTTTAAAAATAATAACATTTTGCAAAAGCATCCCTCTTTTATATAAAAGGTTAACACACTGACGTAACATAAATAAGTTTCACTAACCTACTGGTATATAAAGAACAAGAATTGGTGTAATTTAGTTTCCCAAATTTAACTAAGCGACCACAAAAGCGGATTTTTCTAATGAGATCTACTAATTAAATATTAATTTCCCATTCTATAAAAGCCCATTATATTTTAATAGCCCATTATTATATAGTCCACAACCATTCTATAAAAGCCGCCGATTTGTCTAGTTTGATTACATTCAAGCGGTCACATTTGGTATCAAGGTGAATATTATTTTTATTATTTGTTTTTGTACATAATAATAGAATGACACATAATAAAAAGAAAAGACACACAAATAAATTTATAGTACTTAAGACAATGCTTCAAGCCGCTTAAGTCTCATGTTCTGAAATAAAACTTTATTTCATTACTAGGTACAATCCTGAGGGCCCCCTACAACGCCAGAGGATGGCCATCGCTGAGGTTTTTAGTGGGTAGGCCTCCCCACATAACCACCGGCTCTCCGCAGCCGGGGTATGCAATTCAATGCTGCATTTTCCTCAGCGGAACAAAAAAAAAAAAAATTACAACATGTGAATTCAAGTGGGTTGACATCATTGACAATCTCTACCATCGAACATGCCAGTAAAACCTATTTGTTTAATTGCATGAATATTCCTCTCAAATGGAAAATAATGTTTGCATCGCTGTTTGGAAATTCGAATGATCAATAACCAAATGGCAGTCTAATTACATAACTCTTAGCGTTCCATGAAGTCATCTCAAACGGCTGCAGAGATAGAAGCCAGAAACAGTATTTGGGACCACGTACGCTGCAGTCTTTGTGCGAGTTTCAAATTTATTGCTAATGTCACGAAAGACATTACTAGTTAGATAACTATAAGAAAATCAACCACCAAATCATTAAGAGATTGTCTACTAACGTAAACGTTTAAAATTCATGGTAGTCGTTTACAGTCTCCGTATGATAATACACAGTTACTTTGTAGAATGTTTAGGATAGGTTAGGTTAGGTTAGTGGAATAATGTAAAAAAGGAATGTCATCCAAAGCTCGCTGTCAGATTTCAGTGTACTACAGTTTCAACCAATTGATGTTGTTAAGAATATTGACAGATGACTCGCATCCTGCTTGTTCTGCTGCTTGCTCTGGTGGCATGCTTCGCTGCGCCGGCTGAGAACCTAGAGAAGCGGTCACTGGTGCTGCGACACGGGACGTACCACGGCGGACCCCACGTCGGCCACCACTACCGGAACTACGGCGGCTTGGTCTATTACGACGCGGCTGCTGGTGGACATGGGTATTACGGGCGCTACCACTGGTAAAAACCAGATCATATGATATCAGTGAAATAAAATGTTCAAGAATTGAAATTTGTCCATGTGTTTAAATTAAGACCTTAAATTAATGTCTTTATAGTAGCAATGAAATACTTCGACAAGATTTCCATGATTTAAATTTATAGAAAATAAAATGTAACAGGTTTCCCTGTCTAGTAAAAAAAAAAACTGTCGAAATTCTTAAAAATTTTGAAACGAAAATCAAACCTATACTCAAATTGCAGCTCGAGTACAGTTAGAAAAGGATGGTGTACTGATCCTACATAGCGCTATCCCTTTCTAACTATACTTAAACAGAGATTTAAGTTTGAATCTAATTCTGCAACACAAATAAATTCCATGTCATATGTCTTCAATCAGAAATTACTAGCTGACAAATTAATACTCGGTACAGCCACTGGCAGAACAGACCAGATTATTGGTAGTGGTGATAGAAACTGGATAAAGTTAAAAAGATAAAAATATTGAAAAATATCACCTGAACCTACAAATCCTAATGTATACAAATTAAAGGAAAGACAATAAATACCAATCTTATAAACTAAGGCTGTCAAATCAGTATTATAATAAAATTTTTAGATTGATTTCGCAGAGATTCTCTAAACATATTTTTGTAGAAGTAACTAGCGGACCCGACAGACTTCGTCCTGTCAAAAAGATTAGTAAAGTGGCAGTTTTTTGTTCCTACTTATTTTATAGATAATATCGCATAGCCAACCAAATCGCAGAAAAGGTGAACTATTATATTTTGTGACTATTCAATTTTGGAACGTGAATTAAATCCTCCAACGATGTATTTTCCAACGCATACACGCACAATGTTTTGATAGATATAATTGAATTTCTACTGTATATAGCGTTAATAAAGCGCAAATTGATTGTACATGTTAGTTAGAAATATATATATATATATATATATATATATATGTATATGTATATATATATGTATATATATATAGATATATATATATAGGTTCATTATCAACTCAATATAATAGATTTATAACATACAATGTAATTTTACTCAGATCTAAAGATAAGATAACAGATACTCAGATCTAGATAACAAAAAGAAATAAAGGGAGATTTGTAATTCTTCGTTTCGCTTAGGGCAAATACAGAGCGTCTAGGTTCGCGTGTAACTTTCGATCGTCCTATCTACAGACAGAGCATATAACAATATATAAATAGCAAAATAATACAATATATATTATTTAACTTCACGTACTATCGGGGACACTGGCGCCTTACCTGTCCTAGAGCGTTAGTCGCTTGCACACTGCACGATGCTACGGCTACAAGCCACGCCTTCCGTTCATTCAACTATTGTGCTCGCGCGGAAACATGCAAGCGAGATATCGATAAGCGAGCGATATTAAAAAAAAAAAATCTCTATGGAAAGGGTATTACAAAAGAGATCTCAAAATCGTTTGTTTGAAATCTCTTTTGGTACTTATAATGAATGGTCGTAGTAAATCGTAGTAAAATGCGTAACCAATCAGGGATAGTTACGGATCGCGTAGTCGTGCCCGGTGCGAGCCGCTTGCACACGAATATTTCTAAAAAGTGGTAAGGCGCGAGAGACCCCGATAGTACATTTAGTAGCAAGAAGAACAAAATAAAATATAGGTTGCTTCACAACGCTATTAAATTGAATAAACAAGTTTTTTTTTTTAATTTTATGTTTTGCGTGTAAGTTTGCATATTTATGTGACTGCGCGTATATAAATGTTCGTTCGCGTTTGTATATATCCCCTCATACCGTCGCCCTAAAAACGCGCTCACCGACCCTCCCGATCGCATCACGCGTAAATTGCAAACCCTGCTGGACGCAGCATCTGCGCCGCCGAACAGCACGGGTCACTAAGTACCTTCTGTACACAAATAAGTTGACCGACCCACTCCGGGAACCGGCCTATCCCCTAAAGCGTATGCACCGTTAAGGGCTGCGCTGCCTCGCCCCCTCCCCTGAGAGGGCGAGCGCTCCGATGAAGCCGATAGGGCCCCAGGCTTTCTGCCCGGCCAAAGGCATTAGGCAGTGTTTAGTTGGTAGGCTGACCTTCTGTCAGAGTCCAACATAATCACCCGCCGTAGACCGGGCGCGGGTGGTATCCGGTGCAAGGTCGTCCAAGCACCAGGGGGTTGTCATAGCGACCACTGTGGTGGCGCGCCCCCTATGAGGATTCACTGCCTCCTCCCGCGAGGAAAAAAAAAAAATTGTATATATTTTGCGATAACAATATTGTAGTCATGTTGTTTCGAGATAGGAGATAGATAAAAAAATTGATATAAAAACTCTAAAATTATATTATGATACTTATTTCTTAACAGAATTACTTTTTATAATTTGGGTAATATCCATAAGTATGATAAAAAGCTTCTGGGTCAATTTCAGTACGATATCCATTATAAACGATGTCTTTGTTCCCGTAGGTATATCCCGCTGGCTCTCTGTATAAATCCAAGGGTTGTGGATAAGTCCTGGGCTCTTGAATGATGACCTTTGGTCGGTAGTATGTAGCTGGGTAGTATTCTGCGGGTAGGAGTCTACTGTATGAAAAAGGCTGCGCAGACGAAGCCGCAACTACCAGCGCGAGAATAGCTAAGAACTTCATCTGTAAGAAAATGTTTTATTATTAGCAAAGTTATTTTAATCGACAAATCTAAATGTCACGTATGCGGTTCAAAATATGCTGTTGGTAATATTGAAGGTATAATAATAATGATTATAAGAGGCTCTCACTTAACGGATATTAAGGGCCGAATAGAGTAAGCAGTTATGCTCAACACGGCATGTATTTTCCGAGGGTTCTGCTCTCTGTAGTCGTAACCACTGGTAGCCTGGGCTTTGCCTCGCTGATTTTTGTAATATTTATAATTTTCTTTTATATATACACATATAAATAATATATAATAATAATAATAAATAATATAAATTCAAAAATATTTATGGAATACAAAATGATAGTAATAAGTACTTCTTACATTTATTTACAACTAGCTTTCTGCCCGCGGCTTCGCCCGCGTGGATTTCGGGATTGGGTGTATAGAGGGTTAAGGGTCATAGCTTTTGCCCACGGCTACATATACGCGGAAGTCGGTTTATGGTGCGAAGATTTTATCGCGCTTCCCGTGGGACTATCCGTTTTTCCGAGATAAAAAAATGCCGCAAAACTCCTCAAGAATCACTCTATCTATTGATGAAAACCGCATAAAAATCTGTGCAGTAGTTTTTGAGCGAAGCCTTTATTGCGCATCCCGTGGGATCTGTCGATTTTTCCGGGATAAAAAGTAGCCTATGTTACTCGGGGAGAATGTAGCTTTCCAAAGGTGAAAGAATTTTTGAAATCGGTCCAGTAGTTTAAGCGTGAAGAGGTAACAAACAAACAAACAAACAAACAAATAAAAAAACAAACAAACAAACACACTTTCGCATTTATAATATTAGTTGGGATTAGCCCAGGTCAAAGTAAGCACTGTAAGGTATATGTTATTTCATCTAGGATCGAAGATAGACATACATTTGTCAAACAAACGTTTGAGCTCATCTTTTATTACAAAAATATTCTTTAAGTTTATAAAATGGCAGATCAGTAACTCTTTATATGGAAATTGGTTTCTTAATTAAATAGAATTTCAAGAATTATCTTTTAGACGAAGATTTTTGAAGATTTTGATAGGGCTACGAGAATCAGTTTGTTTTTGTGGTCCCATTAATAGTTCAAAATTCTGAACCTACGGTAGAGAATTTCTAGCATCGTAATGGGACTACGAGAATAAGTTCGTCTTTGTGGTCCCATTAATAGTACAAAATCCTGAACCTACGATAGAGAATTTCTTCTAATACAGTAAAATCCTAAACTTACGAACGAGAATTTCGCCGATCGTAATTGGGCTACAAGAATCACTTCGTCTTTGTAGTCCCATTAATAAATTATCCATATTTTTTATTGCCTCGTTTAATTATGATATAACAAATGATAAAACCTGTAGAAGACACAATCACACCATGATATAACTAAGAAGCCCAAGAAAACTTGTGATAATAGATTACAAGTTTTCTAATATCATTTTCCTTTCGAATCAATAACGTACAAATTAATTTTTGTAATATCCGCTCATCACCCGACGTATGAGCTACCTATTTATTAATATGCCAAAAAATATAATATCAATATGATTAGTTATTGTTTCTGTTTTCTTTTCTCTGTGACAATTTAATGAGAAATTTATAACAGTATCGAATATAATATATATGTATACTGGTATCGAGTTTGATACTGTATGCTAGTATCCAGTAACATATAATGTTTGTCAAAATTTTTATAAACTTTTTTGTCCGTGTTTTTTACGGTAACATCTTTCAAGATGAAAAAATACTATGGGTTTTTGGAAAAGTTTATAGAAGAACTATTTTACGCAAGAATTATAGAACAATGTATTTTTTATATACTTATTTGGAAATTCCCCTTAAAACGGTTTCATTAGTAGGATAAGACATTTCGCGAGATACTCGTATAAAAGATTGTGATGTTTTTTTATTATTTCTATATTATACGTTTTAATTACTTCTATGTTCTTTAAAATAATAGATTAGAAACTTAAAATTAATTAAGTCTTCACTAACGTAGTTTATATTGAGGAAATGCTGAAGGGCATTGATCATTACCCTTAAATTGTCCTGTTTTGAATCTAAAACTTAAGTCAACTTAACACTTCAGTGAAGTTGTATATGTGTTTTTAACACATATTTAGTTACGTATTTCCTAAGTGTTCCTAACTTTGAACTCAAAAAATATAAATAAAATTAAAACAAACTAATATGTGTATTATATTACAATTGTAGTAACGAAACAGTTAAGTAATAACGCTTGAAACTCAACAATTGTATTAAACTGGGTAATCTCTTAATCGGATAGGGATAAATCTACACCTGGGTCACAAATCTCTAGATAGAATAGGAATAAATCTCCATCTGGGTCGCAAACCAGTGGCTGCTTCTGGCTCCCTTCTCTACAACTATGGACCCGATAACCATAAGGTGCATGAGATACAAGATTTTATCTCATTTTAGTTAACTCAGTTTGTGTAAATTATCTATTTCATACAAATCGAAAAACCTTACCTTCGTTTGATAATGTCTTGACGAAACTGCTAAAGAAAGGTCTCTTCACGGCTATTATATGTATGTGTTGTTATTCAAGAAAAAAATAGGTCTGTAGTAATTTAAACACGATTTCATTAAGAGTTCACAATAGAAAATTGCTACTAACGTTAAATGCTTAGTTTTAATATAACAAACAATTAAGTCGTTAATCGTTTGTTCGTCCCTTGCGGTTAAAGAGAGAAAACAAGAAAGCGATTAAAAATGTCATTTGTAAAATAACAACTTCATTACAAATGTGACATATGCAATATTGGAGCGAACCAAACTTAGATATTATGACTACAGTTAAAATCGTGACTTAATTATTAAATCTTAATTAAAATTAGTATATCTCAATCTATTTCATAACAGTAGAAAAAGACAACACGCATGATAATGACCATATTTGAGGACGATAGCTGGTCACTCAACAAGGGGCAGTCCTATTTACAAACTTAAATCAAAGGCAAAAGGTAAAATTATAGGCAAAACAAGTTAGTTGGACTAAATGACTTCTCCTTCTTTCTCTTGCCCTGTTCCCAATTTTATTTGGGATCAGCGCAACATATCTTCTGTTCCACTCTCTTCTATTACTCGCCATTTCAACACTCACCTTTCAACACTCCCTTCTTCAACATATCAACATCGACACAGTCCTTCCCTTTTTTCTTCGGTCTTCCTCTCCCTCCTTTCCTAGTAACATCCAGACTAGACAATATGACTACAAGTAACAATTCAACTATTTCTGTTTTTATTTGGTTGGGTAAACCAAAAATATGAAACACGTATTTTTCTTTTAATTAATGAATTTAAAAATGTATAGTTTTTTTATTATTACTATTATTTATCAACGGAGACAGCTCCCACCCCGAACAGTGATCTGTGTGACTGTGATCACCAGAGTTACGGTAAGCTCTTGCACGCATGGAGGCATACTGTCGCAATATTTGAGACACAAACAAATTACAATTAATTACAATAACATTATTATAACTATATACCTAGTCAAATATTATTACTATAGTTTAGAAAAATACTCATAACTTCACTTTAAGCTATACATATGATAGGATAATAAAGTACTTATTTGATTTTGTAATCTGCAACTAATATATAAACGTGTCAGAAAAAATAGTGTAACAACTTACTAACTATATTCTGGTAATAATATTATTATTATTTAGTTTATAGCTTTTAAGCTTTACATCATTATATATCTAAGCATACCCGAGCTTATGGAATAGCCAGCTTAAATTAATCTTCATTAAAACAACGAGGACTCTCTGGAAAGCTCGACGATTGATTAAAAGAACTGTCTCGTTTCTACGTGCACTCGACATTTCTCCACTCCATTCTCAAAGGTAGCAATGTGAATTATTTTAGGAGTGATTTAATGAGACGAGGCGAACAAGTAGCATTTGAAGAGGCCATCCTGAAATTTCTAGGTGGAGTTGATGCGATATCCCCAAAATTTCGTCTGTGCGCCTTAAGGAATAAAAGCGCAAAGAAAATTCGGCTCATAATTTTGTAAAGAGACTTCATTTTATTAAATGAAACACTCATAGAAAGAAATGCTTTAAAACATAATAAACATAATATCCTTACACAAATGTAGCTTTGTGGCAACTGTTTCCTCCTGCGGAGCCATGCGCCCTGGACACGGGCGCCGATGCGCATAGTCCTCCTCCTCTTCCGATAGGACTCGAGGAGTTTGAGGACGCCGTCGCCCGCCTGAAGGGCAAGCGCACGGCGCCCGGCCCTGACGGAGTCCCGGCCAGGGTGCTCTTCCTGGCGCTTGGGCACCTAGGCGAGAGGCTGCGGGAGCTGTTCGGTGCCTGTTTTCGCACCGGACGGTTCCCCAAGCCGTGGAAGGAGGGGTTCCTCTGCCTCCTTCGAAAAGTAGGCAAACCTGCAGGAGACCCCTCGGGCTATCGGCCCATAGTGCTGCTGGACGAGGTCGGTAAGGTTTTCGAGAGGCTTATCGCCTCCCGCCTCGTCCAGCACCTCGAGGAGGTGGGTCCCGACCTGTCGCCGGTTCAGTACGGCTTCAGGGCGGGTCGGTCGACCCTAGACGCACTGTCCGACCTGCGGGCGGCAGTCAGGGAGGCGTGTGACGGGGGCGAGCAGGTGTTGGCGGTGTCACTCGATATCGCCAACGCCTTCAATTGCCTCCCGTTCCGCGCAATCATGGCGGCGCTGCGGTACCACAATGTGCCGCACTACCTCGCCCGTTTAATAGGCAACTACCTGGACGGGCGAGACATCGCGTTTTCCCGCAGCGACGGGCAAGTCGGCAGCCGCCGGGTGAGCGCCGGGGTTCCGCAGGGCTCAGTTCTTGGGCCCCTCCTGTGGAACCTCGGCTATGACTACGTGCTGCGCGTGTCCCTCCCGCCGCGTGTCCGTCTGTACTGTTATGCAGACGACACATTGGTAACGGCCAGAGGGAGGGACGCTGAGGAGGCTGTGCGGCTAGCGTCGGTGTACACGACGCTAGTCGTACGAAGGATAGAGTCGCTCGGCTTACGAGTGGCTCTGTCTAAGACCGAGGCCCTGATCTTTCACGGGCCTCGCCGACGCCCCCCGGCCGGGACCTCCGTCACGGTCAACGGGGTGTCGATCGTGCTTCAGCCTCATTTTAATTATCTGGGGCTGACAATTGACGGGCGCTGGGGGTTCGAGGAACATTTCCGCCGCCTCGAACCCCGCCTAATGAAAACAGCCGACGCGCTCGGCCGCCTCCTTCCCAATGTGGGGGGCCCGAGCGCGAGTGTCCGCCGATTATACTCTGGCATAGTCCAGAGTATGGCGCTTTACGGGGCCCCTGTCTGGGCCGACGCCCTTGGCCCTCGGTCGTGGCTTCCCTGCATAGGGCCCAACGCGCCATGGCTCTGAGAGCCGTGCGCGCGTACTGCACAGTGTCGCACACGGCGGCGTGCCTTATTGCGGGCGCTCCGCCTTGGGAATATGTCGCCCACGTCCACGCCGCCGCATACCGCGTCCGGGCGGACGCGCGCAGCGGCGACCGGCGCCTGGCGCCGCGCGAGAGGGCCTCCGCGTCCGAGGAGGCCACAATGGAGGTAGTTCGCCTGTGGTTTGAGGAGCTGGGCAACCTAATGGTCTCGGCCTCCGTCTCCGGCACTCTGCGCCGGAGCGTCGAGGCCTTCCATCCGTTCCTCACCACATGGGCGAACCGGCGCCACGGGTCACTCTCCTACCACCTGGTGCAGGTGCTAAGCGGTCACGGCTCGTTTGGCCGCTACCTGCACCGTATCGGGAGGGAGCCAACCCCGGGGTGCCACCATTGTGGCGCCGAGGAGGACACCGCACAGCACACCCTAGCGGTGTGCCCGGCGTTCTCTGCGCGGCGCGCCGAGTTGGTCGCCGTGATAGGCGACGATCTCTCCCTCCGAAACGTGGTGCGCGCCATGCTGGAGGGGGAGAGGACGTGGGCGCTAGTAAACTCCTTCTGCCCCGACGTCATGACGCAGAAGGAGGCGGCGGAGCGGGCCAGGGAGGCGGATCCCGAGGCTCCGGCATGCCGCCGCAGGCGTGCAGGGCGGAGGAGGCGCGAGTTCGCTCGCCTCCTTCCTCCTGTCGGTGACCAGCGGGGACCAGGCCCAGGAAGGCTGATTCCTGCTATACAAAGGTCGCCGTCAGTCGACGATCCCCTGGATGTCCCGGGGGATCGACGGCCCCCCAGCAAAACGGGGGGGTGAGAGGGGCTCGCCGCGGGCGAGCCAATGACGCCGACGAGGTCGTGGCAGTGTACGGAAGTGTTCCCATGACCTTGTCAGGCAGTGATGCTGCTCTCCTCGACGTTTCTTCCTCCTCGTCTGATGAGGGGGAGGATGCGTCGACGATTGATGCGCTCCTGCCAAGGCGTCCCTGAGGGGCATTGTCTGGTTTTTAGTCGGTAGGCCGCGCACTTGGCTGGCACTCGGCCCCCAAGCGCGCGGAGAGTCCGACATAACCCCGCGGTGTTCCCGAGCCGCGGGGTATGCGTAACGCATTTTCCAGACATAAATAAAAAAAAAAAAAAAAAAGGCTTACCATGCTTGCTTAAAACATGAACAAAATCGCAGTGCACGCGAGATGGCGCTATACTCGACAAGAGCGGTGTTTCTGTTTCAATATTGTTTTAAACCTACTCTAAGCAGTTATTGTAAGGACTTTGATTTTGAAGAATTTAAGCGCAATATAGTTCTAGTCTTCTGCAATTTTTATTATTGCTTACTTCTTACAATCCAGTCCAGAGGCAAAGTTATACATCTTACCAACCAACAGACGAAGGTGTTCACCAGCCTGCACTAGACCTGCACTGTGGGAGTCGGCATAAAATCCCACTATAAACTCCCTCAGGGTTGGCCTGTATCCAGCAAAGGGTGTTTTTTTAACTAGGGTTTGTCTTGACACATCTAAGATATAGCAGTAGTTATGAATGAAGGCAAATGCAAATAGCAAAAAACGGAATCCTTATGGATTCGTCATGTCTGTCTATCTGTCTGTCCATATATCACAGCCACTTTTTTCCACAACTCTAAGAAATAATGTACAAAAAGTGAGTGAGTTTCCCACACTTAAAACAGAAACTTAAAAATTTTATTTCGTCAAACCGTTTCTATTATTATTTTATTCTAAACTAATTAGTTTGCGCGAGAGACACTTCCAAAGTGGTGCAAACCTTCACCGAAAATTGGATTGAACGAGATTTAGTAAGTATTTTTTTAATACCCCGTAAATGGTAAATATTACTTGCTTTTAACCTTTCATGAGCGAATCCGACTCGCACTTGACCGGCATTTTGTATTTTTAAGTTAATAAATTACTATCTTGAGTTTAATCTGTAAAATGAACCTTAAATATACAATTATCCACTCCCTCTTCAATCCAGAAGCTCAGTTAAACACATTATTATAAATTTAATAGTTATTAAATAGTAAACACACGTTTTACAATTGCTATGAGTAATTGCAAATTCGACAGTAGGAATAATTTTATTGTTTTATCAGTCAACGCAGGGAATTGAGGTTCCCGCGATATTTTCTATGATAATTAAATCTGGGCCCATTTTAATTTTTATGTGCCGTACGTGTAATCTGACGGACGCGACTGAAAATTTTAATTAATTTGTCGTCAGTTTTTATTTCTTTGTTATGTTAAATTGTATGTTTCTGTACCGTCGATAGCAAGAGTAATTTTGTTTATTTTATATTTATAATTATGAGGAAAACTTGCAGCTAATAAAAAATGTTAATAGTAGCAAATAGCTTAATTAGAGCCATTTACAAATCTTCACAAAGATTAGAAATATATAAAAATATTTCAATATAAAATATAATAATACGGAATTAATTAAAAAAGGAATAATAATACATTTTTTAAAATGTTGTAAAAGAATTAGAATGTAATGGAAATTGTAATATGTAAAAAAACTGTAATGGAACATTTAAACATGAGTTACTTTAATTATCAATGAAAAAGACTAATAATATTCATTATTTCTATGACCAAATAACAATAATATTTATTATCACATAAATCAAGTAACTGAAAAGTGCAGAATTTGTACTTGTCTATAAAATATTCTTATGTAATTAAAATACTATGAAAAAAATATTTATATTTATAAGACTTTTGATAATAAGTATTAAGTTCATAAATTAAATACGAGTAAGAAAAATCCTCCTTCAAGCAAGATCGGCCATCTCCCGACCCCGCTCGGCGGCCTCCTGCATAACTGCTTCACAGAAGGAAACCACAGACCTCTAACCTTCCTCATCCGCCAGCATTGCCGCAATCAATGCCGGCGGAGACACGCGGGGCACTCTGCCAGCGTGTGCTGGGCCGAGCTAAGATCGGATGCGCAGTGGTGGCATCGTGTCGATCCCTCCCGTCCTATTCGACACAGATACTCACCGAAGCAGCCGTGCCCGGTGAGTATCTAAGTCAATTAGTAGTGACGTAGAGTAGTAGGTGACCTCCTCTTTTCCGCGGAGCCAAGCTTCGAAGTGCGGAAGTACGGCACCGACCCGCTGACGCTCCGTAATTCGAGCTGCGCACGCCAGGCCGCCAGAATCCGTCGGTGCCACTTCCGCCTAGGCACTTCGTGCACGGGTTCCGGGGCGTTCCCCCCGTCGCTCCCTCGGTCGACATGCCGCAACACGCGACACATACGTTGCTGCGTACACGTCGGCCAGAATGTCGAATACCGCGTCACCTACCCGGATCCGGCAGCTGGGTGGTTCCTGGCGCCTCGGAAGGCCGTAGTACCATAGCGTCTCGGTTTTGTGAGGCACTATTTCTAAGCCCAGCCGGCGGATCGCTGACCCCAAGCTCGACAAGTTTGAGCACCGGCCCGAAGTCAGTCCCAGTCGTCGCGACGAGAGTGTCGTTAGTTTCAATATAATATACCAGTTACCAAATTACAACAAATTTCATTTCTCGGTTTAACCTGAACAATACCTCTGTAAATACTATGTTCCCGTGTTAATGGTAAAGTAGGCAGAGTAATTACTGTACACTGTGAATTTACATCTTACGTCACATGTTGCCAAGGTACAGTGGATTTTTATAGATTTTTTTAAGAAGGAATATAAATTTGCTTCGAAACTTTTAAGTTGGTAAGTAGTTACATACATGTAACTTACCATGGTAACTAGTTACCATCACCAAATTCACATGATGATCGCAACCACTTACTATTGGGTAGGTAATCTGCTTGTTTGTCAACATATCTATATAAATAAAAATGAATTGTTGTTCGTTAGTCTGCTTAAAACTCGAGAACGGCTGGGCCGATTGAGCTGATTTTGGTTTTAAAATGTTTGTCGTAGTCCAGGGTAGGTCTAAACGGTGAGCAAATAAGGAAAAATTGCGAGTAAGATAGAGTAAGACGACAATTTCATTTTCCCATATAAAAGTTGATCACTTACTTTCTGTCAAACATTTGACGGTATTTGTACTCTCAGTTCCACTCGAATTGAAGAACGCATTAAAACAAGACTTTTGAATCGACAACATAATATCAACTTTGCTTATAACATCGTGTATTTAAATTTCAAAATATAAAAATAATTAATGTGTTGACATATTTGATGGGTGCCAACCTTACAGTGTTACTAACTCTCAAAAATATTTTTATTATATTGTTTTGTCATCTCATGTAAAAAGAACCCGTGTATCCGAACGTTCCATTGTTTTGTCCATATAGACCAGGTTATAAGCCTTTAAAAATAATAAAAAGCGAAATGTATTAGTAACTCTTTATTTCCATCAACTTGGCTCCATCTACTTGGGAACCACTTGGCTCGCCAGGACATGATGATATGGTGGAAGTACTAGGCGACTCGGACAAATCTGATTCGATCAGAACATAATTATAATTAGGCGGTACGAAGTTCACCGGGTCAGCTAGTTACAAAATAAAGCACAGGACCGCCCGGTGTTGAGATTGTTGGGCCTATGTCCAGCTGTGGCTGTCTTTTGACTGAAATAATGATGATGATGAACGAATTAACAATTCAACATCAACATACGTTAAACCTTTAATGTAACGGCTTAACGATTTCAGAAGTTATGTTTTTTAATAACGGGTTAGTAATTAACGATATTAATTATTTGATTAATGCTGATGCCCAGTTCCGATTGTCGTGTACCTCCATATCAACTTGCTTGTATAAAAAACTACAAACAAATCCATTCTGTATTATGTTTTATTCTAAACTTGAGTTTCACTTAAATAGAAGTGAAAATATCGTAGATTAAAAGTTTACAGTCATAAAAAAAAAATTAAAAAAAACTTTTTAAAAAAACACGCTTTTTACGCAAAGACTAAAAAACGTTTGAAAAAACTTTTGTTTGTTATAAAGACTAAAAAACATTTGATCTAAAAAGTAGTAAATAAAAAAAATTAAAAAAAACTTTTTAAAAAAACACGCTTTTATTAAAAAGACTAAAAACCGATCTAAAAACTTGAAAATAAAAATAAAGTCACGCTTTTAGAAAATTTGGGTACATATCAAGAAAAATTTCTGATGACAAAAAGAAATGTAACTCAAAAATTTGTCTATAAAATTTAGCAAATTAGTCCAAGAACTCAATGACTATAAAAGCGTGGGGTGTTCAAAATTAAACATTACTCATTTAATGGTCTTAACATTTACACCCCACGCTTTTATAGTCATTGAGTTCTTGGACTAATTTGCTAAATTTTATAGACAAATTTTTGAGTTACATTTCTTTTTGTCATCAGAAATTTTTCTTGATATGTACCCAAATTTTCTAAAAGCGTGACTTTATTTTTATTTTCAAGTTTTTAGATCGGTTTTTAGTCTTTTTAATAAAAGCGTGTTTTTTAAAAAGTTTTTTTTTAAATTTTTTTTATTTACTACTTTTTAGATCAAATGGTTTTTAGTCTTTATAACAAACAAAAGTTTTTTCAAACGTTTTTTAGTCTTTGCGTAAAAAGCGTGTTTTTTAAAAAGTTTTTTTTAATTTTTTTTTTATTTACTACTTTTTAGTCTCGTGATTATTATAACAAACATAAAGAAATGTACATAATTGTTCAGAAAATGTAGTATTAGAATTAAACATATGCATTATATCAAATTCTATCTGTTTGCTTCATTGAACCAATTCTCATATTAAAAAGTTTTTAATTTATTACAACATAATTATGTATTTTTATGATTCGAAAATGATTGAATATTGTATTGTCATCTAGAATACACATGTAAAAAAAATTTGAGCTCGATTGGAGCAGTAGAAGTGGTCGAAAAATCGATTACAAGATTTGATCATGACAAACAAACAAACAAACAAACGGACAGAGTAAGTCAATAAAAAGCGTGTAAAAAAGGAAACAAAACAAAGAATGACTATAAATATGTATATTTAATCTACAAACACGAGTTCATTTAGTTCAGTTCGCTGTCAATTTGCTTGTAAGAATAAAAGAAGGGCTGGTGCTGGTATACTTTGTAGGTCGGCGTGCTGATGTGGTACGAGGTCACTGGCAAGTGGCCCACGCGGTAATGCGGTACGGTATCTACGATGCGGTACTGCCCATCGCGATCCCAGTGGAGGGCCGCCGCCAACACAATACAGGCGAGAAAGACGAAGATAACTTTCATCTGTGAATCAATGATATTCATTGTATAGGTAACTACATACAAAAATGTAAATTACATTTTATTGTACAAAAATAATAGTTACCTACTTTAATAATAGTTATCTTACCTTGCAGATTTAACAGCTACTAGTGACTAACTTATGTATTGTTATGTGTTTATATAGTTACTCCTTGAACCTATTATAGCTAGTTTTGTAATTAATAACACGTTTGATGATTCACATAATTAAGTAGTTAATAAGTTATGAATAATAGCAGCGTATGTTTCATTACCACAAAATAAAGTTGCCAGAGGCATCATATTATATAGTTAAAGGAAGCTTCCAAAAGTACTAATAAAATTCACAATATGTACTATTACGGGATATAAATAAAAACATTTATGTATCAGCAAACCATTGTCCTTCAACATCAAAATTCAAGTCCAAACAGCATTAAAAATTACCTAAGCCATACGTCAAATTTTGCGCAAAAGATTAATAACGGAGCACTCTATTGTTTCATCCCCCGGGAAAATCTATCAATCAAACAGGATTAGGCGTTCTTCCGCCAGTTCATTACAGGAATGATAAAGGAGTTTTAAATCCATATTAAAAATACCATAAAAGTGAAATCCATCATACTTACGTCCACGAGCATACTTCACCTGAACCATAATTAATAAAATCCCTTTGAAAATGCCCAGCAGGGTACTATTATTCTCTAAGGATTGGTTGGCGTCTGTGTCATTGACTGAAGCGAATCAGGAGTTGCCTCACAGACGATCGAAATCAAATGATGATGATTATATTATTGTCCTCAAACAAATACAAAATTGATACAACACAAAGAAATAAGAGTTATATAACTTTACACATTCAAAGAAAAAAGCATACAGTGAGGATGCTAGAGATCATTGAGAAACTTTCAGTTAATAGTCACTATTAACTAAATACTTATATGACTGTGGCGGCATTATCGTGGATATAAATAATCTTATTTGAAAAATCAGGCAAATTTTGTTCATAGTATCTTACATCAATGAACGAAGTTGATCATGAATCTGTTAATCCATTAATTGTTAATTAATATCATTAACGGGTGAATCCTCACCAAACCCGTTGTCAATCCAATACATACTATTTACCAAAAGATACGATACTCCCTGCACTATGCCGTAAAATTAGTTCTGGCAAATGCATTCAGGCTGGTCGACCAGTACAATGCGATCAATTGACGAATCGATTGTACGAGTACCTATTTTTATTTTTATTAATTTAACCTTACGATACTTAATGTAAATGTTGTACATACCAGGTATAGTATAGTATATGTTTTATAACTGTTCATTACTATATACTACTGCTTTTTGGGTGGCCCATTCAATGAACGGCGAGTCATCTGCCATATTTAAATCAATTAAAACGCTTCGAAAAGGCAATGAAATTTCGCCTTAATGGCCTCTACGCGTTGGATCTATATCCCCGCGCACGTCTTATAAAGGACCGTGTCTAATAAAAACGCGTGATATAAGCGACATAAAATTTTAGAAAATTTTAAAAGATTTTATTAAAAATTACAATGTTGAGTGAATACATGTCATCTATCACTTTTCATTCCCATTACTATCTTTACATAAGAATAAAGATACATTCAGATGCAACAGCTCCATATATTTTGTCGCTCTAAGCTTATCAATTTCGCCTTCTTTGAAATAGTCTTACAAATTTATACTTTGGAAGTAATAGCTGGAGTGCATTTTGAATATAAATAAAAAAGTATTCTAGAAAACCAGTTTTAGTGAAATGAACTTATTTTCCA
This sequence comes from Scirpophaga incertulas, assembly GCA_036419045.1. Taxonomy (NCBI): domain Eukaryota; kingdom Metazoa; phylum Arthropoda; class Insecta; order Lepidoptera; family Crambidae; genus Scirpophaga; species Scirpophaga incertulas. Next base: position 21,854,508 of record CM071631.1, on the reverse strand, counting down.
GATTTAAGTCTCTGCTTTAGTACAGTTAGAAAAGGATGACACTATCTGAGCTGTATAGCACTATCTCTTTCTAATATCTCTCTTAACAGACCTTAAACTCTTCAAAAGTAGAATTTTCAATCTCCATGGTCAGGTCAGTTTATTAGAACGATCAGAATACGTCCATTTCCAACTTAGCATCCATTGTATAAGGGGTCTCCATTACAGATAAGTCCATCTTTGTATATACATCAAGGCATGTAGACTTTGAGATAGCTCTTATGTCGCTGAATATACTGACGACTTTCCTCCCGTTGTTTCACCTGCGTCATACTGGAGTTTTCCTAAGGAAAGACCTATTTTCCCAAGATAGGATGTTACGAACTTCCATTAAGTTCGTCATACTTCCATAGCAAATTAAATGAAAATCAAATTAGCACCGGAAATAACCCCGAATACCGTACTCACAAACTTTCCTTATAATTTGATTATAGAAAATTTGTCAATCGTGAAGGAAACAGATTATAAGCAAGCAATGTAACGAAATCTCCCTCAAATATACCTGTGTCCATACAATAAACCTTCACAAACGTTACAATCCTGTTATTTGGTACTCAGATACCTCTGAAATTGTATCAGCACGCTTCCCCGACTCCTTAAGGAACCGACACGATCCTTATTTACTCCACACAAAAAACTACTAACCGAAAATCGACGGCGAATTGCCAGTGCATTCCCCGTGTAACTGCCTCTTCCCCTCTCGCTTTCCGGGAACAGGGGACACGGAATGTTGTGCTTTCGAGAAAAAATATCAATAAAACAAATGGAATTGTCTCCCTCTGGTTCAGCTCCATTCCACTTCGTCTACGCGCTTCAATTTTTTATGACTGCGACTGCGAGAGTTCGTTAGATATTTTTTTATGTTTAATGAGTGTTGTAATGATAGCACTCCGTGTCGCGAGCGCTGTAAATTTTATTTGTGCGACATCTTCAGCTCTGATTTTGTGTTTTGTATTTACGATAACAACGATATGTATCTTGAAACACGACGAAATGACGTGCAATAAACGCGAATGGGGGAAATTAAATAAAGTCTCTTAAATATATTTTTTCTTTCTCAAAATCGTTCGAATTTGTAGATACGCTCGTAGCTTGGTTAAAAAGTTTCGAGTTTAATCTTTCGCTTTAAGCTAACTGAGCTCACATAGTTTGTATATTCAGTAGTTTAAGGTATTCATTTGTACTACGAAAACAGCTTTTATTACATAGGGAATAGAAACGATCTCAAGGTCAAGATATAAAGTCTTACTTGCATCCATGTGTATATAACATACTTACAAACCTAGTACAAAGATTTATTAAATGAATCAAAACGCCTAGCTACTTATTTTATCACTGCCGGTGGCATAAATCTGAAAATTATCTTTCTTTTAAAACAATAATAAAAATTTCTATGTCGTTTGTAATATGCATTTTCAATTCATCACTACAAGCTTTTTAGCTTTCGTATACAGTGTACCATTTTGCCTATAACACCTTAAAAATACGTCTGTTTCTTCTAAACTTGCTATGCCTTTCAGTACTCTGGTCGAATAATTCCACCAGTCTGATCTCAGCCTTTTGAGAGCATAATGTATTCAGCACCTAAGAGACGACCTTCTTTACTTTTCAATTTCTTTTTCGTACTAGCGATACTTTCGCTTTTTGTTGTCTGTTTTTATCACTATGGTACGACTATTTTCTTCAACTTCTATCAGAACAACTTTCTGATCTGATACAGTTGCGGAACATATCACGGAATCGATACAGTGATTAGCTTCAATAGACAACCAAACAACAGAATTAAGTGTTGGTTTATCAGCTTCTTTGATGAAGTTAATCTGAGAAGAAACCTATAGTCAAATCCAACAGTCATTAAAATATTCACAAGCAAATTGATTATGACGAATTGGATTCCTGAATACAACTAAAAGAATATTCTCACGTGATACTAGAAAAATTGAAAAATTATTGAGAACACAAACAATAATTGACCTGGCAACAATCACTAATGTTGAATCCATTGGTGGGAATTTTTTGATTCCTTATCCTCGTTCGTTTGGTTTACATAATTAAGTACCACAAAATACCTGTTTGAAGATATAATTAACGAAGATTCAGAAAATAACACGAGTGGACAACCTGATATTGATTCAAATAGTTCTGACGTGAACGGAGATTAAGAATTTTGTAGGTCATTTTAATGTACACTACCTAAATATATATATAAAATATATTTTATAATAATTATACTTAACAAATTCATGCATAATCATAAAATTTAGACAAAAAAAACTAATAGTCTAGTAGATTTTCATATCTTAAAAAAAAATATTGTTATCTTTAATTTACATCTCTATACCTAGCTTAGGTTGTTCTTTTGCCTTTTAATTAATCTAAATTATCGTATTGCATCGAGCATCGGACAATTACGAATATTTATAATTAAAAAAATAAATCACAGGAGACTGAGCATATTCACAAGAAGTACAAAGCGTACCCAGGATACCATCGTGACGGCGAGTATCACGATTATTATATCGGATTTTATACCTACCAACTAAACTCAGACTTATGGCTAAGTTCTAAGATCCATCTAGGCAAATAGTGATAGCAACATGCCCCCTCAGGAGAGGGAACGATGCAGCGCATTAAATTAAATCGGTCATTTCAAAAACCACTTAAGTCACCATTTTTTACAACATGCTTTTTTTGTTGAAAATGGTTCCTCAAAGGTAGATGCGTTTTCTAGGTGAAAATAACTTAAGTAAATACATTCCTTCCTATTTTAATAATACCACGTGAAAGACGTTCATTGCATAAACAACATTAGTCAGTGACTTAAGGGGTTTTTGCATGCATCACTAGATGGCAGGAGTAGTTTATTACTGAGTTTTAAACGACATTTTAAATTTGCTTTGTTTTGATTGGTTCAACAATATTTCAATTTTTGTAAACCATCGCCATTAATGTCATTTGTACTTCATTTGTCTTTTACACAACTATTTTGTTAAACAAAAAACAACACATTTTTTTTAAACATGTTTGTCAACTGAATCTTATGGAAAAAAAGTCCGAAAGGACCAGAAAAAGTCATTTGCACCTTCGACATACATGAGTTTTCAGTATGAGGAATATATTGATGGATTGATTAAACATTCATTCTCATTATTAAAGAAAGTAACAACTTCTGTTTCACTTCCAGCCTATGATATGAAAGTGCCCATCAATAAAAAAAAATTGACGATTTAAAACAAGTTCAAGATAGCATTTTGGAAGAGCATATGCCATTATATAACAACATTTTTAGTTGGCCAACTGCAATTGTTCAAGATAATCCAGATGAAAATGATGGAGAATATGACTATGTACCATAAAAATATTAAAACATGGCAAATTAATACATGTAAGATGTTAATAAGAATATTTTTGAGTGTAATTCTTAATTATAAGCAATAAAAAATATGATTACTACGATTGTTTTGGTTAAATTATATACTACTAAACCTATTTCTCGCTAAAACAACATAAGTCAAGAAATGTTTTTCAGGTTTTTTTCATTATTTCTATTAATAAACTATAAAGATTATACGCTCTTTTAATTTTTTACCACTCAAATACTAAATTAAATATAAAAAAGTCGTTTAAAATTCATTTGTTTGTGTATGAAACAGTTTTTATTGATTTCTGAAAAATTATAATTTTTTGACTTATGACGTTTTTGAAATGACCGATTCAATTAAGGTGTCCACAAGCGCTTGAAACAGCGCAGGAAGTCAAAGTGACATCGGCCTTTATCATAAGGCGATAACAAATGTTTGAGTACTCAGTGTTACGAAAAATTTATTTCGAATTTACTGCCCTAATTCTGTATTAGCTTCTAAAGGTAATATAACTCCGGTTTATAGTTATTCTATCAGATGTCAGTCATACGGTGTGGTAAATACAGAAGAGAACCATCTCTTCTGTATAGACACCACACCGTACACCTTTAAATATACACCGTACGCCTTTTGCATACCAACGTAAAATATAGAGTGCAAGCAAAGCAAACTGGCTTAAATTACAAGCAGTCATGTAAATGCTCACCACGCGGAAAATAATATACGCTGCATACATAGTACATTTGAAATTCAAATAAGTTTTTTATTGTATTTGGTGGCAGATGAGAAAGTGACATACAAGAAGGATTCCAAGTACACTTTAATACCTCACCTTGATCGTAACTGAAAATAATTCTCTCATTATCATCACAACTCATATCCGTCTGACTGAGAGACGTTAGTTGTTCACGCTGACCCAGTGCGGATTTTTTGAATTCACTTACAACATTGAAGTGTTTTTCAAACTTATCTTAATCTAAGTACTGTTCCTATTCATACTATTGTCGCATTTGGGACTCATATTCAAATAATAGTTTGAAACTTAACTCTCTTTGTACATAGAGTTATTTATAAACTCGTAGTCGTGTTTTCTGGATTTTCATCAAAGTTCAAATCGTAACATTCCTATTATTGATTACTTATTATACTGTTTTAATTTCTGTTACAACTTTAATACCTTTGCATAAATGCAAAGTGTAATCGTCATGGACTAAAATTAACATATTGCTCTATATCCATAATTATAGTCTCAATAGTTGACCACGCTGACCCATTGCTGATTTTTCGACTTCACATACACCATATAATTTCTCCGTGAGTATACCGTTTGCCTCACAATGCTTCCCTTCACCATAGCCTCATGAGATAAATTTACATATTAAATTCGAGAAACTGTAATATTACCAACTCACTCACCAACTAGATTTATAAAGGAAACACAAATAATACAAAATAACAAAGTTACTGATTTATTAATTTAAGTTTTAAGTTTATTAACAATTTATATTTAAGTTTTTTTTTTACAATTAAATAAAAATAAAATAATACTCAATTAGAAATAAGTGTACTCTTTATTATGTACTTAAAATAACAAATTTGAATTATTAATCACAAGGGCAGGTTGGTTCTGGTGCTGTTTGATCAATCTCGGCAAGGATATTTAGCAACAATGGTTGATCAGGGTATTGAAATAAACTATTTAATTAAATGGTAATTCTAAAATCTATAACATGAATTCTTAAGCTAGATTCCCATCCCCCGGTGGTTAGTACTGAATACTTTCCTTGAGACTGGGTCCAGACACTCTTCTTTTAATATATGGCAGGGCAGTTATTCTTCTTAACTTTTATATGATATTCTTCAAGGATATTTTATTTTATATATTTTCCTTACATAAATTTGTAGGGCCGGGTATAACAACCTCCCGGTACCTTTTTGCCCTGTTACATATCATAAAATGCTACATTATCATAGTCATGGACTCACTGTGGGTGGTCTATGCGGTTCAGAAGGAACCCATATACATTATTGTTCTTCATACAATTAAATCTGACAACTAGGTTACAAAGAAAAATATCAAACATGATCTATTGAACATTCATCAAATTATGGTACATTTACATTTTAAAAGAACAAGAATTTACATTATTTATATTATTATGATTAAATACAAACACCAATTACCTCAAATACATGAGATTAGCAGCTGAGCAACTAATTTCAGCATGATTTTGTATGGGTGGTTAAGCCTACCCGCTCAAAACAAATATCAATAATTATTTGTGAAAATCATTACTATTGGGAACAAATTGAAATTAAAGAGATTAAAGAATTAAAGAAGGTGACGGGATTATTCCATGGGCTACTACTGGGTTCTACAACGTCATCCTTGAGCATCTGATCCAGGTGTTTATTTAACTCTGCTAGCTTAGCGGGAGAGACAACATAGTATCGCTGTTTAATCGGTTGGTGGTCACCGGTATCAATCGCGTGGCTAACTAAATGAGTCCTACCTAGACCTACTTTCTCTGCTGATATCTCTTCGAACTGGCGTATTACGTCATCAGCTTGAGCCCGCTCATGATAAGATAAACTTTCAAAATCGTGAACCACACGGTTCGCCGTGATAATAGAATTTACTTGATTATCTTTATATAAATGTTCATTGCCCTGCAATAATGATAAAACATCAGGTGCAATGTTAAAATTTTTCCAAAAATTTAGTCCAAATAGTAACTCTGTGGCAACCCCAGGAACGACAAAAAATTTAATTACTCTAATTTTATTATTTAATGACACTGGCAATAAAAGATAACCTATGACCTCTGACGTAGAATCATTTGCTGTTCTTATATATTCTAAATCCTTAGATTTATGTATTGTGGCAAAATCTTTAAAATAATTAAATGCTTGCCCGCCCACAATGGAAATCTGGGAACCTGAATCTAGCAAACCTCTAAATTCTATACCATAAATTGTAACTTTTAAATAAGCGCGGGTATCATTCGTATAAATTGAGTGAACCGGTGTTATATGTGAAACGCATAAAGTTTTGTTATTTGAAGGGACGTTAATGATTTTAGATCTTGACTGTTTATTATCAAGTCCATTATTAATACTATGTTTGTACTTGTTATTATATACCCTGCTCTGACCCCGGTTCACTGTTTGGAGTTTTTTGAAAAATTTGAATTTGAGACATGTTTTGAAGATGCACATTTTGGGCAGTTATTAGCATTGAACCCCTTCTCTCCACAGCGATAACAGATAAGTAGCCACGGTGCTTTGCACCCTTCAGGCTATGACCATTAACTCTACAACGGACACAGAAAAGGCTATTTGTAGATTGAATAGCAGATACTAAAGGTGGAGATTTGTGATTTTTATAACCTAAGTCAGGAGCTAATGAAGAAGTTGTGACTTTAGGGGGCTCACTAAAATGTGCTGTCCGCTCTCTTGCATTCTCCAAGAACCTACATTTTCTTTTCAAGTCATTCCAGGATTCCACTGGGCTTAAAGCAAGCTGTGTAGTATAGAATGGCCTAATATTAAACATGACAATATTCAATTTCTCTTCTTCAGATATTTGTTTTGATAATCTAGAAAAATAATTTTGCATTATGCTTAAATAGTTGACTATACTCTCATCAGTGCCCTGAGTGCGACTTCTAATTTCCTGCAGCAACCTATGGTCATAATCAGATGGCAAGTATTCATCAAGAAGTAAAGTTTTAAGTTCAATCCAATTATTAACATCTGATTTGATTCCACGATACCAACAAAGTGCTTCATCTGTAAATAGCTCTGCTGCAGAGCAGAAAAGCTTTGAATCTGGAAGGCCACGAGATAAACATAACTCCTCAAGACGTTGTAAAAATGCTTTAATGCAAGATTTGCCATTGAAGCGTAAATTAAGTTTATGTACTGAAGAATCATTATTATTTGTATTTTGTGTAGGTAAATTTGTACTTGCTGTTGGTTGTTCAAGTGTTAAGCTGCTTTTAAAGTTGTGATATATGTTATCAATTTTACTTAGAATGTTTTCTAGTCGATTTTGTAGAGAAAGTAATAAAGAATTTAAGTTATTGTCATCATCCTCAATAGGAGATAAGCGACCCATTCTATGAAACAAGTGGTGTGCAAGATTTTGAATTCTATTTAATACCTTAAGTGAAGAAGTTTACTGGCAGAACTAGTGATAAGTTTGTCAAGTTCATCTAATTTCTTTTGTATAACTTTCAGTTCAATGTTAATATCAAGATCACATATTAAAATTTCATCAGAAGGCATGTCTTTGTTGAGTAAACGAATCTGTGCTTTTAAGGCCACCACAGTATCCGCTGGTTTTGCACCCCTGATCTTTACTTCATATTCAAGTTCATCCTTGTTAAGCAAGTTAAAAGTAATTGGTCTTTGTTCCATTGTTACAAAAATTTAATTTAATGTTATTTATATCAAAAGTTACTATTATTGCAATTTGTAGAATTTTAACAATGTAAAAAAAAAAAAAAGTATTTTATATTGAGAAATCTTGACACTATAACCAAGTATACTATTGAACCAATCCTGCCTCAAACATTCACTTTATACATATGTTTTAATTACTAAATAAATGACAATATGTTAACTTTACTTGTGTCTGTTTTATAGTACTAAAACCTCCAAAATATTATATGAAATTACCTACCGAGATGGATCAACATTATCTGAGCTTTAGACCAGAATAATGGGCCATCAAAAAGCCACAGAACTTCCTGTATATTCGGGCGCCAAATGTAATATAAAAATACTCTTACTCACCAACTAGATTTATAAAGAAAACACAAATAATACAAAATAACAAAGTTACTGATTTATTAATTTAAGTTTTAAGTTTATTAACAATTTATATTTAAGTTTTTTTTACAATTAAATAAAAATAAAATAATACTCAATTAGAAATAAGTGTACTCTTTATTATGTACTTAAAATAACAAATTTGAATTATTAATCACAAGGGCAGGTTGGTTCTGGTGCTGTTTGATCAATCTCGGCAAGGATATTTAGCAACAATGGGTGATCAGGGTATTGAAATAAACTATTTAATTAAATGGTAATTCTAAAATCTATAACATGAATTCTTAAGCTAGATTCCCAACCCCCGGTGGTTAGTACTGAATACTTTCCTTGAGACTGGGTCCAGACACTCTTCTTTTAATATATGGCAGGGCAGTTATTCTTCTTAACTTTTATATGATATTCTTCAAGGATATTTTATTTTATATATTTTCCTTACATAAATTTGTAGGGCGGGTATAACAACCTCCCGGTACCTTTTTGCCCTGTTACATATCATAAAATGCTACATTATCATAGTCATGGACTCACTGTGGGTGGTCTATGCGGTTCAGAAGGAACCCATATACATTATTGTTCTTCATACAATTAAATCTGACAACTAGGTTACAAAGAAAAATATCAAACATGATCTATTGAACATTCATCAAATTATGGTACATTTACATTTTAAAAGAACAAGAATTTACATTATTTATATTATTATGATTAAATACAAACACCAATTACCTCAAATACATGAGATTAGCAGCTGAGCAACTAATTTCAGCATGATTTTGTATGGGTGGTTAAGCCTACCCGCTCAAAACAAATATCAATAATTATTTGTGAAAATCATTACTATTGGGAACAAATTGAAATTAAAGAGATTAAAGAATTAAAGAGATAAATGCAACTATTACTGACCTTTTTATCGGGCTTTCAATATGTAAATATTTTAGTTTATTATTTTTTCCTAAGTGCCGGTGGCAACTAGGTTAAATTATGTTGGTTCCAAGAGATATGGATAATTTTATGGAAATAAAATACTCCTGAAATTTGTGATCCTGACACCACTTTCAGTAACTTATATACGTAGTTATATACCGAAATATGCGTGAGATTTTTACAATAGATCGATTCCCAATTCCCAGATTTCAGATCTCCAAGTCACAGATTAGTATACCATTACAGATTGCTTACCACCGATGAGGCAAAGACTATATAGACGATGTATAGTACCTATGTGATGTTTGTTGTTAAATGGAACTAGGATGGTGTGGAAACTATGTCGATCCGCCACAAATAAAGGAAGGAAGAATTGATCTTCCTAAATTTAAGTTTAATCCTAAACGATATTTTGTAATCGGCAGTGCAAATAATTGTTGTTAATTAGTATCCGGTATATAATCTGTGGGCAGTTATTAATCTAAGACACTGTTTTTAATCTATGAATTCCGGAGTGATGTTTCAGTATTATTAATAAAGAACCTATCTTTGTAGACGACGCTTGGCTAGATTTGGTTGCCTAATTTGCCCATAGATAATGGTGTTAGGATCATGATAAGCGGCCCACACTATAGAACTGTCAATGTCAAAGTAACAATTCGACGTAAACATAACCAATGCAAGATACAATTGTAAAAGTGATTTTAATCAATATGAATAAAAAAAATGTCTTTAATAGTACTTAAAATCAGTGAAAAAAAAAGTGTTACAAAACAAAAGAAACACCTGGTACGCAGCAGAATTAGCTACAGGCCTTCCAATTATAGAGATCAAAGCTCCAATTATGTCTATCGTACTATTATTTATTACAAATTAAATTCAAATCTAATTTAAGCTTCGTTTGAAGTAGGAAACTCTCCAGGTCACTCCAGAGTCTCCAAATGTGGGAAGTTACTTTTAAACCAGATCGGTTACAGGTGCACATATGGTTGTCTATGGTTACTCTACTAGTGGTATGATGGTAAAAAGATGACCAAGGCACCATTGTTAGCTATCTAGAGCACACTTCGTGAAGGAACCGATAGACAACGCAGAGAAAACCAGAGATTGTGCCAAAATGCTGCTTAAGTGAGCAATAATATCCTCATTGAAAGAAACGTTTGACGCAAAAAGTAATAATCAGTGTCAATTTAATGGCGAAAATAATAAAAATTAGGTTTTTTAATATGTTTTAGCACTATGGATCCGTTGTTTTTAATTACTGTGTTTACTTTAATGTAATTAATTAGCAGATAATTTACCTATGGAAATAAATACTTTTTCGTTTGTGCTTCAATTTTTATAATATTTTTAACTATGTCAATTTACGCCACAAATTTAAAACAAACTAGGAATTCATAGTTAGTAATTTTTTATTAACAAATACAAAGTTACATAACCCAACACATTTCACAATTGTATCAATACTGCAGAATCTTTAAATCAGGTACCAGCGGAATTCAAACTAGATAGAAGCCTGTATCTTGAGTCCCGCAGGTGCTTACAATACTATGGTTATACTAACTAGAGAAAAAAATAAATAAAAAAACCTCCAAAAAAGAGCATATTCCCATTCTCCAAAAAAGAACATATTCTTATTCTCCAAAAAAGAGCATATTTAAAAGGCCGACAATGCATCTGTGACTCCTCTGGTGTTGCGGGTGTCTATGGGCAGCGGTTATCGCTTACCAACAGGTGATCCGTTTGCTCGTTAGCTGCCCTATAATATAAATAAAAAGGAGAAGACTTCCAAAACTTTCCAGGTTTGACAAGAAAACGATAACCTATATTAACTTTATCACAACAAAATTTTTACAATATTGACCATCACTTCTATATCTTGCGTACTTCTATATTCAAAATTACGGACTGTATAAATTATAATAAAACTAGCTTTCTACCCGCGGCTTCGCCCGCGTGGATTTCGGGATTGGGTCTATAGAGGGTTAAGGGTCAAGCTTTTGCCCACGGCTACATTTGCGCGGAAGTCGGTAAAAATACCGCAAAACCTCGCTCAAGAATCACTCTATCTATTGATGAAAACCGCATGAAAATCTGTGCAGTAGTTTTTGAGTGAAGCCTTTATTGCGCGTCCCGTGGGATCTGACGATTATTCCGGGATAAAATACTTTTTATCCCGGAACAATCGACATTCGGAAAATTCGATTATTTAATCCGGACTTTTATCTTTACGTCTGCAAAATTTCAAAGCAATCGGTTCAGTTGTTACGGCGTGAAAGCGGAACAAACAAACAAAGAAACTCACTTTCCGATTTATAATTTAAGTAAGGATGAGAAATACGAGTATATTCAATCTCCACAGCAAAATCAGAAATTAGCGATCATAAATATACTCCAGTAACTTCACTGTTCGGTTTCAGATTTTTTTAAATTTAGTATTTCCTTTTTACCCTACAATGGAATTTTCGATTACTCTTGAATCTGAGAATTAGTTTAATTAAATTGAAAAAGAAATAATAATCTCGAATATGGCTATTATTCTTTTCGTCACAATATTGGTACTTTATTGGCACGTGGATTCACCGAATTCTGTATGATATCAGGTTTAATTCCAGGAACTGTCTTGTTCGTAATAATGGACCAGGGCCGGTATATTATGGTTATAAATCAGTTATAACAAAAACTTTTACACTTACGAGGCCATAGAAAATTTATTTTTTCTTTCAAATGTTTATTATTAGTTAGTTTGGTGTCAACTGACATGCATTTAAAGCGTTTTAAAAGGGATGAGTTAGTATGGATTTTTTAATCTCCATATAAAAGGGTAAAAGATAAATATCATAGATAAAGACAATATTATAGTTACACATATTTATTTCCAAGTAATAAAATGTTTTTTAGTTTATTTTTAATTTCAGTCTAAGAAAACACGTCATAGATATATATAAATACGATTACTAAAGTAAGAACACAAGGAAACTTATGTTTTGTTACATTTATTTAAAATTCACTTAATTGAGTTGTATATTTGAAATAAATTCATTAAATAAGTTTTAAGAATAACATAAAACTACTAACAATACAAAAAACAAATGCCAAGAAAAAAAATTATAAAGTAAGAACTGTATGTAGTCAAATAGTCTTTCTTCCTGTTAGGTCTTTCACGTAGAACTCCCTCAATACTTCACAAATAAAACTGAATTAATACAATTGGTTAAAATCTCTAAAAACATAACCTACATCCTCATAATTGTTTTCAGTAACTTAAGTCATATATTTTGCTGTAAAAAAAACAGTTAAACTTTTAACGATTGAATACAAAAGTTCTGTCAAACCCGACATTAGAGTCCTTAGTTCGTCGGCCCCTCGATGAGTGAATAATTTAGGTCCGGTCCCCACCTGCCGTGCCGCTATTCATCACGGACTCGAAATTACAGGTCTTGTTCGGGCAAACAGTAATTTTAGCGGAAAAACCAGTGCAACCTTCGCTTCTTTGTGTTACGAGTAGTTGGCTTCGATAAGAAAATTAACCCTCAATTTGAAAAACTAACGAGACTATTATCGTTAATCGTTGAAATCATGCACGTTATACGTAGACGTTACATGAAACGATTTTATAAATAAAAATAATATTGTACAATTACAATTTATTTTCCAATATCAAAGAAATTAAGACATTAAAAGAATAATTAATACATATAAATAATTTTCATAAAGCTTGAAATATAGAAAAGAAATTTACACATGCCTTCCAATTTTAATATATGTGTATATTATTATATTCTAATTGAAATAAAGAAGAGAGAATTAATTACATACTACTTGTGAACTTGCTTAAGCCTACTGATATTAGCGTTTCACACTGTCTATCAAAATGTATAACATAGCCACATGTTCATATGAGTATATTTGTAAATATATTTTGTTTGAAATATAGACGAGAGAATTACACATTATTTGTAACCTCTTTAAACCTTCATGTTTTAAAAATATGTATAACATAAACACATGTTTATATGTGTATATTATCATATTCTCTTTGAAATATAAACGAGAGAATTACACATTACTAGTAACCTTGTTTAAGCCTTCCTGATTTAACGTGTCAAGCTGTCTATCAAATATGTATAAAATAGACATGTGTGTATGTGTATATTATTAAATTCTGTTTGAAATATAGAAGTGAGAATTAAACGCTACTTGTATGTAACCTTATTTAAATCCACCTATTTTAGCAATGGTTTATGAAATATGTTTGACATAGACAGATGTTTGTACATATATATTATATATATTAGTATAACCTGAAGAAATTCAATATCTTATTATTTAACTACAAAAAAATATATATATTTCCAGAACAATGCCTCCACTCCAGTTCTATCAAAACAGAAATTGAAGATGAGCTGAAAATTCACAACAAAACAATCGGCACAATTACAGATAAAAACGCTTCAACAATTGAATTGATCCTCACAAATCTCGCCGTGGAAGGTCCCCGAATTCCTTTGTATCCAGACAATTACGATTTGAAAGTGTTGAGCACTTGAAGCCACTCGATCAAGACCAGCGTTTCGCGTAACGCTGGAATAATTTCTCGTTTCGGCACGAACGCAACATCGCTTTTTGAAAGATTACTAAAAAGTGAAGAAAATAATTGGGACTTCAAGCATTTGCTAGCATTATTCATGTAATTTTTTTAGACCAAGCATAATCATCATAGATAAACATCCTGTCCTGTTAACATTCATGATTTTCTTAGCGATCTGTCCCCAAATCTTCAATTCATCTTATAAATAGATATATAATATAAAATATAATATAAATATAATTTAAAATTAGTAGATGTCAGATTTTTTTATTATTTACTTGTCACTTATCGTCATATTTTGGACAATACGCACAATCCCTACTAATATAAACGAGAAAGTTTGCAAGTATGAATGGATGTTTGTGATTTTTTCACGTAAAATCTACTGTAGGAATTTTAATGATACTATATATTTATATAGCTTCTACATCAGAATAACACATTAGCTACAATTTATAAATATAAAGGGTGAAAATTGTTTAAAATATGGTAATAAGAATCCTGCGCAAACGAAGCCTCGGGCATTAGGTAGTATAAAATAATGGCGATTAAATAATGGTTTTACATTATACGCCTTGTGTAAAAGTTTTTATTTTACAACATATTTTGTTTTAATTAGACACAAGATCACAGGAGAGTCGTGAATGAAATTAAAAGAACAACAGGAAAACCTGGCGATGAAATCAAAAGCAGACATTGCTTTCAATTGTCCTCATATCGTATCAAGTTTAAGGTTGTCATACTAACTAGAGATTAAATGATTTTGTATATAGTAATACTTATTAAATTCGACACCACATTAAAGCAAAATTAACAACAGATTCACGTATGATAGTATACAAAGAAGATAACTTTGTGTTTGAACGCTTTAGTTTGCTTTATTGATTAATAAATAAATAAATAATATATACCATTTGTACGCAAAAACAATTTTTTTATAAATGCCCATGTAAGACGGAAATTTTATAATTCAACCCCTATTATATTACCTATATTAACACAGTACGTCCTTAGCAAAGGGCACGAGCCTATACATTGTTAGGGCGATTAGGACGTTGACCACGCTGGCTTTCATTCTGGCGATCTGCTGATTTTAGGACTAGTGCGGAGAGCACATAACGACTGACGCTCCATTATTAACTATTGCAAGAGATTATAGCCTATATAAGATTCTAATATGAAACGAAATGTATATTTAAAATAAAATGTATATTTCTTGACCATGCTTTTAGTATAGTGAGAGAAACTGCACTAGACACAACCTTTATCGTTGTTACTAATCTGTACACAACTTTCTAGGATACACAAAACAATTATAATTAAAAATTTCAGTGAAATGCAACAGTTATCAAATCAGTTCCACAAAGAGTAATATACAAATAGTATATTAATATTAGTATTTTATATGTGTATATATGCAAGAATGTATGTGTATAGGTTTGTAAATGTAATGTCACCGGGAGCTCAATATAATAAGTTATGTTTGGCTCTTAAACAGCTTTTCTGTGTCCTCATATGTCCATTATATATTTTTTTACGTTTTACTTTGTCATTAACTTACTATCTAGTTGTAGTTATAAAATAAGTTATCATATTTAGGTGTGTGCAATTATTTCAGTCAAATCATTTTATATGGGACTTTTAAAATTTTTTAAAGCTATTATGGATCCTACTAAATTAATTCCAAAATTAATTTACGACTTAAATTAATTTCCAAAATTAATAACAGAATATCCTAGTAAATGAAGGTGTCCACAAACTGTGTTGCAAAAGTAAAGGGCAGGAAAAGCACCGTTTCAGATAATCAAGGCGGTGTTGTGGTCATACTTATTGGACATGCTATTTCTGAGTAAGCAGCGCTGAAAAAAAGACCGGTTGCAGGGTTCGTTGAACTGTACACGCGATTCCCTCTAACTTAGGGTTACCACATGAAGACAAAAAGATATAACATATTTTCTACTGGTACGTACTGATATGCTAATAGCGCGATTAGTGCAACATATATACGAGTAATACTGCAATTCTACAGTCAATATAACGCTGCCTATGTAAATGTATAAAAAATACTTGTATATATTATATAGTATACGTAATTATTTTTTTTCTTTTTACCTAGCCGATACATAGAGGACGTGTCAGGTAAGTTACACAAGACTAATATAGTGAGGGTAGTTGATTATTATAACAATAACACTTTCACTTATAAATTTCTTGGCAGATGAATGCAGGTTACCTCACGATGTTTTCGCCATATCTGGTATTTGGCCGTAATTGGTAAACGGCAAGATCGACTCTGGACCTCACGACATCGACCTAGAGTTTAATTAGACCACAAACGTCAACACAAAAAATATATAATAGCTAATAAAATTAACAAACTTTAGTCAAAGCCCTAGCTTTAAAAGATAAATTGTAACCCTTAACACACTTAACTGTGGTAAAGGGAGATAGCCAAACGTATTTTTGTTTAGCCTCTTTTGCGCATAATGTGACAAGGGAATAACAACATGGATATAGTGCTTTGCTACATAATAACTATAATTTAGTGCTTTTATATTTAGTGTATACAATAACGAATGTATGACATATGTATATATATATATATAATATATATATATATATATATATTATATATATATATATATATATATATATATATATTATATATATATATATATATATGTGTGTGTGTGTGTGTGTGTGTGTATTAGTATCACAAAAAACTATAACTAAAATATTGTCATATACCATTACCGATGTGTCTGGTTATGTTGACCATATACCTTTTGTTTTCATTATTAATTTCATATGTACACTCATACAAAAATTGCAGGTAAAAGCTAGATTCACAGACACTGATATAGTATTATAAGTCTTAGGCGGTAGCGGGCAAGGCACATATCTCATTCTTATTTTCTATAATGACAGCAGTTACGACGGCTAGGTCTATGAGTGGCCATATATCAGGAAACTCAAAAAGGTGTTTGATGCTAATGGGGGTAGAATAAGCCGTAGAGCCCTTAAGGCACTAGTCAGACCGCTCTGGCCGGTGTGGAGTCTGACATAATCACCGTAACACTTGCCGCTACGGTGGTATCCTGGGCACGTTACGTGGGAGAAAGAAAAATTCAATAGTAGGCATCTCTACGCTGAAAGGGTGAAGATGGTGTCATCAATCACATAAGTCAACCTCAAGCAGCGTAGCTTCTATCACATTCCCCCTTAGTTTTTATTATTGGAAGGTTATTAAGTAAGCTGGCCATAAAACAAAATAATTGCGCTTAAAATTTTAAACTAGAGTCATATATTAAGTTCTTTGCCGCTATATAGGGCCATAAAATGGTGGTAACATACTAAAGCCAGGCGCACATTACCAGATAGAACACCACAGCTTAAAGACTTTTATGGAAAAACTAATAACTCCATCCCACTTGATGGTGAGAATGAAGTTTATTTTTTTAGTGTCTTCTCTTATAAGTATCTTACTAATTGGGGTTGTACTAGACTTCTCCATCATAAATAAGTTCTTCTTAAACTCATGTCATTAATCCTTAACTGTCTAGCACAACCTCGTGAATATTAGGTCATAGAAACATTCTCATGGAGGCACTGTCTATCTGTCTGTGATCACGTCTTCCCTAAACTAAATCAAAAACTGTAAAAGACATCTGCGGCTAAAACCATACGCTCATCGAGAAACGAGAAAAATAAATATGATTAAAACTGAAACTAACGACTCAGCTAAAATTATATCAAACATAAGAGAGTCGGATAGCTCTAATTATTATACTAGCTGTTACAGAAAGTATATATTATATGACAAAGTCGTGTTAGTCATCATCGTAGTAGACTTTAATAAATGGTTAGCTATTTATGTCATAGGATAACATATAACAGACTAAAATTAGAAAAATAGAGAATATAAAATACTAGCAACACTTTATAATTACTAATAACAGAAGTATGGACTTCTCGACAGACAAATTATGACAGCTAACTTCGACATACTTGACAAAAAATCGGTAAATTTGACAATTTATGTGCAGTCAAAAAGTCGTCTAGTGTGCGCCTCACCACAATTTCTTTTGGAAAGCTTGGAAACCATAGGTGTATGGGTGAGTCAATGGGAAATACATGAATCATTAAACAAACGATCGATGCAGTCTGCACGCTACAGGCGTTTCTTACGCTCAAACAGAGGTATTTTTTTCCTTTGCTTTATGTATATAGTGTTATACATTAGTTGTACCTAATAAATATAATTAGGTTATTTTAAAATAATATTTGTTTTTAATACACCTACAGTGAATATATATATATAATATATATATATATATATATAACACATTAGGTTACATTATTAAGTCAATCGGACTATCTAAATATTTTTCAAAATTACCACCACAATGGTATTATGCAGGCGGGGTTAAATCTGGAATCAGGTGATCCTGATTATATACCGAATGTGAAATATCTACAAGATATTTGGTCCAGATTTTTGGTCGTAGTGTAGGCAGAAATTGCAAATTACTATTTCAGAATAACTTCGAAGTTTGCACCGGACACTAAACCAGGATATTGGCATGAGCCATTTGGCGGCGAGCCAGTGGTAGAATTATGACATCGTGTCCACCTTACTCGTGGCATCAACTATGCTCAAAACACGTGCTCCCACTAAAACATGGGTAAATTTAAAACAATTTCGTGTCCAAGTTAGTTCAAAAAATTCATGGTTCGTGGTATCGTGTTACCAGTTAAAATACTGCATTTCTATTCCTATTAAATATTAATTGGTATTATGAAATTACTCTGACACCCTCCAGGGTGTTCTGAGTTCGTGGGGGATACTTTAAAGTTTTTTTTCTTTCCCTGTTTTTCTTTTTGTTTTTTTAATTACCTGTAATTACCTGTATTTCTTTCTTTATGCAAATTAATACAATGTCACTAAGTCGTCCGTAATAGCAGCGCGGTACAGACCTTCACCGTACGAAAAATCTCACTATCAACTGTCTATAACGCGCTACGTCAAACGCAGCGGGTTCTTTATTTGAAATTGGACACACTCGCCGTGGATGTCGAAAAGAGGCATAAGGCGTAACTAGGTGTAACTTTCAAAAATAAATTCTCTTACTTTTTTCCTGCATAATTCATTTTCTTTCGTCTTGCATAAACGATATAAATATGTAACGGGAATCAACACGACATACCATTTTTTTTGTCTGAGGTTTTAAGCAGGTCGCACCTATAGTTGCAGGCGGACTGGAGGTGTGATGTCAAGTCTCCGTGAAACGGCTATGTGCTGGAGAACAAAAATATAATGGTTATTCAATCATCATATTCTTTGTTCTCCACATACAGTCACACTACATTCACTGTATTTTTTATTAATATGTATGTTTTGGCGCAGGGGATTTACCAGTTGCGGGACACTACATTTTGGTTTTCCAAATTTAAGACCTGTACGAAGCAGACCCTAGATCTGAATACTGGCGTGCAGCCAAGAGTTTCAGCATGTGGCGGTTGTCGGCCAACTGCACTTTAATAATTCTAATCATAACCAATACTACCTGTTATGCTTTGACTTTTGAATTATTTATTCATACATGTAGGTTTCAGTAGTATGTTATTATCAATTGCATATTAATTTTGACTGATATCTGTCCAGAGTTTGACACATATATTCTATCAAAATTTGGGCCTATCCATATAAATAAAACATTTATTTTTCTGTTCCCATTTCGCAATTCACTCAAAATAAATCCTCAAAGTATATGCACACATTTATTAATTTTAACTGTTTATTTGGTAATTATAATTACTAATGGAGTCAACTATAGAACACAACTCTGTTTTCTTGTTCTGCAACTCGTGGTACATAATATTTAATATACTCGTCATATTTACTCAAATAAATGTTACATAACTGTAAACTGAACTGCAATAAGTAATACTCGTATATATTCCAATAATAGTTTTTTTATTCTACTTGGAGGTTACTATTTACTAAAATAAATATTCCTTACACTTACACCAATTAGCCTAGCCCAAAGTAAGCTGTAAGACTTATGTTATAGGACCTAGGACAACGAATAGATATACATATATAATATTTTTGATAGAAATATATATTAACAACCATGACTAAGATACAAACGCTCACATTCATAACACAAAGATCTGCCTTCACCGGGACTCGAATCCGGGAGCTCAGAAGTGACGACACCTTGAAACCTGTCTACTAAACCACTCGCCTACAGAGGTCGTCTTCTATTAGGGTAGTTTTTGCACTTTATTAAAGGCAAGGCAATCATTTTAGTGAATATTTGATTTTAGTGGGTACCTGTGACCCATAAGGTAGAAAATAACATGTTGATTGTATTTATGTCGTGACTTTATAAAGTACGAAAATCAATCAGATTGAAAATCACAGGACGTCGCTAGATTGATCGATGTGAATATCATTGGATGATGCTGGATGATACGAAAATTACTAAACTAGGGTTTAGATTTTTTATGGAACAAAGGGCTTTTTATCTTTGTAGATTTTAGTCCATCCATCGCTTTCATTCAAAATAATATAAGATTATTTTCACAAATCAATTTAGGCAGACTCAAAAATATGTCTTATTTATCTGCGAGTCGAAATATAGCAACAGTGTCCAAAACAGGCAAGTAACTATTTAAACACAAACACAACAACCATTATATATTCAACTTGTAAAGATTTCTTTATTTTAGCATCGCTAGTGTATTTAATTTCCTTATTTCAAAACGATCAAACGAAACAAAACCTTGGCTAGACAATATTGATCGGACTCACGTATAGTCTGCACCCCTAATCGCGGATGCACGAGCGATTAGCCGAAAAGAACACTTTCATCGTCCATTGTGAGATAATGATTGTGGAGACGGTTGGAGGCGCGTTGCCAAACAGGACACAAAAGGTAGACGCCTTTGTCTACGGCATCGACGAAACTGAACAAGATTGCGAAACGAAAGTGTCTTTCCATCTACTTAAGTCCGTAAGTAGATGGAAAGACTGTATTACTGAAGGACTGCTCTATGTACCTAAGTTGAGAATTGGTATCAAATACGGTCGGCTTTTGGCGGCGATATTTGCTGCAGAATTCTGTCTTTAAAATGCAGGCAAATTTTGACGACTACAATTGCTGCAGAATTTTGCCGGCGACTAGTGCACAACTTTTGTCATAAAAATATAAGCTTAAAAATATGATTTCAGTGTGTTTAACTTTTTATTATTGATTTTGTACTGTTACTGCTCGGCAGTGTTAATACATTTGTTCTTAACTACCTTTGCATCTAAATTATTCACCCACCCCTTTTGTTGTGTTCTTTTCAATCAAAATAAAAAATCAAAATGAACTTTATTCAAATATGACCTTATAGAAAGCTCTTTTTAAACGTCCAATTTTTTTCCCTACCACCCATTCAGGACGTATTTTTTTAGTTGATAAGAAGAATGGACGCAAGAAACTTATCAGCTTTATCAAAAGTAATAACAACATTTACAATAAATTCTGTCGTTATCATACAATGTACATATGTGTTTACAATTTATACGGGAATCAAATATTTACACTTTAGAATGTAACCTCAAATCAACACCAAGCATTGGTATCATTTAAATAATCATTGACTTTGCAATAGCCCTTACTTATTAGCGTCTTTTTAACATGTACCTTGAACTTATTAAGAGGCAATCCAGCTACACTATGTGGAATCTTGTTATAAAAAATTATACATTTGCCCACAAACGAACCTCTAGTTTTTTGTAGCCTGTACGTTGGAACGGCAAGTTTATTTTTATTTCTTGTGTTTAAATTATGCATTTGAAAATTAGTATGAAATGTGTTACAATTATTGCACACATAAATCAAATTTTCATAAATATACTGGCTCGCTAAAGTTATTATACTAATCTCTTTAAATAAATCTCTAAGAGAATCCCTTGCTCGTAAATTATAAATAGTGCGGACTGGTCTTTTTTTAAGAACAAAAATAGTTTCTAGCAGTCGACCCCCATAACAGTAAGCCATAGATAGGACATAACACTGTGAAAATAACTGAAGTAAATTAATCTTACCGTTTCAACATCTGTAAGTTGTATTTTTTTACAGCAAATGCAGAACATTGTCTATTTGATAGGGTCTCAATATGTGGATCCCATTGCAATCGTCACTTACAACATCATAATACGAATATTTTTACCACTTGACTTTCTTTAATAATAAAGTTACCTGGAAGAAATCGTTGTCTTGGTAGCAAGGCCACCTATTGTCAATGAAATTTATATATCTTCTCCTGTATGTCTAATAGAGTATATATATATATATTTATAATATATATATATATATATATATATATATATATTAGTATCACAAAAAAAACTATAACTAAAATATTGTCATATACCCATTACCGATATGTCTGGTTATGTTGACCATATAACCTTTTTTTTTTCATTATTTATTTCATATGTATACACTCATCCAAAAATTGCAGGTAAACCTAAGTTACTCCGTATTACATATAAGCTATTTGCCAGTGAAAGTCTCGTCCAAATCGGTCCGTTCCAGGATTAGCCGGAACAGACAGACAGACAAAAATTTTAAAATATGTATTTTGGTATGTGTACCGTATATACATTCATATGCATGAAGTAGAAAGCGGTTATTTTAATATTATAAACAGACACTCCAATTTTATTAATTTGTATAGATAGGTATGCAAATATTTTTTTTACATTCTTAAATAGGTACATAAAACACTTGTCTCCAAAAGGTTATTTAGCAGTTCGCACTATTGATTAAAATACAATGTTGTTTATTGATGAACTGAAAAATGAAAATGAAAAGGAAATGTGTAATTCTCGTGACTTTTGCGTCATAACTAATATTATAAATGTTAATGTAATTCTGTTTATTACGTTTCCAAATCAAAAGGACTGAACCGATTTTGAAGAAATTTTATATAAAGATAGTTTGAGATTCAAACATGGATATAGGGAAATTTTTACCACAGTATTTCTTTCCAGTGGGAACATCCGATAAAAACTATGGAACCAGTTCTGATGTAGTTTGGTTTATTTGGGGATAGTATTGAAAACCTATCACTTTTCTAAAGAGAAAATCGGATGTAACGATGGCGAAGCGACTAGTTTTTTCTTGATTGTTGCTAATTTGATAACATGTTGTTATATACTTATCATTTAACATTATCAGACATTTTTAATTAACTTTCATATTAAATAAAACTTTGTCTCTTATAAGAATCTTATCATTGTAAAAGAGTGAATCTTTTTAGATTTCTATGTCAGTGCTAAGTTACAAATTCTTCAACTTTTCTTAGTTTTACTTAAATTTACAATACTTACAAGAATCTATACTAATATTATAAAGCTGAAAGTTTGTTTGTTTGAAAGCGCTAATCTCTGGAACTCCTGGGTCGAATTGAAAAATTCTTTTTTTATTGAATAGCCTATTTATCGAGGAAGGCTTTAGGCTAAATAACATCACGCTGCGAGTAATAGGAGCGAAAAAATAATGGAAAATGTGGAAGAAAACGGAGAAAATTATTCATCGTTGAGGGCTTTCGTTGCGTGCGCTGCGAAAACGGTTCTAGATACCAAAAAAATATGTATGAAAGAATTATTCCACTTAAAATGATCTAAAAAAATGTTCGCGACCGTATATGTCTATCTTTTGATGTTAACTCACTAGAATCGTTTTTGTGGTAATCAAATTTGGATATGTCGCGTTGTCAAGATCGGGTAACAGCTAAGCTGGTTCTTTGCAAAAATAAATATGATGCTCAAAATAACTATTCCACGCGGACGAAGTCGCTGCCACAGCTAGTTATTTAATGAAGTTTTGGTGGAATGAGGTCATATCAAGTAAATTTCTACAATCCAGGAAAATATCCACCTTGCAACTCGTGTATATCACGCGCATTGTACCTAACGTACCGCCCACCGCTCTCGAGGGCGAGCGCTTTAGTTCAAAGCCGATAAGGTCTCAGGCCTTCTGCCCGACCAAACACTGTAGGTAGTGTTTAGTTGGTAGGTTAGCCTTCTGCTAGAGTCCAACATAACCACCCGTCGTAGTCCCGGCACAGGTGATATCCGGTGTATGGTCGTCCGATCACCAAGAGGTTATTAAGACGACTGCAATAGTAGCGCACCCCTGCTGAAAACGCCTACCATATTTTTAGCAGCACTCGCACATATCGTGCAATCAGATCAACCCACCGAATAATTATTCACTTTCTATAATTTTTATTATCTACCGCTCTCTCTCTCTTTGTACTCATTGATTATAATAGACGTGTTAAATTAGATCTGCAGTTTTTATTTATCATAATTAAGAACACCCCTTATGAGGATTCAATACCATCCCCCGTGGGGAAAAAAAGTACCTAACGTTAAATAGAGATAAAAATACAGATTTCGTAAAATTGTATAAATCTTAATGTAATAGGAGGCGAGTCTATGAAAGGATTCTCTGCCTTCCCCACGGAAAGAAAAAGAAATAAGGTTAACTTACTTCGTTATCACGGTACGGTTCGAGTACCTGGAATAAAAAAATACATGTATTAGTAATTTCATATCTGAGTCACTTCATATTTAGTAATATGGTAACTTTATTAGTGATTACGTCCCATACATATTCCCAGAAATACTGGCCAAAAAAAATTCCCAACGAGCAGCTTTGGAAACGTTGTGATAAAGTCTGGATCAACCAGCAGATCAAACGCCGTAAATGGAGTTGGATAGACCACACTCTCCGAAGGGATCCAAACCACATACCGAGGCAAGCCCTAGACTGGAATCTCCAAGGAAAGCGCAAACGTGGTCGCCCAAAACAGACCTGGCGGCGGTCTGCCCTTGGCGAAGCGAAAGCTATTGGAAAAACCTGGAACGAAATCAAATGCGAAACTCAAGACCGTGCGGGATGGAGACTCACTGTGGACTACCCTAGCTACGGGACAAAGGACCTTAATGATGATAATGAATGATATGTCCCCACGGAACTGTGCGATCCCACGCTAACTATGTTCGAATGATTAGGCCTTAGTCAAACACAGTGGCCTAGTGCAGATTGGTTGACTAGAATCATAATTTGAATTACTCGCAGGTGTATGTACGTTGCCTCACGATGTTTTCATTCACCGTAGAAGCATGAGGTAAATGTATATATGAAATTGCAATAACACATCGATACAAGGCAGGATCGACTCCAAGCCTAAATCATCCGATTCGTAGGCCAATGCCGAGACCCACAACGCAGCGCCATCGATGCTCTTTTGTTTAATGTTTCTTATTATATGATTTATGTGTAATATTTAATGATGACACTATACTTTCGTAACACCACTGTTCTTGAAGCTTCTCCAACCTTAGTCTTCGGATGCTACTTCTTAGATCTTGAGTTACAACTTCTATGTAGGTACGACGTATTCCTTTAGCATCACCAAAATTAGTAGTAACTAGATAATTCATTAAAAAAAACCGCTTAGGACTTACTTGTAAGACTGCATTATTTTCTGTCATGAAATGCACACATCCATCGTTTTCTTTAATATGATACATGCCCAAAGTATTGTGAACGTTAGTCGCAGTAAGTTTTGAAGCGGATGTGGAGTGTCAGGCATATGCCAAGAAACTCAGCAATGATAGGGTTCCAAAAATACCGACAATATCTTGAAGACTCCTGAGGCGTTGTATTTTAGCAGTCGTTGTAAAGGTCCTTAGGATAGGCCAATTTATAGCAGCAATCTTAGCGGAATATTGACAGCATCTTATAGCTTTCTCGATTATCTAGAAATTTGTCGGAAGTTATAGTAAATTTCAAATCACGTGTTTAGTATGTCAATAGACAATCCTATTAAATTTGGTGGGTGCGTGCCCACATGATAATGAATATATTCTAACTTAAGAATTCCTTGTTATTATTTATGTACATACACCCTTATTATATTAAACCTAAAATGTGTAATTCAAGTTTAAAAGCAGACGTGAAAATACTGAAAAACTTAGAAACATTTCGCCGAGATCTCAAGAGAATATTCTGTTTTCATTTATCATGATTTCGCGAAAGGAAATAATGCTTGCCAGATTTTTCAAAGCTCACGCCACCCCCTTGATTTGTTTTATCTCGCTTCATTTCCATTGAAAATTTAATAATTCATGTTTCTGACTGTACTTAATGAACGCTTCTTTGGAATCACAGTATGCGTGGGAGGGAGTACAAAGCGAAGACAAACATACATCATTTATATATATTATTATAACTTTCTTCGTAGGTACTTATTTTCATCCCATATTTCACAATTTCCTCCCGCGTACACTTCGAATGTGGAAAGAGCTCCCGGCGGGCTACAGTATGTGGTTCTTTAAAAAGGGAGTAAATAGTTTTTTGAAGAGTCGACAACGCGCGAAATACACCGATGGTGTTGCAAATGTCCGTATGCTATGGTAACCGCTTACTAGCAGGCGGGCCGTAGGCCTGTTTGTCACCATCGTGACTTAAAAAAATCTTGTAAGAATTCCCGCACCTTACACTGACACTATCAATCGATTGTTTATTCCAATATAAAATACGCCGCTAACACCTTTTTATCACTAGATTCCAAATTAGTGCCAACTGCAGTCCATTGTCGCAGTTAAAATTTGAATGTTCCTTAATTCCTCTTCATGTACTATTCTTGAGTAATAACTGCGTTCTGTCGACAGGAGTTTTAAATCGTAGAACTCAATCTACTAGCTGGATCCAGATTGAAGTAAATTCTTAATGATTGCAGATTTGTTTACTCGAATATTTGTTACAGCCCAAACGTGCCCTTTCACCCTTTCTGCTATAGACCACTCTCTCTCTCCACTCCACTCTCTCCTCTCTCTTGGTCTCTTCAATATAGTATAGCGCGCAATCGACTTTGTAAACTCCTATTATATAAAAAAAATGGTGTCCTTGGTGTTTTCATGTCCCTTGCCAATTTAGATAAAATTGTATAGTTTCATAAGCATATACACAATGGTACAATTCAAAATTTGATTTAGCCGCTAGTTATGGCTATGTTTAAGCCATACTGTTACGAATATTGAAAAGGAATTCTAAAGATAACTAATCGAAATAATTGTTTTCTTATTGTTGCTATTTATATTTTTGTAGATCTTCTATTTATCTCACGAAAAATCATACCTTGCATTATCAGTATAACAATTTACATAACACGTACACATATTTGGTAAGTTTAGTAGATTTCCAAGATTTTTTATTATTTCGATTATCGATAATATTAATCGATAAATAGTATAACACAAAACTATGTATAAATAAAATAAACTTCGAAATTGTTCCGCGCTAATGAACTCACCGCTACGAACGAACTTGCTCATTTAACAACTGCTAAAGAGGTTACAAAGCTGGGATTTATAAGCTGCACTGCAGCTCAGCCGCGCAACTTTATCAAAGAAAAAGTTCAGGAAACAAAGAAGCCAGGCTTAGAGCGAAACTTGTCATTTCTATAATGACGTATCTCTTTCGTTCGTATTTTAACGAATAATATTTTTATAAAGTAAAAATAATTGAGGCACCTATATAAAAAAGGCTCTAATCCAACTTTGCTTGCAATAATGTAATTTTGTACTTTAACCCCTAATATCAAAGAATTTGTTAGTTAAAGAACACTTCGTCTGTGCAAGATTAGTATTTCGAGTAGCTTATATTAGCGTGGCGTATACTTTATAACTTGTAGCCTATGTGATATTTTGATGTATATATAAGCTGTATTATTGTAAAGTTTCATTAAAATCCATTCAGTAGTTATTACGTGAATAAATAACAAATATCCATCGATACATACAAACTGTCGTGTTTGTGACATTTTTTGGATAGAGCTGAAAGACCATAATCACATAATAATGCAAACATTCGTCGTATCGCAGTCAGATAATGTAGTTCTTAACACTTAGTAACATTATTTAGTCAGAAGCCTGGCATCATCATTCTATTAAACATAAATGGGATCCTATATCAATTAATAATTTAATTAAATGACACGCACGCTGCTAAGTTTACAGCCGGAGGTGTGGCGGCGCAAAGTAATTGGATAATGACTTCCGAGGTAATATTAAATCTCTTTAGATTCCAACTGGTGTGAAATAATTCCTATTATTAAAAATAATAGCCTGTATCTCAACATAATATCTTATAGTTTGTATTCACCAGAAGTGAATACTCTGTACAAAACTATTCAGGTAAGATTATATAAGAGTAAAAATTTTCATAAAATAAAAACCAGTTTTTTTCAATTTTAACGATTGTACTTTTCAATTTGGTCCAGTTCTGACAATGGTGTCCATGAGAAACCATTTAAATATTGAATTTGCAGACCTTGTACTAGTATCAACCATATTTAAGATGTTAGCCGCCAATGGTTTTTGCAACTTCTTCTGGGTTTGATTTAGGGAAATAGTGTAGTATTTAAATCCTCGTTTTCCATAATTCGAGTTAACTTCATAACCCATCCACCAACTGTTCCTGAGGTTCGATAAACTGCTACTTTGTTACGCCAAATTAGACTTTATTTACTGCTAATAGCTATGTATCCAATTAAGAATTCATAATTTATTACTGTGTATTTATTTGTAACTATTTTAAGTTAATATAATAAGCAATAAATTTACAAATTAACGATTAAAAACTACCCCAAAAATAAATTAGTATTAAAAGTAAAGATTAAAAGAAACCTAAAATAAAACTTAATAAAACTAAATTATAAATAAAATATCTGACCAAAATCGCCGTCAATTGGCAACGTGTCCAGAAGGCTGACAGCATTACCACGTCCTTTCCCGCCAGGGTCCCAGACTCTCGACCACAAAAACCTCAAATATGCATCGACTTATTAAGTTTACATATTTACGCCGTTCTAAGAGCCAGCTTTAATAGGGTGCCATGAAGATGGGACTGCGCTAAAATGTCTGCACACGTCGAATCCCAAACTAGTGGTCGTCCCATCTTCCATGGCATGAGGGTCATACGATACGATACGATACGATGGGAGACTCGATAGGGTTCTCCCATCGTCGTCGCGGGCGAGACCGACCGGTCTAGAACAGCCTGGTTAAGGTCCTACGGATGACGTCGTTAAGGCTGGTATGATGGGAGCCATGACCTGCATTTTTGCTGTAAAACAGGCCGTGACCCAACGGTCAATCCGGTCGGTTGACCCAATGGTCAAATGAGTCACTACAACGACAGCAATGTGGGACTACTCAGGTCACTCTCAGGCATTGGAAGGGGGAAGGGGGGGGGGGCGGTGTCTCTAGACATCGCCAACGCCTTCGGCGGAAATCTAATTTTGTCATATATTTTTTTACTGGTTCTATGCTTATTATATTGTTGTGTTATGTGTTTTTGTTTGTAAATAAACATATATGTCTTTACATTTACATATAAACTTTTAACGCAGCCATCTATCCTAAAAGAAGCAGGAAGTCAGTTTGCACGAGGAAATACTCGTAAGCAATAAATTATATACATATTATAACGCAGTCGGAGCAATACCCAAAGCCATCTCCCACTAATATAAAATGATATAAAAGATCACAGACTTCAATATAATAAAAAAAAATTAAAAAAACTTTTTAAAAAACACGCTTTTATTAAAAAGACTAAAAACCGATCTAAAACTTGAAAATAAAAATAAAGTCACGCTTTTAGAAAATTTGGGTACATATAAGAAAAATTTCTGATGACAAAAAGAAATGTAACTCAAAAATTTGTCTATAAAATTTAGCAAATTAGTCCAAGAACTCAATGACTATAAAAGCGTGGGGTGTTCAAAATTAAACATTACTCATTTAATGGTCTTAACATTTACACCCCACGCTTTTATAGTCATTGAGTTCTTGGACTAATTTGCTAAATTTTATAGACAAATTTTTGAGTTACATTTCTTTTTGTCATCAGAAATTTTTCTTGATATGTACCCAATTTTCTAAAAGCGTGACTTTATTTTTATTTTCAAGTTTTTAGATCGGTTTTTAGTCTTTTTAATAAAAGCGTGTTTTTTTTAAAAAGTTTTTTTAATTTTTTTTTATTTACTACTTTTTAGATCAAATGTTTTTTAGTCTTTATAACAAACAAAAGTTTTTCAAACGTTTTTTAGTCTTTGCGTAAAAAGCGTGTGTTTTTTAAAAAGTTTTTTTTTTAATTTTTTTTTATTTACTACTTTTTAGTTCGTGATTATTATAACAAACATAATAGTTATTTATTATACAAGAGTGGAAAGTTCCTTTTTAACCGCGTGCTCGATTTGGATGACCGAGCAAGCGAAGGATTCTAAAGTTGAATCACGAGCGCAGCGAGTGATTCTAAATTAGAATCCTGAGCGTCAGCGAGGGAAACAAACGAGCACAAGGTGAAAAATCTTTCCACTCGAGTGCAATACGTAACTTTTCATCCCACCTCAGCGAGGAAATGACAAAATGAAAAAGAAAACAATTTATAATGACAAATTATATTAAGGAATAAAACGTGAAAAACTAGAATGGCGCGAAGCACGCAAATAAAACAAAGAAACCAAGAAGGTTCCAAATTTAAATTTTTTCACAATTTAAAAAGTTCTAATCATAAATTTGGCACCATAGAGGTTACATTAAATAGGTTTTAATGACGTTTTGAATTTACAATTATATTGAGTACTCATTATATGTGATGTTCTAAATTCAAATCTACTTTGCCGCTCAAGCGAATAAAATAGAATTTTCCAGCCAGATTTCGAAGCGCAAAATTACACTTTCCGAGGTGGTGGGATGAAAAGAAATGTACATAATTGTTCAGAAAATGTAGTATTAGAATTAAACATATGCATTATATCAAATTCTATCTGTTGAATCTTCTGTCGCACAGCACGTAGTGCGCCTCCTCCGATTGGTCGAAGGAGTCTGGATCTGTCCCATATGGACAGATTAAAACCGCGGGTGATGTTGTTCACAACTTTATTTTGCTTACACAAACACACACACCCCCTATTCCTTGAAGATCCGTTCTTCACCACGGATCCACGATCAGTGTAAAACAAATACAGTGATATATATGGACAATTTCAAACTATTTCAAAGCCCTATTTATATAGAGACAACAATTACGATGCCACCGAGATGCAGAACACAATCACCGCCATCTATTGACGCGTGCCCAAACCATTACAACACACAACCGTGCTTTTACTAACCTAATATAAATTGTAACCGTGCTTTCATTAACACTATCTGTTTGCTTCATTGAACCAATTCTCATATTAAAAAGTTTTTAATTTATTACAACATAATTATGTATTTTTATGATTCGAAAATGATTGAATATTGTATTGTCATCTAGAATACACATGTAAAAAAAATTTGAGCTCGATTGGAGCAGTAGAAGTGGTCGAAAAATCGATTACAAGATTTGATCATGACAAACAAACGGACAGAGTAAGTCAATAAAAAGCGTGTAAAAATGTAATTACTTCCTGGTGCCATAATACAAAGTAGGTGATTTATTTTAGCGTATAATTTTCAATCTCCTACTCTCAACTGTAAACTAAATTGAGCCTCCCCCAATTCGCTTGACTTCAAGAAGAATACTCTTTTTAAAAGTAATCTACGTGAATTACAAATCGGAGTCGCGTCGTTTCTCAAGCAAACTGATTATAAAGAGTACTTATCAAGGTATTTACAAACATTCCAACTCCCATACAACAAATTTATGAGTCCTATATGTTATATCAACCCAACCTGTACATCAGAGGTTTCATAACTTTTTTGTGTCATAGACCCTTTGCCATGATTTTCCGTTTTAGGTAGACCTCCTACTTACCTGATATTAAATGATCCTTACTTTTATAAACCATATATAATAATCTTTTTATTTCATAGGTACTTTTATAAATAATGTATGTATTTATTTAATTTAATTAATTACAATTACAATTTAATAATTACAATAATGAGATGTTTACAAACATAAAAACGTATAACTAGCGAACTCTACACTAAGCTTAGCTTGTATCGTAGAGTTCAGATCACGGTTACTAAAATAATCTCAATATTTTCCACAGCTCGAGCGAATTATAATTATAAATATTTAATTTATATTAGAATATAGTATGATGTAAGTGAATAGGTATTATCAGTGTAGGTATATTGAGATCCATTATCGTAGACCCCCATTTTCATTTAATGGACCCCAAATATATTTTCGCTGACGTAGACCCCTTACAAGTTGCCATAGACCCCTAGGGGTCGATATATATCCCTACTAATATTATAAACGCGATTTTTTTAAAAAATGAATGGGTGTATGTTTGTTACTCTTCAGGCAGATTGTTGGTGGTGTTTTCAATTATTAGCAAAGATAGTTCCAAGAAAGTAAGCGATATTTGGGAGGGATAGCACTAAAGATGGTTGCTTGGAGTCTGCAACGGACGAATGATATCTGGCGTTACAAACGTTCATGAATGTAAATCACGTGTTTGTAAAAATAGTAATTATATGGAGTTAGCAGTAAACAAGCTAGATGTGACGTCACAGTTATTTTGTTGTAGGGCAGTGGAACGTCTCAAAGATAGTGTGGTAAAGTAATTGGAATATTCTAATGATTCGTAGACAGATTTGTGTTTAATCATAAAGTTTTCTTATGTGAATTGAATCAAGTGTTTTTGTGAATAGAACGTTTGATATATAACATACTCGCATGTTTATATTAATAATAAGGATTTTTAACAAAAAGTTAATATAATCATGAACTTATGCGTACATTTAATATACTCTTGTAACTGAAAAGATCGACGTAATACTCGTAATAACAGCATAAGGATTATTTCGTTAAAACCAATATATTCCAAGACAGTTGATGTTCCCAGCTTAATCGAAGGCAAAATTGCCCTGTCCGAACCACGGGGTTGGGGTGTCTGGTGAAAAATTACTCTTTTGTTGGATAAAGTTAAGTAATTGAGGTGCAGCCAGGGATAGCCTGAAAAAATATTGTTTAAAATGAAAAAGTGCGCGTAGATTCTGACAAAATATTAATAACTTGTTTTTGAACGCTACCTATCTTGTCTTTATAAATTTTAGCTGAGTTGGTAATAAACGAAATTTTATGAGAATGAATTTCATCATTACAAAACTTTCTATTCGCAACTAGTTGAGCTCGCGACTTCGTCCGCGTGGAATGTTTTCTTTAACATTTTTCTAAAATAAAAGTAGCCTAAGTTACTACCGTCCAAATTGATCCAGCCGTTCCAAAGATTAGCCGGAACAAACAGACAGGCAGACAAAAAATATGTATTTTGGTATGTGTGTATACATTCATATGCATGTAGTAAAAAGCGGTTATTTTAATATTACAAACAAACACTCCAATTTTATTTATTTGTATAGATGAAGTTTTGGATATCTGTTTGAGAATAAATAACAACTCTGAGAAAATATTTAAGAAAAGTTCAAGGAATTGCCTTGCACAATTAGTTGTTATAAATATGTATAGACTGTATATTTTTTCCTTTGTTGGTATGTTTTTAATTTTTTGTTAAGTGTACAAAGTTACTATTAGATAGGTACTGGCATTGTCGATACTTTTTACTCGCGGGAGGAGGCAGTGAGTCCTCATAAGGGGTGCTGTACTGAAGTCTACCTTGGCGACGGGACGACCGCTTACCGGATACCAACATAAATCACACGGCAAGTGATTATGTTAGACGATATTGTCGATTGTGTATCCTTATCAAAAAAAACTCTAATGGTAGACATAAAGTGAAACCAGCAACGGCAACCAGTGCAATTAGCTCTCTAATATCAGGTTGTGTCTTATATTTGCGGATTTTATAATCCGCAATTTTTTTTACATTGACAAACTAGCAGACTTAATGATATGTCATTACAGTACATGTTATATCTATGAGAAGTACCCAGTAATTTTACGGGCTATCTTACACTTCACACAGAAACTCAGTCATTCAAATAGTTGTGGTTTGTGGCCAATAATATATATATATATATATATACTATATTAAGAAATAGGTAGGTAAGCATGAGGTATACATATAAACAGCCGATCCCGGTCTCCTGGATAATATGTTCTCTGGACATTTTGTGCAGATTTGAACTTTTTTTCAAAGGAAAATGGCAATTTTTTTTTTCGTCATTTTTAGACACTTACCAATTAGCCTAGCCCAAAGTAAGCGCTGTAAGGCTTGTGTTATGGGGTCTACAGTAAAGGATAGACATAATTGATAGAAATATATATAACAACCATGTCTAAAGCACAAATGCATTCATCACCTAGACTTTTACCTCCACCGGGACTCAAACCCGGGTCCTCAGAAATGGTGACACCTACCACTACACATACTAACCACTTCGTTGCCGAGACCACATAAGCCTGAATTTTAATAAAGACTAGAATTAAAATTAATATGATTTAAAGTTGCATATGCTATTTCAAAAACTAATACTAACAGAACATTGAGTTTTGAATTGTTTAAGCTTCTTATTAAGATTATGTTAATTATTAACCTAAATTATTGTTATAAATCATTCATATATCATGCAATATAGCAAACATAAAAATATTTAAATATTATAGATAAACTTAAAGGTTTACCTTTACAATTTCTCCGGTGCCTGTGAAAATATTGCCGTGAACATATTACTCGTATTCAACTACTCTGTCTAACGATACCAATGCTGCCAGTTACGCGTGGGGCTGGGCAACCGTAACTTCTCGCTAGCAATCATCATCGTATAGGTGGATGGCAAGAGAGAATGAGAGGCTATATCTTATCGAGCTCAACCATAGGCCCCCATCTGGGGATTACTTCCATGTCCACATTAATCTCCCATAGGCGTTAATACTCGATCGCGGGCTGTGTGAGTCTGAGTGGTCTGGAGTATAACTTCCATGCCCTAGAACAACATTATTCGAGAAATCTTTGTCTTCCAGAGATGTTACATTCAGTTACTAAATAAACAAATTATTGTCACCTTTCAATATGACTTGATTTATATCTTTAGGACTGTTCAAAGCAATCAACGAAAAAGTGGAATAGACAAAGGCGTAATGAAAACGAAATATGAGTGATAGTGATATAGTATAGATTTTTTTAAATTATCTCTATCTAATAGAGAAGGCAAAGGATCTACGTCTACACATTCATATTTTTCATACAATAATATTATATATATATATATATATATATATTTTTTTATTTTATTTATTTTATTTATTTATTTATTTATTTCCTATAATAATTTTAACAAAATAAAACTTATAACTATCGAACTCTACACTAAGCTTAGCTTGTATCGTAGAATCCAGACCACGATACCAAAGAATATAAAATACACAGCTCGAGCGACCTAAACTAAATAAATAATGTATGTACATTTAATTTTGGCAAATAAATACAAATAGTCAATTAATTTAAAATTAAGAAAAGGAATACAAAGTAAAACGATTAGATGCCTAGGTATACGAAGTGATATTAATCGCAAAGTTATGAATGAATTGTGTATGTGTGTTGTTTGTGTGTGTGATGTGTATGTGTGTTATAGAGTGTATGTAAATGAATTTCTGATTACCTGTATCATATGTGTAAGTGTCATTTTTCTTTTTTGCTTCACAGATTCACAGCATAAGTCATATTGCCAATAACTTTTCAGTTTCCTTATAATCTAGTCCCATAAGCCAAGGCTCTAGTAACTTCCTTACCTGGTGGTTCTCCAGCCCCTTAATATGTATTTTGCTACATACACTGTTATAGAGTCTCGGTAAAAGATATAAAGGGTGACGCTTTGCAAAGGTGGTCCGCGCAGGTAGCACTGGGATTTTATAAAGGCGTTGTGCAATTCGCTTGTCATAATCCGAGGAAGAACGAGCAAGGCCATGCATAAAGGTCACTCCTCTCGCTATGAAAAGCTGTCTAACGCGCAAAACTTTGCTGTCTCTGTAAAGTTGGTCGGTAGAGTATCTAAATGGTTTGCTCAGCATAATCTTAAGCGCCGACCTTTGGGCTCTTTCTAGTTGGATCATGGTTGTTTTGGCAGCACCACCCCAGACTCTTATACAATATATAAGAAGGGACTGACAAATCGCCTTGTATACTAAAGTGAGCGTACTTATGGGCGCTGAGTGTCTTAAGCATTTTAATATATAAGCTGTCTTTCGGATTCTGCTAGAGAGACAAGTTATGTGACTTTTGTAATTCAGGTTTTCGTCAATGACAACTCCGAGGTATTTTATATTTCGTGCACGGTCCACCGACCGGCAGTCGCAAGCAAAAGCACTTTCTCTCCTGGCCTTACAGATGTGCAACCTCAAATTAGCCGATGAAGGTGGGCGGGAAGATTGCGTCTTGTGGAATGCCAAATACTTGGTCTTGCTAATATTCAACGTGAGCAAGTTTTGACTTAGCCAGTTGGACATCTGATTCAGCCCTGTTTCAGCTAATTTGTATGTCTCTTCCCAAGTAGTGCCTTGGAAAACCAGTACCGTGTCA
Source organism: Scirpophaga incertulas (assembly GCA_036419045.1). NCBI lineage: Eukaryota > Metazoa > Arthropoda > Insecta > Lepidoptera > Crambidae > Scirpophaga > Scirpophaga incertulas. The sequence continues at coordinate 21,818,190 of CM071631.1, read as the reverse complement.
TCGGCATAACAAATAGTATCAGCATTGGTAATTTTGGATGTTAGTAGGTCGCTCATATAAATGAGAAAGAGTGTTGGACCGAGTATACTGCCCTGTGGAACTCCAAACTCTATAGACAAACTATCACTGAGCATAGAGCCCACCCGGACACATTGCTTCCGATTCGTCAGATAGCTGTGGAGCCAATCTAGTGCTATACCTCTGATGCCGAAACAGTTTAACTTTTTTAACAGTATTGGCACGGAGAGGCTTCAGTATCGGATCCTTTATTTGTTTCAGCAATATTGGCGTGCATTTGTCTATTCCAGGAGAGCTCTCTGGTTTTTGATCACAAATCAGTTTATTTACTTCATCTTCGTCTGTTGGGGTCAAAAAGAACGAGTTCATCTGTCGTGTTTCTATTTTAATTGTAGCTGCAAGAGTCTCTTGTGAAGTTGACAGTCTTTCCAAGGTTTCGTTAGCTAAGACTTTTCCCACATTTGAAAAATATTTGTTGCAGTAATTCAGAGAGGAGACCTCGTTTTCTTTAGTTTTTAGTAAACTTACTGGATCTTCACGTGCTTTATTCATACTGCAGATATCTTTTATGGTGGTCCAGAGCTTTTTAGGGTTACTTTTATTATTTATTAACATTTGGTTTTCATACTCCGATTTTAGTTTGCGTAAGATTCTATTTAAAAAATTGCGGTATCTTTTGTATATTAACTGGCTAACATCATTCGAGGGGTTATTTCTAGCTTGCGTGTGAAGTCTGTCTCTATGTTTTTGGCACTTTATGAGTCCAGGTGTGATCCAGGGCTTTAGAGCGAATTTGGAGCGACCGATTACCACTTCTCTGGTGTTGCTGCTGATAGCTGTTTCCATTGTATTATTGAATTTAGTTGCCGCCTCATTAGCATCTTGACTGTCGAGGACACTGTTCCATTCGATTTTATTGAGGTCATTAAATACTGCTCTGTAGTTGGTTATCTGCCGAGAGCGTCTTACGGGTGGTTCTGGTTGCCGTAATGACAGTGCAACAATACAAATATAATGATCCGTCAGGCCAGAGGCACAAACTAAGCCCAAGGCGTTTCTTACGTCTTTTACAAAAGCATGGTCAAGACAGGCGTTTCCTCTAGTTGGTTTATATATGGCTGGTAGTAATTGGTGTTCGGTTAATAAAGATAAATATTCATTACAATGGTCACTCAATGGATCCGCACACAAATCAATGTTAATGTCCCCGGTAAGTATAATGTTTTTTTTACTGCGAAGTTTAGTCAGGGTGCTATCCAGGGATAAAATAAAATTGCCTGGGTTTAGAAATGAAGGAGAACGGTATATTGCTAAAGCCGCAAAGTCAGTACCAATGTTAATTTCTAGACAATTGCAGTCCTCGCAAGTAGACTCGTTGACTTGCGCATTCCATGTATCCCTTACGTACACTACAACTCCTCCGCTTTTATTTATATATTTTATTGTATGATAGGCATTATATGTCGGTAATTGTGGCACTATTGTGTTTTTATTGAGCCAACACTCTGTTAACACAATAAGATCGAATACAATTTTAGAGCGTTTTAAGGTAACTAGGAAGGCGTCAAAGTTATGCTGTATGCTGCGAATATTGTAAGTAAGCGTTTTAAAGTTGTGCTTAGCATGCATCAAACCAGAGGCAGACTCAATGTTCTCAAGCGGTTGGCAGTCTATCGTAAGAATTCCTTCAAGATCTGATGTAAAGTCAGTCATCTTTCCGGGTTTCCACTCAATAAAGAGACAAGCCTAAAAAAGAACAAGATATAGTATTTGATAGATTGACCGCCAATGAACAGCGCAAAAATAAGCACGAGACGTTTATAGTTAATTGTGCAAGATTTTGTGTTAGTGAGAGTAAATGTATATGTATTTGAGTGTGTGGCTTGTTGGATATGTTTTATTCTTGAACATGAGAATAGTTGCGTAAAACTAAGGATATTTACTAAATAAACAGAAAGAACTAAGCTAACCTTATAACGTAATATTCTCGACATCTGCATGTTGGCTGGCAGGTCCCACTTTTTCGTCCAATTCCGCTGCCGTGCGTATACGCATTGCTGCCATGCCATCGGACTTTACTAACATAAATTCCTCCGTTTTTAATCCAGCAATATTGAAATTGGTTCTCTTTACTGCGCTTTCTGGCCTCCCGAAATAACTGCCGATTATAGTGGGTTAAACGTTCATTAAAGAAAATTGGTGTCGGGTTGCCGTCTACTAGCTTTTCTGTGGTAAGATTTCGTCTTGCTTTTGCCGCTTTCAGGAGTTCTTCAGTCTTGCGTCTTCTTAGAAGTTTAAGAACTATCGGACGAGGCGGTCTTGGAGATGAAGGCGACTTTGACTGCCGCCTTGTTTTGGGGCCAACTCGTACCACGTCCTCGATATCAGCCTCTGCTAGCTGCACTCCTATTTTTTGTGAAGCCGCAATAGCGATGTGTTGTAGGTTTTCATGGGACTGCTCTGTAATTCCTAAAATCTCCACATGATTTTGTAGGTGGTCTTGCTCACGTGCAGCTAATTTGAGTTGCAGTTCTCCTACTGTTGCTTTAAGAATAATTATTTCTTCTTCCGCATTCTGAAGCTTCTTTGTATGCTCCTGGAAATTTTGCGATAGGTTTTCTGATATGAGGGACATTTGGTTTTTAATTTCCGTGTTTTGCTGTTTGACTTCCGTAACTTCAAGTCGGAGCTGGCGAAGCTCCGCTATTAAGGTAACCAGTCCTGGATTTGGCGTTGGGTCATCCCTACTTATCTTAGTTTTTGATACTTGTCTGCTGCCTCGTGTCGTGTTTATATTTTCAGAAGAGTGGGTATCATCAGAAGTGGTAACAGCAGTAGATGCACGTATTGGTGTTGAAGTGTTATCTCCTTTAGGTCGGGAGCATGTGCATGAAGGACAGAGCCACTGGTCCTTGTACGATTGGCTAAAGCCCTTAAATTTCTCCTTTGATATGTTTATACAAGAGAAGTCATAAAATTTTGCGCATTTTGAACACTTTATAAAGTTTGTATCCAAAATAGGTCCCTTACATCCAGCACACACTGAACTCATAATGGTTTATTTATTATAGGTAGTGAAAAAAAAAAAGGAAAAATTTCAAAATAGAAAACAAAAACAATCTAAAAAAAAAAAAAAAAGCAAAAAAAAATAATAATAATAATTTACGTTGAACCGGAGATTTGAACTCACGCCGCTTGCTTAATACTTGGCACTATGCAACTACGCGCCAAATGTCTGTGTCTGATACTGTTGAAATAGCAAGCTTGAATTTTAGTGCAGGCAGTACAGCAATCGAACAACAGAGCAGAGTAGTCTGTCGAAATTTTTGCAAGTCACTCACGTGACAAAATATGTTGAATCACGGCGGTCGTTGACTGCGTCGGCGTCGTCCTCAGAATTTCTGTATTTTGTTGCTTGAAAAAATCTTGATTTGGCTTCAAGGACTAGTGTTGCATTAGATCTAGGTTTTTGGTGTTGCGCTTTATGATATTAGCTGTATACTGTGCAAAAATGCGACTCGAAGACGTTGTCTAGCTATCTGATTTGAATTAAAAACACGGAGCGTAGATTCAGACTGTGTTAGCCGCTCGAGCGGTATTCGCGGAATTATATATATATATATATATTAATATATATATATAATATATTATATATATATATATATATATATATATATATATATTTAAATTATAGTAATATAACAAGCTATAAAAAACAATAAATTATATTTAAAGAAACGTATTTAATAAGGCTTCCTATTAATTATGTAGTTTGACTTCAGAGTTTAGTAAAGGCATATTGGTCAATCTTCTTGCCGTCTTAAAAATTGAAGTCAGAAAAACTTTATTCAGCTTGCTTAACACAGGCTGGGCTTCACGCTGGTGAGATATAGATATTTTCTCGTGGTAAAAATTATGATATAACGTATGATAATTAGAGATAATCAAACCTTCTAACAATGAAGTTCAAGTTCCTTATTGTGTTTGAGGTACAATAGATTACAGTTGCTGAATCACTACATAGTATAAAACATAGTCGCTTTCTCTGTCCTTATATCCCTATGTATGCTTAAATCTTTAAATACGCAACGGATTTTGATATGGTTTTTCTAATAGATAGAGTTATTGAAGAGGAAGGTTCATATGTATAATGACATCCATTAAATAGTCGAGAAATACTGTTATTTTTATTCTAATGTGATGTCGTAAATAATTTATTCCGCTTACATTGCAAACGATTATATGCAATGTTCACAGTTTTTCTATAGTGTATTTATGTCAGCATTGCACCCGTGCTAAGCCGGGGCGGGTCGCTAGTATTGTATAGGCCAGATTTTAAATAGTTTTTTAAAGTTAAAACTGTGTTAAAATTGTCAGGTACCTTTTTTTAATACACATCATAAATCGCGCTGTGGATTCGACACTGGCTTATGAATCGTGTTAGGGAAAAACTTAACATTTTTAAACAACGTTCTGGGCTCTGTTATCGTTGTTTGTTAAATGTCAAATCGTTACCGTGTTTTCACTACGCCTTCGGAGAACCCTAGGTCGACCTTAGAGATTACCTACTGAGTTCTTCTCTTTTCATCAATATTCTCACTGGCACAGCTTAGGTACATTCGCAATTAATAGGAATAAAAATGTAAAGGCGCGGGTCGCGTACAGGTCGGTTTTTTTTCCTCAGGAGAGGAGGCTGAGAATCCTCATGGATACCACCGCAACGGCAAGTAGAGATGCGGTGATTATGTCGGAATCCTGGTGAATCGACTAAACTCAGCCTTAACCTTGGCCATAAGGGCCCTACGGCTTCTATGGATATATAAGATAGACTCGTGCCTCTCGGTGAGGACGTAATGGACTGTGATAATGTACCTATATAATCCTTTACAGACATCATGCTTTAAATTAAAACGTTTGAATAAACTCTAAAATCTGATTGGGGATCTACATGTTAAGTCAGGACAACATATTTCAATAAAACCATCATCCAAACTATGTATAAAAAATATAGTGCGTCGCTTTCGTTAGGGCGTACGAAAGAATTAAATGTTTTGTTTGTGTCGTCGCTTAATTGCCGCAAAGCCCGCATAGCCTGTGCCAACTTTGTTAATTGTTTTCAAACTAATACAGGTGGTTCCCGGTTGGTCTGTTTGCTAAAGGAAAGTAGAACAAACATCAGTTATCATGATTGGTCTTCGCCCAAGTCTTTAGCTGATTAAATATTACATTTTAGAGATAATCCAATAGGGCTATACCGCCGATTGTACAACTGTTATAATTTTAATTCTTTATTCGCTTTAAATATATTACATGGGTTACATGTCGCAGTTTTATGCGTGTTATATTTAGCTATTAATTTATAACATGCAAATGTTTTTATAATTTATTAGAAATCCATGTCAACTATTTTATAATAGAGCAAAATAATACGTTATAGCAATTTGTGCCATGTGATAATAAAATAATTACATTATGATTACTTATATGTTAATTAATTAATTATTACAATTAATTCTCATTCTATTTTATTATTACTTATGAATATAAGTCAGATAATCAATTACCGAATCAAAGCAAAAATAAAACCAATCACATAAAATTTTGTTGAAAAGTTTACCGTCGTATTCTTTGATTCGTTTGGGTAGCTTGTTATAAGTTATTACGATTATGGCGTAACTATTTCGGCGATACAAATTTGTTTTTATTCGTGTAACTATTATATATGTATATCTTCAAATTTTTCATAAATTTATTCGTAAATAATAATTTAATTTACAGATATCGCAGTCGCTATTGTTTTATATTATAAATATAGTTTTCGCTATTATATTCTTAATATCTTTTAAGCTAGGTTAGTTTCTCGAGAGGTCGTAAAACAAACTCGATTTGTAAGGATTTATTAAAAATAAAATTAGGTTTCAGGCATTGTTTGCCCATCATTTTCTAATATACTTGAGTCTTTTTTTTTTTGTTCCCCTGAGGAAAATGTATTAAAATGCATACCCCGGCTGTGGCGAGCCGGCGGTTATGTGGGGCTCTCCTCCCCAGAAGGGGGAGGCCTACCCACTAAAAACCTCAGGGATATCCTTCCTCAGGCATGTAGGGAGCCCCCGGGAACTACCAAGCTACTTCCGGGAACCCCCAGCCTCCGCTCCCCCGTCGATACAGGGGAGCCCTCCTCGGAATATACTTGAGTCTATTATTTTATATCGAAGGCAAAGTTCATCAAATAAATCACCTAATCCAGTGGTCCTTAGGAACGATTATAGCAAAAAGTAATAAGTATGTACGTACTGTTACAGCCTTGCAATTTCGCCAAATATTGCTGACTCGAGTCCAAAGGCCAAGCACGAATGACCAATAGATGTACTATGCCATCAGCAATATTTGTAATATAAAAGCCGCTGTTTTTACCAACTTAGTCAGTCTCTGTTCTGATTTGTCAATTCGCTGACCAACTACGGACCCGGTGTCTGCATGCCGGTTGGCCTCAGCGAGGAGACTGAAAGTTCAGATCCTGGTCGCGATTCTAAAACCGATCCCGATTATATTCAAATTCTTAAAGAGACATAGTAGTTGAGTGCACTAAAAGCGATGTAGAATTATAATGATAAAATTAATGTTAAATAAAACTCAGTGTACTTAAACATAGTTTTTGTTTTAAATTAACTCAAGTGCGCCGTGTAACAGTACGAGCATTTTCGCGGCCGCCATTTTAGTTTCCCTCTGAATGTGAAGTGTCACGGTGATTATGTCGCACTCCAAACCGATCGAGGCAACTCGACCGGGGCAGTCGTTAGACTATACACAGCTTAAGCCGTTGGTCCTATTCAGCCTAATGGCTTGACGTGATGAAGGGTGACCACACTCTCAGGATAAGGCACGCAAGTACGTGCACATAAGGGCTATGTAAACATTTTCACTAATAATTACACAATTACACAATATATACTACAATACAGGCAAAAAATATATATCATCAATTATGTTGTATATGTTTAGTTATACACAACATAATTGAGAATGGTTTTATTGACGAAAATTCTTTGAGTATTTGATACTAATCATTATCAATCAACTATTAAACCATTTTTTTTCGTTAACTCTATTTCGTACTTAAGGTAAAGTCGTTTGTAAATTTGTAGATAATTGAAGTTTTACAAGTATTCGAAAATTATTGAATAGTTAATGTAACAGGCTATATCTTAAAAGACAGTTCTCTAACACACAAAAATATTATAAGTGACAAGAATGTCTATTTACTATATTTTCTACCACAACTTTATTTTTTCCCTATTATTATTGTTTTAGTCTTAAGTCTCAGATGTTCCGTGTCATGACTATCTCACCGTGTATGAGTTTACAAATGCTACTTCTGTTACCGAACTACTGACTTCTGTAATACAGGTTTGACCTATCTATAAAAGTCAGGGGACCAAACCATTGTTATAAAGTATTAGTCATTTATATTTTGATGTAACTGATTTAAGTATTGTAATCTGTCTTTGGGGCATGAATGAATACATTATTATTACTTATTATTAAAATTAAAATAACTTGTTAAAATATTCAAATACCTTAAACCTTTTAAAATATCGTTAATGTTATATTTACTTCACGTCAATGTGGCCTTTGACAAATGTACCATCACTGAGTTTATGACAGTAGTACAACCTTTACTAATTTGATTTACCTATTAAACATACACTTACAATATAATATAATATAAGTAAAGACGAAACAGTGCAACACATTATATCAGGATGTGAGAAACTGGCGGGAACTCATTACGTGAAGCGACATAATAACCTTGTCCAGTACGTGTACTGATGTTTAGCCAAGAAACATAGAATAGAAGTCTCTAGTCTTTGGTGGAAAGAGACAATGAACCAGCCGCAAGTAAAAGAAAATGATTCGACTAAAATACTATGGGAAATGCCCGTACACACCGACATCACTGTAACACACAACAGACCGGACCTAATATATATAGATAAATTAAACAATAAAACATATTTAATAGATATTACAGTACCATCAGACTAAAATATAGGAGCTAAAGAAATAGACAAACTTAGTAAATACGACTTCTCAAAAACTGAAGTCAGCCGCCTGTGGAACACCCAATGAGAGTCATCCCAATAGTTATTGGCTCCACAGGAGTGGTTGCCAAAAGTTTAAAAAGATACACACATAAATTAGACGCGAGTATAGACATCACCATCCTATAAAAACAAGCAGCCATAGACACAAGCATAATTGCACAAATAAGTAAAGTACTAGGAGACACTATATTTGTTAACAACTCACACCAAACAGACTCAGCAGACACACACGCACAAACCACTCAAATAATTGCACACACCGCAAGCACAACATTACATTGCAAGGAACACACCACTACACACAAACATCACAACCATAACCAAAAAATTAGAGGGGAATAAATATATTTTTTCCTGAAGGAATCAGGACGGGATATTTATTAAACCGACAAAAATGTCAAGAAACTCAAAAGAGTAATATAATATAATAAAATATAATATAAAATTGTTTATTTCAGGCAGCGACCCATATTTAAAATTTACAAATTATTTGTCAAAATATTATTTAATAATACCTTGACTTGGCATACGAGGTAACGCCATGTGGGATGTTGATTCGACAATCATTGTTCCGATAGTTGTGTCTGCGAATGGCTTGATAGCAAAGAGTCTCGATCAACATCTTAAGAGGCTCTCGCTTGACGGATGGATCAAGGTCGGATTCAAAAAAGCAGTGATTCTCGACACGGCCACGTATTGTCCGGAGATTTCTCTGTCTGCAGCCCTAACCACCGGTTTGTTTGGGCCTTGCCTCGCTACCGGCGGCATACTAGGTTTAAGTTTTTTATAGTATTTATATTTATATATCTATATTGTAAAAACTAAAATTTAAGATTATTAATTAAATATATGAATAATAATAATAAAACTTTTTATTCGGCACAGACACAATGTACACAATAATATAATATAAGGCTACATGTTGATATTAAACAACTGTGTTACGCGTGCCCAAGCTGAAAGGGTCGCCATCTCAGCGTGTGCAGGATGTCAGACACCCTGCGCTGGTTTTCAGCTGGCACCCATAGTGGCTCACGGACGTGGGTAAGGAATAAAATATACAAACACATACATATATACAAACACACTCATATACATATAAATATAAATAGATATATGTGCAAGTAAATAAATATTCGCAATTAATATAGATACTGGCGGCACCGAACTATGCACTAATCAAGGTGAATTAATATGTTTCAGCGAAAGAGAAATTTTGTAGGCGTACGTAGTTTGAAGGAGGCCGCCGAGCGGGGTCGGGAGATGGCCGATCCCACTCGAAGAAGGCGGCGCGGGCTCGGTAGCACAGCTGCGGCGCCGCCGCGGGTCGCCGGCGGGCGCGAGTAAGTCGCGACTGCTACGGCGACCCGGGATGGACCACGCCCCTTCCGTGGCCGGGGGGCGTCGTCGGTGGAGGAGACCGGAGGAGGTAGTAAGCCTCCCCGAGGAGGGCTCCCTGTGTCGACGGGGGAGCGGAGGCTGGGGGTTCCCGGAAGAAGCTTTCTGTTCCCAGGGGCTCCCTACATGCCTGAGGAAGGCCATCCCTGAGGTTTTTAGTGGGTAGGCCTCCCCTTCTGGGGAGGAGAGCCCCACATAACCCCGGCTCGCCACAGCCGGGGTATGCAATTTAATGCATTTTCCTCAGGGAAACAAAAAAAAAAAAAAAAGGCGTACGTGTAGTTTGACATTAGGCACAATTATATTATATACACATTGATTTCTAATAAATAATAAATTGAAATGTATTGTATAGAATTAAATAATAGAATTATCTAAATTAATATTATTAAGCTCGATTTGTGATTCCATAATAAATTTCTTAATTCTAGTCCTAAATGTAATTATATTTTAGATTTCTAATGGGCGGGGGATATTATTCCAACATTTGCAGGCCGCATATCGGAAACTTCCTCGGAATGCGCGAATATTTGAGCGTCAAATAATTTTTTTGGGGTAATACTTGGGGTAATCACAATATAATTGTTAAAATAGTTAAAGTTAACTCAGCTAGACAGTGCAGAATAAATAAAAAGGATATTTTTGAGATACACTTTAGTATACTTTACTATATATTCTGACTATAATATTTTCTTCTGCGTAATTATAAAGCGATTATGACGCCATAATTGTCATTTCAGCTGAGAGAAGCTCAAATCAACATTGTCCATCAACATGCAGCGCCTTTATCGACCCACCATATGGGTCTATCAAATAACAAGGATATCTACCTCATAAAAATAAAACAAAATCAAATCCTAGATTACTCCGCATCATTTACCTCAATTGCCCAAAGGAAATTGTTCGCACATCACGGCCGCAACCTCTCAAATCAAGTGAAATTGCGGCGAAAATGTAATCGGCAATAATTCTGGAAGTCAAAAGTATCGATTGAAAACTAATGGCCTGTGAGCAAGTTGGCTGATCAATCAGACCAGTTCACATCATTAGTTGCGTGGATTATTCAGTTCAAAGTGTTGGCTTGTGAATTCCTGATAAAACGAAGGGAAATTTAGAACCGGAATCAAATATGCAACGCAATGTGGGTAGGTATTTTGGATAAATCAGTCGTAAAGTCTACTATGAGTTTGCTGTCGTTTTCGATAGGTAGATAAATAGAAATTACATGCAGTATATATTACACAGAATACTATATCACAAAGAAATTTCCAGTAAAAATGGATGTGTGTGTAGACGAAATAAACGACAAGAACACCGATTTTCAGCCGTCTCCTAGAGATGGTATTTGATGTTTAGTAAGCTATAGTAATTACTATGAGTTTACATGCGTTTGCAGTCGATATCAACATATAACTTTTTTCTCTTGCTCTGTTCCCAATTTTATTTAGGATCGGTGCAACCTGTCTTCCTCTCTACTCTATCGCACTATATCGACTTTATATATCATCTTTTCCTCGGTCTTCCTTGCGTCAATACACAAATCCATCTTAACATACGCATTTCAGCAACATGCAATCTTTGTTTAACCATCCGCTTGACGGGTCAATATTCCGATCCATAGATAAAAACAGATTTAATTACTAATTAATAAATGTTGCCCTGGGATTGATCTTTTAACTAGTATAAATGGTTCTTCTTTCTCTTGCCTTGTTACCAATTTTATTTGGGGTTGGCGCAATTCTTCCTCTCCCACTCTCCTCTATCACTCACTATTTCGACACTCGCTCACTTCTTCAACAAGTCATAACTCACTTTAGTGTCCATAACTAGCCTAGTAACATGATCATTCTCGTGACCATACCAGGAAAGCCTCTTTTCTCTCAATTTTTCAACAATATTTACAGACTTCGCCAGTGAATATACAATCGCATTTCATTTTCATTCATATCAGTATAACATTTAACTATAATGTTCACAACATTGTAACTTTAATTATTAAGCTCCATCTCTACGTACATTATGAAACGCAATAAGTTATTGAGTACTTTGAGTAGGTTATATAGTGCGTGGCGTATATTTTTATAAATTGTAATCTATATATTATTCTGATGTCTAAGCTTCACTAATGTAAAGTTTCATAAAAATCCATTCGGTAGTTTTTCGTGAAATAATAACAAACATCTATCCATACAAACTTTCGCTTTTATAATATCTATCTGTACCTGGTATCCAGACTCTTCGAGGGTTCGATTCAAACCTTAATGTTAAGGTCTGTATATATGTATGTATGTATGCCATATTTATCTCAATGCTGATCGATGCCTTCACAAGCTTTGCGTCCGCTGATAGTACGAATAAAAAAATTATTATAATTATAACTTCGATCAGTTCATTATAACATTGAAAAGGTTAATCATGAGAAACGTCGATTTCAGCATAATTTGCTCAGATAATTGTAATTAATGGAGGTCTCGCTTAATACTGACTACTGGCAAATATTTTAGATTTTAGATATAAAAATTTTAAGTAGTGCAAAGTAATGCACACCGACGTCGTTAAGTGGGTGCGTATCTCGCGGGCTACCAAGTTACGCGCCGATAATACCTTCAGAATATTATTGTTTTCTAAGGGCTAGGAGACGAACTTTTTAGCACTCCACGGATTCACCGTGCAGGTGCCGGGTCCATCGTGCGGCACAAAGAGAAACTCCGAGCAGATTCCGAGACTAGGTTGTAGGGTGTAGGTTTAAGGGACCCCCTTCCGACGTACGTCAACACTCACCATCACTACACGTGCCTCTCTCCCTAACCAACCAAATCTGGTATGAACCCTCTAATGCAGCTTTAGACTCACATTCTAGTTTACACTAGAATGCTGCATTACAATTACAAAGTCTTACAACTTACTGCACTTCTGGACAAGCCAAGATTTAATTCAAGTAGAGAGATTTTGCTGGGATACCTCTCGCTCCTACTTCCACAGCATATAGACTAACGACCGTATATATACTAATAACCGTTTTTTGTTCATTCATTTAGGAATTAGAAATATTTGTTTTGATTCATCGCGTGGTCTTCAGGTATGTTTGTTTCCCACGTCATGGTAAGCTCCACAAGTACTATCCGTTTTGTAGCTTTAGAAAAGTATAATTAGTATGGTAAGTTTCCCGAAGTAATGCGATATCTAAACATCGCCACTCGCCCCTCAGGAGAGCCTGAGGGGCGGTACCCTCACGAATTGCCTATATGATTCTTAGAACTTAGGGATAGGCTGAGTTTAGTGGGTAGGTCACGTGGTCAAACCGTTCTGGCCGCATGGAGTCCATCATAACCTCCGTGACACTTGCCGTTGCGGGGGTATCCTGGGCACGTTTCGTGCTCCTTATGATGGATTCTCAGCCTTCCTCTCCTGAGAAAAAAATCTAAACTTTCCCATCAATGTAAAAATGAAATTCTACGGATTAAACATTTAATTCTTAATTATATTCTACTACAATTAAGTAAATAATGAATAAAAAAGAAATGTGTATAATAATAAAATTTTACAATATTTACAAATTACACGTTATTAAATTATTATTATTTGAAAACATGTGAAAACATGTGAAGTAAATATTTAACCTGTCCATTTGGTTATCTGACAGTCTATTTTTTCTGATTGACATACGTATATATTAATTACTTAATTGAATTTGACTTTATCAATGTAATAATTAAAATTTAAGAAGCGAAGTGTATATTCGCAAGACTAGCCACGGGCTGAATGTCTCAGACCATAAACCATTTTTAACGACCTTTTGAATAATTGTATGTGTTCAGCAAATAAATATTGATTGATTGATTGAATACCGGTCGCAACGATTCGTGTTGATGCGCTTGCGAATTACTATCTGTACATACTCGTATAGGCGTAGCAAAAATTCAACGACCTACGGGATTCCTAGTTGGACGTGACTTTGAGAAAATTGATTGCACACAAGTATCATAGTTTTACTGAATTCATACATAGCTTTTGCGAATCATTTTCTTGTAATACTTTCTTGTAATAGGCTCCTCAGACCGCGTGTATAAGTTCTTTTTACACTGATTCTGATCGTTTCTAATTCACACAAATTGAATAAAAGAATAATATTTTTGACATTTTTTATATTAAATGTTTGTATTAATTACTAACTCTAAGCTAAGTTTAACGAAATGTAGATGTATGACTGAAAATATATTTTTTTTAAATTTAAATAGACCAAGCATATTTTAAAGTATAATGTATTGCAAAGTAAATTTTATGAATGAACTCCTTCAAATTGCTGTACGAAGTGCAGTAAAGTTTATTTTTACACTATGTGAATAAATACATAAAATATATGTCACGTTTTTCTGCTAGCAATATGGAATATTTTTAGTAATTAAATGCATTCTTATCGATCTGGGAGGCCCTTTATACTTTATAACTTAATAATAAATTATTTGTTACATTCTTGGAGGATTTAATATCACGTTCCAAAGTAGAATAGTTTTAAATGCTTATATATGTTTTATTTAATTATTTTTTATTGACACGTCCTACCAACAGGGTGACGGTTCTGTACAGGAGAATTTTTTGCCCTGACTATAAAATAAGTAGGAACAAAAAACTGCCACTTACAAATCTTTTTGACAGGACGAAGTCTGTCGGGACCGCTAGTTAATAATATATCTAGCTTCTGTATATACGTATACATATTCGATAAACATTTATTTATTAACTTTCTTTTATTTTAAGTTGACTTTGAGAAGTTCTTATTAACTCCGCCATTTGTACCTTACATACTGGTATGAAGAGTAAATAAAAATTTGTTAATTTAATATATCCCATACACTTTTTTCTGCAGATAAATTTATCTCAATCAAAAGTCAGCCCTGTCAGTCAAGATATACGAGTAAGTTTCGTGTGAACGTTGCTAACGCCGAAAACTTCGATTTAAAAAGTACCACATATTCACTTAAAAAACAATAACATGATTATGTGAATGAGTCGACCATTTTGAAACAAATCAATTGGAAAGCGCATGCATGCTCATAGCGGCCGTAACAAAGTTATGTGTCGACTCATTAATTCAAATTCCCCGAAGTGTTGCCGAATATGAAACAAACGTGAACCAGTTTGTAAAGCTAGTATTGATGAGAAAATATTTGGGAACGATTTCAGTATTTCTCTTGGGGGTAGGTATATATCACTGCGCCCAAACCACTCTCTTAAAAAATATGGACATTTCCGTTAGTCCAACTCTGCTACGAAACTGGAGGTTGTCATGTTACATCCTCTCCGAGAGGAAAAGAATGCAAGAGAGCAGATAGGAAGAGTTTTGGGAGAAATAGAGAATACTAAACTACAAAGTATAAGAAATATTATGGTACAAAAAATTTACATTTATTACAAAAATAAATTTTAAAGTCTCATTTACAAATAGCTTTAAGTCTATTGTTCGTAGCACACACGTCGTAGGGATAAGGGTAAAACGGAGGGAGGAGGAAAGGGAATTTAGCACTCGCGTAATTACTTACCGACTACAAGAGTGTTCTGTTTCTTCGCAATTAACCTACGTGTCCTACCTACGTACGCTCTTACGCTAGTGTTCCGATCCTACCACCGTGGCCTACGCGAGTGCTAAATTCCCTTTCCTCCCTCCCTCCGTTTACCCTTATCCTACGACGTGTGTGCTACGAACAATAGACTTAAAGTATTTGTAAATAGACTTTAAAATTATATTTTGTAAATAAAATGTTATTTTGTACCATAATATTCTTATACTTTGTAGTTAGTATTCCTCTATTTCTCCCAAAACTCTTCCTATCTGCCTCTTGCATTCTTTTCCTCTCGGAGAGGATGTAACATGACAGTATGGCCCCAATAATGTAAGCGTACTGCCCTGCCGTTTCTTTAATTATACTTAAGTTAGATTTTAAGTTAGTTTGTAAGATCTATTTTAAGCTATAACTTTTTATTTATCGAGAAAATAAGCTTTTTCTCGGTAGCACACTATATATAATTTTTATGTTTATTCTATATATTTTATTTTTACTCTTTATCGTTTTCATATTTTTATATATTTTCTTACTAAATTTATATATTATTTATATATTAGAGACTGCTCAACTTCCATGCTCCAAAATTATTGTCACTTTGTCTTTTGTGTTTTTCAATTTAAGCTGGGATACTATACATAAAAAATGTAATTCTAAAAGAGATAGAATGATATCATCTCTTTTCTTTATTGTTCTAGACCGAGAGAATTAGCTTATTGCTTTCCTTTTTCGTTTTTATTTTGTTTTATTTCACGCTTCAAGGTCCACTCATACACAAATTTGCGCATTTTTTTAATGGCTAAATATTGAAAAACCAAGCTGACAGCCTACCTGATAGTAAGTAGTTAGAGTCGCCTATAGTAAATGTGGTACCTGTGAAAGTCACAGCAACTCTAAAAACTCTAGTACAGTGTTCGACATGTGACAGTAAAATGTTAAGTCACAATATCCAGTAATTTCACTACCTATTTTATTAGAACTTCTCACCCTTCATATTAGAATACAGCTAAGCGAACACTGCAATTTGCTGCAGTAATATTAAAGTTTGCGTATAATATTGTCTAAGTCTAGTTTATGTTCTGCGGTGTTCGACATATGGCTGCCACTCGAGGATCCTTCCGCTCGTTGGGACCGTCAGCACTGCGAGAAATAATTTACTTTGCTTACTGCCACTTAAGATTCACAATTCTTCGGGTTGTGTCGGTGACCTTGGTTCTACTGCGGTTTTCATCATTTCTGATACTATGGGAGAAACTCCGAGCATAGTCCTCTCCCTTGCTCTTTGGGTGACTTAGAGCTTCCTTATAAGGAGCCGTGTAAGTGGCCAGATTTCGACTCCATACGTCATCACTAGCAACACGCACGAATCAAAATCTTGAGGCACTGCGAGCCGAGATATACCACGTAATTTCCCGAACGCTGTCCAGTCGAGTTGGTAGTTTTATTATAGTGAATACTTGCTTTAATTTTAAATCTAAGGGGTTTTACAAGAAAGTATTTTCATTGGAATATGTTTATGTTTAATTTAATTTTATATGCAGATTAAATTGTAAATTTGTGTGTATATTTTGTTGATTGTGCTGGATAAGTTCAACGTGTAATCATTATGTATACCACACACAGATTAAACATAAAATAGTATGCAGTATTTTAAATTAATTATATTCTCGTTACAAGTTATTAAATGTTAGATCACAATAAACGTAACCGATATAAATACATTTTCCGTATAATTAACTGAACACAGAAACATTTTTCAACATTGCAATGAGCTTCAGAAACGCCGTCCACAAATCTCTGCGCCGCCATTCTTATTTAGAACTTGACGCAAATGTACGAAACTTGAGCAATCAAAACAGATTCGCGGTCTCCCCATTTTCAGTAAGTCGCACGACATTTTTCACTGTGACGCCATTATGATGAAACTTTTAATCTACATTTTGTTTTTGGCAGTTATAACAACTACATTATTGCGATACCAGGCTTCAAGATGGCCACCATGATTTAATTTATTAGACAATATAAACAAATATCGATATTTTATCGCTAAATACTTTCGCAAGCTACTTAATTACTTATACTTTTGAAGACAATTGCAAAATTTATTTCAAACATGTTTACTTGTAATTATCGCAACGCAATGTGCGTTAACTCCGAAAATAAGACACAAATTAAATTTATTGAACAACTATTCTTATTATGGCAATTTTAATGGTAATTAATTGTTTTATATATAATAATAATAACAAATATGGTTGCCTGGAAGAGATTGCTGTTTAGCACTAAGGCCGCCTCTTGAACATTTGCTATTTGTTGTTTTGCTCCTCACATCCATCACACAAGGCAGTCTAAATATAAACTTTTATTTTTCAATACACTATATAATATCATCATATAGCATAGATACATCATACTTACTCATACTCTATTGGAATTTTGATTCCACCCTCTATCAAAAGATACTTATTTGAAAGTCACTTGAAGCTTATTAAGAAAGCAAGAAGAATCTTGGAAGTTCGGTATTTCACATCTAGCCAGCTCCTATGCTTTCGTTTTGCTCTAAGTTCTCGACCAATCCCATCAAAAATCAACTGATATCCTTTAACTATTTATTAATACATCATAAAATATTACAACATAGACACAACACAAAATTCCACCTTCTATCAAATGACATATGTTTGAAAGTCACTTGAAACTCTATATATCAAGAAGAATAGTCAAGAATCTTAGTAAGTCGGTATTTCACATCTAGCCAGCTCCTATGCTTTCGTTCTGCTCACAGCTCAGAATCGGAGCTATCAAATATCAGCTTAATCCTGTTGAGTTCTTACAGTCGTATTTCATATCGCTGGTGATGCCAATATTACGGCTCCAACAAAATTATAACAAAGAAATAAAGTGGAGTGTAGAGCAGACGTGGAAGTACTGAAAAATGCTCTCAAAAACAGTTTGCAATACTGATTTCTTTACACAATAAAGTCAATTTATGTCACCTGCGTCTTTACCAGAACTTTGCTATATGTATTTTTTGTGACAGTATATTAACAAACAAACAGCTACCTGATGCAATGTGGTTACAGCAGCCTCGTAGGTATATTGTGGTACGTGTTGACGGCATGAACGCGCAGGAGCGACTGACTCGTTTGCGTGTACTTGTGTTATGACCAAATCAGTGCTATGACCATAGATTCTTACAATTATGAACCATAAATTCAAGTTTCTTTTGGTGTTGTTGATCAGTAAAATAGCAGGAAAAAAAGAATTTGATCTCAAAGATATTATTTCAGGAAACGTAGCAACCGGATAAAATATATTATCCGCGCGCAAACATGATTCCGTCACGCCTTATCGCCTCACCAATAACCCTAGACGATCTTTGAATGAAATAAACCCACTGAGCGAAGGTCTAGAGATATCGCAAATAAATCTTTCTTCCATCCGAATACAAAGGAAACCTTTACAAGTTAAGCCAAACATGATCAATGCCCATTCAAATTTAACCCTTCAGGTATATTTAAGGTAACTAAGCAAATAATTTAAAAGGATGGAAGAGATTCTTTTTCTAAAGTTAAAACAGTTTTATTCGAATACAAACTGATTCTATGATTTATTCGGTAATAGTATTCTCGAGAATAGCAGGATAAAATTTCAGAAATTCAAATTGTGGTTATTTTTCAAATAAATAAATATTTCTTAAACTTACACCAATTAACCTAGTCCAATGTAAGCTTGTGTTATTGGATTTAGGGTAACGGATATACAGTTATTAGGACTATTTAGTAGATAGACATGAAGCTTGCACAAAATCCGTCGAGCGGTTCTTCATTTATCACATTCTTTGTAACAAATAAATTCAATTAATGCCGGATAATTTTGTTAATGGGGATTTTAGTGTCAAAAAAAACTATTTTTAAGATGGGGATTGTGCTGCCAAATTGAAACTTTTTTCAGTGTTGACAGTACAAGCATGTTGTTATGTCATTCATTCGGTCATTTCATCTTGGACGTGCATCGATTAAAGCAAATTGTCAGCGGTAATACCCTTATAGGGTGTCATATCTATACTAATATTATAAAGAAGTAAAGTTTGTGTGTTTGTATATTTGTTAAATTGTAAGGGGTAATCTCGGGATCTACTAAACCGATTTTAAAAATTCTTTCACCAATAGAAAGCCACATTATTGCTGAGTGTCATAGATTATATAAAACCGAAAAATAAAAAGGCTTTTATGTGGTAGCCCGTTTTGCAAAGTGAATCGGAGAAAAACCGGTCGAATGAAAGCGTTTCTTGCGAACGCTGCCTTAACTATGAAAGATATATTTTTGTGAAAAAATGTGGAGCTTAAAAATGCCTACAAAAAAGTCAACGACAGCTTATGTCTAACTTTTATATTTAAATTACAAAAAGTATATTTTTTTAACATTAGCATAGACAAATTAATTTTTTATATTAATAAAATAATTCAAATCATTAGGTCATATTTATTAGTCATACATTACGGAAAATTATGAATCTATGAAAACAAGTAAACTAATCGTCATAAGTGTGAAGGCCAAAGCAGCGGACGGCGCGCGATGGCTTCGTGTTTAATTCGATTCGCGTTCGTGCTCGCTTCGGGGATTATTAATATTATGTCCAACGAAGTGGGCACGGGTCAGCTAGTGTGTCTATAAAATATATTTTTTCTTTTTTTTTTTCCTTATTCGTACGTACGGACAAGGTTTTTGTTTTTTTTTGTTTATTATTTAAGCTTTTTTTTTGTTTTGTTTGTTGACGTCAATAAGTGCCTGTAAAGGTCTATGTTGAATAAATATTATTTTGATTTTGATTTTGATTTTTGATATGTAATATGTGGTTTGCAAACTCCTATAAAAATCACAGTGTATGTTGCCAATATGTGACATAAAATGTATGAAGGTGATTTCACCTTGTTATAAGTATTATTAGTGTAATTAGGCAATTGTAAAGTATTATTGATTTCTTAATATTGATTTGACGTCTAAACTAAAATTGACATATTCACTATTTAATTTAAAATAATGAAAATTGATTAATGTTATATTTAATTTTGTATAATGAATGATATACTTTTTATAATATGTTGAATTTCGCGCGCCTGCTTCTATAGATTTGTACGCCTTATATGGCCGAGCATAGTGATACTACATTGTTTGTGCCACCCGTATACTACCTATGTTTACAAATAAATGATTTGATTTGATTTGATAATTATTGCTTTTTGTCTATATTTTTAATCATATTGTTGAGTGCATTCATACAAACGGTGAATCTTGAATTTTGTCGGTGTTTATATGGTTTACAAGCTTTATTTGAATGAAATTGTCAAACAATGGTAAGTTTTGAACTGTTGAAATGAATTACATGTATGCATATGTTTCTTCATTTGAACATTTTTTTTATTCTTTTGTAACAATTGGAAGCACGTCGATTTAAAAATGAATTTAATATTATTATTGTTTTACTTAATACGAAGTATACCGTGCCTCTATTGTTGTAATAAAAATAAATGTATTTTGTCTCAAAAACTGCATTCAATGCCGTCATCAACCACATGATAAGAATTAAAGACACATTGTTTGATACAAATAATGAGTATAAATCTATCTTTATAGATAACTACAAAATACTTAGCCAGACACGTCAAAACCAACCTCGTTATAAAACATAGAAAACACTAAAACAGTTTCACAACCATGCCTCAGCAATGTGAAAAAAAATAGCACAGACCTATCGTTTTATAAGGCTCCGAGCTGAACAGATTGCCAATTACCGACGCCTGTGAATATGAGCGCAGAGCTGAACAAGCACTCCTGAACCTAGTTTTCAACTTTATTGGAAAAAATCAGTTCAGTTGAAGTCTCCGAATTCAATGAAGCACGTGCAAAGAATATTAATTTAAAGAGATCGTGTTATTATATTTTAGACGATCTCCGTAATCGAGTGGTTAGTACACCGGTTTATGGAGTCGCCATCTCCCGTCGTCCCGGGTTCGAGTCCCGGTGGGGGCAGATGTTTGTGTGACAAATGCGAGTATTTTTATCTTAATTATGGTTGGTAATGAATATTTCTGATAAAAAAATATTTATAATGTATATATAACAAATATATCAAGGGAAGTCTGAAAGTAGTTCTTATTGTTAAAAAATTGAGAAAAAAGAGGCTTTCCTGGAATGGTCACGTATTAACAAGATAATGATGATCATGTTACTAGGAAAGTTATGGATATGAAAGTGGATGGGCCTGTGGGGAGAGGAAAACCGAAGAATGGATAGACTGTATGAATATTGATATCTTGAAAAAGGGAATGAGTGTCGAAATAGCGAGTGATAGAGGAGAGTGGAAGAGGAAGACATGTGGCTCTGACCCCAAATAAAATTGGGAACAAGAGAAAGAAGAAGAAAGAAGAATATATGTATGTCTATCCGTTACCCTAGATCCTATAACACAAGTTGTTAATTATTTTGCAAAAAGTAACAAACGCTTCGTCTATCTATCTATATATCTAATTATGATTTTCAATTAAATTTGAATAGTGATATTCCAGCAGCGTAGTTCGTAACTGTATCAAAATAATGCATATTATATTGTACTAAATCAGTAAATAGATCGATGCCACATCGTTTGCTTAATCTATGCCGACGTGCAAGCGTATTAACGACCCAATCAAGTATGTTTCCCTGCTAATGAATTCGAGACATAATCTCGACGAACCCATTATAATAATTACTACGTTTGAAACTACGAGCATACATTCAATGGATCCAATTTGTATGGATAATGCGTGAGTGGCGTTGATTTTAATTATTTAAAAAAAACGTTAACGCGTGTATTCAAAAGTCGGAACCTTTATAGGATCATTTTGTTCTTTGACTGTCTACACCTTTTTTCTCACGAACGCGTGGAGGTATTAGGTTGAAATTTATATTAAAAAATACTAGCCGACACAACAAACTTCGTCCTGTCAAAAAGATTTGTAAAGTGGCAGTTTTCTGTTCCTACTTATTTTATAGATAATATCGCATAGCCAACCAAATTGCAAATAAGTCCAAATGAACTAGTACATTTTGTGACTATTCAATTTTGAAACGTAACATTAAATTCTCCAACGATCTATTCTGTGCTCTAACGCACACACACACACGCTGTTTTGATAGATATGATTGAATTTCAACTTTATATAGCGCTATTAAAACGCATATTGACTCTTTAATGTTTGAAACACACCTACATTGCTTGGGCAACAGGGAGTGATTGCAATATGAACTTTATACAATAATAATAAAGCTCAAATTGACTGTACGTATATATTAATTAGAAAAGGTTTGTATGTGAAAAAAGGCTTGTTTTTAAGGTTTTTCTGATAATTATTCGAGTTTTTTTCTTTTTATTGAAACTTTATGGAAAATCAAAATTAAATTTATTCAAATATGACTTTACAGAAAGCTCTTTTTCGAATCGTCCAAATATTTTTCCTACCACCCATTCAGGACGTATTTTTTTAGCTGACAAGAAGAATGGGCGCAAGAAACTTATCAGCCTTATCAAAAGGATTAACAACATTTACAATAAGTTATGTCGTTACCATACAACGTAATTTATACGGGTTGTTTAAAATTTATACGGGAAAACAAATATTTACACTGCATGCAATTTATTGTAGCTACAAGCTAAATAAATAGTAATCATGATGAACATAATAACAATCATTCACAATTCATTTACAACACTTATTCACAATAATTTACTTAGCAATAAAACTGATAAGGTAAAGATGTTGGATTATCTACCATTCATTGTTGGAATTATCTCTTCCAGAGAAAAGAAAATAATATACGATTTACCAAAATAAACATCTATTATTTTAACATAAAACAATTGAAATGAAATATATTTTTGACACATGAAAACAAACACCAATAAAACAGGTACAAACGTGCAAAGAAAGAATGAAAAGAAAGAAAAATGTTTATATGTTTATTTGGTACACAATAACAATATATACTTAATAATGAAATATAATGTATATGGGTACCAAAAAGGTCCCCACTGAGTAAAAGAGTAAACTGATATTCTGTGAGGCCAGATTCACGATTGGAGACGGCATTAGCCCAGCCACAAGCGTAGCCGTATCTCACTATTATCTTAATGCTAATTAGTAAAAATTAAAAATAAACACACAAGATAATGTCAAACCAACAAATAACTCAATCATAATATACACTATAAATAAGTAATAAATACCACATATAATATAATACTAATCCTGCGCAGACGAAATCATGGGCACCAACCAGTATATATATGTATATATATGTACACACACACATGTATACATACATATACGAAGGTAAAAATTCAACTAAACATATCTGTATCCTGCTATTTGTTATACGTGTATATTGATGAAAAGTTATCGAAAGATGATAAAATCTAATTCTTTTTAGTCGGTTCATTCAACATCCACGTGAGAAAAGAGAAAATACAAATATACTTAAATCCGCACAGAAATAAATAAATCGACGCAAACAATAACTAATCTATTGACATCACATTAATTAATCCTTATATGAATAGAACTTAGATACCCTCCATGCAAAACCTTACGCCATAGGTGAAACTTACAAAAATTGACATTAAACAGTTCTAAGGAAACATTGCATAGCGAAGCTTAAAGCTCTGTAAACTGGACGAGAAAAGTGCCTGAAGTTTTGCATTTTACGTCAATCTCGGTCGTGCCAGTTTTGCTTTGAAGCGAAGCTCACTTGAGATTAAAAGGCACACAGCTTCAATGAAAGCACCATTTGGCACTCAATGCGGGTACGCAGCACAAGTATCATTATAAAAACTACGATAGTGCGAATGAAATTTTTAGGTCTTGCGCGATTTGAACACATAGTATATATATTAGCATGTATATTATAGTATATATATTAGCATATATATTAGCATTAGACATGTAAGTCTAATAATGACTTAATCATTATTATTTTTCTTATCATTATTATTTTATTGCCCTTAGCTCCCTTAGGCCGTCTGCTCGTTTACCCTTCCATCCCAGCCATTATCCCAGTCGAGCCTCCTCATTCCGTCTGGACATAAAGCATTTGGTTGCGGTGGTATAGAGGCTGAGAATCCTACATGGATATGCAGGATTCTCAGCCTCTAAGAAAGAAAAAAAAATCTGCTTGTTTAACCCCCTATTACTCATATTATTAAGAACTAGCTGTGCCCACGACTTCGTCCGTAATCGTAATTTTAGGTAGCATACCTACTTAGATTAGATATTATAAAATATTCATTTTCATTTTATTGCTATTTGCTGTTATATAGGTGGTTCATAATTTGAGCACACTGAGAATAAACAAATCAAATATTAGTATTTGATTTGAAATTATGAACTAAGGTTACAGCTGAAAATCAGTAAATTTGCTTGTAACTCCAAGCAAATATTACGCTGAGCTGTCTCCTTATTTTGCGTGCTGTGACGCACACACACACACACACCATATTATTATTCAATGACTAAACCACAAAGGTAGATATCAAAAAAATATCCGTAACCCAGCGTATAAATATAGAAACAAATACTACCCTCCAATTCTCATAGCATTCTAAGCTCGATAATTCATTTGAATTTCAAAAAGGGCCAGAAATATTTTCATCGCTCCTCAATATATGCGATATCGGGAAACATCACAATATAAACGCCCCATCGTATTTGTATAAACGGATTCCCTTCGCCTGCTTATTTCGCGTTGCCAGTTGTTTCAGTCGACCCGATCCGTTTGTTTGCAAATTTTATTGCCGAGGGTCTAGGCTCAGCGTGACGTATCCTGAAACTGCTTGGTGATATGAACAGAAGCAGTAGGTCAGGTGTGGTTGATAGCTATCGCTAAGGATCGTTACGTTGCCAAATAATTTGACTGTAGTAAATAACATTATGTTACTGTAGCTTTTGTAGATGAAATGTGAACGTGGTTAACCTTGTAAAGGATGTTGGGTTGAGACTATTTATTTGAGGCCAGCTTCTAATTGATGAGTCTGTAAAAATACAGGGACAAAAAAATTACCGTTGCCGTCATTCCAGTACAAGGTCTCCCGCCGTAGACTTGTGAACCAATGGCGTAGCATCATTTGACGTGCAAAAGAGATTGTAAAAATCCTATTTGAAGAATAAATGTTTAATTTTACGATTTTTTTATCGGGTGATTACGGTGTTAAATTCGCATCCTTAACAATTCTTAATTCAAACACCCATTACTACAAGCGACAAAGTAGTTTAGCTCCTTAAAACAATGTCTAATAATGAAACATGCGCCGAATGCGAATCGATTTTCAACCGATGAGAAATAACGTAATATTCGTTCATCACATTAACGTTACGTTTACCTATATAATTAATATTATTAGATAGGTAAACGTAACGTTAATGTGATGAACCTGGAGCTTTTGCTAATAGGAAGTAACTAATCGAGATCCACCACCA
This sequence comes from Scirpophaga incertulas, assembly GCA_036419045.1. Classification (NCBI taxonomy): domain Eukaryota; kingdom Metazoa; phylum Arthropoda; class Insecta; order Lepidoptera; family Crambidae; genus Scirpophaga; species Scirpophaga incertulas. The sequence continues at coordinate 21,792,597 of CM071631.1, read as the reverse complement.
AGAGTTGGAGAAGAAAAGTTATTTTCTAAAACCACACAATAATAATGTTTACAGCAATATAAGGAAGTATAGCCATTAATTATTGATTCTATTCTGTTAAAAAAAAATATTATTAAGGTCGTTAAAAATTTTGAAAGAATGCCAAGTCAAAGGAAAATATTAATGAAAGTTGAGGAACTTAGATTAATATTGTTATTTTTATTACATAATGCAGCCTAAAATTGTACGTTTGCATACTATTATTAATTGGAGAACTTCAATCAACTTAAACCTTAAGTGCCTATATTCTGTGCAAATAAATATGTTTGATTTGATTTGATTATATTATTATTTGTGTATTACATGTATTGTTTTTATGTATTTTATTACACTTTGTATACACTACATTATATTAAATAAATAATAAATATTTAGATTATAATATAGAATGTATTTTTATGTAGACATACACTTTAGTGTGACCTGACTATTCTAATACTTACACTGCCATGGCTTGACTAGAAGAAATTCCTATTGGAGATAATTCCGCTAATTGTTACATCGAATTTAGTTTTATATTGTCCTTACCTTTTTTAAGTAAATTCCTCACTATATTAGTAGATTTCTTGTATACTTAACACCAGTAACATCGAATTAAATCATTATTTACGGATAATGATTCCTGTATAGTTTGTTCACTTGATTCGATTTAACCTTCTGCGACCCTACATTTTCCAATTCTATAGAATTATATTGGCTTTCGTTCAATCTATATTTTAGAGGTGCGTGTTACAGCGACATTATACATTTGTTACATAAATTTGACAGAGACAATTTTTATTACATTTTTATGGGACGCCCTTCATTAAATTTGAATACTGTGCTTAATAAGTGCTAAATTGAGGATTCAGTGGAAAAAGCAATATAAATACGAAATTATTGCGATTTCGCTCGAATCAAATACGTATGAAAGCACCAAGATTCGCCATATTCATAACTTCTTCGATTTACGAACAATTTTGACTTTATAACCAAGTACAAGGTTACACACAACACTGGCAATAATGACAAAGAACATAGAAATATATATCCCAACTAATATTATAAATGCGAAAGTAACTCTATCTGTCTGTCTGTTACGCTTTCCGGCTTAAACCTCGCAACCGATTTTGATGAAATTTGGTACAGACAATCTTTAGACCCTGAGACAGAACATAGGCTACTTTTGATTTTGGAAAAAAGGGATGAAGGGGTTGAAATAGAGGTTGAAAGTTTGTATGGGATTTCTTAATTTTAAAAGATAAAATCATGAAACTATATATTTAAGCACTTGATATGAAATCATTAAACATTCGTTCTAGCATTTTCGAAATTTCGACTAGCTAGAGGGTGAAATAAGGGTTGAAAGTTAGTATGCAAGTTCGTCAAACATGACGTCATAAGAAACAAAAAATCGTTTGCTCTAGAATTTTGAAATTTTTACCAGTGTGGGGGTGAAATAGGGGTTGAATTGAAGATAAGACCATGAATCTTGGTACCTTAGACATAAGGGACCAGGATTGACAATAACTAATTTCACGTGGGCGAAGCCGCGGGCGAAAACTAGTTAATTAATAAATTAATTACTTTAAGATGTAAATGGCTTATGCTAGGTCAAGCCTGTATTACAAAAGTCTGTGGTTCGGTAATAGAAATAGCATTTGTAAACTCATACATGGTGAGATAGTCATGACACAGAACATTTGAGAATAACTATTTACATTATTTTCTATCACAATTTTTTCTTGTTCTATACTTGTTAAGGTATATAAGGTATAAGGTCAAACGGGCTGGTTTCCGCAACTCGACGTCTAAGCGCCTATTTTGCGTGTGTGGGAATGATGTTGTTGCTATTCTCGCCAGCTTAGCTCGTCCAGAAATTTCAATAAGTTTTTTAACTTACCGAAAACCTCCGGCAGTGAGCTCGGCTGTCCGAGACCCGGTAGTCCACCACACCTGGACACTCCATGATCACATGTGCGGCCGTTTCTTCTGCCTCCAAGCGTGCTCTGCACATGGGGCTGTCAGTGAAACCTAGGTTGAAGAGGTGTTTGTTAAAAGGTCCGTGGCCAGTTATTGCCGCGGTTATCTGATTGAGTTGTTTCCTGTTTAGTTTAAGGATGTTCTTTGACAGTTTTGTGTTTATTTCTGGTAATGCAGCCTTTGTTTGCTTGCAGTCTTCAGTGTTTCTCCAGGTCTCGCTATGGAGCTGCTTAGTTTTGTTTCTTATTTGGTTTTTAGACCATTGTTTGGGGAGAGGCACTATTGGTTCTGGTCCGTAGACCTTCATTCCTGATCCTCTTCGAGCTAACTCGTCCGCTTTGTCGTTGCCGCACGAGTTGCTGTGACCTTTTATCGATTGTAGGGTGATGAGGTTATCCCTCCCTGCCATGATCAAGACGTGGTGACATTCGTGGATTAATGTAGAGTAGCATTTTCTATACTTGTTATTTTAGTCTTAAGTCTCGGATGTTGTTCACAGCAAATCTGCAACCTTCATAAAAATCATAATGTATGTTGCCAGCATGACTTGTCCGATCCGCCCGACCCCTCACCCATCACCCGCGCAAACGAATCCCTTCCGCCGGCCACCAACCGCGTCATCCCTCGCACCACACACCCACGTCTCTGGCTCACACACCGCGCTCGCGACGCCTCGGGCCACACACCCTCGTCAAACATATACCCGGTACCGTCACGTACCGGGTAGATTCTCACCCTCCACTACACGGCGAATTTGAGCGTTCGAGCCACTAGACGGCGCGCTCAAGTTGCGACGACTCCTTTGTACCAACCCTAACGACTCCGGAACGGTCGCCGGTGTCGTTAGCAGGCAAGGCGTCGAACCTTCTGTTCGTGCGCCTTCCACAAACACACTTATTGCAAAGCTGAACATAGCCATCTGAGGTATCAGCATAAGTCCGTCCAAAAAAAAAAAGTTGTCAGCATGATATTATAGTTTATATTCCACACTCAGTATTTGAATATTATTCATGTATTTTTTTTTTCTTATACTTCTATGTTTGTATGTTTACACTATAAATTTTCGGAAATTATTGGTAAACACTAAACCCTCCGGTTGTAGCAGAATACCAGTGCACATCCTTTTGTCAGTAATTCCAATCACTAAGCTACGACCCTTTTATACTTTTACAGCGCACACAACTTTAGTTGGTACTGGGTTGTTATTTTAACCGCTGCTCATGGACTTAAGCAATTCCAGGAGTGGAAACAGCTAAGCCGCTGCCTACCGTGGCACATCGATGTGTTTCGATGTGAAGGGTAAGGCAGGCAGTGACATGACTGGGTACTGTGACTTTACATCTTGTGTTACATCTAGATAGATATAATAGATAAATAGGTAGATAAAATATTTATTTACCACCACAAACAAACTTAAATTAAATTTTCTTAACGCTTCACATCAAGTGTGCTGCTGCTCGTCTGCCACGTACGGCAATAAAAAAAAATCGATGTCAAAACTGCTATTTTGCACCCATGCAGAAGACCCTCGTATCCCTCCGAAGGATGGAATTGTCCCTTTACTCATAATTACATACATCTCATATACATATTTAGATTGTTAAAGACAGTTGAACAAATATGTAATAGTATTCATCAGAAGTGAAGATAGTGTAGATAAAAACATTAGCGCTAATCCAATTTGTTTTTTTTCGATTATTTTGACCGTCAGTAACACTCTGTATAGTCCGACCGAAGACACGACTCTGTTCTAATTCAGTGTGATTACGCCTTAATCAACTTCGCTGGGCCAGTGTGAGTTTCCAAATTGACATATAGTCGCTTAACGAACAACACCACTTAAGTCTAAAATTACAAGCTTTTACATTTGAATGTCACAAGTCATAAATGTCATAAATAGGTAATTTATAAACAACGCGCTCTGAGGGGTAATAATTAATAAAGAAATTAATCATTACCACTCAGGGCGCCTTTATAATATTAATTTAAAAATCAGTTTTTATTTTTCTCCAGTGTAAACTTTATTTATTAGATATGCGTGGTGTATATTTGTTAAGTGACAATATTTCTTTAATTTAATTTGTAGGTAGGTGTTCCATTAGTCTCACAATACCATATAAACTCCATATAGCGAAATTTTATTTAATGGAAAACTCTTTATAGTGTAGAATTTGTTAAGATTTGTTTACCATGTTATCGTAGTATTGAAACACTCTTTATAGCGCAGCGACCACTCTCAAGAGCGAAATAATACGTCGCTATTTAGACTCCTATAAACATTTATTTCACTGATTTATTTTTAACACATTACTAATACAGAGTCACAAATATTTCATACCTACAACTCAATACTTAGAGATGTGTCTATTTATTATTTAGCGTGTGTTTGCTTAGAATTTTTCTACATCGATGGAACGTTTCAAAAAACACATTGACACGAGTCAAATTCAAACCTCCCGTGGCCGGGGGGCGTCGTCGGTGGAGGAGATCGGGGGAGGTATTGAAGTGCCCTTGAGGAGGGCTCCCCTGCATCAGCAGGGGAGCGGAGGCTGGGGGTCTCCGGAAGTCGATTATCGTTCTCGGGGGCTCCCTACATGCCTAAGGAAGGCCATACAGGACGTTTTCAGCGGATAGTGTCCCTTGAACGCACGATGGCGCGGGCGCGCACGTAGGCATGCGTGCACGCGGTGGCGAGCGTTCGGGATGGGATCTGTTCAGTGTATACGTCCATAAACGGAAGTTTTACCTGGTAAAAAAAAAGGAAAAAGGTCCCCCTGAGCCAGTTTTGTTTTACACAGTGTTTTGTTTTACACTGAAGTCACCAACAGACGATATAAAGAAGAAAGAAGGGAATCATACAAAAAATTATCTCTTAAAAACATTATTAGTTCTGAAGAAACGCCAAGCAACACCTGTAAGTATAGCATAATCGCTTGCATCAGGAATGAACCGCAATGAAGATGAGATGGCGCTATACGCTTTAATAACGCTATCTCTCTCTATCTCGGGAATTATTCTATAGGTTTAAATTTCGCTATGAAATATTACAAAACAAGACACGTTGATTTTTACAGCATCAACGGACCATAGTCTGAAGTATTACATTTTAATTTAAATTGACAGACAAACGCATAGAAAGACAACATAACAATTCAATATGGGTTCCGTTAAGATATAGAACCCTAAAAATATGCTAAAGAGCGCTATGAAAGCTCTTCGCTGACTGCACTTATTCTAGTCGTGTTAAAGCATTATCTTTTCCAAGCGACAGCGATAAAAGCTTTCAACAAGTTTCCGATTCATTTGAATCGTCCCTTAGGGCCCGTGTTTGTGTTACAATTATGTATTTATGTTTCAACTTCGTTTATTGGCCTCGTTAGGGGAGCAAATAGATGGACTCGTTTAGACATTTAAGTACATAGATACCATTAGATTTGCAATAGAAAAGAAAATTCATACATTACTTTTTAAGCCTAGAGTGCATGTTTTTATTACAATTAAATTTATAAGGATATTTAAAATTTCTATAAGAAAAATCTCTAAAAGTACCCGCTACTACATTACGTCAAATTTTTGTACATTATTGACTACAACTTTATGACAACAAATTTTATTGCTCTCAAAATTACGTTATTACTTACTTTAATGTCTATTGACGTGTGTGTAAAAATTCGTAATGTTTGCTCTCTTGGTTATTAAATACATAAGGAAAACGATTTACTTAGTATGGAATAAGCCAAATTCTTTGAAATCTCCACACAAATCTGTAATTTCATACTTTAACCGTTTATGTGTAATTTTATACTTTTACTTACACTTTTTATTACACATTTCTGTCGTCGAACTATGCTCAAAGTCAGCTAAGCCCTTGCACGTTAAAAAAATATCAACGAATGCCAAGCATGTCCAGCCTGAAGGCCCAATATTCGCTCGTCCAAACCTATTAATATGCGATGGATTGTCAGCCACACGTGCCGCCGCCATTTCCAATATTCCAGGAAAAAACAAAAATAATTATTCGCCTGACATACATACGGGAAGGCAAAAAAATATGTTTGCTCTTGCTTCTACTTATCACTATCAATATTAATTCGTTTATTTAACGAAACTTGTACCACTAGTATTTAATAAGTATAGTAATAGTAATTAATAAGTATTTAGTAACAGTATTTAAAAAGCTCAACAAGTTAAACTTTAGAATTCTCTTCACTCACTGAACTGCAAAAAAGGATATCACAGTGTCCATGATGTATTTTAATAAACAAACATTCACTCAAAATCAAAATCAAAATTAACTTTATTAAAATATGACTTTATAGAAAGCTGTTTTGAATTGTCCAAATTTTTTTCCCTATCACCCATTCAGGACGTATTTTTACCTGATAAGAAGAATAATAACATTTACAATAAATTATGTCGTTACAATAAAACGTACATACATTTGTGTCTACAATTTATACGGGAAAACAAATATTTACACTTTAGAATGTCTTCAAATCAATACCATCAACATGATTTAAATAATCATTGACTTTGTAATAGCCCTTACTCAATAGCGTCTTTTAACATGTACCTTGAACTTATGAAAAGGCAATTCAGCTACACTATGTGGAATCTCGTTATAAAAATTAATACATTTGCCCATAAACGGACCTCTAGTTTTTTGTAGCCTGTATGTTTGAACGGCAAGTTTATTTTTATTTCTTGTGTTTAAATTATAAAAGATACATTACAATCTTGAGTACAAAAAACCAATAATTGCATAAAAGATTTATAACAATCACAGTCTAAAATAATTTCTCTTATAAAATACATTGATTAATAAACAATACCAAACACAAAAGCAAATAAACCAGACTCCTTCAAAACGGCCTGACCGATTTTTATGCAATTTTATATGCATATTCAGTAGATCTGAGAATCGGCTCTTACCTTTTTTTCATATCCCTATCCCTATAAGGGTTATCCACCCCTAACATTTTTTTATTTATTTCAGGACTATTCGTTTTATTTTTGTATAATGTGGCATCAAGAAAATCAATACAACCCAAAATGTTCACCTATCCATCAAAAACCCCTTTTTTAATAGTAATTTTGATAAGTTAGTTTTTTTGTACGCTCAAAATTCCCTAGAAATAATTTATACAGTAAGACAACGTTAGTCGGGTCAACTCGTTCGTATAACACCATTGCTTTCAAAGCATTTGAAATTCACTACACTAAATGTGGGCATAAGTTCTGCGCGATGTTTATTTAGGATATTTCCCTAACGCTCTCAAGTTCAATTTGTGAGCTGAATTTTATATTTGATTCAAATATCTCCTGTCATGGACTATGTTTATTTCAAGGTCTCTAACAAGGTAGTAGTTAGTACGATAACATAATATAGAAGGAACTAGTGTAGTTCTTTCCATATAACCCTAGTATTATTTATATATCTATATTAGTAGTACATTGATAAATGTTTTTTAGTACAAGGATCTTTTTAGTAAAAAGTCTCCAGCTATAGATTTGTTAACCAATAAAATAGCTTCTTGGATGTTCAAAAGTAATATATACCTTAATTAAATAACACTGTTAAGGACTTTTCTTGTCATTTATTTTAACAATTAAGTGAACACTTAACTTTGTTTTATATAGAACTTACTCAATGCTTAATGACCCAATGTTTGTGTATAGCAAATGCAAAAAAAATACATCTTCGCTTAATATAATTATAGATTAAATTTTTACTTAAAATTTAATTTGTATAAATTTTAGATGTAACTGTTAGTGTGCCAAATAAGAAAGTTAATATTTGTGTTGCGTTTCGTGTAAATTATATAACACTTGCTCTCTATGTTTTATAAAAATATACACCAATTTGTTTTTATCGTAAATTTTTCTACGATTATCGGTAATAGAATTAACATAAAATTGTCAATAAGATTGCAAGGGAGACTTAATCGTGCCCTCATGATTTAGTAAAGTCGCCAAATTTGTACGAGCGCTTAAACAAAATTCCACGTATCTTTGTCACTTGTACGTTGTACGTTTACATGTATACTTTCTATATTTCAAAAAAATACATTTAACGTAAGTTGTGTTCGTTTTATTCGGAGTATAAAATTTAAATAATATTATAGGCTAAAAATTAAACCGAAATTTGCCTAATCTAAAATTTGTCTAATCTAGCCTATTTAGAATAAGTATTAAGTAAGATTTAGAATAATAGAGAGATAAGCGTAATTTTTTTGGATACCAACTTAATTTAGTCTGGTATTTACTGAATTTAGAATAATAGAGAGATAAGCGTAATTTGCATTGTCCGTATACGGTTTTCAACTGTATCAGATAACAAAGTTAGTCCACCAATAAACCCAGTAATTATTTACTGCGAATAAAATAACAGCATCCCACAAAAAATATCGAATCGTCCCTTTCCCACAGATTTCTTTTAATTGAGTTTAAATGCACGAATGTCATAATATTAAAATTTGTGTTCACATTTGAATTTAAAAGAGAACACACGGCGACAATTATGGGCCGTAATGCGTAGTCATTAAGCGCGTTTTCCAATGTGTTTTCGGTTCACTTGTGAAAATTTTAAATAGGTTTAGGGGGTAATTGCCGAAGCCTTCCGCCGCAAATGTTGAGATAACAACTAATGTGTTTTGACTGGGACAAAATAAACGCAATTATTAAAGATGTTTTATATCTGATCAAAAATATAATTGTCCTGATAGGTACGAATACTTTAAATTTAATTACACTTTTTTTTCTTATGGATGTAAAGATCTGGGGTTTGAGGGATGGGGTTTTATTTTCCCTGATGATAAAATTGAAGGTAAAAGAGTCTTCGTCTCCTAAACTCCTCAGTAACTAAGTGCTTGGCCATTTTACTTCAAATTATCAGGTCAAACCATAGTATACATATTATACAAATAAAATAAAATTTTATTACTCAATAATAAATATTGATTTATTTATCAACTTTGATTGATAAATAAATCAATATTAATTAAAAATAACTTTTAACTAAACAGTATATAGGTACATTTACATTATAATATATACATAAGCAGTAATAAAGTTTTTCACGTGAAAACGAAAATATCATTTGATGTAGTTATTTAGTGTTATAACAAAATAACATAAAATACCCAAAGATGAAGTTACAAACAAAAGTAGACAAAAGAGAACAAATTATGTGAAAATGTAAGTATATTAGATACTATAAATAAAAACGAAGATGAATCTATTGTGGATGTGTGTACACTATTAATGTAGTGAATGTGTGTGTGTGTGTACGTATGACATAATTAATAAGTTTAGGTTGCATACTATACAGAAAAGTACAAAAGAACATATAAATAATGAGATATATATTTTGTGCGCGCATTATCGTTTCATTAGCACGCATTCTGTGAGAGTGTGTGTTTATATTTTATATATTGCTTGGTATATGATGATTATTATTTTATTTATTTACGTAATTTCTTAAAGAATGTTGGTTGCAACCAGTTGTCGTTTTTTGGAGCGGGACGCATTCCGGAACTAACATGATTTTTGTGATAACGAGAATAGGCTGACGTATTGAAAAAAAAAAAGAAAAAGAATTTTTGACGAATATTTATATGTATTACTGTAAAACAAGGATTTAAACATGTATTTTAATGCAAGCCTCACGGTAAGTAACCTACATTTGGAACATATATATAAAATGGGTTTCGTAATGATTTTCGTTTCGATTATCATGGAAAATCCCCCGCCCCCCTTCGTTAAATTTGGAACTTGCGTTCCGGTAATGGCGACTGAGAAAAATCTAAAAAAGAAACATCGAAAAGAGATAAGATCACTTTTACGTGTTTGTATTAGTATATTTATATTGTTCTTTTTTAATGTAAATTAAACAGTTCATAGTAAAATGAAGATCCTCAAACAATAGTAAAAATTTACTTTATATTAACTTTTTTCTATTTAGGAACGAAGCAAAGAATCCCTATAAGGAGGCAGGAAGCCCGACAAAGAAAGCACCCAGCAGCCAAGTGCCGCGGAAATTATGTTGAACTCACACTGACCCGACGCGACTCGACTCAACCAACAAAACTGAGCCTTCATACCTTAGTCCAATGACCTTAGGCCTGACAGTGTGAGACACCGCTTCTCTGGAATATTGCCTGAGCCCAGGAATATTCTCAAACAAAACGTTATTTTTTTTAATACAGCAATAAACAACATCACCGACGCAAACGCGTCTGTTTCTCAACAATATTCACGGTTTATTTCAAAAGGCTACCAATGAAAATCTTGATTATATTTTTCGCACCTTTCCCGTTACGGAACGATTGCATCCGCCATTGGCTGTTCAATCATTATACAAGTAAAACAGTAGGCTAACTTTATGACATGAAGTCGGCGTTTGGTTGAAATTTAAACGTAGCTACAGTTGCACTGTTCTGTTTAAATATTGACATTTTAGGTAGGGCAAGAAGTAGCCTTAAAATTATGCTCAATTACAGTATCTTGAAAGTGGTAAGAAATAGTTTTAGTACGTAAAACCTACGTAAGTATAACGGAACGCAATTTCGATTGCGAAACAATTGTGACTGTATTCTCCACTTACCCTAATCTTATCCTTAATGGGACTGAATTGTCATTCACAGACTTCCTTCGCTTCCGTAGTTCTGATCGGTATCTAGGGTCGAACACTTCAACTCCCCTAAACGTGAACGTCGGAAGTGCAGCTACGAACTACGCGCTACCGTAGTCGTGTATCATACAATCTCACCAAATACGGAGAAAATACAATTAAGAGTGGAATCAGGACGCGTCCAATAAATCCAATACGCAGGGTGACGTGAATCAGGTCGATTCCAATTTACTTTACATTTCATAATTGTTTCCCCCGTTAAGTTTCAATATCTTTAAATAACAAGTAACAAATTCGATTTAATTAGGTGTTTTCTAAAATTAGTATTGTTTTTCATCTCATTTATATAACACAATAAAATAGATAGATAGATAGATAATGAGTTTATTTTCTTACAACATACACATTCATACATATTACATGGAATACTATTTTACAAAGAAATTTTCAGTAGAAATGGATGTATGTGTGTGCAGTGGCAAGAAGAGTCACGGCCCTGTGTGTAGTTGTCTGACGACAAGAACACCGATTTATAGCCCGTCACCCAGAGATGAAATGCGAGTACGGCTAACTGTGCTATTTAAACTTAAGCAAGTAGGACCTATGCTTGGGCGTGTGTGTGTCACACACACACACGCCCATTAGCGAAAGAAACATGTACATAAAAATGTAATATAAAGAATAAAATATATAAGTAAATTATAATGAAAAAAACTCAGATCACTGCGCCAGTGATGTGATACACTACTATTAAGTCGGAATACCTTACATCTGTTGTGCAAGTAAATGAGAATGTAAACTTTGTTTCTTTGTTTGAAAGTACTTTTAGAAGTATGGTTCCGAATGGGTGGCTGGTGGCGGCTAATCAATAATTGTTGACGTTTTATATAAATATTTACAGATTACTAAAGCTCTTATAAAATTCGTAAATATTTACAGATTACTAAATACAGAAAACTAAAGCTCTGTTTGAATAACTCTTGAATTTGAAAATGGATTAAACTTTTGAATTAAAACTCTCACTAGGTAAATAATTGTCGCGAGGCACGCACGTGTGGATGTCGAGATGGCATACTTTAATACCTACACTATGGTCAATGTCAAGCGAGCATTTCCCAAGAAAATTAAACAGACGCCGGGCTTTCACCTGACGCTAAATCTAAAGGTGAGACTTTTTGCCGCTGTTATTCTGTCGCTACTCATATTTCATAAGTAATAATTTCATTTTTCACAGCGCTGTTTATTTAAATATTTACCTCTTATTTGTCTACTTTAATAACAACATAAAGTCATACAGTTACATATACACTTCTTTCCCATGCGGGTCAGCAGATATCAACGTTATCTTGTTATGATCCAAACATACTTCTGTAACTTCCTCCACTTTCATAAATAATTTCATCTACCCGTCGGTTACTCTCTCTTAAACTACTCTCTTTCATCAGTCATCTTTTATCCATTCGTTCTACGTGCCTAAACCATCTAAGCATTTTCTTCTAAATTTTTGTCACTATATATTCATTCAAACTACACATTTCCCTTATCACACTGTTGCGCAATTTATCCTTTGAAAGGAATCAGTGTCTTTGGCTTCAGTGTCAAACTCTGAATCTCGATTGGATGAATTATGCTTTATAAAAGGAATATTCTTTTGCCACACCCAGTTTTCACTTCCATATTTAAGCGTAGGGACCAGCACGCCTCCATGAAGAGGCAGACCTGCTTTTTTGACATGGCCTGCTAATGAAGCCATTCATAGCCCCATTTACTTTATTTATTGCCATTACTCTTCATTCAATGTTAGACTCATATTTACATTATCTTGTAAACATAGATCCCAGATATACAAACTCACTTAATCTAAACATTTGCTTCCGATATGTCATAATGTAGAGAATAAATGACTTTTATTGTATAAAATTATTTAAATTAAACACACGTGTAATTAAAAATTAATAACAAATAATCTAAAAATATATATTTTTTACACTTCCTTATAAGTTCTCTCTGAAATGGCTCATTAGTAAGACATGAATTTTGCAAAAAATAACCAACTGTCAATGAGCAATCCCTTATTATCACTTTTAATCACGATTCAGTTTAGGAACTACATTATACGTATTATTAATATGTCGTCTTTGTGATTCAGATTCGTCTACTTTAGACAGCGATTCAGTTAAGACCCAATCGGATATTTCATAATGTTTATGTGATTTAATACCACATTGTTATTAATCTATGTACGTGAAACAAACTAAGCTGTAATTTGTAAGCTTCTAGAGAAAATTGTGAAATATATGATCGTTAAACTGTAGCTTGACCATTTAAAGTATAATTTAAATAAAGGTACATAGATACAATACATACACAAACAAAGATACAAGATACAATACATATCTACGTATTATTAGATATTTACATATCTATCGGTAGTAATTACAGAATAGTCAGCAATTCAATAAAAGAATATAATGAAATTTCAAATGAGATTCAGATAAAACAAGTCAATAGTTCGAAATAGATCACAAACATATAATAAATAGAATGAAAATTGAATCAGTTCGTTTCATGTCATTTATACTTTGACTACTCTCAATCTGTAACATTTATTTACACCGTGAACACATTTTCACGCACTTTTTCACTGTTGGATAAATCTAAAAACACAATCAACACAAATTAAATTAAAAGTAATGAACTTGTTAAAATTCAAATATACTCTTCGATAACATTGACAGCAACATTCAAATGTTGAATCAACGAATGCCGTAATGATGCATCAAGGATAGATGCACGATGCATTATGCATTAGCCAGAGTGCGAGCTCACGGGACGTTCCCAACCGCCATTTTAATTAACCACCAGCGGACAACCAAACACTGCAAACAGACGGGATGTGATTAAGCGAACAGTCGCCTATTAAAGCCACAATGAGCTGGATATCGCTAAATACTGCTCACAAAGGCCTAATTAGAGACACCAAAAGAAAGCTATTTTACCAAAAGTCATGAATATTAAACGGTCTATTACGAGTTTTCGTAAGTTTGTCACCAGTGGCAAGTATTCCGGTCACGCATGCGTTCAAAACAATGACAGCTCCTAATCGGCAGATTGCGCAATCAATGATCCTTTCCTTGCCTTAGGAGGCCAATGTCGTGGTTCACTTGCTTAGAATATCGATTATGAAGGAGACGATGACACATCCGGACTTTGCGGAAACACCGGCAAAAAGTCTCATGTCTCTGGAGAACGTATATAAACATGACATGCACCAGACACAGCATCATTCGTTTTAAGTCAGCCGACGAAACAACATCAAGTAAACATGAAGAAATTCGTTTGTGTACTCTTCCTTACAGCCACCGTAATGGCTGAGCCTCCTCGCTACCGATTTGCGAGGTTCGGTTCTGAAAGGCAAGAGCTTGCTGAAGGTAACGACAAAGAGCCAACTTCTAAGAGTGCAGAAGCTCCATACGCAGCTGCTGGATTCAAACCCGCCAAAGAGTTTAATCTGCCATCCCGACAAGAACTCTTACCACCTGCAACGTCATATGGTACTCCAGACGACAGTTACGGAGCTCCATTCAAAACCTACACAGCTCCTCAAGTGGAATATGGTGTTCCTGAAACCAAAGCCAAAGAAAGCGATGGCGAAGAGAAGAAGGCAAAAGCTGAAGAAGGAAGTGCAGGGGAAGCAGAAAGTTTGAAAGAAGAAAAGAAAGAAAAAAGTGGGAAATTGGAGGAAGCACCCCAGGAAAGTTCTGATGTGGTGAGCGCTCAAGGAGCATATTACGTGCTCTTGCCAGGTTCACAGCTTCAAAGAATTCAGTTCCAAACTGAGAACGACATCCGCAACATGGCATATACCGCTCGTCTGCAGTACAGGAATGAGGATCGCGCTCCCCTGTTTGTGTATACTGCCGTTCCGCAATACCAGTCGGCTGCATACGTGCAGCTAGTGTAATTTGAAATATATTTTATCGCGGCAAATTCAAATGTAGATTTAAACGGATGAAGCGTGCAGGCAAATGTATCGAGTGAAATTTCAAGGAAACCGTGAACTTTTTTACCGTTACCTAATTTATTCTAAGCTAAATAAAAGATATGAGTAACCCGAGCGCGTCCATTTTATTATTCAATCCTCCGGAGCTGTCAACCTCATAACCCGTGGACTTGTCGCTACGCTAATGTTTGTTAACTTCAAGACAATTAACATAACAAAGTTCCACCGATTTGGTAATTTCAAACAGTTTTACTTTCTTGTTTGTTCTACTTTTATTCAGCTTTGAAATTCAATTTGTGTACTGAGTACCAGTGGATGTGTTAACAAAGTAGCTGTAAAGAAGAAATTATCTAGAGGAATAAGGAAAGTTATAAATTATCCAATTTACGACGACTTTTAAATAGCTTCCAATTTAGGTTGAGACAATTAACTTCGTAACTTCGAAGGTTTTACTCTCATATTCTTGTTGTAATCTCATATTATATTGTTCTGTAATTATCAGTACATTTGCATGAAAATAACTTGATTGCTACTCTGCCTCTGCCTCAGCGAAATTACTAACATCATAGTTTCCTCCATTAACGATTAAATCAATGACCTCTCCTGGCATGTTTAAGTCATGCATAAGAATTCCATATGGGGTTTGTTCC
This sequence comes from Scirpophaga incertulas, assembly GCA_036419045.1. Taxonomy (NCBI): domain Eukaryota; kingdom Metazoa; phylum Arthropoda; class Insecta; order Lepidoptera; family Crambidae; genus Scirpophaga; species Scirpophaga incertulas. The sequence goes on along the minus strand of CM071631.1, from coordinate 21,777,311 downwards.
ACCATTGTTTCCCGACAAAGCGTCCTACGAGCTCGCGGCTTTGCGGCATTTAAAGGAAACACCCATTAATTTTATACGTGTATTTAAGATTCCTTTAACGTGACGTGATAAATTTATCGCTTTATATCGCTCCACGACTTAATTCAGTAATAAACGATGAATTATTTGAACTTATGTTGCTATGGAAGAGATTTAAGGGCATTTCAAAGTACAACTAATTATGGACCATCAAATAAATTTTAATAAATAAAAAATGTGTGACGATCCTTTATTACGGATCGTTACACATTTTACTTTATACTAATTAAGATCCCTTCTGTTGCATTGTGCTTTTATTAGTAATTTACTTTTATAATGACAAGCTTGACGTATTTTATTTGTCATAATAATTCTATACAACAGTAGACTTTTGTATTTGTTTTGTCCACCTTAATAAAATGTCATCTAATAAACAATTATACTTGCTAGTATAATTGTTTATTTGCTATTTGTAATGTTTGTATGTGATTAGTTATTTTATTACAAAAATATATGTAAATATTATTGAGATACATATCGTTGGCAACACAACCACAAAATGAATATGCTATTGAAGCGCCCTCTGGTTCTTTGCTTAAATATCAACAAATAAACCTGGTAATAATTATTGTACTAACTATTTGTTAATAAATAGTGTGTAAAATCCAACATTCTCTGCATTTCAATTACTTACCACGTTAACCAACATACAATGCACTACAATTTACATAAATCCAACAATATATGGAGGAACATTCAGAGACTTCGTTGGGAGACTTACCAGTGTCGGCTGCTCTACTATAAGTGGTTGTCACCACTTTCCACAAAAAGTCTACTTCTTTGCTAATATAAGACCATAAAAATATTGGATTTATGCTACGATGGGTTACGATTGAAAATACTATATTATAGGTCTCTATCTAAGAAATGATGGGTGGATTGTATGAATGATGATATGTTGGAGTAGGGAGTGAGTGTCGAAATAGCGAGTGACAAAAGAAAGTTGAAGAGGAAGACATGTTGCGCCGACCCCAAATACAATTAGAAACAAGGCAAGAGGAAGAAGCAAAGATCAATCGCAGAACAACAACATGGAGATCCAAATATTTGAATAATAAATACAAGTCTTCATCGTTATAGCCTGAAATCAATATTTAATTCTATTTATACTATATAATTTTGAATTAAAACAAAGTTAATTATCAAACGAGTGTAATAGAGTTGTTAACATTGTTAATAGCTTTCGATAGAACTCCGTTCAAACTTCACTAGAATATTCAGCAAATTGAGTCACTATCTTTCACTCATTTAATATTTGAACGGAAAATCGCGTTAAACGAAATTGTTTCGGCAATCAAGACTCTCTTACTTAACGTTCGGAGCATTTGTCATAAACTCAAAACATTAACATCGCCACAAAGGAACAATAGAATATTTAGCATCAGAATGTTTGTGAGGATTTTGAAATAACTGGTTTCGTTATATTTTAGGTAATTTTACTCAGAAACGACCTTTGTCTAAATTTGAAACTGAGTTACGATTATTTAGACTAAGCAGTTCGTGGTCAAGAAGGGAATAAAAAAGGAAAATATTTATTGAGAACAGTATGTACGTAAGACTGAATGTAGATATAACGTATTAATTCGCCTGAAACGGTCCAAACTTTTTGGGGTTAAATGTCGCTCGCGTCCGTAGGCTTTACCCTCGAAACGACCTCGAGACCTCGAGACCCTACACGTGACCCTCGGGTGGTGCTAAAGAGCGACACTCTTTCCGGTGGTAGGCTTCGGCCGTGGCTGTTCACCAACTGCAGAGCTAAGTCGGGATGCCAAGCGTTCGCGTGTTCCATCCTGTGGACTCTGAGTAGCCAACAGGGAGTGGGTCTATGCAGTTGCACCTGCCGGTGTACTATATACAGACCTGTATACAGACCTGCGACCTGTTGCCGTGCGCGGTGCCTTGTTATGGAGAGCAGCGGTATCCGGAGCAACGCTTTTTCGCTGACCGCCCGCCGATAGTTGGGAGCCCAATTGCGGATTAGCCATCCGTGAAAGGCTGCTCCGCCATCGCGCGCATAATCCCAGAATCGCTTTTGTCGGGCCGGTTGGCTACCGGACGAGAGGCCTCGACAGGCGGTTCCTTGGGGGGGGTCCAGGCGTCCCCGCGGTCTCCGAGCTAGGTTTCCTCTCCGCGCGGCAGCATTGTAGTTCTCGTTGGAGTCCGGTGATTGCCTCGCATAACTGCTACTCCTTGCCTAGTTTCCTCCTTGCCTTGAATAAATTAAAAATGAAGAGTAAAAATAAGAAGATGAGATTTAAACAGCGGATGCACAGCCTCTAATTAAAAGTGCACCTCACTAATATCCGAAGCTTGCACTCTAATCTCAATCCAGTCCACCACCACCTTGAGACTGCAAAGCCGCTCTTTCTCACGGAGACGCAAATTACAACCCCTGCTGATATATCATATCTTAACTACCCAGGCTATATCCTGGAGCACACCTTTCGATCAAAAGCAGGAGTTTGTTTCTATATACGCGATGACATCTGCTACAAGCGTCTCCGGAACTTGGAAGATCCCTCTTCTTCTTGTATTTAGGTGCTTCTAGGCACCGGTATCGAAACAATTGTTTATGTAGGTGTCTACAGATCGCAGAATGGTAATCGGGAGACTTCTCGGCTATTCGAACACCTGAGTGAGGCTGCCGATGTGGCGCAAGTCGTTTTTCTAGGGGACTTTAACGCTCACCACGAACAATGGCTGTTCCCATACCAGAAAACGGATCATGCTGGTAGAGAGGCTTACAAGCTCGCCTTGTCTGACGTTGTGAACTACACGGCTAATTGTTTGGACCTTCTGTTGTCGACTGAACCAGACTGATACCAAGTGTCTGTTACAGCACCTCTTGGTAGTTCTAATCACTGTCTGGTAAAGTCCATCTTAATGTGTCGCTCACCCGATCCCAGCCCCAGAGGCACAAGATGGGTGTGGCGATACAAGTCAGCAGATTGGGATAAGATACGACACTTCCTATTATCATATCCTTGGCTGCCAGTGTGCTTCTCTTCTGGCGACCCGTCGAGCTGCGCGTCCACTATTGCCGAGGTCGTCGGTCAAGTCATGGAATATTATATCCCATTTTCTGATCGACCCTCTGGCCATAGGTTACAGCCCTGGTTTGGCGCTGATTGCTCAAAAGCTGAAGCTGTCAAGCAGTCAGCTTATGATGCCTGGGCTGCTGCCAGAAACCGCAAAGCTCCGGACATGCGATCTAAGAAGCAAGCCTTCAGGTCCTGCAAAAAAGCGCTCAAAAAGGCTCGTTTCAAACACGTTAGCCGGATCTCGCATCATACCCATCTGGGAGTAAAGAGTTCTGGGCTCTATCAAAGTGTGTTGAAGGGAACTTTTGTAGCTCGTCACTTTCTGCTCTGCGGAAACCAGATGGATCGCTGGCTCATGCGGCGGTGAGAAAAGCAAACTTATTTGCTTCTTTATTCACCGCGTGTTCACAGCTAGACGCTAGCAATAAATTTCCGTCTCAGCTACCTCCTTGTGAATCCAAATTGAGTGAAATCCAGATTTACTAGAAGGAGGTGCTGAAAATATTGCGCAATCTGGATGTGAATAAGGCTAGTAGTCCTGACGGTATTCCTGCCATTGTATTGAGGAACTGTGCGGTCGAGTTGTCTCCTGTTCTGACGCGCCTGTATCGCATGTATTTTGGAACTGGTGTGTGTGCCTGAAACCTGGAAGTTAGCTAACGTACAACCTTTACCAAAGAAGGGCAGTCGTTCCGACAACAACCGCTTACTGAAATACCTAGAAGATAATGATCTCCTCTGTGATCGGCAATACGGCTGCCGCCAGCACCGTTCTACTGCGGATCTTCTAGTGTATGCAACACACCTTTGGGGGGAGGCCCTCGAGAAATACGGTGAAGCACTCGCTGTCTCGCTGGACATCTCGAAGGCTTTTGATAGGGTCTGGCACGACGGCTTCTTAGCCAACCTTCTTGCTTACGGTATTCCCACCAGCCTATGTGTCTGGATTTCTGACTTCCTGAGAGAACGACCAATTCGAGTGGTCATTGATGGCTGCTCGTCTGTTCTATTAGCGCTTAATGCTGGCGTACCTCAGGGGTCTGTTCTCTCCGCAACTTTGTTCTTAATTCACATAAACGATATGCTTAAGCCCGGTATTTTTGGGTATGCAGACGACAGCACTGTCTCGGAAAGATATTTTTCCAGCGCAAGGGCTAAGAAGTCCGAAATTTACGATCTGAAATTGGCAATGGTTGAACGTACCAAGTCCAGCCTTCGGGCAGTGTCTGATTGGGAAGACAACAACCTTATCAATTTCAACATCACGAAAACCCAGGCGTGTCATTTCTGAGACGAAAGGAACCCGTTCACCATGGCTCCTACTTTCCGAAGTGCACCTGTACCTATTACCAAACAAATCCATCTCCTAGACATGGACTTGTTATCCAACCTAAATTTTGGTAATTACATAGAATCCAGGGCTAAGACAGCATCAAAAAAATTGGGAGTCCTTGCCAGGGTGCGCAGGTATTTGACACCCAGCCAATTGCTGAATATTTATTCAGCCCAGGTACGCTCTTGTATGGAATACTCGTACTGCTTGCACCTCTGGGATGGATCAGCCTGCTACCTATGTCGCGTGTCTGTGCGTTTTCTACAGGTTACATTTCGGGGAGTGTGCTCAGCAATTTCATAAATTGATTCCGCCTACACCCTTCCACCATCGGACGACAAGACGCGGCCAGGGACTCCATCCGTATGTGGTCGACATTCCACCTCTTCGTACCTCTCGGTTCGCTTCGTCCTTTACTATGCGAACCGCCAAGGAATGGAATTCCCTACCTGCGTCTTTGTTCCCCGATACCTATAATATAGGGATTCTCAAGGCAAGAGTAAATAGGCACTATTTGAGTTTGCGTGTTCCACCTTAGGCAATATCTTTACTTTACATCAGGTGAGATCGTTTTCAAACGCACTCAAATTCGGAATTTAAAAAAAACTCAGCATGTAAATTAGTTGGGACAAGTTGTACTTGTAAATAAAATATTCATAGAGACAATATTACCTACGTAAGACTGAATGTAGATATAATGTATAAATTTGCTTCAAACGGTCTCAACTCAGCATGTTACCATCCCTTTCTACCTATACTCAAGCAGAGATTTAAGTTTGTCTTTAATATTAGAATACGGTCCTAAGCGTTGTTTCAACTAACCGATTGAACACTTCGAATATTAACTATTAAAAGATGGTTAAAGAAGACCTGTAAGTCCAGAAGTAGCTCCAACAATATTAAAATAATTTCAATTTATGTTAATACCAATAGTACCCTCAATAAAAGTTTGTTTTTCCGGAAGACGTCAGTTCTAATCTATGCCCTACAAAATAAATCGTAATGTCTTTACAAACAACAAGATGGGCTGTTAAGAGCTTTACTTAAGACCAACCAATACCAATAGATATGGACAGGGCCGGAGTCAAGGCTTTGTATTATTATTTCATAGACTAGATACAGAAATCCATAGTTTATCTGTGTACAGCAATGGTAACAGAGCGATAGTTAATATTTAGAAACGTGTTATTATTATCAAAGATATTTATAATGTTATATATGGTTAGAGGTAGGCTATAAAACCTACCTCCCTAAACCGCTTATTCTACTCACCGAAAACAGTGAATATATAGCACTTATAATCACTGTTTTAGTGTTTGAATTTAGAACACAAAAATATATTTGATCTCTGAATTATAAAAATAATATAATAGGTCTAATAAGACACTTTCCAAAAGACCAGTCTGTACAGACCATAAGTAAAAAAAAATAAAGTGGAAAAAATAACCTTAATGTGTTTATGGTAAGTATAATCTTACAATTTTAAGAACATCACATATTTCGTTGAACTCATCTACGTGCAATTTTTTATAAACTCATACTTGAATTCAAATATTAAATTAATAAGAACATACATGGACCTATCTTATCTTGCGAGCGGGGCTGCTCCATCGGGAGCTTGCGCACTTCGACCCTTGTTGGGTCTTTTGTGCTACCCCATGTGCCGGTTGTGGTGTGCTATCTAGCTTACGTGGCCCTCGTCACTAGTCCAATCTATCGAACCCATGAGTCTGACGATGATCCTAGGCGATATGGCCCTATAGTCTTCCGGTCTTGGGTAACAATTCCCGTTAGCCTTAGTCTCCTGCAGGCCAGAGCATCGCAATGACACAATATGTGCTCCATGCTCTCCTCTTCAACCTTGCAGGCCATGCACATTTTGTCCTAGCATGACCCATCCTATGTAACATGACCCTTGTACCCCAGTGGCCCGTTAAGGCACCTAGTGCCAGGCGAGTTTGAGGTCTGCTTGAGCTCAGTGCGAACTTAAGCCAGCTGTCCATGCCCATGAACAGTTTTGAATGTTTCATTCCTTTATGACTGCCCATTCTTTCTGGTGCTTTTCTTGTGTATGGGCTCTGAGGCATGAGCCCACTATTTTGGGCGTGACTCCAACAAACGGTTCGGTCCCACCAGAGGTGGACATGATGGTGGGTACATGGACCTAAATAAATAAATATAATAATAATAATTTCTTCCTCCCTTGCTCCCTATTTACATACTTATAAATATTTAAACATGTCAAAATCAAAATCTAAAATATTATTCTTAAAATTGGATTTTTACAATCTGTTTTGCATGTTGACAATGCTACGCCATTGGTTCGCAAGTCTACGGCGAGAAACCTTGTACTGGAAAGAACCAGGAGACCTATTTTATTACTTTGAGGTCGCGGATTCCTGAACATCCAATTTTGAAGTCGATCGCAGAGCTACCAACATAGATAAAGTACACACATAAATGTAAGAGTTCGGTTCCACTATTGAAAATCGTTGATTATTAGTCACATCGGTGATTTCTAAGCGCATTCGTAATTCAAAAATAGGTCTCCTGAAAGTAAACCAACAAGGACTATTTTTTTCTCTTCCTGTATTTTTACAGAGTCGTCAATTAGATGCTGGCCTCAGATAAATAGTCTGAACTCAACTTCCTTTACAAATATAAACAAATTCAAATTATATCTATAAAGACTATAGTTTCATTATGTTATCGTCAAAACTTTAATCTTTATTGCAACAAGACATTCTCTATCAGTCAACCGAGTGCTTAGTTACAAAAAACGCGTTTGGCGCCGACAAAGATCGAAACTATTACAAATTTACTATCTAATACATACTTATAAAATTACTACTAGACTTATAAAATTACATTATTATTATTATAGTGAAATTATTGAATTTTAATAAGACAAGGCTTGGTAAAGAAGCTAAGCAAACCGGACAATGGCGAAGTAAATAAGTCGGGGCAAACCGAAGCAGTGTTGATAGAACACTTGACATGCTGTACAAATATACCGTACAAGACACACCGCCTGGAGCAGCCTGTCTCCAAACAAGGGTTAGATCCTGTAACTACATAGATTCCCTGTTTGAAACAAGGAGTTTCTGTAGAGTTGCCTATTATGTTTAGATTTACTTATGTAATTTTACACAAAGTAATGAATTACGCAAAAATAAATATATATATATATATATATATATATATATATATGTGTGTATATATATATATAATGTGTATATATATATATATATATATATATATATATATAGCATTGTTATCGAATTGCGAACCAAGAGGCTTGAGAGGTGGAAAAATTAGCACTTTTGTGTCTCTTCCCAAATTATGTCTTTGAGACTCCACGAATTTTACGAAACATATTCTTAAAATATTATATAATAATACAAAAAAATCTCTTGACTTATGTGGTGTTAGAATCGAATTGACCTTATTTTCATTATTACATAAAGGGATACAGCATACTTTTGAAAATATATAAGGAAATGTAAAAAAAAAAGACTAACACAAACAAAAATGAGTGCGGACCAAAGAGTCCGCAGAAAACCAAAAAGAGCTAAAAAAAGCACACTTTTGAAAAAATTGTAGGAATTTGAAGTGCGTATACAGATTTATTATACATTATGTATCTTACAGCAAAACAATCTACGAAAAAGCTTAACGCAACAAACAATACCACTTAAGTCTCAAATTTGTATTTTTACTTTTTTTTTTATGGCCATACACCTCATAGTTTTTACATTTAGATGTCATAAATAAAGTTAAAAAGAATTCCTTTTTTTTAATTATGTACACAATACGATTATTTACTATACAAAACGCTTATAAATAATTATACCATAATACGGTTTGTAATATTAATCTAAAAATCTGGTTTATTTTTCACTATATATAATTTTTATTTGCATGATGTTTGATTGATAACGGCGATTAATCGATAGCAAATGCAAATGTATGTATTCGCTGCATCTCGGTGAGAACATAGACTTCTTGTCAATTTCATCGCCCACCGCTGATCAAATTCGTGTAAAACAGGATGATCTAGGCTCTCCCAAAATTGATTGTGAAAGACGATTATAACAGCTCCAAAAATTACACTTCAAACGCGAAAATACAATAATGCGCCTTTTTCATGGTAGATTACGAAGGACTAAAGCGCTTTTTATTTCCAGTCCTTTTAAGATATGAAATCGCACAATCGGCGCAAAAAATCGAGATTAATTCAGTTAAGTATAAACACTTGGAAGTTCTTTGTAATGGGCGTTGAGATTGCGACATCTTCGGACGAATAAATTGTATTTATGATAACATTTATCTCAGAAAAATCTCTATTTATTCTATTGTTCGTGGGGACAATACAAACTTAACTGAAGCTACACAAATGAATAGCAGACCTCGAAATAACAAATATTAAAAGTTGTAAGATTTGTAATCATAGCCTTCATTGTTTAAATATAATGTTCTGACGGTTAGCGTCGTATTTAGGACACTTTTTTTGGACGGATCTATGCTGAAGCCGCAGTTGGTTATGTTCAGCTTTGCAATGAGTGTTTTTTGGAAGGCGCACGAATAGAAGGCTAGGCGCCTTGTCTGCCAACGACACCAGCGACTGTTACGGAGTTGTTAGAGTCGGTACGCGTACAATGGAGTCGACGCAAAGTGAACGCGCCGTTTAGTGGCTCGGACGCTCAAGATCGCCATGTAGTGGAGGGTGAGAATCAACCCGGTACGTGATGGTACCGGGGAAATGTTTGACGAGAGATGTGTCGCCCGGGTCGTCGAACTCGCCGACGAGCGCGATGTGTGAGAGAGACTTAGAACACTTGTGTCGCCACGCCCTTTAAAACAGTTGGTAATTAATTATAAACCAGATTCCAGATACAGAGATAACCAGATTATAAGATTCAAACTTTATAAACCTTATAAACAATCCATTCAAGCCGTATGGCCTTTATGGCCAAGCTAAGGCTGAGTTTAGTCGGTAGGTCACGCTGGTCAGACCGCTCTGGCTGGCGTGGAATCCGACATAATCACATTACATAGTGACATTTGCCGTTACGGTGGTATCCTGGCCACGGTTTGTGCTGCTTTTGAGGATTTTCAGCGTCTCTCTCCTGAGAGAAAAAAAAAGGCAATTAGGTAAAAACATAAATACTTGTGAGCTAAAGCCTGCTCGAGTGAGAAACGCTGAAAGTTTATTTATTTTATCTCCTCTTATGATTATCATAACATTAAAATAATACAACTATTTGTATATATGTGTTTATACAAATGTTTTCTTTTAAAACATGTATAGTCCTTACATAAATATCAGAGCACAATATGTATGTATGTATGTAATATATGATATATGTTTGTTAAAAGTACAATTAACTATTTATTTCATCAAATCATTATAAGAATATGATACAAACAATTTTATCATTCAAGAAATCATTGTCCTTGTATAAAAAAATGAGGATGGGTGTCATACAAAAGAGCAAGAGGACTAAAGTGTATGTTAAAGACGGCAAATTTGTGTTCAAGTAACTTAAATTGACCTGAGATTTTATGTACGTATAAGGTTAAGAAAGTGCAAATCTCTGCGAAGTCGATTCGATAGCCATTTACAGTTTCCTCGCTCAATGTATTAGTCTAGCTATTCAGCGAGGAAATGCTGTCTTTATCTTATGTCATACAATGCCGCAGCGACATTTAGATATAGTTTGTATGTTATAAAATCTTGTAACAAATTAAAAAATAATAATAATTTATGGAGTGCAATATTATGCGTTAAAATACTACAGGATATATATTCAAGTTATATAAGGAATATAAATTGTCAGTCGATATGTGGTTCGTGCGTGTACTGTACGAGTGCGCAACGCCGCTTTTGCCTTCGTTTTTTTTAAAGCAAAGAGAAATCTCGTTGTTCAATTTTTATTTAAGGTCACATTGGACTTGCTGACTAAAAACTAGCTTGGTGCATGGACGTTCATCTTAGAAAAAGTTAATAATGAAGTGAAAACTTCTTTAGCGGCGCTGAGCACTTTTTGTATGGGTTAAAAACTTTCAAACTCACGTCAGGGTCACGTGACGCTGATCGAAAAAGCGTAAGATTGGGGGGAAGGGAGAGGAACTAGTATCTCCCACTCTTTCTACCGTGCCTGAGTGTGCTGCTCTGCTCCGTTTAGGCGGCACAGGGCGCTTGCGCGAATGTCAATAAATAAACATTGTATTCTACCTCATAAATGATAGTACTTTTGTACTTATAATTAAACACAACGTTAATATTGAAGTTTTTAGTTCTGCCGGCACTCCCGGAGTGCTACCGGTGTTTTTTAATTTTATTTATAAATATACGGCTGATGTCATTGTTTATTAATATTATTAGTGAATACTGAAATATTTAGTTGAGTTGGTGTTCTATATACCTGATCCTATATATATATATATATATTATATATATATCGAGGGTAAGTTTAACTTATTTTTTTTTCGACTTTCCCTCGACAATATTTTCGCAATAAAGGTACTTTTCACTAAGATCTACTTTTTCCGTTTGCTACATCCAAACATACTTCCCTAGCTTTTTCGACTTTCATTAAAACGTTTCACGCTCACCGGTACGAGTACTTCTGAAGTGGAAATCGTCGAACCGAAAAAAAATATAAGTTAATAGTACCTATCTAACAACAACAGTTGCTAACCAAGAAACAATAAGAACCTATATAAATGTATGACGTGATATTCTAGCTCTCGGATTGGTTGAGTGGAACGATTTGGTTTCGTTTCAGCAGCGATTTGTTAGTGCGATTGCCCCCCTGGTTACACCGGCCGTGGTCGCAGGCGGACAGACGGTGTGACAAATTTTCTTTATTAAATAATATTGATACTGCATGGCATTGTGTGATTAAATAGGACATTAGGAATATCGAAGCACTATAAGAACATTAGTTCTGCAGCCGAATGGTTGGTACACCGGTTTCAAGGTGTTGCCATCTCTAAGGTCCTGGGTTCGAGTCCCGGTGGCCAACATCTGCCATATTTGTGTGATGAGTGCGAGCATTTATACCTTAGTCATGGTTGTTATAATATATTTCTACCAAATTTATTTATCTATGTCTATATGTTACCCTAGATCCCTTAATCCCTTACAAAGCTTACTTTGGGCTAGGCTAATTGTTATAAACGTAAAAAATATGTATTTATTTATTTATTATAATTTATTTATTTGTGTTAACAAAATAGAGCTTTAAGTATAATAAAAGTTTTATAGCATAGATAAGCTTTTATAAGAAAATTGAAGCGTTTTCAAATCCTGCCATTAACAAGCAAACATTGACTGAGTAAGTTTATCGCTTCATTTCGTTTCCAAAACAGGGATCTCAGCGGTGAGTGAGACTTCGAACACGCGGATTAACAAAAAATTATCTCGGGGTTAGTTTCTGACAATATTTGCAGGTTGTGGTCGGGTTTACCGGGTTCTGCAAACAGCGGTCTAGTGGAGTCTCGCCGCTAGCTCTATTTATCTGAGCCGCACAAGCATACTTATGTATTTTACTTTATATCAATCTATGTTTCTGAAATAGAACCCTTTCAGTGTGCTAGTCGCTAGGCGCTAAGGTGTTAGAAAGTTGGGATTCAAAGCGACTTTATTTTATTTCTTGCACTCAAACCAATTATCAAGTACACGCCTATTAAAATACCTTGCCTTTTAACATTTTACAACCAAGATCCGCCATTTTGGGTGTTCCGCCATCCCCTTACACGGCCGCGCCTTGCCAGCGCGGTGTCATGGTGTATAAGGTCGCATTTCCCACCCCTAAAAAAAAGGGTATTCCGCCATGTTGAATTAACATATCTTGAATGTTATAGAGATTTTATTCCCTTGTTCTTATGCACGTACCAAGTTTTTAAAGTAATATACTTAAATTTGTTTTCATTTCAATAATAAAGCCTATAAAGGCCGACGTTGAATAAATATCATTTTGGTTTTGTCGAAATCTTAATACAACAATAATATTATAAAGTCGTATTCCGCTACAAAAACTCATTTTACTTAAGTTGTGTAACACATTGATGTAACACATTTCATACAAATTTTAAAATGCATAATTTAAACACAAGAAATAAAAATGAATTTGCCGTTCCAGCGTAGAGGCTACAAAAAACTAGAGGTTCATTCATGGGCAAATGTACAAATTTTTAATAACGAGATTCCACATAGTGTAGCTGAATTGCCTTTTCATAAGTTCAAGGTACACTTTAAAAAGATGTTAATGAGTAAGGCTATTCCAAAGTCAATGATCATTTAAATGATGCTAATGCTTGGTGTTGATTTGAAGACATTACATTCTAAAGTGTAAATATTTGTTTTCCCGTATAAATTGTAAATACATATGTACGTTGTATGGTAACTACATAATTTATTGTAAATGTTGTTATAACTTTTGATAAAACTAATAAATTTCTTGCGCCCATCCTTCTTATCAGCTAAAAAATACGTCCTGAATGGGTGGTAGGAAAAAAATATTTGGACGATTCAAAAGAGCTTTCTATAAAGTCATATTTGAATAAAGTTTATTTAGATTTTGATTTTGATATGTTTCCATTCACTAGTTTTACAATTATAATTTTAAGTTTTATAGTAGACTGTGCTGATTGGCCCAACTTCAGCACTGGTCTAACGCCAACAAACTGCGTTAAGCTAGTGTAAATATAACATTCTTCTTTCATTTTTCTGTCCTCGTCTCTTCGTAACTAGTAACGAATCCATAGACAAGCTTAATTAATTCAGCCCCACACGCAAGCCTACCATGAACGCACGTCATCCTCACAACATGTAAATGATTGATTCAGACGTGCCATTCAGACTCACTATTGAAAGTTGTGCTATTAATCACTGGTTGTTCGTTAGTCGTTCTTGCTGCCGTTTAATTTTGCGCGATAGTAAATTATAAGAAGATTCGGAGTAGCTCGCTAGGCTACATAATGAAATTAAAATAAATAAAAAATTCCTGACTGACTTCGGACCAACAAAAACGGTATCGCGATTCTATTGTCAAAAAACGTATAGGTAAAAACTAGCAGATACATGCGAGTTCGTCTGCGCAGGATTAGTATTTCGAGTATCATATATTAGCGTGGCTTATAATATTATATATTATATTGTGTTATTCTAATGTATAAGCTATATTATTGTGAAGTTTCACTAAAATTAGTAGTTCAGTAGTTTTTACGTGAAAGAGTTACAATCATCAAAGTAAGTAAGTTGTATCAAATACTCAGAGAACTTACCATGACCGCTTTGAGTAGGTTTAAAAACAATATTGAAACAGAGACACCTCTGTTATGGTGTTACCGTGTAACCCGAACTTTTTGGCTACCACCAGGGAGCACAATAAGAAGAGCATGAGACTATATATTAATAGGGTGCTCGTGGATACAGTGGGGCTATTGGTTATTTAGTGTAAAATAAAACTGAATGATCACCAATTTAATCTTCACATATGTTGAGTTGTTTAAGAAGTTAATACAATGTCTACATTACCATGAAATACTCTTGAATACACAACAATATACTATCTGTTAGTCCTGTACTGACAAGAGGTTCCGAAGAGGATTGTACCATGGTTAATGGGTCACCATCCTGTTGTTTTTATGATGTCACATTCATTGAAGTTCTTGATGCAAAAAATGTCCTCCTCAAGGTTATTCTTAGTTAATCATTGTAAAGATAATTAATTTAAGCTTTAAGAGCTTTGATAATTAGGTATTGGACCCTAAAAGATTAAAGAAAAGACATGGTTAGATAGAATGTTTTGTTTAAAAGAATTCCTGTTTTTTTTACTTACGGCGTCAATACATATTAATTTATTTATTTAATTGCGCCGGCCTTCTTCCTAATTTTGTAATTTATTATTTTTTCCATTATTTGATTAAAATGATTTTTTGAGAATAGAGTTTGGTCTTTTTTCTTGAGCACACTCAAAGCAACGTCGAAATAATCTTTTTTTAAAGATGGCTGACATCTATCATGTCACTCTTATTTTTTTTAAGGCAAACCAATAACAACATACATTCATTTCTAATGTTTTTTTTTTTCTTACAACCGCCATCTTGCTTGCACTGTAATTTTATTACTGTTTTAAGCGATCAGGGTAGGCCTACATATTAGCAATCTTTTACTGCAGTGAACTTTGAAATCGACACAATATATTTTTTTCTCTAAAAAAATCGGTGGGGCTGTGCCGGGGTACACGGCCGTTGGTTTTAACGTGAAACGTCTATGTTAGGGAATCGCTTTTGAAGTAAAAGTATGAAATAAAAACAACAAAAAAAAAAATGTCACAACAGCGAGCTGACTATATAAGTGAAATATTCACACCACATTTTTGTTTCTAAGACTAATAGTTTTTCAATTATTAAGGTACAATGATATAGACCTTTTCGTTACGGTCCACTTTTTAAACCTGGTACCCGTATGTTTCGGCGCGATTTTAAAGACGTTTCACGTCAAAAGAGAGAGTCTGATAATCCTCACAAGAGCACGCTAACGTACCCAGGACACCAACAACATGCCGTTGTGGCAAATGTTACGGTGATTATGTAGGACTCCACGCCTAAACCCTTAGCCTAGGCCATAAGGGCCCTACGGCTTGAATGGAACAACGCAATTGAAAGATACGGTCTTTTACATGACCTTAATGCCACATATTTTCATATAAGCAAAGGAATCAAAACTTACAGGTTACTTTTCTTTGATCTAAAATCATTAAACTTGCACTTGAATTACAACAATAACTGATTATGAACTTACTTGCATCTGGTTATTTTAACTAAAACTTTAAAAATGTGTGTGGTAAATATGGACTGTTATAAAATGCATAATAAAAAGAACTTGTCATTATCAATATATGTAATAATAGTACCAATAAAAACGCGTAAGCTACGATCAACCTAATATTTTCGTAAAATTCAAAGTGCATGTTGCCCGGCAATACGTTCTTGTATGTCTACCGCGCTATAAATTCCCGAGCACGCCCGTGTTCAGAGCTCCTATAAAACCGAGGTGCGATAAAAATCTAGATTACTGGTCATGTTCAGTAGCTGGAATTCTCAAACCTTCTATTCTGCAACACGGAAAGGCTGAGTTCATTTAACTTGTCGTCTTTTATTTTTACACTCGCTACACGCATGCTGTATCTTTCACTCAAACATATTTCTCATTGATGCACCGTTAGCTAATCAAATCCAATTTTTTATTTTTAATTAATTAAATTTATTTTTATTGGAAAATTAATCCAACGTTAGAACCTGTCTGGAACGTGGTGAAGCCAGTTCCTATAGGTAACTGGTTAATATGATGTAGGTATAGATAATGCGTTTATTATTTTCGCAAAATATACATAAATATCCAGTAATATAATAATAATAATTGGGAGACAAAACCCCCGACCCAAAAAAAGTACGCAGTTATTTGTATAACAAATGGTTAAAAATGCTAAACCATATAAAAAGCAAAAAATAACTTTTATTACTACTGTACTGAAAAAAAATTGTCGCGTTGGGGGACCGCTTTTTTGCCCAGTGTTATTGTATCATTAGTGTAGTTGTGTATATGAGTAGTTTTAAATTGGGTGCACTTTAATTCTGAATACCTACTTACTTTAAAACTTTATTATAAATATAATTTTGTTTAGATAGATGTTTTTTTTTATACGAATGTTATGATTAGGTAGGAATCATTTGATTGAGGTAAGTATTTTTGAAGGTAAAAAGGTCCCCGACGTGACAAAATTCAATTAAAAAAATCATACGTACGATCAACAGCAGGCCAAGATAACCATTTGCAGTTCAAAATTAGCGGTTATGCCTCCGACATAAAGGTGGCACAAAGTTCCGAGTAAATAGTCTGACACACTTTAGTTGATACTTACGTAGTATTAAGTTATATTTTGCTTTTTATAGGGTTTAGCCTTTTTAACTATTTGTTATAATAATTGCGTACTTTTTTTTGGGTCGGGAGTTTTATTAAATTATTAATTTTTGGAACTACAAGTCTAGTCACCGCCCACCAATATTCTGAATTATAAAAAAGCGACAAAAGCCTGCGCTAACTCACATTAAGCTTCCAGACACCTTTGCATTAAAGTGCTTTGACAACGTCTGGAGCACTGAACAAGGAACTAAACAGAATGAAAACTTACTAAAAAAGCTGGTATTAAAGCTAAACCATTAAACTTTCATCATTGTTTCCTGTTCTAAAATAAGTAAAATAAACAATGTATTAATGATTATAATATATTAAAGATTTAATTAAAAAAAATCGGAAGGTTATATTATCTATTCTTATTCAAATATTATTTTACTTTCGAGGTCAATTTATAACATAATATAACTCTGTATTACACACCAGAAATATAAACATTAAAAAAGCTTATACAACAAATAAAAAATATACAACAGGCGGCTATATTGCTAAACAGCAATCTCTCCCAGACAACTGTGAACCAAGAAAGTAAAAAGAAGATTCAAATAAATATAATTTGTTAAATTATTATTGCATTGCTTATCTCGTTTATACTATGTTGAATTGATTTAAATGTCAATTGTAAGCCATGTTTTACGAATTTATACATATATTAAAATTTTACATGTTGGCAAACATACTACATATTTAGACTATTCATTATTTTCTTACGCCTTCAATATAATTTTATTTATAATATCCACATATTATAAATTGTAACATAATTCATAATTATAAATTATTATGTGATTTCTATGCTCGTGAAAATTACTAGCCTTAATTTTGTACTACACAAATATTTGAGTTTAGTAATAATAGATTTAATAGATATTATTACATTTAGTGTTGTTAGTAGTGAACCCCTGGATAGTCCCCCAAACGGAGAGACATCACCACGGCGTGCGCGGTAACCGTCCGTCTGCGGCGGAAGGGAGCGGCCTCGACGTCCTCCTCCCGCACCCTCTCCGATACCTCTTTCTGCGAGATGACGTTCTCGCAGAAGGAGACGACAGGTCGTAAGGTCGTCGGTAAGGTCGCTGCGCTGTTGTTGCCACGCCGAGCATGCGAGCCAGCGTGTGCTCGGACGTGTCGTCAGGAGCATCGCAGTGGTGACACCGCGGCGTTGTCTCCCGACGTGCGACCCGGTACAGGTAGTTTGATACGGTGAAACGGTTCCAAAGCAGGGAACCCAGTACGGAACCCTGGGGCACACCTGCTGCCATTCTCCACGTATGGACGCCACCATTAGGCCCCCTCAGTCCACCTCTTGATGAGGGCCACGTCGTCCATCGTGGACCGACCGGTGCGGAAGCCGAACTGGTTCTCAGCAAGATATAGCCCCTGGTCCCCTAGGTGCTGAATGATCCGGGAAGCGAGGATATTTTCCAAGCACTTCCCGGACAAGCACTACCGGTCGGTACCCAGCCGGATAGTCCGCGGCTCTCCTTTCGGAGCAGGCATAGCCTGCCCGCCTTCCACCAGCTGGGGAAGCGATCCGAAGCGATACTCAGGTTGAGCAACGCCAGTACCGCTCCTCCAGGTGTCCCACGGCGAGGGCCAGCACCCTCGATGGGACACCACCCGGCCCCGGCGCCTTCTCCTTGCGCCGCCTGCGCCTGCGGAGGCGCAGGCGGCGCCTGTCCCTCACCGTATCAAACTCCTCGTCCGATACGGGCGGGATCACCACCGTGCCAGTCTCCAGGGGGGGCATCCTGGGGACTCAAGCGGACCGGCATTCGGGAACAATGTTCCCACCACCCGATCCAGTAGCCCCCGGTCCATAGCGGAGGTTGAGAGGGCAGAGCGCTTGAACTTCCCCTCACCACCCGGTATGGACGCCCCCACGGATATATTTCACCATACTAAAGACTTATTAAGTTATGTAAACTTATCTTTACAATATCCGGCAACTGTTTAATTTTCAAACCTCTTGGTAATTTTGTTATATCTGTATCTTGTTTCTAATATTAACATTATTAAATAACTATGTTTTACACGCACGCCCAATTAATCTAGCCCAAATTAAGTAAGTTTATGACCTGGGATCTAAAGTACATATGTTATACATATATAAATCTATTTCATAGAAATATATTAACAACCATGATTAAGACATAAATGCTCGCATTTATCACACAAATATTTGCCTCCACCGGGGTTGAACTCAGGACCTCAGAGATGGTGACATCATGAATTATCATATATTTCCATATATTTAATCATCATATATTTCCATTCTGTAAAGCTCTTATTCACGAGTCCAGACCCGCCGCATACTGTGAACTCTATTAAATAGATTTTGTCACAAAAGTTTTAAAATACCCTTTATTTGAACTTAACAGGTCTGGTACATAAAAATTACGTCGCGGAAGGAACCAGGCCTGCGGGCTCCAGAAAGCACGGCTTTTCAATTATAAAACTTCGAAACTTTTCCATTTTAAAATGTCTTTTATTGGTGTACTTTTAGACGGTTCTCAGTTTATAAGTTGTACATTTGAGTGCATTACAAGTGACAAGGAGCGTCCGGGACGCTGCCTACGAATCTGAAGATTCAGGGAGCTGAAGTCAATAGTGCCATGTACGAAAGTGTTATCGTTTTCTTGAATTTCAAGTACACATTTATCTGACGCTTACGATACAGGAAACATCGTGAGGCAACGTATTATATATACGCCTGCGAAGAAATTCCAAGGTGTATGTTATGTTCCTTCTCGAATTAATATCTACTCGTACGTACAAAAAGAATGTGGACTAAAGGAAGGAAATAGGTATTCAAATTGGTTGAATAGTTGAAATACTTTATTTAATCGCATATTATTATTTTCTGAATATTAAAAAAAAATCAAAAGAATCACCCCACATTTCACAGTACAGATACCAGCTCATTCTTAAAGCAGGTCAATTGGAAATTCGATGCTCCCGATGTCTCAACGCAGCCAAGATGACATGAAAGGAGCGGACAGCCTTTTAGTCGATAACATCATTGCACGCTGTCTTATCAATAGCCTTGCGACAAGCAAAAATGGTGGTTGCAAGTAATTTAGACTTTCCACTTTTATACGTTGTAATGTGGATACTGTTAATACACGAAATACAAAATAGAAAAACAGATACAGTAATTTAATAAAAGGCCAATTAGGACCCAACCTCAGCATAAGCTGCAACAGACTAATCTGTGGCAGCGCTGGTATTCTGATCGGGCCTATGTAGGGTAAAATACTAAAGACACAGTATAATTAAAGTTACAAACAACAAATTATTATATAGGTACATATTATAAAAAGAGGAAAAATAATTTTAATAATAATTAAACTACAAGGATACATTACATTATTGACACTTTGCCTTAGAAAAAAGAAATACAATTTCATAATAACTATATGTTTTAGTGACATTAGTACATGATTGTAGTGTATTAAGAAAAATAAATATTTCCACATTAATCGAATGAATATACAAGCTATTAATTAATTAAGTAAGCAATTTATGCATTATTTGTTTATACAAATAGTTTACCTATTTAAATGGGAACATTTGGCGACACGTTTGGCGAAGTGGTCTAGTGATTGGCTACTTCGCAACGGGTCCCGCATGGTACGTATAATTTGTATGGCCTATAAAATATTATTCCGATTTGGGTGTATAAATGCATGTGAGATTCATTTTTGTGACACAAATAAATATTCATTTCATTTCATTTTATGACTGCACTCACGACACGGAATAAAAATTCTAGAATAAGGCGAAGTATTAAAAAAAAAATAAGTCAACTTAGACAGTCGTCTCATTTCCAACTTCCGTCGTCGCCATCATACAACAATATTAATTGTAGCTTTTAGTTAACTATCGCACTGCCTACCGCTCTGGAGGGCGGGCGCCTTAGTTCAAAGCCGATATCCCAGACCTTCTCGACATGTACGCGGCGACGTATCCGTCGCGGCGTGTCGACCGGAGGAGCGATGGGGTGAGCGGGCCTCCCCTTCTGGGGAGGAGAGCCCCATATAACCGCCGGCTTGCCACAGCCGGGGTATGCAACTTAATGCATTTTCCTCAGGGGGAACAAAAAAAAAAGTCCCAGGCCTTCTGCCCGATCAAAGGCTTGTAGGTAGTGTTTAGTTGGTAGACTAGCCTTCTGCTAGGGTCCAACATAACCACCCGCCGTAGACCGGGCGCGGGTGGTATCCGGTGTGAGGTCGTCGGAGCACCAAAGTGTTATTAAGACCACTACAATAGTAGCGCAACCCTTATGATGATTTACTATCATCCCGCGTAGGGGAAAAAAATAGTTAATTATCAATACAACACGTCCCGACTGCTACGACTTTCTTTTCATAATATATCTCCATTTACTAATTACACAGAAACGCATTCGGATCTTTTTGGTATTTTAAATTACCCTTTTTTATTTTTTATTTTGATATACTTAGTTATTTTTTAGCAGAATCGAAATGTTGAATAACTTTATAAAATGACTGATGTAATGAAAATAGGCCAAGTCAAATCTAACCTACTTTAAGATCTCACATTTTTAAATAACACCAATTGTTATAGCAGTGATGCTCCAGAAGGAGGCCGCCGAGCGGGGTCGGGAGATGGCCGATGCTTCGGCGACTGCTTCGGCGACCCGGGATGGACCACGCCCCTTCCGTGGCCGGGGGGCGTCGTCGGTGGAGGAGACCGGGTGAGGTAGTGTAGCCTCCCCGAGGAGGGCTCCCCTCTGGGCAGGGGAGCGGAGGCTGGGGGTTCCTGGAGGTTGCTTGGTGTTCCCGGGGGCTCCCTACATGCCTGAGGAAGGCCATCCCTGAGGTTTTTAGTGGGTAGGCCTCCCCCTTCTGGGGAGGAGAGCCCCACATAACTGCCGGCTCGCCACAGCCGGGGTATGCAATTTAATGCATTTTCCTCAGGGAAAAAAAAAAAGGTATCCAGTAAAGCTAATAGAGTTTAACACTTGCTCATAATAATATTTTATTCCTATAAATACATATTTTGATTTTGTGTAGAACTTGGCACTCATTTAGATCTCCATTCTTTTTGCGGCGAAGCCCACAGCCAAGCTTAATTTTTATATTTATGTTTTTGGTGGGATGTCAGTATCACAGTAAAAACATCACAGTACTTATAGAATTTTTGTCTTTTATTTTGTTTTCTTTATACAAGTACGTATCCGTTTACAAGGTTATCTAGCTGTTACGCTCTGTATCCTTAAATTTTATATTTGTTTGATGTCAGTAAGTGCTAATATTAAATAAAGATTATATAGATTTTTACTTTTTAGGATTCCGTAGCCGAATGGCAAAAAACGGAACCCTTATGGATTCGTCATGTCTGTCCGTCTGTCCGTCTGTGTGTCCGTATGTCACAACCACTTTTTTCCGTAAGAGCTATACTATGGAAACTTGGTAATTAGATGTATTCGGTGAACCGCATTAAGATTTTCATACAAAAATAAAAAAAAAACAATAATGTTACTTAGAACTGAAACCCATACGTGTGGGAGTGTGGGATATCTATGGATAGGTCTTCAATAATGATATTGAGGTTGCTTATATATTTTTTTATAAACTAAATAGTTTGTGCGAGAGACGCTTCCAAAGTGGAAAAATGTGTCGTCTTCCCCCCCCCCCCCCTCTCGTAAATCCTAAAATAAGGGAATGATAAATGTAAAAATAATATAGGATGTATACATTACCATTCAAACTTCCAACAAAAATTGAACGAGATCTAATAATTAATTTTTTAATACGTTATAAATCGTAAACCGCATTTTATCTTTAATTCAATCAACATTTATTTAGATGTATAGTGGTACGGAACCCTACGTGCGCGTGTCCGACTCGCACTTGGTCAGTTTTTTATTAAAAATATAACGACTCCTCAAGCTTAAATCCATCAACCCCTTCAGGTTGTAGAGCATGCTAAACAATTATACATACCTACTCTTGAAAAACATAATATAACTAACTTCTGGGCCAGTTAGGTATAAAAATTTAGTTTGTGGTTTTTATTTGATTTTTGCTAGCAAAGAGAATATAAATTATTCTCTTTACTTTTGCTTATACTTAAATACTCATTAACATAGATGGGCGATCCGAATTTTACGTTTGGCATATACACTCAATTCGTCTATAGGTAACGATAGTGTGCAATTAATCCAGTGTTAAATGAGGAAAACAAGGGAATGTGATATCATGAATGACGACATAATACGGAGAAGAAAGAAAAAGTGATTTTTAAATAACTAACGGGTGCTCCCTGCTTTGCACGGGTAGAAAATAAATATTTTCCCACGCTAGAAATTATATTGTAGCGTATATTAATCGAGGATATTGAAGCCTTCTGATGATGACATAGTTATTGAAATCGTTACAGTAGTTATTGCACTTTCCATAACGTTTTTTATTATGGGGCATAAATAATATTATACCCTAGAACTCTTTGTGATGTTAATATAAATATAGATAAGTTTAACCGTAAATTTATACATCTATTAAGAGATAACAAACGGTTACAATATATAAAGTATAATTTAGTTTACTATATCTATATGCTTGCTAATACTGCAACCAACAACGTTATCCACAAATTAAAAAAAAACAAAAATAGGGCGCTAGACTTGATCTCGGCACCTTGACATCACCATAAACATATAAATAAACATTTAATTAATTAATATTAAATACATACATATGATTAGGTGTAAATGTGGATATATGGACAAGAAATTGGTCTTAGGAGACTATCCATACCTAATTTAAAAAAAAGAAATTATTCCCATTCACAGATTTTCAAAAAAATGTATGGTTAGCAAGAAAATTTGCATTTTTTCACAAAAACCTGTTAAAATTCTATTTAATAATGATTTTTTTTTTTTGGAAAATTATGGATAGTCTCCTAAGACCAATTTCTTGTAGCTGCAACAAGTAAGGTACTTCCCTTGGCTGTCCCATTGAAAATTTCCACTGTGTGTATATATATATATATATATTATATATATATATATATATATATATATAATATATATATATATATATATATATATATATATATATATATGAGTTAGCTTGATTTGATATTTCAGGTCTAGCCGGTATTCAGTGGATCCGCAACTATCCTCGCCTGCATTTGGTCTCCAGATCAATCGCCCCGCTCGATTGATCTGGAGACCATAATAAGCTGGTCCGTATTATGTATCTTTATAACTATGTGATTACAAACTCCGTACATCCATTGCTCTTTCGCCAACAATCATTCTCAAACATTCGCCTATCTAACGACACACGTGAATATGATGACCTATAACTTGAAAGCCACCTCCAGGTTCAGTTTCTACAAGACTCTCGTGGAAAACAAGAAGGTTAGAAGTAGATGTTTTTAATATATACTATATTATTATTTTAATACTAATGAATCTAACATCAAAGTTAAATTATTTAATCCGATAGAATCTCATTTCATATATTATACATTCAACTAATTTTTAAGTATTTATAACATTTGAATTCCCATGATATCATATATTGCAAAATACAACAAATATTTTTAAATGTATGTTCGTTTGCAATAGCAAATTTTCAATATTTTATTATACTTCATTTCTATCTTTTTTTTTTATTCTTCATTACAACATTAATGTTGATTCTGATAATAGTTACTACAATTTATTATAATTCATTAGCATTGACTTGTTTATCTATCTAGGTACTGCAAACATTAATTTAGCATGTAAGCAATCGACGCAGTTAGCTTCCACTCATAATCTCGGAATCATCATAAAGGCCAGCATCGGTACCAGCCACGCCTCGCCTCGCCCTCTACACTTCTATATGTCCTAGACGATTCGTTTGTGTCCAAATTTTTCATTAGTTAATGATTGGAATCAATGTGTGGTTATTTAGAAATTTTGTGTTCATCGCATACACAAAGGCATTATGTTTATTTAATTGAACTTGATCAACAAATGTGGTTTCTCGAATAAAACATGAAATTCAAATAATTTTTGCAGATACATCGAGTTAAGCTTGGCCATTCATGCCATCTGGATGATAATTGCAATCTGCTTGAATATCTTTATTAGTAGCACCAAAAATATAAGAATACTGAAATTCATTCTAAGTACTTTCTTTTACGTTTCCTTGTCCGTTATTGTTTTCGATATATCTATGGCTATCATGTACATCGCCCATATTAAACAGAGCCTGACCAAAGGAATGATACTCCGATACAGTGGATGGAGTGTCGAGCTGAAACTCCAATACTACGATGACTTTGCTGGCTGGTTACCGATTGCAACGGCAGTCAGGTGGCTGCGAGGAATCGTAATTCTTGGATGGAACATTTACAGTTGTAAAATCATCAACAACATTAATAGGAAGATCAAAAATAAGGAAGTGAAGACGCATTTAATATGTGAAGGCTAAATCCCAATACCGGAGGCTAGAAACGATCAATCACACGACACGTCCGTCCTTTATTACCGGGCCGGGGAAAACAGCCCATTCATTAGGCAAAATTTGCCGTCCAAGATATTTTACAGGAGGACACATTAATTTATCTGCTCACATTTAAAATATTAACCCATTAATATAACTCTAAACGTCAGTGCCGGGATTAGAATAGGGCAATTTCTCAGCAATATTAACGACTTCATAATGCGAAATGGAATGAAACGGTTCCATTCTTAAGGAAATTCAATTTGAGGCGATAAACGGACGGCGCCATTAGATTTTTCATTATCACCTCCGGCTGAGTCGGCGATCATTAATTTTGGACTTTACCTGTAATCAAAACAGGGACAGGCAATCTCGCCGGTAGCAAATTGGATCTCGGCCCACTTGAAATTTGCTCTGTCTGTGGCACTCTCAGTCAAACTTCAAGTGTTCCTGGCGATCTAAAGCAAACGTACGCACTTATGCAAATTAACAGAATTGCTAACTTAAGATGAGCTCAACTCTATTTTGGAGCATCGTTGCTATATCATATCAGAGTAAGTATGCACGTACAATCATATACAGTTCGACAAAATGTATATTTTGATACATACAGTTAGATACATTATGTCTTATCTTTCAGGCAAAAACTTTGCATTTATTATTATTTAGTTTCGCTCGTACTTAGATGAAAATGGTTATTAGACTAGAGTACCTATGCAACGCATCGATTAATCAAAAATCATAATTCAATTGCTTATATGGTTATTATAAATTACATTATTATACATAGCTATATCTCTAGCTTGATTCATTTGACAAGTGTGTCAAAATGCCTATAAAGACAAAGACTATAAAGAAATTATATTAAAATTATAAATTATATTAAAAAAGGTTTGTTTAGACAAATTTAAGACTCCTGCTTTCTTGGCTTGCTTCTCAGATAGGTTCTCCAAATTTCTGAACAGGTGATAGTACAACCTAAACTCTAAAAAACCATTAAGCTCCATTTGTAAAATGCACTTAATAATAAATATAATGCAGGTTAACATTTCAGTAGTCATTTTCAGAAATCATTTAAGCCACGAGCAAAATTTTCAAATTACTGCAATTACTTAGTGGTGTCCAATTTCAGCTACATTCAGCGTTGTATTAGCCTGGCTCACGCTCTATTGCAAATTAGCTCCGAACGAAACCGAATTCAAAGAGTTAACACTGATGAAACTACTATACCTTTACGATCCCGAAGCCTGCCAAAGGGTTTACTTTTATAATTATACTAGAAACTACCCCACACCGAAAAGTATTATAATCTGGATAACTAAGAATAACGTTGCTGCAAGTTTCCGAAGGTATAGTTAATCAGTAATAAACTGTAAATTCAATGAAATTAATTGTTACGAAGAATGTAATATAATTGTATTTTGACACAGTCAAATATAGAAGACAATAGTAGATCGTATCATAATTACGACATTTTGAATAACTAACGGAGCGACGTCTGCCAGTATTAAATCTCGACCATAAAGAGTGATACGAAATAGTTCGTCAGGGCCTAAAATAATTTCACAAATGAATATTACGATTATGATTTTTAGTTATCGTTTATACAGACATAAATCAGATGTATAAATACAAAAGATACTGAAAATAATAAATTACTCTTATTCACTACTTATGTGGAACAAACACAAAATAGTCCTAAAAATAATATACTTAATGAAGTACTAGAAGTAGACTTTACACCAGTACTTACTTACTTTGAATACTTACTTTGAATACTTCTTCCTATTTATGCAGGATAACAACATTCATGCATTGCTGTGTTCTGGGGTAAAGGGGTTAACATAGGCAGTGAAATGTCTGACTACTGTGACTGCAAAAATGTTAAGTCTTGTTATGAGGTGGTTTTTGTAAAGGTTGTAGATTTGCTACGAATCTCACAGGAAGATATACTATGGGTGACAGTAACCGCTTATCAAGTGAGCAGTCGGCTTGTTTGTCCATATAGAGCAGTGATTCCCAAAGTGATCTATATCGACCCCTAGGGGTCTGTGACCACCTGCAAGGGGTCTACGTCAGCGAAACAAAAATTTGGGGGTCCATGAATTGAAAACGGGGGTCCACGATAATGGATGTCAACATAGACTGATAGTACCTATTTACTTACATTATACTATCTTATAATATAAATACATAAAATTATATTTAAAAGTACCTATGAAAAATTTATTATAAATGTTTATAAAATTGTGTAAGTTGATGATTGATGTAGGCATTCAATATCAGGTAAGTGTGGGGACTACCCAAAACTAAAAACATGGCAAGGGTCTACGACACAAAAAAGTTTGAGAAGTAATAAAAAAGTATTAATTAAACAAAAATTCATTTAAATACTTAACATATAGTTCAGTATCAATAGATATTTAGAAAGTTAGTATTTAATAAAAGACCGTGTATGCATTTTTAAATCAAGAAGAAATATGAATATTGGAGAGTGGAATAGGAAGACATATTCCGTTGACCCCTAATAAAATTGGGAACAAGGCATGAGAAAGAAGGAAAAGAAACAAAAACAAAAAGAAATACTACATTAATGAGAATGAAAGATAAATTTTTATTTTCTTTAATTTATATTCATATTCATATTTTTTACATTAGTGTTCGAAATTCAAATTCGCACATAAGTACGAATGACGCCTACACGAAACTGAAATAGAACCGGGATAATCCTGACTCTAGTTATATTAAAAAAAACAACTAATAAGATATTTTATATCATATAGTTAGTAATTAATAATATCAGATACAAGATATACCTACAAGATGAAACAAAAACACTGTAAGCCCTTTTAAAGACATGTCCAGAAACGATATAATATTGTTCTTATGTCCGTATTTATGTGTTAAATATAACATTTTGTCAGAAAATATTTTCTTTAGGAAATAATACCGTATTACTTGAATCTATATTATATATAATATATATCTATAAAATAATATATTTGTTTTGTTTTTAGTGCTTTTTTCCTCCAAGGATACGTTTTGTAGTTTTTGTATATATATATGTACGAGTATGTGACAAGTTTCTTCACTACTTGTTACCTATTAAACTTAATACTGTAACGAGTTGCGCCGCACTTTACTAATATAGAAAATTAGGAGCTAATTTGCGAGTATCTGGCAACAAAACTGCCTTTTTGTACTGATATTTTTATTAAAAAAAGAAGATTTATTTCCTAAACGTACTAACACCATCCCATAGTCAAACACCCACAATTGAATAAAATAGAGTTCCTATAATAATGATCTTTAAAACTACAAAACCAATCATCATGTATGATCGGCTTAATGCGTCTTCGCGATTCTGAAATTAAATCGCCAATTTTGCTGTAATCCTCTACCTCTTGAGCTCTCGCCTTGTTTGAGACTACTATGAAGCGTCATTTAAGTTCCGAATTAAGTGCAGGACACAATATGCCGAGTTATGGCCACAATTGCATAGGGGATATTTTCGTGTACGGCTGTCGTAACCGATCACGAACACTTATAACTACTATAAGAAGATCTATTTAATGTTGAATTGTAATTTACTATATTTAGGGCGTAATTCTGTTTGACTTTTAACTGTAGGCGTGACTGCGTACAATTGCCTGTGTATATATGTATAGTAACCAGTGACATGCTCACCATTTCTAGGGTGTTATTGTTTATATGTTAGTCTGTGAAGTCTGTGAGTCTGTCGGTTAGCAACATACCAAGCTTTAAACTTATACTACGAAAACCGCTGTTATTAGTAGTGACATAAAAGCTTCTTGTAGTTAGGTCTGACTTTGCCCCAGTATTAGAAATTTTTGAAAAATTATTCACTTTAATTTGACTTTTTACAAAGCATAACTCTAACAAATAATTTCACTAAATTAAGCAAAGAATAGATGATTACAGAAAAATCCAACTAAA
The DNA here is from genome assembly GCA_036419045.1 of Scirpophaga incertulas. NCBI lineage: Eukaryota > Metazoa > Arthropoda > Insecta > Lepidoptera > Crambidae > Scirpophaga > Scirpophaga incertulas. The sequence continues at coordinate 21,748,445 of CM071631.1, read as the reverse complement.
CGTAACTCTTCACGTCCTATGGACTTTGCTTGGACTGGCACACTCGAGTCAAAGTCGTAGTGGGTGTGGGACGTATGGAACCCTTCTGCCCTTCACCGCATGTGGAGTCACGATACTAGTAATGGACTTAGTGCACACTGGGATGTACCTCATGGACGTGACAAGAACAAGTACTGAAGGTAAGAAAACGAACATTTCGTGATTTCAGTCGAAAGACGTCGACTAAGGCAGAAGTAAGTAGACAGAGCCTTATACTCTCAAACAATCAGTAATCAGTTTCTTCTCTTTCGCTATTAGGTAATATAGGACTTAATTGAATTTGAATGCTTCAGTTTCGACGCGATAGGGTGATATCTACCCCTTATGTTTATAATTAAATCATTGAATATACCTAGACCATAAAGTATTATTTCGACTTTCCGTAACACCGATATGATGTAACTGGACAACCAGTAGGGATTACATCGCAATCTAATTAGACATCAACCATTGCTTGTTTTCTTTAGTTGATGTGAGAGCATTGAAGAAAAATGTTGGGAAAACTGGAGAAGTTACTCCATTTTTTAAGCTCCCGTCGCGTGTGCAACCTTAAGTGTCTCCACTGTTACTCAACATGATTGTACCGTCATTATTTCACAATAGTATAGTAGAGTATCTTTCTCATCTATACAAAATGTAACTCTTATAGCAGCGCTATAAGAGAATGCACTCCGCTATTTGTCTATATTAGTCGCAACTATTCAGCAGTTACTCAACTCACAACAATCTTAACTAATATGTTGATTAGTTTCGCTTATGGGCAAATGTGTAACTTTTTATAACAAGATTCCAAATAGTGTAGCTAAATTTCCTTTTCTCAAGTTAAAGGTAATTTTAAAAAGACGCTAATGAGTAAGCGCTGTTACAAAGTCAATCATTATTTAAATGATGATTGGCATCATTCAGCTTGGTGTTGATAGTTTTTTAGTTTACCCGTATAAATTGTAAACACATGTATACATTGTATGATAACAACATATATTTATTGTAAATGTTGTTATTATTTTTGATTAAGCTGATAAATTTCTTACACCCATTCTTCTTATCAGTTAAAAAATACGTCCTGAATGGGTACCTACTTTCTATAAAGCTTTCTAAAAAGGCAATTTCAATAAAGTCAATTTTGATTTTGAGTTAATGTTTGTTTATAAAATACATCATGTACACTGTGATATACTTTTTTGCAGTTCAGTGAGAAGAGAGTTCTAAAGTTTAACTTGTTGGGTATATTAAATACTACGTACTAGCAATGACTATTCTATTACTTCCGTGACACAAAGAAAAGCTCTCTTAAATTTTATATTACAGATAATAATTTAACAAGCACTTCTCGTTTTAAATGACAAAAGGATGAAGCCTAAATAGCCATTTGTCATTTCCGAGGTAGATTAATGCATATTAAGACTGGATACAATGCCTTAATGTGTATCAAACATTGTAAATTATACGACGTGTTTGTATAATCCTGCGGTGTGAATGTTTCTCTAAGTAGAGGAAGGACTTGCAAAGTCTAATTATGTAACTGGTCATTCATATTTAACCTACAACAAATTTTAGCCATTTTCTGTGGTCGTAAAGAAAATTCATGGTGCGAATGTTTTGCTTTATGGTAATTTATATTTATAAATTAAGATAACAGAGAACTCTTGATTGTTTAAATTACACATATTGTTATTTATAAATATTCACCCAAAGGTTATGCTCGGGGTCTCTCTGTGTGATTGAATCAGAAATGAAGAAATCCGCAAATGAACCAAAGTTACCGATATAGCCCGAAGAATTTCGAACCTTAAGTAGGAAGGGGTAGAACAAATGAAAGAAAGAAATACTTTTATTTTGGGCCACACAAGATAGATAGTTAGATATTTTATTTGGTCTACAGACACACACACAACAATTATTGAATTGAATAATCACAAGAAAAAGAGGAAATTTAGGGTATGAACAGGGAAACAAACCTACCCTCCATACAGAATAATTGAGGTTCCTGTGTGCTGCAGCAACACAAAAAGGTCCATAGCTCAGCGCCAATATTTGCACAAGAGCAAAAATCTATAACCCTAGGGCCGTCACTTCGATACTCAGCTGCCGCGCTTTACACACAACACACACACCCACACACACATATACATATATATTTAATTTAGGATATAATGTTGAATGCGCCAACGTTTGCAGTTACTTGCCAAACTCGCATAGTACATTTTTTTTCAGTACAGCTTGTTACGTAAAGCTATTAGAAAAAATAATTTTGGATATTTAATTTAGATTAAAATTGCAAATTCTTCTAATCTGGAGCAGCTGGCTTTAAATGTTAGATTAGAGTATACATAAACATTATTCAGGATTACAAAACAAAAGAAAATGTTTAAAAAAGTCAAGATTCGTAGCAACAAGAGTGAAAAACCCATTACACGGTATAAATTTTATATATTTTTTTAAATGCTACATTTTTTCTAAAATAGTTGACTTAGATATTTTTATATATTTTTCTGATAACTTATATGAGTTAGTCTACCACCTGCTTTCGTCTTGACTACGGCTTCTGGGACCTGCATACCAATATGCAGTATATATATACTCGTGAATGATGAATGTGAAATATGATTTTTATAGATAAGTTATGCGATCAGATACTATACTAAGTGAGAGAAAAAGGAATATAAAAATAAAATGTAACTTTCTTATGTTAATTATTGTGCTGCCTTTGTTATCTAAGCTAGACATTTCGGAATTCCAAGTCTTTGTTTCTGTAACGGTAATTACTTTATTTTATCTTTGAACACTACTTTGGATTTTACGGTCCTAATAGGCGGCGGGATATTATTCCAGTATTTTGTATGATAACGAAAGCTGCCACTAAATGCTGCTGATCGATGTGAGTGTACTTTCAAGGAAGGTTTCAACAATCTTGGTTCACAACATGCATTGAGGATTTGAGATTGAGGAACTTTAGTTCAGAGTAAAGATACCCCGGGGTTTTAAACTTAACGATGTCAAACATCATCTCAATGATATAACAACAATAACAACCAAAACTGTGGCGATTGCTCGTACAATTCACGGCCATTGAGGCGGTGTGAACATTGGCTAGCAAACATATACTAGATGCCGTAGCATTGGAAAACTGGAGCGAAAATTTGGTGAATATTGCAAGTATTCGTGGTACGCTACCAGCACAGATTCTATCCTTAAAAATCTGTGCTGCCTGTAAAGATCCTTGGAGGTAGCCTTTGTCGAGCAGTGAGCATCTATTAGCTAACATGATAACATGAGAACTGTTAACGTCATAATATAGACACAAGAAATATGTTAGTATTGTGTTGATATTTCGCTGATGACACAATTATACCTCAAACTTCCCATACCTTGCCTATTCCTTTTTACACTACGCTAAATATTGAGTGTGTGAGAGAGATGGCGGAAGGCTTTGAGCATTGCTTCCGCCAATACAGTAAAGATCTGTAATCCGTAAGAAGTACCGAGAAGATTAACTGTGCTGGTTTGTGATAATTATAATTGCTGAAGAAACTAACATGGTAACGACATTTTAAAAAAATAGTCCGCTGGGTGAAAGTAACCCCTATTGTTGAAAAATTGAGAGACAAGAGACTTTTTTGGTATGGTCAGGTATTGAGAAGAGAGAATGATCATGTTACTAGAAAAGTAATGGACATGAAAGTGGATGGGCGTGTAGACAGAAGGAGACCGAAGAAAAGGTGGATGGACTGTGTGAATGTTGCTATGTTGAAGAATGGTGTCGAAATGGCGAGTGAAGACATGTTCCGCCGACCCCAAATAAAGTTGGGAACAGAACAAGAAAAAGAAGAAGGCCACTAGTTAAATTATTCAAAATATCCCAACAAATAGACATGTAAATGTGTAGATTGTCGGACAATCACTCCTCGCTTTTACGCAACAAGGCATCCCTTTGTCTTCGAACATCAATCGAATCATTCAATAAAACTCGCAACATAATCAATCATACGAAAATGTATCCAATCCATTGGAAAATTCCAGTTGAACGGTCCTGAACACGCAATCGTCTTGAATCGTTTACACCTTTGATGCTGCCCTCTGAAGGTACAGCCCTTTACTGATATCCAATAATGGGAATCTGTTTAGGATGTTTGTCCTGTTCTCTCACACATATTACAATTTTTGTCTGATTTGAGCTTTGATATGTATTCTATACACTCTGTATTATTATTCCTTATTTCAAAAATTATAGAAAGTAATGTCAATACAAAACCATTTAATATTGGAATATTTGAGGGTTTGCCACTGAATCTATCTTGTACATCTATACATATAAATAAAATTGGAGTGTTGCCTGTCTGTTTGTTCCGGCTAATCTTTGAAATGGCTGGACTGATTTTGACAAGACTTTTTATTGGATAGCTGAGATGTAATAAGGAGTAACTTAGGCTACTTTTATTTAAAAAAAATTCTTTACAAAAACAAAAAAGAACTATAAACTAATTATGTGGCTTTTTTGTCAAATTGCTCGCGGACGAACGTACGTAGTTAGCTTATTATAAAAAAATATATTATTCAGAATATTTGATCACAGAAAATTTGATATTTGTTTTTGTGAAACATTTTCATTTCTGTGCAATCAAAATATTTATTCAACATAGCCTCTTTACAGGCACTTGTTGACGTTACAACAAATTTAAGCGTAAGAAAATAAAAGCCTGGTACGTGCATAAGACCAAAGAAAAACAATGTATTCTACACCTGTTCGGAAATTGAGGGGAGTTCTTTCGAGTAGAGCACGCGTTCATCACACGTATATGTTTTTTTGTGAACAAGTATAATATTAACAGCTTATTGATTTCTTTAAATATCATAAGATATACTTATGGAACAATACGATTGTACTCTACATTGGTAATAATAAACATGACTGTCCTTTATCAGCAGCATTACATATCGATTCTTGTGAGATTCCGCTGCGATATAGAAATTTTTTTTACTACAAAAAAGATCAGTTCGCGCTATATGTAAATTAAAACCAAAGAAATCTCTGAAGGAATTATTTAATGAAATTAGTATATTGACTTTATCTGGTACATAATATATTTATGATATTTATATTTATTTTCATTAGAACAACAACAATAATAATATTAATAAATTTTTTTCCAATTCATACATTAAACACGAGGAATAAAAATAAATTGCCGTTGCTGGTTTTCATGCTGGTTTTTTTCCCGTGCATGGTCTACCGCCGTAGACTTGTTAATCAATGGCGTACATTCTTGACGTGCAAAAGTGATTATGCTATTTTAAGAATACATTTTTGACTTTGATTTTGTTTTTGACTTGTCTAGTAATGACATTAAATAGGTTGTCAATTATAAACCTATGTTCAAAAAAAAGTAATCTAGTGCGCATCGCCCCTCTCCTGAGGGGCGGTCGCCCTCACGATTTGCCTATATGGTTTTAGAACCTAGGCCAGGCTGAGTTTAGTCGGTAGGTCACGTGGCTGGACCGTTCCGGTCGCGTGGAGTCCGACATAACCTCCGTGACACTTGCCGTTGCGGGGGTATCCTGGGTACGTTTCGTGCTCCTTGTGAGGATTCTCAGCCTTCCTCTACTGAGGAAAAAAAAAAATCTAGTGCCATCTGTCCTTAAAGGCCATTTTCCAATTCGTATAAGGAAGACTTGGAGATGTCTGTCCTCTTTGGTTTAAATTCAAAATTTAACGCCGACTGCATTCAGCTTTCCGTGCTTTATGTCCGGTGTGCAATCCGATTGCTCCTTTGTATCCCAGTGTCGAGCAATTCCGCTTCAATGATTTTGTAATCTCTGCTCTTTCAACACCTAAGGTGGTTAGTAAGAGTGGCAGACTTACTAATTTAACAAGAGATTGCTTTTGTAGACACAGAATATTAAGATGGATTTTTCTTCTGCATCTTATGCATCGTTTATGTCACATATTATGACATTCATAAGAAAATCAAAACCTAACCTAAGCTTCTTTTTGGCCTAAAATCAAATGATAGAATCAATTTAAATTTGACATCAAATATTGTCAAGTGGCCCATTATCATTATTTCAGCCAGCTGACGACCAATCCTATTCTTAGGATCTCACCGATCGATCCTGTTCTGCTACTGTTCAGCGCATATCCGCGATTTTCACAAGGCAACGGCCGACCTTGTCTCAATTTAAGACTCAAGGACGTTTCCGCCCCAACAGCTTCCAGCGTCCAGCTAGCAGTGGTCTGTTCACTACTATTAAGTTTCAGTTAGTTAGTCAGTTAGTTTTCGGACTTTTTCATGAACCTAACTCTCTTGCAGCTTTCATTATTTCTAATACAACCACGCAAGGAAACATTTAGTATAGCATCTCTTTTGTCCTTTGGGTGACTTTGATCCTCCTCATATATTTACATAATTAAATGAATCATTTTTGCTATATATTTAAAAACTCGGAACGAAATCAAAACTCAAAGTTAATAATATAATAAATAATATAATCTCGTGTAGCACAAGTAAAACGGAAAATCTTATAACCAGAAACGTGCAGTTGTGTTATTTTGCGATTTTAAACTTATTTGCGGATCCCGCGGTGCTCGAATCCGACTCGAACTGGGCCAGCTATTTGGTTTTTTTGCTTAAGCCAGATCTGATAGTAATTTATAAGAAGAAACTTAATCTATATACAAAATGTAAAGGCGATTAAAAGATATCAAAATAATATTATATGTCAGTACTCTTTACTTATTAAACATGTATTTATTTTTTAATACGTTTAATTTATATTACAGTTGAAATCATGAAATATATTGATGCTGGTAAAGGTAACGTGAAAACGATGTCACATACAAATAAACTTTTTATAATAAATGAAGTGACAAAAGAAGAGGACAATACTTCTTGGATAGCTCTCTTGATGGCTTACTTAGCGTGTCGGGCTGTGGTCCAGTGGGTGATCAATTTATGGATTGTAAAAGACAACTTCTTTGAGGGGATGGAAAGATATCGTAAGTAGAAAACTTCTTTTTTTTCTCTTGCCCTGTTCCCAATTTTATTCGGGATTGGCACAACATATCGAATTAATTTGAGCTGAATCTAAAATAGACTAAAGCGAAACAATAATATGTCCAATAATTTCAGGTCAATTACAAAAGTCTAAACTACAGCAAAAAACAAATCAGAAACGATAAACTTTAATTATTCTAAAATGAATATTGGAAATTATACAATGCAAGACGAAATTCGCGTGAAGAAAGTTAATAATGATATAAAAACCATCCATTTCTATGATAATAATTAACAAAATGTTTCTATACATTTATAGTGCTATGACATATTGTGTTTCAAATGTTGCTTAAGTCAAAACAATATTCGCTTCACTGTAAATACTTATTCCCACTTTCAGTGAAAATTTGTTAAAAATAGTACATATTGTCAATAACATTTAGAATTATTTAAATAGATATTTGCTTATTGAATTATACGCTATTCTTTAATAATTCTGACAAATAATTACATTTCACAATAAATTTCATGTCACATGTGTCATGTCAAACAATAGTTGACAATTAAAATATGTTTTAAAGTTTATTTATATTTCATCTCGATAAAATACATTCAGCTAACTTTACCTCATCACTTCAAAAATAATAATCGTTTATTTTTTTTTTCTTTTTACCTAGGAATTTTTAATCAAAACTCGTTTTTCATTATGTCTACAGATATTAATGTTTCGTACATCGACTGAAACAAACAGAATACAGATGATTGAACGCACTGAAAACCAAAGCCAGTTGCTCTGAAATCAACATAGCATAATGGAAAAAGTTACACAATCACTTTTATCTAAAAGCTAACTGATATCTTCATAAGTATATAAGAGATACACTCATGAAGATATTTCTTTATCAAACGCCAGCGTTAGCGAATTTAATGAATGAATAAATGCACATGTACTCAGAGAAGAGATTTCAAGCATTAACTTGAAAACAAATGGTAAGCATATTTGCTTGTGCATAATGCTAATTGAATTGGATAGGCCACGCTCTCCGAAGGGATCCAAACCACATACCGAGGTAAACACTAGACTGGAATCCCCTAGGAAAGCGCAAATGTGGTCGTCCAAAACAGACCTGACGGCGGACTGTCATTGGCGAAGCGAAAGCCATTGGAAAACCTGGAGTAAATTAAACGCGAAGCTTGAGACCATGGAGACTCACTGTGGACGCCCTCTGCCCCAGCCAGAAGACAATAGTACATTACTGCAGCGGCCAGCAATAGAGGCATTGATGGCCGAACGTGTACATGTGGGCCGAGGCGAAGCCGAGCCACACATACGTAAGGGCACACATGCCTAGTTGTGGCCAAGGCTTGTATAGTACTTTTCTCAAATAATGCGCGGAAATTAAAACTAAGTAGTACCAAGCAAAACTTTAATTTAAAAATACAGTTATTGAATGTACAATTATTGAAATGTAAAGTGGACTTTTCAAACTCAATGACCAACAATAAACAAAATTTTTCACGCGCCAAAGGATTCGTTTGTTCTTTTTTTTCATTATAAAACAGGTTTTTTGCATGCCAGTTTGATATTTAAATAAAACTCTGATAAGTTGCCTCCTTGGTTTGCCATTTTTCGGAGCAACAAATCATTCCATTTTTAAAATACACCATAGATATGAATTTACATGTATATTTAGTTGGCCGCCAAAAACACGACAGATATATATTTTCATACATTTTATGCCGGCCGCTGCTCGCATGTTTTTGGCCAGTACAGTAATTTCGATTTATCTCGAAGAAGGTTGTCAAAATAATGCTCAAATTTCCAAGCATGTTTGAGAAAAGGACCTTATTGATCCAGCAATTAAAAGCAGTCATTAGAACCACGTCATTATCATCCGGAAAATTAAGTTTGGGTGGCCGTATAAAATGGCCATTTGGAAAAAAATATGCAAAGTTATGACATAATTTGCATTTAACTTCAATAGTGGCGAAGCTACTAAGGTCGGAAAGCCACATCTAATCCCCGATGAGTATAGAGGCGAAGTGTTTAACGACACTGACCTATATTATAAGCATATAGTATAGGTTAATGGTCTGATCCCACAGTTTAATGGTAGGTGGAATACCAAATAACAGTCCACTAATAAATATGCAGATCATCATCACCACAAGTTTATTATAAATGATTAAAAGAAGGTGTTCAAGTGTAGAATTTCCGTTTCCAATTTAAATGTACCCAATATTTTGACATTTTTATTTATTTATTGTAATTAGGACCACCAGCAATTGTTATATTATTACATCTAAATACTACAAATCTTTTACTTATAAAATATAACAATTTTTTAACGCAGCCACAACATACACCACAAAATCCACAGTCAAACATATATTACACTATTTAAAAAAATCAATAAATAAACTAACATAGAACAACTCACATTCAACACAAAAGTATTATACATCGGGGGGCACGGCAGTGCCCCCGCCAAGTCGAGCGCAAGCAAACACTGCCGTACCATCCTTTACTGGAACCAATTCGCCACATTTTCAGGCCCCTGTTTGAGAACCTCTGGATAAGACCAGAACGCAGAAATATTCGTTATCTAGTAAGCTATAATCACATAATTAAAATCCAAAATTTCAAGTCTACAGGTCATTTAGTTTCACTCACTCACTCACTCACTCATGATCATCATCATCTAGTACTTCCCATAACCTCAGAGAGCTGAAATTTGGTACAGTTAGGGTTTTATAGCCACATAAAGGGAAAAATATAATAACTAGCAGTAGTGCCAAGTCTGTTTTAGTGATTTTTTTTTTGTTTCCCTGAGGAAAATGCATTAAGTTGCATACCCCGGCCCAGCATTGCCGCAATCAATGCCGGCGGAGACAGATCTCGCCCGATCTCTGCGACCAAGACTCGGCGCTCGGAGGCCCACGCGGGGAACTCCGCCAGCGTGTGCTGGGCCGAATCGAGGTCGGATGCGCAGTGGTGGTAATGTGTCGACCCCTCCCGTCCTATTCGACACAGATACTTACCGAAGCAGCCGTGCCCGGTGAGTATCTGAGTCAATCGGTAGGTGACCTTCGACCTTCTTCCCGTGGAGCCAAGCTTCGAGGTGCGGGAGTACGGCACCGACGGCCCGCTGGCGCGCGCAGATCCGTAATTCGAGCTGCGCACGCCAGGCCGCTACAATCCGTCGGTGCCACTCCCGCTTAGGCACTTCGTGCGCGGGTTCCAGGGCGCTCCCCCCATCGCTGCCCCGGTCGACACGCCGCGACGCATACGTCGCCGCGTACATGTCGGCCAGCAAGTCTAAGGTTCCTTATTGCGATTTCGTTATTATTATAATTAATGTTGTGTGACGTGGTAGTTCAACAGCTCAAATTCAGTTGTCAGGACATGGTTTTCACGGTGTGACGCTGTATGCATTACAGCCTTTTGGTAAGTAATAGGGTCAACGAGAAAGAAACAGGAAGATTTTATGCCCAGCTGTGATTACGAAATAAGAAATATTGATTTAGTAAAGATGCTTTATCGTAGTTAGAATGAAATAACAATTTATGGCAGACATTTTAGGAATGTAAACTTACTGAAGCTATACTTCAGCCAAATCCGATGACGAATAAATGTAAACAAACCAATTTTAGGGTTATCACAACCTATTTCACAAGAAACATTTTTTATCTCGTCGTTATCCTGTATCTAAAGCCTGATTTTGATAGCTACTTCAATATTTTTTTTTCTATCACATATTACTAGAAACACACAAAGAACTTCAACATTTATGTAAAAAAACTGAAATAATAAAATAAAATCTAAATAAATGTTAGTTGACATCCCTATAATCTGGGTAACGAAAGTGAAATGCAGAAGTAATAAACATTTTCGTAAATTTTAACTAATCTGCCAAAGAAGTTGGCTATATTTTCTTACCATAGTCTTTCAACATGACTACTTTTAAAATCTGTCGCGTATTTTCTGCATTTTAATCCGACCACGTTCAAAAGTTCACTTCACCATGTACGGTTGTTTGATTGCTAAGCTAAGGATAAAGGGATTTTTTTTTTGTATCTTAATGAGATAGGTATTAATAGAAAATTGTATCTTAATTGTACCTTGTTTATTTTTGGTGATAAATAAATGATTGAAATATAAAAGTTGTTTTTTTTATTATAATTATTTCTAGTAGGTACTAGATATTCAAAGTACAGTCAACAAAGTTCCTATTTGACCACTACACTACGTTTTTTTGAAAAGCTATATTAAAAAGAAATAGTAATTTCAAATGTTTTTATCATACAAAATACCTAGACCAATAAAAGATCTTTCATTTAAATGTTGACTGTATTTGTATATTGTACTTGCATTCGTCCTCAGCCTATACACGACACACTGCTGGGACAGGCCTTCCTCATGGACATATGAGAAGAATGGGCCGTAACACCACCACGCTGGCCCAATGCGGGTTGGTGGGTAGAAACAGTCACAAATGTGACCGGGACCAACGGCTTAACATGCCTTCCGAAACACGGAGGAACTCGAGATAAAAAAGTCGTGGTTACCCATCCATGGCATGGCGAGGGTTGCTTTGTTTTCAATCAAAGCCAAAGCGCACGAACCAATACGCCACTGAGTTCCTCACTTGCACAATACGCCAACAAGCTCCTCACTTGCATTTACATAGGTATGTATATTTCATGAAAAAATATCTGGCACTGCGGTGGTAGGACCTAATAGGTCAGACGGCTCACCACCTGGTTAAATAAGAAATCCCCCGCCCCCCCTTCGCGGAATATTAATATTTTAAAATAGAAAAAAAAAATTATACTGTTGCTTAGTAAAAAGGTTATTAATATATGCCTGTTAGTGGTTGCTAGGCAACGCTTTGTTGGTAAACATTCTTCATTGGATTTGGCTGGAGTATAGTTTGATTTCCTTTGAATAAAGCTCACTTTATTTTATAAAAAAAACGCAGCCCTTATTAGTAGGTTTAGCTCATTTTCTGAAGAAAAATATTCAATGTACACTTTTTGACAAAAGAACTTTAAAGTTGAAATAGATGTCTTATCCGTGTTTCAGTTCATTCTGCCGAAAACCAAGATTTTTACGCTAAACCTCAGAGCGACAAAAATGGTCGCTAGGGGGACCATTTTTGTCGTTAAGTTTTTCCAAAACTATATATTCGTGATCAGCTCGTCAAGCAGAACAATACTATCGAAAATTTGAAGTCGATCGCCGCTCGCCAAACTGCCATATAAACTGTGCCATGTACTTTGTACAGGATTCGAGAAGGATTAAGAAGTTATGTTTGAAGAAAAGTATTAAATAATGCCAGCATATAGGATATATATATATTTACTAAGTGATAGTAATATGACACTTTTATATCAACACTCAGTGCATTTATTTATGGCCTAATAATAACGAGTGGCGCCGGATTTCGAAGCTGAAGCTTTGCTCTGTACCTCATATTTTGAACATCATTCTCCGTCACATACTCTATTTTCTGTAAGAGACCATTTGGTAAAATTACGTAGTAGGTCCCTATTGCTTTCTGCACCTCTACGGGTACGTCTAGTCTTTCGGCTTGAGGATTGTCAGTAGTAGGAGCGTCAGTGCTCGGCGCTCCGTAAGTATTATCAGGAGCGCCGTAGCTCGTAGCTGGAGGAATTTGCTCGTTCGGTAAAGTGAAAGGTTCACCAGCAGGCTTCCATCCAGACGGAGGGTAAGGACCACTTTGTTCAGGAGGTCCGTATGTAGCCATTGGAGGTTCAGTCTCTGTTGGCAGTGTGAATGGTTGTCCAGATGGTTTCCACCCCGATGGAGGGTAAGGTCCAGATGCAGTTGTTGGCTCCGTAGGCGAGTCTGTTGTTGTCGGTGCTGATTCCTGACGCTGGAAGCGAAACCTCGCCGGCTTAAAGCGAGGGAGCTCAGCTAGGGCACCGGTGATTAAACAGAAGACTACGAAGAACTTCATGGTTGATTGTATGTTGTTCAGTTGCTGAATGATGCTGATGGTCAACCTGCTGTATGTTTTATACCTGTTGAATGCAATTATGGTGCTTTGTTGTATCATAAATGGCAAGTAATAGCGACAAGATGGTTTGAAGACGTGGAGGATAATCGATCGTGTATTGGTATTCTTGTCACGTATTGAGCGGCAATGACCCTCTAGCGCAAGCACTGGTACACCATGAACGGCCGCAAGTGACGTATGTCTGACGTGATCTAATTATTCAATTAGAGTTATCATTGAATTAATGTAAGGCTAAGATTGATAGATGCGTTTTTCGTTTAGAGAATCATACACTTTAAACACGTGCGGCAATGAATTGTTACTCGTATGGTGAACTAAGGTTAATAACAAGTGAATTAAGAACTAACTTATTGAGTTAATATAGAATATCACACGGTTACAAATTCTATTATTTCAGATTTTTATAAATATGTCTGTTTAATATAATGGCTAATCTGAATTCAAATTAAAGTATTAACCAAATGTTATGAATATTAAACTAGCTTTTATTATCACGAGCTATAATTATTGTCACCAAAACGCATAATATCCTTCATTGATAATAGTTCTCACAGCTTTTCTTGAATCTACATATAAAGAATAGTATCAGTGTCTTCCTCCTCTCTCGTGGCTATTATATAAATTGAGTAAGAAAATTTATTTATTTATTTAAACTTTATGTACAATGGAGTACAGTGGCGGATTTAATGCTTTAGCCATTTTCTACCAGTCAATCTTCAGGTGAAGTAGATGTACAAAAGACATTAAAAACAGATGTTAATACATACACGGAAAATACTAATATATAAAATTTATAAAAAATCTTAATACATAAATAATACACACACAACTAAGTACTACATAATAGCTTAATATCACATTTTATAACCGAAGACTTCCCTCAAAGAAAAGTATGTGCAATTTATTTTTAAGGCTAAGTCTTCTTGGGGTGTTTCTCACTTCTTGAGGGAGTGCATTCCATAATAGAATGGACCGAACAAAAAAAGAAAAGTGTAGTATATCAGAATGTTGAGAGCGGCATTTAAGGACAGATTTACTGTTTCGTCAGTCAATTGTTTCTCTGAGAATTGCCCTGATAGTGGTAATAAGCTCTGCCTCAATTAAACTAGAAGTTATTATCAATTCGCAGTGTTTGGTTTACCCTCTGTCTGACCTTTCAAGGAGAGCTGACGTGATTATACATATTTATGTTTTTATGATAACTTAATAATATAATAACTAGTGTAATAATTAATAAATATTAATAATAGGATTATTGCTTAATTTAAAAAGCATTTGCTTTATAAAACTGTTTTAGTAGATAGCATATTTCAAATAAAATACAATTTTCTGTTTTTATTTGCTATTCGTTTCTTTACGCTTCTATTGTAAAATTTTATGTTTAAAACTTATTATTACAGCAATATGCTAAAAGATGAAATACTATTTTGAAAGTTCAATATAATATTTTTACAATCTTTGAAAATAGTAAGTTCCCAGGCATATCCATACAATTGATGTCACAAAATCGCAATTACATAAAATTAAACTACCTATTCCGAGCACTAATAATAACCTCTGTAGGTCGTCAAGTTGTCTTTGACAAAGCTTATGAATTCCTCGTTCATAATTTGAGTCGACATATTTTCATTGCATACATCGGTACATAGTAAGTACCTCCCTCCCTACAGTACCTCCATACCGGTAGAACATGTTGTCAGCATTCAGTTCGTTCCTACGATCCTCACCAAACCGTCGAGCCACCTCTTAGCCTACCTGCACACGTTTCCTAACATGTGTTTCTCAGTAATTAACGTCACAATTTTTTCTGCGAATTTCGTCATTCAGATTCAGAGAAACATAGCCCCTTGTATTGTTAGTTGGGTGACTCTGAACTACCTATAACATAATTCTCCATTGAAAGCAGGTTTCGATGACATATGCCATCACAACATGCACGAATCAAAGACTTTGTCTTTGATTCTAGTTTGCTACTAATCAGCCAATTATCGGTAAAAATTAATTACACTCCTTTAGAAGACAATATCGCCGCGTATATTTGCCTGGTACAAAATTAAAAAACTTTTCCCACGGTAGCGAGCGGGTAATTGATTGTAGAAGAAACTTTTTGCTTACTTACCGAGTTAACCGGATCGCCCCCCGTTATCTGGAAGAAGAAAAAGTATTGCAATGAGCCGAGTTAGAAATCTTCATGTAGCTATATGGAATGTAGAAGATTTTTTAATATTAAAGCACCGAAGAAAAAAAAACAAACTTGAACTTTGGAAGAAGAGCTTCCTTACTAAAGGATAAAGTTTATTTTTCTCTTGAAAAAATATTTTCTTAAGATTAGTATTAAAATATATTAGTTAATTATGAACCGAAATGAACGAATTCACCACAGTTCATTATACTTTCCATGTAAAAAAATGTAATAATGAAGGTAATGTAATAAAAATTTATATGACTTAATTGATTTTTGCAGTTGTTATTTTTTCATGATATTTTATAGTTTCTCTCAGCTTGATTTTATTGTGACAATATAGCTAGCGAAATATTCTCAAAAGACTAAAAACTAATTTACAAAAAATTAATCATATATCAAAATTTCCACCCATAACACTTCCCGCCCATGGGCACAAGACACGTCAACTAAAATATAAAATTCTCAAGATATAAGAGGAACTAAAACTAAAAGACTATTTTCAGGACAAATTAATTCGCACATATTTTTTATCTTCCAAAAGTGATAGTGTATCAATCCTATTTAAGAATTTAAAAAACACAGGCTTTGTATGTATTTTACGTATCGTAAATATTAAGGAAATCTGATTATCCTCGTGAATGATTTAAAACTCATTGATATTAAGCTAGGAAATTGGCAAAATTTCAATATCTACCTACTGGTGATGTATGTATATATATACACACGCAGGCGGAAACGAATCCAATAAACATCGTGGGACTATCTTCTCGACTGTTTCGAGCTCGAGGTAACCGATCGGAGTACTTCAACCCCTTGCTGGTGGTTTCTGAGGCCGACCCTGACTACGGCTAGAGCGTTGGGATAGAAACTTTCTTCCCTTGACTACCCTGTTGTTTGTAAGGTTGGCCAGCCCCGCATTATTACCGGCACTGGGTCGCGCCCTGCCTGGATGACTATGAGCACGCCCTACAGCACGTTAACCACTGCGAGCGACCACCAATTGTGCTGGTATTGGGTTTTGGTTTCGTTACTTGTGGTTTTCCGCTTTTTCTTTCTTCTCTTTTTCTTGTTTATTATTGATTTTTTTACGACTATTTTATGTATATAAATATAGACAAAATACATGTTCATTTCAAATCTATTACTGCTAACAAAATAACTATTGTACTATATAAAAAATCAACTCCGTAACATCTTACAACAAACAAGTCTCATAATTTCCGTTACAAATAAGAATGAAAGAAATGAAAGAACACTAATTGTACAGCAACAAGGAGTTTATTAGTCGAACTGCTAACAGTTACAGCGTATCGCATTAAATCAGCAGGCCGATAACAAAAAGGCCGGGGGCTCGGAACATATTAAGCGGGAAGTTGGGAACCTTTTAGTTTTAATGTAACAGCCCGTCGGGGCCGACTCGTAAACTTCGCTTTATTGACAGCCCTCTATGGACGCGCTTCTGTTACTTTCATATGATGTGTGATTAATTACTGATCGGACAAGTTTTATTTTTAAGTGATTTATGATTCGTGATTGAAGAAAGACAACTGATGAAAGATTTAATAAGGCAAACTAGCTAGTGCCCGCGTTTTTGGCTGCGCAGGATTAGTATTAGGTTTTGGCAGCGCACGCCAGAATAGCTCGCAGATGGTAGATTTTTTACACTATAATCATGTGATTTGAGCAATTTACATCTCATAAAAGTATGTCAATATAGAAATTTCAGTTTAAATTTTTAATTTAACTAATTATGCAATTATTTTTACGTAATTCTAATGAAACCAACACATTTGTTTATACGCTCATACAAATTAGGCGAGTTTACTTAAATATAACGTCACGATTGCAGTGTTTTTAGTATAGAGCATTTTTGAACAATCCGCGACAGCGCCGCAAACATGTTGATGTATCTTCAAAAATAATAGGCGCAGGTATACTGTTGGGTCTACAATACTTCTCAGTTAACAGAGTACTCTTATTATATATAGAATTAAAAAAAATGTCGTCTACACAATTATATTTTGCATATTGTCAATGGAGTAAATGTCAAAATTTGACTACCAAGTCGTTTTTGGATATAAAAGTGGGCTTTAATAAATGCGACAAAAATTTGTAGAAACTAGGGTGACATTGTTTTTTTTTTGTGTATGATGCCCAGCTCGCGACACCGATTACATTTCTCTTACGAAATTGTTAATTACTATGTATTACTTACTCAATAATTCATATTTTTCAGATTAGGTCACAAATGTCCGACCATGAGCTTATACGTAATAGCGGAATAAGGTCCGCTACGCACTGCTGGAGACAGTTTTATAATGCCCACTGAATGTTCCGATCAATCACCGCGGCCTTATTAGTATGCTAAACGAACCAAGGTCTGGAGTTACAGGCACACCCGCGCACTATTAAGATTTGGACCATGATTTGCTATGAATTGTATATTCAGATTTAGAGGTAAGAAATTCTGGGTTGTAGCTTAAGGAATATTTATTTCAGGCAGCACCTGTAAAATCACTTTTTTGTCTGTTTCCATAACCAAGGATTATAAAATAAAACAATGGCAAACTTTCTAACAAATATTTGTGTTGTGTTGTGATTTCAGTTTGTGACTGCCCCACGGCACAGTCTAAAAATCCTAGCGTAGGGCGACGTTTTTTTTTAAGTAACATACTTTAGTGTGGCATATATCTTTATAAATTGTAGCCTATGTGTTATTCTGATGCATAAATTATATTGTTGTAAAATTGCATTAAATGAAGTCAAGTCAGTCCATGAAGTAGTGTTTATGTGAAAAAGTAACAAACATCTATCCATACAAACATTAACAATATTAATAGATTTCGTCGATAAAGATTTAATTCCCCAATAAATACCAAAATCGTGTCTATCGTGGTATTTATATGTATTAAAATTATTAAGAGAATAATAAGAAGAATGAAAATGTCGATTGTATTTATAAATACGAAACACTATCTTTAAAACAGTTGGACAAACTCTTTAATCTATCACTATAAAAAAGCCTTATAAACAAAAAGATCGTGCGGTCCGAACCAATATTTCGCATATCAGGGGCACGATTCTCATGCAATAGAAAAAAGTTCACATTCGTAAAAAAGTTCGAAGTTCGAATTTTTTTCGAATGTAACACAGTTTGTCTATTCTCAGAAGTTCACAATCGAACTAGTTCGCATGAACGTCATTCGAACAAAACGAGTGATACGGACCAGGGGCACGATTCTCATGCAATAGAAAAAAGTTCACATTCGTAAAAAAATTCGAAGTTCGAATTTTTTTCGAATGTAACACAGTTAGTCTATTCTCAGAAGTTCACAATCGAACTAGTTCGCATGAACGTCATTCGAACAAAACGAGTGATACGGACCAGTAGAAGTGGACATTCGAATACGAATTTAAATCAAAGTTTGATTGGATATACTTTTTGTTTGTATTGATTTGACTTTACATAGGAAATGGACGAATTTATTGTAGATTTTATTAGGTCAAGAGTTAGAGGCAGCGAGTTTATTAAACATTTTCGATTAAATAAGAACCTTACATTAGAACTCATCCAAATGTTTCAGCCAGTGATTCAACAGCGATCACGCATTGACTTATTAAAAACAAAGGTAGGCAAAATAAAAAAAAATATATATGTATATATATATTCTACATATATATATATATATGTATGTATATATATATATGTATATATATATATATATATATATATATATATATTATATATATATATATATTATATATATATATGTGTAGAAAATATCGGAAATAAATAATTTTTAATTTCTCGTTTGAAAGTTGTTTACTAAAAAACTTAAGAGTTTTAAAATTCAAGTGTCATATTAATAAAATAATATATTTTTAAAAGTAATATTTACGTATAAAATCTATTAGTAGATGAAGCAGTAACAGCGTTTTTATAAACGCTTAATAATTACGTAATTTATTATTTAATTTATACCCGACGTACTATTTCGAATAGTAATCGTTCTATGGGTGCTCAGAATACGAGATAAATGAAACATTCGAACTTTTCAGTAGAGCGGAGAAATTCGTATACGAATTTTAATATGGAAAAAATTCGATTGCATGAGAATCGTGCCCCAGTAGAAGTGCACATTAGAATACGAATTTAAATCAAAAGTTGATTGGATATACTTTTTTTTGTGTTGATTTGACTTTACATAAGAAATGGACCAATTTATTGTAGATTTTATTGGTGATTTAGTTCAAGAGTTAGTGGCAGCGAATGCAGAACCGCCGCGACGAAGTGTTTCAACAAATGTACATCCATTTGATTTGAGCAATGCAGAGTTTATTAAACATTTTTCTATTAAATAAGAACCTCACATTAGAACTCATCCAAATGATTGAGCCAGTGATTCTACAGCGATCACGCATTGACTTAAAAACAAAGGTAGGCAAAAAAAAAATAAAAGAAAAAAATAATGGAAAAAAATATATATATATAGTAGAAAATATCGGAAATAAATCATTTTTAATTTCTCGTTTTAAAGTTGTTTACTAAAAAAACTTCGAGTTTTAAATTAGAATGTCATATTAATAAAATAATATATTTTTAAAAGTAATATTTACGAATAAAATCTTATAGTAGACAGTAACAGCGTTTTTATAAACGCTTAATTCTAATGTAATTTATTATTTAATCTATACCTGACGTACTATTTCGAATAGTAATTGTTCTATGGGTGCTCAGAATACGAGATAAACGAAACGTTCGAGCTTTTCAGTAGAGCGGAGAAATTCGTATACGAATTTTAATATGGAAAAAAATCGATTGCATGAGAATCAGCTTCCTGATCAGAACTCGTTTCGTTACGGTGACGTATATGAGATGTAGAAACGATTTCAATAATTAATCAATAGCGAATAATGCTATCTAGGGCTTCTAGTAGAAACGCGCTCACGTACCTTTTTTTGCGGAATTTTGCACGCTAATTTCGTTTAAATATTGTTTCCATAGAGAAGTTTCGTGAGTGAACGGAATAAGTAATGCTTTCAAGCAATCGCACTGACATTACAATCCGACCATAATGAATAGTGTTTATGTATATAAATATTTCTATGAGTAGCAAATTTTAGCCATTGTATTAAAATAATCTTTAAATAAGTGAAACTCGTATTTGTAATAAATTGCGCCCAGTTAATCTATAAATAAAAAGTAGCTAAAACTATATTTAGAGAAGTGTTTCCCACAATGCTGCTCGTACAAAGCAGCATTCGGACAGCAGCCCGCAGCATATCATTTTGTAAGAACTAATCACCCGCCAAGACGTGGAATGACGTGAATGAGACGTGAATATGTCACAAACACTTTTGCGTCATAGTTGTTAAATGCTTATATTACATAAAGACAATATTTTGATGAATACATAGTAATAGCTACATAATCAGAGAAGCAGCACCGAAATGAGCGAAACACACCTATTAATGCGCTACATAAATATCGCCTAATGGTCTAATAACTCAGGCCATTTTCACTTAGCATTATAATGAGATCCCCGCGTATACTAACGTTATGGCTGTCTTCTAATGGTACGAATATGGCCTTTATGGTCTTCATGTTTGAGTTGACAATTATAAAATATAATAATAGTTTGTGCAAATGGGTCCTTTGATATAATATATAATTGGTTATTCTACATATGTACATGTTTTTTACACGTTACTGATTATTCTAGCATAGCTTCTTTGATGATCACAAGATAATTTCGATTGAAATTTCGCATGTTTCTTACCACAGTTTTCATTCGATTCGAATATTCGCTAATAAATTGTGTACCTTACTCTAAAATTTTTTAATATTTCGCGAAGTAGAATTAAATATGACAGCTTATTGTTCTGAATTATAATCTCAAAATAATTAATACAAAAGTGTCATCGTTTGATATTGGTATTTTTAATTGTTTTATTTTGTTAGTCTATTTGGTCGAAGTTACTTTACGTGAAGAACTTTCAGAATCATCAGTTCAGAGGAAGGATCAGTGACCTTACCATGATAGGTTTATCGAATAGTAGGGCGTACTTATATGATGTGTGTCTTAATCCGATGTTTTTGTATAGGACAACCAGGACGAGCACCCTGTTGCTGATATCCCTCTTAAAATCTCATACTACATTTCAGTACTCCTGTAGCGATAATCAGAGCTGAAATACTTACATACAACATTGCCGTAAATTTTTGTCCCAAATTGAATAACGTCAAAATTTGGAAGCATTTTATGCGTAATCATTTTATGAAAATAATGCATGAAACGGTAATTAATTTTATGGTATTCGTAAATACAAAACTTCGCGTGTGCTTAGGTATATTTTCTCGCGTAGTATTGATGGATTTTGGGTCTCACTATTTCGGCAGGGGCAAGGTAGTAGAGAAACGCAACGATCTTGGCACATTGATACTGGCGCAAAAAAATAAATAAACATCACACACTTAAAGTACCTACAATTAAGAGCTGGTGGTCATTAAAGTTCAATAACTTTCACAATCATCATTCAATAAGGTAGATTATATATCTCATGTATGTATGTTAATATAGAAATTCACTTTAATTTTTTATCAATATTTGTTTGGATTTCAAAAAAAACGTGCAGTTATTTTTTACAAATTCTAATGAGCGAATACATTTCTAGCTTTCTCACATTAAATGTAACATTTTTTATATAGAAAGTAAACGTATAAATGTACAAATAACAAAGTTATTTTGAATTTTGTTTATATGCTCATACAAATTTGGCGAGTTTACTCAATTATGATGTCACGATTGCAGTGTTTTTAGTATGGAGCGTTTTTGAGCTATCCGCGACACCGCAGCGCCGCAAACATGGCGCTGTATCTTCATAAGTAATAATTGCAGATACATCGTTACTTCTACAATATTTCTCATCTAAATGAGTACTTATTATTATATATATAATTAAAAAAATTGTCATCTACCCAAATGTTACACGTGTAAATTTGCTATGGCTATTAAGCGATGAGTGATTTATGAAGTAGGTACTTACCGTGTTTTATTTATATTTAACTGCCAAAAATATATGTTTATTTAATGTTTACCTAGCTAAGTGTATATTATTAAAAATGCAAGTCAAACTGACTTCACCAGTGTAGGAATAAATATATTGATGAGACAGACTTAAAACTCGAAACGTATGAAGATAGGTAATTTGAAATAACTAGGTAACTGCATTTGTTAAAAGAACAACCGAATATCAGTATCCAAAGCGCAATTAAATCATTTGTACATAATGAGAGAAACAACTGACGTGAGTATTTTTTAAGCAAATGGAATTTTAAGCCCAGATAAATATGTATCGCAGTGAATAGAATTGTTCGACATAATGCATGCGTACACTTCATCAGATACTATCACCGCATTGCTCGCCACTCCAGGGTGTTCATCATTTATATCTAATTATATTATTGTCACACGCATTATGATAAACATAATATTTTAGCTTATGAACAATTTAGTCTCGGGAAATCATCTTCACCTTCATTATCAGACCTCTATTGTTACAAGAATATACGGGCCAACAGCCATGAGTAATATTTTACAATTTGAGCGAACAAATGTGAGGCGAAGTCGTTAGCGTTCGCACCTGTCACTAGAACCGTACATCAACTGGGAGACAGTTTCATTTGGGACAAAAAATAAAGCCTCCTTTAATTTGAGAACACACTGGCTTTGGGAAGGCGTATCAACCAGAATTTACAGATCTGAGATCTGATTCCATTATTAAAAATGTTTGCAAATACTTGTTGAAACTGATCGTTATAAAATAGTACACTGTACTTTACTACATAGTATAAAACAAAGTCGCTTTCTCGGTCCCTATACCCCTATCTATGCTTAAATCTTTAAAACTAAGCAACGGATTTTGGTGCAGTTTTTTTTAATAGATAGAGTGATTGAAGAGGAAGATTTATATGTATTATAACATCCATTAAATAACTTTCTCTTCAATCAGTCTATCTATTAAAAAACCGCATCAAAATCCATTGCGTAATGTTAAAGATTTAAGCATACATAGGTATATAGGGACAGAGAAAGCGACTTTGTTTTATACTATGTAGTGATGGCAACGTTCACAGTTTTTCTGTGATAAGTGAAAGTTCAGTATGATAAGGAATCCGGCAAGGTAAAGTCGGTGAGTCATTCCGGTCGAGCCGCCTCGATCGGTTCGGAGTCCGACATAATCACAGTGGTGCTTGGTCGCGGTGGTATCTATAAAGATCTTAAACATCAACAGAGGAAAAAAACTGTCCATCTAGCGGGAAGTGGTAAGTCGCCTACTATATAATGTGGTTCCTGTGAGATTCGCAATAAAAAACCTATGTACCTTATTAAAACTATGAGAATCATAGTGCTTACCAACTTCCTCTCCAACTTGTGACACAATAACACAGTTCGTACTTAGTAATTTCACAGCCATAGCACATTTATACGAGTATATCTAAATATATACTATATATACTGAAGTTTGACGAGAGAATTGGTAAGATGAATGTACCCAAGCAGAACCCTGGTCCCGTAGCATAATCGCCAAAACGCGATATGACTTATCAATTTAAACTGACAAAATAAAATATATATTGATTCTGTATTATAACGCACAATAAATGCCTTACCATATCTTGTTTCATTGCACATACTAGACTAGTATTAAACAAATCACAAGGTGACGATTTTTTTCCAGATGAAATATGTGAAATCGCACCGTACCTGCCCGTGTGTGAGTCTCTCTTAGCAAGTCTGTCCGATAAAACCTCGGTGTTCTCCTTGTCTTTTTGGATGCGTGCGGTAGGGTCCACATTACGATGCCACTACACAAATAACAAGGAGACCCTGATCTATTTAGATCTAACCTGTACGGTTATTAATTTCGTACATTATTTAAAATAAGGTCATCCTTTTTTTTTGTTAGGGAATAGATAAATTATGTCGCTAAAAAGTTCAGATGTACTTTTTTTTATTTGCTATCTCGTTTTGCTACAATTTCAGGGGTTAAAACCATTTTTTACTAGTACATTTTTCCTTGACGCACTTGTAATCCGTGCTTTTGTTTGTCCTTTATTTACATCGTTTTCTGTTTCTGTTTACATTTACGTAATAGGCAACTATTAATCTTAAAACTATAACGAATTTACCCTCATACCCTCGTCAGCGAGCGCGACGACCCGGGCCACATATCCCCCGTCAAACATATACCCGGCACCGTCACGTACCGGGTAGATTCTCACCCTCCGCTACACGGCGACATTGAGCGTCTGAGCCACTAGACGCGCGCTCAATTTGTATCGACTCTCTTTTAATTCGACCCTAACGCCCCAGAAAGGCGCCGGGGTCGCTAGCAAACAAAGCGCAGAAACGTCCGTTCGTGCACCTTCCACAAATACACTCACGGTAAAGCTGAATATAGCCATCTGATACTTCAGCATAGATCCCTCCAAAAAAAAACTATAACGAGTTGCGCAGCGTTACTTTCATAAACTACTAGCTGACCCGACAGACGTTGTCCTGTCAAATGTCTCAAATGTCATGTTGCCTCATGTTGTCTCGCTGTATGTAAAAAAGATTTTCCCGCTTTTCTGTTGAAATTTTTCCTGGATTTTCTTTGCTATAAACCTCACGGAGCCCGAGACCTTTTCAACGAATGCAAAACCGTGGAGTGGATCCGTGTGTTCTGGAGTTATAGCGTCAGGAAAGAAAATCCGACTTATTTTTATATAGTAGATGAGCTAAATTGCGAGTATGAAATAACAGCTATAAAATCGCCGCTTTGTAGGGAAATCGGTATTTTTTTCATAAATAGTCTACATACTAATGGAATTCCACACACAATTAAAATAATATCATTACAAAACGCACCAGGTTCGGTTTATTACGTCTACATGGATTTTCTTATTGTTATTAAAGTGTTTTAAATGTAATATAAGCGGGTGCTTATATTACATTTTTTTGTAACTTGAAAAACATCTGACAACAAGGAAAACATAACAGTTATTTTCGACACTTAGCTTAGTCAAAATAAAAGTTGAGATGTTCCGAGTGGTCCCTAATGGAGGCGGCACACCTGTGGGAGTGGCTTATTACCTGGTCGCCATAAAAGTGTCCGTACCACACTTAATGTCACGGCGTTTCACGCTATGAAATATTAGTGAGATAAATTGCCGGTTTCGTAAACATATATCATTTCCGTTGACTGCATGAAATAGCTTTCTAATCTAAGGCTTCGATGAACGTGGCGAAGGAAGAAATTGTTGTTGCTGAAAAATGCAAGTTTTAAGATCGCGCTATTCATAATTTATTATTTATAGCCACAACACGGATTTTTTCACGGTCTGTATCATTTATTATTGTTCAATATGATCCTTTACAGCATTTAATTTAATTGGATATTTTCGAAGACATAACTTACAGCTTTCATCATCACTGCAGCCCTTTTTGTTCGCGCTGCACACGCTTGCAGCTTGTCCATCATAGGCTGTAGTGCTGGCTGCGCTGTACCGGCTTGGAGCTGCGACGCGCTGAGCTAACCAGTCCACACCGTGACAATGTTTAGAAAATCAGTACTAGCTATTTATGTAAAAGGAAACAAAATCAAAATTAAAAACGTAAAAAAACGTATTTTTCATATAGGAATTATACAATCATTTTAGAAAGAAAGAAAATGTTTATTTGGTACTTATTACTCAATAACAATATAAACTTAATTAAATATAGTTGTGTGTATAGGTACCAAAATGGTCCCTATGCCGAGGGACCGGGAGATATAACGTGGGCACAGTTCCCACTCAGTAAACGGTCGTGACATCTACGTCACGACCGCTGATAATCTGTGGGGCCAGATACATGATCGGAGACGGTACCAGCCCAGCTACGAGCGTAGTCGTAGCTCACTAATTCTTAATACTAATAGTAAAAATTAAAACCAAACACACAAAATAATGTTAAACCAATAACTAACTCCATCATAATATACACCACAAATAAGTAATAAATACAATATATAATATACTATATATACTATGTAGTACTATATGGCTAATTTCGCCTAAAAAAAGAAGAAAATACATATACGACATATATATCCTACTAATATTATAAACGCAATGTTTGTATGGATTTTAATAAAACCTTAAAATAATAAAGCTTCCAGCTTGGCTTACATCAAAACAACACATAGGCTGTCGCCTATGATGATATTTATAAAGATACACGCCAAATTAGTATAAGCTACTCGAAATACTAATTCTGTGGTGACGAAGCCGCTGGTGCAAAGATGCTAATCACTTTTGTACAAGAAGAATTTGTACAGGAAAGACCCAGGAAGAAAACCAGCCTGAGCTATTTTTTTTTCTTGTATTTACAGAGTCGTCAATTAGAAGCTTTTTTTTTTTTTTTTCGACCTAACATAAGATTCCTTAATCTAAATGATGGCATCTGTAAACCTGTATGAGGTTTGTCTAGATGCATTTTACATATATTATTAGGCTATTTTACTTATTTATACCTTAGCTACTTTTATTAATAAATAATATATTATGTAACAATATTTCAAATATTTGTTATACCTACCCACAAGCACACTTATATCGCCACGTAGTAAGGTCGCCACGATAGGTAAACAAGATATGCGCGCGCGCTCGTCAACCGGTTGCTGGTGGCAGTTAGAGGTGAGTTATACAGGCTGCTCCAATCCACAAAACAATTCCCTTTTCAAAAATTTATTTATATTCGTTGGCGTTAATATGTTTCGCAAATCAATTGGTAACTGGTTTATAAGGTCTGGAATAATGTATTCGGACATGCGTCTACCATAGTAATTATTGAAAAATGGTACTTTTAGAAGATTTTTGGCAGTTTGCCTTGTTATTTTTGTATGTGTGACGGTTCGTTGTATGTCAGTTTTAAAAAATTGTTCTTTCAGTATTTGCAGTTTGAATTGAAGGTGAATCGGCAGTACTTTACTAGCAAGCCTCATATAAAGTCTGAACCCAACTTCCTTTACAAGTTTAAACTAAGTCATATTATATTTATAAAAGCTATAGTTTCATTATGTTATTTACTATAGTCAAAATATTTAGCATCGTAGTTATAGAGTCATTAAAATTAAACCCAAGTATTGTTATCATTTAAATAATCCCTAACAGAATAATAACCATTCATAATGGATTACTGAAATAAATAAATAAGAGTATTTTTGACGATTGATTTAAATCTATGAAAAGGCAAATCGGTAACAATTCGTGCAACTTCCATGTATTTATCTTTAAAAGAACCTTTAGTCATTGGAACGACAAGCTTATTTTTATTTCTCGTATTTAATTTACGAATTATACTATTTTTATCAAAATTATATAGTTCTTATGAACATAATATACATTTTCATAAATACTGACCAACTAATGTCAAAATACTAATTTCTATAAATAAATCTTTCAGAGATTGCCTCGGCTTTTTAATTTATATATATCGCGAACTGCTCTTTTATTAATGTAAAAAATAATATTTAATCCTATGATAACAATATTTGATTACTTAACAATCAATAATTAAATTAATTTCTAATAATTCGTAAAATATTAATTAAACTGATTCCATTAGTCCCTTGACATTATCACGAAAGCGAAGCTCCACACTGGCCTGTCGCAATTAAATTAATCGCATTTAAAACGGCTCAGAAAATGTATCAAGGCTTTCATCAGAAAAAGACGTAATTAATTTCCGCGAGCGAAAGCGGACCTTTGGAACCATGCGATCCTTACAACAAAGAGGACCCTCGTTTGATTTGATTTCCCTGAAACAAATGTTTGTGCAATCACAATGTGCGATTTATAGATTCTTCGTGGAACAGAACGCGTGGGAAGGACAGAATTAATTTCGTTGTAATCTTCGGAAGTATGTACTCGCTGAAAATTAGTATTGAGTTACCCAACATAATTATATTTTTAGACTGTGTTGTAGAAACATTGAGATAATATTTATTTAGTTGCTCTCTGCTCACAGCTACTTGCGATAAGCTTAAATTATTCATTTCACTATATCATTATATTACACAGTATTAAAAACACATCTACGCAACAAGACAAAACTTGGGATGTTTTCTAAATCCCGACTAATATAAAAGCGAAAGATTGTTAGCATGGATGGATGTTTGTTAATCTTTCACGTAAAAACTACTGAATGGATTTTAATGAAATTTTATAATAACTTGACAAATAGCTCAAAAATCAACCTAAATTAAAATGTATATTTGACAAAGGGAAGTTAATGAAACAAATTAGATGTAGTAGGCAAGAACTGTGTGTTTTTTGTTATTCATAAATGTTAAAGTTTCAGTTTTAAATGAATATGCAATTTCGAAAAGGGCACATGTCGGATATTTTGTCAAATATGTTTTTTTATACCAATGTGACGTTAATGCTTGTCTACACCCCTTAAGATCGAAAACAGTACATTTCTGGTATTAATTCTACTATGAACGTGATCGCCTGTACCTTTTCGAATTTCTTAATTTAAAAGTACGA
The DNA here is from genome assembly GCA_036419045.1 of Scirpophaga incertulas. Taxonomy (NCBI): domain Eukaryota; kingdom Metazoa; phylum Arthropoda; class Insecta; order Lepidoptera; family Crambidae; genus Scirpophaga; species Scirpophaga incertulas. The sequence continues at coordinate 21,719,609 of CM071631.1, read as the reverse complement.
CCGTTATATCTCTCTATTTTATAAAAAAGTTAAGGAAATACAAGAAAAATGTCTTTCGACTATATATATATATATATATATATATATATCCTCATCCTCTTGCCCATTTCCCATTATCTGGGGTCGGCGCAGTAGATCTTTTCCTTCCATTCCTTTCTATCAGCCGTCATTTCCATGCTAACTCCTTTCATTGTTATATCATTCTTCACACAATCGATCCATCTTTTATTCGGCCTTCCTCTGCCCGTGTATCCCTCCACTTTCATATTCAACATTCGCATTATATATATATATATATATATATATATTATATATAATAAATATGTTCTAGATTCGATAAAAGATCTTCATCTTTTTTGTGACGGCTGCCCAAGACAGAGCAGAAATAACACGGTTATAAGATTTTTAATTTTTTCCCGTCCAAATCCATTTATTTGATAACTGCGACAGTAATTTTTCTGTTGTCGAAAGGAAAATAAGACGCGAAGATCAGGGGTACAGTTATGAACAATATATTGATCTGATTATAAAATCAAGCAATACCGCGAAATTTAACGTGGAAAAAGTCAATACAGAAGATATAAAAAATTTTAAGAAACGGCTCAAATAAATTTTAAAGCTAAACTTTTACAGTTGGAAGTTACGGAAAAGCTGTACCGAAAAATCAAAAAGTTACTTTTCCAGTATCGATTTATTATGAATTTGTTTTTCACCCAAGTAAACCTAGTGAAGTAATCGCAAAAAAAAACTATATAGATAGTGACATTTCCCAAGTTTACATTCTGTCAAAAGTAAAATGTACTTGTAGCAGCTTACCTTACCAAGCAGCTTTAGCTTACAGTGGCAAAGTACCTATAAATCATCTAAAAATTGCTGACATTTCAAAGGTGAAACAATGTATCGGCAGAATTTTTAGAATTTTATGAAGAAATTCTACAATAGCCAACTATTAGTAATGATTTATAATAAAAAATCATTACTCATCATTAATATCAATAATTATGATTATTTTTAGATTCCAGAAATAAAAATCACATATATTACAAATGATTTTTTTTTCTATATTTAATGTACTCAAATCAGTAAATTTCGAAAAGGGCACATCTCACAAATATAAAGTATCTAATAACACATTAATATTAAATTAAAAATAAATCAATTAAGCATTTTTCGAAGGATAATTAACATCAAAATATAATTCAATACTCACTTTTAAAATGTATGTACTAGTTTGAAAAATAACCAGTTTTTTTAAATTTTTTTCGAAATTGCATATTCAAATGTAGTAATAGTGTTAGAATTATAAGTTTCATACTTTGTTCTTTTGTTAAAAATAATGTCAATGCATTAAAATTACTTTGTATCCGGCTTAATTATTATGGTGTAAGACTAAAAAAGATAAAAAAAACTTGTATTCCCGATTCGTGAGCGAAACCTATGAGGAAACCAATATTTAAAAATAACATATCATTATAAAGGAAAGCAAATATTATTAATAATACGATGTCGACAACCTGTTGTCAAAATCCAGTTTATCCGATTTTAAAATCAAATTCACATTCAATACTTCCTCATTACGCGAATGACATCGTTTGACACATATATGAAGAGCAATCGACAATGTCTCACGACAATTTGCATTATAACGAGAACGACTCGTAAGACCTTGTTCATTATTTCACCTCCAGCGCTCGAATAAGACGTGGTGTTTGCTTACGTTATTAATTGTTTAATTTATTTTTTAAGACTGTCATAAAGTATGGCGAAACTAAAAGTGCAACAAGGGTGGTTAGAAGGTGAACTCCTTAAGTCTTCAGCTTACGGCAACGAGTTTTATAGCTTCAAAGGGATTCCTTACGCGACGCCGCCGCTGGGAAGTCTCCGATTTCAAGTAAGAAACCAGCCAGCCAATATAGGCATTAACAATAGCTTTATCAGGATTTAGAGTTTAAATATTTGATGTTCTGTAAATTTATTTAGATGCACGTTTGCAATCATAAGAGAAATTGACGCGAAATAGTGAATGTGAAATCGAATACAAGGACAAGCCGGCTATAACAGCAAGTTAATAAAAACACCTGCAGTAGTAAACATTATAAGTAATTATTCATTCACACTAACAGCTAACACACATTGATACAATGTTTGATAACACACATTGATACATTGAAACAAAATCCTTTGATTTAGACGGAAAACTGGGTAAAATTATCTATTTTTTTTTAGTTATTGGGCTCTACCTAAAATTCCGGGCCCTTGACATATCATTTTTTTTGTTTTAATTTATTGGCAATGAATTGAGCTTGTAAATAAACCTAAAATAAGTACCGCTAAACAGGCAAATAGTTAAGAAACGGGTCTAACAAAACAAGTCAAAATTTTGGCCACTTTTGTGTATGTAGACCAAATAAAATCGTAAAACAGCAAGATTTAATAAACTCCTTAAAATACGAGAAATAAAATTTTAAAATAGCTCTCATTCATAGGGGTGAGGGATGCGACCCCCATTTGTATAAGTTTTTGTCGATAAAACTTAACATACAACACGTTGGTAAAGTATCGGAAGTCCGATCCCTAACACACTGTATATATATTACTCGAGTTCTATTTTCAACGACTGTTGGCCTCGCATGTTGTTTATTTTATTTATCATTAACATGTTTGGATTATTATAATTAATTATAAGTATTAAAAACAATCAAAATCTTTGAACTATGAAATAACTAATCCCGTGGCCGTGAAGGCTAGAAAGTGATTAAAATGTTAAATGTTAACGATGGGCCTACCTTATCTTAGAACGATTAGGGCCTAAGTACACCATGCTGGCCCGGTATGGACGATTGACTACATACGTCTTTGAATTTTCTTCGCAGGTGAATGTAGGTTAGGTAGGCTCACGATGTTTTCTTTCTTCAGATAAGCATCAGATAATTGTACGTAAGATTTAATAAACAATAAACACATAGGTGCATCGCAGTACCGACCCAGAGCCTTCCAAATCATCCGGTTCTTAGACCAGTGTCGAAACCGGAGTGCCAGCGATACTCCAGTCCACTCCAGTAGTCAATATCCGGTCACCATTTTGGCATTCGCAAATATGTATATCTCCAAAACGTCGATGTATTCAATAATTAAGGGTTTTAACAGATCGTCCGTGTGTAACAGAAGCAACGCTGCAGATAGAGCAGATCCCTGCCGTACTTCAGCATTTACGGCAAATTGATCAGACGTGCAGCCATCAACAAGCACACGGCTAGGTAGTTATCGATAAAATCCAAGCACTCAGAACGTTATTGATCTCATATGACAGCTCAACATTAAATCCATCGTGTCAAACTATCAAAAGCCTTCGAGATAACGAGTGAGACAGCAAGTGCTACACCATCTACCTCGTCAATGACATGCATGACACACAAGAAGGTCCCCAATATATGACCCTGGTGAAAACCTTACTCCTAATCACTAGGGAGATCATAAATGTTGCGGAATACCAGTAAGAGCTTGGATATAATCTAAATATTTGCAAAGCTTCCAACACACCGAACGCTGGTTTGAAGAAACAAGCGGTAAAGTTGTATTGTAATAGGAGACAATTCAGCTTTAGAAAATGCCTGATATAAATCGAAAAAGTTGTTGATTTCAATGTGTAGAGCGACGATAAAAGATAATTCTATGTATTTAAGAAAATTATAATTTTCAAACAACATGTTATCTGCATGGGTTATCATAGGTAAATACAGGCATCGGGGAGTTCACGCAGCATTCGCCACGGTCCCGGTAGAGATGGCCGCGCGCCTGGCAAAAGTCGAGCGCGTACAATTTGGATGGAGTTCCGATTCCATCGAACTTCTGGAGGTTAAGCCCATGCGCTGCTTCAGGTGCACGGGCTTGGACCACCCCACCCAGAGACGCCCCTCCGCGAAAGACCGCAGCGGACTGTGCTTCCGCTGCGGTGAGGAGGGCACAAGGCGGTCGAATGCGAGGTGGCACATAAATGTCTGCACGGATGTCAGGCGTCCCGCGAACCACCGAATGGGGGGGATCTAACTACAACCCCCATCCAGTTCGGGGACGCTTGATCTCGATCAAGACGGCACAATCTAGTGCCGCTGCAAAGGAGGTGAGACCGCTGACCTCAGTGCTGCTGTCGTTGTCGTCGTCCCAGAAGCTTATGGAAACATAAGCTCCTGGGTTCCGTAGGTAGTTGACAGGTGAAGGCGAGCAAGAGACCCGGCGTGACCGCCTAGTGACCCTGCCGTGAAGGCAGCGTTCGCGGCCGGCTACCGCGCACGCCGATAAGTGCCTCGCTACCTGGGGGATTGTCCAAGTATTCTCGGACAATCCCCCCCTTGACGGTAGCTCGACCACCACCTATAGGTCGAGCCGGTCCGTTGGCGCTGTGGCGGTAGAATCGTGAAAGCGCACCCCGCCACATGCGATGCGCCCCGATATGGGTCCAGAGAACTTTATCCGCATATATTGGAATTTAAAGGGTTGTAAAATATCACATTTCCTTTATCGTGCTTTACGCTATCCTCACATGAAAATTCGTTACTATCGCTGCTATAGGTATTGTTTAAAATACAAATAATTTAACTATAACATTATTGTAGACAACAGATAGAATAAGCATAATAGTTGTATCTGTCTTCTTTCTATACGTAGTATTTTCAATAAAATGTCTTTTTTAAATTCATTTGCTCAATTTAGTTTTTCATCTGTATGCGTACGCTCCGTTATTATATTCCACACCAGTGCTTTTTATTTAGTTCCTGTATATAACATTCAAATGTTATCAGTACAACATTTTTGAATGAATAACTGTTTGCCTTAAAGATATTAAATCATTACATGGTGCAATGTCGAAACAATGCTAGAAACAAGCTTTTAACGTCCCTTAATTCAATAATTAAGAATACGCTTATTTATTTTTACAATAAGCGATGCGATGCGAGGCGATGAGAGTAATTACAGGTACGTTACTCGTACATACTGTTATGTTTGCATGATCACATACCGCAGCAACATCTGTGGAACTATGTAAATATATATGCGAAACTAATAAACTAAGGCTTTTTCATGTTATATGTCATGTTTGTTCATGTTTGTTTTATATAAAAATGTGAAATAATTTTATTTATATAGTTTATGTACTGAGCAATGCAAAAACTATATTATTTTTTCATAAAAACGTAATAGTAATTTTATATTTCTAATTTAAGATCGAACTTTTATTATCTATATATCACGTGACCGAAAACACCGACCCCCATGATTTTCTCGGTATGACGTCATTAGTACTAAAACTAAGTGTATGTTTGTAAACAAATGAGCCCGATAACATAGCAACCAATGCAAACAATAACCTCAATATTCGGTGATGTACATTTTTGTATTAAAAGTGTATTTTAAGAGAAGACCCATCAAAAAAACTTATGTACTTACATTAAAATAATCCTCATAAAGATATAAATGAGATTTTAGAGACTATTTTGTTGGATTTTGGATTTTCTAACCAAACATATCTCATAGAATCGCTATTCGGAACCTTAATAAACAGCTAGTCTGGTGTTTTCAAAGTAGAATTCTTGCAATTCAACGCTACACACCAACGATACGGATTATAGAAACTCATTTTTATTTCATAAGTAATCTTTCAACACGAACTTTTTACTAACCTAAAATAAACGTCTTGTACAGTCTCAAACTGTACATATCATCTTGCCAACATACTGAGCAATATTTTACTATGTCATATAATTTTAGCTGCGTTTGCAACCTTGACTTTTTGTGTAATATGTAAGTTTAGTGTGCGATTAACAGCCACAGAGGAAGCATTAGCCAATTAACTTTACCCTTTACTTTTATAACTTTTATTATTATTATTCGACAATATACGACAGATTAACTTATGGTGATCTTTCTCTGCACACCGACTAAACTCAACCCCATCACATTCATACTCAAGTGTACACCGTACACGTCTCTTCTCTATCTTCTAGTGATGATCCAGTAACTAACTCAAGTTGGGCTTAACTCGAACCAACTCGAGTTGAAACTTGAGTTTGAAACCGACATGGAGCGAAGTACGCCGATCATTTGAGACTATACTCATTTATAACAAACAAGTGTCACATTTATGTAGATTTGAGGTTAACTTGCTGTACCGGTTATTGTTATAATTATTCGTGCACGAGTATAGTCTCAAATGATCGGCGTACTTCGCTCCATGTCGGTTTCAAACTCAATTTTCAACTCGAGTTGGTTCGAGTTAAGCCCAACTTGAGTTAGTTTTCCTTTAGGACCCGGCATTTTTCAAAAACAGAATTTAAAACATGTTTTAAATTCTGTTTTTGAAAAATGCCGGGTCCTAAAGGAAAATCTTATAGAAGAATATTGTTTTTGAGATAAGAATATTGTTTTTGTTAAAACTTATTAGAAGTTTTTTTAGTTTCTTACATAATATTTTTATATATTTTTGTTACTAATATTCACTAATTGGTAGTTAATTGACAGGAAAATATTTTTCGTTTTGTTTTTAGTATAATTTTCCTTTATACAAATAGTTAAATACAATACAATTAAAATTAAAATATCAACATATAATTTAACTACTGCAAGAATATTCTTTATGATAGTAATTAGTTAATTTTATTGTTCTTGAAAATATTGTGATTATAAATTAATTTATAATCAAAATAAAATCGTGAGCCTATGTTATGAGTACATAATGCACATAATACATCATAATTTTAATTTGATTTTATTTTGCAAAGACTGCTGTAAAATTACATAGTTTTATTAATAATAAATATAAATATTCTTAAAAATTAAAATTCAGACCAAAAATACATAAATAAATGAGTCGATATCAAAAAATTATTTTCTTTTTTTTTAGTCAGTACAACTCTTCCAATACATTATAAACAAATAAAAATATACCTAATTTGTCTGTTCATTTTTTTTACTATTAATGCGAAGGTGGAGAAAAAATTGCCACAAAAAACATTAACTCTTCCATCTTGTTAACTCGAGTTCAACCCGAGTTACATGAATTTTAACTCGGATTAAATCGAGTTTTGTTATTCCGTGTTGGCACATCACTACTATCTTCGGCGTTTGACAACTTTGACATTTCTTTATTTTAGTACAATTGACGTCACTGACATGGCAGTCGGCATTTTGGCGCCTTTATCTTACGATAATATTTTGATCTTATTTTCCTGCTTGCAGGATAAATATTTTGCGCAAATAAAAATAACACTTGACTATCGCATGTAAGCGAACATTTTAAAAAATATTTGAAAAAATTGTAGAATAGCCTTGTATTGCAACTCACAAGCTTAATTTGGACCGCAGGATCTTTTAGTCAGGTGATGGGCAGTCAATCCTTGACAGATTAACGAGATTTCCAAACCTGTTCATAGATTACTACATACAAAAATACCAGAGATGAAGAAGAATGCACATATTTATATAGTGAAAATTTAATAAGTTTTAGTAACTTATTACCATTTTAACCATATTTATTTGTTTAGTTAATTAATTTATTCTATAGTTATCTACAATGTACTTCGATGCTGGGTACATACATAAAAAATATTATATATATTTCTATACACTTTGCACTTTTAAGACATAATGTCTAAAATTTTGAACCATACATAAATTTTTATCTCGGCGATTGTTATTAATAAAGAAATAACCCAAAAATATTTCTTCCCAACTTTATTCAAAAATCGATTTTATTGTGGAGTTCTATTCCATTTGTTTTGTTAAAATTTGCTTTCGGCTTGGGTCGACTAACCGCGATTCCTTAAGAAATAGCACACTATCTGCACTTGTATCGATATGTGCTATTTTAATTAATAATGTTTGATTAAATGTTAAAAATCCAATAGTATAAACCGTTAAAATGTAATTAAAACATTAACAGGCACCGCAACCAGCTCAGCCATGGGAAGGCGTACGACAAGCGACCAAACATGGGCCAGTTTGCCCGCATGTAGACTTTCTCACTAATCAAACTGTTCCTGGAAGTGAAGACTGCTTGTACCTAAACGTTTACACTCCAATATTAAAGCCTGTCGCTCTCTTAGCTGTAATGGTTTTCATCCACGGAGGAGCCTTTAAAAGCGGCTCCGGAAACAGCGACTATTATGGCCCAGATTTCCTCATCAACCACGACATTGTCCTCGTAACATTAAACTACAGACTGGATGCTTTAGGATTTCTCTGCCTCGATACTGAAGAAGTTCCAGGAAATGCAGGAATGAAGGATCAAGTTCTTGCACTAAAATGGGTAAAAGAAAACATACAACAATTTGGAGGCGATCCAAATAATGTGACCATTTTTGGTGAAAGCGCTGGTGGCACATCCTGCGCCTTACATGTATTGTCACCTTTGTCGAAGGGTTTATTTAGAAGAAGTATTGCAATGAGTGGAGTGCCGTCTTGTGACTGGGCCATACCTTTTGAATCACGGAGACGTGCATTTATTTTAGGAAAACAATTAGGAATTGATACGAACGATCCAAAGGAGTTATTAGAGTTCCTCCAAAAAGTCCCTGTTGATAAGCTCTTGGACAAGAAACCATTTGTAATGGCGTTCGAAGAACCCACCGAAAACTACAACAAACTATATAACTTCGTGCCTGTTATAGAGAAAAAATTCGGTGACAATAATTTTCTTACTAAAGCACCTTTGAAAATTCTAAAGAGTGGAATAATAAACGATGTTGATATCATGGTAGGATATACGAATATGGAAGCACTAGTAGACGTACCGACTATAGAAACTAACTATATCAAGAAATTCAGTAGATACTCAGAAAACTTCGTCCCAACAGAGATATTTCTGCAATTGCCGCCCATTAAAATCTTGAATTTGGCTGAACGTATTCGCCACTACTATTTTGGCAATAAAGCAATTTCGACAGCCGCCATGAAAGAATTCGTCACTTATTTGAGCGAATCCTCTTTCACTTACGACACGTACAGATTCCTTAAACTGCTCTCTAAGACTGGTATGAGAAAGCGCTTTATGTACAAGTTCTCGTGTTTGTCAAATAGGAATATTTACGGGCATGTTGGACAGAAATATGGGCTGACAGGTGTCTCGCATATGGAAGATTTGATGTATCTTTTCAATGCTAAAGAAGCCAATGCAGATTTAAAGCCTCGAGAACGAGAGTTAATAAAATCAGTCTGCACTTATTTCACAAACTTCGCTAAATTTGGGTAAGTGCATTACCACGCCTTTTTTTTTATTTTTGTTCCCCTGAGGAAAATGCATTAAATTGCAAAATGCGGCGGTTATGTGGGGCTTTCCTCCCCAGAAGGGGGAGGCCTACCCATTAAAAACCTCAGGTATGGCCTTCCTCAGGCATGTAGGGAGCCCCCTGGAACGCCAAGCGACTTCCGGGAGCCCCCAGCCTCCGCTCCCCTGCCGATACAGGGGAGCCCTCCTCGGGGGAGGCTACACTACCTGCCCTGGTCTCCTCCACCGACGACGCCCCCCGGCCACGGAAGTGGCGTGGCCCCTCCCGGGTCGCCGCATCCGCGGGCGCGACTACCTCGCGCCCGCGCGCCAACCCGCGGCGGCACCGCAGCTGTGCTACCGAGCCCGGTGCCGCCTCCTTCGAGTGCTCCCGACTAGGCACTTCGTGCATGGGTTCCGGGGCGCTCCCATAGTCGCTCCCCCGCCCGACACACCGCGGCGCATTCATCGCCGCGTACATGTCGGCCAGGATGTCGAATGGGGGGGAGCGTCCCAGAACCGTCGCCGCCTCGTACGAGATGGTACGGTAGCCTCGTACGTAAAATTTATGATGTTTTATCTTATAACCATTTTAATAAGCCTTTGACGTCTTCAGTTAACCTGAACATTTTTAATAAGTGGTTTGAACTGCTTGCTATGTTTAATGTTCATTACATTTTTTTTTTATATTTTCATACATGAAGTTGTTGTGTACGTTTTTTTTAATGTTGTATACATCTGGAATGGCATATTTAATAAGTCAGTATTCCTCGTGATTATATTTCTGATAAAAATGTATTTCATATTAAACATAGACAATATCTAGACATAGACAATCTAAATCAAAAAAATTGAATGAATACTGCACATAAATATATAAAATAAAATCTACTTAATCTGAGTCAAGTTCGTTTGAAAAAGTATATTCAGGAATAGAGATGGCTCATATGGCACAAAATACCCTAAACATTTTATTTATGTATTAAATACGTAATAACGATCCTGGAACATAAGTATATAATTGACATAAATTACGCTTTTTTATGTCTCTCTAAAATTTGAGGGTAAAAATGAATGTTTTCTCCCCTTTTTTCAGCACACCAACCCCTGAGACCTGTAAACTTCAATGGCCAGAGTATGGCGATGGAGAGTACTATGGTGAAATATCCGATAATCTCACAGTGAGCCAGCATTTGGATTGTGGCGCCAATAAATTTTGGGAAAAGATATTCGAAGATGCCGGAGTGGAGTTTTTTTGAACAAATAAACTGTTATGTTACCCGTTTTTTTAACTCAAGACTGCTTAACATTGCGTTTAATTATACTTAAATAAAAAATAAAAACGAACTTGTGTTACATATTCCAGTGTAGCTATCATGCGTTTGGAAATGATATCAACAACGTAAATGTTTGTATGAAAATTTTGTACAGTGCCCGGAAAGTAATTATATTATTTCTTCATATTAAATTCAATTGACTATTGTAGTCTTCTATACGTTAAATACCTATAGAAAACAATAGCAATTCACTCATGGTAGAGCTATTAAATGAGGTACAATGACCTTAGACGCCGCTAAAGTCGTTCAGCGGGTCCATAGACCAATAATATTTATTTAGCCTTAGCATATAATTATCCTGGCATCATACCACAAAGCGAGACAAAAACGAAGAGCCTCTGTTTTGAACAAAAATGTTACTTATTTGTATAAATCCCGCTATTATATCATACTAGGTGGTGTAAGCGAATTCGTCTGCGCAGGATTACTATTATTTCCATCATACATACATACCATATGTTTAACTGTAGCGATTTTGGCACCACACGCCAAAATAACTCGCAGATGGTAGATTTTTTCCTACTTACTTGACATTTATCGTCATATTTTGGACAATTCACGCAATATATTTAAAAAATGTATACCTAATGTATGCCTAAGTATTGTTATTTTTAAATATAAGCTACATTATTGAAAAGTTTCATTAAAAACGATACAGTCGTGTCTACGTAAAAGAGAACCAACATTTATCCATATTTATAAACTTTCGAGTTTATAATATAAGTAAGGATTATACTAACATAACTCTTTATTGTATACATATAATACACCAAAAATAAAGAAAATAACAAATGTACAAAAGGCGGCCTTATTGCTAAACAGCAATCTCTTCCAGGCACCTAGGACCAGGGAAGTATGAAAAGGAGATTTAAATAAAGGATGGGTAATTGGACAGAATAATATAACTAGAAAAAATAGCTCGACCACTTTAGCATGCTTTCATTTAGTAAAGGAAGTAACACAAAATTTAAATGACCGATTTAAACTATTGCAATCTTTCTAGATATGAGCAAAGCCTTCGACTATGTTTCTCATCAACTATTACTTCAAAAATTAGAAAGGTACGGTAGTAGAGGTAGTGCATTAATGTGGTTAGAAAGCTACTTATCGAATAGAAAACAATGCGTTGAAATATCGAAATTCTCTGGCAAAAGTAAAAAAAGGACTACTCGGAATACATGTTCAATAGATGTGGAGTGCCACAAGGAGGAGTCTTGGCACCACTGTTATTTCTGCTATATATAAATGTTGTCACACTTCTAGTTAGGTATTAGCTCTATAGAGATGAGGTGAAAGAAAAAAAAAACAAGATAGAATTTAACAATGTGTATTACTAGTAGATAGTAGTATGTAACCGGTAGATTTGAGTATACGGGAGTGGTTCAGTATTCGCAACCGTTAGCATAAGTAAAATCATTAATTACATCACCATCACTGCCCTGATTGTGAAGAATGAAGGTGTCGGCCGCAGTTGTAGGCTTCGGCTGCAGTTGTAGGCTTCAGCCGCAATTATAGACTTCGGCCGCAGTTGTATGCACAGTAGATGCGACGGCCGTCTACAGTGAATGTCCGGTACCGGAGAGGTGGACCCTGGAATCACATCAACCTGACATTTTACATATGTCCGATTTCATAGTTTGACTGCGACATTTTTCTAGAGTAGCAGCTCGAAGCGAAGCGGGACTAGATGACAATGGACAGATGATGGTGATATGTAGGCACGCAAAATAGTGATCAATGATGAGGCGTATAATAATTAACTACTATCAGCAAGATAATAAAAATATGACGGTGACTAGAGAATTGCGTCAGCCAAAATAAGCGTAGTTAGCTATCTAACATTTACAATAACTTAAATATTAGAACTACGGGCTTAATATTTACAAATCTAAATGATTACATAGTTATAGCTACTATAATTACTTAAATGTACTATCAGCAAGGGAAGAATAATAAGCCGGATTAGGTACCTCACACTTTATAAAAATAATATATTTATGCGAAATATACATTGATCAAGGGCATCTATACGCTACATATTATATATCTACGACGAATAAGGTACGACACTGTGCAAGTATTCGTCTGTGGATTCTCTAAAAATTACAAAATAGCTACTACAACCAAAAGCTTATTATCTAAAATATACGATGCAACACTTACCCAAATAATGGGGAAAACACTCACTCAATTATTATATTAGTCAACAGAAACTTTGAAACCTTTTTAGTATTCAAATACTTTTCGTTGTTTAGTAGGTAGATTTTTTTGATACGAAAGCCAAATGCTTAATCATCCGACCTCAGAGCTAGTAGTGCAAGAATGAATATCGTCACAGATTAGTTAAGAGAGAACGGATCGAATAAAATGAACGGTCGGGAGCCGTTCGTGATAAACTAGTCCATTTTGCAAACAATGGAAGGTGTGAAAGATATAGCGTAGCCAGGGTTTGCTTATTGATTTGATTTAGTTAATTTAATTTAGTGTAAATTAATTTAATTTTAGTTTCCATTTGTTAGAAGATTGTTCAAGTATTTATTTAAGTTTTAATTAAATTTAAATTATACTTTTATTAAACGAATTAATCGGTTTAATTCATAATTAAAAAAGATAAAGGTGGCCTGCTATATCCTTCGAAAGACGTTATACAGATATGTAAATGTGCAGAATCAATGATTCGCCAATATACAGATAAATTAAAAATTATTAAAAAAGATATTATAGTTACAAAAATTTTAAGAAATTTTGTTGGCACTAATATATTTGATAACATATCATTTCATCAACTCGATGAATTCCCAACTTCTAATCATGTCACAGACTTGATTAAAGTTGTGATTGACAAATATTTAAATATAAGAATTCACTATTTACTAAATACTACTTTAAAAAAAGAAACAAAAAGACAGCTTCTAAATAAATATATACTTTTTCAAGGCCAGTAAATAATTCTCTGTCCTACCTACAGGTTTTTGTTTTAACGGTTGTCAGGACATTTTTATTGTTTTTGTTAATTCTAAAATTTAATTTTATTGTAATATTTTGGTATATATTCTCGAAACTGTGAATAGCTGTCGCAATTATGGCTCCGATTGACAGACGTCAACTTCGACTGCGCTAATTTACTACGAATGGCTGCAAGGCACCACTTAAGGGGTCTTAGTAGGTGAAAACGGCGAAACAGGCTTCTTGCTTTTTGCTGTTATTTAAAAAAATTATGATATTTTACACTGAAAGAACATGTTCCAGTTTGGACCATGTATATGTACGGTATATCAAAAAAAAGAGAAAAAATTACTGATTCAAGATTATCATCAAATTAATTTAAAATATGTGTTCGGGATAGAATAGTTAATAAATAAAAATGTATAAAATAATAGAATTAAGATAGTAATAAAACATATTAAACGGCGGAATAATAGTAAGAATAGCACTAAGCATAGTTGATAAATAAAGATAAGTTTTAGCTTAGGAAATAAATAAAGTATATAGAATAGGTTCCCACAGCAGGAAGAAAACATATAGTATGTAATAATAATACATATATTGATTAAAAACCCTTAGACAGAGATAGTAGCGTAAGCAATAAAAGAGATTGAGATTAAGTATAAGATTTTAGGGAAAATACGTTAAATATATAAAAACTATTATTGAATTTGGGCATACTATATGTAAATGTATTAAATGAATGATATTACAGATAGCTAGGGCATAATAAATTATAAAATTGTGAAAAGATAGCCACTGCAAAATCGCAAAATGTATGAACATGTCGGAAAAATGTCCTATCGCACACATATAAAAGTGCCTGTATATGTTTGTTATGGAAACAAGATTTACAGAAATATAGTTTACTTTGCTTCCAACCTACATCTATTTCACTTAATAAGTTTGTTTCATCATTATAGTATAGGTATATACAATTAAATTAATTATTAAATTTTAAATACCTACATGAATGTAATATTTCGTTTTCAGTATTGAAAATATTTGTAATATTAAATTTGCTATCGACATTTTATATCGATAATTTTTCATTTTTGTCAATCACTAAGGTAATAATAACGTTTTTAGACGAAATTATTTGAATCTGGTGAGTGCAGTGCTGTGATTGGTTCAGTTCGTTATCGCGCGATGCGTACTTCTCCTGATTGGTTATGCGTGACTTTACAGACGCAGCGCTGGCTTCTTAAACTGGCGACAGCGGCTCCCGTACAAACGATGCATGTTCGCCATTCTAACCTCTTTCTGTGTTCTGTGGTTACAATGACCTCCCCTCAATAACAGACCAAAAGTGTTTATTATTTGCAGATGACACGTCAATCATAATAAAAGGCAAAAACGAAAAGGAATTAAAAAAATTGGCAACCGAAAACTTCCTGATATTTATTGAATGGTTTGACATTAACTGTTTGAGAGTAAATATTGATAAAACAAATTTTTTTGGGTATAAAAATTTACGAATTATGTAATTGGAAATATCACATTGACACAGTTGTTAACAAAATTAATAGATATATATTTGCACTGAACAGGATCAGGCAAACTGTATCCAAAGAAGTTGCTTTAATTGCCTATCATGGATACGTCTCATCAGTTTTAAGATATGGTCTGATTATATGGGGCAATTCAGTAGTCATAATTACTTTACAGATTTAATGTTTGTTTAATAATAACTTATAAATATCAATAAACAGAAGAACAAAATAGTAAATGTAACATATTATTAGGAACTGAAAAACCTTAAACATTTGCACGTCGCATAATCGATTGAAGATATCGGGATTATACTATGTCAACCTTACTAACCATATTCTCGCAAATAAATGATTGACTCTTGACTAGTTTAAGTTAAGGAATCTTTGACAGGAAGTGAATACGGACTTGATTCTTAAGGGACTCCAGCGTTCGCGCTCTCCTAATGCCCTCCGGCAGAGAGTTCCTCAACCGGACGGCATAAGCCGATAAAGAATATGAAAAAAAAATCGGTAGTTCGGGGCGGTATATCTAGAATCAGATTAAAATTAGAACGCAAGGCACGACATGACGAATAGGATCAAAAGAGAACTTTGAACTTTTGAACTTTAAGGTTGGAGATGTTGGAAGGTACGGTAGCGGTCAAAAAGTGTTTACCAGTTTTGAAATTTGATTCTATATCACACTTTTTGCACTAAAATCAAAAATGCCATATCAAGTTACATATTACCTTTTTAAAGTAAATATGAAAAAAGACACATAAAGAGGATACAACAAAGAAGCAGCCATAAAATTACCTAATTTCTTTGAAATGACATGATATTTGTCATAAAAGTTATTTGGACGTCTTTTGAACTTGTTTTGGGTTTCGGCTCTTTAACTTTTTTATATATTTCTTTATAGACAGCGAACAGGGTATATTGTATTTTATTTGTCTTGCTTAATTTTAATTTTGCATTCACTTGTACTTTCACGGCCTGGATAATAACATGAGTCGCGCATACTTTAATTAAAAAAGGTATTCTAAGCAAAAAAACTCGAGGTTGGCGAAATCCTATGGGCACCGCCATCAAACCCAAAAGAAGAAGAAGTATTTGTTTTGAACAGGAATATTTCGAAAAATTATTATAACAAAATAAAATGGCAAGTTTAACCCTGGAGCAAAAGGCTGAAATTATATTTCTCTTCGAAGATGGAAATAGTATTAGTGCTATATCACGAGAACTCAATATATTGCGATTCACGATGAAGTTTTCGATTCGGCGTCACGGCGAAGAAGGGTAAATAACTGATCACAGAAATAATTTAGGACGACGACCGATACTAACCACCACGCAAATAGCAGCAATGATTCGTCGTTATGAAGAGAACGGTTTCACACCAACTAGTTATTTTGCTAATTTATATGATGTGAGTGCTCAGATCCGACGAGCACAGTGCTGGACAACACTATAGGCACTTTAATAAAGTGGAGCTGCAACCTCACCACAAAACAGCTCGGCTCAACTTTGCGCGACAATAGATGTATTTTGATTGGTCGAATACTATATCCACAAAGCGATGAGTTAGTAGAAATATTAAGAATCTCCGGATTAAATTATGTGAGCAAACTTGAGGTTATGATTCCTTGCTATAATAATTTTTAGTAACGGCTGCAATCAAATTAACAAATATACATATATAGAAACCTGTCATTATTATCTATTTATTCACCGCTATACTAATTTTATTATAACTTTTATAGCCATTTGAAGACACATCGGTTCATTTGTTCTGTCTAATTTTCCCTCAACAATATTAATATACTGTGTTTTATCATAGCGCATTGTTAGCACGGACCATCTACGGCCTTACGAGTATTTTAGAATTTGAACTCAATAGCACCATCCCTTTCTAACTGTACTTATACGAGAAAAGAAAAGAGTCTTACACGTCGTCTTCAGCAATAAAATCTTTATTGTCTTTTCATGTACATTTTAATTTAAACATTATGACTTAACTGGCTGGCACTGTTTCCTCTCGCATCAGCACTACATATGGTCAGAGAAATTATTCATAGCCATCCATTCAAGCCCTTATGGCCACTGCTCAGGCTGAGTTTAGTTGGTAGGTCACGAGATCGGACCGCTGCGGTCGTGTGAAGTCCAACATAACTCTCGTGACACTTGCCGTTGCGTTGGTATCCTGGGTACATTTCGTGCCTCTTGTGACGGATGCTCAGCCTTCCTGTCCTGAGGAAAAAAACCTGCTGGCTGGCATTGTGCTGTTCTCTATGAAGGTTCTATTTATTTATATATATTGTTTTATTTATTTATTTAATCACTTTTACCACATGTTGTTAGTACAACAACATACATCATTAAAAACAAAGTGTGCAAAGGTACTGTTTATTTCACAACTGAAATTTCTTCCAGCAGACCTGCGAGAGAAGTTTTATATAATATTTGTACGCGTATATGACGGACAAAACAAACTAGAAATTACAATAATAGAAATAAAAATAATAAATGTTTATATCATATCTACACCTCTCTCTCTCCTGTGACAATAAAAAGGAATATTCTAAAAACCTCCACACGACGAGTCGAGTGGTTGGTATACCGGTTTCAAGGTGTATTCATTTAATTATTTATCATTACTTCAATAGAATAATTATTGATAATGGATGGACAACCATTATGTGCCTTGTTATTTTATTGACATTATTATCGATAATGATTGTGTCCTATTACTTTAAATAACTAGCTACCCCTTCGGCTTCGCACGAGTGAGAAATATATATTTTGCCGCGGTAAAAAATATATCATTGGTTAACATACGCTATAAGTTAATCAGGGATGATAAACACACCCCATAAACGTCCCCACCATGGGGCACGAACCTACCTTATGTTACCACGCCTTGCCCATCAGTGCGGACTGATTGACTACATACACTTTTGAATTTCCTTGCAGGTGTATGCTCATACCTCAGGTAACCTGTGAATGAAACTTCACAGGTTACCTGAGGTGCATCAGATTAATGTACATGTGAAATTCGAAAAACGGAAAAAAACATTGGTACGATCGATCGCGGGCCTCCAGAACTTTCAGACCAGTCTCGAACCACCGACGAAATTTGTTTTTATTTGTATGTTTTTGGTTGTTATATTTATATGTTTTTTTTATTTTGTTAATTTATATTGACGAAATCCATAGTCAAGTGGTTAGTACACCGGTTTCAAGATGTCACCATATTTAAGGTCCCGGGTTCAAGACCCGGTGTGGGCAGATGTTTGTGTGATGAATGCGAGCATTTGTACCTTAGCCATGGTTTTTAATATATATTTCTAGCAAAATATATATATAGAATATGTGTATATCCATCCGTTACCCTAGATCCCATAGCACAGTAGGTGAAGCTTTTTTTTTTTGTTACGCTGAGGAAAATGCATTCAATTGCATACCCCGGCTGCGGAGAGCCGGTGGTTATGTGGGGTAGGGGTGTGGTGATGTCTCTCCGTCTGGGGTACTGTCCAAGGGTTCTCGGACAGTCCCTTCCTTGACGTTGGCTCGACCAGACCTAGGTCGAGCCGGCCCCGAAGCACATGGCGGTAGAATCGCGACAGCGCACCCCGCCATGTACCCCGCATGGGCCTAGAGAACTCAGGTGGGCTGAGTGGGTAGGCCGGTCCTGTCAGACCCACACGACCGCGCCTAGCCAGCGCGGTGTCACGGTGCAAAAGGTGCATTTCCCCTCTTAAAAAAAATAAGATCCCATAACACAAGCCTTACAGAGCTTCTATCATAGAGTAATTAGAAATGGTGATTTAGACATAAAACTGAAAATCTTATTAAAATTTTCTGGCTCCATAAAAATTTTTCTTTAACTTTGCATATTCTGCTACTTTTCGAACATAATTATTTGAAACATTTTATGTTACATATAAATTGGTCTCCCATTATAAATAGAAGGTCATTTATAACGATCTAAAAAATTCGATAAACAGCACCCATAGCTTCTAGATAAAGAATACCTATGTAAAAAATATATACGTTACAATCAAAATAAAACCTAATTATTTCCGGCATAGTTTTTATAAATTATCTAAATGTATTTATTCCAATAAATGTAAATAAAGAGGCAGTGTCGTACTGTGTACAGGTTGTTTGCAGTCAAACTTGTTTTATCGATGATAAATTAATACTTCTGAGCTAATGTCGCTCAGACTCGGTTATTCCTTTGCCAGACACGTACGAGTGCTGGTTGATAAGCTGGCATTAAGCTGCCATTTTAATTTCAATTATGGCGCAAGTTAAAGTGAAACTAGGATGGTTAGAAGGCGAAGTGCTAAAATCATCTCTGAGTGGATCAGAATTTTACAGCTTTAAAGGTATCCCATACGCTACACCTCCAGTTGGAAAACTTAGATTTCTGGTAAGTTTTGCTACATATTTTTAGACTTAGATAGACAGAGATTATTGTACAACTAAATAGACAGTCGGCATTAATTGGAATTGAATTATTTAAACGCTATCGCATATCTGTCAACTCATGACCCCTGCAGCTTGAATGAATATTATATATCTTTCGTGAGCTTACCTATAGGTATTGCTATTGTCTATGAATACAAATCTCTATTTTGGTAGTACAAATGTTTTGCGCTAGAGATAGAGAAACTCTATATCTTCACGTATTTAATAATTTTTACAGGAATGCTAATTTTATTTCTATTGTAAACTTATATTGTATATTGATTAATATGGACTGTTTCTCCACGTGTGAAAGACGTAGAGAACGGAGATTTATAAATTACTAGCTTTCTGCCCGCGGCTTCGCCTGCGTGGATTTCGGGATTGGGTCTATAGAGGGTTAAGGGTCATAGCTTTTGCCCACGGCTACATATACGCGGAAGTCGATTTACGGCGCGAAGTTTTATCGCGCTTCCCGTGGGTCTATCCGTTTTGCCAAGATAAAAAATACCGCAATACCTTGCTCAAGAATCACTCTATCTATTGATGAAAACCGCATGAAAATCTGTGCAGTAGTTTTTGAGCGAAGCCTTTATTGCGCATCTCGTGGGATCTGTCGATTTTTCCGGGATAAAAAGTAGCCTATGTTACTCGGGGATAATGTAGCTTTCCAAGGTGAAAGAATTTTTGAAATTTCTTGCCCGTGGCTCCGCCCGTCGTTGCTCCGTCCGCGTTAATTTCGATCCCACGGGAACAGTAGCTACTTTCTTCCGGGATAAAATGTGATATCCTTCCCCGTACCACAGACTATGTGTATGCAAATTTTCGTGATGATCGGTGCAGTAGTTTAAGCGTGAAGAGGTAACAAAAACAAACAAACAAACAACAAATAAACAAACAAACACACTTTCGCATTTATAATATTAGTTGGGATGTTCGTAAGCATACAAAATTTATTTGGAAATATCGAACGCAATATTTATGTCCCAAAACCAAACAAATAATAATATAAATGAACCCATATCCTTTCCATAATCCGTTCCGTAATATTTTGAGGAATAATAAAAACAAAAGTCCTTTAAATGTTATTCTTAAGTCAACAAATGCTTGTAAAAGCCTATGTTTTATTATGTTTATGTATTATGTTTTATTATGTTTATGTGTTATGTTTTATAGAGATCTAAGTAATTTTGGTTATTTAAATCTAACTCATTTTCTCGCCATAATATTGATTGCCATAAATGTTTTACCTGAAGATGATTGTATGTACTAAAGTTCTCTTCAATAGATTAACTTTCTGGTAGTAATGCATACATATTAAATATGTTTTTTAAAATATAGTATCGTCAATCTTTGTCAATTGCGGAATCCTCCAAAAGGGAACCATTCCCAACCAAATATACAGGAAAAGCAATTGGTAATGCTTATTAAAAATAATGATTGTTCAATATTGTAATTGGCTAAAAATACGAAACTCTTAATGGAAGAATTTTTGTTTAATTTCAATTATTATTTTAAACTATAGTTCTAAACAATTATCATTTGTTTCGTCCCTCTGGAATACGTTAAATCTCTTTAACCATGACATTGTTTTATGACGTATCATTTCTATTTTTATTTTGTAAATTTTTACATGTATGTTAATAATTAATGATTTCAATGAAAACATTAAGTGTTACTTATTTATTCAAATTTAATTATGATAAACATGTTATAAATTTTCAAAAAGTTTATAAGCTAATAAGTCACATACGAAGTTCTTTATTTACAGTAAACAAAGTCTAATTTAGCTTAAAAAACTAAAAGATAAAGCAAACAAATATATGTCCTTATATATATATATATATATAATTTTTGCTAATAATATAGTACTATAGTTTGTAATTGTCACTACTAGAAAAATGCAGTTATAAGATTCAATTGGGATTCGGCGGCGAGATATTGAAGATATGAAATAAAAATCAAAGTACATTGAAGATATTCGTGTTTCGCCCGAGTTAAATATTATTCTAAGGGTATTGCTTATTTATATATATGTTTAGCAATTAATATGACTAAAAGTGAATTCCTGAAATGTATATACCAGGTTAACTTTTGAATGACGGTACTAAATTGTATAATTCTTTATTCAGTCTCATTGTTAGAACAAGGTTTGAATAGAAGAGAATTTTTAATAAAAGAAGTAGACGTTTTTAGATCGCATTTTTAACATGTCCTTTTATATATATATATATATTATATATATATATATATGTATATATATATATATATATATATATAATATATATATATATTATATATATATATATATATAATATATATATATAATATATATATATATATATATATGGACATGTTAAAACATCATTTCTAGTCCCGACCAAGATACGTGATCTAAAAATTTTAATATCGAAGTAGCGTTCGAATTATATATAATAAACCTGATGATTCCCTTTTATCATATAAAAAGTAAATAATTCGTAATTGTAAGGGTTATACAGATACTACAGCTATTAATAAAGACGCATAAATTAATAAGTAAAAAAAAAAATTATTAATATTTGCCGAAATAAAATGAACGAAATGTGACATCTCTGCTTATCATTTTCAGGCCCCACTTCCAGCAAAACCTTGGGAAGGTGTTCGACAAGCCAAAAAACATGGCCCTGTCTGCCCTCAAAAAGATATATTTACTAAGGAGATTCTCCCTGGTAGTGAGGATTGTTTATATTTAAACGTTTATACCCCCGAATTGAAACCGTCTACTCCTTTAGCAGTAATGGTCTTTATACACGGAGGTGGATTTAAAAGTGGTTCTGGAAATGAAAATAATTATGGACCAGATTATCTAGTAAGCCATGGCGTAGTACTCGTCACAATAAACTACCGACTTGAAGCCTTAGGTTTCCTGTGCTTAGACACTAAGGAAGTACCTGGAAACGCGGGTATGAAAGATCAAGTGCTCGCATTGAAATGGGTGAAAGATAATATTCAGAGTTTCGGTGGAGATCCAAATAATGTGACTATTTTTGGCGAAAGTGCTGGTGGAGCCTCCTGTGCCTTGCACGCTTTGTCTCCTATGTCTAAAGGACTTTTCAAAAGAAGTATTCCCATGAGCGGAGTACCACTATGTGACTGGGCTATACCGTTTGAACCTCGGCGTCGTGCATTTGTATTAGGGAAACAGTTGGGAATTAACACAGATAACCCGACAGAACTATTGGAGTTTCTTCAAACTGTACCGGTTGAGAAATTAATTGATGTTAAGCCGTTTGTAATGGTTGTAGAGGAGCATACAGAAAATTTGGTTAAAATGTACCACTTTACTCCAGTTGTTGAGAAGAAATTTGGTGACAATCATTTTCTGTTAGAAGACCCGTTCAAACTCCTCAAAAGCGGTGTGATCAATGAAGTCGATTTGTTCATTGGCTATACTAGTATGGAAACATTGGTAATTACACGACATA
This sequence comes from Scirpophaga incertulas, assembly GCA_036419045.1. Taxonomy (NCBI): domain Eukaryota; kingdom Metazoa; phylum Arthropoda; class Insecta; order Lepidoptera; family Crambidae; genus Scirpophaga; species Scirpophaga incertulas. The sequence continues at coordinate 21,696,619 of CM071631.1, read as the reverse complement.
TTATAGACCAAGAATTAAAGAAGTACAACAGGTACCCTGAAAATTTGGTACCTAAAAAGATTCTGTTGCAGGCGCCTCAGACGACAATTTTACCAATAGCTGAACGCATACAGAAATACTATTTTGGAAATAAACCAATTAGCATGGAAACAATCAAAGAATTTATTATATACTTTTCACAATTCGCTTTCACCTCCGATGTTTACAGATTCATTAAATTATTCTCAAAGACCGGGAATATCAAAACATTCATGTACAAATTCTCATGCTACTCCAACAGGAATATTTATGGACAACAAGGACAGCAGATTGGCATAGAAGGTGCATCACATTTGGACGATCTGATGTATTTATTTGATGCTAAACATGTAAATTTGGAAATGCCACCAAGAGAACGAAGATTAGTGAATTTGGTCTGTACTCTCTTCACCAATTTCGCTAAGTACGGGTAAGTTACAACAAAATATTTTCACTATTTATTTATTTAAACTTTATGTACTATGAATGTATATCATAGCGGGCTTAATACCGGTATGCAATTCAATGCATTTTCCTCAGCAGAACAAAAAAAAAGATGTACAAAAGACATTAAAAACACATGTTAATACACAGAAGATACTTACCTATATATAAAATTTATAAAAAATCCTAATACATAAATAAAGTTACTACATAATAGCCTAATATCACATTTTATAACCTAAGTCCCTCAAAGAAAAATATTCGTATTTGTTTTTTAAGACTAAGCCTGCTTGGGGAGTTACTCATATCTTGAGGGAGTGCATTCCACAATAGAGTGGACCGAACAAAGAAGAAAGAGTGATCGTATCAGAATGGTGAGAAAGGCATTTGAGGAAAGCGTTAAAGGATTACTTAATAGATCATTTAATGAACGATAAAAATATATGTATTAATTATAAATTATATATTGACTCAACAAAATAAAGTATAACTCAGCATGACTTATTAACGACGTGAGTAAATAGAAACTTTATATAAACTTCTTTCTAGTTAGTTACCTTTGAAATATATTAAGGTGATCCGTTGGCACTCACAAATTAGAGGGGGATCAGTTGGAATAAAGAAATGTTAGTGGATCGATTGCAGTAAAGGAATAACTCAAATACAAGTCTTACACAAAAATATAATTTTTTTTATATGCATACTTCTATTAAACATTTTTTTATAATAAAAACGAAGTCACAAATTTTAATACTCACATTACAAATTACCAAACATCCATTTCTGATCATCTACCAGTAAAGAACTACAAGGAATTGCTCCTTGATCTTTTGCCCCCCTTATAATAGGTACAATAGGTCGAGATAAGACTCTGACCCCGAAGTCAGTCATTACAATTTCATTACTTGGATAACGTCCACGTTATGTGGATTCGTATTGTTCAATTCTCACGAAAGTTATGTTTTAAAAGATCGACTATATATACATTATTCAAGTGCATCAATGCATGGAATAGAATAGAGCTATACGCGATCGTCATGTCAAATTGCTAAGAGCATTGATGCATAGGGTCGAAGATGTCCATGCCCATAAAGGGCTATTCTTGATTTGCATTGAACACAAGCAGAACACTATTTAAATGGTAAGCCCTTTAAGTGGACATTTCAACACCAGAATCATGTTAAGACAAGCCAATAATACAATCTATAGGGTCTATAACATAAAACAAGGAAAAAGGCGCATGGAACATTTACTGTCTCCATGCGATGCTTATCTGCAAAAGGCTAAGGCTGACAGGAATATATGTATACAAAGACTGATAGACTACAGGGCCATGCCACCGAAGGGGAGCGAAGGCTGGGGGTTCTCAGATGCGACATTCGACGCTAAGGGCCCCCTACAACGCCTGAGGACGGCCATCGCTGAGATTTTTAGTGGGTAGGCCTCCCCCTTCTGGAGAGGAGAGCCCCACATAACCGCCGGTTTTCCGCAGCCGGGGTATGCAATTCAATGCATTTTACTCAGCGGAACAAAAATAAAATAAGGGCCATGCCGCTGAAAAATATAATTAAGCTCATGAGCACTATTGACTTGAGTTCAGTTCAGTTCAGAGTGAGTGGTTATAGCTTCAAGGACTGATAAAAGGTGACTACACAAAATATCATCGATGGAGCCATCCCTAAATCTAAGATATTAACTATGAGTATGTATTATAATACTGAGAGTGTATGATAATGTATAAAAATGTATAAGTATGTATAAGAATATGATATACAAATGAAAAAAGATGAAACTTATGGTTGGCGTGTAGCCTCACTGAATTGCGTTATAGCTACACCAGCCGTTTCAATTGAATCAGTTTAGATCGCAGATAGTTCGCAAGTAATTCTTAATTAATGAATGATGATAAATGAGCTAAACCTTGAATAAGTTGGGGCCCCTAAAGCAAGAGGCCATTAAACTGTACCGTTAACTAAAGGTAATGCTATTACGTATAACATGAAAGACTCAAACTTGCATTTGCTTAACGAAGATAAGTTCATTAGACGAATATAATACAGCCCATAAGTGAAAACTAGCAACAACAAATTTTGATTTAGAATTACAACCCAAATAAATAAATAAAATAAGAAAATAATAACATTATAACAGAAATAATACTGCAATAATTATTAATTGATCAAGAATGTTGACATATCTCATTCGCGATGTCTCATCGATGGATCAGTTATAATGTAACTTCATTTTTATGCTGTCATCGTCAATGTGTCACTTTTTTATTTTGTTTTTTATTCGGTCAATATCCTCAAATCTTTGTACATTATATACTTATGATTAATTAAAAAAAAAGAGCTTGTAAACTATATTTTGGAAGTTTCATTTATGTCCTGAGAAGAGACAGTAATAATTTAATAGTGCATTAATAACTATCAGACGCAAGTAACACTAATAAATAATCATACACAAGTTAATACACATAACTTAGCAGTAAATAGATTACATTATTACTGTTATGGTAATCGAGTGGATCGATGAATATTTATTATCTAATAATCTTAGTTATCGAGAAATTGATAATGGCGGCATTGCTAAGATTACGTCAAATGTTTATTAAAGTAATTTAAACAATTATAACTTTAATCTTAGGCATAGACAAGGGTCTGTTTGAGTACTTCATCTTTGTTTTTGTAAAATACTAGTGTTCGATAGCTATGTTCTGGTGGGAAGTGAAAATATTAGAGACAGAACAATGAATAAATGTTTTAATACATTTTTAAATAAGTGCATATATGTAAATACAAACAGTTAAGTAATATAACATGTGATAGTTGTTAATATTCAAATCATATTTTATGAATAAATTAATTAAAAAAAGAACTATTTACCTAATTATACAAATTTTAAAGGTAATAAATAAAAGGACAGCCCTTAATTTGGCATTAATGGAAATAAAAATGAAGGTTCCAAAATAGTATTTCCTTTTTTTTTTCATCCATGAGTCAGTATCTATTACTTAAGCTATTGGGGAGTAGGAACGCAACCTAAATATATACACTTACAAAATGGAACGCGCCCAAATATCCCACGCTTTCATCTGCGCTTTGACCACTTATCTGCTAGATGTAATCAGTATTGTATGTATGAGAGAGTGCCCTAATACAATTCGATATAGAAGTGCACCTGTCAATTCTATACTCGTAGAATTGTATAGAACACATCATGTCTGCCGCGGAGAAGAGAGACGGCAAATTTTCAATGAATTCTCTACTTCCCCCATCGTTTTTCTTTTCGAGTACAGACATTTAATAAACAATACTACAACGCTTAACACAAGCATAAAATAGACAAATAAATAATATATATAGGTACTTAAATTATCCTACAAAGCTGGAGTAAATTCTTATCAGAAAACTTGTAAAATCGAAATATTTTCGTTATAGGGTGCCAACAACTGAGTCGAGTGGTGTTGAGTGGCCAGAGTATGGAGAAGGGGAGTTCTTCGGGGACATATCTGACACGGTCACCGTGGGACAACATCTGGATGCTGAAGTCATTAACTTTTGGAGAAATATCTTTGAAGATGCCGGAGTGGAATTCCTTTGAATACTGATCAATTATCTGTATAAATCGAACTATGTTTAATATTATGTCTAATATTCTTCAATTATAAAGCTATATTTGCGAAATAAATAAACAAGTTTTTAATAAGCTTACGCATTTACAGCAGAATACAAAAATGCTGAGGTCCGCATTAAAATGTTTAAGTCTGGATTAGTTAATCTATGTTTATTTTTATTTCTAATTGATGTTTTATAACCAAAAATTGAACAAGACAATAAAATACTTTAACTAAAATAAGATAATAATCCGACTAATATTATAAACGCGAAAGTTTGTATGGCTGGATGTGGTAGTTTTCACGTAAATAAACGAGGACACGGTGTGGGAAATTCCCTTCGGGAAGAGACTTCGTGTGATAGTAGTTTTTTGTGTCGGGGGTTTTCAAAATTTTAATTTAATTTTTATTTTATACTTGTTAAAGGTAAACATAGGTACTTATAATATCTCTGGTTAAGTTGTAAATACATAGATTCTTGTCGATTTCAAACATATAAGTTAATATTACATTTTAAAGTCAATCTACACAGACACACACACAGACAGACAGACAAACATGCCAAACTTATAAAAGTTGTTTTGTGATGTACAAGTCATAACCTTTCATTTGATACCCCACTTGAGCATATTTGCGGACATTCGGTTTTTCTGCCTCACTTTAACCCCCCATAACTTTTAAACGGCTCCATCGATTTTTATCAAACATGTAAGAACACTCGCCCGTAAAACACCTGTAATACAAAAAAAAACTAAATTGAAATTGGTTCATTCGTTCGGGAGCTATAATGCCACAGACAGACTATAGATAGACAGACACGTCAAACTTATAACACCCCTCTTTTTGCGTCGGGGGTAAAGAAAGTAGTCAGCATAATTATATATTGAAATATAATAATAATTTAGTAATGAACGACATGATTTTATTAAAAATTTACGTTGACGACAAGCAACGAACGAAAAAAAAACCAGCCAAGTGCGAGTCGGGCTCACCCATGAAGGGATCAGGAGACGTATTTTTGAATCATTAGATGTGAATTTGAATTCGAATACTAATACAAATCGTGCGCGAAATTATTTTCTACTGCTTACAATTTTATAGATTTTTGAATCACTCGAATTCAGTGTTGTCAATAAAAACAAGTTCTTAATTAGATTCCGTTTCAAGCAGAAAAATTAAAAATGACAACAACAAAAACAAAAAACCGGCGATAACCCACACGTGAAACGGATCACTGTCAACGTCACTTCAGTGTTGGATATTCTAGAATTAGTAGAAATAAAAAACGAGTGGGTTGAATCACTCGTTGCACAACGCACGAAATGAAAGGTCAGAAATAGTGAATTCGGTAATTCGTATACGAATCTCACGATTTCGAATGCGAATTTGTTTTCTGAATTTTCGGATTCGCTGCTCTCACCAAGGTTAATTATGAATTCTGACTCCATGTCAAAATGTCGATAGTATTCTTCTTCTTTCTATTGTACATGTCGACAAGTATTACCTCACATTCCTTTATCAATTTGACTTAAACGTTCATTTATGAGTTTCATTATTTCAAGGTAGGTAAATCACGATGTTCTAAATGAACGTCTAGCATCAACGTTAAAGTTGTCTAATTCTAACTTTTTTAAACGTTTCTTACGGTCTTTATGCGGAGATTTAAATTTAGAGTCAGATTATTTCCTTCAGCCAATATATTAGTAATTGTTCTCTCTGCCCCCCCCACTGCCGGTGCTGTTCTTTTTCGTACGCTATTTAAATGTTCACTTAATTTCAATACTAAAATTGGACTTGCACTGCAAACTGGATCACTTACTAGTTTCCATATATCTCTCGCATCTATTTTCAGAAATTCGAATACCTTAGCAATGGTTTCTCGAGTTTAAAACAATAATACGTAAACATCAACAAGGATATATTTTTTCGTATATAGATTCATAATAAATAGTAATTACATCTAAATTTAACATTAAAATCCTAACTCCTTAAACATTTTCTCCTTGAAGAACTAGACATTTTTGTAAAAGATTGTATCCTTAAGAAGAAACAATAAGAACACATCTTGCTCGGACGCCGACTGACGCCGCTAGAGTAAATGTATTCTATGCTGACGCATCACTGCCACACGAATGAAAGTTATTTATACAAGCGCACGCACACATAGGGCCGCGCGCATAACTGAGTAGACTGTCTATACCAACTTTCTATAGTATAGTTGTATATAATATAAAAATAATTATATATTGTATATAATATAATGTAATAGTTACTACTATTACACGTATACCGTATAATTATATACAGGTATATAGTTTCAGAAAAGCGGTCGGATACATAGACATGACGGGACATCTATAAGGGTTCCGTCTTTATCCATTTGGCTACGGAACCCTAAAAAGAGTGAAACTTTGTTGGTTTTTGTCATTTAACAATTGTAAAGCTTTTTTCAAATTTATTCGCTCAGAAACGGACGATTGTTATGGACGGCTTATACAAGAACACACAAGTCAACTTTGCTCACTCAACCGAGAAGGGTTTTCGCATGTCGACAGATGGATCTGGGAATTTTTTCCTTTATTCAATTTACTGTTGCGTTGATTTTCAGATGTTTGAAGTAGCCTGTCAGCTCTTATTGTTTTGTATAAGCGTGGCTGAGATTGGACGATTTGCGAACATGAAGAAATGAAAAATCTTATACCTTTTTTATTGACATAATATATTTCTTACTGCTTTTCTTTATTTATTTTGTAATTAAATATAACCTATTTTTGTTTATTACTCTCGACACTCACTGGACGTCACTGGAAGTCACTGGACATTTAACTGTTAAATATCTGAATGCGCCTTGTGTTTTTGTCAATGCAACATGACACCAACTTAAGCATTATGACTATTACATGTTATTAATTTATACTATAATTTATTATAATAAATTATCTTATTATTGTTATTATATAATCGCACTCATCAAATCTCTCTTAGACTGCAGTTGCAAAGGGTTGGTACTATTAAGCTCACATAGCGCCATCCCTAACTCAAGTATATTATTCTATAACGACATAATTTATTGTAAATGTTGTTATTACTTTTGATAAAGCTGATAAGTTTCTTGTCAGCTAAGAAATACGTCCTGAATGGGTGGTAGGAAAAATTGGACGATTCAAAAGAGCCTTCTACAAAGTCATATTTGAATAAACTTAATTTTGATTTTGATTTATAGATTTAGGTTTGAGTCTCATACGGACCTAAGAGTCTAGGAGCTAGGATTAGATTAGATAGAGCTGGGACTGGATAAAGATAATGAACATTTTCTCGTATTTTTACATCTATAATATTATAAACGCGATAGTTTGTACAGTCTAGGTGTATTACCCTTTCACGTAAAACCTATCAAATAGATTTTAACGAAACTTTACAATAATATAGTTTATACATCAGAATATCATACAGACCTCCGTAGTCGAGTGGTTGGTATACCGGTTTCAAGGTGTCGCCATCTCTGAGGTTCCGGGTTTGAGTCCCGGCGGGGGCAGACGTTTGCGTGATGAAAGCGAGCATTTCTACCTTAGTCATGGTTGTTATAATATATTTCTATCATATTTATTTATATATGTATAACGTGTAAATATGTATGTCTATCCGTTACCCTAGATCCCATAACACAAGCCTTACAGAGCTTATTTTGGGCTGGGGTAATTGGTGTAAGAAAATATTTATTTATAAAGATATACGCCACGCTAATATCAGCTACTTGAAATACTAATCCTGCACAGATGAAGAACACCAGCTGGTTTCTAATAAATTTATAGTCTATTAGCTGTACCCGCGATTTCGTCCTAACAAAAAAGTTAATTAGTTTAATAGTTTTTATTTTGGTTTTTTATTTTTATTATAAGTGGCATGCCACTTTGCCCTTGTGGTTCCGACTAAATTCATTAGTCGCCTGCACTGCCGTGCATTCCATTTCTTAACAGGTGTGTTTTGTCCATTCTTCCCTCATCGCTACTTCCCGCATTATGTAAGCTCTTATATTTGTTTTTGTTTATTACTTCTTGTGTTAATCACGAACAGTGATCAATCTTATAAGAGCCTTTTCAAGGATAACGTCTATCTACACAATGGAGAATGACAAAAGCATAAGGTCACTTGATCATAAATAACAATAGAGCAAGATGGAATTAAACTTCACCTGGACTCTGCAATAACTGAAAACCTGGAACAACCCTAACCTTAACCAAGTACCTACAGTCAGAAACAATCACCTAATACAGACAGCATATTCAGTTGTAGTCATCTAGGGTAGATGACTACAACTGAATATGCCTATTATTACTACATAATTTTTTATTGTGTATAGAATAAAAAAAATGTCATCTACCCAATTATCATAGTGTACCACTACAAAATCAAACATTTATACTAATATTATAAAGAAAAAATATTGTAATATAAAGGCGCAGGTCGCGTATAGGTTGGTCTGTTATTGTGGCGTCAGTCCAGCCACAACGTTGCAACACACTAACTACTATCTACTAGCGAGCGCGTGCAGGCAACAAGCGCGAAACAGGTTTTCGGCGCAAACATAAGGAATAAACTCAAAAACTAAGCTATATTATAATTTGTACCAATGGGAAATATTTATTTTCTATAGGAAAATTGATAACTGAATTCTTGCACCATTAGAAGTCATCATTATCCCTAATTAACTTACGCTATAAAACAATTTTTACTGCTGGAGCATATATATTATATTTTCCACCTATACGAAGCCAGATAATATAAGATAATAAAGTCCGTATGCTTCCTATTAGAATTATAAACATGTTATAACTGTATATAATAGTGCCAACTTCTAATCGATAAAATGCTTAATCAACTAACGATTCCTTTACATGCCGACAACAAATCTGTTTGCTATCAGTATCCGAAAACTTTAAATTCGACTGTCTTATCAATAATCATTAGTCACATTCGTCAGCACATACAAAAATGACGCAGGTGGCAATCAGTGATGGTGTACTGGAGGGAGAATTGGTTGATAATGAGTTCGGTGGGAAATTCTATAGTTTCAAAGGAATACCGTACGCAGTACCACCCCTCGGAAATTTAAGATTTAAGGTCAGGTGAACATATTTCATAATATGTACTCATCAACAATTTTTTTATGTGCGACACTTACAAGTTATTATAACAGGAATTTTAATAGTAGATAAACAAATCATACAGTAACAAGATATCAAGATTCAGTCGAAAGATAAATTAATCTATCGAGTGATAAACAGTGCACGAATCAATTAAATATATTTTTTTTTCTTCTATACGAGGGGCGGTCAAAAAGTTCGCGGAATGGCGGGGTTGGCGGGGATGAGGTCGCTCCTCCAGGTAGCCGCTACTTGAGTAACTCATAATTACTATATATGCCAATTTCTAGCCTAATTGGGTCATTAGCTTTCGAGTTACAAACGAGTAAACAAGTAAATCGGGAACAAACTAGCCACTATGGAGAAAATTGAACATCGCGCCGTCGTAAAGTTCCTCACCAAACAAGGAAAAACGCCTCAAACTATTTTGCAAGAGATGTTAGCTGTTTACGGAGACTCTGCTCCTGGTAAAAACATGATTTACAAATAGCACGGCCTTTTCAAGCAAGGAAGGGAGTCAATTGAAGATGATCCTCGACCTGGACGGCCCATTGAGGCCACTACGCCGGAAATCATTGAAAAAGTTGAAAAACTTGTATTGGAAGACGGAAGGTTGAAGAAGAAACAACTTGCAGCATCAGTTGGAGTATCAGAAACCACAATTTTAAATATTCTTCATCAACATTTTGGCATGAGTAAAGTGTGTTCAAGGTGGGTCCCGAGAATGCTCACGCCGCTGCAAAAACGTGAGCGCGTCAACTGTTCCCGCGAGTTTTTGGACCGCTGTGGAGAAGATAGGGAAGAAATTATGGCCCGAATTGTAACCGGTGATGAAACTTGGGTTCACCACTATGAGCCTGAGTCAAAGCAGGAGTCGATGCAGTGGCACAAAAAAGGCACACCACCCCCTAAAAAATTTAAAGTGTCGCAATCGGCCGGAAAGATCATGGCGACTATTTTTTGGGATACTGAAGGTATTCTTTTGATCGATTATAAAGAACGTGGTGTTTCTATAACGGGAGAGTACTACGCTTCCCTATTGGACCGATTAAAAGAAGCTATTAAAGAAAAAAGAAGAGGAAAACTGACAAAAGGTGTACTCCTTTTGCACGACAACGCGCCCGTTCACACGAGTCATGTTGCGACGGCTGCCATTCATCGATGCGGTTTTGAACAACTACGCCATCCACCCTACAGTCCAGACCTGGCCCCTAGCGATTTTTATTTATTCCCAAAGATGAAGAAAGAGCTGCGTGGAAAAAAATTTAGAGACGATGATGAAGTCAAGTCGGCGATTTCGGCGTATTTTGACGCCCAAGACAAAACCTATTTTTTCGACGGTATTAATAAGTTATATGCCAGATCCGAAAAATGTATTCGTGTTAAGGGGGAATATATTGAAAAGGAAAAATAACATAATGTATCATTTCATCTTTTTTCCCAGTCATTCCGCGAACTTTTTGACCTCCCCTCGTACATCTTCTTCTTCTTCTTCTTACATCTATGCGCACACAAAGTTTTCCGCAGTAAAAATTTTACTATGTTCTTCTCCGTGTCACCAAAAATACTTATACTAAATAGCATTAAAAACCCAGACAATATTTTTATTAATTTTCCCGCAGGAAAAATATATTTTCCCGTAGTAAATATGGAACATATTTCCTTCTCCGGATCAATGGTCAAGGTCAAACAATACCTGTATAAACTATCATCAAAAGGGACTCAAGCAATACCTATGTAACCTTAATTAAAATAAATACAGTAATTTGTAAGTCTATTCAAACAGAAAATTTCAACCCCTATTTTTTTCCACTTTACGATAAAAATATTGCAAACTATTAAAGTATTATTTATTTTATTAAAAATGACATACTTACCATGCAAACTTGCATCTCCTGTTTCAACCCCTTATAACCTTTTTTCGCATTAAAAATCTTATCTCTTCTTAGACTCTAGACTATATTTGTACGAAATTTCATCGGTTCTGTAGTTTTGGAGTGACTTTCGCATATATTATATTAGTAAGGATATAAGTACTTTTCTGCCGCTTCTTATTTCTCATTCTCATTGCCGCGAATTGCTCATAAACGCTTCTTATACGTATCATAATTTATGTGAGCAAACAAAATTCCCAACAATTTTGGATTTTTGTACCTTTATTTTACTTTTATTTTATATGTACTTAATCATATAGTAATCTACCACATCTTATTACCTTTATATAATTTAAGATTTTTTTTTATATTTATTGTTAAGTCCAGTTTTATACACATTTATCCCATGCCTCTTTTCCATGGGTACAGGCAGAGATGACTGGTTTCCACTTCCTCCAATTCAAAATTTAAATACTTCTCAAGCTTCCTCGACTTTCATTAATACGTTCACTCATAAAATTTCTTTCGCTCTCGTCGGTTACGGGTACTCTTGACCTGACTTTTTTTCTTGGATATCTTTTATTCAGTCCTAGTATATTCTTTCAGATTGCCTCTGCCATTGACTATCCATATTTGCCTTATTTTATTTTATCAGTCGTCTTTCGTCCATCCTCTCACATGTTCAATCCAAATCCATAGCAATATTTTCATAGAGTTTTTATCTAAAACCATTTCATCAAACCCAACATTAAACTTGATTATTGTCTGTTTGAGATTTGTCTTTTTCGTAAATAAGCAATCAGGTGTTGATTCCGAAGGTATTCTTTAGTAGTTAACCAATAAATTTGAAAGATATTATGGACAATATAATGTGGTTGATATGATGAGATTATTTCACTAACATAGTATATAGCATATTTGACATTTATCATAATCAACAAATATTTTATAGGTGCCACAACTAGCAAAGCCATGGGATGGAGTACGGAGTGGAAGAAATGTGGGCCAATGTGCTACCAGCGTGGCATTTTCTTAGGACTACCCCCGGGTGGAAGCGAGGACTGTCTGTACTTAAACGTCTTCAGTCCCGAAATAAAACCCAACACCCCACTTCCAGTCATGGTCTGGATACACGGTGGTGGCTTTTTCTTTGGCAGTGGTGATGATGAGGTGTATGGACCAGAGCTCCTAGTCAGACATGATATTGTTATTGTCAGTATAAACTATAGATTAGGAGTTTTAAGTTTCCTTTGCTTGGATGCCGAAGATGTTCCTGGTAACGCTGGATTAAAAGACCAAGTGGTAGCACTAAAATGGGTTCAAAAAAATATAAGTCATTTCGGAGGTGACGCGTATAATGTAACTATCTTCGGAGAAAGCGCTGGAGGAGCAAGCGTTGGGTACCACCTCATATCACCAATGTCTAAAGATCTTTTCAAAAGAGCTATACGTCAAAGTGTATGCTCACTAAACTCTTGGACTAGAGTCGTTGACCCTCGACAGAAAGCCGAGGTTATGGCAAAGCAACTTGGGTTTATAGCGAAGACGATGAAGAACTATATGAGTTCTTAAAAAAAATACCAGTCGAGAACATGATTGACCTTAGCGTAAACACAACAATAAATAGAAAGTTCTATAAGCTAGATTTCGCAGTCGTGTCAGAGAAAGAGTTCAACGACGTTGAAAGATTTTATTACGGAGACTCAAGCGATGTGCTGAAAAAAAATATCCTCGAAAATGTTGAGATAATGTGTGGGTACATTGAAGACGAAGGTGTTTTCGCTTTTTCCGTACCTGGTGCTAGTGCTGAGATTTTTTTCAAACATTCTAACGAGATATTTGATTTTTTCGTTCCGCAACAGATAGCATTAGAATGCTCATACAAAGATCGTTTTGAAGTCGCTAGAAAATTCAAAGATTATTATTTAAAAAATTACTCTAAAGTGATCAGCTGATAGTTCAAATTTGCCACGTACCTATCGTATCGACGTCATGATGGTGGCAAAATTTTTCGCTAAAAACCCTGATTTTATCTCATCGGAATTCAAAAATGTAAAAACTGTCGCGTAAGTATCATTACACACATGAAAAGAGAATTGAAATTTCTTTAAATTTGATTTTAAGTGACCCATGGTTGGTTGCAATGTAACCTTAAATGTATTGTTTTTTGTTTTAGATCGTGCAGGGAAACGTATGGAGATGATGCTATAGGTTATGTGGAACTGTGAAGAGAAAACGATATATGTGTAGTATAATGTGTAATGCAAAATGTGCCTACAGCACAAAGTTCACAATAAACAATATAGAGTAAATTATCGACTTAATTGATTGATTTTTCCAGTCTAGTCTTGCTAGTATCATCCATTTTTTTCGTACATTTATATCATGATGCACAGGTATAAATAGTTTTTCAGGTGTCTTCTTTGTATTATTTTCGCACAGTGGAACTGAAAAATACTAATAATATTTAATTGCACTCATTTTCGATATAGATTACGAAATATAACCGAACGTTTACACACGCTGTGTCAATGAGCAAGTAACCTCTGTATGATAAGTGGCGTCATAATCGAGACATAATAAAAGAGTGGTGTTTTAGCGCGAAATTCAAATGTGAAAAATAATGATCAATTTTTTAACAAAGAATAAACTCATTTCAGTAGGAAAATATTTTTAGCAGCTTTTTAGATAAGTAAACAATAGGTTAAAATGGTTTTTATGAAACAGTCGGGTCTTGAACTATATTGTTGATGAAGGGAAATAACGTAGTTCATTGATTCGTCCATTCATTCTACTGAATCTTCAGTAAGAAAAATACACGCCAGCCTAGTTTGTAACGGAAATAACGTAGTTCTTTCATTCGTTCATTCATTCTACAGAATCTTCGCTATGAAAAATACACGCTAGCCCTAATATGCTAAATATATATTGTAGAAAAGCATTTTACAAAGTACTCGTATCTTATTTTTGCGAAGTAAATAAAATAAACTTTCCTGTGACTTCAGATAATTGCTAAATGGTAAAAGACAAGTGACATACTTGAATCACATGCATAGCCCGCAATGCTAAACTTTGCATACCTGCAACAAAGAATATGCATCATTACTTGGACTAGACAGTTTGTGATTTTCATTGCAAATATCCATTAGCATTGGATACCACTTACCATTAGCTGAGTCATTTAATAGACTGAAATAAAAAAACTAGTGAATGACGAGTCAAATTCACACAACGAATGCTCTATACAAATAAATTTGTAATCGCAAAAGATTTTTTAGGGTTTCGTAATCCGTAACAAATTTCAGATATTATAGAATCAATTTGTTGTCAGTATATCAAGACTTGTTTGCTCCCCAACCCGTGGAGGTAGAAAGTTGAAATTAACAGGTATCAAATACTGCATCCCTTTTGAGTGAATTTATTTAATTTCTTTTATGTTTTGTAGAAATAATTATATCTTTTGGTTACAAAAATACATTATATAATAAGTATAATTACTGTGCGATTTTCCTACGTTGCGATAGCGCATAAGTCTGTCTTTATCCATTTCATTTCGGCATTCCAGGGTTTCATCTGCCATATCCCATTTCCAGCATCAGGTCCTGGTCAATTAAAAACATGAAGAGAACCAGTCAAGACAAATTCAACAAGGCTAAACTCGATGGGTTTACTAAAAGGCAGTCCAGGGTTATGTCTCCTATTTTCGAGCCCTAACAGCAGACCAGCTGAGGTGTTCCAGAAGACATTAGTGTTTCAAATGTCAGATCCCACATATGCTTGCAAGCAAACTGTGCGTGTAACATTCTTATCACACCTAACAAATGACCTGATGACCGTGAAGACCTGAACCGATTTCCACTAAACATAGCTAAAAACACTCTCGACGGCTATACCTTTCAAACAAAAAAAACGCATTAAAATCGGATCATCCGTTTGGGAGCTACGTTGCCTCAGACAGACACATATACACACTGCCACATACACACACTGACACACACAACACAGACACGTCAAACATATAACACCCCGTCGTTTTTGCGTCGGGGGTTAAAAATTAAGTTTTAATATTAATTTGATGTATGCCTTCTTCATTACTCAACCTCCGTAGTTGAGTACTTGTTATACTGGTTTCAATGTGTCGTGTATCTCTGAGGTCCCGGGTTCGAATCCCGGTGGGGCCAGATGTTCGCGTGTTGAATGCGAGCATTTGTATACCTTAATCATGGTTGTTCTAACATATTTCTACAAATTTATATATATATATATATATGTATAATATATGTATGTCTATCCGTTTCCCTAGATCCTATAACACAAGCCTTACAGAGCTTACTTTGGGCTAGGTTAATTGGTGTAAGTGTTAGAAATATTTCTATATTATATATTTATAGTGAACTTTTTTAAGCATAGTAAACACTTTAAAAAGTCCAGTCGCTGGAGTCGAATTGATCTAACAAAGTGACCAGAATACCAAAATCGGGGAAGGAATAACAATGTGATCACGGATATCTGTAATGTAACTACGGACATTAGAGACTCGATTCTATAATCTGACAAGGGACACAAAAACAATAACTGTCGTCAAATTGCTCTAACAAAGATCCTAACCCTAAACACTTGACGTCGTCTATCTCGGCAATAAACTGACATGTGAAACAAGTAAAAGTTTGACCAAAAAAAAAACAGTTTTAAAAAAGTAAATTATTCCAACACAAATTACTCTAATTACAAAAAATAACAATAACTGTAATTACATTTAGTTATTGCAACTAATTTTTAAATTTTCAAATGCATATTTTTGTTGTTGAAATTTTACATTATTTCTTTAAGTGAATCTGAAGTACATTTTGCTCGGCGTAATAAGAACTTACTCGCCAATTTTTCGAGCATGAAAATATAAATTTAAGACTTATATGATTTTTTTATAGATGCTATTGTCAAAACTAAATCAAATTGATGAACCACGCAAGAAAAATGTAATTATTTTAATTTAATAAATAATTTTAAATTGAAAATAATTTTGATAATAATGCCGTTCCTGCAAAAACTAGAGGCTCTTTTATGGGGACAACAAAATTTTACAAAGTGTCGACTTTTAACCTGTAAAAGTGATTTTACAAATATTTTTTTTTTTCTTTGAATAAAATGTTTGGGTTTATTTTTACTCCTAAAAGTCATACTGTTCATAATGTTTCATAAAGATGTTCAAATTTGATTTTAAAAGCATACTTGTAGGCCGCCGTCAGTCGTTGCGTTGTCAATAACTAGTATTATATTTACTTGATAATATCTGAACAGTTTGAAGAGAAACAAAAGGCAGGAATATAAACATCGTTTAATTTAAAGTTGCGATCCTGTTTCTAGATGCGTCGTTAGCACAAATTCATTGCCACCATTTTGATTGGCTATGAATGCTAGAATTTTACTCTCTTGCAACATTATTGGTTTTATTACTGAACGAGTAACATTAGTCTTCAAGATTTTGGGAACAAATTAGTCCAGATGCGAGGGTAAGCGGTGAAATTGCTGCTGTAAGTGCAGTTAGTGCAGTTAAGTACTAATTTCCTTCAAATGTGTCACATCTGTTTCGATTAACACTTTATTGTTTTAGTAGCTAAATCTTAAATTGGCATATTTATTTACATGATATTTTGTATTTCTTTATATAATAGATTTGTAATATAGAAATGTTTGTAAATTTTGAAAAGGCCTACCCCTTTTCAGGAAAGTCTTCAGAGTGAATGATAGATTCATTTATAAATAAAAATAATAAAAATAACTTTGTGTTTCTTCTTAAATCTGAAATAGATTACTTACCCAAAATTGAAGTCTTAACAATTTTTTATCAGAATAAATATGTTAAAATATTGCTAGTGACCTTATGCAATATATTAATTAACACACGCGTATAGTGAAAAAGTGAAGAAACGAAAATGTTATAGGTACGAAGAATTTGTTGAATTAGCTTTTAAGGAGTAAAGTTATTCGTTATCTGTACTATATATAAATAATGGAGGCCACATATCTAAGTACAAAACCATTACAAAAAATCCGCAAAGCGCAAGTCGGACTATCGTTTTAGGCGCCATCCATACTAATATTATAAATGGGAAAGTGTGTCTGTCTGTTTGTCCGTCCTTCACGGCAAAACGGAGCGACGAATTGACGTGATTTACGTGGAGATAGTTGAAGGAATGGAGAGTACCATAGGCTTCTTTTTATCCCGGAAACATCGACAAAAACCCACGGGATGCGCAATAAAGGCTTCGCTCAAAAACTACTGCATGTTTTTTCATGTATTGTTCATCAATAGATGATGATGATCGATAGGCAATTCTCGAGGTAAGTTTTAGCCTATTTTTATCCCAGAAAACCGACAGATCCCGTAGGATGCGCGACAAAGACTATTTGAAAACTAATGTCCGCATTTTCCTGCAGTTTTCATTAATAGACAGTGATTCTTGAAGAAGGTTCTAGGCTATGATGTATCCCAGAAAAACCGATAAATCCCATGGGAGGCGC
Organism: Scirpophaga incertulas; assembly: GCA_036419045.1. NCBI lineage: Eukaryota > Metazoa > Arthropoda > Insecta > Lepidoptera > Crambidae > Scirpophaga > Scirpophaga incertulas. The sequence continues at coordinate 21,679,001 of CM071631.1, read as the reverse complement.
AATAAAGGCACCGCTCAAAAACTACTGCACAGATTTTCATGCGGTTTTCATCAATAGATAGAATGATTCTTGAGCAAAGTTTTGCGGTATTTTTTATCTCGGAAAAACAGATAGTACCTTCGCGCCATAAACCGACTTCCGCGCATATGTAGCCGTGGGCAAAAGCTATGACCCTTAACCCTCTATAGAGCCTATCCCGAAATCCACGCGGGCGAAGCCGCGGACAGAAAGCTAGATTCTTTATATAATGCACTTTCATTTATACATTTTTTTTACTATTACTTGTGCTACATGTAATGTATTTATAACTGCCAAATACTATTATTTGCCTATGTCAAAAATAAAAAGTTTAGTTCAAAAAAAAAATTTGTATAAAAGTGGTCATGCAAGTCTTCTAGTTCCATTGTCTTCTAGTAGCTCTCCAGACCGCAAGTCAAAACCGCAACGCCAAGCAAGCAAGTGACTAGACATTAAAATAGCCGATCGCATTAAACAATATTGTTGTCCAGTGCTTAGGGAACCGTGTTCAATGTCATTGACACTACCCTCACAAATCTGCAACTGACGTGGACAATAATCTTTTGCACTGACTACCAATTGATTTCTAGTAAATAAATTGTGATTATCACTTGTTAAAACCTTAATTATTATACGCAGTTATTGTAATGTAAATGTGCAATTCTACTTCACATGCTTGAGGTTATATCATGAGAAAAGATTGCGGATTTGACTACTGTCTCTTTTTCGTTTGTGACATTTTAGTTAGGATCAGTATTCAGTCAGTCGGGAGGAGTGCAAGTCATAAAAGTCACGCTAGTATTCCATTGCTTTAAATAATTAAGCCGTTATTTCTAGAAGGTGTGGATATTGTTGACTACACACTTGAAATAATCTCAGTGTCACATGATCTATATATATATATATATTAGCCTAGCCCAAAGTAAGCTCTGTAAGGTTTGTGTTATAGGATCTAGGGAAACGGATAGACATACCTATACGAGTATATATATAAATTTTGTAGAAATATAAGAACCACGAATAAGGTACAAATGCTCGCATTCAGCACGCAAACATCTACGCCCACCGGGACTCGTACTCCACTACCAACCACTCGACTGCGGTCATCAATCCCCTCTAACATACACACATTATTGACTATATTTTGCGTGCACCGTGAGCAGGTAAGGTAAGCTTCCATTCAAATTAGTCTGATTTCTACCCAAAATTATTATCTTGCCCTTTTTTATATTAATTAAAAAGTTACATTTCTTCTTTATTTTTAAGTTTATAATCAAAGGGACGTATTTACAATATGTAAGAAAAACCACAGTATTGCAAGAAGAATCGACGTAACTTTTACTAAATAATAAATGCTTAAGTCTCACTTATTTTACAGAAAAAGAAGCTCAATTATAATTATTAAATAGAATATAATTAAATAGATATTAATATTAAATAGAAAATTAAAGAGAATAATTCTAAAAGCATGTGTTCACTCGTAGACTATACGCCGAACGAGATCAAAGTCTTCCCTCAAATGTATAGTTTTAGGAATTTGTTCATGGGTAATAAATTGTTATCTGGTATAATTTTAATGTATAGATGCGTTTCTTACTTGATACATTCTTCTGTGACACGTAATCTAACCTAAAATAGCTTAAGACCGTTCTCTTCCGTTATCTTTTTAAATGTTTTAAAGTAAATAAATAGTACGTACATCTTTCATTTATTTGTTTTTAGAACAAAAAATAAATAGTAACATACATACATTATTTATTGACTATTTAGAATATTACCCTGATGTTACAACTTGTTATATTTTGAAACAGAAATAATCATTTTTAGACTAAGGCGTACGAATGTTCAGCTTTACGGTTCAATCGAAAATGTATTATTAACAGCACATTAACCTTTACATTTACACTACAAAATATCTATCAAATACGAACTTGGCTTAGTTTGTGATCATTTTTATCAAACCTTTAAATATTTACTTGACATTGCTAATCGATATCATAACATGAATCATGAAATATTTTTTTATAATAAGAATCATGTTACGCTCGCAGATTTGTTGTTACTATATCACTGAATTTATCAATTGAATTTATTATCTTGTATTATGACAAATATCAAATTTACCACCAGATATCATTTTGCTGGAATCAATTGTAGACGTGGAAATATGACGCAGATTAGAATCAGTGATGGTGTTTTGGAGGGAGAGTTAGTAGACAATGAGTTCGGTGGGAAATTCTATAGCTTCAAAGGAATACCATATGCTGTTCCACCCATTGGAAATCTGAGGTTTAAGGTCAGTGAATAAAGAAATTACTATTATAATATCGTAAAATAATTAAATGACGCTTTTATCAACAAACACATATTTTCTTTTCACTGTTATTCAGTGTACATTGAAATCATGCCTACTGCTTGTTATTCAAATTTAATTCAACTAAGTATAATATAACAAAGTAACTTTTAAATGTGAAATATATATAAACAAATAAATATTCACATCATCATATATTATATTTTTTCATATTTTATTTTGAAGGCGCCACGGCCAGCTAAGTCATGGGCAGGAGTCAGAAGCGCCAAGCAATGTGGTCCGATGTGCTACCAACGTGATATATTCTTAAATCTGCCTCCAATGGGAAGTGAAGACTGTCTTTACCTAAATGTTTATAGCCCAGATATTTCACCAAAATCTCCACTTCCAGTTATGGTGTGGATCCACGGTGGAGGTTTCATTTGTGGTAGCAGCGATGACTTAGTTTACGGTCCAGATTTCCTCGTCAGACATAATGTTGTAGTTGTCACCATAAATTACAGAGTAGGAACGCTTGGTTTCCTTTGTTTGGACACCGAAGATGTACCTGGTAACGCAGGAATGAAAGACCAGGTGCTTGCACTTAAATGGGTTAAGAAAAATGTAGAACACTTTGGAGGAGATGCTAATAACATTACTATTTTCGGAGAGAGCGCTGGCGGTGCAAGTGTAGGGTACCATTTAGTGTCACCCATGTCGAAAGGTCTATTTAAAAGAGCAATATGCCAGAGTGGATGCTCATTAAACTTCTGGACAACAGTCATAGATCCCCGTCAAAAAGCTCTAGTCTTGGCTAAGCAATTAGGATTCTATAGCGAAGATAATAAAGAACTTTACGAGTTCTTTAAAAATCTGCCAGTTGAGAAATTGATCGACCTTTCTGTGAATACAACATTGAATAGAAAGTTGTATGAACTCGACTTTGCTGTTGTTTTCGAAAAACAATGTGGTGATAATGAAAGATTCGTATACGGAGATATAATTGATTTATTAAGTAATGTTCACGAAGGTGTCGATATAATGTCTGGATATACAGAGGATGAAGGGATTTTAGCATTTGCTTTGCCTGGTATAAATGCTGATGTTGTTTTTAAGTATGCAAACGAAATATGCGATTTTTTCGTGCCGAAACAGATAGCGTTAGAGCGTCCATTAAGGGAGCAATTTGACGTAGCGAAAAAGTTCAAAAAACATTACTTAAATGGTTTGAAGGCGAGCGATAATCTTAATGGGCTCATTAAATTTTTAAACATGGACTTCTTTGCTTTTGAATTAATAACTTTTTCCAAATTTTGTGCAGGATCACAGAAAAATAAAGTGTATTTATATAAATTTACATGCAAGTCGGAGCTAAATCAGACGGTTCAATTGCTAAAGTTGAATGATGTTTTCAAGGAATTTGGAAGGATTACAGTATCTCATGCGGATGATCTTCATTATTTGTTCCCTTTTAAGGCGCTTCAACACAAAATTGATCAAAATTCTGAATCTTTTACAATGATCAATAATGTAACAACACTTTGGACTAATTTCGCAAAATTCGGGTAAGTATATCAAAATGGTATTTTATTAGTCGTTAACTTAAACCAAAGTTAAATGTTGATTAATAATGAATTTCCACATTCAAATATACTCATAGTTGTATACTACAATTTTTAATCACCAATTGGTATCAATCATTTTGTTTTGTAGTATGTTTAAATATAGTACATACAGTATACGTACATACAGTCTAAAGATGAAACGAGAAACAGAGCGGCTAACATCGTATACAATTTATTAATTAGTCAAAATTAGATATACGTGCATATTATTTTTAATTATTATCAACGGATTGTTGTCATCTAAGATATAGACAGTCGCTCTCTGATGTCGCTGCGTTTAATACTAACCAACATTCAAATATGAATTTAATTTCGATTGGTTGAGCAGTTGTTTATCAATCGTTTTTGTTAAACTTCCTACCCTACCCTAAATGTTGTATTTAAATTATTGCAGTCTCATATTGATCTTCGAATCAAGAGATTCAGGGGCCTGGGGTCGATTTTACCATGTACCACTGTGTTTTCTGTTTTTCATACTTCATATAAACGCTTATATGGCACTCATACGACGAAGAAAAATAAGCATACATCTATGAAAACATTTAAAGGTGTATGTAAACGACCAATCCACATTGACACTATTTCCTTAATCGACTAATTGCAAAGTAAAAATTAGTCAGGGTAGGCTCGAACCCTTCGGTGAAGACCTATATGAGCTGTAATGATGAATTTTAATTACTAAACTAATTTGTTTAAATGAATTAAATGTATTAAAGATCTACACTCAATTGTTCAATTCATTCTCTACATTCCACATTCTACAATTAGATCGTTTAGTTGTCCAAAATATCTTCACGATCCCTATCAAAATACCATGAATAGGTACAATCAAGCGTCTCATCAACATAGATCACACGTGGGGGACGTGTGATCGGTGACCAAGGGTCGGGCCTACCCCAACAATGTTAGGGCGTTTAGGGCCTTAGTCTGTTGACAATCCGCACTTAGCCAGCCTGGTTACGCTTAGTCGATGCTACAGTTGGATGCAGATTGGTTCACGATGTTTTCCTTCGCCGTTAGAGTATAAAGGTACATTTAAAATTAGTAAAACCGAAAAACACATTGATAGATATCAGGATCAACCCAACTCTACCGACTAAAGACCAGTGCTGAAGCCACAACCCACCAATGCTCAATCGTCTACCAGATTATTATTAACAAAAGTTTCTTGCAGAAACCCGACCCCAGACAGCAAGCTGGGTGTACAATGGGCACCGTTCAGCTTGAAAGAGCAGCACTACCTGGACATCAGCAATAAGCTGGTCAGCGGCGTTGCTCCAGACAAGGATGATGTAGAACTCTGGGAGGACGTATTCAGAATTACTGTTCCACGGCGTATCCTCTAGGAGACGTCTGGGAGACAATGTTCATATTAAGTTCCAGCATTATAAATATTTCTAGAATTTGTGAAAGGAATTAAATTAGAAATTAATAAAAAAAAAAAAAAATTGTTAGCATTTTTTATTGTTTTATATCTGTAACAATATTATAAATTCAAGTTACTATGTATATCTGTCTACCGCGCTTTCTTTTTTTATTATTAAGGAACAGAAAACAGGTAAAAAATACAAATAAATACAAATCATCTTCGATCATATATTTCTGCAAATCATAGCACAATATTGTAGCCCACAACGCTATCCACGTGTTACTCAATTGACAATAACACAAACAGTCGCGAGCCGCTGTATAATATTAACAGTATAAAAATTTGTCAGTTCTATAACAAAGTGGAACACAAAATAAAACAATATACTATTTAAACAACTAAAATAAGACATAAGATTAATAAACAGATGAACAATCCTGCAGCTGTTCGAAGATAGACTTTTTAAAACTATTCATATAACCTAGTTTGCGACCCGGAGAAGAAAATTTTAACCAGTGGGAATTTTTACTTAAACTATTCCTTTTTAAATTACTTTTTAAAACTTGTCGTAGCATTATTCAAGAACAGAAATTCACTGTATGTAATTAAAAATTATTATTTAAGTTGACATCGCTATTATAACAAATATTAAATTGACATTCTGTTTCTACATCATCTATGGTACAATTTTATTTTGTAAATAATATTGGCATGTTCACAAGTAAAACATGATAGACTTTACCAATATCGTAACATCAAAATATATTATCGAAATGTATATGCTCTCATGTTTAACCCATAAAAATCTGAATCTGAAAAACAAACTATATTTTTTACAGGAAGTCAATTACGTATAATTGAACATTATCTCGCTAAATTGTGGGAACCATTTTGTGAATCTACTTATATTTAACACTGGTTGTGTGTTTGTCAGTACTTTTAAATTTATTCAATAAATAATGTGAAATCTCTTTTCCCTTCTATGTATAAAAGTTAACATATATTTTCTGCATAAAAATCACATATATTTGCTCCATAAAAATGAGCAAAATGTCTCATTTTTGTATACAAAAGGACAGCCTGGTGGTAATGGACTTCATTGACTGTCTAAGGAAGTTTTTGTAATAAATCTATAATATTAAAACTATAGATAATGGAGTATATGTTATAAATGACAGGCCCATATAATCTCTAAGATCCCTTCTTCAGCACAAAATGCACCTGGCGTAGCACAATTATGCTGCTACTCTAACTGCATCAGGCGACAAGATTGAATGTGGAGACAAGACTATACTCTAGTCACATCTGAAGTCTTTAACTACAATAAATCTATTGTTAATACCTTAATTATTAAACGCATTCATTGTAATGTAAATATACAATTCTACTTCTCATACCTGAGGTTATACCATGATGATAGATTGCGGATTTGACTACTGTCTCTTTTCTGTTTGTGACATTATCCAATAAATGACAGCACAGTGAGCCACGTGGCGGAACACAGTTGCACTTTTGATGTTAAAATGTAATAATTAGAGTGACTTGGTCAACGATAGTATTCAGTCAGTCGGGAAGAGTGCAAGTCATAAAAGTCACGCTAGTATTCCATTGCTTTAAATAAATAAACCGTTATTTCTAGAAGGTGTTGATGTAGTTGGCAACAATAGATTTTTATTATAGAAATAATTATTAACAGACACGACTGAGGCACAAATGCCTGTATTCACGACTGCCCACACCAGGACTCAAACCTGAAACCTAAGAACTTGAAATTTATACATTATTACTTATGGCCATTATTACGTATACATATAATTTGTATGACAAATATATATATATATATATTTATATATATATATATATATAATATATATATATATATATTATATATATATATATATTATATATATATATTTATATTTGTGTATGAATGTATGTCTATTTTACCTAAGCCTTTTATTTTTGTCATACAAATACACACGATCTTCCGCCAATATCTTCTCATACATTTTCTAGGGAACACTGAATTTGTGTATGTTGCTTATATACAATAAAATATTAAATTTAAAAAGAAATAAAAAGTTTAAAAACTTCAAATACTTTATATGGAAGACTTTAAATCTTTATCCAATATAAATAAAATTAAGTAAGAAACATACCTAAATTTTGTAAATACTTAAAAGATGAAAGCGCTGAAATAATAGTAGCTTATTGAAACCAATTTCAATCCCGTAATTTTGTCACAAGTCTTATACTTGTATTGAAATTATAAAGGTACAAACAAGCAACACATGTTGTAGGTACTATGAGCGTAGTTACTTCAATAAAAACTAACTCCTTAAGCCGATGTGATAATTCTATACTTTAAAAATATCTGACCTCCAAATTACGTGCCAGTCATCTTTCGACCTTAGTTGATCTTGGACGTCCAAACACAATGACGCGAGTTGTAATCAGTGATGGCATTGTAGAAGGAGACTTGATCAATAATGAGTTTGGCGGAAAGTTCTACAGCTTCAAAGGGATACCGTACGCTGTTTCACCCGTCGGAGATCTCAGGTTCAAGGTAAGGATAATAGCAAAAATGGTAGAAGGAAAAGTGTTGCTGCGAATAAAGATATTATATATAATTCTAAATACATTAAATTGTTGAATGGGGTGACCAGTAATATGGTATAAGACGTGTGCAGACACTCTAGCACAGTCCTATCTTCATGACATCGCTATTAAAGCTGGCTCTGCTGCAAATTTGACTGAAGTCTTCAAACGGCACTATTTAAGCCAACGATCGTCTTAGGCGTTTCGCGCCGCTGTTCGAATTGTGTGATGCGACAAAAATACAATACATACATACCTATGTATCTAGAGTTTTGTGATGTTATATTATTTTGGGTGTGTGTTGAGTGTATTTGGAATATGCTATTAAAACTAATCTCAATAACAGTCACGAGACAATGGTGAAAGTTTAAAGGATAATCGAGCGAGCCATTTGGGGTCGAGACTATGGGACCCTGGCGGAAAGTACCCACAGAGTCTTTAAAGAATGCAGCCGCAGACTGATCGTCACGTGATCAGAAGGCTGGACCATATCTGGAACAGTGGATCAGCATTGCCATACAACGTGGTAATGCTGTCAGCCTTCTGGGCAAATTGCCCGGGCGATGTGGGCCAGATTTTTTATTTACAATTCAGTTTTATCAATTTTCTATGATTTGCAGCTGTACCTCAACTTAGTATTTAATTAGATTTTTCTAAGTATAACAGCAAATAGAAATAAACTAAAAATGAATAATTAAAATATAAACGATAAAATAGTTCAAATAATTGATAATCTACTATAATTATAATGAAAAGTAATGTATGTGTAAGTAACTTAATATATGTTTGATTATAAATTTGGTTATTAGTATTAAATTACTTTTGAAAATTTGTATGTAATGGAAATAATTGACACTATATATATTAATTACATGAAATTAAAATATATATATATATATATATATATATATATATATTTCTAAAATTCTTTTTTCGTGATGACGACCTCCGTAACCGAATGGTATGTACGCAGATTTTAAGGTGTCGCCATCTCTGAGGTCCCGCGGGTTCGAATACCGGTGGGGGCAGATGTTTGTGTGATGAATGCGAGCATTTGTACCTTAGTCATAGTTGTTGATATATATTTCAATAAAAATTATATATACGTACTATATATATATATATATATATATATATATATTCATAAAAATAATTGTTACAGGCACCGCAACCAGCAAAGCCATGGTCAGGAGTTTTAAGTGCCAAACAATGTGGCCCTGTGTGCTACCAGCGCGATTCGTTTGTCGGTTTACCTCCAGGTGGTAGCGAAGACTGTCTATACCTAAATGTTTATAGTCCCGATATAAAACCAAACTCCCCGCTGCCAGTAATGGTCTGGATACATGGTGGAGCTTTTGTGTGCGGCAGTGGCGATAGTATGATCTATGGTCCAGAATTCCTCGTCAGACATGGTGTTATCATGGTTACCTTTAATTACAGGCTTGGAGCCTTAGGCTTCCTCTGCTTAGACACTGAAGATATTCCTGGAAACGCAGGAATGAAGGATCAAGTGCTTGCTCTTAAGTGGGTCCAGAAAAACATCAAGCACTTTGGAGGAGACGCCAGCAAAGTGACTATATTTGGAGAAAGTGCCGGTGGAGCCTGCGTGGGATACCACTTAATATCACCTATGTCGAAAGGACTCTTCAAAAGAGCGATATGTCAGAGTGGATGCTCATTAAACTTCTGGTCAAAGATAGAGGAGCCTCGTCAAAAAGCTCTAGTATTAGCTAAACAATTAGGATTCTATAGCGACAGCGACAAAGAACTGTCTGAATTCTTCAAAAAAATGCCTGTGGAGAAACTCATAGACCTTAGTATGAATATAACATTAAATAGAAAGTTGTACGAGTTACATTTAGGTGTTGTTTCTGAAAAACAGTTTGGTGATAACGAAAGATTCTTATATGGCAATGTCATTGAATTGCTTCGTACGAATATACATGAAGATGTCGAGGTGATGTCTGGTTATACAGAAGATGAGGGGATTTTAGCATTTGCATTACCAGGCAGTGATGCTGATGTTATATTTAAGCATTCAAATGAGATACTCGACTTTTTCGTTCCGAAACAGATAGCGTTAGAGCGACCATTAAGAGAGCAATTCGAAGTTGCGAAAAAGTTCAAGAAACATTACTTGAATGGTTTGAATGCGAGCGATAATCTTAATGGACTCATTAAATTTATAAACATGGACTTTTTTGTTTTCGAATTGCTAACTTTTGTCAAATTTTGCGCACGAACAAAGAACAATAAAGTTTATTTGTATAAATTTACGTGCAAATCTGAACTTAACCAGACAGTTAAAATGTTAAAACTGAGTGATTTATTTCAAGATTTCAATAGAACTATAGTATGTCATGCAGACGATCTCCTTTATTTGTTCCCATTTAAAGTTCTACAACAGAAATTTGACCAGAACTCTGAATCATTTAAAATGATCAATAACGTAACGACACTTTGGACGAACTTCGCCAAACATGGGTAAGTGGACGCAACTGGCAACTTATAAATATAAAATTACTTACTTACTCACTTACTATAAAATTTATATTTAGAGTGATTATCAAAATTAATCCTAAAAGTAATATATTTAAGGTTGAATTGTATTCCATTGTAAAAATAATAAATTCGTGTTTTGAAAGTACCTAACACTCTCTGAAACAAGAATTAGATATCACACTAGTTTCGATTTACAGGCGTTCGAAATCGGCCAATTGCTGTAAATTCATTTAGTCGCATAAGGATAGCGATTCTATTAAAATGTCGTTCCTCACCACGATGCTATATTTAATTAGCGCAAAGTTTTTTTTTTTGGGTATGATATTTGTTTTATTCGCAAATAATAATAGGAAATAAAGACTGCAATGAGTCAAAATAGAGAATAAAATGCGACATTCAAAGTTTTTAATAAATTTCCCCATAGTAGCGAAAAAATAGAGGATGAAAGATTTAGTTTGAATAGGCTCATAAACTACTCATTTTTGATAAAAGTTGATATAGGCATAGTTTGGGACCCGGAGAAAAACATAGGGCATTTTTACTGCAGGAAACTATATTTTCCTGTGGGATCATCTAATATAAACAGTTGGCCGGGTTTTGATACAACTTAGTATGAGGATGCTTCGAGGGAAAAGTATAAGGCAAGCAAAGTGCAGACCTATTTCTGAATTACGAATGCGACTTCGAAATCACCGATGTGACTAATAATCATTGATTTTTCAGTCTATATATATATATATATATATATATATATAATATAATATATATATATATTTATTTATTTAATCTTCATTGCATAACAATAACACAATCGGCGGACTTAACGCAATAAGGCATTCTCAACCAGTCAACCGGAACAAATGTTGTAGACTATAGTGAGGCGATGGAAGAAAGATTAAGACATAAATAATTATGTAGTATTCCTATAAAATAGATATATGTTAATTATACTAAAGATATAGAATAAATATTAATGAATAAATACATATAAATATATATACATAAAATATATAATAAATAAATAAAATATATACTAATATTATTACAGCTAGACAGAGACAGAAAAGTGATCACGCACTAATCTCTTAAACGGTGGTTTTATTATCAGCGCGACGGATATGTATTGGAAGATTATTCCACAGACGTATAGCGGATACAGTAAAGGAATTGGTTACGAAGCCGGAGTGATGGACGGGAAATTGAAGAGTCAGGTTATCACTTGAGCGAAGGTCACGCTGGTGAGAGTTCCCCAGAAACTGAAACCTAGATTTTAAGTATCCTGGAGTATGTGGATCATAAAGGATATTAAATAGCAGACGGACAACTCTGACACTCCTACGCTCACGGATAGGCAGCCATTTGAGTTGGTTTCTATAATCCGAGATGTGGTCGAATTTACGTAAACCAAACACAAAACGAATACAGCTGTTAAGCAAACGATCTAATTTGTTCAAAAGATGTTGATTAATATCAGAAAAGCAAACGTCAGCATAATCTATGATAGGGAGAATAAGAGCTTGTACAAGCGCGATCTTTGTGCTAAATGGGAGAAAGAATTTAAGCCTGTACAGAGACCGTAATGCGTTGACCACCTTGCGAGAAATCTCATTGACCTGGTCCTCCCAGGTGAGAGAGCAATCGATAAGAAGGCCTAAATTCTTGACTCGAGGTAGATACGGTAAGCAGTTGCCGTTAAATACCAAAGAAGGTATAGAGCTTATATCTAGAGACGACAACTGTCGAGAACTGCGAGTATGATTGCTTGGCACTTATCAGTATTGACGGATATGCCGTAACATTCTGACCATTTGGCAATTCTGATAAGATCCTGATTGCAATTGAAAATGGTCTGATTTATGTTACTTTTATGGGTTTGAACATATAATTGGAGATCGTCCGCATACAGATGGTAAGAGGATTGAAGTTGAGTAGTTAGAGAGTTTATAAAAAGAGAGAAAAGAAGGGGAGAAAGTATAGCGCCTTGTGGAACACCAGCAGATAGACCACGCCAGCTGGAAAGTTGCTGATCAACCCGAACAGCTTGCTGACGTCCACTAAGATACGAAGAAAACCACGACCTAGTTGAAGTAGATAGTCCAATATGTGAGAGTATAGCAAGGAGAATGTCATGGTTGACTGTGTTAAACGCGTTAGAAAAGTCGACAAGAATCATAACAGTCAACAGAGCATCCTCCATGCCGTCACGCACGTCCTCTAAGACTTTGACAAGAGCAGTGGTGGTACTATGTCCAGGCCGAAAACCAGACTGAAAAGGACTTAGGAGATTGTGACGGAAGATAAAAGAGGAAAGTTGCTTGTGGACAGCAGCTTCAAGGATCTTGGAAAGAAATGGTAGGATGGAAATAGGTCGGAAGTGGTTAAGGCTAGAAGGGTTAGAAACTTTGGGAAGAGGAATAACAATGGCTTTATGCCAAGCGAGAGGGAATTTACCAGAGGAAAGAGAGTGATTAAGGATAAATGTAAGAATAGGAAGTATGGAATCAATAATAGGTATAATCATAGATCTACCTATTTCATCGTGGCCAACTGCTGTCGACTTCATAGAGAGAACAATTTTTTTAACATCCTCTTCAACTAAGGGACGGAAATCGAACGATTCGTTAGTGGAGGCCTGGAAGTAATAGATGAAATAGTGGAGAGACTTACAGAGTTAGAAAGAGAGGGAACCGTTGAAAAGTGATTGTTGAGATCATTGAGTGAGTGAGAAAAACAATGTAGACGAGAGTCTCTCTTACCAAAACCAAGAGACCGAAGAAACTTCCAAGTACTGGCAGGATTAGAGTTAAGAATGTTTTGAAATATATATATATTATATATATATATATATATAATATATATATATATATATATATATAATATATATATATATATATATATAATAAACATAATGGTTAAGCCGGCAATAACCAGCAGCGGCTACATTCTGCGTGGAACCGAACTCTTACATTTGTGTGTGTACTTTATCTATGTTGGCAGCTCTGCGATCGACTTTCAAAAATTGAATGATTAGGAATCCGTGATCTCAAAGTCGCATTCGTAATTCAAAAATAGGTCTCCTGGCGATTGAAGACATATGATCATACTAGTATTCCTTATCACTGAAACATTCAACTTTTATTTAGACAATTTATGAAAATCTCTTTATAATAAAGATTACTTTAATATAATTATTGGTCATCCAATTTAGCGGAAATTATATAATTAAGTGAGAAAATGTGACAGACCATAGAACTTAAAAAATGTAGCATTGTGTTAGATTTTGGGTTCCGACCCAAAATCTAATACGATGCTACATTTTTCCAAAGACTAAGAGAAAGGCTATGATCCGTCTTAGCCTTTCCCTTAGTCTTTGGGAGATTACCCTGAGCATTATCCACAGACGGAGGGGCCTGTAAAAACGTGCATGCAAGTGTTAGAGGACACGAGCAGAGAACTTCTGTTTTATACAGATGTTCTTAAGAAGTTTGATTTATTTACCATAAATAACTTTTTTGATTTGATAAAGAGATTTAAATTTGGTGCGGTCCTTAATGCTTTCAATAAAATATAACTAATAAAATATTTTTTTATAGAAACCCGACCCCAGACAATAAGCTGGGCGTGCAATGGGCACCATACAGCGTAGACCACCAGCACTACTTGGATATCGGCAACAAGATCATAAACAGCGTCGACCCAGACAAGAACGATGTAGAGCTGTGGGAGACGGTGTTCAGACAGACCGTACCAGAACGTATTCTCTAACAGCAGACTTGAATATGCTCAAGTTATTTCCTTGAAATTAATGTGTATGTTGATATTATTTAATTTATTTGCACTACATAAATACACTACACTCTCAGTACTATGTTTACTATATTATCAACTAGGAGATGGTTGCGTTTTTTATCTGTACTATATTTTTATTTTTGTATTTGTTTTATTCAATAAAGAATTTAATAAATAATGTATTACTTTAGTCGACATTTCGACAAGGAAGTATTTCACGATCTGACTGCATGAACAGAAAAGGATAGGGAATAAGATTATTTCAGTGGGCAGGGATGTGTTGGAGTTGGTCGTGGAAGTATTCTCACGAGTTCCCATGACCTTGTCACGCTGCGATGCAGCTCCCCTTGGCGTGTCCCCCCCCTCATCTGATGGGGGAGAGGACCCGCCGACGATCGAAGCTCTCGCGGCAAGGCGTCAGTGAGGGGCATTGTTAGGTTTTTAGTCGGTAGGCCGCGCACTTGGCTGGCACTCGGCCCCCAAGCGCGCGGAGAGTACGACATAACCCCACAGTTTTCCCGAGCTGCGAGGTATGCGTAACGCATTATCCTAACATTTAAAAAAAAGGGATGTGTTGGAGTATTTTGACGTGAAATCTGAATACTAGAGTAATTCGAAGAACTCTTAAGCAATAGTTATTTTTAAAATAAAAGCTATATGTTATATAATATAAATTGTGTTGTTTAAAATTAAAATAAATGTCTGATACCTGCAATAAAATATATTACATTTTTTGTAGTCCTTTACATATTATCCCTGAAACATTAGTTATATATTAATTTTGCGAGAAAAAAATTGCGTGCGATGTTTTAACAATTTGTATTGTTCGTAATAGTAATAAAACTACTATATTCATTTAAATAATAAAGATAAACGGTGAAGAATTTTATCCTTAAATTAAACTAGCACCCTAGCTAATATGAGGATACTTTTCACCATTAAGGATTTTTTTTGAAGGAACCTTTGCTGAAGCCACATATGGCTATATCCAGCTCTACCTTGTGTGTAGTCGAGTCGAGTGCTCTGCACCTTGCCTGCTAACAGACCCAGCGCCATCCTGGACTGTTAGGGTCGACCTGAAAAGGGTCCACGCAAATTGAGCGCGCGTCTAGTGGCTCAGACGCTCAAGATCGCCGTGTAGTGGACGGTGAAAATCTACCCGGTACGTGACGGTACCAGATATATGTTTGACGGAGCATGTGTGGCCCAGGAGACCTATTTTTGAATTACGAATGCGACTTTAAAATCACCGATGTGACTAATAATCACCGATTTTCAATAATTCTTATTTTTGAATATCACTGATGTGACTACCTTAGTCACAGGTGTGATTTCATTACGAGTGCCCTCACCCACTCGTAATCAAGTCATACTTGTGGAAATGTTATCTGTGTTTTGTTTGATTTTTCAGTCTATATATCCGGCAGCGGCTACATTCTGCGTGGAACCGAACTCTTGCATTTGTGTGTGTACTTTATCTATGTTGGCAGCTCTGCGATCGACTTTCAAAAATTGAATGTTAAGGAATCCGTGACCTCAAAGTCACCGCTAACTATTTAGTCAGCGGTGATTTCGAAATCGCATTCGTAATTCAAAAATAGGTCTCCTGGTCTACGCGCTCTCCGACAACGCTCTCTCCGTGAATTTGTATTTTATGCACAGAGGATGGCATATAATACCAATTGTATTTACTGACGTATTGCCTTGTAGTTTCTAAGGCGTATTCACCAAATTTTTGAGAATCAATCATTATACCCGATGACAAAGCTTGAAGAATTATATAAAATCTACAAATTAATGACACATCTACACCAGTTATTTCTGCAGAGCAATTAGCATTATAAAAGAATCTTCTTGTTGTGTTGCCATCATTAGAATTGCCACTTACTTGTCGTGGCTTATCAATAATTAGACCTAGCTCCTCCCGAAAGCGTTTTTGTACATATTTTTTATTTCTCTTCTTTCAGCTTTTTGTTTTCTTCGGTTGTGGCCGACCATTTTTCGAATCCTAAATTATATGATATGTTTAGGGTAGTGCGAATACCTATTTAGGTGTTCCCATTCTCATAAGAATCGAGTGCAAAGCTATTATCAGTACACTTACAGCAACAAAACTGATGATAAATAATAGGGAATCCTGATATAAGTACAAAGTAGTGTGAATACGTATTAAGGTGTCCCCATTCTCATTAAAACTGAGTGCAAAACCATTATCATAACTTATCGCAACAAAATTGCAAATATAAATACTATCATCAAAACCACAAACTAATCTGTCTTCTAACCGCACAGTTAGTAGAATTTTTGCGTTGGCGCGCGATGTATTCTTCATCATAGTAGCTAAAATAACAAAAAATAGCAGTTGAATTTAATAAATGTTATAAAGGGATAGTTACTTTATCAGACTGTATAGGTTTCACTCTGGAGGTAAGTGGAGGAAACTTTAAAACTCTGAACAAAGTTGAAAATTGCTTGTATTTTTCTGTTTCTTATAAAAATATTATATTTTCAATATTACCTAAAAAAATACAAAAATAATAATAGTTTCGTATTTTACAAAAGACGTTCTTTTAAATGGTATACAATAATGTTCAACAATAGTGTTCCGTTAAAGTTATTTTGAGAAATCTACTTCCAACAGTGAGATATTATTGGCGCAAAAAAAGATAATATGAAATCGACGCATTTGAGGCCATATAATATTTTTTCTAGACCTGTAACGTATATAATATTTATGCATAATGAAAGATTTAGCTTTCTCTAGCCGTGTGGAAGCGGTTCGCGAATACTTCCACCCCAACTCTACTCGTGGGTGTCGTAAAAGCCGACTAAGGGTCTCTTGTGACCTGGCGCAATACCAGCGGTCGCCTCTGGTCACCCGTTCCGGTGGCGGGAAAACCACCAACAACAGCAGTCCCGAGGAGGGTTGACGTCAGGCAGGCGGCCGGTCGTAAAACTACAGCCAAACCCTCGGCAACATGGAAAATGAAGGATACGAGGAATTATGAGATGGCTAGGGCGTACCCCTTAGGCGACGCGCAGGGCAGCACCCGGCTCCTGTGGGAAATGGGCCAGGGTTGTCGCATCTACCAGGGCGGGTGCGACGTAAGAAGCTAGTCCGGGAAGAGAGATTGAGGTATGCTAGTTGGAATGTGGGGACTATGACTGGTAGAGGAATGGAGTTGGCGGACGTGTTGAAAAGGCGAAGGATAAATGTGGCATGCTTGCAAGAAACAAAATGGAAAGGAACGAATGCGAGGGAGATTGGGGAAGGATACAAGTTTTACTATTGTGGGAGCGATGGAAGGCGAAATGGGGTGGGTATTGTGCTGGATAGGAACATGAAAGAATGCGTGACAGATGTAAAGAGAATAAGTGATCGAATCATAGTTGTGAAGGTAATGTTTAAAAATCTTATTTTAAACATTGCCAGTGTGTATGCGCCCCAGAGCGGATGCGATGATAGAACAAAAGAAACATTTTGGAGGATTTCGATGCGATGATTATGAATGTGCCTATGAATGAGGAAATATTTATTGGAGGTGATCTGAATGGACATGTAGGTAAAATGAGAACGGGATATGATAGAGTGCATGGGGTTGGGGCTTTGGGAACCGGAATGCCGAGGGGAAAGCATATTACAAACGGCTAGTGCGTTTGACCTTGCAGTCGTTAACACATTCTTCCAAAAAGCGGAACAGCATGTGCTTACCTATTGCAGTGGTAATCGGAAGACACAGATTGATTACTTTTTAATAAGGAGGGAGAATTTAAGTAATGTCAAAGACTGTAAGGTAATTCCTGGAGAGGCTTTGGTTTCCCAACACAGACTCCTCGTAATGGAGGTAAAACATCCTGTGCAGACCTCCTTAACTAAGGTCAAGCCTCAACCAAAGACTAGGTGGTATTTGCTACAGAATGGGGAGTATGCTGAGAAATTTAGAATGAGAGTGATAAGTAAAATAAAAGAGATGGATACAATGGAAGGAAAGACGGTGAACGAATGCTGGAATTTGATGGCAGGTTATGTGAAAGAAGTAGCAAAACATGTGCTAGGAGAAACAAAAGGGAAAGGTATGATTAAAAGAGATACTTGGTGGTGGAATGAAGATGTACAAAAAGCTTTAAAGAAGAAGAAGAATGCATTTAAAATATGGCAAAATGGAGAAGAGTGTAGTGAGAGTCTGGAAGATTTAAGGAAAAATGCCTATAGAAGCGCTAAGCAAGAGGCAAAAAAAGCAGTAGCCGTTGCCCGAGTAAAAGCCCAGGCGGCACTATATGAGACCTTAGAAACCTCCTCAGGTCAAAACTGCCTCTATAAAATTACGCGGCATAGAGAAAGGTGTGCTCGGGATGTTACGCACGTGAAGTGTATGAAAGACGAGGCAGGGAAGGTCTTAACGGAAGATGACGATATAAAAAGCCGCTGGAAGGAATATTTTGAAAAGTTGATGAATGAGGAGAATGTGTGGAATGGAATGCTTAGTAAGGTAAGAAGTAATATGGGATTAGTAAATGAGGTGAAAATTGAAGAGGTGAGGGTGGCTGTGAGAAGTATGAAAAATGGGAAAGCTGTGGGGCCTGATAATATACCTGTGGAAGTCTGGAAGTGTCTGGGTGCGGATGGATGTAAGTGGCTGACTTTATTCTTCAATAGACTGTTGCAAGAAGATGTGATCCCCACTGAATGGTGTGCAAGTACCCTTGTACCCATCTACAAAAATAAGGGTGATGTCCAAGAAAGCAACAACTATCGAGGAATAAAGCTCATGTCACACAGTCTGAAGATATGGGAGAAAGTGATAGAGAAACGACTGCGAGACGAATGTGAGATAACACAAAACCAATTCGGGTTTATGCCAGGTCGTGGAACTACGGATGCCATATTTGCACTAAGGCAAGTGTGCGAGTCTTACAAACGTGCACGTAGGAGCCTGCATATGGTATTCGTGGACCTAGAGAAGGCATACGATCGTGTCCCCCGAGAGGTTTTGTGGTGGAGTTTGAAAAGAAAAGGAGTGCCGGTAAGTATGTGGAGCTAATCCGAGCAATGTATTTTAAAACCAGTACGCATGTCCGGTCAGCCGCTGGAACCACCGGAGAGTTTGCTGTTGCCGTTGGACTGCACCAGGGATCAGCGTTGAGCCCCTACCTCTTTCTCCTAATAATGGATGCTTTGACTTCGGTCATACAGGAGGAGGCACCCTGGTGCATGCTTTTTGCGGACGACATCGTGCTCGTCGATGAGGACGGATCCCGGATTCAGGACAGATTGGAATGTTGGCGGCGTAGATTCGAGAACGTTGGCTTGAAAATCAGCAGAACCAAAACCGAATACATGTACTGCGATTTCGGCGGTCTCTCCAATCCTTGCCGTATTGCACTCGATGGAGCGGTACTTCCGATCTGTTCAGAATTTAAATACCTGGGATCAGTATTGCAGGAGGATGGAGATGTCGACAAGGATGTTAAGCGAAGGATTAGCTCAGGATGGATGAAATGGCGGCAGGTTACGGGAACTACATGTGATCCCCGTATTTCCTCAAACTGAAGGGGAAAATTTATAAATCTCTAATTAGGCCTGTCGTCATGTATGGATCGGAATGTTGGCCTGTTAAACGAATGGATGAACAAAGATTGCATGTCACGGAGATGCGTATGTTGAGATGGATGTGTGGAGTGACAAGAAAGGATAGAGTGAAGAATGAATATATTAGGGGAAGTTTGAAAGTTGCCCCTATTGTGGAGAAACTGAGAGAAAGGAGACTATCCTGGTACGGTCATGTGGTAAGGAGAGAGAATGACCATGTTACCAGAAGAGTCATGGACATGAAAGTGGATGGGCGGGTGTGGGAGAGGAAGGCCGAAGAAAAGGTGGATGGATTGTGTAAATGATGATATGTTGAGGAAAGGAGTGTGTAGAGAATTAGCGAGCGATAGGAGAGAATGGAAGCAGATGACATGTTGCGCCGACCCCAAATAGAATTGGGAACAGGGCAGGAGAAAGAAGAGAGAAAGATTTAGCTTTCGGCTATACCAAAAAAATAAATCAATGATAAAGCTCGTTCCACTGTGCGCCGGCGCCGATGTTGTTAGCTGGCTGGAGGGATTAGTTTGCACGGGTGATGGAGTCGGGCGGGGAGCTATTCCGGAATAAATAGTGAAGGTTATTATATGCGATATTATACCCTTAAACGGTATCCACAAAAGATCAACAAAAAATATATATATTTCGCTAGCGCCATTGCTTATATCAAGATAATAATATAATAGGTAAATAAATAATTCTCCCTCTTACACCAATTAACCTAACCCAAAGTAAACTGTGTGAGCTTTGTGTTATGGGACATTCATATATTATACGTTTATAAATAAATTTGGTAGAAACATTTTATAACAACCATGACTAAGGTACAAATGCTCACATTCATCACACAAACATCTGCCGGGATCTACTACCGGGATTCGAACCTGGGACCTCAGAGATGATCAATGTTACCCTTAAGTATGTACACAGCCGGGGGTGATTAAGACCTAATCATCCAAAATTAGCATGGGAGGATCATGACTATTGTAAATATATCGATGTTATAATATATTTATGTATGTTTTATATGCAAAGAGGGACTTAATGCCTGAGACATTTTCTACCAATTCAGGTAATCCACTGAACAAATGTAGTAAGTATTGATAAATATTACTTTTGATTTGTTGAGTTGATAGATAATTTAATTTTACCGGTGGTAGACTCTTCACCAAAATAGTTTGCTTGGATTCCTCCATCTTGCCTGTTAAATAGCCTTCCAGCTAAATAGCAGTAAAATTACAGGATACAGTGACTTTACATCTCGTAACACATGTAAGCAACATGCACTGTGGTATTTGTGGGTCTCGTACGCGTAAGAATACCTGATTTTATATTAATTCGTTTACAATCCTATTTTTACAGTTCCTTGAATCGCCTTTGACCTTGACAGAAGATCCCAGATAATTACTATTATGGCATATTTACCGTAAAATAGCGTAAATAGCATAAAATACCGTAGGACCCAAGAAGTTTGCTTTCACAATAGACCTGTAAAAAGCTATGGGCTGATGTTTAGATACAGAGATGTAAATGAAGGACATAATCATATAGATACTACATTTTTTGGATTTAAATTACGTCGAATAATAAACAAACGAAATGTAATTTAATACGAGATTTTCTAAACATATCGGCTGAATCGAGGATCTTTTTTTCCCTCAGGAGAGGAAAAGCTGCTCAAATGCCGCGATGATAATATAGTATTGCAGACTTAGCGAGGAGGCTCAACCAATGTGACGTATCGAACAAACTCAGCGAGTTGAGATTGAAAAACTTTATAACGTAAACAGTTAGTGAGGCTCTGAAACAGAACAGCGCACGTAAATTTAAGACCCTCTGAATGAGCTTCTTGAACCTGAACTATAGGCGACTGTAACTACTTACCATGAGGTGGCCAGTTGGCTTGTTTGTCAACATATCCCGTAAAAAAATAGGTGATATTATAATTATAAATATAGATCATTTAAAATTCTAATTACGCATAACAACAATATGACGTAGATATAACTCGGTAGTTCCGGGGTTCCAAAAATAGATATATTTATTATTTCATAACAAAGGCACATAGACTATATATTTACATATTCATCTTAAGCCCATACAAAGTTCGCATAAATACCTTAGCCAAGGTGAGAACAGCTTGTAGGTCAGTTACATGATACTCGCCCAGGTTACGAGAATAACCGTGAAGTTTGCAGATAATCTTATTATATTATATTTATTTGCGTAATCGATATTATAGAGATATTAAAAAAACTTTACACTAAATAAATGAAGGAAAGAAAGAAAATTTTGGTTTATTTATAATAAGTAATAAATTGTTAGGTTTCAATGTACGTACATATTTTTATTTTGATCGATGTGCAATAAATATTCTTCTATATTAAACATCATGATGCCTGCACATCTGCTATTATGTAACTATCGAAATGTTTATCTATTAATCTATTTAAATAAATAATTAAACAATCTTACCCTTTTATCCTTACACGCTAGAAGCCATGAAGTTTTGCACAGTACGCTTTCAAAGGAAGGAATGATCTGGATCAAAGAAAGACCTGACTGACTGGTTAGAAGGTGTCTCCATCTCTGAAGTCCCGGATTACAATCCCGGCGTAGACAGATGTTGATGTGATGATGTAATATATATTTTTATAAAAAATATTTATATATGTCTATCCGTCACCTTAAATTCCATAACAAGCTAGGCTAATTAGTGTGAATGTAAGAAACATTTATTATTATTTGTAATTGTCTCCCGCGTACACTCCAATTGTGGAATGAGTTCCTTACTGAGATTTTTCCGGAAATTGTAGTATGAGGTTCTTCAAAAAGAGACTAAAATATGTTTTTTTGCAAGAACGGCAACGCATTTCCCCGTGTTCCCGATGCTCCTAGCGTGCATAAGTTAGAGTGATCACTTACCGTCAGGAAATAACATATATCCATACTGTGCAAAGTTATTTTGACTGTTACTGTACGTACTGTAAGTGTTACTTATTTATCTTTAATTGTTTCACATAAGTAATTATAATGTTAATAACAAATATTGCTTAAATTGTTTGGGCACATAGAAAATATGTACGAAAGATGACTGACGAAAGAAACTTATAAGGCAAATTTAAATAAGCCATTTGGTAGGAGACGACCTAGACCAGAGGTTCCTAAACTTTATTGTGTCGTAGGTCCTTTACCATGTTTTTCGGTTATAGGTAGACTTTGTGAATGCCTATATCCTATAACATACAAGATTTTATAAAGATATATAATATTTTTATAAATACATATATATAATGTAAATGTCTTTATAATATTAGAAGATAGTATAATGTAAGTAAATAGGCACTACCAGTGTATATATACATTATTGTAGACCCCCATTTTTATAACATGGACTCCCATTTTTTTTTTTCGCTGTCATATACCCCTAGGGGTCGATATAGACCATTTTGGGAATCACCAACCTAGACGAACATACTTGAACCATATAGGTAATATACTGAAGGTAGGTCAGTACAAGAGTACCCGTAAACGACGAGCGTGCATGAAAATATTAATGAAAGTTGAGAAAGGACGAGGAAGGTAAATATGTTTGAAATAGTACATAAGTATAGGAATAAATTAAGCTCGGTATGCGTGGATTCCTATTGCTAAAACAATGTTAAAAAGAATTAAAAAATGTTTTACCGTCATCGCCGTTATTAATTTGTTTTTATGTATTCGATAGTACATTTTATTGGCTTTTAGAAAAATGTCACGCAAACCACTTTTGTCTGCCAGAAGGATCTAGCATACCTATTTGAAGTGTTTGCTGAGGGCTAAAATTTCTCCATCATGCAGGAAACTTTTTTTTTATTTTATTTATTTTTATGTAATTTTTAAAAATATTTCGGTATGCGCGCTCGAAGACTGCCGAAAAAATCCCACATACCATCGCACACATAAATTAAAACACAAATATTACAAAATACACAATTGCAAAATGATTAAGTATACAAACTTATTTACATATGTATATATATGTTGCATATATGTGATACAAAAGATCAATGAAACAACATGACCCGTACCTATAGTCCGGAAGGTAGCGCTATAGTTGAGAAGTCATTTTATACCGTCTGAAAAGCATAACAATAATAGTTTTCCCCTAACACATAATAGCTCCGAATGTCTGTTGCTTCGACAGCGGTGGAGCTAATGGAGACAGCATGAAAAAGTCATTCAAACAAAATCTGTTCCGATGATTTTTATACCGAGCAAAAATGTATAATATTATTGTTTTAATCACATTTTGTCAAAAAACAGTTGTCAGCTGTATTGACGAGGGGGGTTATACGTCAGTCACGTGCATGAACCTCATTGAAAATTTGACGAACAAATTAATTTTATACTTTATGAAATTTATACATCTCAATTTTTATACTTTTGAAATAATAAAGAAAACCGTCAGCCGCATTTTTGACGGGGTAATACCGTCAGTCAGCCTGATAAACATTTTGCGCGCTTAATGCATTTGAGCATTGCATAGGCATTTTGGAAAATAAACTGACAATCTTTACACCCATAAGCAATTAGCTGATGATTATTTTTTAATATTAAAATTATCTTATACTTAGGAGACCATTGAATTCGTTAATGGTCTCCTTTAGCTCCATCAACAACTGTTTGAAATAAAATTAATTCGGTATAAAATTCCTAGAAAAACTGCAACGCTACCTCCTGGGCCAGGATGTTATGAGCAACATAATGATATTCTGCTCCAACAGGGAATATAAACAACACATGTGTAAACTTTTACTATTACGAAGTATAGTTATACAAATATAACATACGTCAAATGAAGTGTATATATTCAATTTAAATATAATACCCAAACCTTCAAAAAAGGAGCGTAATCCCATTTAAAACGCCGCAAAAGCACGTTGCATAAGTTAATGCATGAACTTGTCATGAAAATAACAACCCAAGAAAATATTGTTAATTTAAGCTACGTCAAACGTATATAGCCTATATGTTTTATTTGTTTATTGTATATACGTCATAAAGTGTCTAACAACATGTTTCTTGGCCTTGATTTTAATTGTCATATTAAAGTCAAAATTAAGAAACAATAAGATACATGTGTAAGTATTGTGCTTCATCTCATCAAATTTATTTTTAATGTTATAGGTGGGAAAACGAGCAAATGGATTGCCTGATAGCTAGCCATACCGAGGGCCATAGACACCCGCAACACCAGAAGGATCATAGATCCGTTGGTTACCTTTTGAATAAAATACGTTATTTTTTTAAAAGTTTGGATATTTAGTAAGAACTATCATTTGCAGTGTGATTTGAGGTTTACTATCAAATACCTCGAAAAAAGCTGTACGAAATGAAGATGCGAACACTACGCGCGACTGCTAGTAAAGATTAAAACGAACATTATACAGACTTAACAACATATTTAAATTTGCCAGTCGGTGACATATGGCTTCGAAACCTGTCCTCTTACAAATGATCTTACAAGGAGGTTTGTATGATCGAATGAGAATTAATGAAATCGGCGGAAAATCTGCCGTCACCGACATAGCTTAATGAATTATAACCGTTAAGTGGCGCTGGAACTACGCTGACAGAACTCCCATTAGCACAGATAGGTCCTCAAGCAGCAGACATATGCCTGGAAATGCAATGACGAGGTAAATACCGCAGAAAATCTCTGAATGTGCAAATCCTTAGAGCTTACGGTCAGCAGTGGACATCACTCGGCTGAAATAAAGTTAATGATGAAATGTTTCTAGTTATAATAAATTAATGACGTGTGTAATCCTCGTCGTCATTCTGTAATATAAAAACCGCGATGAACTAGAAATCAATAAGGACCTTAATGAAACATTAATAATGGATTTTTTTCGCACTCGACGCTATTTTGCATATTCTGACGGGCATGCAACCTATTATCTTGGTCAAGTTCAAGATTGTTGATTCGTATTATTGTCATCGTATTAAATCAAGTAGATATCAAAGCCAAGGTCGCGCATGCAAATAAATAGTTGATCGCAAAAATCGGAAACTAGTTTTCTTTGACTCTCTTCCGCGGTGAGACGTGTCCTGTTGTCCAAATGGTGCAAGTAATCATTCCCGATGGCATTTTGGAAGGGGAATTGGTTGACAATGATTATGGTGAACAATTTTACAGTTTCAAAGGGATACCGTATGCTAAACCACCACTTGGTGATCTGAGATTTAAGGTCAGGCTTCCAAAGATGTTATGCGTCGTTTTTTCTTTTGTCATTTTAACCCCTGAATAGATTAGGGCGTATTATGAAACACTAATGATTTTCATGAATATAAAATTATTAAACAAAACGCCATTGTATAAAATAAAATAATTTCAATTTCTGATTATTTTTAAGTAATTGTCTCAAAAAGCTTCAAACGAATTTCGAAGAAAAAATTGATATGGAAAAAATAATTATCATGTCAACGTCAAGTCAACAAATATGCACAAAAATATAGAAATATAGACAGAATAGAAAACATTATCTATTTTGGTTAAAATTGAAAAAAAGATTAGTCGAAGTATATAAGATAATATACTATATATCTATAATCCACAACTCGATGGTGTTAGAACCACAAATCGTAACATTCCATGCACGCTATATCTAACCTTCATTGGGAATAAAATAACAAAAGCCATGTGCATTTTACATTTCATTTAGTCTTAGGTCAAATTGTAGCAAAACAACTTAAATTAATGATTTCGTTTCACTTCGATTTATCAGTCAGCAAACGTAATAGATTTAAATGACTTGTTAAGGAAATATTACATTTCATCATAAAAGTGGTAATTAATATTGTTACAGCGAGAGTGCTATTTGAATCTGGAATACAGAGATAATTCTAGAACCAAATATAGAATGAAACGATGTAGAATAGAATCCTACACGACCCATTATTATCGTACCTTTGAAAAAAAAACAAGAGGTGTCTTTCTAGATAACTTATAGAATATAATAACTATTAGAATAAGTTATAAAAAAAAACCGTATTCTTTCAAATATATTTCTCGAAGTTTTGTGGTTATTAAATTATTTATCACATTGTTCGCATCTTCCCTAATGTTTTTTAGATATTTTTCTAATTAATCTTCAATGTAAAATTCTGTATACAATATTTTAACTTTTAAAAGGTTACCACAGCAATTTGTGCATATAATAAATGTCTTTTAATTACGGGTATAAATAATTTTGATTTGAATATATATATTTACTAATAATTTCTGTTCTTTATCATTATTGTTATATACTCTTTTATTTGTCAAGATTTCTTGATCTCGGAATACTAATCTATTTTTATAAATTCACACTCCGTTATGTTTAAAATCCAAAACTCTTTTAATCGTACTTATAAAAATCCCTGTTCAAAAATATTTGATTCACCTTAACCTACATTATGTGCCAACAAATTAACATTTCATCAAATCGGTAGAACGACAACGAAATTATGATCTTCGAATGTTGCTTTAACTCTAAAAGCAATATAAAAATAATATAAACGCATAATGTACCTACATTATTATACGCAAGCCATTTAAATCCGTCGTGGACTCCGATGACACCAAGTGCATATCTCACGTTGTGTAAACTTTTACCTACTCGTATTACATTAAGTAGTTTCTACTACTGCTATAAAATTATATTTATAATTACAAATTATAATTACATATAATTGACGTCTTAGTCTATTTGCAAGTGGCTTTTGATTTGTAGAGTTAACTATTTCTAACAGAAATGCTAAGATCTCTCCGTAGATAAGCTATGAAAGGCTGAACGTGTAAAAAATTGATTTTAAGAAAACAAAAAGATTTATATATTGCGGTTGCCCATCTCGTTGTAAAAGCGCTCCTTGGATTATCTTCATGTCTTCTAGCTAATTTGGTTGGTCAAACACACATCAGATAATCAACCACACTACAAGTCCCCAATTAGCACTATCGACCGTCACTTATTTTCTCCATGCTTGTATATTTTCACGGCGAGCTATGTTCAGGTTTTCGCGTCAACCGTAACGAACTCTCATCGCTACTTACTACCACTACCTTCGAAATAGGACGTCCTCAGCGCAATGCAGTTTTCCAGGATAATGGAGTTTGTCACAGGCCTACGTAGCGACCAGCGTGCAGGCCACAACTTCTACTATGTCCAGAGAAACAGCGTAGTCGGAGCAAAAGCGACTGTAACAATAAACTTATAGTCGTAACTACGTTTACGTAACTGGTTTAACACATAGTTTGTCGACTTATATCACCAACATATTACCGGTAATATGTTGCTTATTGCTAAGCGACAGTGATAATCCATTGAAACTTCGCCAATACGATTTAACTTTTTGCCAAATTTTTAAATATCATTGCATGCTCCTTGCAGTGACCTCCGTCCTTTTCCTGAGAAGTGGTCGCCATCATCACTTCCAGCCATATAGTCATTAGGAGCAATGGTCTAAGCTAGAGTTTAGTTATCATATTATGTGATTTTGAATTAGGTTTTCAGGTCTTAGACAACCACGTAGGGTAATATCTCACTTACACGCCCTTTAAAGTTTTTTTCGCCGGCTCTTAAACATCAAAAGACACTTCCCGTGTATAAATTAATTTAATTTTTGGTTACAGGCGCCTCGGCCAGTCAAGCCGTGGGATGGCGTGAAACAAGCCAAGCAATTTGGTCCAAATTGCTATCAACGGGAAGTGTTTCTACAACTGCCCCCAGATGGATGCGAAGATTGTCTCTACATCAACGTATATAGTCCAAATATTAAGCCAAGGATGCAATTACCAGTTATGGTCTGGATTCACGGAGGAGGATTTGTGTGGGGCAGTGGCGATGATAATATGTATGGCCCAGAGTTCCTTCTCAGACATGATGTTGTTGTGGTGACATTAAATTATAGGCTAGGGGCCTTAGGCTTTCTCTGTTTGGACACAGAAGAAGTTCCAGGCAACGCCGGCATGAAGGATCAAGTCCTTGCTCTTAAATGGGTTCAAAAGAATATTGGTTACTTTGGAGGAGACGCTAGCAAAGTGTCAATTTTTGGAGAAAGCGCCGGTGGAGCCAGTGTAACTTTCCATTTAATATCACCTATGTCCAAAGGTTTATTCAATAGAGTAATTTTCCAAAGTGGCTGTATTTTAAATTTCTGGTCAAGAATTGTAGATCCCCGACAAAAGGCTCTCGCCCTGGCAAGGAAACATGGATTTTACAGCGAAGATAATAGAAAGCTGTATGAATTCTTTAAGAACCTCCCTGTAGAGAAAATGATTGATCACACTTTAAACACAACATTAGGCAGAAAATTGTATGAACTAGATTGGGCTATAGTCAGTGAGAAAGAGCATGGCGAAGAAAGGTTTTTCTTTGGTGATGTCTCTGACTTTTTAATATCCGGCATTCACGATGGAGTGGAAGTTTTGGCTGGGTATACTGAAGATGAAGGAATGTTAGCCTACAATGCTCCACAAGTCACCGAAGATATTATTTACAAGTACTCAAACGATTTCCTTGAATTTTTTGTTCCAAAACAGATTGCAGTGGAAAGCCCACTATCGGTGCGTCTTATGGTCGGTAATATTTTGAAGAATTATTATTTTAAAAACGGCATGAACCCAAGAGACAATTTGGACGGACTTTTGAATTATTTGAGAATGGACTTTTTTATATTCGAATTGATATCTTTTGTAAAGTTTGTCGCAAATACCATGAAAAATCAAGTATATCTTTATAAATTTACATGTAAGTCGGAACGCAACCAGATAACTAACATGCTGGGGTTAAATTACATATGGAAAGACCAAAGCAGGAGTCCTGTATGCCACGCTGATGAACTATTATATTTATTCAATCCCAAAGCTGTGAATCTAAAACTCGACCAAAATTCTGATACATTCAGGATGATAGACAACATCACGAAACTTTGGACAAATTTTGCAAAATACGGGTAAGTTCAATAGTCATATTGATTTTATACAATGTTTAATAACATACGAGTATCTTCTTAGAGACATCATTGTTTTTACATTTCATTAATTTTTTAAAAGTAACTTGATCGAAGGTTTCTTCCACTGTCTGTTCTAAAAAATATTAAAAAGAACAGGGCTAATTATTGACACTTTGGTCGTACAATTCAAAATTGTGTCCAAAAACTCTAGCTAGAAAAAGTACAAACAAACTTAGCTCAATAAATCCATTTATAAACGTAGATATGATCCAGACTAACCTGCAACTATTTATTGTCCAAATTTGGAAAATATTATAATAAGCTGCGACTTCATCTGCGCAGTATTATTTCAAGTAGCTTATATTATCGTAGCATATATCTTTAAAAATTATAGCCTATTTATTATTCTGATGTATAAGCTAAATTATTGTAAAGTTCATTAAATTCCACTAAGTAGTTTTTACGTGAAAGCGTAACAAATATCCATCAATTCTTACTAACTTTCCCATTTATAATTTTAGTAGGGATTTGTCAACTACATAGAAAATTCATTTGAATAATGAAAATAGTATTCATCATCACAGCTCATATACGTCCCCACCGAGGGGCTCGAGCCTACCCTAACTACGTTAGGGCGATTAGGCCTTAGTCAACCACACTGGCCTAGTGCGGGTTGGTTGACTACGTACACTTTTGAATCGCTTCGCAGATGTACGCAGGTTTCCCTTCACCGTAGGAGCGTCGGATAAATGTACATATGAAATTCGGAACGAAAAACACATTGGTACACGGTGGGGATTGGATCGCGAGCCTCCCGATACTATGCGGCGCACAAACCAGTGCCGAGACCACAGCGCCACTGACGCGAAAAGAGTATTATCATCAACGAATGGGAAAGATGTTATCACATTTGGTAGAACTTTGAAAACAAATATTGACAAATGAGATTAAGGTTTGGAGAGAAATGTGAATATGTAGAAAACAATAATATAATAATAAAGACAAGGCAAACTTACGAAATAAAATAGTTATTTTATGAAAATAAATCAGTTGATTTATTTTAATAATACTGCACAGATATGAATATTGATGGGTACTGAATAACAACCAAATTAATATTTAACATTTTAAATAAAAATCTCATATTTTATTTATTTATTCGTAAGCATCGAGACAATGTGTTTTATAACATAAGTTCAGTCATTTTCATTTCATTCATTTATAAACTACTAATATGTAACTTGCGTGATGTTATTATTATACTGTTCGCTTCTATTAAATGGGTTAATAACTGTCATTATCTTTATATTGTTTTATACATAGAGGAAGCTATATGTACTTACAATTCATTAAGCTGTATCTTCGTTTTATGTTGTCTATACACTCATCGCAAAGACATAGATATCAAGAGACAATTTGAAAAATCTAACAAAATACAAAAAGAGGATATGATGCGACTGTTATAGGTCTATGCTATTTAATTTCAAATTACGTTTCTTAGTCTCATCTGTAACTTATTACCTTAGTTGGAAATATGTATATAAACTCTTTATTGAACAAAACAACAATACGTCTCCATCGCTGCCGCACACTGAGGAAAAATATAGCTAACAAAGCCACAATAAAAACGTTGTCAATATTTTTTTGTATTTGCATCAAAATACATAGGTAAAGAATATAAATTAATTTATCTATGGCCACAAAGTTTTTATTGTCAAACTTTTATGAATCTGTGGACAATACGTTATTTGTCATTTTATTTAAGTTATAGTATTATTAACAACTGTCGCAACTTTACGTTGTCAACGATTTCCATATTTTGTCGATCTATCAAAAATTTAAAATTGTTTGATTCACAAAAGAACATAATAGCAAAGTGCCTTTTGTGCTGAGATACATTTTTAATTATTAACTTTGGCGTATTGACAAAGTAAGTGGCATGAATTGGCGGCGGGGGGAGCTAATGATTTAAACGAACTTTGTCAGTTGATCGAAGTTTTATTATGATTTTGTTTCATTTGCCTGTGATCGTTGAGCGCGTGTGAATATATCATTTCGTTTTAGCGGTTTAAAACACCTGACAGGATTACAATAAATTGCTATAATTCCTTTGGTGGACCAAATCAATATACCGGTACCGGTTACGTGCTACGAATCAAAAATCACATAGGTTTTTTAACCACTTTGAGAACTATTTTTAATGAGTGACAATTGCGAGATATTCAATATGGACGACGAGGCCCTAAGGGTAATTTTTAATAAATGCCGGACTTAGTCATCTGACAAATAAAATGTTGGGTAAGTACCCACCCTTGTTATCCTGTTACCCATAAGGTTTGCTTACCTCAGCGGTCCTAACCCTAAATTATTTGCGAAATATGTGCTCTGAGCAAACTTTCCAACCTGAGCAAAGAAACTTACGTTAAAAGGTAGATTTGTAACCTTCTGCAACTACTTTTCAAAATCAGTATACCCACCTTTTTGCTACTCTGACAAAGGTAGTGCACTCTTCTGAACCTCTTATACAGGTAATTTGTAAGACGTTGGCTTTAATTCAAAATAATAATCTACTGATAATTAGTAGTGCATATCCCAAATATGAAGCAAATCGGTTGACCTTAAATATTTGCTGTTCTGTACATTTTGGATACGTTACACTTGTATGGAACAGAAAATGTTTTTAAGGTCTACTACGATTTGCCTCTTAATTGGGGCATGCATTATTAATCATCAGTAGATTATTATTTAAATTAAAGCCAACGTCTTACAAATCAGTTTCAGAAGCGTGTGCTTCCTTTGTTAGGGTAGCGAGGTTGGTATACTGGAGTAGTTGACTGTTTTGCCATATTGACAAAACAGAAAGTCACCTTAGCAAAGTAAAAAAATTGTTAAAACAACAAAATAAAATTTTGCTCTTCTCACAAAGTTAATAAAAATTGTATTTGTAACAACGTTTAACATTGCTAATAAATGTTGTTATAATCACAATCAAACATCTGACAATAAAAACTTTGTATCTATATCAATTTGCTTTAAACGGTTGTGTGGGGGTTTAAAGTCTTTTTGATACAATGACAATAATTTTCTCTCAGTGCAGACACACCTCTCTACACCCTTAACCGTTCACACTAATGTTGCTCCCTTCACAACAATATTAGTCTGCTTTTTTGGGGGCCCATTTAGTAAAAGATGAGTCAGCACCACCACCTACCATATTTATATCAATTAAGTCAGGACTTTGAGATGACCAGAATCTCTTCCATAGCCCGGTTCTCATTACCACCAAAATCGACATACCCACAAAGGTTGAACCTGTAATGAAAATATTCTCTGTGCATTTAACTAAGTATTATATATGTTATGGGCAGTATGAATAATGCCCATCCATATCGGGACAAGTGATTAATAACAATCTAAACTCTCCTATTAATTTCATTGCCCGAACATTATGAATATGGCTACATGAATAATAGCAAACAAAAGCCAAATTATAAATTAACTAATAAAGAAGCAAGTTAACAAAAACATTTTAAGCTTCATAATATCACAGTTAGTGAAAACTACTGAGTTTTATATCTCTTAGGTACTAAATTACACATAAGTAGTTCTTTTTATTTTCAACGTTATTTTTTGTTTATTAAGTCCAAAGATTGAGCTTTTATTGGATAGATAATCTATTCTTAACAATAACTATTACCTATGAGACTGATTACTAAGACTCTTTTAACTTTAGAGTAAATTTTAAGTTGAATAATCGGTTATGTGATTTTCATTTAGTTCCATTTAGATTGTTTGTTTTATAATTTAACTTACACCAAGAAGTATTATATTCCCATTCCTCGTTGCAGCTGGAAGCGCGCTTACTCGCAATATCTACCTAGATGTGAGTGAAAGCGAGTGCAAAATACTTCCAAACTGCATTGAAACTACTACAGACTATAGTTTCTAAATGTAGCCCTTCGTAAATTGATCGAAGTAAAACCGAAGTCTGATTATTTAAATTTTAAAAGTAAATACTAAACTATTATATTTTTTTTATAATTACTCTACCCGATAATTGATTTCCTTACTTGTAATGCTCGGTCTATCTAACTAAGTATTCATTTGAAAGTATTAAACATGCTTTAAATCACTTTGTCCAATAGGCATAGGGCATTATTCATAATTCCCGGGCAATGTGATAAATTAATTAGTTGTAATCACATTGCCCGCACTTATTGGGCATTATGAATAATGCCCGATTAATCACTTAGCCCATAACATATATACAGATTAGACCAAGTCGGTATACTCCACGCACACTTTCATTAAATTTCACTTAATATAATATAATGGCCTCTATAGGTTAGATCTGTATCCCTGCGCGCACCTTATAAAGGACCGTGTCTTATACAGGTTAACATATTTTTGAATCATTAGAACTGAATCTGGAATTTTAATACGAATACAAACCATATTATAGATATACTGCTGACAATTTTATAGATTTTACAATCACTCAAATTGAATGCTGTCAGAAACAAATTCTTTATTATATTTCATTTGACACAGAATAAATGAAAACCAGTATGCGACAAACTATTAATTTAAATATTCAGTGATGAGATGAGTCACATTTAAAACGGAACTTATTTTAAAAGCTGTCTGTTCTTTATTTACATTGTTAAATCAAAGTAGACTTTATTCACTTCGTATCAACGTCCAAATTCGGTATTTTTTTCATATTCATATATATTATATTCATATACGTTATTTATGTATATATAGATTTGCAAAAATCTTTATTTAATTTTTAGCAACCCGACCCCTGACAACAGCTTGGGAGTACAATGGACGCCATACAGCCTGCAGCATCAGCGTTACCTCAACATAGGCAACACACTCGTCAGCGAAACAGCCCCAGAAAAAGACGATGTCAAACTCTGGGAAGCCCTATTCAAACAGACGGTACCCCAATATGTGATATGAACGAAAGCTAATTTCAATGCGATTATAAATTATTCTTGTTTGATATATATTTAAATACACACGAACACTATATGTAAGTATGTACCAACATATGACTTCAGCGAGTTAAGTACATAACACAACAAAATAAAGTGTAAACATTCAATTATATGTTCCGAAGGACAGGTCTAAATTTCTGTCTACGATAACTCACTGTCATCCTAAATTTTACTAGTAGATTAGAGTTATTGTTTTTTGTGTAAATTATGAACGTTTTTTTAATTAGAATGTTGTGCTCACCTATAATTTAAATATTTTTTTTTTTATTGAAATGTAATATAGTACTTACGTTTATGTATTTAGTTGGTAAGCCGTAATAAATAAATAATTAACATAATACTTTAATATATAAATAGTAGACTACTATATATAGATTTTTTGTCACATGTTAAGGTGTTATGTTCTATTTTTCTATGAAACCGCTCTATGAGTATAATGTACAAAACCATCTCACATAATATGCTACCAATACAATATTGTTAGTAACTATTCAATTTTAAATAATAAATAATTATATTTTAAATAGAAACTAATATCACGGTGAAAAAAAAAACACATACAATGTAATTTCATCTGAATAAAAGTATTTTTATTATCTAATATTTTGTTATTAGCTATAATATTAAAAAATGAGATTTTTTTATCGCATTACAAATAATGTATAAATAATAGTTTATATTTTAAAATAAAGTTACCAACAATATTGTAAACATTTTAATTTAGGTGTTACTGCAAAACTATTTAAGTAAAATCCTATAGTATTTTTTAATTACTATCTTGAATTTCTAGATTTAAATTACTTTATTCCCTTTAGTTTAAAGTCTTGCTCATATATATGTATATAAATACATATATATGACGTGTTTATATGCGGAGTGTATAAAATCATAAAATAAATGTTGCTTTCTTACTGTTAGCAAATTGTTTGTTATTTATATTGCTCACTTCTACATATATACACAAGTCAAAATGTCATCCTAATGTTGACTAACATTTGTACAACAGTATATGTAGATTTATTTATAATCGTTACTTACTTAAGATGTATAAAAAAAAATAATAACATTTAAAACCAGTATATTTTTTTTTATGTTTATCATTACATTGGTGATTTAATTACATATTATTAAGGGCAAAGAAATTCATTATGAATTAATAAAAGTGTATTATCATTCACGAAATATGTAGGTATGTTATAACATCTGATAGATATTATTGTAAATTATGGTTAAATTAAATACTGTCAAATAAGATTAATTAACGTTTAGAGATAAATGTGTATATGTAAAGAACACTAATATAATAATAAAGACAACGCAATTTACGAAATGAAGTAACTGATTTATTTAAATAATGCTGCACAGATATGAATATTGATGGGTACTGAATAGTGACTTCATTAACATTTAAAATTTTAGATGAAACCTTATATTTTATTTATTTACTCGTAAGCATCGGGACAATGACTTTTATGTCATAAATTCGCCATATTTTACCTTATTGGCATTCGCCATGTTTTATTATCACATTATCCATAAAAATACCTGATTTTGAATATATGCGACCTCATAGATCGCATATACAAGAATTGCAAGAATACAAATAAATTTGTCAACGATATTCTATATTGTATGACAGCGAACTAATAAAACTTATTATGAGACCGTTCTAACCGGAAGTGATCCCGTTGATTTGAAATCACCGCGCCAGCAGCGGTGCGTTCTTCTTTCAACACACACGCCATAGACAAGAAATCCATCGAGTTCATCACAATACCTAGCCCAGTTCAAATTATATCATAATATACGTATGCAGAAGCAACAACAAAAATGCGAAATTATGATTCTAACTCACAAATGAACTTATACGACCCATAATCAATATTAAATATCCCTTACTGCCAACATACTATTTTTTAAATCTATACAACAAAGTAAATGTCAAACATATGTCAAGATTTTAGGCATTCCATATTTGAATATTCTTTGCATCGTATTCATCACTCAATTATCATGTGTCATTGTAAAGATGGATGAAGATAGATGTACCTTAATACTAATCATAGAAAAATTATTGTATGCAACGTTGTATAATTATGGCAAAAACGCACGTGGCGTCTTATGCTACGACGCCACTCACGTTTTTCTTATACAACAGTTTTTATATGACGGCTAAATAAAAAAACGATTATACTAATTGCGATGTTAACAAAATGAGGTTTTTATGTGTTAATCATAATTGCAAATGTACTATATTCATCTATATGTTCATCGTTCAAATCTCTTTTTGTCTGAAACGCGTTTAGTTAACAATTTGAAATTATATTCAGGTCTTTATTCTTTAGCAGATATGAAATAAATTTAAGACTCATTAACAAAATAGTGTATTTGTTTAAATAGTAATTTGCGTTAGTGACTTTTGTTTTATTTAAGAACGCTAAATAAGTGTGTAAATATAAAAAA
Organism: Scirpophaga incertulas; assembly: GCA_036419045.1. NCBI lineage: Eukaryota > Metazoa > Arthropoda > Insecta > Lepidoptera > Crambidae > Scirpophaga > Scirpophaga incertulas. Next base: position 21,641,773 of record CM071631.1, on the reverse strand, counting down.
ATGTAAACAAAATATTTGGCCAGGACAATTAACGAAACCAGATTTTCATTATTTAATCTGCAGTGTTTATCTTTTACTTGGTATATATATATATATATATATATATATATATATATATATATGTTGATAAAAGATACTCAAGAAATTCATTTTGCATGGCTGTACTGATTTATAATAAGTTACTTAAGTCGCAAGATAGTATAGTAAAATCAAACTCAAATATCTGTTAAGTATAGTTAGAAAGGTATGGCGCTATTGACTCCACATGGCGCTGTTTAGTGGCAAAATTTATCCTTCTAAAGGTCGAGTTCCGATTTTATTACATCACAGCTCTTGCCTGCCTCTATGATAACAATAGATTATTTCATGGAACTTCGTTAATAATGTTTTGAAATATTTACGCATACAAAAAATCTATTAACAAAGGCGATATGTTTATGAATTAATGTTTAACTAAGCAGAGGTTCCCAAACATTGTTGTGTCGTAGACCTTTGCCATACCTACATCCGACAACTTACAAAATTCTATAAACATTTATAATAAATGTTTTACTTTATAGGCACTTTTATAAATAATTTTATATTAGAAAACAGTATAATGTAAGTACCTACTCGTATATAGGTGCTATCAGTGTATGTTAAGATCCATTATCATAGAACCCCGTTTTTATTTCATGGGCCCAAAAATTTTTGTTTCGCTGACGTAGACCCCTTTCAATTTAGCATAGACCCGTAGGGGTCGATAAATGAACTAACTTATGACAACAAGCTCCCTTTAAAAGCGGCTATTCCACTAGACTCAAATCCTGTGTCGCAGTAAGCAGTCGTAGGAGAAACCAGTACAAATACTTGAATATAATTATGTACATATTTCCCAGTTCACGGCTTGTTTGTTTATATCGGTATCACTTAATAATACACGGTAAATACTTTACTAAAAAATAAGAAATTCTAAAGGTAAATGCTTATCAATTTTATAGTTAGAAAGGGATGGTACTATTCCACATAGCGCCGTCCCTTTCTAACTGTACTCAAATAGATATCTTAATTTGAGTCTCATTCAATAACACAGTCCTTAGACTCAATATATAATATTCCGTCCTTAGACTTAATTGAAAATTGGACGAACTTACCTAAGTGAAGTCCAATTGTAATTTTATGAAGGTTGATCTGAAATATAATTGTTAACAGTGTAGTCTTTCTATTCGGTATTCATTGGCATCGCGGTTTTAGATTTAAAAAAAAATAATAAAAAATTTCTTGTCTGTGGCGCTCCGGGTAGCAAATGTCACTATTTTAGAGCTTAAAAGTGAGATGGCTCTGATGAGTTGATGACCCACTATGCTTGGGATCAGCAACAAGCTGATGCTGGGTTGGGCGGGTGATTATATTTCAGATCAACCTTCATAAAATTACAATTGGACTTCACTTAGGTAAGTTCGTCCAATTTTCAATTTTATTTCATGTTGATCTGAAATATAATTGTTAACAGTGTAGTTGTTTAGAGACAGTTGCATAGTGGGTATCTATCATTATGTATGCACTTATGAAAGGTAAGTTTGTAAATAAATAATTTACAAAGGGTCTGGTATAAATGATGAGGTCCAAATCATTCTGAACTATAACACTTATGTCTAAGTAGATAATCACAGCTTAATTAGTCAGCCTTTAATTACTTAACTAATTTTTATAAGGCAATAAGAGGGAATCAACTTGGTAATTTTCTCTGTATCTCACATATTGAAGTAAATTTTTGTGTTAATTTTACAATATAAAATTAACAGTAATAATAATCAAAAGTAAGTACAATGGTTTTCTGAGATAAGACTAAGATAAGTCAACAATATTTTAAAAACATAATTGAGATCAACATAATTGCAATGAAAATTAAGATAAATCAACAATATTTAAATCATCATCATCAAGATAAATTGTGATAATAACCTTTTTATTACTTGAAACTTAAATCAATATAATATAATAATATAAAAATAATATTATTAATCAAAGCTAAAAACTGCCTGTACAAAGTCATCACAACTGTTTTTATCTTGTATAGGTAACTGATAAAACCTTGCAAATGTAAGGGAATTTTCAGTCCAGCCAGCGGTTTCCTAATAACATCAATTGACACTCCTGCCTTGCTAGCTGATGAGGTGGCAGAGTGGCGGGTGCTGTGTGATTTAAATTGGTTTGTATCAATACCACTATCTGCTAGGACACACTTGATCCACCTGCTTATGGTTTGTTTTGATGCATGGTGGTATGACTTTTTAAAAATTAATAAAAGGTATGTTTGAAAATTTCTGATAGTGTTTGTGCTATGGATGTAGTCTTGAAGTGTGCTGGCTGGGCATATTTTAGGTTCTTGTAAATAAAATGGAAGGTTTATTATACTGTTTTGTTTTGTATGTGCAGAAGTTTTTACTAAATCACTGATGACTATGGTGATTTTTGAGTCAGAGGTAGAGATATCATTAAGCTTAATCAGTGAAAGAGTTTGTACCCGCTGAGCACTTGCCAAGGCTAGCAATGTTACCAGCTTTTTAGTTAGCATTTCAAGGCTTAACAGTGAGTTTGGTGGTAATTTTGCTAGGTAACTCAACACCTTGTGTGGGTCCCATGTTTCTGTGTATCTTTGCATGGCTGGTTTTAGCCTGAATACACCTTTTAGGAATCGTTTCACTCTATCATCTGTCCCAACTTTCTCTCCTATTAAAAGAGAAAGGGCAGATTTATGGCAACTGAGGGTGTTATAGCTAGCACCACTTTGAAATTTTTCTATTAAAAATTTTATTACAAAAGGTATAGGTGTTAAGAGCGATTCCTGGTTGTATGTATTGCAGAACTGCCACCAGCTTTTATAAGTTGTGTTATATTGAATCATAGTACCCTTGGAGATGGATGCTAGCATAATGTCTAGTGAGCTCTCCGGCAAGCCTCTGCATCTGAATGCCTCCCGCAGAAGATGCTCGCTGCCAGGGTAAGGTGGCTGCTCAACGGGTGCTTTGCTCCAAAAGGAAATATCAATAAGTTAGGATCTGGTTTAGATATGATTGGGTTACTGATCATTAAGCTCATGGCTAGGGGTACCATGGTTGGTACTCCCACATTGGGTAAACAAGTATGCCTCTGGCTTTATCACATTTAATCTTCTGTAGGCATTTAGTTAGAAGGGCAAATGGTGGGAAGGCATAAAAATAATAAGGTGCCCAGTTAATGGTCATAGCATCAATGTCAAATGCATTAGGATCCTTTTTCCAAGAGACATATATCTTACATTTCTTATTAATCCTAGATGCAAGAAGATCTATGTTTGGGATTCCTAGGTGGGTTTTTATAGTATTAAAGGCATCTTTACTTAATACCTATTCTGTGTCAAAATTTGTGTTACGTGATTCTTTATCCGCATATACATTGTCTTTGGACTTTATGTAAGAGGCATAAATGTTTATATTTCTGTGTTCACACCAGCTCCAGATATCTCTGGTGATTTTGTTCAAGTGTGGGTATTGCACACTACCCATTTTATTAATGCATGCAATAGCAGTTGTGTTATCTATACGTAATAAAATATTGCAATGGCTATATGGTTTTGGGTAACATTTTAATCCAAAAAATGCTACTGTCAGTTCTAACTGGTTTATATGAAGGTGTTGTTCTGAGTGAGACCACATACCACCACTACTTTCACCATTGCAGTGTGTTCCCCAACCAGTCAGTGATGCATCAGAAAATATTTCCCTGAAATTGTATTTAAATATTTGTATTTAAGTACATAATAGCATCATAATTGTCAGCATAGTGTGTCAACGCTAGATATTTCTCTCTTTCCGTTGCTTTAGTGTGCATGAGGCCATAAGGTACAGCAGGGCTAGCAGCTACTAAAGTACCAAGCAATTTTGCAAAGTTCCTTATTCTACAGCTCATCAAGGATAGACATTTTGTTACTAAAGATTTTATACTGTCTCTCTTATCCTGTGGTAATTCAATTGACATTTTTTGTGAATTTATGATAAAGCCAAGAAACTTGCAAGATTTATTAGGTATTAGTGTGCTTTTTTCATGGTTTACAATAAGGCCCAAGCATTTAAAAATGGAAAGAGTTGCATCCCTATTTCTTATGCATTCCTTATTAGTTTGCCCAATGCAAAGATAGTCATCGAGATATATTGTTGATAAAAAACCCCTGTTTTCTGAGTGTACCAATCACTGGTTTCAGTAGTTTTGTGAAGACACTAGGTGCAGTACAAAGACCATATGGTAATACTGTGAATTGATAAAGAATGCCATCAAATTCGAAACGAAGGTATTTTCTGTGTTCTGGGACCACTGAGATGAGAAAATAAGATTCTTTGAGATCTATGGAGCACAAAAAATAGTCTTTATTTACAAGCTTTACTGCCGTTCTAATATCTTCTATCTTGAAGTGATCTATTTTGATGAAGGTATTCAGAGATTTTAAGTTAAGGATAAATCTAAATTTGCCATTGGGTTTTGATCTTAAGAATTAATTCTTAAGAATTTGAGATAAATTGGTTCTTACAGGGGTTGCATATTTGAACTGCACCTAGTTCTAATAAGTTGACAATGGCTTTGCGCATATTATCAACTTCAGTGAGAGGTATATTATTTTGGGGAACAAAACTTTGCACTGGAATTTTTAGAAAGGGAATATGGTAACCATTTACCCATTGTAATAGCATAGGATCACTAGTGATCCTTTGCCAGCAGGTGAAGTATTTAGTTATGTTGCCTGCATGTACCTGATCATTTAACACCTGTTGCCCCGTGTCGCAGGCCTCTCGGGCCGCCTGTCGCAGGCCTCTCGGGCCGCGCGTGGCTGAAGGCTGGTCGTCGGGGCGGCGGCTGCGCTGTGCGGTTCCTGGGTCCACCTCGTGATGCCGTCGCCCTGGGTTGTAGAGGCTGTGGTGGACCGTAGCGGTTTCCCTTAGTATTGCCTCTTTTTCCTCCTTCGTGATTCCGTTGAGGAGAATATGGTTCCAATGAACCGTGATTTCTTTTTGTATAGTTCCTCTGAACTGCTTACAATTGTTTTCGTATTCGGCCCCCAGAGCATCTTGGAAAGCTGCAACTGGGTCTACCTCCACCTCGTCTTCGATGCGGCCTGGTAAGGAAATTCCGCCATGTTTTGCTGTTGGATTTTCCAACGGTCACGTGTTTAATTTTTATATTAAATGTTTACCTTTTCAACGTATCTCGTACGTAATGAAATAGTATCTCGTACTCTTAGGTTTAATGCTCTAAGCTCGTACTTATCAAAGCTATGGTATCTCGTACCAAGTTTGACCTTCATGCCTAACGGTATCTCGTACCGGCATGGGTGCATTGTATTCAACGTATCTCGTACGTAATGAAATAGTATCTCGTACTTATCAAAGCTATGGTATCTCGTACCAAGTTTGACCTTCATGCCTAACGGTATCTCGTACCGGCATGGGTGCATTGTAGACTTTACCTTGTGAGTCCGGTGATGAGCTTGGGGAAAGAGGTCGAGACGAGGTTAATATGGGGCTTCGGCTTCTTGTGCGGCTACGGTGACGCTCGCGGATTTCACGAAGGCGTTTTTCATATTTATTGATTTTCTTCAATATTTTCCGATCGGACAGTATAATTGATAAACTTCGATGAAGTGAACCTTCATAAATCTTTTTAAATAAAACGTTATTGTGCTTTTTATTAAGTGGTGGAGAGATTAAGATTTTCCGTGTTCCTGTATTCTGGAAGTGGATGTCAACAAGGAGCTTGGAGGCGTCAGTTAATGCTGTACTCTATCTATTTGCTCTTGAAGCATAATTTTTGTCATAACCTCTCCGATAATGCCTGTGGCTAGCCCCAGTTGGTGTTGCATCAAAACGATGGCCTTGTCCCTCGTCAGAGCATTATCTGTTAAGACAGCTTATATTTCTTCGTTAAGGGTGGGGGCTTCCAGTAGCTGACAATTTTTCTGGTAATTTATGCCTTTTCAGTATTGCCTTTTGGTTTGCTTGTTGTGGTGTAAGTTGGCTTAACTAGATTTGCTTTTGGTGTTGACTTTTTTATTTGGGCTGAAGACTTCTTCAGTTCTAGGCTATTTTTTATTTTTGATACCAGGTTATCACTTTTAACTTTTTCAGTAATGTTCGAAAAGTTTTACGAGACCTACGATGCCGGCGAACGCGCGAAAGAAAAGTGACATTTGCTACCCGGAGCGCCACAGACAAGAAATTTTTTATTATTTTTTTTTAAATCTAAAACCGCGATGCCAATGAATACCGAATAGAAAGACTACACTGTTAACAATTATATTTCAGATCAACATGAAATAAAATATATAATATTCTGTAAATAATATTATATATTAAGTCTAAGGACTCTTATTATTGTAATACATTTATTAAAATAATATAGATTAAAATTTTTACTATATATATATAAACAAACATACAAAAATCTTAAACCTAGAGTGCCGCCAGCAGCACAGTAAGGGCCAAACTGCCTGTGGTTGGAACTGAAGAGAGAGAGGAACCTCCGAACAATATGTGCTTATTATTAAAAATTTACCTTACTCCGCGTACATAAGGAACTTCTGTCAGGAATGCTTTCTCTTTGCGGCCGGACTAAATATACTTTTACCTCGTTATCTATGTAGATTGCGTAACCATGAAATGTTGCGACATGTGGGTGCGTGCACAAAATGATTGTCAGTTGTTTTATAACTTCCAAAGTAGGCAGCAGTATACTGCGGATCAATTATGGTGCAAGTAAAAATTTGTGACGGTGTTTTGGAAGGAGAATTAGTTGACAATGAGTTTGGTGGTAAATTTTATAGTTTCAAAGGAATTCCGTACGCTGAACCACCCGTTGGCAATTTGAGATTTAAGGTAATGTAATAGGTTTGATACTCTCAAGAAACTAGAGCTGATAAGATTAGTTACTTACAATGCAGCAGTCACGAATTGCGTTTGAATGATGTTTGTTATAAAAACTAGCTTTACGCCTGACATCATATTTTATTGTCCTATGGGAAAGAAATGTTTACCCGCGATAAAAATTATATCCTTCTCAAGCCTAAAATTATCCCTACACCGAATTACATATATTTTCTAGATATAAAAGTTATTTTACATTCTTCCCTGGATCTTAAACGATTTCCATACCATATATCAAAATCCTTTCAGTTGTTTTTGCGTGAAAGAGTAACAAACTTCCAACAGTCCTTATAAGCAAATAAAAAAAAATGAAACAGTTCAAACGTGATTATAAATAAATAAATTGCTATGATTGAAATATTAAATATTTTCACATATTCAAAGTTTTTCACTCGACCTAGGATTATTATTTATAGGTATTTTCCTAAATACTTGCTGTATTGCCAAGTTGATTAAAAAACATATTTTTATTAGATAACATACTCTTAATGTATACAGACATACCTAATCTATTATTATCAATTATCAATGCACTATCGTACGTCGAACCATGTGTTATCATTTATCAAGCAGTACACGCAAAGAACAGACATTTTTAGAAAGACAGATAAACAATGTTTTATTTTTTAAATTCCCCTGGGATTTCATTTCTCTTAATTGCTACACAAAGTGTCACTCTTTCTTGAAAATTATTTCCGTACTGAAATGTATTTTTTTTTTCTTACGTTACTTAAATGCAACATATTTACATCTTGATAAGTTTTATCATACAAGCAACTCGATTTTTTTATGATATTTGATACCACCATATATATTAATATAATTCCTATATGTACTCCACCCAAAAATTGTACCAATTCAGTCCTCCAAATTTAGCAATGTCTCCAATTCTATTACTCAACTTAAAGCTATTTCTATTTGTTTCAGGCACCAAAACCAGTCTCGCATTGGAATGGAGTACGAAAATCTTTGCAGTTTGGTTCGATTTGCTATCAAAGACAATTGTTGATAGGGCTGCCCCCAGACGGTAGTGAGGACTGTCTATACATAAACGTATATAGTCCAGATATAAGTCCTAATGCAAATTTGCCAGTTATGGTTTGGATACACGGAGGCGCTTTTACCAATGGAAGTGGAAATGACACTATTTACGGTCCTGAATTTCTTATCAGACATGGCGTTGTAGTAGTCACTTTGAACTACAGAGTAGGAGTTCTCGGATTTCTTTGTCTTGAAACAGCAGATGCTCCAGGCAATGCAGGAATGAAGGACCAGGTTCTTGCTCTAAAATGGGTTCAAAAGAATATATTACAATTTGGAGGGGATGCTAATAATGTCACTATTTTTGGAGGAAGCGCTGGAGGAGCTAGCGTGGCATTCCATTTGGTGTCACCTATGTCGAAGGGTCTTTTTGCAAGAGCAATATGTCAGAGTGGATGCTCTCTAAACTTTTGGACTAGGATCATAGATCCACGTCAAAAGGCAATTGCGTTGGCAAAGAAACTTGGATTTTATAGCGAAGATGATACGGAGCTTTATACATTTTTCAAAAATCTACCAGTCGAGAAAATGATTGACCATAACTTACAGACGGTTTTAGGCAACAAATGCTATGAGCTAGATTGGGCAATTGTTAGTGAAAAACAATACGATGACAATGAATGTTTTTTTTACGGAGACATGACTGAACTTTTGCGTTCTGGCATTCACGATGGCGTAGAAATAATGACGGGGTACAATGAAGACGAGGGAATTTTGGCATTTGCAAAACCAAATATATTGGAGTATTCTGATAACTTTTTGGAATTCTTCGTACCAAAACAAATTGCCATGGAACGTCCGCTTTTGGAAAGACTAGAAATTGGAGCAAAGTTTAAGAATTATTATTTTAAGAATGGCTTAAAACCGTCCGACAACTTAGATGGCCTTCTAAAATATATAAGCATGGACTTTCTTGTTTTTGAATTAATATCATTTACGAAATTTTGCTCAAATGCTAATAAAATCGTTTACTTATATAAATTCACTTGCAAATCCGAGCGAAACCAAGCAGCGAATCGACTAAAACTAGCAGACTTATTTCAAGGATTAGGACGTACTACAGTATGCCATACTGATGAATTACCGTATCTATTCAATGCAAAAACTATAAATCAAAAGCTTGACACATCATCAGAAACATTTCAGATGATCAGTAACGTTACAAATTTATGGACGAACTTCGCAAAATATGGGTACGTAACCTTCAGTAACCTTATAGCCAGAGTTAGACGTCCCCCAAGAATCTACACTGAATATTCCTTTGCTGCTACCATCCAGCGTCTTTTTGAATTTCATCAAATCTACCGTACGTCCGTAATCTACATCTTTTCAAATTTGTATCAAATATATTTAAGTTCATAAGAAACATAAATTAAATTGTCATACAATATATTGACTCGAATCACTTTTTGTAATACATAAATACTTCGAACAACAGTAGAACTATGAAAATAACTGACATAGAATAATCTTACCGATTCAACGTTAGTTACTGCTTTATTTTAGCATAATTATGCAGCAGAACTTTGTCTTTTCGTCAAGGACTTGATGTGGAGATCCGAATGCAAACAAGAGTCGAATTTAATACCCATAAAAATTGTACCATCAATGAATGCTACAATTTCATCATTCTTTTTTATAATAGTATTTACTTTCCTTACATTTGTATTACAGCTGTATTATATTTAGTCGTTAGTAGATGATCCATTATCACAGATTCTATACGACGTCCCCGCCGAGGTTCTCGAGTCTACCCTACCCTAACTAGTTAGCGCCCTTGAGTCTTATACGAGTACAACCACGTTGGTCTAGTATGGATCGATTGCATACACTTTTGAATTTCTTCGCAAATGTATGTGTCAGAATGTTTTCCTTTACCGTAGGTGCATCAGATTGTACGTATGAAAAACACAAGTATGTACCAACGTGACTGGATTCATTTTTTTTTTATTTATCAATTTAAGTTTGCAAAATTAAGTTTCTATAATAAAACTTGGTTCATTTATTTCTTTAGAAACCCGACCCCAGACGATGCGTTAGGTGTGCGATGGATGCCGTACAGCGTGGAACATCAGCACTACTTAGAAATTGGGAACGACCTCATCAGCCGTGTCTCCCCTGACAAGAACGAAGTAGACTTTTGGGACAGAGTGTTCAAACAGACTGATCCTCGATATGTCATATGACCAATGGATTATTTATGAATATTAATATAAAGTTATATTAATGAAACAATTGCTTTTATAATAATTTTATGTAGTATAGTGTTGTGAATACTAGGAAACTTATGGACATGAAAGTGGATGGGCGTGTAACAAGAGGTACTTAAGAAAAGATACATTGATTGTGTGAATGATGATATGATTTGCCATATTGTACATTATATCTAATAAATGTATAGTTAGATACTTTTTTATTCGAGCATTTATTCAAGAAGAGAGTAAAAAGGATTACAAAAGGTTAGCAAAGCTTTTGTGACGCCACTGAAGCTACAGGCTACCGTCAGGCAGACCGTGAGTCTTTGCTCCCATAATGGTATTAAAAATAAATTAAAATATGGTGTCTATAACCAAAATATAAAAAAAGAGAACGCTGTGCACGAATTCTTCATCCACGCTCTATCAGATTTTCTCGTAGGACTGTTATATTATCCTGCATTTAAAAAAAATTACTGTAGTGCATTTTTTACTAAAATATTAAAGTCCTTAATACAGAAGGAGACTCAAACTCAAATATCTGCTTGAGTTCGGTTAGAAAGGGACTGACGCTATGTGGGCTCAATAGTACCATCCCTTTCTAACTGCGTTCAACAAAGTTTTGAGTTTGATTTTAGAATACAATCCCACATACATTCCAAATTCCGCAAAAAAACTATAAAACAACTGCGGTTTCAAGGTGTCGCCAGATGTTTATTTCTTTAGTCATGGTTGTTAATATATATTTGTATGAAAAATATTTATATATGTATATTATTTGTATGTCTATCCGTTACCCTAGATTCCATACTCTGGGCTAGGCTAGGCTAATTGGTGTAAGTGTAAGAAATATTTATTTTTTTAATTGTCTACTAACTAAGATATATCTTTTACCAAAGCAGAGAATAAATGTACTCGCCTACGCTCAAATAATCCATAATATATAGTGTGTATTAAATATATATCAATCCCTACTAATATTATACAGGTGAAAGTGTGTATGGATGGATGTGTGTTACTCTTTCACGTAAAAACTACTGAATAGACTTCAAATAAAACTTTACAATAATATAGCTTAAGCATCAGAATAACACATAGGCAACAATTTATAAAGATATACGCCACGCTCATATCGACATAATAATATTGTATATTAAACTAGCGGACCCGACAGACTTCGTCCTGTCAAAATTGTATTTGTAATTGATTTATAAAGTGGCAGTATTTTGTTTCTACTTATTTTATAGATAATATCGCATAGCCAACCAAATTGCAAAAAAGATCCAAATGAACTATTACATTTTGTGACTATTCAATTTTGGAACGTGACATTAAATCCTCCAACAATGTATTCTGTGCTCCAACGCACACATGCTCACTGTTTTGATGGATAATGATTGAATAGCGTTAATAAAGCGCAAATTAACATTATGATGTTAGAAACACACCTTCATAGCTTAGACAACAGTGAGTGCTTGCAATAGTTTTAGTTAGAAAACGTTTGTATGGAGAAAAGGGGCTGTTTTTAGAGATTTTCCGATAATTATTCGATTTTTTCTTGCCGTAAAAACTGAGACGTGAGATTCTTTGTTTGTGAGTTCATTAGGCGTGAGATAAATATATATACCTATTATAATCTGGATTTTACCATTAGATGTGAATAATCGCGACCGTGCGGTTTTTATCAATGTTAATTTTGTATAGACACATATTATTATTAGCAACAACATGACTCACGCTTACTCCGTAACACGTTTTGTATGAATTTATATGACAAGTGATAATATGTATTAATTATAGTCACTGATATATAATTTGATGATGATGGTTTGTGTGATGAATGCGAGCATTTGTACCTTGGTAATGGTTGTTAACATATATTTGTATCTAAAATATTTATATGTGTATAATATATCGTTATCCTAGATCCCAAACACGCCTTTCAAAGCTTAGTTTGGGATAATCGGTGTAAGTGTAAGAAATATTATATATTATTATTTATGTATACTGTGACCAGCTAACACAGCAGATGGAGCACTGCCACTTATTCGTGTTAAACACAATTCATAAGTATGATGACTGGGATGACCTACCGCCTAAGCTCAGCCTGAACCTTGGCCATGAGGCTTGGCCCTATGGCTTGGAAGGAGGAAAGTTTCTGTGTATTACTAGGGATTTTATTGCAGAAATACACAATGACTTATTTATGAATTATTAATTTTTAGCGCCTGGTACTTGATAAAGTTATCATGTGCTTTTGCCTGCTGTTAACTGAATGTACTAAAACGCGGTAGGTTCAAGTTCAAGATGGCGGCTATATCGCACATTACACGTCAGATTCTTGTTCGAAGTACTTATTTCCAATCACTATCTCATTGAAGTGTACTATTATTGAGTACATAATTTATTTGAAGAAGTAGATGTCAAATCAAGTCTAGACAACCAGACCCATATACTGCTACTTACAATGAAGCTTTTATGTAAGATTTAGACTTGGTTATTAACGAGCGTGGCGTAACGAGCTCTGCAGCCAACTCAACCCAGTGCCTTCTTATATAACATTTTGATCACATAGCAATCTCCTTCAGACTGCCAAACGGGTTGCTGCTCTGCACGTAGCATCTGCAGTAAAGCTGCTCTCTTGTCCATAGTAGCAACAAAACCATCCATATAACCCAGTCCATATATTTTTTTATGTACTGCAATGTCGTGAAACGTGCAACAGTATCCTAAAAGCGTCGTTGTATTGCGCTTTCGAGATATTGTAAACTCGACGTGTATGGAACACTCAGACGCCACACGAATGGAAAGATCTCAACTCTCAGCAACACACACAGAGAAACTTGACTTCCAGCACAGCTCCTATACGCTCCCACCGAGGGGCACGCCCTAAACTATGTTAGGGCGATTAAGTTTTAGTCAACCACACTGGCCCAGTGCGGATAGGTTGACTACCTAATAATAATAATAATAAAGGCGTAGGGAAGTGACGACCCCATCGCCCGCTGGTGGGGTATTTAATGCCCCTTAACTGCCATAAAAGCCCCATCAGTGCAGTCAGTTTCTCTCAGGGCAGCTTGTGGCGAGCTGTCGGTGAGTTGCGTCACCGAGGGTACCGATGTGCTTCAGGGAGGCGTATGCCACCCGCCTTTGTCTTGCCTTAACCAGCCGGACAGAGTGGAGTCGCAAGAGCAGATGCTCGAAGGGTGGAAGTGTAATGATGTCATAACGCCGACGGCGTCTCGATCGCTGTCGCAGACACACCTCTCTACACCCTTAGCCGTTCACACCAATGTTGCTCTCTTCGCACCAATATTGGTCTGCTTTTTTGGGGGGCCCATTTAGTGAGCGGCGAGTCACCACCTGCCATATTTAAATCAATAAGGAGGCTTTGAGAAGGCAGGTGACTGGAGTCTCTTCCATAGCCCGGTTTTCATTACCACCTAAATCGAAATTCAATAGGACACAAACGTTTTGACCACTAATGACAATAGTTTCTGTGCATCTAACTGGGTAGGTATAGTCTTTGGCTACATTTTTCATGGTGCAGATAGAGATTAGACCCAGTTGGTACACTCCATGCACGCTTTCATTAAATTTCGCTTAAATGGCCTCTACGCGTTGGATCCGTATCCCCGCGCACGCCTTATAAAGGACCGTGTCTTATAAAGACACGTGATGTAAGCTACAATAATAATAATATCTTTATTTGCCAGAATACAGTATTTTAGATGTTGTAGTCATTATATTCCAATGTATTTTGTCAGCAAGCTGACGTGCAAACATTTATATTTTAAAATCTAATAACCTATTACGAATTAATATATGCAATTGAAATTATAATCATCACATACATAATGTTAAATTGTTAAAAACTTCTATTAATAATTCATGTCATTTAAAAATTTATGTCAATATTCAAATTATATCATTAATTTCCTAAAATAGTATATAAACATTTCAATAATATTAGTAAAATAGGCAATCAATAAATCAATAATTACAATATGTCATTTAAATATTATTTGTTGGTATAGTAACATTTTTGTTTTAACCATGTAGTCAATTTTTTCTTGAAATAATTACAGTTTTCAATAATTTTAATATCATTAGGCAATTTATTATATATACAAATCAACATATTATATGCATTTACCTTATATAAGTAAGTGTGACAAGGAGGCTGATAAATTAAGTGTCTGTATTGATTCCTTGTATGTCTATCATTCACTTCCACACGTTTTTGAAAGTATTCCGGATTATTTATAACAAAGGCACATGCTTCTTTTATCTAAATACAGGGCAGAGTAAGTATGTCAAACTTCTTAAACAGTGGTTTACAACTTTCACCATACCAAGCATTTTCCAACATCCTAAGACATTTTTTCTGCATTTTAAATGCTCGATCTATATCAGATGAGTTTCCCCAAATTAAAATTCCATAACTAAGAATGGATGAAACATAACCATGGTATGCCATTATTGCAGCTTCTGTAGAAACCGTTTGTCTGAGTCTTTTTAAGGCGAATACAAACCTGACAATTTTTGTACCAATTATATCAATATGACTTTTCCAATTTAAGTTTTCATCAATATTTATACCCAAATACTTAAAACATTCAACTCTTTCTAATGAAACATTATTTTGTGTTACTTGTATATTTGATTGTTTTGCTTTTGAATGGTAGGAAAGAAACTGCATTTAGTTTTTTGTAAATTAATATTAAGTTGGTACAGCCAGGCCTAGGTACATCTTTCAAATTCTTCTCAGGTTCCTCACGATGTTTTCCTTCACCGTAGATAAATGAAGATATAAATTCGAAACAACGAAAAACACATTAGTACATGGCTGGCAGGATCGAAATCCTAGGTCCCGCAAATCATCTGATTCGTAGACCAGTGCTGAAAGCAGTTGATTTCACGTTAATGTTTTGGTAGGTCTTGAGGGATAAGATGATAAATAAAATGAAAGTTCAACTCACGGTACACGAAGTTATAATTTTTCTTCCACATATAATCACTAGTATATATACATATATATAAAAAGCATAGAATCTAATCAGCAAGGAAGCAGCAATGAGAAGCAATATATATGTATAAAAGCATAAAAACTACGAAATACAAAGATACAATTATTCAATAAGCATGTATGATTTTTAGCGTATTACTTTTATAATTCCCGTTAGCCAACTAACCACTAAATCACTTTGCCTTTGACTATATAACTAGTGGGCAAGGCTTGTCGATATTGGCTTATCGATAAATGTATCGACAAGTCGATATTCATACATGTCTATGTTAAGTGAAAATATAAATAATGTAAATAATTATAAATATATGTATATTATGATTTAAATTAAATATATAAAAATATATAAATAAATAATCATTTATTTGGGTGTGTGTAGTATAATATATAGAAAAGATTCCTACAATGTCTTTCTGTTTTTTTAGTCCCTTTTCATGTTAGTTAGTTAGCAGAAAAGCGCTGTACGCTAGCAGCCCAGGTCCGACCATTGTGGACATCCTTGAGCCCTATGACCAGTCTTCTACCTAAAATGATGATAATGAAGAAGGTAGCATACATCTATTTTAAACAAGTCTCCTGTTTTGATAAGACTTTAATATAGCTTTGAAATGGCCTCGCTACGATAATACCGCTGTAATATAACATCGTATATTATACAGCCTAATAAAACTGTCAGTCACATAATGTCCGCAATAAGCGTTTCGAACAAGAAACTGACGTGTAATATTGTAAACAAATCACCTTATTAAAGGTCTAAAAAACAAACCTAAAGAAACAATATTAGAACCCGTTTTTATAATAATACCTAAGAATTACTACAGTTGTATCAACGTCCGTTTTATGCCATCATCTAAGCTACAATTATTGTTCGTAATTTGAGTTCTATTGTGCCGATGCATTTATGATTTGACAGAACCTTTGCGGATTCAATTCCATGTAATTTCGACCGAACTATGTAATCTATGCCTTCATCAGCGAAGCTATTATCCTGTACACTATATGAATAAGCCTTATCTTATACGTGTAAAGAGCTCAAATTATATCAAAGACATACAATTTTCGCGAGTACTTACCTTCGACACAAGAGCATTCTCTCGGGCATAATTGAGGAATTCTACGGAGGCCATACAATATCAAATTTGATAAAGTCATATAAAACTTGCCAACATTAAAAATACAAAATTATAATATTTATTTTTAAATTCGCCATACTTACATTTTTTACAGATATATCTACTATAGAAAATCGAAATTCATCTAAAATTCTATCTATTTATCTAGAATTGTAGATATTTCATTACATTTTGAACCTTATTTTAAATCGCGAATATAGAATTTATTACAATAATGTGATGAACAATGTTTTTTTTTGTAATATATTCCAGTACCATACATGCATCCTGGTAGGATATAGCAAGCGTTACATAGATTACATTTATGGAATGCAAAACCGTTGAAATCGGTTCGTGCGTTCTGGAGTTATAGCGTCAGGAAGGAAAACCCGACATATTTTTATATAGTAGATAATGCACTTCAATGCTATTTTACATATTATTATATACTAGCTATGCCCACGACTTCGTCCGCGTGGAATCATAATTTTAGGTAGCATTTTTAATGACTGAGAGTGTTATAACATAAGAGTAGACAAATATAATCAGAAAGCTTCTAACTGCTAAGCTATCGGGAGGTACAAGTGTTATTGTGAATCAACCGTAAAAGATAGACATATGCTGTCTTCGCATATTTTTTATATAATTTTAAGGATAACATTTCCGTCATACATGATTTCTGTGTAGCTTTAACCATTAAGGTTGCACACACGACGGAAGCTTAGAAAATGGAGTAACTTCCCCCGTTTTCCCAAACATTGCCCTTTACTGCTCTGCTCCTATTGATTGTAGCGTGATGAGAAGTATACTATAACCAGCTCAGGAGTATGATCACCAGTCATAATTATTTTGGAAATATATTTTATGTACAGATTTATTATAAATATAGATAAAAACAACATTTTATTAAAACAAGTTAAAAATAGTTTTATAAAAACAGAAGTACGTACGGTTCGTGAGTAGTTTCTTACAAATTCCTATCAAACAGCAATTATTCTGGCGTGACGCACGATGAAAGGTTATTGGACCTATTATACAGTAATATATATAATTACCAGAAAGAAAATCTGATCAATATCGCGTACTTAGGTACTTCCATAATACCTATTTCAGCCTTTTAAATCCAAACCACAACTTGACCAACACCTTACCTACTAAAGCTGTATGCAGATAAACAAGCTGAATTCAGTGCATGTAAGTAGAATCAAACTGTAATCGTGGGTAGGAACTACGACAAATCAACAGACGAAATTCATCGGCATACCGTAACAGCTGAAACTTCCTTCTTACCCCGAAAGATTTGAAATTTGAGAATTCGAGCTTTTACGACAGGTGAAAAATTCTCGATTCTTTTATGGACATCAAACTACATCCGCTTCTTCATGCGAGTGTATTTCATTAAAATGCGTTTTAATAATTCTAATTGATATTTCTGTGTAGTGCCTTCAAAGGTATTTACTGTATTGTTGTATTCTGTATATACGCGGTTAACATATGATTATGTTCAATTGTCACTACAATACCGTGGAATAGCGCTCGCGGGAAACTTAGCACCTGCGCAACAAAATACCTCCAATACGTAAACTTTGGAGGTGGTATTAAACATGTCTATAAAAAGCTAAAAACTATAACTATTCCGAGTTGATTGCATATTAAAAAGAAATGTTTTTATTGTTTATTTGTATTGAATATGAACGTTAAAAAGTTGGTATAGAAGCAATTTGATAAATAATTTTCACCTCGGTATAATTTAATACATAATTCTGCGGAATAAAATTAAACAGCTGATGGTATTCCGAAATATTTCGGTACGAAGATAGTTGAAGACCTGGCTAAAGGTATAAGAAACTATTGTAGAGATGGAGTTGAAATTTATAGTAATCTGAATTATAGAGGTACATAAGCAGATTTATTGCCTGAGGTGTTTACTAGCAGTTCACCTTCAGATGATGCACACAAAGAGGTAGACGTACAAAAAACATTAAAAAACAGATATTAATACCATATAAAAGATATCTATATATAGCATTAACTAAAATTCTAATAACATAAATAAAAGATATATAATACACTACTAAATAATAGCCTAATATCTCATAGTAAGACTCGCCTGAAAGAAAAGTTTACATGATTTATTTATAAATTTAAACCCACTATAAAGCACTACTATCACAGCGCATATCCACCCCAATCAAGTCTCTACCCTTAGTCAACTTAGCCCTTAGCTGACCCAAAGCGCATTGGTCGACAATAATCATCTGTAAATTAGTATATTCAATAAAGTGTATCCAGGTAGCTTCACGATGGTTTCCTTCGCGTTAGATAAATGTACATTTGGAATTCGAAAATAAAAATTAAAATGATTTTTTAATATAAACTCAAACTAATATTTATACCAACATAAATACAACAGTAATCATATAAAGAAAGTCAACAGAAATGATAACAGATGTTGTTGTTGCATGGTTATAATGAATTAAGTTTATGTTCGCATAAAGTCTTTCGCTCTAGGTCTGCTCCATCTGCTATGATCGTCTACAGCTGGGTTTGTGTAGCGCGGCTTCGTTTACGTTTCAAGGATTCTAGACAAGGTTTATTGATGGACCACACAAAGATACGAACAACAATATCAAAACAAAGAATGCAATGAAGATATTTACCGCTGCATGAAACCATAACTGTAGCAAGCAGGCATGGCCCGCTGCACTGGTATTCTGCTTGCCACAGTGGTGACATTAGACACGAAAACAACACAACAAGAAAATTACAAAGACAATATGAACCGTAGTACAAATTTCAAACCAATGAAGAAAAAAAAACAATAATAAAAAAAGACAAAGATGACATGTACAAATACATAATTGTACGCCGAGTAATGATTAAACGTAACAATAAAAATAATAAGGAATACAAAATGACAAGTAAGTACGTAATATTATGTACTTACTTGTCAATTTTCCTTTTATATACCTAATCATCTCATAAACACAAGGTAATCTCTACCTATTTTATATAATTTTTATTGTGTGTAATTAATTCATTAATATCAAGGCTGTAGATTAACCATAGACCAATCTTGCTTATTTTCATTTGCACAAACTGCTCAGTATTCTGAATAAATTCTATTAATAAACTGCAGAGTGCCTCTCCTAGTTCTGATTAATTATTCTAGTTAATTTTCCAAGACTTGTTTAAATACTTAGTTACTGAAGGTAAAGCTATGTCGATATGAATATTTTTAGATTACATTGTGAATAATTAGTGAATTATACATTTATTTTACTGTAATTTAAATTTATTCATTTGTATTGTACTGCAGTGTCGTTTACATCGTACATTTTTGTAAGGAAACTTTGTACAGTTCGCCTAGCAGTGACGTAATTACACAAATTTTTCACATTACAATAACATTTTGCTATCCTTTTCCGTAGGTAATTAACGTACACAACGTCATTTATCTATGGAAAAGAATAGCAAACTCATGGTGGAGGCACTAGTCTATAGCATTAAATTCAACCTGTAATTGATAGATTGAATAACAAAATAAACAAATAAATATTTTTCCCGAGTAACATACTCGTCGTGATCTTCCAGTGTAGAACGTCCAACTTTCACAAGAATGGGTGTTACATTGGAATTCGACACAATTTTCGCCTTGCTTCTTTTCATTTTACCCACTTGTTGGGAAATTTTACTGACGTCTCCTAGCATTATATCCAAGTCTTCTATGGTACTAATTATGACATCATCAGTAATTTTCGTCTTGCTTATTATCCTTTAAGCCACTTGTTGGGAAATTTGATTGAGGTCTTCTAGCATTGTATCCAAATCTTCTATGGTACTGATTATAACATCATCAGTAAAACGAAGGTGCTTCGTCGTCTTATCAGATATGTTCGTACTCATGCCCTATCCTCCCTAGTTCTGTAGATTAAACACATCTACTAGCACAGCTGTGAACAGTTTTGGCGATATACTCGTATAGTGACCCTATTTAATACCACACTGTAACCATCTATATTGATCTCGAGTTCTAATCCTGAAGGTGGCTGATATTGAATCAATTTAGTATAGTGACTGTAACTCAGATATTTGTTGGTATCCTACATAGAATTGCTAGACAAACTGAAACACGACTCAAATCTCAAATGAATCCAAAGCACTCGCATATTTAACAAATGTTAAATACGAGTATAGTGTCTGATTAAGCTCTTCAGTCTTCTGTATAACCTGGTCTAAGGTACTGTGCTATCTAGGAATCCAGCTTATTCGGAAGATTGTAAATAGTGACCCGCGCGAGACGATTCGTGATGATTTTCGAGAAAAGATTGTAAACGTGACTTAGAATTGCGGTGAGTGTATTTCTTTAGCTAGATTCTATCCCCCCTTTTTATGAATAGTGTCAATACGCCACTCTAGCATGCTTTAGGTGTTTTACTTCCGAGTGTGACGGAGAAAAACTCGAGCGAATAGTATAAACATTTATTCGACAATAACAGATGCCTTCTCCATTCCACTTCCCGTCTCTAACATTATTACAGTCGCATGAACACGACATATTGGCTCCGGAGTACCTTGGAATAGGTCTGTAATTCCATTCTTTAATTAATGTGCGTGAAAATAACATATTTTCGTGGAAACAATTATAGTAATGTAGTAATTTTACATGTGTTCAGATGTAACACTAAAATAAGTTAAGATTAAGGTAAGGATCCGCTCAATGCAAATGTTTGATTCTTTGTTTATTTGATTTACTAACTATTAACGAGACGAACATCAGTTAGTGCGCCACGGGTTGCGGGTTTTATTCTGGCACGGGCCAAATATTTTGTATGAGCTGCAGAAATTAGTCCTGGTTTGGAATTATGTAGAATCTCATATAGATTTTATGTTTGAAACTGCACCAACGTCATAGAATCCTGTGGCGACCTTTTTTAATCTAACGATTTTTTTTATAAACATGACTTAAGTAGGTCTCACATTATACATCACAACCCTATGGCACAGAATAAGCATCTTAGTGTGTACGAGTAATAATATTTTAAACTTGTTTTGACGAGTGCATGATTTTATTGTTCGTTTTATAAAAAAAAAATATAAGGTCATGAAAAAAAAGAACAAGTAAAAATTTCGTCAATCAACATCAATTTTGAATTGATGTTGTAGAAACTTTTTGATTGCCAGTGGTAACTAATTGCATATTTTTATCCTTATATTATATTGATGGAAAAATATTGGTTCCAATTGATATGTAATTAACATGTTAATCATAATAATGTATTTTCAATTAATGAAATTAGATTCTTTAGCCATCGTGTTCATATAGCAATTAGATATAAGATGGCTGAACTTAGACCAATGAAACGTCACTGTAGCCATGTTAACGAATAATTACTTAATAATTCATATTAATAAAATATTATCATATTGATATTATTTGTATAAAATAAATTGAACGATTAATTATATATAAATTTATGACAATATAAATATAATTGTGTCTTCGCTCACTTGTTCTAAAAGTATTTTATCTAATTCACATTCATAATTGCAGTCATATGCAAGATACCGCAGCGTTGGAAGGCTCCCACAAGATGAGCAGAGGACTTAGTGAAGATCGCGGGTAGGCAGGCGTTGGATACTAGCAGCGCAAAACCGACTGATGTGGAGATCTTGAGGGAGACCTATAGGTAGGGCACTGACTGAAATAATGATGAATGATGACGTCACCGATATATCAAGCTAAATATTTGCATAATAAAAACCGATAACGAGTGACATAAGGGATTTAGCAATGCTAATATGTAAAGTGAAACGTGTTGCTGTAAGTACAATACCCTTTCCATAGATATTTCTTCCTTATAGATTTGTCCTTCCATGTTTAAACATGTCTATTGGTACATTACTGCAGCGGCTAGCATGAGGTATTTATGAACGAACCTGTAAATATGTAACAAACACATACATAAGTATATAAGCGGCCCAGCTTATATACTTATGTATTTACGTTATTAAATGCAATTACTTGTCAAAAGCATTGACAAACAATGAACAACGTTTTCCACTAATATGTCTAGAAAAATGTTTATTTCGCTTAAGAAAATTTGAGAATTAAGTATATAATTATTGGTTTCTTGTATATATTGATCACTATAAATATATTTAATATATTATTTAACTAATTATTGTATATGAGAAAAACATCTGTCTTACTGTTACGTTTTCACTTCTAAACAAATGTTTGAATCGTTTTTTGTGGAATATAATATTATGGGAATAGAATAAGACTCAGGTAAGAATTGTAATTGTAATTCTTACAGTGAATAAATAATTAAGATAAGTTTAAATCCGATAATAACAAGTGAACCGTTTCTAGTGTAATTTAATATGGCGATATTTCGAGACCTGAGGACAGGACAATTTTTACACTTAAAAATTTCTTCTGCTATAGAAAAATATGATACGACGTACGAACAGTTTGTAGTGTTATATGTAAAAATATTTATAATTATACATACTTATGTATATAAACCCTTAACTCAACTTTAGGACTTGTCGAAGAACGAAATTGAATGAATGTATAATAAAGGGTATCATAGATGATAACGCTTCATTAGAGGCTTTACCTTTAACAAAACATTCAAATAGTTTTCAATATTTCACCAGCCTCGTACCAATTGTTGTAAGTATTGATTCGCCTAGCTTCTTCGCCAACAAAGCCCTTACGACAATATCGAAGGGCTCAGGTGCCTTCAACGCTCTAAGTGCTCACCTGCATATTTCCTCGCACGTTCGCCATAAATATTTCACGGTTCATGTAACAAAAGGAATTCCGCGAGCGTATTTTATGATAATGCAACGTTATTAAAAGATCTTTACTTCAGAAGTGTCTGATTAAAAACAGCATTTTACTAGCTTTACGCTTGCGACTTTACTTGCGTAAATTCCGAACGTTTATTTATGAGCATTCCGAATGAATTCTGTGCTAATTTATAATCTAGACTAATATTGTATAGAGGTAAACTTTATGTGTTCAGTTCGGGGTAATCTCTGTTCTATCAACTCTGGTAATATTATTTTTCCAACTATTGCTCCCGTAGCACGAGTAACAAAACAAGCAGCCGTAGTATAAGCATCGATACTATTTACTATTCTGAGTACTGTTCTCGTAGTATGAGTACCAAAACAAGCAGCCGTAGTATAAGCATCGATACTATTTACTATTCTGAGTACTGTTCTCGTAGTATGAGTACCAAAACAAGCAGCCGTAGTATAAGCATCGATACTATTTACTATTCTGAGGGCTGTTCCCGTAACATGAGTAACAAAACAAGCAGCCATAGTATAAGCATCAATACTATTTATTATTTTGACTACTGTTCCCGTAGCATAATAAGCAACAAAATAAGCACCCGTAGCTTAAGCTACGGTAATATATCCTACTCTGACTAGTGCTTCCGTAGCATTGGAAACAGTGCTATTTACTATTCTGACTAATACTCCCGTAGCATGGGCTACAATATTATTTAGTGTTCCGACTACTGCTGCCGCAGCATGAGCCACGGTATTATTTGCTGCTTAATCAATTAAGGTAATCAATAGTATCACACAGACTAATATTAAGTAGAAATTTAAAATATATTTTTTATAATTTATTTAGACATCATAACATCTTGACCATAATAATTGATTTTTTAAATAAACCTTATCATGTTAAAATAAAAGATTACTCAAGTATAAAATCTAAGGATTTGAATCGATTTATGTAAAAAAATTAAATCTTTTATATTAATAGGTATTATACATCCGCTTTCATTAAGGTTTCCCTGTGTTATGAGAGACAGGCACCTTCTTATTGTTCAGTACCTACACATATACGTACGTTAGCGTTAAGAAGAACGACAATACTATACACAAATTCTTAAATAAAAGTTCAAATATTTTACAAATTTTTTGTGTTTGTACCTGTGTATGGGTGTGTTGGTATGTGTGTCTCCTTCTTTTGGATTATCATATACTATCATTGGAGTAACTTTTAAGATACTCCATTGATAGAAAATTATATTTTTCAAATCTTCATAGTCAAATGGGCTAAGCCAATTTAATAATTCTTTGTGTGAACACTATATATAAAGGTAAGTTACCAATTAGTGAGTTGCGGAATCAAAAATGAAAAATAGTCTTTATTCAAAAAAGAGGCTTTTATATACACTCATTGAGGTCAAACAAATATATAACTAAAAGAACACAATGAGTTTCAGAGCTACATAACCTTATACCAGCAAGGAAAAAAAATTAATAACTCTACAACGATATTAATGTTAACTAAAATATTTCATGATTGGGAATTAATTAACATTATTAAGTGGAAAAAATATTGCAAAATCTTGGGCTCTGAAAAAAAATTCACTTCCACAATTTAAGGCACGAATGAAGAAGCTCTTTGATACAATGTAAATCGATAACAAAATAAGTCTCTCTTACCTCGATCAGCAAAGCCTTAAATAGACATCCGATATCTGAAACAAATGAATTAAAATTTGTTTAAATAAAATCGTATTATCATTTGTACACTTTTTATTATTACGATATAGCGATTTATTACTTGTGTAATTGTGGTTTTAGTTATTGTAGTAATTACTTCAAACAGTCTAATCTTTCCCATTCATCTCTTGAAGACTCGACCTATTTCCAAACTAGAATCCAATTTGTTTTTGACGTCAACAAGTGTCTGCTAAGATTTTTGCACTATAAGAAAACTGCATTTGGTTCTCAAAGCCGAATAATAATTTATATAATATCTCTTTTATAGCAAATTAAGTTAAAATACGCAGGAGTTAAGACAGGGCAGAGCCATCACAATCATCACCAGTCTGTCAAGTAATATTTATAACTAGCTGGTGCCCGCGACTTCGTCTGCGCAGGATGTATTTCGAGTATTTTATATTGGTGTGTCTTAGAAATGAACTAACATTATTATAATTAAATTATCATATAAATAATTTTTCGGTCACATTGAAAAATATAATAGTCTTTTCTGCGTCACATTAACATAAGCTACTCAAAATATTAATCTCGCGCAGACGAAGTCACAGGCACGAGCAAGTATCTTTATAAGCTATAGTCTATGAGTTATTCTTATGTATAAGCCACATTATTTTAAAGTTTCATTAAAACCCATATAGTAGTTTTTAGAGATAAGATTAGTACGGTACCAGATAATATTAGTACGGATATAGCAAAAGCAGTACGCCGGAACAGGCCGTATACGTGAATTTGACGGTACCGACATGTGAACAAAAGCCTGACATGTCCGTATATGACAGATAATAAACCTTCTTTAATCAAGACCCACTATGTATAATAACCACCACGTCAAAACTATACCGCTTCGCCTTTAGAGGGCTTATATGTTGCTTCTGATAGGTAATATTTTTAATAAAATAAAAAAAGTTTTTTTAGTCGTTCAGCAGTCTGCTAACGATTTTTTGAAGTCCTGAAGTCCAAGTGGAAATTATCAGATATCATCACATTGTATGACTTATAAGGTAATTGAAAGTTATACAAAACATAGTGCTACTAATAGTTTTGTATGTTAGACCTGTGCCAGACTTATTTGTCTTTTGTTCTCTGGTTTTTGAGTCAAATAAATTGCTACTAAGCGGCAGCCCATTTTAGTTTTCCTTTAATTTTTACTAATTATTACTAGTTTTTACCTGAACCGGCACATAATTGCTCTGCAGTCTGTAACACATAGAAAATTAATTAATGTATTTACCAAAAATCTTCCATTCTCCTTACAATGTAGCACACAAAGCGTGCTCTTTAATTTACATGATTAACTTCCTGCGAACAATTCTCGGAAACCTTTACGAAATAGAGTGATCGATGCCATAACTTCTTCGGAACTTTGGGAAATGTGGGTTCATTTCTCATCTGGCAAGTTCCGTCGATATTTTTTATAGAACAAAGTTGGCGAACGAGAAAGCTGCCCACCTAATAGTTAGTATCTTTACTTTGTGGTACATGTTTCAAGAACGTGTGAATTAAATTCTTTTCATCCTAATCTTTCAATGTTTATAAAGAGAGAAATATATTTAATAGATTACCACACATCGATACCTACAACAACGAAACAAAACAATACATACAGCTTAATACCAAAACTGTGGCAAACTCAGTATAAGCAGCAAGCATAGCTGACTGCACCGGTGTTCTGATTGACACAATGGAAAATCAGAACAGAACATGAATTGGAACTTAAAACTATATCGTCAACAGTCACACAGGGAACTTAAGTATACGGTCCGTAATACTAGGAGATCTGTGGTACAATAACACCTAGGTTATTGTACCACAGATATAATTGCCCGAATTAGAACGACACAGTCTCAACGCGCTAGTGCGATAGATTTTTTCGTCTCAGAAGAGGAAAGGCTGAGATTACTCGTATATTGAACTCAATACTGATTGTAGCAGCTCGACCATTATCGCCTACTAAGTTAGTCCAACAGTCTTGATCCTAATGACCTGGTGGCTTGTAGTAAAGTAAAGGCGACCTCACCTCAGGAGTGCCATATCATTGTGGAGAACCTTATAATTTTACTGTCATATCTTAAACTTTAAATACATTAACATTTAAGCGTTGCTACTTTGTGTTAGATATAGTTAAGACAGAGATAGCCAAGCAGACAACTTTGCTAGAGTCTCCACCTGCTATTACCAGAAAATATCAACTTGAGGCAATATTCATAAAACACGGCAACAATGGCGCCTGGCGACTGTCCGGCTTTCACCGGCTGGGGTGTGAATGCGAGCCCAGTCGGCATTAGGGGATGCAATGTACCGTAAAATATTGAGAGGGTCATTGTCAGCGGCTCTCAAACTTACAAGCTTATTGTGATATGCAAATTTCCAAACAAATGTCGTTTAGGAGAAATCATACACTGAGTATTTCGTAGAATATAGAAAGCCTTGATTATTATATTTCGGGTAAATGATATGTCAAAAGTGACAGAAGAATATTATTTATTGTAATCAAAATACTCAAAAGGAAGTCTTTATCATAATATTCATGAAGCAAACGATGAATAAAAGTGTAATTTCAAAATAACATATCAGTAGATAAATTTGACAATACTTATTGAACTTTAAAAACAAACTTAAAATTACACGAAATTGTAGACCTTTTAACGAAAGAAAATACTATTTGCAAACATGGAGAAAACTCTAAGAAGTAATAATTTGAAAAATATTGATGTAATGCCTCTTGAAAAGGGTGTTTTTCAATATATATCGAATATTTGATACTCTAGACTATTAAAAATATATTTTAGTATTGGAAAAATTTCAATGCTTGCTCATATTACAAAATGATACCGAAAAAAGGGTAAATTGTGTAATTTAATCGAAACGATTCGGGTCGAATCTCATGACATAGCATTCCGAAGATAATCCCGCACATTACGTTTAAAAACGCTATGCGAGCAAGCTGGAGCACATATTAATATTTGAAAGGGATCTTCAAATTTAAACTCAGGAAAATCAATGTATACTTTTATTAATACCTACCTTTTTTATTAATATTGGGGACAGGGAAATAACTGGATGGCATGTCCTGGGTCTTTATTTCCATAAGTTAATTAAAGAGCAGTATATAAATTGATTGTATTTTATAAGAGCACATAACAACATACAACAAACATTTGAAGTCAGCTTAACTACATACATAACAGAAAACATTCTGTAAATAGTTTTCTAATCGTACGAAAAAGCAATGAAAATGAGTGAGCGCACAAAATGAATCATTTGACGGCCACATAAAAGGAAAGAAACTAGTTAAATAATATTATATTGTTCCTATTAAGGATAGTGGATTTACAGAATACCTAGTAGGGAGCGGCTTGAGAAGTTCCGAGACAAATATGGGCCAGTGGATTAATGACACGCCATTAGTTAAGCGAAGCCGAGACTCATCTGTGTAAAAGCCTAAAGTTACAGGAACGGCTAACAACTCACATTTCCACTTTAATCATCCATTGGGTAGATTTCTATTGTCCAAATCTTTACTGACTCTGATTCAAGTCTGGAATAAGTTTAAAGCGTCATTTATTCTAGACAGGTTTCGTATTTGAATTTTATAAGAAATCATCATGTATTTTATATTAGACTAAATGAATTTGTAAATAAATCTTTTTTTAATTTTATACTGTAGAGAGAAGAGAAGAGTGACTCTATACCAAAATCTTCTGCTTTCTTAATCTTTACTATTTCTGCCACAAAAGCAGTATACGCATTGCGTTCTGATGTAAAGACAGTAAAATTACTGGGTACTCTGACTTTACATCTTACATCACTTGTTGACAACGTGCATTTAGTAGGTTGCAGATTCGCTTACGGGAACCATGTGTACTGTAGGCGACAGTAACCACTATCATGTGGTCAGTCTGCTTTTTTGTCCAAATATTATTTAAAAATGTAATAGTCACTATCATGGCACTCATGAAAATTTCTATGCAGCATAGACCCTATTAACGTTAAATACGACTATATACGGTAAGTCTTTGAATAAATAATTGCAGAGCCCATAATTTTATTCTCCTCCTGATCCTGTAAAATTTTGATAATGTATCATCATTTATGGATCGTGTTATTAAAAGTAGAAATATTGTTTCTGATATTGCATTAAATAATCTATTTGCGAGTGACCACTAAAACAAGTTAATTGGTTCATTTTGTAACTATCAAGTTATAAAACATACGTGAGCAGTCGAATAGAGCACGAGCTCAACTTTACTCGTATAAAATAAAAGTTTTTGACTTGAGGATCCGTAAGTTCATAACGTAAACTTAGTGATTTAATCCTCAGAAATCTGACGTACTGGAAGCTTTCCATAAGAATGAACTCATGGCATGGATAAGTTTTATGTACAGTTGGATACTTTCTTTGAACTTCGTTTAAGTAAAGCTATAATTTTAAATAGTGAACATATATGACAATAAAAAGGTATTTTAATAGTAGGATAAATAAATAACAAATATATTGGTTTATTCAGTATAAAAATGTTTTAATATCTATAAAGTACATTTACACATACAAAGTCCATATTAATGTTAGTACAGTGAACAAAAAAAAGCAAATAAACAATGAATGAACATGTACTATTTTTATAACACATCAACAGAAATTTACTCTATTATATGAGATAGTTCATTATTATGAAATGTATCATCTACTAACAAAACTTGCCTTATTGAAAGCTTGTAAATACAGTTATTTTTTATATTTGCTTTTAAAGGATCATTTATTTGCAATATTAAAATAAATTGAATTAGAAATTATTTTACCTACATATATATAGGTACAAAACTAATCTGAAACATGAAATAATAACTATTTTTATTATTACACTAAACCAGAGCCAGAGGGCAGCATTCTTAAACTGCTGTTATCTGTAGCATTTGGTAGGCATTGCCACGTTAAATAGTGATGCTGAATCGCTGACCAAAATTGGTACCAGCATTTGGACAACGTGCCGCTTCAATCAAACTTTAAAACTATCTTTATACAAAACCCCTACGAACTAAAAGTATCTACTCCAAAAGACACAATGACGTAAATCAGGAGGATTGTACTTTCTGAGATTTTTGCTGATTTCTCTGCGGTAGACTGGGTTCTACGTTCAAATTTAATCTCTCGCAATTGATTAGTTGAGTCGTTTTTGCTCGAATCATTAAAAATATGTACATTTCAATACTCAGATCCACAATAATAGTACAAATATTGCAATTGTTATATTATCAACCAAATCATCGTGCAAACTAGAATCAAGATTCAATATCAAAGTCCATTAAACAATTTGTGAAGTAGCGTTCACTTCCTATAGTAAAGTTTGAGAATCTATGAGTCCCTATAGGCGGAGTCGATTCTCTATTTTGCAATACATTGTTTGTTCAATTTATACCCTCCATCCTCCGGAGACTGGTCGCAAAGTCATGCACTCCGCAAAATACTACAAAGCACTTAACACCAGAATAAAAGGGCGAGTTTCCCTTAACAAGGCGACAATAATAACATTACCACGGTAGCCTTCTCCGAGGAAAACGAAATGAAGGTGAACGAACTCAAAATTGTTTCCTGAAATTGATTTGTTTTCAAATTAAATTTCTTGAATAACATAATACTGAGTGTTTTGGAAGTTGTCGTGGATTTTACATTTACATTTCAAAAGCGAAGCAGCGCTTACAAATAGGACTTGACCTGATTCATTGTTCATGCCTTAATAGTTTTTAATCATAATATTGAGAAAATAATAACTTAAAAATTGGACATTTAAAATATATGAAATTCAATGGTGATCTCTGCCTATCCCCATGGGAAAGAAGCGTGAGTATATCTATGTTTGTATGTATGAAAGTAATGCGGCTAATTCTGTATGCATGGGTAATTTAGAAAAAAGAAAATATAAAACATATAAAACCGATAATTTTTTTTTAACTTAAATGGGAAAAAATACAAATAATTCTCATTCTCTCTAATCTTAAACAGAACTGAATAAAAAAACCTTAATTTATAGCTGAAAGTAAGTTGTAGAAAGTAATCACATCATCATCACAGCTCATCCCCATAGAGAGACTCGAGTCTACCCTATGTTTGAGCGATTATACCTTACTCAACCACACTCGCTCAGTGCATAATGTTTGACTACCTACATACAGCTTTGAATTTTCTCTATCGAAGATATGCAAGTTACCTGACAATATTTCCCTTCAAAATAGGAGCATCAGATAAATGTAAATTTGAAATTGGAAAAACAAAAAACACGTTAGTACATAGTGGGGTCGATCCTGGATCTCTTGAATCACCCGATTGAAGGACCAGTGCTGAGACTACAGCGCTGACAACGATCAAAAAGTAAAAATGTTAGAGTTTATAGTTGGGGAGTAATGAGAAAGAGAAATGAAGAGTTGGTAAAACTAATATGAAACGGCTTGTAAACAGAAGATGCTGAGGACGTACTCTTAAAAACGATATTCGATATATCGTGGACTTCGTCGTGTCGTATCCTACTCTTAGTTACTATCGTTTAAAATAATTTTGACATAAGAAAGCCTCAAATGACAACGATGAATTGAATTTGACAGACAGAAAAGTAATACGATACGGTTTGGGGTGTCGTTGTAATTATCGTAAATTTTCAATTGTTTGCGACTGTGATATAAGCATTTATGTGTCGCCCGATACAACGTTCAGAGATAACACTATTATTTTAGTTTTTAATGTAATTTTTTACAGTTTATTTATATCGAACAACATCAAATCTCACTTCGCTTAAAAGAATAATAGAGCCATAACAAACTTTCTGTACTCTTTCACTGTAGCCACAGTGAGTATTCACAGGCGTCGCTGCAGACATTTGTAATTGCATTATAATGCAAAGCACATGCTCAGGCAGGCAAATTTTGGTTTCGCACAGGCCTGCATTATTAAATTAATTTAGATGTAAAGTTATTTTTCTGCTTGTACGTGTCAATAAATTCATTATTGATTTCTTACAGTGACAGATTTTTATTGCAATAACGAAATATTCGTTAAGCGAAGTTAATTTTGATTTTAACCTTCTAATCTAATAATAGGTGGGGTATTCTTCCTGAGCTTTAGTGGCGTTGTCATGTGGTCTCGACATTATTGTTGCCACTGAAGGTCTTTCCAATGCTTTACAACTTTTAGCAAAATAAACGCTATTTTTCAACATTTAAATGTACCCCATTCCATTGCAATTTGAGACCTCAACAGCGTCTACCACACAGGCAATACACAACAATGTGATTATTTATTCATAACTGCAAGCATTTATCCCGTAGGTGCAATGCTGGAAGATTCGTAAAATATAACATTTGACATGTAAATGTATTCACGACCCTCCAAAGAGCCTGCGAGAATAACACACGGTGATATATTGTGTGCGGCTCCGCTGAAAAATAAATGGCTATCTGGTACGAGTAATACTTAACTCTTTTGTGTTTTCTGTCATTTTAAATATTTCCGTCAGTTTAATTATTCTACTCCGAGGTAGAGCATTAATGAACTTACTCCTCAAACCTTATTTGTTATAGTTTTTATTTTATTTGTATTCAATAAAGTATTTCTCTATCTATCTATATACGCGATTATTCAAACGTGCAGCGTCATGACAAATGATTGCAACAATTTCAATCTCTTTCAAGAGATACGATATATCGTATATATCCTTAGAATAATCTATAGATTATTAAAATATACTTTCAGCGATTCTTCTCAGATCTTTATTTTAAATTCGTCACATTGCGTTCAGAAACACATCAAGCAGCGCTATTTCGCATATTTATTCGCAAGAGTTTATGCAAAAATAACGATTCTGCGCGACAACGCTAAATTAACTCTTTCCCATTAGCCCGACCGTCCCTTTGTGTGGTCATATAATATTTTTTAAATGACATTTTTTTAATAAACCAAAGATCGGGAATTATAATCATGATATTTTTTTAGATTACTGTCTAAAAATAACTTTTGACAAAAACACACACTGGATAATGACCATGACGATATAACATTGATTAAACGAGAAGAAATGTAGTATTGACGCGAGTTGAGTGCGATTAATGTAACTGACTGTGTATTACAAATAATATTAACACCATCTTTAATCAGGAGCTAAACTGAATAGAATCATTCATTCCTACTACCAACGCCGTCAAGGGACGACCTCTGTAGTTGAGTGGTTAGTACACCGGTTTCAAGGTGTCACCATCTCTGAGGTCTTGGGTTCGAATCCAGATGGGGACAGATGTTTATGTGATGAATGCATTTGTTCCTTAGCGATGGTTGTTAATATATATTTATATATGTATGTCTATCCGTTTCTCTAGATCCCATAACACAAGCCGTCGGAGTTTACTTTGTTTTGGGTTAATTGGTGTAAGTGAAAGAATTTAAAAAAAAAACGGTGGCACATATAATATAATTATTAAATACACGTTTATTTAATAAAATATAAAATTTTAATGTAAGTTTTAAAATAAAATGTCACAATAATAGTTAAAAATACATTAGCAACTAAAAATTGTTTAAAAATTACTAAATGTAAAAACAACTTAATAATTAATGAGTACCGCTTACTTTGTTTTGACTAAATATAAATATTAATGATCAGAATATAGTATCAATACATTTCCACGGCATCTTTAATCGCTTGCTAAAACACGCTCCTGTGGGAGCCAATTACTTTGACATTGAATAAATGTTACATATTTCTGGGCGGTCGAGAATAACAGCTCCGAATTCAGTTGAACGAATTTACTCGAACAAACGTGCGAAATAAAACAAGTATCAAAATATGCATGAACAATATACAGAATCAACATATTCCCCAGCATCCTCACTCGTTTGTCCAAAGAGTTCCTGTGGGAGTTAACCTTGATAAGTAATAGTATGAATGAACGCTGGAATATGTATTTCGAAAGAGTGATATCTAGCGCGAATTTGTCTTATATATTCCGTAGCGTTGGTAAATTAAGGCATTTTTTGATATGCAGAGAAATAAATATAAATATATATAGTAAACCTACACCAAATAGCCTAGTAAGGCTTAGTTAAAATGTAAGACTTCTGCAATCTGTAATAAATTGTAGCCTAAATATACATATATGTAAGAAAAAATAAAAGATTTTAATTTAATTCATAACCATAGGATTGTGTGAATTGTCCAAAATATGACGATAAGTGTAAAGTAAGTAGTAAATCTGCCATCTATGCAGACGAAGTCGCGGCACGAGCTAGTATATTTATAAATTGGAGCCTATGTGTCATTCTGATATATATATATATATATATATATAAACTACATTATTGTACAGTTCCATCTAGTAGTTTGCGTGTAAGAGTAACTAAAATCCATCCATAATTACAAATATTCGCGTTAATAATATTAGTGCTGATAAACTCGTCATCAAGAAGTCTTATGAATTAACTTCATGTTAACTTAATAAATGTTATAAATTTCATTAAAATCTTATATTTTTCCTGAGCTCCGCGTAGAATCTACCGAATTTCGAACTCTTAGACTCCCCTTTTAGACAATAATACTATACTGACTATACTGAACCACTAACACTTTCGAATATATTATATATCGATTATTATACACTATATATGTCCTTATTTTACTTTTTCATAAATATACTTAAATTTCCATAATAATTTTCTTTTCTTGTCGAAACAATCAAATTCTTTGTCGCGCTATTCTTGAAAATCGCGCAGATAAATAATTGCCTGAATCCTAAAATGGCCGCTAAATCCCCGAATTTTAATCAACAGTCACTTATTGACATTCAACGGCGGAACTGTCAAATTGAACTAATGACATTGCTAAGTTGGACGTGACGTTGCTTATTTTGATGATCGATTGTGATATAAAAATATATTCTTTATTTGAACATTTCAACTCAGAATTTCATAATACACTATTGTCGAATTACTTAAATTGTGCTTCTCCATCTCCTTGATAGCTCTTGCCAAATAAGCAAATAAGCCAACTTATTTATGTTTAAATTTAAATATATATTTAATCTATTTATGTGTTTGGATCTTTATAAACTTCTAGACCTGCTAGTACCTGCACCTCCCGTGAGTTCGTCTGAGCACCATTAGTTTTCGAGTAGCTTATATGAGCGTTTCATATATCTTTATAAATTATAATCTATGTGTTATTCTGATGTATATGCTATATAATCCGTCCAAATTTTCGCGTTTATAATATTAGTAAGATTTGCAGTACTGTTCTCGTAAATAAAAGAAATAGGAACCTTAAATTATTCAATAAAAGAACAACTAAATTTAACGCACTACACCACTTCACCCTTAATGCTCCAAATCTTAATTAAAAATTGACACCATAGGAAATTACCGACCAGTCCACGTATGGCTTTCGTGGGCTACTAAATGTCGAAACTGATACCTATAAACATTAATTCTACTCGTATGTCAACGCTATAGAGATCAGTTCACATTAACAGCAGCATCGTATTCGCCCATGGCAAGGTTGAATTCTCGGTAAAATATGGTATAGGTAAATTCGATTAGGCCCCGGTTTTCTAGGGCTGCCAACATGAAGATAAAACTGTAAAGAAAATGATCCTATGTGTTTGTAGTGTGTATTTTTGGTGTGCATTTATTTGTTTTGAAATAGTTGTTTTTTGAAGGCCGATTTTTCTTGTTCATATTTTTTTGAGTCTGAACTCTGAGACTGTACGCGACGTGATATTGGGTTATTAGTCCATTTTTCGCACACATATTTGATAAAAATTTACGACATACATGTCATTATTAAAACCACTAGTTTAAATAAGACCAGACGAGAAACATCAGCTTTCAAATAAAACAAAAATTCACTTAATAGTTCCGAGTTTAACAAATATAAAAATACAAACAGAGAACTTCCCCCTTCCCCCTTTTGAAATTGAATAGGAAAAGGAATTTCCATTCTGTAAATTCATTTGATAGTATCAAGAAAAACCATAATATCGATTCGTTCTCGAAAGATTTAACATTGTTACATTCGATCTAAAATTTTCGCGCGAACTCTATATTCCTCTGCATATCTCTACGCTTCATTTAATTGTAAATTTGCAAACATTATTCCTATATCCTAATACCGTTTTCGTATCATTTAATACATGTATTATAAGATATGTACTTGAACGTGTTCAGGTCATTGAACATTGCTTGTGGTTGAGTGAGACATTTTTTAAGATAATTCTAACTTTATATTCCGACTAAGCGATATGAGTTGATATATTTATTATTCCAAGTGTCACGGAGGTTATGTAGGGCTCCACGCGACCAGAGTGGTGTGATCACGTGACCTACCAACTAAACTCAGCCTGTGCCTAAGTTCTAAGAACCATATAGGCATATCGTAAGGGTTCGCCCCTCGGGAGAGGCGTAAAAGGCGTAAAAGGAATCCAAAGTGGCGCCGGCGTTATAATGAGGACCAATGTTTGATGTTGATTTGAAGATATTACATTCTAAAATGTAAATATTTGTTTTCCCGTATAAATTGTAAACACATATGTACGTTGTATGGTAACGACATAATTTGCTATTACTTTTGATAAAGCTGATAAGTTTCCTTCACCCATTCTTCTTATCAGATAAAAAATATGTCCTGAATATGTAGGAAAAAAAATTTGGACTATTCAAAAGAGCTTTCTGTAAAGTCATATTTCAATAAAGTTAATTTTGATTTAGATTTTGATTCGTAAAGAAGTCAAGTTTGATAATTTGTGAAACTTGTTTAATTTTAATGAGTAATAAGGACCACTAAGAGCGTCGGTGACGCTGTCTACGAACTAGATAATTCGCAGAGCCCAAAGTCGAGTCTGGCATGTACCAATGTGTTTTTGGTTTTTCAAATCTCATATGTACATTTATCTGACTCCCTTACAGTGAAGGATAATATCGTGAGGCAACCTGCATACACCTGCGAAGAATTTCAAAGGAGTATGAAGTAGTTATCCGCACTGGGCCAGTGTGGTTGACTAAGGCCAAATCGGTCTAACATAGGATAAGCCCGTGGGTAACATAGGGTCCCTCGATGAGGACGTATATGGACTGTGATGAACAAAGACTATGTTGTGCCACCGCTCAATTTCTTCCCGTGGAAGGTCTAACAAAGAAAATACGGCAACTACTTCCTCTATAATAAACTTGTGTGAAGTATTTTGGCAAAGTTTAGTTAACATTATAAATGGATTCCTGGGAACCTTTAAAGATTATTTAGAAAACTATATTGGAAAGAGTTAATTCAACAAATTTCACATGAGTTGAAATAAAGACATGAAATTGCAGGTAAACTTTTCAAGGGTGGAAATCCCCCCTTGAAATCTACATTCACTCAAAAATAGCTCAATAATAATAGTTAATATGCAATCATCAATTGCTTCAATTTCAGCTTGGTGACTAAGATCTGTAAAAAATCGCCCCACGACCCAAAGCTCAACTAGAAAACTTATGTAGCTTCGTCTACACATAAATAATTGCAACACTTTTCCAACATTACAATTAACTTTAGCTTATGTAACTGATATATAATAGCTTTTTATATATTTTTGTTGACTTGACATCCTAGTTTGCAAAGCAAATCCAATAAAATCATTTTGTTGTTATTGTATAGGAACATATAAAGGGTGGGAAAGCAAATGTCATTAAAGCACACACTTTTTTGCTATGTTGAAATGGTAAAATATGATATTTAAATAGAAAGTTCAAAATTGAACATTTTGACAAACAAGTAACTGTATTAAAATACAACATTCAACGTTTTGTAAAATACATAGAAGTTCCACTATTATAAAATAGAGTAAGTGATGTCTTTGATTCAATGTGCGTATAAAGAAACGGAACGGAAATATAGATTTTTAGTTAGATGTGATTTTAATATTCATTGCGATGAGCCTTGGGGTATTGTTTTAATAATTTATATATCTAAATGTAAAAGAAAAGGGATCAAAGGAGAAGTTAAGAAGAAAAGGTTAGTCCTATTCACAATTTTAGTTCACATACCTACCTAAAACATTGAAGCGATCCTTGCTATTATTAATATGAATTCATTTATCAATATAGGAAATATTGCGTCAATTAGTTGTCCAGTTAATTAATATATTAAAGAATAAATCTACAAAATTGACAGTTAATGATTTAAAAATATGTTGTGACTAAGTTATTAAATAGTTATTTAAATAGATTAGTCATAACACCATCGCTCATATTTGAAACTTGATAATTATAGCGCAATAGAAAATATATATGTCTGCATAACTTTTTAACACGTTGAACGCCGTATGAAAAATATAGATTTTACGTACAGGCCGCAGGGCTCACCACTGAGCCTTTTCATACTGTGCCGTTCAGGCCACGGGGGTCATCTGTGAGCCGTGCGATGGCTCCAACGAACACGCTTGCTACAAGCCACAGATTGAAGTTATCATACAAAACGTACATAGAAATGAGCCGTGTAGCCCTATTGCATAACCGGATGGCGTGGTCATCAAATACTACAAAAACTTGTAAGATTTTTTTGAGATTGTAAGGGTCGTCTTAAATATATCCTCTTGAGTTAACACAAAGTTTTCGAAATCATCCATATTCGCATTAGAAGTGTAACGTTATCGTACGATGACGCAACGTGCGATACTAGCTGGCTGCAACTGCAATTGAGCGACGCAAGCGCGGGCGCGGGCGGGTGGGCGACGGTGTGCCCCCGCGGCGCCCGCCAACGGAAATTCAGTATTCCGTTATAAGAGGCCACGGGACCCACCGGTGAGCCTTTTGTTATATCACGAAAACTGAACGGTAAAAATCGATAATTTTCATTTTTTATACATATTTCCGCATTTTATAAACATTGAGATGAAAATCTGAAGTTGACAAAAATATGCGATTTTATGATTTCGGCATAGCTCAAACGGAACAGTACACTAGGCTCACCGG
This sequence comes from Scirpophaga incertulas, assembly GCA_036419045.1. Classification (NCBI taxonomy): domain Eukaryota; kingdom Metazoa; phylum Arthropoda; class Insecta; order Lepidoptera; family Crambidae; genus Scirpophaga; species Scirpophaga incertulas. Next base: position 21,602,936 of record CM071631.1, on the reverse strand, counting down.
TGGGCCATAAAGCGTTCAACGTGTTAACCCTTCAGTACAGGTTTTAGATACAATTAAATCTCCGAATTAAGATATTTTTAAACTACATAATGAAAATCTTAAATAATACCTTCTTGTTGTTTTACGTCAGAATTTTGTACATTATTAACTATATCTTTATATCAACTAATTTTCTTGCCTTCAAAACTATGTTGTTACATAGTTTAATGTCTATTACGTGTATGTAAAAATTTCGTAAAGTTTGCTCTCTCGGTTATAAGAAATAAGGAAAACTTTAGTATGTAATAAGCCATATTCTTTGAAATTTCTCCATATAAAATCATAAATTCATGCTTTAGCCTCTATCAATTAATTTTGACCTCCCTCTGGGCCAACTTGAATCAAATCCAGTATATTCACATAAAGTAATAAAAACAAAACATACTCTCTCTCAAAGACACCTTTAAGATTACTATTTTTTATTTCTAAATTAATCATAAAATAAAATAGAGTAAAAAAGCTCATTATAACAAAATTATACAAACAATATAATATAAGCTTTCATCTATTATTTTTCATAAATTTTTTGCATATGTTGTTTGCATCAAAACGTACGTTATTTACTTTTATCAAGGCTCAAGACTCTGTACCAAATTTTATATATTTTATATTTATAATAGTCGGCATTGCATTATTAATTATTTATCTTCTTTAACTTTATCAATGTTAATATCCCAATTCATAAATGACTTAAAAAATAATGTATTTCAACAAGAAAACGAAATAGATTTCGTTTGTTTTTCCCAACCTAGTGAAAACTACTAAAAAAGAGTAACATTATATTATACTAGCACAAAAATACCTCAACCCATCTTATTTCCATAATATATCGCAAGTGTTAACCCTACAGTCCCTATCAGTTGACCCCTGCCCGAGGGCGATCCCGCTTACTGTACGATTTACCTGTGGCCAGCACACGGCAAATAGTTGGGGTGCCGATGGGACGCTTTCTATACTTACCTCATTACGTTACGTATTCTCCTGTAATACAATATGAGGTTTTATTGGCAACTCTTCCAATCGTCTAACAGTGCTAACTACAAAAACAACTCTCAGTGTAGCTGGCATGAGTTTACATTCGTTTGCAAATGATATCGAAGGCATAAACTAAAAAAAAAAAATTGAAAACTTTGCATAGCGCCTCTAGCGGTAAGGTAATGAAGTAAAATTGTAGTAATTTTAGGTTAATATCTATCGATAACGATAACAAACTTATGGTAGAGCCACAGGTTGGCCAACTGAACCCAAAAATAAGTAGCAATTTGGCAATGTGGCCATCAGCCGTTGTAACATGAGCACCAAAATACTATATAATAAAGTAAACCGCGCTTATTGTTAAAATACTATAGATTTTCATTACAACATACTTAATCAAGTTAAATAAAGCTAAAAATTTAATCAAATATAATAAATACTACCTAAATATATAAATCTTATATATAAAAATGAATCGCAAAAGGTGTTGGTAAGCGCATAACTCAACAACGCCTGGACCGATTTGGCCAATTCTTTTTTAATGTTTGTTGAAGTTCAAGGATTGGTTTCTGGGGTTTTTTCGAATAATTATCGGAAACCCCCTAAAAACAGCCCTGTTTTCCCATACAAACGTTTCATAACTAAAACGTATAGTCAATTTGAGCTTTATTGTTATTGTATAAAGTTCATATTGCAAGCACTCACTGTTGTCTAAGCAATGTAGGTGTGTTCCTAACCTCAAAGAGTCAATTTGCGTTTTATTAACGCTATATATAGTTGAAATTCATTCATATCAGTCAAAACAGTGTGCGTGTGTGCGTTAGAGCACAGAATACATCGTTGGAGGATTTAATGTCACGTTCCAAAGTTAAATAGTTTTAAATGCTTATATATGTTTACTTCGATCATATATTTCTGTAGATACACAATTCCATAGAAAATCAAACAAAATATCGACCCCGCGTCTATACATAGAAGAATAGATGTATATTATAGTACCAATTTTGAAAAAAGTTCTAAAGTGTCATATAATTTAAGCCAATTTAAATCTTAAGTAACGTAATGAAGTATGAAAATAAATCCTTGTTAAGGTCGTTACATATTATCTTCTGGTTTCGATGATATAATGATGCCGTGGAATCAGAAATGAACAATACATATTTGAAAACAAATATATTGGATAATAAGCCCTTAGTCTGTTGCAATTAAGCACAAATTCATTTCATATAATAATGCTCCTACGTTCCATTTGACTCCGAATATTGTGCTCGCGTCTTATCGCATCCTACTTGAACATAGACAGCAGTGGAGATGCTTAGTTTTTTTTTACACTTATCTTAACAGTACGGAAACTTTTTAAATTTTAAACATAAACCAAGAAGTATTGTTACAAGTTCAGCTTCCGGCACGCCGCCCCGCTAAATCATAAATTGTATCTATACTAATCAATATTCCTCCATATATTAATCAATTATCACATAATTATTTTATTATAAATTATTAATAAATTATAAAACTAATCTAAAGCCAATACTGACAGCCGTAATCAAATTTTTAATCATAATCTAATATACTGAAAATGCCACTTCCGGTTTACGGAACCTAATTTAATTTTAAAAATCAATACAATGTTTAATTATATAATTTTACTGCTTAGTAATAATTTTGATGCAAATTAATAACTATTGTTGTATTGCATTGTATTAATATTGTTATAAATCGATTAATAAGTTGCTTGTGTAAAATTATAAAAGCCAGTGTCCGCCATTTTTAGAGCATTATTAAACTGCCTGCTGATAACATAACATCGCAACGTTTATTTATCCCTGTGCCGTGTACAGTATGTAGAATTAGGTGCTAAGGAAAGTACAGACTTTATTAAGACAGGGTTTCTCAACCTTTATTTTGCAGAGCCTTACAAACAAAGAAAGCGAAAAACTAAAAAAAAGAAATAAAATCACAAAAAATGGTATAGGCGACTCCATCATTCCACTGACCTTTTTCTGAAACATTAGCTCTGTGCTATTTTTTCCTATGAGTGAGCCACTCGAGACAGAAAGAGATAGATGCGATGCGTTGCGCATCGTGGCATGGTACGCAAGCGTTTTAAATTGATATTTTAGTAATACATAATATGAATAAAAGTGTTTTACTCATAAAAAATGCGCTAATAAATTAAGATAAAGATATACTTATTGGAAGTATGACATTCCATCCTTCTTTTGCACTTTACGTGTGTCATTTTTACAAGTATAAACTACGCATTTCGGCATCGCTGACGTTATCAATCGCGCGCGGCCACCGAATGAATGAGAGCGAAACAAGGCACATTTACTGATTGTGCCTTGTTTCGCCGGTGCCACTTTTTAGACGGTAACTGTGTATCTACAGAAATATATGATCGAAGTATGTTTAAATTATTTTTTATTCACAACGCCCAGCCACTAGAGTTACAGGAAAAAGTTTTGCCCTGACTATAAAATAAGTAGGAACAAAAAACAGCCACTTTACAAATCTTTTTGAAAAGATAGTCTAACAGTCCGTCGCTATTGGATCGTGTGCTTAAAATAGTGGTAGCATTCAGTCATCCGTTGCTTGAACCCGACGAGCTGAAAATTCTTTGAAACAATAATTTTCATTTTCTTTTCGTTCATTTTAACTATTAAAACATATTAATGAACTGTTAAAGCTATAGGTAAAAGTGTTAAAATTGCTACTCGATATACGGCTTTATCATATCGCGTTTTGACAGTTCACTGGATGTATCGTGTTTCGTCTTTAGCCGCGTGATATAGGGTAGATTGCACGCAAAATAAATCTGCATGTCCATTTGGTGAATTTGCATGAAAGTTACCTATTTGCATTGTTTATTTTATTTATTTACTACTAATACTACTCATTTAACGTTGGAAACTTATCTATTCGGATAATTAAAAGAAATATCCAAAGACTTTGATTGTATAGGAAAGAGAATGTACCTAGTTGACTCAGAATTGATATTACTCACAATGGAATTGAGGCTACGAAAGTCAGTCCGACATGAAACCGAAAAAACTTTTGGCACGTTTCATCGACGCCTCCTTCGCTAACGAATAAGGAAAGCTGTGAGTTGCAATATCGAATTCGGTGGCAATTTCAACGTGGCTTATGTCAAAGTCTCCTTCGGTTTTTCTCGAGGCGCTTAGGGTTATAGGGCGTACACACATCGGAGCAGCTTAATAATTGTCTTTAATCATTAAGTTTTATTTGGGAAGATATTTATCAATAGTAAATATTGCTATTTTCCAACGTATTTTTAAATAAGCATTATACATATTTTACACACATTTCAAAAGACAATAAAACTGATTACGTAATTTGCGTTACCAGAAATTTTTTTTCATACAATTATACATACATTCATATACTCATGCCTCTTTTCCTATAGGGGGTAGGCAGATATCACAGTTTTCCCATTGCTACGATCCAAACATCGCCTCAACTTCCTATTATACTTTCATGCATACTCGTCAGTTATGGGTACTCTGGGGTTTAAAAGATAATGAAACAAATTAATCGTTTCATTAATTGATTCGATTAACCTCGTTTTTTATTAGCAGGAACATTACATATTAAAATAAAACTATTCAAAATTCAGTTGTGTGGCTTCTATGTTTTTTATAAGTTATTTTATTGTAGTATTTTGTGTCGGGGGTATTTTAATTTTTTAATTTTATACTTTTTAAAGGTAAACTTACTTATAATATCTCTGGTTAAGTTGTAAATACATAGGTTCTTGTCGATTTCAAACATAAGTTAAGATTACATTTTAAGGTCAATCTACACAGACACACAGACAGACAGACACACACACAGACAGACAGACAGACACGTCAAACTTATAAAAGTTGTTGTTTTGTGATGTACATGTCATAACCTTTCATTTGATACCCCACTTGAGCATATTTGCAGACATTCGGTTTTCTTCCCCGATTTTCATCAAACATGTCTAATAACACTCGCCCGTAAAACACCTTTAATACAAAAAAAACAACTAAATTGAAATCGGTTCATTTGTTCGGGAGTTATGATGCCACAGACAGACACGTCAAACTTATAACACCCCTCTTTTTTCGTCGGGCGTTAAAAATATAAAATACCTATGGTCCTTTGTTTCTATAAACTATGAAAATACATAAATTGTGTCTATAAAAAATAATACGCAATCAATCGATTATTCAATGTTAATCTAAAGATAAATATTGTAATAATATAAATGTCTGTATGCATTAGCCCTAAATCGAGTAGCCTGAAGCTATTGGTGATTCTCATCCCAATTGAGACATGTTCGCACTATTTAGCGAGATAGCGCTAAAAAGTTCCCACGCTTGACTGGCCCACTTTGAAGTTCTTGTTGATAAGGTGGCAAGGAACAATGGCTTTTGTTGAACAGGCTTTATAAAATGTCCACATTAATGTATAAGGCACTCTTTGTCAAAACTACCAAACGTTTTAAAATACTAATAGTTTTATCACTGTAGCGTTCGTACACTATTGCATTTGATAAATTATGAAAAGATAAGGATAGGATGGGATAGGATGTTCGTAAAAATAGTTTTAAAAAATTCTTTTTTTATTTCATTATTAATTAGAACCAACATTTCTACTTTGTAAACGAAACCAATGTGAGATTTTCTGTATAACATATTAAAGTTTTCAATACAGCGCACAGAAGGTTTTTATGCTTAAATTGAAGCTACATTTATAAATATCCGTGAATTATGAACTTATAGATATATTTTGCATTAATTGAAAATTCTACTTGTTTACGCTACAGATTACAACGATATCTCGTAACGTATTAAATATATGTTTTGAAACATCACATAGAATTAAAAAGATAAAGATTGTTTCATGACATAATTTTGACACATCTTCGAACAAAGGCGCCATTTGCATTACGTCATAATTTAGTTTTTAATTGGTTGTCATAAAATCGCTCATTCCAAAACAATTTCAATCCAATTGCGTAACTAATATGGACCTGTTAAACAATCCAATTACAATCTAATCTAGATCTAATTTCAAGAGTCACATTGCAGGTCTCGCCTTAGTAAAAGACAAAGATAACCATTAAATAATTTTTAATATAGGTTGACCTCATTTATTTGTCATGATTGTTTATGCTGTTACTTTAATTATGTTTTTAACAGATAAATAAATAAAAAAGTCGCTACTTTTGTACAGTTAAAAGAGATGGTGATATTGAACTCATATAACGCTATACCTTTCTAACTGTAGGTACTCAAGCAGAGAGTTTAGTTCAAGTTTGATTAAAATGCGTTGAAAGTATCAAAGTAAGCTTTCCTAACGTCATTTGAACGTGTTTTATGTTGTTTTGATTATTTTTTTGAGCATGAGTGCGTTTGACAACGATCTCACCTGATGTAAAGTGAAGATATTGCCTAAAGTGGAACACGCAAACACAAATAGTACCTATTTACTCTTGCCTTGAAAATCCCTATATTATAGGAATCGGGGAACAAAGACGCAGGTAGGGAATTCCATTCCTTGGCGGTTCGCATAATGAAGGACGAAGCGAACCAAGAGCTACGAAGAGGTGGAATGTCGACCACATACGTATGGAGTTCCTGGCCGCGTCTCGTCGTCCGATGGTGGATTACCATTACCATTATATAAACCATTTGTACGGAATTATATTTATCTATCGATGTCGGAAATAGCACATCAAAATGTTCCTTTCCGCCCGCCATTTTGATGAAACATAACATGCGTGAGTCGTTAGCATAATATTATGCGTTACAACTGAAATTTTCACCGCGTAATATTAGTAATTCGGTATGTATTTCTGACATAAACGCAGGTAATCAGCAATGAATGGAGCTCGTTAAGTTGTTGGTGAAGCTTGCTTTCACAATTATATATAATGTAGTTAACGGTACATCGCACAGATTGAAAAACAATAGTGTTTTGATTATAATATCCTAATCGTGTGTCCATGTAATAGGAGGCCTACAAATGTTGCGGTGTCCGGCATATGCCTACTACTCCAGAACCTTTCCGCCCTAACAGCCGTCAGTTCTGCGAGCCTATACCCGTAGCAGGGTATACGCTAGGGTACGGTCAGCGTTACGTGGCAGTGAGTAGGCCACGTAACGCTGACAATAGGGTAGATGACTACAACTGAATATGCCTATTTTTATTATATAGTTATCAAAGTTGAGCAATATCTATCTCATGAACGTAAGTCAAAATATAAATACAATCATTTTTTACAAAATTCTAATGAAACTAATACCTTTCTAACTTCCTCACATTAAATGTAACATTATTTAATACAGAAAGCATATATATAAACGTAAAAATAACAAAGTTATTGGCAATTTTGTTTATACGCTCATACAAATTAGGCGACTTTTGTAAATTATGATGTCACGATTGCAGTGTACTTTGTATAGAGTGTATTCGAGCGACCCGCGACGACGGCGCGCCGCAAGCATGGCGCTGTATCTTTAAAAGTAATAATCGCAGATACGTCGTTACTTCTACAATATTTTTCATCTAAAAGAGAACTGTTATTATGTATAGAATAAAAAAAAATATCATCCACCCAATTCTTCGGGTTGTGTCGGAGACTGTTTTTTCTGCCGATTTTAGTAATAACTGACACGATCATGCAGAGAAACTCCGAGCCTCCTTATAAGACCAATTATGAGTGACCAGGTTTAAGTTCCATATGTCATCACTAGCGACATAATCGGAGACTATGGTTTTGAGGCAGTTGACGAAAATATGCAGCGTAGTTTCCGTACTATCCGACTAAGAAAACTACTTTTTCGCATTAAATTCCTCATATATACACCCACTCAGAGAGTTATCACTACTGTAATTTCTTTCGGAACACATACCCCTCGTGTAATCTCCTGTCTCTCTCTACCCAGCAATGTCAACAACCTGAGGTCACCGATTAGTGGCCGTGTGCTTGAAGTCTTCCAAGTGCTGTTACTTACGACGTAAATTAACTCGATATCCTGTCAGAGAATTAATGGAATAGGAATCATAAGAATTATACTTCGCACAACAGAGTAGCTGCGAAAAGTAATCGACCCCATAGCCAATCTGACTCCGGATATAGATCATTGCAAATAACCTGATAAAGACGTGTCGATAATCATAATGGATTGATACTGGGTAATGGATGGACGCTTGTTACTCTTTCACGTAAAAACTACTGAATTGATTTTAATGAAACTTTACAAAAATATAGATGATACGTTAGAATAATATAATGGCTATAATTTATAGAAATATGCGCCACGCTACTATAGCTACTCGAAATACTAATCCTGTGCAGACGAAGTCGCGGGCACCACCTAGCCTATTATAATAGAAACTATATTGAATAATAAAAAAAGTGAAGTGAGTTTTTTTCCTCAGGAGAGTAAGGCTGAGAATCCATCACAAAGAGCACGAAACGTGCCCAGGGTACCCCCGCAACGGCAGGTGTCACGGAGGTTATGTCGGACTCCACGCGGCTAGAGCAGTCTGACCACCTACCGACTAAACTCAGCCTGGGCCTAAATTCTAAGAACCATATAGCCAAATCGTGAGGGCGACCGCCCTTTAGGAGAGGGGCGATGCAGCGCAGGCCAATAAAACGTGGCCAAAGCGCTTGAAGAGGGGCGGGAGGGCAAAGTGGCGCCGGCCTTATCGTGAAGGAACCTAGTCAAGTCGATGCTGAAGGCTGCCGAACTAAGGGATCATGGAGAGTTTGGCGGCGCAGATACTATTATACCGATACATATGAAGTAGTGTGGTAAGAAGGGAAAATTGCGGTTAAAATTAATGCAGGCATTGACAAATATAAACACCTCATGCCCAAATGTAATAAATAAATTATCAAATACGTAAATATTCATGTAATTCTCTGAATAAAAGTGACTAAATAAAACAGCACAATATACCTAAAGTAATGGAGTTTCGATATTAAACAAATATTTGTACACAGTTATTGTATAACTTTATCCAGATCAAGTTTTGTATCTGCTACGGGTTATATATTGTTATGTTCAAGTGAGGGTTTCGACGTAGAAATTAAATATTTACCTAATCGACCGGCCTCTGCCCTTTTTATTATGAAAATATAGATGAATGAACGTTCCATTAGGAATTCGGCCTCTTATATACCTACAAAGTCCCTTCGGGCCCTTATTTTGGAAAGCTATCGGTATTTGTAAGTAAATAAATAATAGGGTACATTGCAAAAATGTTTGTTTGCATAGAAAAATTCTAATCTGTAACAATATAAGTTACGCGGCATATTCTCAGCCTTTTTTCCGTAGTGCCTCAGGATAACTGCAGATATTCCTGAGTGTTACCCTTAACTACATATGAAGCAAAACCAGGAAAGACGCCCCAAATAACAAAAAGTGCTATGCTCACAATTTCTTTTGAATTATTTTAGAAGCAATGGTAAAGTCTCCAGAAGAACTGTCTCCAGAGTCACTGACATAGCCTAAGGAATTGTAACCTTGGGTGACAGTGAGCCGGACGAGTGGCAGGATTTGTTAGGAACTGCAACCTACGTCGAAGGAAAATACTGGATACTAGCAGTGGAGAACCAACCGCTTGAATGATAATGGTAAATATATATGTACATGTATAGGTATAAACATATATATATATATATTAGTTAATATTTTACTTCTATTCTCCCCGAAAGGTTTTAAGGTACCCGCGACATCATCTGCACAGGATTAGTATTTTGAGTAGCTTATATTAGCGTAGCGACTATCTTTATAAACTGTAACCTATGTGTTTCTTCTGATGTATAAGTTATATTACTGTAAAGTTACGTTAAAATCCATTCAGTAGTTTTTACGCGAAAGAGTAACACACATCCATCCATACTTACAAACTTTCGCGTTTAGGGAGGTATGTTGTTAGAAGTCATTAGTTTTGTATGGACACATTGTTTATGGAAGTAGCGTGACTGAGTTCAATTGTTTTTTATTAACATTAAATGTTAGAGACCTTCTGTTTACTTTATTCATGTCTATGTTTCCTTATTTCGGAAAGCAATTAAGTAAAAGACTCGTTGATTTAAGTGATTAAGTGTACCTTTAATTGGATTGGGTTATAAAAAATGGAATACGCCCTGTTCACTAACTGAGTTATTCTACAATCTGTATTAATTTAGAATTAGTAAAAATAGTTTGTTATAGTATTAGTTTTTTTATTTTACGATAGCCTCGTAGTTTATAACATATAAAGATATGTGTGAATTGTCCAAATTTGTTTTGGTCCAACATCTCAATATTGTCAGGCTGTTATATTTTTCAAATGCGACCCATAAATTATTTAGTTGATTATGTCATAATGTTACGTTTCTTTCTGCACTACACTATTTTAAATGCTAATCCTGCACAAACGAAGCCACGGGCACCAGCTAGTACATAATAATAATACCTTTAAATCAGACAAAGTCCATACATTTTATGTGTTATTAACAATTTAAATACTTATAAAACTAGTTGTTAGTAAAACCTATCAGCAAACCTACCCAATGCTTTTGTATAGGGCAGTCAAACCTATCAACTATAACCTTTAGAATGCTATTGGAACTATTACGTGACCTTGGCAGCAAGGATGCCGCTTTTTTGCCATCCGATCCGATTGAAGCCATCCGTACGAGTATCAGCGAACATCCCTGAAGCGCTACATAGCCACGGCAGAAGCAACAGCATTCTAAAGGCATTGTTATACTGAACACGCAAAGCATTGTAGGCCCGCATAATAATAAAGAAGAAAACTCCTAATATTTAGTGGACTCGCCATGTAGGTGGAGACTCCAATGCTATACAGAAAGGGCAGTTAAAAGCAGACTTGTGAACCAGGTGTATGTTTAAACCTAACCAAGCAAGCAGAGATCTTTTAACAAGCTAGAACTAAGATAAAAAAAGAAATGAGTATTGAAAACCATTATCCACATTAACGGTATCCGAGATACGGTAAAATCAACTTTAAGGAATTCACGAATGAAGAAGAGAAGAATCAAACACAACAGAAATGTTTAATACATCCCTACTAATATTATAAATGCAAAAGTTTATACCTAAGTATGAATGGATTTTTGTTAGTCTTTTACGTAAAAACTACTGAAACTTTACAATAATATGGTTTATACATCAGAATGACACATAGGCTACTATTTATAAAGACAATAGCTGGCTCCCGCGACTTCGTCTGCGCAGGATTAATATTTCGAGTAGCTTATATTAGCGTGGCGTAAAAAAGACATTTCAAATGCGACACAAAAATTAATTATGTGATAATTGTAAGATCATAATTCATAATATTAGCTATTTTTTTACACCAAGCTACCTGAAGCACTAATCCTGCGCAGACGAAGGCGCGCGCACCAGCCATTATTAGAATAAATATGGTGTGGTAAACTAATTCTTTCTCTTTTTTGCATCAGTATACAGTGTAATGACAATGATACAGATGTCAGAGTGTAATTATTTTACTACTTTAAGGATTCAATAAGATTATAATTGTGAAAATCAAAAACAAAATTTTACAATAGCTATAATTTAATACTAAATGCAATGATGAAAACAGCGGATAATGGATGCTGAACAGTGCAGCACCAATCTGTGTGAATATCCTTGAAGACGGCCTATGTCTAACAGTGGGCATGTGCGGCGGAAATGATATTAATTATGATCGTTAAAATATACATCATATCACATAATGTTTGCTCTAACAAATTGACAGTAGTGTTTGTAGAGTTCGTAATTTTTGTCTTGAAGAAGTTAAATTATATATTATACATATAATCAAAATCAAACATATTTTTTTCAATTAGGATATTTACAATCACTTTTGCATATAAGAAGATAATACGCCATTAGTTCTCAAGTCTACGCCGGGCGACCTTGTACTGGAAAGAACCAACAAAAAAAACAGCAACGGATATTTTTTCCTCCCTGCTGTATCTTTAGAGTCGTTAATTAGAAGATGGCCTCAAATAAATAATCTGATCCCGACGTTATCCCGATTTAGATTATATCTATATAGACGTAACTATTGAGTTATTAAAATTAGACCCAAGCATTCTTATCATTTAAATAATCCTTAACCGTGTTCCTTTTTTCATAAGAATATTTTAGACAAAATAATTTAGTTATATTTAGTTTTTTGACGTGTGAATCATGGCGATAGCAAAAACTTTGCATAGATTTTCAGGATCATGGCTCCACCTTAAACTTAGTCCATGATATAATCCCGCCGGTTCCTGCTCCATTAATCACCGACCCCGCGCCATAATTCATCATATTTGACCCGTCCCTGATGTATTTACGCTTTTTCCTGGCACTTACTATGGCCGGCGTTTTTAAAACTGCCATTTCCTGACCTTGAGCGATACTATTTTATAGAAAGTTGGGTAAACTGTTTGATTAATTGAACTTTTTATGCTTTTAAATGGAAAAGCACATTTTCAACGCTGGTCTCAGTCTCACTGGCAAGGATTTTTTCTTCTTCAAATAACTAAACTAATACCTAAATATAAATTCACCTTTAGTCTCACTTAAAAAATTAAAATTTATTGACATAAACGTTCATGACAAAAAAAAATAAACTAAGCTTCTGCTTGTCAAACGCTAATAATCTCGAAAAAAGGAAATAATTTTATGTTTGATCTTTTTTTGTCCATCCCATTCAGCAGTAATACAGCAGACCAGATTATATAACTAGGTGTGGGTGTGTGTACTGTTGTACACACACACAACGTAAAACGGCACATAACTGGAGCAGTAATCATATCTAAATCTAAGGATAATAAACTACAGGTAGCAATATAAAACTTAATAGTCACATATTAAATAATTTACGCCCTGGTTTTGATTTTTTAATTAGTATTAATATTAAATTATTTATTATTATATAGGTAGATATAAATAATATCTGAAACAAAGATTTAATAATTATAATTGTATTTTTATGCTATGGTAGCAAAAAGATATCGCCTGACGGAAATAAATATTATACTCGTATACTCACTTTTAAGCTTTTCTCAACATGGATTACAAATACACGTTGATAAGGAAATTTTGTTCCGGCTGCTAAAGCGTTCGACAAACGTATTATGTGCTAAGTACAAAGCACTTTGTATACGAGACGCCCTGTACGAAATCCGTTACATTCTCTTTCTTTATAGTTATTTATCTATTTTTATATATAGATAAGTTTAGAATTATTTATCTCTTTGTTTCTTAAGATTAGTTTATTTTTAGAATTGGGTTGTTTGTTTCCAGATTAAATCATGATTTTTCTATTATATATAGGTACCTATATGTTATAATGAGATATTTATGTTGTTATAAAGATAGATTCATAGATCATATAGTTTCATTTTGTTTTTAAGTAGTATTATATTATCAGTGCTTAAATAATATTGTCCTGCATGTCCGCTGTAAGGACACAATGATTTTACTGTGTGTAACATATTTGTGTTGTGCTTAAAACTAGTTGCACCCACGACTTCGTCCGCGTAGATACGTATTTTTAGGTAGCATTTTTAATGACTGAGAGTGTTATAAGAGAAGACAAAAATTATCAGAAAGCTTCGAACTGCTAAGCTATGGGGAGTTACACGTGTTATTGTGAGTCAACCATATAAGACAGACATATACTGTCGTGAGATATTTTTTAGATAATTTTAAAAAGAACATTTCCGTTATACACTATTTCTGTGTAGCTTTAACCATTAAGGTTGCACACGCGAACCAGCTCAGGAGTATAAAAAATATTTGTAACAAGTTTTGTTAAAATCTTTCGAGTAGTTTTGTTTGTATAACGGTTATACAGATAGACAATAATTTTACAAATTGCCATTTTTAGCATCGGCATCGATCCGTAATCACCCGTGATACTCGTAGTTATTTTGGATATATATGTCATGTACAGAATTGGCCTCTCTACAGATTTATTATAAGTATAGATAAAGAGTTCTTTGTATATTATAATTTCTGTATAAAACAGTCGCAATACATCAGTTCCTGTTAACTCGTGTTCTTATTTATTCCACTTTTCTTCTGATAGTCAGATAAATATTTTCCATATAGAAAGTTATTAGTAGGTAATATATAGTATACCATAAGTTGTGTATTACCTCAAGTATTACCTAAAGTCAAAACCTAAATCCGCTGTTGCTCGCCGATTAGGCTCCCCCACAGCACCAGCGTTGAGGTGGTAGCTTTCTGCCACCGCCACCTTCACTTTTTACCGCCTTAACAATGTGCTGATACCTGGCTGGTGACACGCTGCGCTTTACCTTACTAATATAACGAGTATAAACGCGAAAGTTTGTGTGGATGGATGTATGTTACTCGTTCAAGTAAAAACTGAATGGATTTTAATGAAACTTTACAGTAATACGAGTATAACTCATACATCAAAATAACACATAAGCTTAGAATTTATAAAGATAGTAACTGGTGATCACGACTTCGTCTGCACAGATGATAGATTATTTCCTACTTGACACTTATCGTCATATTTTGGACAATTCACACAATATTTTTTATTTTGTTCCCCTGAGGAAAATGCATTAAATAGCATATCCCGGCTGTGGCGAGCCGGCGGTTATATGGGGCTCTCCTCCCAGAATTGGGAGGCCTACCCACTAAAAACCTCAGGAATGGCCTTCCTCAGGTATTTAGGGAGCCCCCGGGAAAGCCAAGCGACTTCCGGGACTTATTTTGTTTTATATGTCGTTATTAAATAAAGTTGTTTCTTTCTTTTTCCATTTCATCAATTGTAAATCCGTTTAAAAATAGGAAACTGTTGGCGAACCGTTAAATGTACGTTCTGTGTCAACTACAAAACAGATCAACCCACCTGTGCTCTGTAAAGATGTTCCCACCATTGTAACGAAGAAAGATGACCTGACCGATCCAGCCCAAATGTGACAGTGAAGAGGGCCAATTGATACGAGATTAATGCGGTTTAAACGAGGTCCTACTGGTTCCTTTAGAGTACATTGTAGTACACAGGTCCAACACACAAAAGGTAAGAGTGTATCGTATTTCTCCACGTAGATATATCGTAAACATCAAAGATTCTTACAATATATTAAAAAAAAGCGATACAAAAGTATACTTTATACGAATAAAGTATTACAAAATATACCGTAATATTATTATATTTTTTTTATTTATTTAAAAATTATGCACAGCGTTCCCAAAAAAGTGTACAAATGACTTAATGCCAGAGGCATTCTCTACCAGTCAACCTGCAGAATAATTTAACAACAGTGGACGATGCGATTTCCACAAACTGAATATAATATAATTAAGTTCTCCGATATATTGCCAAGTACAATTATAAAATATATTTATTACAAGAGCTTACTTTGTGCTAGGCTAATTTTTGGAGTGCGGTGGCAGGGGGAGTCGATCGTCGACCTATCATATCTCGCTATATAGCTCCGCTATACCTGAGGAAGGCCATCCCTGAAAAAAAAGGCTAATTGTTTTAAGTGTAAGAAATATTTATTTATTTATAAATATTTTACTCTCACGTAGAAAGTTTGCCTTTGTGCTACCATTGACGTGTAACAGATTCGCGGCAGACAGACAGACAGACAGATTACAGGCAAATCTGCAATTAGACATCTCTTATGTTTTAACATTACTTACCACACAATGAGCTGCAACACAAAAAAAACCTTCCTCAATAAAAATACACAATAGTAAAATAGACTCAAAAACCTCAAAACCTTAAAACCGGTGGGTTTTACTGATTGCATTTCATAAATTCCTAGCTCCTTTTCTTCGATTCGCAATTGAGTAGATGCCAATTTTTTTATTATATACATAATAACAGTCATCTTTTAGATGAGAAATGTTGTATAAGGAACGCGGTATCTGCGATTATTACTTTTGAAGATACAGCGCCATGTTTGCGGCGCTGTCGCGGGTCGCTCAGAAACGCTCCATACAAAGTACACTGCAATCTTGACGTCATAATTTACAAAAGTCGCCTAATTTGTATGAGCGTATAAACAAAATTGCCAATAACTTTGTTATTACTTAATGTGAAGAAGTTAGAAAGGTATTCGTTTTATTAGAATTTTGTAGAAAATAATAGTACATTTTGAAGAAATCTAAAAGCAATATTAATACAAAATTAATCTGAAATTTCTATATGGACTTACGTTCATGAAATAGAAATTGCTCAACTTTGATAATTATATAATAAAAATAGGCATATTCAGTTGTAGTCATCTACCCTTTTTTTTCCGGGGGGAAATGCTCCTTATGCACCGTGACACCGCGCTGGCAAGGCGCGGCCGTGTGTGGGGCTCTCCGGTCTGAGACACCGGCCTACCCACTAAAACCCCCCGGTGTCCTCTGAGCCCATACCGGGGCGCGTGGCGGGTTGCGCTTTCGCGTTATTGGAAATGTGGAAAGTGGGAAGGAGTGGAATTCTTTGCTTAATCTGCTTTTCCGGCAAATATAACCTAGACAAATTAAACACTTTAACTTTGATCTCGCTTCCCATTATACACATTTGTGGTCAAACGCAAACCAAGCTACAATCAGTAATTATTCTCAATCAAATCCCCGCATTACTGAGGTAAGGCGAGCGTGTCAAAGATTAATCATCGGAGAACTTAATTATCCGGACGAAATACCTACGTACTTTTTACGGAATCGCCAAAACATACTAGCGATCGCGTGACTAACGCAGAATTGTAAGGACGCTGGCAGACCCGAGGGAAATCTCTTAATCTTCAAATGGAATTCTTACGTAATTCGTTAGTGCTCATTAACATGTCTATATCTTAACCAAAAAAGAAGTTGTCGATTCAACTTTCTTAAAGTAAAACTTCTTTTCTTGACTTGGGGAGTAAGATGGCGTACGCGTGACGCAAGCGTTACGAAAAGTGTGACCGGGCGAGGGGAACGGAAGTTAAGTGGGGGATATAAGCAAGAGAAACCAGTGCATGAGCATGACAGGTTCGAGTTATTTAAAAAAATATAATTTTGACGACTACGTAGTCGAGTGGTTAGTACACCGATTTTAAGGTTCTTAGGTCTCGGATTCGAATTCAAGTGGGAACATATGTTTGTGTGATGAATGCGAACATTTGTAACTTTGTCATGTTGTTCATATATATTTCTATCAAACATATTTATATATGTATGTCTATCCGTCACCCTTTTTCAGGGATGGCCTTCCTCAGGCATGTAGGGGGCCCCCGGGAACACCGAGTGACTTCCGGGAACCCCCAGCCTCCGCTCCCCTGCCGATGCGCGATACGAGTCTATCCGTCACCCTAGATATAATAAGCCTTAAAGAGCTAACTATGGGTTTGGCTTAATGATGTAAGTGTAAGAAATATTTATTTATTTATAATTACAGCCTCATTATAAAACATATATTGCGATTTATTTAATTATTTATTGCATGTCACATTCATAATATTAGATGGCAATTATAACATATTTTAGACACATGTGACACCCTGTAAAGGCATTGCAATGTTTGCATTATTATCAAATAAAAGTAATACATACAATATTAAAAATTCAACATATAAACAATGTAATACAATACTTATTAGATTTTCATTTAATTATACCTATGATTTATATTTTAAAAAATCGTCCATAGAGTAAAATGTTCTCTGCAAGAGCCAGAGGCGCAATTCCTTTTTAAATGTGTTATATGGGAGAAACTTTGTGTTCTGGTAATTTATTAAAAATCTTAATACTCATTGCATAACAATTTTTTAAGCATGCGGTTCTAGGTGTTAGATCTAGAACAAACTATGTGGATGTCTAGTATTTCTCGGGTTTTGCCTCGACAAATGAAGTGTAATTACTTTTGACATGCTTTCCTTTTACACATGCTGTATAACGGGGGTGGCCAACCGGTCGATCGCGATCGACAGGTCGATCGCGACCATTAGTCCAGGCGATCTTGACTAGGCAAAAAATATAAATACGTAGAACAGACTGCACAATATAATCACAATCACCAACTGCTGCACGCATCATCTTGTATTGTATCATTGTATTGTCAATCGCCGTTCCGTCAAGTAAATTATATCCTCTATTCTACGCAGTTCTTTTGTTTTCGGCAAGCATGAACAATAAGCGGGACGGGAAGCGTATGAGACGCTGCGAGAGCGGGGGCGCATAGTAGTATCAACGAAACTGCTCTAAAATTTGCAGATACAATTCAAATGGACCACATTATACTTCAAAACGAAATTATTACTTTGCGCTGTGACATATTTCTATAAACAAGGTCATCCTCAGGTCTTGATTAATTTCTGGGCATTGGTTTCCTATGACAAATATCCAAATTCGATGAAATGTGTTGAACAACTGCATTCGTGTTTTGGTTCAACATATTTATGTGAGTCGGCATTTTCCTACTTAAAACTTATTTTAAGTGGGAAACTAATTAAAAATAAATATTTTTTATTTTATGTATTCTCTTTTAACAAAATATAAACTACTACATTATTTCTGTAATAAACTATGCAGTTCGATTTAAGTTTTCAATTATGTAATTGGTAGATCGCACAGGGTTTCGCCAGATAACAGTAGATCTCGGGTCTGATCAAGTCGGCCACCCCTGCTGTATAATAATTATTATTATTTTCTTCAATTTACATTAAAATCAAATCTATTAAGATTACTACCTAATCAATGGTTCATAGAATTTTATTTTATTTTAGAAGAGTCTCTATATAGCCTAGACTAGAGCCCTGTAATAACCCAACTCCTAGTCCGTAGACGCTGCCACAAACAACTAAGGCTATAAATCTTTCAGCTTTATCCACCACAGAAACTATTTTACTGCAACGACCAGTGGCGAGATGGACCTACATTCAGAATTACTCGCCTCGGGCGTTCAGGAAATGTCTTTTTCTCGGAAGCAAGCTAAATGGGACACTGGGACAACTACACACAACTGTCTTCTAACGTTCATTCTATTTAATCTATCCCTCTCGAGTTACTGCAGCCTTCATGATGTTGAATAAAATATAAAGATCCTCAGCAATCACTGTAGTACAGGAAACTTAGCCAATGTTCAAGAAATCATTAATTTTCTGAATTACATGTTGAAACGTCTTTATTAATTCGGAATAAACTTCAAATTGACTTAACATTGAAACTGTAAAGAATGCAGTTGAAATGTTCGATTCGGATGACTATAGTGCTCGCTGGCCGAATAGTTGAGGACATGTGGAAGTGAAAAACGTCGATTTTTCAGTTAGATCACTTGTCATGACTTGAACCGTTTAATGTAATTCGTCACGTGTTACGTCGTGTTAAATGTTTCCTGTAAATTCTATAGTTATTAGTAGGTTCACGATTTTTCTAACTACACTATTTCCAAAACCAAAAACTGAGCGTTCATATAACTTGATAAGCTATATGGGATTTTTTCTAAGCCTGCCCTATTTAATAACTCGATCAACCCTCAACAAAACTCTACTAATACGTCAGCCATTATTCCTGGTATTCGAAGTTGACGCTAGAGCGCGTCATAAATTTGCCATAAAGATGGTGTTAGCACCGCGACGTAAACGCACCCTAGCGGCCAATACCAAGTTTTATGGACAAATTCGTAACGCCCCGCATCGTTGGGTACGAGCTGCTATAAATCATAATGCAAAGAGATTTTTAGAGGCAATTCATTATTTCTATAGGTGTAAAACCAGACTCTTGAGTTATCATAAATACTATGACAGACTCTACGTCATAAAATAAACTATAGCTCTCGCAACACCGAAACACTTGTAGTGTGTCAGTTCTACGAGATATGTATGCGGATTATATATTTTTTATTTAGATCATACACTTACAATCTATATACTATAACACATAGTACATGCAGTACATATTACAAAGAGGAGACATAAAATTTTCAGTGTTAATGTACGTGTGTGCAGTAGCAAGAACGGTCTAGACGTGATATGTGATTGACTGACAACATAGCACATATTTAGTATAAAAATAAAATTATGAAATGACAACCTTTAATAAGTATTATATCTTAATATATATAAATCTCATGTCACAATGTTTGTGCTCAATGAACTCCTAAACTACTTAACCGATTATAATAAAATTCGCACACCATGTGCAGTTCGATCCAACTTGAGAGATAGGATAGTTTAAATCTCAAATTGCTGAGTGTCATCATCATCATCATCATCATCATCATCAATTTTAAAAATTCTTTCACCAATAGAAAGCCACATTATTGCGGAGTGTCATCATCATCATCATCATCATCATCATCATCATCATCATCATCATCATCATCATCAGCGGACGGCGCGCGATGGCTTCGGGTTTAATTCAGTTCGCTTTCGTGCTCGCTTCGGGGATTATTAATATTATGCCCAACGAAGTGGGCGCGGGTCAGCTAGTACTCTATATGTCCTTGTATTATATCTAAATAAAAATATATATTTAAGGAAAATGAATTGTAAATACAAATTCAGATCATCACAGCTCCAGGATCTATCTAATCTACCACAAAGTACTACAGTCTGTTTATGTCTAAAAATTCTGTAACTGTATATTCTTAAAATAAGTATACAATCATTTAATATACAGAAAATGTATTGATTATGTTTTATCATATACTTATCTTCGTTTTTAGGGTTCCGCACCCAAATGGCAAAAAACGGAACCCTTATAGACTCGACATGTCTGTCTGTCCGTCCGTATGTTACAGCCATTTTTTTCCGAAACTGTAAGAGCTATACTGTTGAAACTTGATAGGTATATTTATTCTGTGAACCGCATTAAGATTTTGATGCAATAATAAAAAAATAATAATAAATATTGGGGTCTCCCCATACTTAGAAATGAAACTCAAAAATGTTTTTTCATCAAACACATACGTGTGTGTTATCTATGAATAGGTCTTCAAAAATAAAAACAGACGCTTCCAAAGTTGGTCCCCCTCCCCCCCCCCCCATTTTTCATCTTCTTATTTTAGAAGTTAGAGGGGCTAACTTCTAAAATAAGAAAATGAAAAATCTAAAAAAAAAACATATGATGTACATTACTATAAAAACTACCAACGAAAATTGTTTTGAACGAGATCTAGTATGTAGTTTTTTTAATACCTCGTAAATCGTAAACCGCTTTCTTTAATTTCATAAATCAATGGTACGGAACCATTTGTTCGAATCGAATCGACGAGTTACTAAATTATACAGCAGATCGTACTATAAGATTTAATTTGATGGCTTCTTGTTATAATATAGAAGACAATGAATAGAAATATATGGCGTGTATGGTGCTTATATGACATTTATATGTCGACAATGCTGTCGACATAAAGAATTATTTTTATTCATTTTTTTTTCGTTTCTCGCATCAACCCCATTTGCATCAAGCATCAGGCACAATCTTCAACTTCAACATCAGGTCTTGATGACAAAATGCCATCTCGGTCGGGGTGATAACAACGCTGGGGGCGCACTCGTTAATAATGAAGTTGAAAATGTTCGCGACAACCCTACGGAGAGGCGCGGCGCCGCCGCCGCGCCGGTCGTCACGCGTGAGTTACCGAGGCGCCGGTGCTAGGGCTGCATTGTACGTTCTGCGTTTAAAAATTAATTATTAACAATAATATATATAGGATTTGCATGCAAAGCTGATACTAAATACTTTATAACATTCAGTAATCTCGTAGGATTCAGCCTGCGTTTGCAATGTAAGCGGAAAAAAAATAAATATTTACGACATCACATTAGAAACCTCATAAATAACAGTATTCCTCCATTATTTGATTAATGTTATCATTCATATAAACCTTCATCATCAATCACTCTATCTATTAAAAAATCCGCATCAAAAGCCGTTCCGTAGTTTTGAAGATTTAAGTATACGTAGGGATATAGGGACAGAGAAAGCGACTTTGTTTTATACTATGTAGTGATGGTATTGACTTTAAATTTAATTCCTGCGACCAGTATTTTTTCTGAGAATACTATATCATTCCTTTCTGCTATCAATTAAGCGATGGACATTCCAGAGCCAAGCATTATCATATATATGCTTGGCTCAGAGACGACAGTTTTTCTTATAATTCTGACTTTAGAAGACAGTTAAATGGATTAATACTCATTTTCTGCAAATATTGATTAATTGACGTTGTATACTAAAATTGTGCTTATTTTATATTTATCTAATAACAATATATAATTTCCAATAAATGAAACGTCGATACTTAAAGCACAGCCACAATCTGACCTGTGAGAATGTACATATGTACAATAGACGTCAATTTAAGCTTTACGTTAACTCTACTAGACCCTATTGCGGCCCTATTTTATGCCATCTGTTCGATATAATATCAATATATGTTATAAATGTCAAGTAAGCAAGCCGAAAAGTCATTTTGTTGTTCTTATGTACATACAAAGATTTAGTAAAATGTACTAATTTAGTAAAATGTACAATACTAATATGTAATGTATATACAAAGATTTAGTTTTTGTTATGACGTCAGGTCGTCACAGGCACTTATCGCCTGTAAAAGCCAATGTTGAATAATGAATATTTTGATTTTGATTACAGAATTAATTTCATAACTAGAACCAACATTAAATTTAATAAAAAAAACCCAATCAGTACTTATTTTAATAATAATATCGAATCCCGTATGCCAAGTAGGTTCAATCCCAAAATACTACAGCCCCTAGCTAAGTTGGTTATCACGCGTTTGCATTTAAGCACAGGCAGGGTTCCTGAATTTGCATATTTCCGAGACTAAGGTTCAATTGGTGTGATATCAGCCACCAACTAACAAGCGCTATTTTGAGTGCCTCCATCTTGTTTGCTGATGAATCCTAAAACTATTCCTTCCAATGGAGAATTTAAATAGTACATAGTTCAGCAATTTGATTTACAATGGTACATTATCCAAATGTAAACTGAAAAAAAATACTCTTTGAATTTTGAATGAAATTTTTTAACAATAAACATTTCCTACATACTATTAATTTTATACAAATATCTCAATCGTTAACGCTATTACTTCGCTATAATAATAGATATGTAAAGACTAACATCAAAGATTTTATGAAAGATTCAATGGAGCTACCATTATGAAACGCTCGTTTCAGAAGAACAGCGTTACTTAATATAGAGATTGTTTATATTATTATCCATAACTATGACCGCACGCATCCGTGCATTGTGGATACATCCGTGACAAATAAACGTTAGATAAAGCGAGCATTAGTCACGCGAGGCAACCCTAGCTGCCCTCCGCTCCCTTACAAAGGGCCGCCTTATAATTGTGGAGGAAATCTAAAATCTAATACCCAAATTAAGTTTGACGTGTTTTCTTATCAAAAGCTCGGATAGGATAGGTACTAAGTTGTTAAGAGGAAAAGTTGTAACTGAGAGATAGCCAAAAAGTAATATTATTACAATTTAAGAATCTTCCAACTGTTGATCTGCAGATAACGAATCTTATGAATCGAATAATATTTATATGGAATGTTTTGAGATGTGATTTTGCAATATCCCCGTTATTACACGGGAATAAAAATAAGTTTGTATTATAAGTATAGGTATTTGTTACAACTTTGTTCAACCTTTCGGAATGAATATGAATGAATGTATTTGATCTTTCTATTGATCCATTTAATATTTATAATACCGAGTGTTACAAAACAACATTTGCTGGTGTCTATTCATGGGAAGTGTAGATTCGAGCCCAAATATAATATTTTATTATAAAAGTATATAAAGCCTACATCAGCATACGAAGATTACTATGTAGTAAGCGCCATTTGGTATTGCACATTTCTTTTGTGTTAACAGCTGACTAGAGTTGTCACTTAAAAGATTTTGTTTTGTATTTAGAAGTCAATTAACTCAGAAAATATTAGGTTTTTAAAATTTAGACAAAAACCTCTGGTTCATATAATATCTAACTTATATTCGTGTTAAACTTTATTTCCTCTGATCTGAAACGAAACAACGAATATATAATGTGTAATAGTGTAATAATAATGTATAAATACGAGTATAATGTATAATTTTCATCGTGCTTTCAAATTCCTAAATCATAATAGTTGGTTATGTGTAACCATATTATAAGCATGTATGTTTTTATGTTTTAAACTAGTTTGAGTTACCTGATTAAACAGAAATAAAATAATAACCTTGTGTCATAATAATCTGAAAATCTATATAGAATTAATTTTAAATGGAGACTACTGAAGTTAATTTCATTGCACATGACAACAAGTTTTTTGTAATTATGTGAAAATATTATATTATTGTACTAACAATATGTGATATAATCAGACACATTGCTAATTCTTGAGGTACAAGCTAGATCTCCCGCCATTGACGATGTAACGGGACTAAACCACACCTAACAGGATCCAAACCAGCCTTACCTCCTCGCGGTGCATACTTCCAACTAATAGACGAAGTTCAGGCATTTCCCAGCAACCCGCACTGGACCAGCGTGGTGGCGTATGCCCCAAATTCCCCAATACAATGTTTGAGCAAAACTGAACGCTGTAAAATCCTCAGAGGAGGCTCAAGTCAAGCAATGGACGTTTGGTAGGTCGAGAGGGATGACAAATAAAATAAAAGTTCCACTCACGGTACCCGAAGTTATAATTTTCTTCAACACTTATCACTAGTATTTATGCATATATATATATATCAAACGAATATAATTCAATCAGCCAGGAAGCAGAAGCGAAAAGCAATATATATTTATAAAAGCACAACAACAGAGAAACACAAAGATACAATTATTCAGAAAGCACGTATATATTAAGCGTATTACTGTTTACAATTCCCGTTAGCTAACTACTCACTAAACCACTTTGTCTATGACTATCTAATTAGTGGGCAAGGCTTGTCGACATTGACTTATCGATAAATGTATCGACATGTCGATATTTATAGATGTCGATAAATAGTGAAAATATAAATAATGTAAATAATTATAAATATATGTATATTATGATTTAAATTAAATAAATAAAAATATGTAAATAAATAATATTTTATTTTGGTGTGTGTAGTGTAATATATAGGAAAGATTCCTACACCACCCCCCTCCAGAGACCGTCAAGGGCGATAGAAGTCTGTAAATTTCACACGGCGACCAGAGCGTGTGATATAAGATTTTGGAACATCTACAGGTTCGGGTAACATTTGATCAGATAATGTGAAGGCAGGCTTAACACGGTCGATAGTAACTGTTACCTCCTTGCCTTTTTGCAGTAACTTAAAAACTTTGTCACTTCTGGAAAGAACTTTGTGTGGGCCTGAATAGGCAGGTAGGAGGGAACCGCGTGAAGCGTCTTCACGAAGGAACACAAAATCACTGGTACCCAATTCCTTGTATATGAAGACTTTAGGACTAGCGTGACGTGAAGCTGGTGTGGGTTGCAACCTATTAGCAATTTGCTTAAGGCGCGCAGAAAACTCTGATATATCTGTTGTCCCACCATCAGAAGGTACAAAAAACTCACCAGGTAGTCTAAGTGGTTCTCCATATACCAGTTCAGCGGATGAGCTTTGGAGATCTTCTTTAAATGCGCTTCGTACGCCTAAGAGGACCCATGGTAAGGACTCTGTCCATTTGTCATTTTCATGGCAGACTATTGCCGCTTTGAGTTGTCGGTGAAAACGTTCGACCATGCCGTTACACGCAGGATGGTAAGCGGTAGTTCTCTTATGATCGAAACCAGCAATTTTCGACAGGCATTTAAATAATGCAGATTCAAATTGCCGGCCACGGTCGGTTGTTATTTGGGTAGGACAACCAAATCGAGCAATCCAACCTGTCAGAAGAGCTTTTGCCACCGTTTCAGCCGTGATATCTTGAATCGGTATTGCTTCCGGCCATCGAGTGAATCGATCTACAGCCGTCAAACAATACCGATAACCTTCCGAAATAGGTAAGGGGCCAATTAGATCGATATGGATCTCTTTAAATCGCGCGCGTGGTAAGGTAAATGTACCTAACGGTGCGGTGACATGTCGATTAACTTTAGCTTTTTGGCATGCGATACAGGCGCGTGCCCATTCTCTACAGTCCTTTCGGATACCGGGCCAAACAAACCGTTCTGCGATTAGTCTTGCAGATGCACTAGCCCCAGGGTGACTTAGGGAATGTAGGCTTTCGAAGACCTGTTTTCGGTAAAATTTGGGGACGAAAGGCCTGAAAGTCGGTGTACTGACATCACAGTACAAAGAAATACGACTTTCTGGTATCGTCAGTTTCTCCAACCGTAGAGACGAACCTTCGGTCAAAAGAGTTTTAAGTTCAGGGTCAGATGGTTGACCTTTTGCTAAAACTTCAAGATCGACCGGCAGTCCCAATTCTTCTACTCTAGACAGCGTATCGGCGACAACATTATCCTTACCGGATATGTGTCGGATGTCAGTGGTGAATTGGGATATATAGTCTAGGTGTCTGAACTGCCTAGGCGAACAGCTTCTCTTTCTTTCATGAAATGCGAAACTGATCGGCTTATGGTCGGTATAGACAACGAAGTGACGGGCCTCAAGCATATGCCTGAAATATTTGATACCTTCGTAAATGGCGAGCAGTTCTCTGTCATAGGGTGAATACTTTATTTGGGAGGGGCTAAGCTTGCGTGAAAAGAACGCTAATGGCTGCCATGCTCCATCTTTGTATTGCTGGAGGGCTGCGCCGATTGCCTTATCAGAAGCATCTGTTACTAAGGCAAGTTTAGCGGCACAGTCAGGGTGAGATAGCAAAGTGGCCCTTGCAAGGCTGTCTTTACATGCGTTGAAAGCTTCGAGGGCATCACCTGAAAGATTGACTGGTTGTGAGCCTTTTAAAGTGCCTTTAAGTAATGCATGCAGTGGAGCCTGGACTTCAGCAGCTCGCGGAAGAAATCTCCGGTAGAAGTTAAGCATGCCTAGGAATGCCTTGAGCTGTCGTACTGTAGTAGGAGTTGGAAACTCTTTAATTACCTGTACCTTGGAGTCCAAAGGTTTCGAGCCGCCTTCAAAGATGGAATAACCTAAAAATGTTACCTTTGAAACTCCGAAGACACACTTTGCTGTATTTACCAGCATGCCGTATTCTTTTAGCTTGGTGAAAAGTTGACGGAGGTGCTGCTCGTGCTCTTGTGCATTCTGGGAGAACACTAAGATGTCATCTAAATAAACATAAACGAAATTGAGATCACGAGTGACTTCGTCCATGAACCTTTGAAAGGTTTGACCCGCATTCCGAAGACCAAAAGTCATAAAAGGAAATTCGTAAAGACCGAATGGAGTAGTGATTGCGGTCTTCGGAATATCTGCTGGGTTAACAGGTATCTGATTATATGCTTTTAGTAAGTCTAAAGTACTAAAAACTTTGCAGCCAACTAAATCATGAGCAAAGTCATGAATGTGTTTGATCGGGTACCTGTCAGGCACAGTTCTAGCATTGAGCATGCGGTAGTCGCCACAAGGACGCCAGCCATTATCCTTTTTAGGTGCGAGGTGCAGTGGAGATGCCCATGGACTGTGTGAAGGCCGTGCTGTCCCGTTGGCAATCATAGACTGAAACTCCCGCTGTGCAATTTTCAGTTTGTCGGGTGCTAATCGACGTGGAGTACAAGAAACTGGAGGCCCTGGAGAGGTGCGGATGTGATGAACTGTGTTGTGTGTTATATTGCGATGTGTACCAGTTGGTCGAGTGATCTCGGGAAATTCCTGGAGGATTTTATGATACCGAGTTTCACCAGTCAAGACTTTAACAGACGCTACATTACTACACTTAACTAATTTAGCATGAGATGAAATAGAAGTCATAGAATCTAATAATCGTCTGTTTCGACAATCAACAATAAGGCTATAATAATTTAGGAAATCTACTCCTATGATAGGCTTAGTTACATTAGCTACCACAAAGCGCCAACTAAACAATCTACGTAGACCAAAATCTAAATTAAAGTGAATATAACCGTAAGTAGCTATAGACGAACCATTCGCAGCACACAAGTTGTATTCAGTCTTCGCACGTCGATCACGAAGAAGAGACCTGGGGTAGACGCAGAGATCGCTTCCTGTGTCGATCAGGAACTGCACCTTCGAGGCTCGATCCGTGAGAAACAGGCGACCAGTTGAAGATGTTGGGCAGTCAGCAGTCGCCATTATCGACTGCCCCTTGCATTTCCCGCCTTAAAGTCGCAGGGAGTCACGCATTTGTTGGCTTTTTCCCCGAATTTGCTGTGGTACCAACAGATCGGGAACTTTCTGTAATTTGAGTGAGAACGCCGAGGCCGGGATGTCGATCTTCGTTGAGTTGACTTGGCAAGTCTGGAGTGTGATCTACTACTCCTTTCTAATGCCAAATTCTGCAACTGTCTGCGAAGTTCAGCAACTTCTTTCGTTAACGCATCTATTGCTGAGCCAGGACTGGATTGTGAATAGCTGGTCGACGCTACGGTTGGTGATGGGGTAGCCAGTTCATGTATGCGATCGGCTAAATCTGCAAGGTCATCGGTGCAAGCTGAAGTGGGCTGTCCTGCAAGTACTGTCTGTATCCCATGGGAGAGTCTACTAACCCAGATGGTCTTCA
This sequence comes from Scirpophaga incertulas, assembly GCA_036419045.1. Taxonomy (NCBI): domain Eukaryota; kingdom Metazoa; phylum Arthropoda; class Insecta; order Lepidoptera; family Crambidae; genus Scirpophaga; species Scirpophaga incertulas. Next base: position 21,574,283 of record CM071631.1, on the reverse strand, counting down.
AAAACTCATCGGGAATGTTTTCACCGGCGAGACTTTTCAAGTGGCGCAGAAATTGAGAGGGCTTGCGATCACCGAGCTCCTCGTGTACCAACAGCTGCTTTATCTTTTTCTCCTTTGACGCCGTTAATCGCTTTATCAATTCTGATTTTAATTTTTGATATTTGTCACTAGATGGTGGATTAATGATGACATCTTTCACTTCACGCGAGAATTGGCTATCCAGTTGTCCAACTACGTAGTAAAATTTGGTGGAGTCGCTGGTGACTCCAGATATTGCGAACTGCCCTTCTACTTGTGCGAACCAAAGCTCGGGTTCCTCAGGCCAGAATGGTGGCAGTCTAGTGCCGACTTTGAAAATATCGATATCATTTGTAGATACATGCCCATCACTAGCTTTCGAGGTTCCAGATAACGGGATTTCGTCACGTGCATCTTCAAATTCCTTATTCATTGTCCAAGCTGGGGTCACCACTTTGGTAGGTCGAGAGGGATGATAAATAAAATAAAAGTTCCACTCACGGTACCCGAAGTTATAATTTTCTTCAACACTTATCACTAGTATTTATGCATATATATATATCAAACGAATATAATTCAATCAGCCAGGAAGCAGAAGCGAAAAGCAATATATATTTATAAAAGCACAACAACAGAGAAACACAAAGATACAATTATTCAGAAAGCACGTATATATTAAGCGTATTACTGTTTACAATTCCCGTTAGCTAACTACTCACTAAACCACTTTGTCTATGACTATCTAATTAGTGGGCAAGGCTTGTCGACATTGACTTATCGATAAATGTATCGACATGTCGATATTTATAGATGTCGATAAATAGTGAAAATATAAATAATGTAAATAATTATAAATATATGTATATTATGATTTAAATTAAATAAATAAAAATATGTAAATAAATAATATTTTATTTTGGTGTGTGTAGTGTAATATATAGGAAAGATTCCTACAGACGTTTTTCGGCTGAATCGAGACTTCAAAAAGTAAATGGTATTTTAATTAATTATTACAGATACTAGCGACCCGCCCCGGCTTCGCACGGGTGCAGTGAAAAAATGGTTATGGTGGGTTATCCCTAAGAGATAGACATATACCATCGCGGACTTTTTTGTGGATTTTTGTAAGTTGTACAATACTGTAGTACATTATTTTGGTCTATCTCGTAGGGTTCAGCCAGCGTTTGCAATATAAGCGCAAAAAAAGGTGCTTATTTACGACATCACATTAGAAACCTTTACATTCATCAGTGTTTCTCTACTATATTATGCATTTATTATACATACAAACCTTCCTTAAGAATCACTCTATCTATTAAAAAAAACCGCGTCAAAATCCGTTGCGTAGTTTTAAAGATCTAAGCATACATACGGACATACAGCGAAAGCGACTTTGTTTTATACTATGTATTGATTTAGCATTGGCGAGAATACTCAAATTAATAATACTCTACATGAACTATACTGAAAATTACCATTCAAATATCTGCTAAGGTCAGTCACTAATCTGCTTATTAAAACTGTAACTTAATAATTATAAAAAGTGCTTAAGAGAAGTCTCGATGAACACCTTAAACGACTCTCTTAACGGATGGATCAAGGGCCGGATACAAAAAGCAGTGATTCTCGACACGGCACGTATTTTCCGGACATTCCTTTCTCTGCAGCCCAAACCACCGGTAGCTTGTGCCTTGCCTCGCTGCTGGCGGTGTATTAGGTTTAAGTTTTTTCTAATATTAATGTTATATATATTTTAGATTTAAGATGTTCAATTTAGTAAATAAAAATGTCCATAATAGTAATAAAAATACAGAAGATATCACAAAGATGTATTGTATTTTTTATAAATGGAAGTTGTCAAGCGAATTGTGTCACTACAAACGTATCTCGCGCCCATAATAGTAAAGTGACCTACTACAACTAACGAAAAGTAAGTTAAAAAAAATGTTTCTCATTGCACCCTCTGACTCGACCCCCTCACATGCAATAACACACACACACTTGTCTGCGGGATATGCGTAACAGGAGCGTCTCGTCAGGGGCAAAATATTGATTCATCCCCAAAATTTCTACTTAGGGTGAACGCCGGACAGCTAATAGAATAATGTATTGGGCAAGCGAGTAAAAACGATTTGTTGGTGGGTCGTTAAGACGTGTAATGCTGTTATTCATTAATATAACTGGCCTTTCTGATATAAGTATTCGTTTTGATTAATAGGATTTTTCGGTGATGGAAGAGCTAGGTTTAGCTTCAGTCTAACTACGACCTGTATTCCTAGTAATCACTACATACTATAAAACAAAGTCGATTTCTCTGTCCCTATATCCCTATGTATGCTTAAATCTTTAAAACTACGCAACGGATTTTGATGCGGTTTAATAGATAGTGATTGAAGAAGAAAATTTATATGTACGAGTATAATAACTAGAGATCGGATAATCGGATGCATATTTACCTAAAGTTAATTTTTGGCTCACAAATTATGGAAGCGGCTTTTTAAAATACATTTTGTTAAATAAAAATCCCGGGAAAATACGGGACTGCAAATTTAACGTAGTGATATTGTTTGAAAATTACTAAATCAGCACGTGGTATTTATTTTCAAAAGACCGAGACTCCGGGTTCATTTATACAACTATGCATACGTATTTACCAAAAGTTTCTACAGTACCGGAATTCCGGGATTTTTATTTATGGAAATAAAATAAAAAGACAGTTCCATACTTTGTCAAAAACTAAATTAGGTAAATAAATGAACATCCGGCTATCCAATTCCGCAATCCCGGGATTTTTATTTAACAAAACAATAAAAAGCCGTTTCCATACTTTGTCTTAAACTAACTTTAGGTAAATATGCATCCGATTATCCGATCTCTAATAATAACATCCATTAAATAGAAGATTATATAGATGGATTGAGTGCACTGTCCAAAATATGAGGATAAGTGTCATGTAAGTAGGAAAAAATGAACCATCTGTATAGACGAAGTCGCGGGCACCAGCTAAGAGAAATAATATTAAAAGTGTAATTAATTGTATTGATTCAAGGCAATAACTTTATCTAACTGCTGCCATGACGATCTAACTGATAATGGAAAAGTGTTTCGACTGAGCAGGAAGATGTCTTAAAATGATAGGATTTTCCTCATTAAACGGCGTACCAATACAAATATTATAAATTTACTGGAGACAAAAGCTGACGATTCTATTTAATATTTATTTAATTAATGGAGTACCGAGTTCTGAGTTATTCATTTATATCAAATTAGATATTATTAAGGCTTGGTCGTTAACTGTCGGCAACTCTATCACAGCATCTGCTTGATCTGAATCGGCAGTGTAATGACAAAGCGACGGAAATTATTTCGATATACAGAACTGCTTGAAAATAGGCAAATTAAATGCTTAATAAAAAAATTATAAATTCATTTGCAAAAAATCGGGCACCTAAGCATTGAACCATTTCAAATGTTAATATTGCTTTGTTTGATAATTATTGGTAGTTTTATTCTCACAATTTGGTAAATTAATAGCAAATAATCGTTTTAAATCTTTAAAAATTTTGATACAATTTATGGGAAATAATGCTAAACCTCGCTAGTAGTGTATATTCGCTAGTAGTGCATATATTCATAAAGTAATAAAAAAGGGTGGTTTGTTTTTCTTTAATAAAGTAAAAGCAGATAAATGTTTAGTATCTAGCTAGTATATCCCGGGTACTTACTTGCGGAATACGTTCCCACTCCGCAGAAATCACATTCTTCAGCTCTCTGATGGTCTGCGGAGCCGGTTGTACTGATCTCACACGCCGTTTCAGAACGTCCCAGACATTCTCTATGGTCGGGACTTCGAGCTGGCCAATCCAAACGACGAATGCCGACCTCTTGCACATACGCTTTAACAACGCGAGATCGGTGAGCGCGAGCATTGTCGTCCATAAAAATCGAGTCCACCTAGAGCGGCTAATGCGGGTTCTGCCTGAGGAAGTAGAACTTCCGTAAATATCGATGCCCAGTCAGTGAGCCGTTTTCAATGAAGACTAACTCTGTACGATCCATTGAATTTATTCCTGCCCAAAACTTACTTCGAAACATGCCTCTGCAAAGCGTTCTCCTTGTCTTCTTATCACTTGCCGACGTCGATCTTCACCGAACAGAGATATCCTGACTTCATCAGAGATCAAAAACCTATTCCAATCTTCTTGAGTCCATGATTCACAATTTCTAGCGAACCTAAGCCTCTGAACTCGGTGCTCACGGAGTAATTTGGGGCCGCAGGCCGGGCGGTGACTGCGTATATTGGCAGCAAGAAACCTCCTCCTGACCGTCCATAGACTAATATGCACATTTCTTACTTCTTGGAGGTTGTTCTTAGAAGATTTACGATTTCTCAATACGCGACACACAAGAAAACGATCATTCCGTGGTTGGGTACATGGTTTTCTTCCAGAACCAGGCCTTGTCTCGACGGAACCAGTCTCCTGATGTCACTGCCAGGTCCTTTGGACCGTTAAGCGACTAACATTTAGCCTCCTAGCCACGAAACATTGGCTGCAACCCTCTTCAAGCAGCGCGATAATTTTGATAGCTTTTACCACTTTATCTACCATTTTTGATACAGCCAAACAGCTATAAATAAAGCAAGCACAGTCAAGGATGTGAAATTAATCGATAAAAATTGAATAAAAGTTATGAAAGTCGATATTAACTTCTAGAACTTCGCGCCAAAAATGTAAAATAAAAAGGGGTTTTCTGTAAAAATGAGCATCAAATGAAAATTTGAATTTAGAACGTACTTTTTTAAACACCACGGGATTTTTAAAACCGGTTAGTAACGTGTACAAACGATTGAAACCTTTTTTGTATTGTATCTTTTTAAAGATGAATGAAAATCAAAACCGCCCGTTTTTTTTGCAAATGAGTATACTATGAAACATAACGAACACAAAAAGAAACTATGTAACTCTCCGTAGTGAAGGCATTATCAGCCTGCACTACGAAGACACTACTGGCGCTTACTTCGTCCAACGTATCGCTCTGGGGGTACAGAGGTAATGCCCCCAGCATAATGAGATCCATGTCGCAAGCTGATTTGCGGGACGGGATTTTCTTACTATAACTGGGTTTCTTTTTAATATCTCTCCTTTTTAGGATAAGTATATTTTTAGTATCAGGTTATTTAAATTAATACAATTTAATTTTATAATTTTTAGATTATAAATGTATTATTTATTAGATATTATATTCATATAATAATTATTTGTAAAGATACTTAAATACAAAGTCTATATATGATAAATAAAATAAAATTTAAGCAACAATTTATATAAAAACCTAATATATGTTAAATAAAGTTTTATATTTTTAACATTATAAATAAATAGTAAATATATATTTCTTACACTTACAAAAATTTTAGGCTTGTGTCATGGGATCTAGGTTAACTGATAGACATACATATGTATATAAATATATTTGATAGAAATATATACATATATTAACAACCATGACTAAGGTACAAATGCTCGCATTCATCACACCAACATCTGCCCCCACTGAGATTCAAACCCGGGATCTCAGAGATGGCGACACCTTGAAATTGTTTTTTTTTTTTGGACGGAGCTATGCTGAAGCCTCAGATGGCTATGTTCAGCTTTGCAATGAGTGAAACTTGTGTACTAACCACTTAACTACGGAGGTCGTCATATTATCCTCTACCATCACTAGATAATATTTTTTCTAACTTGTCAGGAGGTGCTGTCTTTTTAGTGTTGGATTTGACAGATGCTTACTAAAGCGCAATACACACTGAGCCCGCCGGGCCGCCGACAAAGCCCGGCGACACAACCCGGCGGCCTGTATGAAAAGAATTATGTCGGCAACATGCGCCCGCGTGTGTTACCCGCCGATCTTGGCGGCTTGGGTTGGGTACGCCTGCGCTCAGTTGCCCGGCGACCAGTATATTACTTTTCTCTATACCGGCGACGCTCGAGTTGTAGTGACGTGCTTATATTTTATTTACATGGAGTGGGACGACGAAAAATGTCTTACGTTAATTAATTATTATCATGAGAAAGAGGTATTGTGGAGTTCAAAACACCCAGATCATAAAAGTCGACCATAGCGTTTCGACTCATTGAATGAATAGCAAACCATTTTAATACAAATGTATAGCATAGCAATACCATTTTAATAAATAAGAAATAGAAAGAAAAATTAAAATCTTGACAAGTCAGTATTATAGAGAGAAAAAAAGTTCTCATCTCAAGCCGCCGACCATATTTTCCGATTTGTAATAAGTGAAGCCGGCGCGCTCAGTGTGTATTGCGCTTTAAAACTTCTCCTTGATTATCCTGGGAGATATATTCCGGGAGTATATGACAGCCCTTAGTCATCTAGGACAGTTTCGGTGATGGATGAAATACTGCATCGACTAAATGACGTTAATTATTTTATTATGATAGTGATGGGTATTATTTAAGAAAATGTTTTCACAATTAATGTACATAAAATGTTATGTACATTAATTGATTTATGTTAATATCATTTATGTTTAATCATTATGTCAATCAAACTATATCATTAAATAATCTAGATTCATTATAAGTAATAATTTCAGAAATTTATGGCAATACTTTTTACACGACGCCAGAGTTACCTGTTTAATGCAAAATTAACACTATTCAAAGTTCGTTTAATAAATTCCAGACAAGAATATCTGAGACAAGACGAACTCTTAGCTTAACTGGTAATGTGTAAATTGTAGATCGATAAAAGCAGAGTTGGGATTTCACCCTTCATATTTAACAAGCATTATAAATCCAAATGTATATCATACAACAATATGCAAACCAGCAGACCCAGCAAACAGCAGCCCTCCCTTCGTGTTACTTTTGCATTTTGCAAATCAAAATGTCGTCCGGAAAATCAGTCTAATGTTAAAACCTCTTTCGGAACTATTTATTAACCTTTACTTCAATTAATAATTTTCTATATCTCAAAGCCATTTTCACTTTTAATAAAAGTTGTCATAATTGGATTTATCATGAAAATCAAAATCATAATCAAAATTTTATTGCAAGAATTTTTGTTTTTATTTGTTAAAAATCTCTCTCTCAGTAGTCTTTCTCAATAATAGGCATTCACATCAGTCTTTACTGCATTATTTACTTAGGTGTGACATAAATATTATTGTACTATACGGGTGTTAACGAAACGGCCATTTAAGGTATCCCAAAAACTTGATCGTCAATGGGACACCCTAAGTGACCTAGTGTTAAATCTCCCTCCGAAGCCTCTCCGCGCTGATGGAAACTCAGTCGGTATAGAAAAGACCTACTACTGCAATATTTATACAACATCCAACATGCTACATTAATCATGCTATTTTAATTTCAGAGAGTTGGTTAAGGCCATGTTTGCCATCAACTTCATATAGTCTTCCGGGTTACGTGTTAATTCGCAGTGATCGTGTGGATCGGGGTGGAGGTGGTGTAGCAATTTACTTATCTAGTGCAATTCCATATAAGTTACTTTCCTCGTCTTCCTCTCGTGTTGGTTGTATGGAGTACATCCTGTTGGAGGTAACCTTGAGTGGTGACAAGATGGTTCTTGGTGTCGTGTATTGTCCACCGTCTATTGACTATTTCTCCGATCTTGAATTTTTGCTGGACTCAATTGCTACAAACTATAACCTGCACATAATTATGGGAGATTTCAATACTGACCTTCTAAAGACTACGACTCGTTCCTCTAAATTTCAAACCATTCTGGAGTCGGCAAGTTTCACATTTCTGCCGTTAGAGCCCACTCATCACAATACTGCCACTGATGATTCCTGGATTGATCATATTCTTACAAGTTCTGCTGAGCGTATTGTGCAGTTCGGGCAACTGTTGGCACCTGGTTTCTCCAGACACGACCTAATTTATTTAGCTATTAAATCTAAACCAGCGAAATCACGACCAACCACCATCCGCTTACGCAACTTTGCTAGGCTGGACTTGGAACTGCTACGCAGGGAAGCTCAGGTTATCGATTGGCAGCCGGTTCTGGGGGGTCCTCTGTGGAGGATATGGTTGGCTTCTTCAACTCGACTGTGCTGACTCTGTTTGACAAATATGCTCCATTTAGAACTGTTCGATTGAAGCGGCCACCTGCTCCATGGATTACTCCTGCGGTAAAGTTAGCAATGCGTAGACGAGACAAAGCGTTCACACAATTCAGGAAATTAAGAACCGATGAGAATTGGAAATACTTTAAACATCATAGAAATCGATGCAATCAGATGGTAAGGGTGGCTAAACGCCAGTATATTCATAAGAATGTGTCAGAATCTTCTCCTGCGGACACTTGGAAATTTCTTCATACGCTTGGCATTGGCAGTGATAAGTCCGTGAGTAAGCCCTTATTTCCTTTAAACGATTTAAACAGTCATTTTTCGAAATCAGATCAATTACCATCAACTGTCAAGATGAACACATTGTCTTCTATAGCCTCCTCAACATCTCCTATACACCCATTATTCACCTTTGAATCTGTGACTGGTGAGGATATCCGTAAAGCTATATTATCTATTAAAACTAATGCGGTGGGGTGCGATGACGTCAGTAGAAGTATGATTCTATTATTGCTTGACTCTGTCCTTCCAATTTTATGTCACATTTTCAATTTCTCTCTCACTAGTGGAGTATTCCCTTCCACCTGGCATAAATCTTTTACCATCCCTCTCCCCAAAATACAAAATCCAACCTCTCTTACTCACTATAGACCCATCTCCATTTTGCCTTTTATTTCCAAAATCCTCGAGTCCCTTGTCCATAAACAACTCTCAAATTTTGTTTTCTCCCGCGATGTAGTTTCTGTCTACCAGCCTGGCTTCAGGCCTGGCCATAGCACCTCCACTGCATTATTGAAAGTCACTGAAGACTGTCGTGAAGGCATGGAATGTTCCCAAATCACGGTTTTAATTCTGATGGATTTCTCTAATGCCTTTAACGCCGTAGACCACGACATTCTTCTTGCTATATTGAAATCAGCGGGCCTCTCCTCATCAGCACAGACCTGGTTTACCTCTTATCTGCAAGGACGCCAACAGGCTGTACGTGTTGACAACATTGTATCAGACTGGTACAAACTATCATCTGGTGTTCCTCAGGGTGCTATTCTGTCACCTCTTCTCTTTTCATTGTTTGTGAATACTGTCACCAGAAGAATTTCGTCAGCTTACCATCTGTATGCAGACGATCTGCAGTTCTATGTGCAAGGTGATGTACGCGATATAAATAATCTCATAAAACTCCTGAATTGTGACTTATCCCGCATTGCTGAGTGGTCCAATAGCTATGGCATTTCAGTTAACCCAAGCAAATGTCAAGCTATTATCATAGGCAGCCCAAGACAGTTAGCTCATCTTGAGTCACGTTCTCTCGAATCACTTACGTACAACAACTCGGTCATACCGTTCCAACCGGTGGTTAAAAATTTGGGTTTGTTCATTGACAGGTCGTTGAGCTGGCAACCACACATTACCGAAGTCTGCCGCCGTGCGAATTTCACATTGCGTTCGCTGTACAGATTAAAATACTTTTTACCTATAAAAACAAAAATTTTACTTGTCCGATCCCTTCTCTTTCCTGCCCTAGATTATGCCGATGTGTGCCTTACGAATGCTAACCAAGACCTGTTGAACCGATTAGATCGTCTCATTAATAGTGGCATTCGCTTTATTTTCGGTGTTCGCAAGTTTGACCACATTTCTTCTTACCGTCGGCAACTAGGGTGGCTTCCTATCCGGCAACGCAGGAGCCTCAGGGTTGTCTGCTGCCTTTTTGATATTTTGTTCAACCCTAAAGCTCCGATCTATCTTAAGTTGCGATTTAAATTTCTTGGATCCACTCATGATCATGGTCTCCGCTCATCACGCAACCTCACATTGGAAGTGCCAGTTCACCACACTAACTTCTCTTCCGCATCATTTACTTTCACTGCAATTCGTTTATGGAACGATTTACCTTACCACATTCGGGCGGCTACGACCAAACACACATTTAAGAAATTAGTTCGTGAGCACTATCTGAAGACACTTGCTTAAACACTTCATTTTCTAGATAAATTTATTTATATATGTATATATATGTATATATATGTATATATATGTATATATATATATATATGTAGGTATATAGCTGTATATATGTTTGTTTATGTATGTATTTGTATATATATTAAGTAGTATGTAAGTTTAGAATAGTTTTTTGTCTGCGCCAAACAAATGTTTGTATACCTACTAGCCTTTCGGTTGACTGGTAGAGAATGCCGCATGTTGCATTAAGTCCGCCTTTTGTATATTTTATATGTGCAATAAAGTTTAAATAAATAAAAATAAAATAAATCCAACGTTTTTTAAAAACTAGTATTCACATAGTGTAATTACTTAGAACAGGTTGTTGTTTTGGCTACGCTTAGGCGGATGTATCGAACCACTGCAATAGAAACAGGCGTAAAGTAGATCTCGACCCTTGTTTAGAGTATCATACGACTTATGTTGACTTCAGGAGGTTGCCACGTAGAATCCAGTTTTACTCCAGATTCCTGAGGAGAGAACCTAACACAGAGCCCTGAGGCACACTCTAACTTTAATTTAAACGAAGACGAAAGACTAAGTTTTAGGAGTACCCAGAATATATACTCAAACAAAAACATAATATTTTGAGTTGACAGCCAGCAAACAAGTCCATGGATTCCCTTATACCGTTTGCCATACGAATCTTTGCCATTTGATATGAAAATACCGGAAAACGTACACACGCAATACATGCAAGGTATCGCCAAGAATCAGAGTCTATAAAAATATATACACTTTTGCCAAATTGGCTATTCGGAGGTGCCCTGATCAAATAGGGGTCACACGATTAAGGTAATAAAATTGCCGTGTCAGGGTACCAAGGGCTGCGGACCCTTCATAATTTACGACTCATTATCTCACCGGCACTTCTTAATTAGATGCTGGAATCCAGACTGCGGTATCTCCGAGGAAATCTATATGCTGCGTCTGTGATGGATTGTCTACGTGTTATAGACCACGTATTGCTAATTAACTTTTATCAGCTAACAATTCATGAATAGAGTAATATTTTTTTTCTACACTTAATTTATAAAACGATATAGATAGAATCTTTATTTTTTATACAAGCAACAAGTAAAATTCAAACAGAAAATCCGGTCAAGTGCGAGTCGAACTCGCGCAACGAGGGTTCTGTATTTTGTCGTACAAAATTGTTTGTTCATTAATAGAATTAAAACTCAAAATTTTTTCCTGTTTTTCCCAATTATATAGTAAAAAATTTTTTTTTTGAAATAACTACAAGTTTACGGTTTCAAGATTCTAGGTCAACGGAAAGTACCCTATAGGATTTGATCCCCTTGCAAATGTCAAAATATGCTATATGAATGGAACATAAACGGCCATATCTTTTTATTGCGTTGATTTAGAAATTTGTTTTTTTCACTGCTTTGAGAAATAGGAGACCTGGGTATGTGATAATAATTTCAACTTGATATCTCGACGAGTTTCTGAGAAAAAAGAGTCTTGACAGACGGACGAACGGACAACAAAGTGATCCTATAAGGTTCCGTTTTTACTTTTGGACGTACTTTGGACTTAGGTACGGAATCCTAAAAAGGAGTTACATAGAAATAGACACCAAACAGAACCAATACAATAACAATATTGCAATACGGCACTATAATTACAGGGTCTCAGTATTTACATTTCTGTCTGCCAGACCACAATATTGTGTACTAGCTTTCTGCCCGCGGCTTCGCCTGCGTGGATTTCGGGATTGGGTCTATAGAGGGTTAAGGGTCATAGCTTTTGCCCACAACTACATATGCGCGGAAGTCGGTTTATGGCGCGAAGGTTTTATCGCGCTTCCCGTGGAACTATCCGTTTTTCCGAGATAAAAAATACCGCAAAACCTTGCTCAAGAATCACTCTATCTATTGATGAAAACCGCATGAAAATCTGTGCAGTAGTTTTTGAGCGAAGCCTTTAATGCGCATCCCGTGGGATCTGTCGATTTTTCCAGGATAAAAAGTAGCCAATGTTACTCGGGGATAATGTGGCTTTCCAAAGGTGAAAGAATTTTTGAAATCGGTCCAGTAGTTTCGGAGCCTATTCATTACAAACAAACAAATCTGTCTTCTTTATAATATTAGTATACTCGTAGATGTGCACTGCAGCAACACAAAAAGGCTATGACTTAACGTGAATATTTCTTCATGAAATATGAGCAAGCCGCTGATTTTCAGTCATAACCTGAGCGAACTACGTCAACGATACTCAACTGCGATGTACTGAAGCTAATTTTATGTGCTTATGTCAATTTAAACATATTATTTTTATTTCAGAATTATATTATAAAAAAAGATCAATATTAGTGTTAAATAAACATAAATATATGTCAATCTTACATAATATAAGTTCAATTAAAAATATAAATAACTTTATGCTTTGACTCAACTACATTCATCTATGCAAGACATTTCGATACTCCATTTTTGACACTGAATTAATCTTTATAATATAGATAAAATAAGGTGTTAATTACATCATATAAGACTAGCTGATCTGAAGTCCCAATCCCATTCAAGCCGTAGGGACCTTTTGGTCAAAGCTCAGGCTGAGTTTAGTTAGTAGGTCACGCGATCGGACCGCTCCGCTCGCGTGGAGTGCAACATAACCCTCGTGTCACTTGCTGTTCGTCGCGGTCGTGTCACCCATTCAGGATTTATTTTTTAGCTGATAAGAAGAATGGGCGCAAGAAACTTATTAGCATTATCAAAAGTAATAACAACATTTACAATAAATAATGTCGTTATCATACAATGTATATACATATGTGGTTACAATTTATATGGGAAAACAAATATTTACACTCTAGAATGTAATATCTTCAAATCTACACCAAGCATTAGCATCATTTAAATAATCATTGACTTTGTAATAGCCGTTACTCATTAGCGTCATTTTAACATGTACCTTGAACTTATGAAGAGGCAAATTTATGCACATAAATCAAATTTTCTTAATATTTTTTTAATAAGGTCTAATGATCTACGCAGTCAAAAGCTTTCGACAAGTCACAAAAATACCAATCGCATCTTGTTTACATTCTCAAGTGCTAAAAATGTGTTTGAGAAGTGCAACTCCAGCATCTATAGTGCAATGTCCTTGTACGTTTAGTGCTCCTTGTGAAGGATTCTCAGCAATCCTCTCCTGAGGAAAAAAAAGTACAATGGAATAATGACACATTATAAGGTCGCGGTTGACGCAGACGGTCGGACGATCGGCTGCTGCCTCACGGGTCACACGACCACTTACCCGGGACCTATAGGATTTTGTTCCGGTTTGGACTTATATGCATGTGAGATTCTATGTTTGTAGCTACATATATTGTATTTACTAAATATATTAATAAACATTTCGGAGATGTGTTCAATATAAGTGTGCAAAATGGTATGACATTTCGACGATTCTGACCTTCGTAGACAAGTAGTTAGTAAGCCGGTTTCAAGGTGTCACCATATCTGAAGTCCCGGGTTCGAATTCCGATGGGGGCAAGCATTTGTACTATAGTCGTGGTTGTTATTATATATTTCTATCAAAAATATTTATATATGTATGTCTATCCGTTACCCTGGATCCCATAACACAAGCCTTACAGAGCTTACTTTGGGCTAGGCTAATTGGTGTAACTGTAAGAAATATTTTTATTATTTATTGTGGCTTATATCACGTGGTTTTATAAAACACGGACCTTTATAAGGCATGCACGGTGATACAGATCCAACGCGTAGAGGCCTTTATGCCAAATTTTATCAAAGTGTGCGTGGAGTGTACCAACTGGGTCTAATAGCATGCGCAGTAACTATTGTCATCACAGGTCAAAAAGTTTGTTGCCAGTTGCAATTCGATTTTGGTGGTAATGAAAACCGAGCTCTGGTGAGACTCCGGTCACCTGCCTTTTCAAAGCTTCCAAATTGATTTAAATATGGCAGGTGGTGAGTCACCGCTCACTATTATTATTACTTGTTTATTATTATATTATTTGTTACAGTTACGTATATATGTATATATATTTTATGTTATGTTTTTCTTATTTATTTATTTATTTATTAAACTTTATGCAAAAAAAAAATTACATAGGCGGGCTTAATACCTAAGGTATTCTCTACCAGGCAACCTTTGGGTGGTGTGGAGATATATATACATACAAGTATAAATATATATTTATATAAATAAATAACAATATATGAACTATGTAAATATTAATTAGTTAATATCTGCCAATTCCTTTACAACATCCTTGCAAGATCAAGCTTGTGCCATAATATCCGAGAAATGTTTACGGACGGATTCCGTTTAAATGAGGCCCGAGTTGGTGCCATCCTGATTTCATAAGGGAGAGAGTTCCACAGAAGTATGGACTGAATTTGAAAGGAAGAGTGGACAGAGTGAGAAGTGTGCTGAGGACAGCTAAGAAGAAGATTGTTAGTCGACCGTAAGGTTTTAGAGTGAGTAGAACATAGATATTGGAAATGAGGTAGTAAATAAGAGGGAGAACAGGAACAGTTAAGCAAAGCGTAGAGAGTAGTGAGAGCACGCACGTTTCTTCTCAACCGGATGGGTAACCATTTCAGCTCTTGTCTGTAGGCGGAAACGTGGTCATATTTTCGGAAACAATATATAAATCTAATGCCATAATTCAAAAGCCGATCAAGTTTATTCAGCAAGTCTGAATTCAGATCAAAGTAACACACGTTACCATAGTCGATAATGGGAAGGATTAAGGTCTGCACAAACATCGTCTTAGTATTGATGGATAAGAAGTTCTTCAGTCTGTAAAGTGCCCGTAGGGTCCAGGTAACCCGCTGACTTACACTAGTGACTGGCGTCTGCCAATTCAATGTGGAATCAATGTGCAACCCGAGATCTTTTACAGTTTTACTGAGAGCAATCATTGATCCGTTGAACAGAATTGGTGGAAGAGAAGTAGTTACGACCCTACTGAGCATAGGCGAGCTACCAACAATAATTGCTTGACACTTTGTCGGGTTCACACTTACCCCAAATTTCTCACTCCAGTTGTGTATTGCTATTAAGTCTGTGTTTAAATCATCAATAGCTTCAGATAAACAGTCTACTCGTCTCTGAGCGTACAGCTGAAGGTCATCGGCGTAAAGATGATACGGATACTGAAGACAGCGAGAGAGAAAATTGATGAAAATGGAAAATAGCAATGGAGATAGTATACCGCCTTGTGGAACACCAGCAGTAAGGCTACGCCAACAAGATGATAACTCATCAACGCGGACCGACTGCTGCCGTCCTTGAAGATACGACATAAACCAGTCCGATACCTTAGGGGAAACCATTGCAGACATATACGTTGCAGACGTACCACGTTGCAGATATATACGGATTTAGGACACAGAAACAAAAACTAAACAAACTAGCGAAACGCAAACAATAAAGTAAATTTATAGTCATTATACATTTTTCACATATCTTCAATGAACTAAAAGTAGGTACTATAGAAGATATTTATATAGCAGCCGGTGTCATATTTGCGAGTGATTATATAAAAAAACGATTCCTTAGTAATATAGTCTCCAAACCAATTTGGACTCTAAGTTAATCCCTTAAGTACTACATAATAAAATATAGCTGATCGCACAACCACGATAAAAGACCCATCAAATCTACACAGAAGTTTCTCTGTTGCCTTTGTTTTTAGATTTTCGAAGCCAACCAATAGGCAGTGAGAGAAACAAAGGCTCATACATGCGGGCATCAATTAAAACAGCGCTTTGCCATCGTTAGACTCTGTTCACACTAGCGCGATATTTTCGCCGCCATACCGAATGTGCTGCTTATACGATTTATGTTCTTTCAGTGGCATTTAAATGGTACTCTCACTTGCACATGGACACAAGTTCAAAATTATTTGTATTCTTCTGTCATCGCAGCCCATATATATAACCACCGAGAGGCGCAAGCCTGTCCAAACGATGTTAGGGCGACTACGCCTTAGTCAACCACGTTGTTCCAGTGCGGATTGGTTGACTGCATACTTTTTGATTTTTTTTGAATATCGTTGCAGATATATACGGATAATTTCGTTCACCGTAGGAGCATCAGATAAAGTACATGTGAAATCCTATGACCCTGGGCCCAATTATTCAATCTCTAAGCAAAAACGTTATATCTTATCTTTGATAACATATGATATAAAATATAAAGTTAACAAACGCAGTAAGCGAAACAGTTATTTTGCTCTTTACTGCTATTTGGGCACAGAAATAAGGGAAAATAATAAAGAAATAACGCATAAAACTGGGGATAGGAGACAGCACAAGCTCTTGTGTAGTTGTTATAGGAATAAAATAGGTGTATGTCTACGTACTAAGCACAAGTCACATATTGATCTTAAAATCGATTTTATTTTTCACGTAACTGAAGCTGTTTTCATAGCTCATGTGTACACCTAACGTGCTATTAACTGTGCGGTAAAACAAGATGTAGTTATTATTAAATTACTTAACTATTATTATTACATTGTTATTCGTCGGCTTAGATTATTGTCTTAAGATATGAACTTAACTAATACAAGTTTAGTAAAAAAGTGAATATGATTGAAGATATGAGTTGGTAATTGTAAAATAATGTCGAATCATTATCATTTTCTTCTACAAGACTTTTTTGATGTTTTTTTTTTTTGCTTAAATATAATATTGATACTGAATTAAGGTATGTCAGTTCTCAGTATACTTACTATTATTCAAGTCTCTTTTAAATAACGTTCATTTCAAACGATGTACATTGCTACAAATTATTTACGTGTTTTTTATTTTGTTGATTTATTTATGATTTCTTCTTAAGCCACAATTACGTTTAGGACGATGCAAACTAATGCAAACTGTCATAATCTTATTTCGGCGATCAAATAATTTTTTTTATAAAAGATGGTGGGACAATATGTAGTACAAATTACTACTACTTAGACAGTTTAAGATACGCACGCTGTTTCGCCGTGATGAGAACGCGCCCTTACAACTTTCCCGTCTGCTGAACATCGGAGCTGACCCGAGCTTTGCCTGTTACAGACAGTTCGTTTAACATTAAAACATTTCGCCAGCAAAGGTTACAGTGACAGCGCCGGGCGTGTTACGAATAACTTTTTTAGGCTTACTATATTAATTTCCTGTTTTTGGCTGGCTGGTTCTGATGACAGTGTAGCTCGGGTGAGCGACAGGTCGTTACTTGATTTTTTAATAAAATGAAACGAATATTAGTATATTTACATAAAATTGGTTGTAAAAAACGTAAAAAGTATTTAATTTGGAATCATATTTCACGAAGAATCAACATCAAAGAATTTATAATATTTTTTAAGACCGTACAGTACAGTGAGCGTCGATGGCGCTGTGGTCTCGGCACTGATC
Organism: Scirpophaga incertulas; assembly: GCA_036419045.1. Lineage (NCBI taxonomy): Eukaryota > Metazoa > Arthropoda > Insecta > Lepidoptera > Crambidae > Scirpophaga > Scirpophaga incertulas. The sequence continues at coordinate 21,556,757 of CM071631.1, read as the reverse complement.
TACGAGTCGGATGATTCGCCGGTCGATATTGCCACGCACCAAAGTGTTTTTATTTCGAATTTCATATGTACATTACTTACACTCCTACGGAAAAGGAAAACATCGTGAGGCAAGCTGCATACGCCTGCAAAGAAGTTCATAGATGTATATAGTCAACCAACCCGCATGGAGCCAGTGTGGTTATCAATAGCCTATAATATAGCTAGGGTAGACTCGTGCCTCTCAGAGGGGTCGTACTTGAGCTACAATTATGATGATGGCAGTAAGAGCAAGTATCTTAACCAATTACCTACTTACAGAAAAAAAATCCCAGGAACCAATTCACAACTTTTTAAATTCAGTAAATGTTGTAAATAACTAAAGTAAATTTTGGAACAATATACACCCATTAAAATGCAAAATTTTTTTTTGCTTTTACTGTATGATCATCGATATATATGTACTACGTACTAGATTCGCCCGCCCGAACACTCACTACGTTCAAGTGAAATGCAGGGTAGACTGCACCTCGCTCAGTCAGTCGTCGCCATTCGCGATGTGTGCATCGCTCATAGGCCGACAATAAACATAATTAAAACGGTGATTAAATAGTAAACCTGAACAAAAATAATTATTGAAAATTTAAGTGAGTAAAATATCTAGTTGTTTAAGTGGAAATAAGGATAATAATGTTATAATTATACAACGTAAACAATATTTTGTATTTATTGACGCCGCGCTGGCACGTGCTTGCTAAAATCATAGAGTAAAGCCATACAGATGTTCCTCCATTCCTAAACGTACGCGGCGACTTTAGGTTAATATAATGTATAGACGGGATGATTATAAAATGTTTAGTTCGTAATTTTTTATTGTTTAGAACAAATTTATACAGTAGTAATAATTAAATAAAGTCCTAATATTTTGTTTTCTTTTATGTTGCCATTTCTTCTATTATAAAACATAATAAGTGTATGAGGTACAATGTGCTTATTAAATTTGGTATCGCTTCTGCGGTGAAAACTCTTTGATACAAAGCGCTTTAACGTCATGCTTCACTGCGCTCGGCAAAACGTAATAAGTAAGCGGCGGTTACGACATTTTGGTTGAACGAAATCTATACTTCGACAAACGATCCAGCAGTTGTCTTTTTTTTCCATAGCTTGATCGGCAACGCGGTTAGTCCAAACCAAGAATTGTGTAGCTTACAACACTCAAACAATACAAGTAATTTAAGTTTACTCGTGCAACACTACACTTATTTTAATAGGCAAAGTGTCTACTACATATACAGCTAAATGTAAATTAAAACTTTTCTCACATGTTGGGCCAATTTCAATTGTTCGAAAAATATTTTTTCGTGTCTAGGGCGGCAACGTCAACTTTACTTCAAGATAGTTGTCAAAATAATGACCACATTACACCCATTTTTGAGTAAATAACATAAGGGGCCATCCATAAATTACGTCACACGGTAAGGGGGAGGGAGGGGGTTGACGAAGTGTGACATTGTGTGACAAGAGGGTGGGAGGGTCTTAAACTCCGTGACGTCACATTCAAAATCTATTATAAGCTAACTGTTAAAACAAACTTGAATTTATTACCATTAGTATGAAAAGTGCTGTAAATATTATTTTTTATTGTAAAGTCTGTATACTCTCATAAATAAATAATTTTGAAAAATATAATATGAAAATCATGAAATGACCATATACTTATTTAATATAAGTAATCGTTTTTTGTTTTGTTAATTGATTTGATGTTATTTTTATCAAAATGAAAATAAAACTGATTTCGAATCATTCAATAATTTCTAAATGTACATTTTCAAAATATGTGACTACGCACTAGGGGGGGGGGGTTCGCTTACATGTGACTAGCTGTGACTAGGACGGGGGGAGGGGCAAAAAATCACGAAATTCGTGTGACGTAATTTATGGATGACCCCTAACAAAAAGACAAATAACATTTTGCCTCACGATTTGTCTATATGGTTCTTAGAACTTAGGCACAGGCTGAGTTTAGTCGGTAGGTCACGTGGTCACCGTGACACTTGCCGTTGCGGGGGTATCATTTTTTTTTAGAGGGGAAATGCACCTTATGCACCGTGACACCGCGCTGGCTAGGCGCGGCCGTTTGTGGGTCTCTCCGGTCTGAGCGGACCGGCCTACCCACTAAAACCCCCCTGAGTTCTCTAGGCCCATGCGGGGCACATAGCGAAGTGGGCACGTTTCGTGCTCCTTCGTCTCCTAAGGAAAAAAATAAAATATAAGAAGAAGTCTGGAAAATATAAGATATCAATTTTCGATTTATAATATTCATAACAAAACCTTAAACCTTCTAATATAGTTAGACATCACTTTAATGTTTCATATTGTAAATAAAACGATCTAAGTCGAAAATACACACTTTAATTTAATTTACTCTTAAAAGGACAGAAAATCCTTCAATTCATGAAGGACTTAGGACTTATGAAGCAACTATAAATGGAGTCGGAGTGAGAAATGAATATTATAGGCCAAAGCCCATACATTGAATATAAATAATAAGGAATTTTCCCATCATACTTGTTTAATATAGGCCAACAAAATCTAAATCAAATTCAGATTCAATTAGGTTAATCAGTGGTTTGTACTATCATCAAGAGCAGTGCAGAGGTTCTTTGCACGAATACCAACAATAGGTGTCTTATTATCACATTCCGACGAGGACATTAAGCGACGTGCAATATACGGCGACCTATAAGCTCGGTGCTAATATCTCACGACCTGAATTTAATTTCGTCAAACGCCTGTCCTTATTACACTTGCAAGCCGCAGACGTCTTCATGTAAGATAACTTCGATTTCTATAACGCAATAAAAAAAGGATATTTAACATAATTTTTCTGTGTTTATAAGTCACAGCTTTTTGTCTTTTCACTATAGGATATTTATTCATTTATTTCTTTACTACATTTATTGCATTGAAAAGGTAAAAAGGATTGAATTTAATTTCGAAATTTTTCAAATAAATAACACAAGTGAGTGTTTGTCAATTTTGTATTATATGTATATCAAAAGTGTATGATTCGCTGAGAAATATGTAGCAGTAACATCAGTCTCTGTGATTATTACTTTTGAAGATACAGCAGAAGATACATATATATACATACATACAACAACAATTAATATTAGAAAGCTTAAAATGTATTCTTTTTTATAGAATTATGCTAAAAAATGTTAGTCAATTTACAAAGAAACTAATATATCAAAAAAGTTAAACGAGATTTTTATTTTCATGTACATTTAAAATATTTACTTAATAAAATTAAAATATATATAATAACGACATCTTTATTAAATTGTAGGAAAATACCCAATTGCAATTAAAACAATCAACTATATGAAAAAAAACTGTTAGAAACATAAAAGCATTTCCCCCAAGAATCCATAAGAATAACCGTCACAAGTATCACAACGGAAATAATCTAAGAGTCAAAACATAATACCTCCTTTAATAATGAATACAAATCTCGCCAGAAAACTCCGAGAATGCCACAGATAGAATAACGCAGGGAAATTGGATGGAGAGTTTTATTCGAGAGCATGTTCGGATATTTTCCATTAATCAAAGATGAAAACCTGCGAAGCTGACGACGAAACGGCGTTTAGTCGGAGATGAGAAGCGTAAGGTGACAGTTGGCTTTGTGTTTGTGTATAAATTACGAATATTGCAATGGGAATTGTTGAGAATAACATTTGTAACAGGAGCTATCAGTAGGCCGATTATATAAATTACAAATATTGGAAAGGGAATAGTTATGAATGACATTTGTGACAGGAATTATCACTAGGCTGATTACGTAAATTACGAATATAACAATGGGAATCGTTGTGAATGACATTTGTAACAGGAATTATCAGTAGGCTGGTTATATAAATTATGAATATTGCAATGGGAATTGTTGAGAATAACATTTGTAACAGGAGCTATCAGTAGGCCGATTATATAAATTACAAATATTGGAAAGGGAATAGTTATGAATGACATTTGTGACAGGAGTTATCACTAGGCTGATTACGTAAATTACGAATATAGCAATGGGAATCGTTGTGAATGACATTTGTAACAGGAGTTATCAGTAGGCTGGTTATATAAATTATGAATATTGCAATGGGAGTTTTTGTGAATGACATTTGTGACAGCAGCTATCAGTAGGCTGGTTATATAAATTACGAATATTGCAATGGGAATTGTTTTTAATAAAATTGGTGACAGGTGCTAGCAGTAGGTCGATTTTATAAATTACGAATATAGCAATGGGAGTTGTTCTGAATTTGTGACAGCAGCTACTAGCGGTGTTGTATGTTCTTTATTAATTATAAGAAAACAAACAATATACATCGCAAAAGACATTCCTTTCTACAAGCCGTTTCAGAAAAAAATTGTAAAAAGGATGAAAAAGATCAATTTTTTTTCACTTTTGTATTTTAGTTATAATAATTATAAACAACAAATTGATTGTTTGTGACCTAGAGAGTTACAAATAAATTTATTATAAGTTATACTCTTGCTTTAAAGCGCTCTATTAGAATTTTTTTCAAACTTACAGTATTTTTAAAACTTTTGCGGTATAATCCTATTTACAGGTAGTAGAAGATCCCTAGACATGCCGTTAAAGACAGATGCAAACTTGATATCCTTTTTGTGGTGAGCATTGCTATGTTTGGTATGCAGATTTACAGGATACACACGCATAGTCAAAGAATATAATAATCAAACAACTACCACGGATTACTAAATAATTCGTTCTAGTTACTTCGTACCTCGCACTATCACAGATTAGGTAGTAGATAAAGATATACAGCCAGATCTATTTATTACTTTCGCATCAAATTATTTTTATAAGGTCCTGCCTGAATATTAGCGATTCCTCTTCACTTATTTGTAGCGCAAGCATATGGGTCATACCTTTGTTCACACAAAATTTGCACCATTTTGATTTTTTACGATGTATTTTTTTATAATTTTAATTACATGGCCAGAATTATGTATTCTTTCATTCTTTCTCGATACCCTATTGTTCCAAAAATGTTACTACCAATTTTCATGGTTCTTCCCGTATAAATCCTTTGAATACTGTATACGCAAGGTAGTTGACATTTTTTATGCTGTACATTATTTTGAGCCCTAAAAGTACTTGTGACATAATAGGCTAGATCCTATTATGTCAAAAGTTGGCAACGTACACTGTGGTTGTTGTATCTGTTCTTTTTATAGGGGTTGCTGATTTGCTGCGATTCTCACAGGAACCACATAAACAATACGCAACCTTAACCACTTACCATCAAGCTGTCCGCTTGTTTGTCTAACGCTCCTACAATGAAGGAAATAATCATGAGAATGATCAAAATATTGAATGGATAAGGTGGTCGGGGGCGACCTAAACAAACATACTTAGACCAAATCGAAGATATCCTGAAGAAGGGCTAGGTTAAGAGTACCCATAACTGACGATCTTGCGGGAAATTATTAATCAAGATCGAGGAAGCTAAAGAGCTAAGAAATATCCTTGGGTCGTAGCAAGTGGAAAACTATGATCCCTGCCTGCCCCCATAAGAAAGGGGCGTGTAACACATGGGCTGAAAAGTCCCGGGCCTAACAAAGAAAACACGGATTTTTTGGTTCAAAATTAGCTTTATTCATCAACGTAATCTCCATCAAGAGCAACGCAATCATTCCAGCGCCGCTCCAACATTTCAATACCACTTTTGTGGAACTCAAAATCAAAATAGGCCTCAGCTTTAGCGATAACCTTTTCATTCGTGCGAAATTTCTTACCAGCGAGCATTTTTTTCAGATCTGCGAACAATCAGTAGTCGCTGGGAGCCAAATCTGGCGAATACGGTAGATGTGGGAGCAATTCGAAGTTCAATTCATGTAGTTTTGCCATTGTTTTGATTGACTTGTGACATGGTACGTTGTCTTGATGAAACAACAAAACAACATTTTTTTCTTTGCCATATGCGGTCGTTTCTTTGCAATTTCGGCCTTCAAACGCTCCAATAACGCTATATAATATTTACTGTTGAAGGTATTTCCTTTCTCAAGATAGTCGATGAATATTACACCACGCACATCCCAAAATACCGAGGCCATAACCTTTCCAGCCGATTGTTGTGCATTCAGGCGCTTTGGACGAGGTTCATCAGTTGCTGTCCACTCAGATGACGATCGTTTTGTTTCTGGAGTGAAGTGATGGATCCAGCGTCGGACTGGCCATACAGTCGAGGTGGCATTTGCCAGCCGGGCCCCAGCTCTGCGCGGGCCCCCCACGGGCCTGGGTTGCGGGCATGCGCAGGGCACGTAGCCAAGAGCAAACGCTGCGCGGGCCCCCTGTGCTACGGTTGCCGCGTGCATGTCTCGGAAACTATGCGTCGTACAAAAAAGGTGTCTCGGGCCTCCGCGGATTGCGATCAGCCACCCGGGCTCTCCAGCCCAGTCCAACCCTGGATGGATCTATGTTTCATCCATTGTCACATATCGACGCAAAAATTCCGGTTTGTTACGTTTAAACATGGCCAAACACTGCTCAGAATCATCAACATGTTCTTGTTTTTGGTCAACAGTGAGCAAACGCGGCACCCACTTTGAATAGAGCTTTCTCATAGTCAAATACTCATGCAATATAAAGCCATCACGTTCTTTTGATACCTTTACGATGTCAGCTAACTTACGCAACTTCACTGTTCGATCATTCAAAACGATTTTGTGTATTTTTTTAAGTTTTCTGGTGTTACCGCCTCATTTGCACGTCCTTGCGTTCTGCATCATCGGTGTCTCTGCGACCAGTTTGAAGTCAGCAAACCAACGTTTTATTGTTTTTTCTGATGGAGCGGAGACCCCAAAACACTTTTCTAACCATTGCTTCGCTTCAACGGTATTTTTTCCCACCAAGAAGCAGTGTATAATTAAAACACGAAAATGTTTTTGATCCATTGTTTTGAAAATAACAAAAGTAGCGTCACTCTTAGCACAATAACTCAAACTAATAAATAGAATATCATGAAATTTTAACAGCTGTCTTTTGAAGGTTAGTATTAACTGAAAAAAGGTGACTGCAATAAAACTAGCGCCATCTATGTGTTAGGCCCGGGACTTTTCAGCCCATGTAATATGTAAACGATTGTAAGTAGCTAAAGGGCTGTTATTAAAATGAAAACAGCGTAGTACAGATGTTTTTACTAATCAATTCTTCTTACGATAACATGAGCAAACCTTTTGTTTTCATAATACAAACACGTCTAAGTACAGTTCAAATTGATCCCGTACAACTCTCCACAATTATGCCTCACCTTCATCACATATGATTGGGCTGAATTGCTCTTGACCTCGGTTACTATTGTCGTCACCAATTATGTCGACCTCTATCATTAGAACAATAGTAATATATCGGGATTCAGACATACCACATAACCCTGCGAGGGTTATCGCCTGTCAACCTCTGTAGATTCACTTAGTGTGTGTGTTTACACTTCAAGCATATCGGATACCAGCAAAACTGTGTTTGCCAGACTGTGACGACCGCAATGTACATGTCGATGTGTATTTGCGAGAGCCATTTAGGAGTTGGGCATAGCGCGGTAATGGAATTATTTTAAGTGTCTGTAAGTTTGGTTAGTCTTGCAGAGTGATGAATTTACGAGGACGTTACAATTAATTCTGAAGTCGCATCTAAATCTCCTAATTTTATTTACGTGTCGCTAAATCACGTGCCTATTGTAAACGAACTGTCAAAATTAATTGACATTTCCAATAGGGTATTACAGTCTAATTCAAAAAGTGTTATAATTTAATCTGTTATTGATAAAATACCACAAAAAAATATAAATACATTTTTTTTATTCCAATTATTTCATAAAAACGTGTTTTAATTTTACAAACACAGGCCTGAGAATTGGCGCGAAAACGCCAATTCTCAGGCCGCCATGTCTGTGACGTCACGGGCATTGTAAACATTACGCTTCGCTGAAAGAAATAAACATATTTTCGAAATAAATAATGAGTTCTAGTGGCTATAGTCCTTATCATTGGTGTCTTGTGTCTGAATGTAAGAATACAAGTGTTAAAACACCGGAAAAGTTATGGATACAAGTGCCAACAGATTTAAAAATGAGAAATACGTGGTTGAAATTAGCACGAAGAGATCCAAAGTCATTGTCCACAAAAACGAAATACTATTTTTGTGAGGATCATTTCGATGTAAGTATGCAGTTTAATAGCTCATATAAACATGTGAAAATAAATTCTTGTCATTACAAAACTAATATTTTATAGGTTATATTTTTCTGAAAGGAAATTTTAGGTTATACCTATGATCGCAAAATAAAGCATAATCGTAAAGTTTTGTTGTTATTAAAGGAAAGTTTGTAGTAGGTATATTAATACTTACATAGATGTTTTGACATTTCTTAATTCCGCAGAACAGAAGTCGGATTGCGAGCGAAGAATTTCGCCACCATCAATGTATTTATTCGTGGAAGATTAGTACTTTCTGCTTTTACAAAGCCGTCTTCCATGGTCAATATATATAGTATAGGTGCAGAATATCAAGAAACGTGATAGTAATAACTGAGAAACTTCGTTAATCTAATAAATTACACAGTAGACATGTACAACAAAAACCGAGGTTGTTTATTTACAAGTCCAGTGACGTCACAGCGAATGCAAACATGGCGTACAGCGTTTTTGACATTCGAAGCACAGATAAAAAAACTTGTATTTTCAAATTGACATATTTAATTTATTTTGCAGTTTTATGAATAGAAATTAATATTTTTCGTTTGTTTTTTCATAAATGAACTATAAAAACATAAATTTAGATTTTATTTTTCATAGTGCGTAATACCCTATTTGACGTTTATTTTAGAACTAATGATGTGACATAAAAATCACATTTTCTTTTTACACAAAATCCGCTCATTCATAATTCATTATAATTTAGTCGAGAGGCTGCCACTGGTATAGGACCCCCAAGGATATCCACACTTTAACCGTCGGAGAGCCATGCATCGGCACGAATTGGGCCGGCTCGACCGGAGTGATACCACGGCCTCACAGAAAACTGGCGTAAAATAGCGCTTGCGCTGTGTTTCGCCGAGTCAGGGTACCGTAGGCCCAACTCTCATTTCCCCCTTTATTCCCTTTTAAAAGGCCGGCAACGCATCTGTGACTCCTCTGGTGTTGGGTGTCCATGAGCAGCGGTTATCGCTTACCATCAGGTGATCCTTTTGCTCATTTGCTGCACTATCCTATAAAAAAATATAGGATAGGCCTATAAAAAAACTGATTGGTCTTGCGCTGCTAGTGTCCAACGAACTCGCCGGTTCCCCTTGCAAGGGGCTTTTTAATGCTGGGTTAAGCGGCATATGCCTGTCACTAGGGGTCTATTCTGCCCCCAATGACTGTTAGTCCTAGGAGCAATGTGTCCTCCCCACTACCACTTAGGCTCGCAAGTCTTAGAACTCTCATAAGTTATACATTCTAGAATATAATTGGCTAAATACGCTCAAATTGAATAAAATTTTTGCAACTCGTACAAAATATTGGCCCGTGCGGGAATCGAACCAGCGAGTCATGCCACAGTAGTCGATTACTTGGCCACTGAGCCAACCGAGTCGTCAAATGTTAAAAATTTATCTTTCAAACAGACCTTCAGACACCAGCTTAGTAAATTAATTATATTTAAGCAGAGTTCTAGTAACTAAATACATTTAGGAACCGAAAGCAATATTGAAACAACAACAAAATAAAAACTCATGTTTGAACATTTTTACTTCTATTCATTTCCGGCTAACAGAGACCAAATTTTGCGGGAAAAATATGAACAAGATAATTTACATCGTCATTATACTTTTGGTGAGAGTTTCTGGTGCGACGAAATGAGATACGGAAATAACAAACCAAAATAAAAATTAATAATCTTCAAAAGAGATCCATTACTGAAATCCGCAGCTTCATCCCTTTGCGGGAGACAGCGTGAAAAGAGTTTCGATGCCACGCTCCACAAATTCCAAAATGGCGGCTTAGGATTGTGTTTGCTTTCACTTAATCTGATTAAAGCAGACTCAGGAATTAAATACTCACAAACAACGCATTATGCTTTGCAACAGAATATGCAAGAGCCTTTTTCTGCAACGACAATGTATTTTATTTATGGTCATCTTTTGTAATTGCGTTTGAGTACACACTTAACCTCATCTCGCCTGATAATAAACTTAGACGAGGTAGTTTTTACCAGCTGTATATTGACAAATAAGCGGACTACCTACCCGTTGGTAAATGGTTACAGGCGCCAAAATACATATGATTCTTGTGAGATTCGCCGCAAATCTATCATTGCAGTGCTCGCCATTGACATGCTCACACACTGAAACCTAAATGGTCCCGTACAGTGCTGCTCCACAGGAATTTCCTTCCGGGTACACTTCATTTGTGGAGTAACGGCAAGTGTCACGGAGGTTATGTCGGACTCCACGCGGCCGCAGCCTGTGCCTAAGTTCTAAGAACCATATAGGCAAATCGTGGGGGTAATACCAACGTGTGATGTGAAGTCATAGTATATCCAGTTATATCACTGCCCGTCTTACTATTCACACCAAAGCGAATAAGTACTGCAATTTTACGACAGAAAAATGTAAGATTTTTTGAAGGTAGATGTGGAAAAGATAAGAAGTGTTTTAATCTCTCATATCCTATTTAAATTTTATTTATTGCTATATAACTATTAATATCATCACTTTCTATTACAAATATCTGTTAAAAAGGCTACTTACATTTGCAAAACCATTTGATGTAGCTAAGTGAATTTTTTTTGCACCATCTGCCAGCACATCACATCATCGCCTTAACATTTGAATTCAACTTTACATCTGAGCACTTCGAATCACAACTGGAATTATGGCACATTTGGAAGGCATCCTGGAGAGACAGAAGAGTCTTGAGGAGAAGGTCAACAAGAAGATGGAAGAGCTCCAGCAACAGCTCCTCAACGCAGGGCCACATAAAGATACAGTGGCAAAAGTGGCAGAGGAGTTCCGGACCTTCAGGGAACTGATTTTCAATATGATTGGGCTGCTTCGTAACCAAATTGAGGAATGTGTCAGGCATATTGAGTTGTTTGAAAATAGGCATAGACAGAACGCACTGGTATTCATGGGCATTCCAGAAGTGGAAAAGGAATCTTGCAGTAAGTCAGTTTTACAAGTTATTCACAGCAAATTGAACCTGGAAAACATTTCTACATCCTCAATAAGATCTTGTCATAGACTTGGTGCGGTAAAGAATGATCAACATCGCCCAATTGTAGTATGGTTCACCCATTTTGAGGATAGATCTTCAGTTTGGAATGTGAAGAAGAGTCTGAAAGGATCACCTATTTCCGTGAAAGAGTTCCTCACAAAAAACAGACAAAGTGTATTTAGTAGGGCACGCTTGCACTTTGGTATGCGGTCATACTGGTCACAGAATGGAATCATCCACATTAAATCCGCAGATGGTAAAAGACATAAAGTGATCTCCTTCAGTGAACTGACACCCCTTCTTGCTCAGTATCCACAGAACTCATCCAGGTTGGTTGATAGCGTAAAGTAACAAATACATGTTTGTTGTTTTTCTTGGCTGCTTGATATCTCTTTTTTGGGTCATATTTTATGTTATTTGTGTTGGGTAATATTGCTCAAATTTAGTCAATGGGTTTGATTCCATAGGTAGTATAGTATGTTTATACATTCTTTTGTTACTATTACATTTGTATAAACCTATTATCTGAAAGTATTGTCTGAATCTTGATGAATATTGATGTTCTACTCGTACATTCGTTATCCTATGCTTAAAATTTAGAATTTTTCTCAGAGTGTGTACACAATATATTTTTGCGTTCATAGTTTGTAGGTTGATACAAATACTGTTTAGTTTCATATTAAGATACCTTCTATTGGTATAATAATTTTGTTTTGTATCCATTAATTTAATATTTAGCTTTAGTAATTTTTATGTAGGTAAACCAAATGTAAACACACCACAGTAAAGTGAAAGTGTACTTATTACATGTCATCTGTCAAGATTATTATTGCATTTGTCAATGTCATTGTTACTGATTTTTTTTTTGGGCATGTTCTAAATTGCGGCAAGGGTGATATAGTCCCGAGTCCGACCGAATTTAATAGTCACAAAATACAAGGGCTATTGAGCATTAATTGTGACTTTCTCACTTGGTCGAATTCGCGATATTATCGTTTTTGACGCGAAACGGAACGCGGCCTTTGTGTGAGGTTATTGAGGTTTGGCTCATAAAGCCGTTTTTTAGTTGAAACACTGACATAAAATACAGATGGCCTTTTGTCCTAAGATCGTTTTATTACTTTATTATTACTATATATTTGTATTCTGTAGCGTAAGGGAATTTATTAATTCTCATTAATTAGGTAGCATGTAATCTCTATGTAAAACTATAAACAATGTTTTTTTTCTTTGTACCGTAGACAGAGAGCTGATTGACATCGATGTAATAAAAATAAACTTCACGTTGCTTTAAATAATCAGACTGTTGCCCATGCAACTGTTTTGCACTAGTTTGGTTGAGTTTTGTTTTGTTTCTGTTGTTGAATTTTACTTAGTAGGTATGGGTTGTATTTCACTGTTTTTTTTTTATTATTATTATAATGTTGTTATCTTTATTTAGCATTATAACTGTGCACTATAATATTATACTCAAGTGATTATTGTACGCTGGTGAGTGGTGCAGACATGCTTGTGCGACACTTAAGTAAGTACCTTGTATAATTTTACTGTATTTATTTATTTATATATTAGTGTTTTATTTATAAGTACATTTTATTGATTCTATATTTTTATATATATATACCTATGTCTTCCGAAATGTTTTATTCTGCCGACGAATCGTCAACCTCACAGACTGATGACAGTTTTTGCTCTATTGATGACAATCTTAGCGACTTCATAGCTAGAAACTTTAATCACACTTCCAATAGATTGATTAATGTGTGTCATATCAACGCACAAAGTATTCCTAGTCATTTTGGCGAGCTACATGATATTTTTCATCAATGCAAAATTCATGCACTTTTGGTTTCAGAGTCACTTCCAGGAGTAGGAGGTTGACACACACTTATACGTAATGACCGAACTAATAAGGGCGGGGGCGGAGTCGCAATATATCTACGGAGTGATTTTCAATACAAAATAATTGCTGCCTCTCCCTCCCTTTATTCTGCTTCGGTTGAGTATTTGTTTTTAGAGGTTAGTGTATTTACTGCAAAACTTTTGTTGGGTGTAGTTTATTGTCCCCCTTCGGTTGACTATTTCACTGATCTGGAGTCAGTTTTTGAGTCTCTGGGGTCTGAGTATTCACATCACATAATCATGGGCGACTTCAACACTAATATCCTCTCCTCTGAATCTCCTCGCTCCCGGAAACTCATCAATGTAATCAGGTCAGTTGGTCTTTACATTTTACCACTTGATCCTACTCACCTAAATCCTAGTGGTGATGATACCTGGCTTGATTTAGTCCTTACCTCAAACACCTCTCTTGTCTCCTCTCATGGACAACATTCAGCTCCTGGTTTCTCACATCATGACCTTATTTTCATATCCTATATCCTTAAACCCCCAAAACCCAACCCCAAGGTTCTGTATAGGCGGTGCTTTGCTCGTATGAACGTTAGTGACCTCGTCAGTGATGCCTCAATGACTGATTGGGAACCAGTGTTTCAAGCCAACACTATGGACGCTAAGGTTTTAGGTTTTAATATAATTCTTAACAAAATCTATGACACTCATGCTCCAGTTAAAAAAATCAAACTGAAACGCTTGCCGGCTCCTTGGATGTCTGAAGATATTAAACGAGCAATGAGACGAAGAGACAGAGCTTACCGAAAATTCAAAAAACTACGCACGGATGATCACTGGAACATGTACAAGGATGCCAGAAATCGGTGCAATCAGGTGATACGCAATGCCAAACGCCGCCACATTCTTAACAATATCACGTCAACGTCGTCTGCTGCTATTTGGAAGTTTCTCGGAACTCTTGGTATCGGTAGAGATCATCACTTGGAGCTTCCCATTGAATTAACATTGGACGACCTTAACAACCACTTTTCAGGTAGCAGTAATTCAGCGTGCTTTGATCCCACTAACGCAATGGCTTACATAGATAATTTATCCACTCCCGGTATTACTCCTTTTAGTTTTTCAAAGATTTCTGTCGATGATGTAAAGAAAATTATCATTTCTATTAGATCTAATGCTATGGGATGTGATAAAGTCGTCCAATGATTATTCCTATTTTAGATTACATTCTTCTTCCTCTTACACACATAATAAATTTTTATCTTCAGACTGGTACATTTCCGTCGCTTTGGCGTAAAGCCTTTGTTCGACCTCTCCCTAAAAAATCCAATCCATCACTTCCCAATGAGTACCGCCCAATCTCTATTCTCCCTTATCTTTCTAAAGTTCTTGAGGCCTGTGTCTATAAGCAGTTTTCCACTTTTGTCCACAATAACTCTCTGCTGAGCACTTTCCAATCTGGGTTTAGGCCAGGCCATAGTACTATGTCCGCTCTACTGAAGGTGACGGGAGATATTAGAGTTGGCATAGATGATACCAAATTAACTGTTCTTGTCTTAATTGACTTTTCCAATGCTTTCAATGCTGTTAACCACCAAATTCTCTTATCCATCCTCACCCATTATGGGCTTTCTCATGAGGTGGTAAATTGGTTCTCTTCATATCTTCAGGATCGTCAGCAGTCAGTTATTTCAGGGGACAAATCGTCTTCTTGGAGTAACTTGAGGGCTGGTGTCCCTCAAGGCGGCATTTTATCTCCAATTCTTTTTTCAATTTTTATTAATCTCATGACTCACCGTCTTCGGTGTTCGTATCATTTGTATACCGATGATCTGCAGCTTTATGCTCAAGCTGCTGTTAATGATATAAATGAGGCTATTCATAAGCTTAATGACGACCTTATTGTCATTAAATCTTGGGCTGACCAATTTGGAATACTCGTCAACCCAGCAAAATGTCAAGCAATGTTGGTTGGTGGTCCCAGACTCATTGCTAAAGTGGACACAGATAATGTTTGTCCAATTATATTTAATAATAACTTGATTCCATTTTGTAATCACGTGAAGGATCTTGGGCTTTATTTAGATGCTACGTTTAACTGGCAACCGCAGGTTACCAGCATATGTCAACGAGTTACTGGAATGTTACGGTCGCTATATCGGTTAAAAAACTTTCTACCTGCGGATATTAAGAAAATGCTTGTTCAGACCTTGATTTTCCCTGTCATTGATTATGGTGATGTGTGCTATCTCGACCTGAATGCAGATCTACTTAATAAACTAGACCGGCTTCTGAACAACTGCATTCGGTTCATTTTTAATTTGAGAAAATATGACCACGTTTCCGAGTATCGCAAGCGCTTGAACTGGTTGACTATTCGGCAGCGTAGATATCTAAGAACATTGAGTGCTTTATACACTATCGTCAATGGCCCTAATACACCAAGTTATTTAAGTCCCCACTTCCAATTCCTAAGTGCTTCTCACGATAGATCTCTGCGGTCATCATCTGGCTTGCTTCTAAAATTTCCATCTCACCATACTGAAATAATTCACGCTTCATTTTTTGTACAATCAATTCATCTCTGGAATGCTTTGCCTATCGATATTAAAACATCAACTAGCAGAACTAGCTTCAAAAATAAGTTGCGAAAACATATTCATCAGAATAATATACTCTAAAGACTTGTTGCATATTTGTCGGTTTATTTATTTATTACTATAGATATATTTCTAACTATTTCGGGATATAATTTTATGTATTAGTATATTATATATGATATCTATGTATTAGGATTTTATATTTATATATATGGATGATATAGAAATAGTCATTTCACTGGTACATCTACCACCTTGCTTTCTGCACCATCTAAAGGTTGGCTGTTAGAGAATGCCTCAGGCATTAAGTCCGCCACTGTACACATTGTACATGAAGTATAAAATAAATAAATAAATAAGATACCTGATATATACCAGGGTCAACTGTTGAAAGAGTCTACTCTCTCTCCGGTGGAAGGTAAAGGAGTATTCAATAGAAGCATTCACTCTCGACTCCAGAAGACAAGAATTTAAATGTGACGGGAACACAGAGGTCAGTCCTGTGTACAATATACGCTACCCACTGCTACTTAAGGTTCGAAATTCTTCTAGTTATATGAGCGACCCTGGGTCTTCATATTTTTTGGTCCAACCACGCAGAGAAAGTCCAAGCAAGCATGACTCAGACGAACACTCAGTTTGCACTGATAATAACAGAGTGTGTGAAAGTCTTGTTCACAACTGGCTACGATGATTTAATGTTAAATCACTCTATGTCAAACTCCAAACTCGTCCTCTCGTAAAACCATATTACCTTGTAATTCTCTATTATTTGTAATCAATTTAGACCAAACTTTGAAAACATTTCAAAGCTGTCAACTCAGCAAGGTGTCTTTCTTGTGAATCGATCGCTCTACTCCGAGGGGTCGAAGGTAGCCCACGCTTACATTAACAATTAATATCTGCCTAGTCGAACGGATGTTTGGGATATTAGCCCCAATTATGGGATGTACCGGCCAAACCCGATTTAGGGCGTTACGAAAAGTTGATATTATTTTTTTTTTATAAATGATTTCTAGAATATTTATCATAATTATAGGGCACGTGAAGTCGAGGTCCGTATTGCACTTGGAACCATTTGAATTTTTATGAGTATATGCTATACCGTCTTACGGGTAGAACATAGTGAGTATAAACAAAGTTAATAACTCTCATTCTATTAATATTAATAAATTTGATGAAGAAACAGTGTTTTTTTACGTTCTGATTTAAAAAAAGTTCAAAATATTGCATTTGCTTTTTTCAAAAGACCACTTACTCCGCAGCCTAAGCCTATAATAATAAAAGCAAATATAGTAAATGACATAATCATGCAAAAAGAGAAAGAAGTGAAGTGAAGAATAGTGATAAAAATATATTCATATATTTCAAATATATAATTAATATGTAAATATATACATGCAATCATATATACATATTGATAAATAAATAAGCATCGATAAGATCAATTATTACGAGAGAATTTTTTAGTTACGACTGACTATTGACTGACTGATTGACGACCTCCACAATCGAATGGTTCTATACCGGTTTCTCTGAGGTCCCGGGTTCCAGTCCCGGTGGGGGCAGATGTTTGCGTATTGAAAGCGCATTTGTACCTTAGTCATGGTTGTAATAATATATTGTTTGCAAATTTATTTATATATGTATGTATATCCGTTAGATCTCATAATACAAGCCAGCTCTGTAAGAGCTTACTTTGGGCTAAGCTAATTGGTGTAAGCGTAAGAATTTTTTATTTATTTATTAATATATAATTATTATTTCTAATGCTCTGTTTCTCAAAAACTAACTAGATTGAATCTACGTACAATGTAGTAGGCGTGGACGTATACTATCCACTTATATTCGCTCTTCAGTATATTACCTTGTGGGACAATTGATCGCAAAGTTCAGCATCGTATACGACAAACGCCGACAGCAAGTGCACAATATATTGCTTCAGAACTCAGGACGGAAAGTTGAAGTAGCTTGGCGTGGGGCGGACATGTAATGAAGAGGGTACAGTTTTATATTTTTTATAAATTCGATCTAGTGTGGGTGTTGTGTTTATTTTAATTTAATTTATAATTTTTATTTCATATAGATTATTATATAGATAAGTAACATGTGATTTATATTTTGTTTAGAATAACTTAGTAAAGAAATCAGAGGTATCCAAACTTTTTGTGTAGTAGACCCTTTGCCATGTTTTTCGGTTTTAGGTAAACCCAATGTAGCCAAAAGGTAAGGATTCAATGTCATGTAAGTAGGTACATGATATTGAATGCCTATATCCTACAACTAACAAAATTTTATAAACATTTATAATATTTTTTTTATTTCATATGTACTTTTATAAATAATTTTATGTCTTTAAATTAGAAGATAGTATAATGTAAGTAAATAGGTACTATAAGTGTATGTTGAGATCCATTATCGTGGACCCCCCAAATTCTTGTTTCGCCGACGTAGACAACTAGGGGTCTATATGGAGCACTTTGGGAATGACTGATCTAGTAAGTTGAAATTAACAGGTTGCACATCTTCCGTGGCCGGGGGGCGTCGTCGGTGGAGAAGATTGGGGGAGGTATTCAAATCAAATCAAAAATTTATTTTTCAAATAGGATTTTACAATCACTTTTGAATGTTAAAGATGCTACGCCATAGGTTCACAAGTCCATGGCGGGAGACCTTGTACGGGAAAGAACCAGCAAGAAAACCAGCAAGGGCAATTTTTTTTTCTTCCTGTATCATTAGAGAGTCGTCAGTTGGAAGCCGGTTGGAAGTCTGAACCTAACCTCCGATACAAGTTAAAACAACTAACAAATATATATTTCCGCCACAAGAGTCGCTATGACTCTTAAGCATTAAACAAATCTGATATAATATATCAGATTTATATATGTCCGGTACAAAACAAAAATATTATTAATTGTAGAAACATTAAAATTATATATCCCAAAATTTACATCCAAGCATTTTTATCATTCAAGAAATCATTGACCTTGTAATACCCTTTTTTCATTACAGTATTTTTAATATGTGCTTTAAATTTATGAAACGGTAAAGCAGTAATATTTTCTGGAAGTGTATTATAAAAAGTTACAGATTTCCCTAATGAGAGTAAATAATAATATAAGAATAATAATATAAGAATGAACCTCTAGTTTTTTGAAACCTGTATGTTGGAACGGCAAGTTTTTTATTTCTCGTGTATAAATGGTGAATTTGGAAATTTGTATTAAATGTATCGTAGTTCTTATAAACATATATTACATTTTCATAAATATATTGACACGCTAATGTCATTATATTTATATCCTTAAATAAATCTCTGAGTGATTCTTTCTGTTTTATATTATAGATAGCGCGAATTACTCTTTTTTGGAACGAAAATACTTTCATTATTCGTCGAAGCTCCCCACAATAGTATGCCATACGTCATGACACTATGAAAATAACTGAAATATACCAATCTTGCCGTTTCAACGTTAGTCAGTTGTCGTACTTTATATATAGCATATGAAGCAGAACTAAGTCTGCTTGCCAAGGTCTCAATATGGGGATCCCATCTCAATCGAGAATCGAGTGTAATACCCAGAAATTTAGTACTGTCAGTGAATTCTACAGTTTCATCATTCATTTTCACAATATTTGAAGGGTAATTTTTATCTCAAGTTTTGAATAATGGTATTAATTTGCTATTTTTCATTAGATCTGGGAAGACACCTTCATCAATACATTTATTAAAAATCCTCTGTTTTTTATAATCATTTTAAACGTTTTTAAAACAGTATTAGCATCAATGCAACTAAAATTGAAACTGTCGCTGCACCTCTCCACATTCTCCTCTATGATAGCGACAGCCACACTAGGGCAAGAGTTAAGATTACTTGTAGTTTCTATAGATAAATGGGAAAAGAAATGTTCGCACGCATTGGCCACTGCATCATCAGATTTTATTGTTTTGTTATTGATTTCCAATGAAAAGGAACTCACACTACTGTTAGATTTCCTAGTTTCCTTATTGATGATGTTCCAAGTGGTTTTAATTTTGTTTTTCGATAAACTAATTTTCTTGGCTATATGCATTGCTTTGGCGACTGTGCATACCTTTTTGAATGTTTTGGAATATTCTCTTACATAATGTATGAATGCGGGATCAGTGGATGTTCCTTTTAATGCATATAAATCTAATAACTTTCTACGGCTTATGTATATGCCAGGCGTAGCCCAATTATCAAACTTCCTCCTTCCACCATTTATTTTTATAACATTATGTTTAAATATATTATTACATTCGTGATTAACTATGGTAAATAGGTTATTATATAAGGCATTGGCATCAGTCCCGTCATTGGCTAAAACAATGACTTGATTAGAGACATTAATTTTGAATTTATCTATGCCATTTTTAGTTATAGGTCTTTAGGAAGCAATCTCACGCAAAGCCTTTTTACGGAATTTTACGGGTATTGAAGCCTCCTCGAGGAGGGCTCCCCTCCACCGGCAGAGGAGCGGAGGCTGGAAGTTCCCGGTAGTCGTCTTCGTTCCCTACATGCCTGAGGAAGGCTATCGAGCTTCCTACATGCCTGAGGAAGGCAATCGCTGAGGTTTTTAGTGGGTAGGCCTCCCCCTTCTGGGGAGGAGAGCCCCACATAACCGCCGGCTCTCTGCAACCGAGGTATGCAATTTAATGCATTTTTGCTCAGCGTAACAAAAAAAAAAGGTTGTCGTAGACCCCTAGGGGACATTATAGACCACTTTGGGAATCACTGGTGTAGATCCTCCTAATCTTAAAATCCTTGTTACGATAATGCCTATATCTCCACACATCGAAATCAACCTTATTGTGCATATATAAGGTTCTCATTAAAATCACCTAAAACCTGTAATAAGTCTTCAAATTTCGCTCCGTGGATCCATTCCAAAACCATATTTGGTACTTTTCAACCAAGGCTCAACGGACCTATGGCGTAGGTAAGCTATATTGAATGAGAATTTTACGGGTATTGAATAGGTCTGGCTGTATGAGCAAGATCCCTTTGAATACTCAACTGAAATCGTCACTCGACCGCATCGTCTGTAAGATTTATTTCAATAGGTATTCGCTGAATGAGATTTGTTTGAATATTTTCTACATATTGAAGCGACTTAGGTTTTTATTTGATTCGAACCTTTTCCTTAACAATCCTTTCTTTTATTTATTCTTTACCTTTTTGCAGTATATTTACACTGATATAGAAATCAAACCCAGTTTTCGAGGTCTGGATTTTAATTCCTATGGCTGACATTTTACCGGTGTGAAGTTAGCAGCCAAAAGTAGCAGCCACTGTATAACCCGACCAATTTAAAATGTCGATTTTAAAACATATATTTAATTCTAAGATTTTGCGTCTAGAATGCTAATTAATATCGACGACATCAAATTTATGAAGATATCCAGGGGATAGATTAGCTAAATCGCCCAGCAGTCACTTCTATGTCTTGAAAATGTTCCGTATTATTTGCAAATTATAAAGTTGGATGTTAGAAAATTTCTAGCTCAAAAACAGAGCCGCGTACCATTTTGGGACCTATTAGGTATTGAAGGCATATTCCTGTTCTATAAGAAGACATTCAATTTAAGAAGATATCTAGGGGATAGGTTAGCTAAATCACCCAGCAGCCACTTCTATGTCTTGAAAATGTTCCGTATTATTTGCAAATTATAAAGTTGGATGTTAGAAAATTTCTAGCTCAAAAACAAAGCCGCGTACCACTTTGGGACCTATTAGGTATTGAAGGCATATTCCTGTTCTATTAGAAAACATTCAATTTAAGAAGATATCTAGGGGATAGATTAGCTAAATCGCCCGGCAGCCACTTCTATGTGTTGAAAATGTTCCCTATTATTTGCAAATTATAAAGTTGGATTTTAGAAAATTTCTAGCTCAAAAACAAAGGCGCGTACCACTTAAGGATCTATTAGATATTGTAGGTGTATTCCTGTTCTATCAAAAGACATCAAACTAATGAAGATATCTAGGGGATAGATTAGCTAAATCGCCCAGCAGCCACTTCTATGTCTTGAAAATGTTCCGTATTATTTGCAAATTATAAAGTTGGATGTTAGAAAATTTCTAGCTCAAAAACAAAGCCGCGTACCACTTTGGGACCTATTAGGTATTGAAGGCATATTCCTGTTGTATTAGAAAACATTCAATTTAAGAAGATATCTAGGGGATAGGTTAGCTAAATCACCCAGCAGCCACTTCTATGTCTTGAAAATGTTCCGTATTATATGCAAATTATAAAGTTGGATGTTAGAAAATTTCTAGCTCAAAAACAAAGCCGCGTACCACTTTGGGACCTATTAGGTATTGAAGGCATATTCCTGTTCTATTAGAAAACATTCAATTTAAGAAGATATCAAGGGGATAGATTAGCTAAATCGTCCAGCAGCCACTTCTATGTCTTGAAAATGTTCCGTATTATTTGCAAATTATAAAGTTGGATGTTAGAAAATTTCTAGCTCAAAAACAGAGCCGCGTACCACTTTAAGACCTATTAGGTATTGAAGGCATATTCCTGTTCTATAAGAAGACATTCAATTTAAGAAGATATCTAGGGGATAGGTTAGCTAAATCACCCAGCAGCCACTTCTATGTCTTGAAAATGTTCCGTATTATTTGCAAATTATAAAGTTGGATGTTAGAAAATTTCTAGCTCAAAAACAGAGCCGCGTACTACTTTGGGACCTATTAGGTATTGAAGGCATATTCCTGTTCTATTAGAAAACATTCAATTTAAGAAGATATCTAGGGGATAGATTAGCTAAATCGCCCAGCAGCCACTTCTATGTGTTGAAAATGTTCCCTATTATTTGCAAATTATAAAGTTGGATTTTAGAAAATTTCTAGCTCAAAAACAAAGGCGCGTACCACTTAAGGATCTATTAGATATTGTAGGTGTATTCCTGTTCTATCAAAAGACATGAAACTAATGAAGATATCTAGGGGATAGATTAGCTAAATCGCCCAGCAGCCACTTCTATGTCTTGAAAATGTTCCGTATTATTTGCAAATTATAAAGTTGGATGTTAGAAAATTTCTAGCTCAAAAACAAAGCCGCGTACCACTTTGGGACCTATTAGGTATTGAAGGCATATTCCGGTTCTATTAGAAAACATTCAATTTAAGAAGATATCTAGGGGATAGGTTAGCTAAATCACCCAGCAGCCACTTCTATGTCTTGAAAATGTTCCGTATTATTTGCAAATTATAAAGTTGGATGTTAGAAAATTTCTAGCTCAAAAACAAAGCCGCCTACCACTTTGGGACCTATTAGGTATTGAAGGCATATTCCTGTTCTATTAGAAAACATTCAATTTAAGAAGATATCTAGGGGATAGATTAGCTAAATCGCCCAGCAGCCACTTCTATGTCTTGAAAATGTTCCGTATTATTTGCAAATTATAAAGTTGGATGTTAGAAAATTTCTAGCTCAAAAACAGAGCCGCGTACCACTTTGGGACCTATTAGGTATTGAAGGCATATTCCTGTTCTATAAGAAGACATTCAATTTAAGAAGATATCTAGGGGATAGATTAGCTAAATCGCCCAGCAGCCACTTCTATGTGTTGAAAATGTTCCCTATTATTTGCAAATTATAAAGTTGGATTTTAGAAAATTTCTAGCTCAAAAACAAAGCTGCGTACCACTTTGGGACCTATTAGGTATTGAAGGCATATTCCTGTTCTATTAGAAAACATTCAATTTAAGAAGATATCTAGGGGATAGATTAGCTAAATCGCCCAGCAGCCACTTCTATGTGTTGAAAATGTTCCCTATTATTTGCAAATTATAAAGTTGGATGTTAGAAAATTTCTAGCTCAAAAACAAAGCCGCGTACCACTTTGGGACCTATTAGGTATTGAAGGCATATTCCGGTTCTATTAGAAAACATTCAATTTAAGAAGATATCTAGGGGATAGGTTAGCTAAATCACCCAGCAGCCACTTCTATGTCTTGAAAATGTTCCGTATTATTTGCAAATTATAAAGTTGGATGTTAGAAAATTTCTAGCTCAAAAACAAAGCCGCGTACCACTTTGGGACCTATTAGGTATTGAAGGCATATTCCTGTTCTATTAGAAAACATTCAATTTAAGAAGATATCTAGGGGATAGATTAGCTAAATCGCCCAGCAGCCACTTCTATGTCTCTCTGTCAATTTCAATTGGATGTCGTCTGATAGGACAGGAATATGCCTTTAATACCTAATAGGTCTTAAAGTGGTACGCGCCTTTGTTTTTGAGCTAGAAAATTTCTAAAATCCAACTTAATACATTGCAAATAATACGGAACATTTTCAAGACATAGAAGTGGCTGCTGGGTGATTTAGCTAACCTATCCCCTAGATATCTTCCTAAATTGAATGTCTTCTTATGGAACAGGAATATGCCTTCAATACCTAATAGGT
Organism: Scirpophaga incertulas; assembly: GCA_036419045.1. Lineage (NCBI taxonomy): Eukaryota > Metazoa > Arthropoda > Insecta > Lepidoptera > Crambidae > Scirpophaga > Scirpophaga incertulas. Next base: position 21,532,598 of record CM071631.1, on the reverse strand, counting down.
CCCAAAGTGGTACGCGGCTTTGTTTTTGAGCTAGTAATTTTCTAACATCCAACTTTATACTTTTTAAATAATACGGAACATTTTCAGACATAGAAGTGGCTGCTGGGCGATTTAGCTAATCTATCCCCTAGATATCTTCTTAATTGAATGTTTTCTAATAGAACAGGAATATGCTTTCAATACCTAATAGGTCCCAAGTGGTACGCGGCTTTGTTTTTGAGCTAGAAATTTTCTAACATCCAACTTTATACATTGCAAATAATACGGAACATTTTCAAGACATAGAAGTGGCTGCTCGGTGATTTAGCTAATCTATCCCTGGATATCTTTTTCAATTGGATGTCGTCTGATAGAACAGGAATATGCCTTTAATACCTAATAGGTCCCAAAGTGGTACGCGGCTCTGTTTTTGAGCTAGAAATTTTCTAACATCCAACTTTATAATTTGCAAATAATAGGGAACATTTTCAACACATAGAAGTGGCTGCTGGGCGATTTAGCTAATCTATCCCCTAGATATCTATAAAAATTTGATGTTTTTTGATAGAACAGAAATATACCTACAATATCTAATAGATGCTTAAGTGGTACGCGGCTTTGTTTTTGAAGTAGAAATTTTATAAAATCCAACTTTATACATTGCAAATAATACGGAACATTTTCAACACATAGAAGTGGCTGCTGGGCGATTTAGCTAATCTATCCCCTAGATATCTTCTGAAGTTGAATGTTTTCTAATAGAACAGGAATATGCCTTCAATACCTAATAGGTCCCAAAGTGGTACGCGGCTTTGTTTTTGAGCTAGAAATTTTCTAACATCCAACTTTATAATTTGCAAATAATACGGAACATTTTCAAGACATAGAAGTGGCTGCTGGGCGATTTAGCTAATCTATCCCCTAGATATCTTCAAAAATTTGATGTTTTTTGATAGAACAGAATTATACCTACAATATCTAATAGATGCTTAAGTGGTACGCGGCTTTGTTTTTGAAGTAAAAATTTTATAAAATCCAACTTTATACATTGCAAATAATACGGAACATTTTCAACACATAGAAGTGGCTGCTCGTAGATTTAGCTAATCTATCCCCTAGATATCTTCTTAAATTAAATGTCTTCTAATAGAACAGGAATATGCCTTCAATACCTAATAGGTCCTAAAGTGGTACGCGGCTTTGTTTTTGAGCTAGAAATGTTCTAACATCCAACTTTATAATTTGCAAATAATACGGAACATTTTCAAGACATAGAAGTGGCTGCTGGGCGATTTAGCTAATCTATCCCCTAGATATCTTCTTAAATTGAATGTTTTCTAATAGAACCGGAATATGCTTTCAATACCTAATAGGTCCCAAAGTGGTACGCGGCTTTGTTTTTGAGCTAGAAATTTTCTAACATCCAACTTTATAATTTGCAAATAATACGGAACATTTTCAAGACATAGAAGTGGCTGCTGGGCGATTTAGCTAATCTATCCCCTAGATATCTACATGAGTTTGATGTCTTTTGATAGAACAAGAATACACCTACAACATCTAATAAATCCTTAAGTGGTACGCGCCTTTGTTTTTGAGCTAGAAATTTTCTAAAATCCAACTTAATACATTGCAAATAATACGGAACATTTTCAAGACATAGAAGTGGCTGCTGGGTGATTTAGCTAATTTATCCCCTGGATATCTTTTCAACTTGGATGTCCTCTGATAGAACAGGAATATGCCTTCAATTCCTAATAGGTCTTAATGTGGTACGCGGCTTTGTTTTTGAGCTAGAAATTTTCTAACATCCAACTTTATAATTTGCAAATAATACGGAACATTTTCAAGACATAGAAGTGGCTGCTGGGCGATTTAGCTAATCTATCCCCTAGATATCTTCTTAAGTTGAATGTTTTCTAATAGAACAGGAATATGCCTTCAATACCTATAAGGTCCCAAAGTGGTACGCGGCTTTGTTTTTGAGCTAGAAATTTTCTAACATCCAACTTTATAATTTGCAAATAATAGGGAACATTTTCAACACATAGAAGTGGCTGCTGGGCGATTTAGCTAATCTATCCCCTAGATATCTTCATCAGTTTGATGTCTTTTGATAGAACAGGAATATACCTACAATATCTAATAGATCCTTAAGTGGTACGCGGCTTTTTTTTGAAGTAGAAATTTTATAATATCCAACTTTATTCATTGCAAATAATACGGAACATTTTCAACACATAGAAGTGGCTGCTCGTTGATTTTGCTAACCTATCCCCTAGATATCTTCTTTAATTGAATGTCTTCTAATAGAACAGGAATATTCCTTCAATTCCTAATAGGTCTTAATGTGGTACGCGGCTTTGTTTTAGAAGTAGAAATTTTCTAACATCCAACTTAATACATTGCAAATAATACGGAACATTTTCAACACATAGAAGTGGCTGCTGGGCGATTTAGCTAATCAACTCCCTAGATATCCTCTTATATTGAATGTTTTCTAATAGAACAGGAATATGCCTTCAATACCTTATAGGTCCCAAAGTGGTACGCGCCTTTTTCTTTTTGAGCTAGAAATTTTCTAACATCCAACTTTATAATTTGCAAATAATACGGAACATTTTCAAGACATAGAAGTGGCTGCTGGGCGATTTAGCTAATCTATCCCCTAGATATCTTCTTAAGTTGAATGTTTTCTAATAGAACCGGAATATGCCTTCAATACCTAATAGGTCCTAAAGTGGTACGCGGCTTTGTTTTTGAGCTAGAAATGTTCTAACATCCAACTTTATAATTTGCAAATAATACGGAACATTTTCAAGACATAGAAGTGGCTGCTGGGCGATTTAGCTAATCTATCCCCTAGATATCTTCTTAAGTTGAATGTTTTCTAATAGAACCGGAATATGCCTTCAATACCTAATAGGTCCCAAAGTGGTACGCGGCTTTGTTTTTGAGCTAGAAATTTTCTAACATCCAACATTATAATTTGCAAACAATACGGAACATTTTCAAGACATAGACGTGGCTGCTGGGCGATTTAGCTAATCTATCCCCTAGATATCTTCATCAGTTTGATGTCTTTTGATAGAACAAGAATACACCTACAACATCTAATAAATCCTTAAGTGGTACGCGCCTTTGTTTTTGAGCTAGAAATTTTCTAACATCCAACTTTATAATTTGCAAATAATAGGGAACATTTTCAACACATAGAAGTGGCTGCTGGGCGATTTAGCTAATCTATCCCCTAGATATCTTCTTAAATTGAATGTTTTCTAATAGAACAGGACAATGCTTTCAATACCTTATAGGTCCTCAAAGTGGTACGCGGCTCTGTTTTTGAGCTAGAAATTTTCTAACATCCAACTTTATAATTTGCAAATAATATGGAACATTTTCAAGACATAGAAGTGGCTGCTGGGCGATTTAGCTAATCTATCCCCTAGTTATCTTCATAAGTTTGATGTCTTTTGATAGAACAGGAATATACCTACAATATCTAATAGCTCCTTAAGTGGTACGCGGCTTTTTTTTGAAGTAGAAATTTTATAATATCCAACTTTATACATTGCAAATAATACGGAACATTTTCAACACATAGAAGTGGCTGCTCGTAGATTTAGCTAATCTATCCCCTAGATATCTTCTTAAATTGAATGTTTTCTAATAGAACAGGAATATGTCTTCAATACCTAATAGGTCCCAAAGTGGTACGCGTCTTTGTTTTTGAGCTAGAAATTTTCTAACATCCAACTTTATAATTTGCAAATAATACGGAACATTTTCAAGACATAGAAGTGGCTGCTGGGCGATTTAGCTAATCTATCCCCTAGTTATCTTCATAAGTTTGATGTCTTTTGATAGAACAGGAATATACCTACAATATCTAATAGCTCCTTAAGTAGTACGCGGCTTTTTTTTGAAGTAGAAATTTTATAATATCCAACTTTATACATTGCAAATAATACGGAACATTTTCAACACATAGAAGTGGCTGCTCGTAGATTTAGCTAATCTATCCCCTAGATATCTTCTTAAATTGAATGTTTTCTAATAGAACAGGAATATGCCTTCAATACCTAATAGGTCCCAAAGTGGTACGCGTCTTTGTTTTTGAGCTAGAAATTTTCTAACATCCAACTTTATAATTTGCAAATAATACGGAACATTTTCAAGACATAGAAGTGGCTGCTGGGCGATTTAGCTAATCTATCCCCTAGATATCTTCATAAATTTGATGTTTTTTGATAGAACAGAAATATACCTACAATATCTAATAGATGCTTAAGTGGTACGCGGCTTTGTTTTTGAAGTAGAAATTTTATAAAATCCAACTTTATACATTGCAAATAATACGGAACATTTTCAACACATAGAAGTGGCTGCTCGTAGATTTAGCTGATCTATCCCCTAGATATCTTCTTAAATTGAATGTCTTCTAATAGAACAGGAATATGCCTTCAATACCTAATAGGTCGTAAAGTGGTACGTGGCTTTGTTTTTGAGCTAGAAATTTTCTAACATCCAACTTTATAATTTGCAAATAATACGGAACATTTTCAAGACATAGAAGTGGCTGCTGGGCGATTTAGCTAATCTATCCCCTAGATATCTTCTTAAGTTGAATGTTTTCTAATAGAACCGGAATATGCCTTCAATACCTAATAGGTCCCAAAGTGGTACGCGTCTTTGTTTTTGAGCTAGAAATTTTCTAACATCCAACTTTATAATTTGCAAATAATACGGAACATTTTCAAGACATAGAAGTGGCTGCTGGGCGATTTAGCTAATCTATCCCCTAGATATCTTCATCAGTTTGATGTCTTTTGATAGAACAGGAATATACCTACAATATCTGATAGATACTTAAGTGGTACGCGCCTTTGTTTTTGAGCTAGAAATTTTCTAACATCCAACTTTATAATTTGCAAATAATACGGAACATTTTCAAGACATAGAAGTGGCTGCTGGGCGATTTAGCTAATCTATCCCCTAGATATCTTCTTAAGTTGAATGTTTTCTAATAGAACCGGAATATGCCTTCAATACCTAATAGGTCCCAAAGTGGTACGCGTCTTTGTTTTTGAGCTAGAAATTTTCTAACATCCAACTTTATAATTTGCAAATAATACGGAACATTTTCAAGACATAGAAGTGGCTGCTGGGCGATTTAGCTAATCTATCCCCTAGATATCTTCATCAGTTTGATGTCTTTTGATAGAACAGGAATATACCTACAATATCTGATAGATACTTAAGTGGTACGCGCCTTTGTTTTTGAGCTAGAAATTTTCTAAAATCCAACTTTTTAATTTGCAAATAATAGGGAACATTTTCAACACATAGAAGTGGCTGCTCGTTGATTTTGCTAACCTATCCCCTAGATATCTTCTTAAGTTGAATGTTTTCTAATAGAACAGGAATATGCCTTCAATACCTAATAGGTCCCAAAGTGGTACGCGGCTTTGTTTTTGAGCTAGAAATTTTCTAACATCCAACTTTATAATTTGCAAATAATACGGAGCATTTTCAAGACATAGAAGTGGCTGCTGGGCGATTTAGTTAATCTAACCCCTGGATATCTTCATAAATTTGATGTCGTCTATATTAATTAGCATTCTAGACGCAAAATCTTAGAATTAAATTTATGTTTTAAAATCGACATTTTAAATTGGTCGGGTTATACAGTGGCTGCTACTTTTGGCTGCTAACTTCACACCGGTTGACATTTTTATAAAAAAAAATCAGTTTAAGGCATTCTTAATTACAGCACCCAAATCTATAGTTAAGTAAGCGATAAATAGGTTTAGCCCCTATCAATATTAATAAGAGGTATACATGCCTAGCAGAACATAGGTAGGGTACGTGCATACACTAATACCTATATTTAAAAAAAAACATATACAGCTTAATAAAAATTAATTTAAAGTTTTCTTTCCAATATTCGATGTTTCGTCTACACGTCGAGTTATTCATAAACTGAGATTCTCTATTGTACATAAGTTGAAAACCAGATACATAGAACAGACAAGACATGCAAAAGGTGGAATTATCTCTAAAAGAGATTGCTAACAGTTACTTTACAGATTACTTTGGTAAGAGGATATTGTCAAAAAAGTTACTTGGATAGAATATTAATAATTATGTTGATTTATCATAACCACTCCAAGTTACTAAATATACCAACAAAAAAATACACATTAACGATTTATAATATACACATACATGCCAATATTCGGACGAAAGAAATTTATAGGGCAAATATAAATAAGTCAATTGGTAGGGACGACCTACTAGGTGAACATACTTGAACTAAATAGGTGATTTACTGACAGAAGGTCAGGTCAAGAGGACCCGTAACCGACGAGCAGACTTATGCATATAAGTCTTCTAAAGTCTTAATTGAAGTCGAGGAAGCTAGGGAAGTATGTTTGGATTACAGCAAGTAGGAAACTATTATCTCTGCCTACCCCCACAAAGAATTGAGATGAAATTTGAGATAAATACGAGCATTTGTACCTTAGTTATGTTTCTTAATATATATTTAGGCTATATATTGGGGCTGCGTGCGCGACTGGCAATCGCGCACGCCGTAGTGATGCCTCTCTATCTGGGGGACTGTCCAAGTGTTCTCGCACAACCCCTCCCTTGGAGTTGGCTCAATCAGTTCTAGGTCGAGCCGGCCCCGGAGTACATGGCGGTTGAATCGTGAAAGCGCACCCCGCCATGTGCCCCGCGTGGGCCTAGAGAACACTGGGGGGTTTTAGTGGGTAGGCCGGTCCTGTCAGACCGGAGAGCCCCACACACGGCCGCGCCTAGCCAGCGCGGTGTTAAGGTGCATAATGCATTTCCCCCCAAAAAAAGACATATCCATATTATGTCACATATATGATGTCACAAAATTGCAAGTACATAAAATTAAACTACCTTTATTCCGAGCACTAATTATTATTACAGTGTCAGTTGACACATGATCAAAGAAAATGGTGACTACGAATTATAATTAAAATTATATATATTAATAACCAACCTACTATTGCCTACCTAAGTTAGTTAATTTTATCAATAAAGCTCAAAAAATTTAAGTCTATAGCAAAGTTCTAACAAATACAGTGTTAACGCCATCTGTTGACAGATGCGTAAACTACATCATCCCTTCAGTTCTTCAGCTCAACATTCATCACATGCAATCATCGTTCATTCAATCCATTTTCATTCATTCGTTCCTTTCATTCGCATGTTCAAAAATTAAACTTATCATTATTACATTCGCATAGAACACATCTTTTATATTACTATTCGTCGGAGATAAAGAAACCACAAGCTATCGAACATTTGGTTCTTTGAGCCGGATCACAATTGGACTTATCCTGGATTCCCGGAGTTAAAACGCAAGAATTGTAATCGACCGACGGTAAACGAAACATAGAAGACGACGTAGATACTAGAAGCTGTAGGTTTTTACAGAAAGCAAGAGAAGGCGAGAAACGGTCAGACTTTATCCTTATTCTACTTTCATCCTATGGTGCATTGTCTGATATATTTTTGTAATTCTTCCATTCCAGTTTGGTGAAACTCGGGTCAACCTAGCATCCTTTGCGATGCCTGTTGTTGTGCAAAAAACTTTATTGCGATTTTATACGCGAATATAAAGAATTAGGTCACATGACTCGAATCTATTCGACTAGTTCGCCTAATTTTGTTTTTCAACGATAGTACAACGACAAAACTTAGAGTTGTCTTTGATGGTAATCTAAAAGTACCTCTAACAAATCACTGAATGACATTCAGTACACTGGTCCCATACTGCAAAATGATATACTCTCAATTTTACTTAGGTTTAGACAATATAAATTTGTAGCATGTGCAGATTGTGAAAAGTTTTTTAGGCAGGTACTGATATACATAAAGACCAAAGAAATTTACAATTAATTCTTTGGCGAGACCATCCAACAGAGGAGCTAGGACTGTATCAATTGAATACCGTAACCTACGGTACTTCCTCTGCACCTTATCTAAGTATGCGCTGCCTAAAAGAATTGGCATTGAATTGTGAGCCCGAGGTAGCTAGGGTAATAAATGAGGAGGAGCAATTTACAACCGTTTTGTATTCCATTGAAGCTGTACTCAACAGCAGACCAATGTCACCTCTTTTCCCCCTTACCCCAGCTCACTTCTTCATAGGAATGTCTATGATCGCGCCAGCTTGCATGGATCTCACTGAGGCCAGACCTGGACGTCTTCTCCCCTACGACAGGATTGAACAGATGCGGCAACGCTTCTGGACAAGATGGTCTAAGGAGTATGTTTCGGAGATGCAGACCCGTACTAAGTGGAAGACGAATGCATCCGATCTTGAAGAAGGCATGCTCGTGTTAATCAAGGAGGACAATTTACCACCTTTGCGATGGCGGCTGGGCAGAGTCGTACGCACCTACCCTGGCACGGATGGCATTTCCCGAGCGGCAGATATCCAGACTGCAACTGGAGTATACAGCGAAGTTTTGCAAAGCTTTGTCCGCTTCCCGTACAACCTGACGGTGACTCATGCGAAGACAGCAAATAAGATTTATTGGAATCTGATTATTCCAAGGCCGGCAGTATGTTAACGCCATCTGTTGACAGATGCGTAAACTATCATCTCTTATCATCTCTTCAGTTCTTCAGCTCAACATTCATCACATGCAATCATCGTTCATTCAATCCCTTTTCATTCATACGTCCCTTTCATTCCCATGTTCAAAAATTAAACTGATCATTACTACATTCATATTCGAAAAGAACACATCTTTTATTTTACTATTCGTCAGAGATAAAGAAACGCATAAGCTATCGAACACACAGCATTATGTAGATCTGAGTTTGTTTAGTTTGAACTTTACTTGGATTATTGATAACGTTTTTTTAGTGATAACACATATCAACATACAACTAGGTATGTACATTAGATATATTAGATAGGTATATATGTATATCAGAAAGTTCCAGCTTCGAAATAGTCTTAGTCTGTATTTTAGTGATTTAATTTCATTATTATTTGTATTTTTCCTTACAAATTTATATTTTTATATATTATTAATATTAGTAAATTCCTTTCATAATATTTTAAATTTAAAAATATGCTCTATTTCTCTGGTTCCGTTTATTGTATGCCTAGAGACAATAAATTAAATAAACTTGAAAAAATATAGCGTCTTAACGAACTAACATCAAAATTTGCTTAACAACCTTATATATATATATTGTTACCGGCAATCTGTATAATCTTGCGTATTTCTAATACAATACCTAGGTAATATATATAATACCTGAAGGCGTACCAGAAATTATGAAATACACTTCTTATGTTCAAAAAATCGAAACACTTGCAAGTTACGGTTTTGTTAGGGATTAGTTCAGAAAAATGTGACATTTAGCGAAAAATTTAAATGTCGTTTAATAGTGAGAATATGAGCTATTGACGTGACGTCCGAACAAAACGCTAATTATAAATTGATGTTTATGCACGCAAGTCTTATAATATAGATTACAGTAAAATATCAGAAGCTATGTGGATATTACATTTAATTTAATATTTATTTATATCTGCATTTTATAATAAAATAAGAACATTGGTATAGGTATTCAAATTTTCTGTGTTAATTATTCTGTTGAAGGTATGGAAAACCTACAAACTTTGTCAATAAGAATATTAATACGGTGTTAGTAACAGCCGGCAAGCGTGCCGATTTGCCGAAGGGCGAAAGGACTTCTGAACATTTCCCAAATTTCTTTTGCTTTCCGTATGAACATGATAAACAAATACATAAAAATCTCACTCACCTTATGTTTTGCGGACGATATATCGCAATGCAGTGAATATAACCTTACGTAAGTTTGCCAAATGCGGATGTCCACAAAATCTGCACAATCACACACGACAACAACAAAGACAAACAATTAAAAATTACAAAACTGGCCGGTTAGATGAAACTTAAAAATAAATAACACTTCAAACAACTCGAACACTTCGGAAATTGAACAGTTGGGATATTGCACTACTTTCGGAAGGAGCTCGCGAATTTCGCTCGAGAGTTTGATACGAACGCCCCCTGAGCTGGCAAAACGCGAACTGACGGACGATCGCATTCTTTGGGGTAGAAATAGGGTGCGGGGAAGTCTCGTTCCATAGGATTACTCTCTATATCCGCAAGTTATATTTCACGCTGATTGTGAATTATTTGTCAAGCATATTGCTGCTTGTACTCTTGCTATCATTATTCTTAATGATAGCAAGAGTAGAGAGTAGAGTAGTACGTATGTCAATAACTTTTTCAATCTCATCACCCCTATAACTTTCACAGGAATCTTATTTTGCCCACCAAATATAACAATGAACAGGGTAAGAAAATAATTTTAATAAAAACACTAACATTGTAAACTCAAACTTTATAATATTAGTATAGATAAAAAAATACACAATAATATTTTGAGTGTAAGGGATTCCGAGCTACATTCTTACTTGCTCGTGTCTTGCCTCCGCTTGTCTGACTTTCGCGTGTCTCCTATACAACAAACGAAGTTGAGGCACCCACACTGGGCCAGCATCCTACAAAACAGCCCAAAATCCAATTTGATCAAATCCATCCATCCATTGATCCAATCATGATGATATAAAAGGTGTTTACATATTTATTTTTGCATTTCATTTTAACCCAAAATTTTATTATAGTATATTATTTTGTTATATATATAGGGCATTGTTACTTCAATGTTTTTTGCTTTTAAAGTCTTCAAATATAAAGTATCTTAATTAGTTCACTGTCAATTGACATGTGTTTAAAAGGTTGAACAAATTTCATCAATTAAATGAACAGGTAATCATTTCTACAAAAAATAATATTACAAAGGTAAAGTACATGTTTTTTAAGTTTTGAATCGAAATTCCCATTTATAACTTATATTCCACATTACAATCATTTGTAATTTAATTATTACTTATGGAATAATATGGAACCGTCAATAAGAGCTCGGCGTTATGCATCCCTTAAATGACTTAGATAGTATGCCGTCTGAATAGACGTGTGGTCTTTAGACTAAGCAAGCCACGTACGCAAAGCACGCTTTTTCTCGGCGCACCCTATTTAAAATCGCCCCAATTATTGCAAACTATCAGGGCACCTACTAACACAGAACAAAAATATTATTTTTCCACTTATACAATTAAGTGGAAAAGATCGTAAGATTTATGAAGTAAACACGAGTATATAAATACGATTTGAAAATGGCTAAATGCCCGAGTGCTGTAATAGTGTTTTATAAATGTATTATTATATTTTCACATTATAATTACATATAATGATATTACATTATAGAGAACGCCACCATACTCGCAAAGTTCAAAATAAAATACACATGGCGCTTTAGTCCTGTATGTGTCAAAATTATGTTAATTTGTCACGCAGTAATAGTTTCCTAAAAACATTTTTAAATATATATATTATTCATATAGCAAAATCTAAGTAATCTGTAGCGTAAACAAGCAAAATTTTTGAGTAATGTTAAATATGTATATCAATTGTGCATCTATGGAAATTCATTACACTGTTGTTAATCTATGAAATATGGCTTGAATAAGACGTAAGTAATATCGTAATTTAATCTAAGAACAGACTTGTAAAACTTTTTGATCTGTCATTTGGAAAATCCCTCATTACTTAGAACTAAGCTCAAACAACACGCTCAATCTCATTTATAGAGCTCGTCTAAGCTCAAAAGACACGCCTGATTTCACATTCTTTGTATAATCAGTATTTTGTATGATGTACAAAATTTGTTCCGGTCCTATATATACACCCATACCATATATTTTACCGTGGGAGAGCCATGCTTCGGCACGAATTGGGCCGGCTCGACCGGAGTGATACCACGGCCTCACATAAAACCGGCGTAAAATAGCGCTTTCGCTGTGTTTCGCCGAGTGAGTGAGGGTACGGGGGCCCAACCCCCCCCCCCTTCCCCCTTATTCCTATTTAAAAGGCCGGCAACGCATCTGTGATTATAAGCTTTACAGCGTGGAACGGCCGTCCGATTAGTCCGCACCATCTCGTCATTCCTCAGCGACAGAACCGTTCGCTTCAAACACGAAGGCACCCTGTCGGCCCCACGCTCCCAACTAGCAGGCGTCCCTCAAGGCTCTACTCTCTCCCCACTCCTGTACTCCGTCTACACCAATGACATCCCAATCCCAGCCAATGTCCAATTAGCGCTATTCGCCGACGACACGGCCCTCTACTATAGAGGCGCAAGTCGGCATCAAATAATACCGCGCCTACAAAAAGCAGTCTCCGAGCTAGGAGCCTGGTTCCACCAATGGCGCATCGAATTAAATCCGGAGAAAAGCTCCGCGATATTCTTCGACGCCAAACGGCGACCCAGAACAGTCCCCTACGGACTCACCCACATCCGCCTACAGGGCAAAGCCTAGGCATCACGCTCGACAAGAGACTTACCTTCCGCCCTCATATAGACAGGATTACTAAAAACGCCCGTTATTACCTATACCGTCTAGGTAATATGATAGGGAAAAAATCCAAAATGTCACTGCACAACAAACGCACCCTCTATAAGGTATGCATCCGTCCGGTGCTCACATACGCCTCGCCCGTCTTTGTCCACGCAAACCCAAACATAATCCATAAACTACAGGTCATTTAAAATAAATTTCTAGCCCGAGCCACCGACGCTCCATTCTAAGTCAGACAACACGACCTTCACAGGGACGTGGACCTTCCTACAATCCAACAAACCCTCAAACAATTCTCAGAACGCTTCTTCAAAGCGGCATCTGTACACCCAAACCCACTAGTCCGAGAGGCGGCAAACTACACGCCCTCACCCTCCCCTTCGTACCGTCGCCCTAAAAACGCGCTCATCGACCCTCCCGATCGCATCACGCGTAAACTCCAAACCCTGCTAGAAGCAGCATCTGCGCCGCCGAATAGCACGGGTCAGTAAGTACCTTCTGTACACAGTAAAGATTCGACCGGCCCACTCTAGGAACCGGCCCAACCCCATGAAGCGTATGCACCGTTAAGGGCTGCGCTGCCTCGCCCCTTCCCCTGAGAGGGCGAGCGCTCAGATAGAGCCGATAGGGCCCCAGGTTTTCTGCCCGGCCAAAGGCATTAGGCAGTGTTTAGTTGGTAGGCTGGCCTTCTGTCAGAGTCCAACATAACCACCCGCCGTAGACCGGGCGCGGGTGGTATCCGGTGCAAGGTCGTCCGAGCACCAGGGGGTTGTCATAGCGACCACTGTGGTGGCGCGCCCCCTTTTTTTTTTCCCCCTGAGGAAAATGCATTAAATTGCATACCCCGGCTGTGGCGAGCCGGCGGTTATGTGGGGCTCTCCTCCCCAGAAGGGGGAGGCCTACCCACTAAAAACCTCAGGGATGGCCTTCCTCAGGCATGTAGGGAGCCCCCGGGAACGCGCGCCCCCTAAGAGGATTCAATGCCTCCTCCCGCGAGGAAAAAAATAAAAATAATAAATAAATTATATATATATATAATTTATTTATTAGTTTCGGACCTTCGGCTACGGCCCAAAACACTGCCGAAGCAAAAGGTTTCGCCGAAGGTCCGAGCAACCGTCGGAATTGAACAAATTGTTACAAAAGACCGAGTGAGAGCGCGACGGACCTGTCGTGTTTGCAGGGGCCACGGAGCTCCTCCCAGCAGTGTTTCTAGTGAGCAATATTGTTCAGTGCTGCAGGACAAATATATGCGGACAGACGATCTAACTTGATTGGTGAACATGTAGATAAATTATTATTTTTTATAGCATAAGGCTGTTTAACTTTGATTACTAATATTTTTATTTAATACATATATCGTCAATGAGCAAATAATTTTGATGATTCCTGTGTGATTTTTATTGAAATCAATGTAGCTTTAATAAAAAAATTAAATATTATTTATATAACTTGTTGTTGGCAAACAGTCATTACCTGATTATTGATAACTATTGGTATTGTTACATTTATTTTGAATTTTCAAATATTTTCTAAGCTGTGCATTTAATTGACCAACAATTCATTATTTAATAAGTTAGTGTTTGTTTATTTTATTTATTGGTCTAGTTTCGGTCTAGTTGAGTAAAACAAAGACTGATTGATTGGTCTGATTGTAATTTATGAAGAATTACAAATAAATAAATGATTATTTTACAAATAAATCACACACTTTTTTTTACATCTCCGAATCAACTTCAATATGAGACAGTCAATATAAACTTTCAATATTGAAGTTTTAAAATATTTTATAATTTGATATTATTATTTTATATAATAGTGTAGCTTGTAGACAATATTTAACAAAATTACTAAGAGTTTATAAACCTTCGGCTTCGGCTTCTGCTGAAGGTTGTGGCGATTGCCAATTAATCGGTTTCGGCTTCGGCTGTCGGACACTAGTAATTAAAAATATGTATATTTTTATGGTTTTTTGTTTTACCAAAATAAGAATCGAATCACACAACATTGCAGGAACTGTCATTAGACAGTTCCTGCAATGTTGTGTGATTCGATTATTACTTATAAGATTAATTTATGAGTTGGGGTTCCTCTATCAGTCATCATCATTTCATATCATAAGGTACATATATTTACATATCATAAGGTATATAGTATTTTAAAATAGTTGTCATTACAAGATCAGATGTACATAAGTCCGGTAAAAGCTATTATTTTAATATTATAATAAAAAAGTGCTCAATTTCTATTCTCTAATCTACACTAATATTATAAAGTGGAACATTTGTAACGAATAAACTCACAAAGTACTGGATCGATTTTAATAATTCTTTTTTCATTAGAAAACTACATTACCACTGAGTAACATAGGCTATATTTAGAACTAGATTACTATAGAAATCTTTAGAAATTCTTATTAAAACCAACCAATTACCCATAAAATGTCTTTCATCGCATACGCTGCGAAAAGTATTAATGATAGGACAAAAAAATGTTCGACAATATTATAGAATACTAGCTGGCCCAACAGACGTTGTCCTGTCAAATGTCTCAAATGTCACGTTGTCTCACGTTGTCTCAAATGTTTTTAAATAAATAATTTAGCTGAAAAACAATATCTATATGACCGTATTGTGAATCTAAACCATTCTCAAGCCCCCTGGAATACACACAAAAAATTTCATCAAAATTGGTCCAGTCGTTTAGGAGGAGTTCAGTCACACACACACACACAAGAAATATATATATTAAGATGTATGTCAATATCACTTGCCGTTGCGAGGGTATCCTGGGTACGTTTCGTGCTCCTCGTGAGGATTCTCAGCCTCTCTCCTGAGGGAAAAAAAACTCATTCGGCTCCTAACGCAATGGACGCAAGCGACTTTGAATATTTCGAGGTTTTTCAACTCATTTTTATGTTGTTTTAATTAGCATGCTTATAACTAAATATCTGTACATATTTATGTCTACCCGTGCGAAGCCGGGACGGGCCGCTAGTCACTAATAAACTAATCTAATTACTAAAAAATACCAATTTTAGATCTCTATCAATAATCTATTCGCCTACGCAACGCAATGCTATGTAATGCAAAAAAATAGTATGAGTAACAACTACCCTCTAAACTCCAAAAGCACAATAAAAATAGCTCGTACAAATGATGAGTGGACACCCTAAGTCAAGTGCTCAGAATCCGTGCAGACTCTATCTATGCCTACTGCCTTAAGTTTGCGGTATTTTAAATTTAATCTGTGCCGTCTAAGCGCTAGTGAATATTGTAATTAACGCGAAAATCTACCCTGGATCAATAGACGGGTATTCGGCGAATGTGGACGTACAAGGGGCGCCGGCCGGCTGCTAGTGCGACCACCAACCAATCTAATCATGGGATATGTTGTCATATTCAAACTAGCTAGACCATTTATATATAGCATTTTGCTCTGCCACATAAATTATTTTTGTTCTGAATAGTGACATCCTAATTTCCTAGCAATTTAAAATGTAATTTTATACTTATTTTCATACCTACAAAAATACACAATTTGTTTTTATAAAAATTGTCTATCCGTTTCGAAGGAGTCTAAAGACGAGCAAGAGGACTACAAATATCACGTTATTTTTAAATTTAAAGTCTACTAACACTTGTCACATTTTTATATGTATACATAGAAGTGACAAATAATGAACTAGTTAGAATGAAAAGAAACTGAAAAAGTATTTATTCATAGAGACTATGAATTTTTTAATTTTTTACAATTTATTCATTATAAAAATATAAAATAAATAATTTAAGATATTATGTGTATGTAGAATATAGGAATTGCAATTCCTCTGCATCAGTCATCATTATTTCAGACATAACACGTCCAATGTTCAACAAATGGTTCCCCCAAGGATCACATCTAGAGATTTCGGTCCGCTGGCAGAGTTCACAATGAGAAGGTAAGTTCCATTTCAGTATCATTAATTTGTATTTTAATAAAGCTTTACACGTTAATTAGGTATATAGAAAAATATAATAATTTTATTTATAATTATAATATTTTCCTAAAAGTAAACCAAACGAAAATAATAATATTAGACAATATTTTTAATGATTTATTCTGTTGATTTCTGCAATAAAAAACTGGTATCCGAAAATAGGTATTTATAACAAAAATAACACTGGAGCACCATGGTGAATATAAATAGATAAATAAATATTTCTTACACTTACACCAATTAGCGTAGCCCAATGTTAGCTCTGCAAGGTTTGGGTTGTGGGATTTAGGATAACGGATAAACATACATTAATATTAACTTATTGTTGTACTTTAAACATATTAAATCCAAAACAAGTTCATTAATACATTACATATTACACAACTTATATATTTATAAATTTTGTGCAATATATTTGTCTCAGTAATGCAAGTCCTTAAACGAGCGGTACACGATGCCACCCCACAGCTTTGCCCTCCCTACGGCAGAGAGCTCCCTTCGCGAGTGCCTATGTGTTTGTTACGACGCAAGTGCCGCCATGCTGGCTTCTGTAAAGTGCTGATGATCTACTGTCATTTTATCCACTAATTACTTTGCCAGCCATGAAATTCAATTCAATATATTTTCCAGATGATAAATAAATATATATTTTATTCTTATACTTACCAATTCTCCAAATCCCAAAATAAGCACTGTGATTCTTGTTATGAGATATTGGGTAAGGGACAGAGATATATATTAAAAATATATATTAAAAACCATATCTTAATATATATATTTCTTGTGTGCGTGTGTATGTGACTGAACTCCTCCTAAACGACTGGACCAATTTTGATGAAATTTTTTGTGTGTATTCCAGGGGGCTTGAGAATGGTTTAGATTCACAATACGGTCATATAGATATTGTTTTTCAGCTAAATTATTTATTTAAAAACATTTGAGACAACGTGAGACAACGTGACATTTGAGACATTTGACATTTGAGACATTTGACAGGACAACGTCTGTTGGGCCAGCTAGTATATATATATAACTACGTCGCTCGATATAATGCTCCAGCTAGCTGTTGCTCTTTGGATGCCTTTAAGCCTCCTTATAAGAATTATTGTAAATGGCGTGGTTGGAGTACACACGAACCAAAGACGTCTTGACGTAATGTGATTGATGGGCCGAGAGTATCCGCGTAACTTTTCCAACCGTTTTTTTTTTCTCGAGGTGGAATGCTTTTGCACACGGTACCTGATGATGGCTAGTCATCAGGCGTGTGTCGGACTCTCTCCGTAGGCCATACCCACTAAACCACCTCGATGTCTATTTTGTCCGTAGTAAGAACGATCCAGGGTGGGGAATCCAAATTCTCCGAATGATTTTCCCACCCGACACCAAATGCTAATTGATAAATGTATAAGAAAACAATGGTCGTCCGTTGGCGGGTGCTTGTAACACGTGTTGAGTACTATCAGTCTCATGAGATCAATCAACTGCAATTAAGAACTAGTTTTAAGTTTTAAATGATTATATATTGGGCTTAAATTATGATGAGATATTTAACATGAGAGTTGCACAAATAAGAATAATAGTCGAAAACTGTATAAAGTGAGAAATTATTAATCGGTTATCGGCCACAGAGAAAAAAAATATCTTGTTTATAGTTTTAATATCCATATCTCTATCTTTTTGCTCTGTGTTAAATACATAAAATTTAATCGTTCTATAATGATTAATCAATGAAACAGCTAATTAAAAAATATTGTAGGCCTTTTGCCCTAAAATAAGTGAAACAAGCAGAATTTTTAAATAATATAAATTATGTGTATATTGGCTTGAATTTAAATAGAAACATAATAAGTGAAAATATATATTAGTATTTTTCAATTTTGGGGGTTGCACAAAATGCAAATGGATTCTTCATATTTTATTTCTTCATATTTAGATTCTTATGGATAGGAATAGAAAGATGTTTAAAATTAATTCCATAACTTCCTAGAATAAGAGTGTCTAAGTTATATTCGTACTTTTTTCTATTTTTCTTTTTCAAGTCTATTCTTTATTCTTCATTTATCTTTTTTCTTTATTTAGTCTATTCTTTATTTTATGTCCATAAAAATAGAAAAACCCACCCTTATCCTCTAGAAGTAAAAAATTGCTTACAACCAAGTATACTCGAACCTCAAACAAAAAATTCAAATAAAATGGGTCAATCAGAGGAGTTTGAGTCGCCCTCACGATTTGCCTATTATGGTTCTTACGTAGAACTTAGGCACAGGCTGAGTTTAGTCGGTTGGTCACGTGGTCAGACCGCTCTGGCCGCGTGGAGTCCGACATAATCACCGTGACACTTGCCATTGCAGTGGTATCCTGGGCACGTGTCGTGAGGATTTAATAGATTTCCTAGGGCATTCTCCGCCCTGAAGTGGCGGAGGAAGCGGCGATGGTGCGGGCCTGGTCCGATCCGCCCCCACACATTGCCGGGGATGTCGACCTCATGGCGTAGCTCTTTGCAGACGATATGAGGGTCGTCTGACAAGCCGCAATGCCGAGAACGCGCACCTGCCCCGATAAGGGGCAGGTATCCTGGTAGATGCAGGAGGTTGCGCACCTGCGTGCCACCAGTGTGAGCGCCTACGTTCGTTGTCGTAGTCGCGTCGTCACCACACCTGACGAAGAACATAGGGAAACTTTTATAGCGACCCTAGACAACTACCCGTGGGAGCGTCCATACAGGGTGGTGAGGGGAAGTTTAAATCCTCTGCCCCCTCAACCTCCGCTATGGACCAGGGTCTACTGGATCGGGTGGTGGGGACACTGTTCCCGGTTCCGGTCCGTTTGAGGCCCCCATAATGCCCCCCCCAGCATTCCTACCTGGCTGAGAACCAGTTTGGCTTCCGTACCGATCGGTCCATGATGGACGCCGTGGCCCTTCTCAAGAGATGGACTGAGAGGGCCACAGCCAGGGGTGAGGCTATCATTGCGGTGTCATCCGCAACGCATTCAACAGCCTCCCGCATGAGTGCACCCTCCAAACCTCTGCGCCCTCGTGGAGGACTACCTGCAAGGTAGGTGGTCCTGCTATGGAACCTGGGGTACAACTGGGTCCTGCGAGACAACCTCCTACCACGAACTGAGGTTGTCTGCTTCGCCGACGACACATTGGTCGTGACCAGGGACAAAACCGTCGTCGTCCGACGCATCCGCCTCCTGAGCCTGGACGTGGCCCTCGACAAAACGAGGGCCATCATGTTCCAGGCATCCCGTCACAGGATCCCACCGGGGCTCCGCGTCCGAGTGGAGGGGGTCTATATATCTGTCGAGGCACACCTCAAGTACCTTTGTAGACTCCCCATGGAGTTTCAAGGAGCACTTTAAGCTCCTCGCTCCACGGCTAATTGCCGCAGCAGCCACACTTGGACGAGTCCTCCCTAATGTGGGAGGACCAGGATCGGGGTGCCGTCGGCTGTATCACGGGGTGATACGGTCGATGGTACTCTACGGAGCCCCGGTGTGGGCGGAGTGCCTGTCCCGCATAGTGGCCTTCTTGCAACGTTCGCAGCGGGTCATCGCGACCCGGGTCGTGCGAGCCTATCGCACGGTCAGCTACGGCGCGGCCTGCGTTTTAGCGGGCCACACGCCGTAGGATTTCGATGCACAGGTCCATGCGGCTGTGTATCGACATCGGGTCACGGCACGTGAGCGAGGGGAACGGCTCGCTCCACCGGAAGTGGAGAGAGTCCGTGCCTGGTAGCAGAGGGAGGCTCTGCACCGGTGGGGCTAGGCACTCGCCTTCCCAGCTACCGGCCACCGGACGATCGAAACCAATCGTCCGATGTTGGAGGAGAGGTTTGGGCGCCGGCAGGGCAGGCTCTCATTCCACATGGTGCAGGTACTGACCGGACATGGTTGTTTCGGACACACGTCGGGAGGCAACGCCGCGGTGTCACCACTATGGCGCTGCCGACGACACGTCCGGGCATACACTGGCAGCGACCAGCAACCTCTCGCTGCCGAGCGTGGTCGTTGCCATGCTCCGCGGTGAGGCGGAATGGGAGGTCTCTCCTTTGTCTGTCTCCTTTTGCGAGAACGTCAACTCACAGAAGGGAGCAGGAGGAGGACGTCGAGGCCGCTCCTCTCCGCCGCAGACGGATAGGTAAGAGAAGGCCGGCACCCGCAAGAGCGGTGCTCGCCTAATGACCCTACCACGAGGCTGCGTGCGCGTCTGGCTACCGCGCACGTTGTGATGATGTCTCTCCGTCTGGGGAACTGTCCAGGGGTTCTCAAACAATCCCTCCCTTGGCGTTGGCTCGACCAGACCTAGATCGAGCCGGCCCCGGAGCACATGGCGGTAGAATCGCAAAATCGCACCCCGCCATGTGCCCCGCTTGGGCCTAGAGAACTCAGAGGGGTTTTAGTGGGTAGGTCAGTGTTGTCAGACCGGAGCGCCCCACACACGGTCGCGCCTAGCTAGCGCGGTGTCACGGTGCATAAGATACATTTCCCCTCTAAAAAACAAAAAATTACCTACCTACTTAACGGTTCACAATTCTTCGAGCTATGTCGGTGACCCTTGTTCTACGAATTTCATCATTTCTAATACGATCACGCAAAGAAACTCCGAGCATAACCCTTTAATTGCCCTTTTGTGCGACTTTGAGCCTCCTTATAGAGCCCATTGTGAATAGTCATACTAAAGTATCACATTCTGTAATCTATGATTGTAACCATTGGTGCGCATGTATGACAATACGTATCATTTGCGAAAACTGCATTAGATTGTTTACCTGCAAGACTGAAGTCTGCAGGTAAACAATCCTGATCGATTTTTACAAGTATCCCATGAACTAGTAGTGACCAGTAGCTCTAGACAAAAAGCACGCGCGCCTTTTCTATTCTATTTCTACTATTATAATAGACTAAGCGTTTTCTATCGAAAAATGCTAGACATGTGTCTACCATGACAGTAGAAAATAGAGTAGAAAATAATCTACCGTGTTTTCGCCTTAATTCCCTTTGCTTAAAGAGAAAAAATGCCATTATATTATTCACAATTATTTACCTACATTAATTAGGACAAAATTAAACAAACTTTGGATTTGAAATTGAAAATCGTTGCGTAGACATTTATTTAGAGGTAAGTATGAGATTTACAATTAATCATTACGAAAGCGAGTGTCAGTATTGAATTCAAATCAGCTTTGTTTACTTACGGTTGTTTCAAAATGACATAATATTAATATTTATACAATCAAGATTATATAAAAAGTTTATTAATTATTTATCTATTGGATATGAGCAATCGCTTTGTTGAATACAAATAGAATAGAACCGTATCTATTTTTTACGACACAAACTACATTTTGTCTATAAATTTGTATAGAACTACTGTCAAAATAGAACACAGACGAGCGATAGAATAGAAACACAGTTAGCATCTTGTCTGCGAGTTATCTATCAGCGTCATCAAGTCACGTGACGTATCTACTGGAAATGTCAGTTCCATACATTTTTTATGTTATCTATTATAGAAAATGCAAATAGAAAGGCATTTTGTCTAGGGGGGCAGGTAGATCGAGCTGAATAGAAATTAAATCAAATTATGGTAAATAGAAAAGAAACTCAAACGCCTACCCATTCAAGAGTAGCAATATACCAAAAGTTTTGTTACAACCTTGATTACAAGCTAGCTTAATAGGTATATTATGCCCACTTTAAAATAAATTTCTACTAATCAAAATGTATTTAAATCTTTATTTATTGATATAACAGACATAATTCAATACACTAAGTAAAATTTTAATACTACAAACATAGTTTTTGTTATTAACAATTAAATAAGCAGGACAAAAATTATTGAATCTTGTTGTAACGAAACGAAACGTTCAATTCGTTTGAGTTTTCTCAGCCGCTGTATCCGCTGTTATATATTTTACCGATTTCTGTTGTACGTTTATTATCTTCATAACGCTATAAATATTCAATTTATTTGCTGAATATCCCTTAATTTGATATTTCAGTCACATTAACTACTTTGGTAAGTTATCTTAATCAGAAACCATCTGTGATAAGATGTGAAAGGAATTTTGATCAGCATTTGTATTATTGTTATTAATACATGTTTATTACTCACATGCGACGTCAATACATATTCACTTAATAGGTGATTTAATCGTGGTTGGTTTGGCTTTTTTTGTCATACATTGATTTTTTATTACAGGTTATTATCGACCTGTCAAGAAGACATTTTTCACCAAGCTGTTCTTGCAAAAAACGCAAAATAGGAGACGAAAATCCCTTTAAGTTTTCTAATTTTATATCGAATCTACCACCAATAGTAAGTATGCTCACCATGCTTGTTGCGTTATTAATTTTTTAGAGCATAAAATCCTGATAAAAATGTTCGTTTTCCCGATTGTTTACCTATCACAGAAGCAAATTCAAACCATGTTTGGTAAATTTAGTTATTTCTGTACATCTCAATGGCTTACTTTGGTGTGGAGGCATATACGAATTATAAACAGCAATAATGTAGGGGACACATTGACTAACCTCTATATACATTTGATTGTATCAATATAGACCACAAATATTTTATCATCGCCCAAAAGGGAGGGAAGATATGTTAAAAAACATATCTTCTTACCGAATTGATACTCTTCGAATGATTTTCGTATATTATCATGACATTAATCTTTTATAATATACTTATTATAAAATAAGAATTTCGAGTAAAGTTGATATGCTAAATATAATTTTTCTATATAAAGGGTATTAGAAAAATATTATTTTAATTAATAATATTGTACCTTTAAATGTAATATGGTACATAATACAATCATTAATGATAAATTTACAGTGTATTGGCCGCATACATCTGTGAAATATCTATAACTCCCTATTTTTACACTATAAAATTATTAGCATGCCTATTAACCGGGTATAAAACAATGGTTACCATCAAATAAGCTACACAGCGAGGCTGCCTGCTTAAATAAACTGCCTGCAGAAAAGCTTTACAATACCTTCCTTTGAGATGCTAATATTCAGTCAAGTGTAATATTGATATTTGACTAGGGCTAGTAACTTATGTAATATTATTTATTATGAATTTAAATTATTGTATTATGATTTCTAAATACTTTTCTATTGTGTGGATTCTCAAAAACCAGGATACATTCACTAAAATGTCTTATAAAAAAATTTGCTTTGTTTTTTATGTCAAAATTCAATTCCTAGCTAGGAAAAATGAGTTCAATTCCTAGCTAGGAATATAGATTTTTCAAAAATCCAATGATGCAGTTTTAGTTACATTCAAATAGGCCCAAGCTTCCTTTTAGTACTTTTAGGTATTCCTCATAGTATGGATAAATATCTACCTAAAAAATGAATCCTGTATTACATATTACAATAAAATGATTTGCTTCTCACAAAATTGTATCTATCATTCTCGAGAACAGATCACAAATTTAAGATTGACCTCTGTTTGCAAATTCTCGTTTTTTTAACTGTTTCATTGTTTACATTAATTAGGTAGTTTGAACAATTGCAAAATTCTCTTAGACTAAAATTTATATTATAAAATAATAACTAATTATGACTAGCCATCCACTCCTAGCTTGGTTATTTCCAGTTTCCAAGTTATTTCAAATTTTCGTACAAGAAAGAAATATATTAGTTATATAACATTTCCTATGTCCTTCCTCACATCTCAAACTATTCCCATACTAAATTCATAAAAATCCATTCAGTAGTTTTTATGCGAATAACACATACTACAAGCACATCCAGATCAACATCCTAAATACTTTCCCATTTATAATATTTGTAATTCACCATTTATTATCCTTGAATTTTTTGTTCAACATAAACGCAAGCAGCAATTATTAGAATTTTATTACAAATTATTTAAAACAATGCTGGTAATTCTTGAGATTGATCACCCACACCTGTAAAATGTTTGTCACTTACATCTATATTATCCACATTCCATTTATACTAACATAAATAGATTATGTAAAATTGTATATTGTCATGTCATTTACAGATTTTTAAACATTTCAATCCCTATTAATTTATTCAAAGTAATTTTGTACTTGGGTTGAACTCGAACCCGCTAACATACTGTATTACTGTCTTAACCAATTCAGTCACTGAGCACTGTACTTCATTATTGAAAATTTGAACTACATTGTTCCTTTTGCTTTATTCATTACATACATACACCATTTCCTCTTTATACTATTAGTATAGATGTCGCTGTTTGTACAAGGAACCTTAGTCCTATTACAGATGGTACAAAAAATCTACCTACATAATATAGTAAAAACTAGAAACTTGTCTCTTTATCTAACTAAATTGTACTGTAATTAATACCTTAAGGTAGCTTCCCATATTGCACTATAACTCAGTGGAAGACTTTTTTGTCTTACAGGGTGGTAGTACGATGCCTCGCTGTAGCAAACGCACGCGGAGCGGAGCCCCGACCAGCGGGAGCGACGTCCTTCCTGGGGCTACGTCATTAGAGGACCATCATCACCACAAAAGATCCAGAAACAGCAGGTATGTCCAGAAGCAGCAGTGCATGGAAACATTTTTTTAAATTCCAATTTTTATTAAGACAGTTATGCTAGCCCACATACTTCGTTATTTCAATTTTAATAAATCCCAATAGTATAAGTCGGCGCTTACCACATATACGGAAGAAAGGACATGTTTATTAATCCATTAACACACAGAAATTTACAATTACTTTTCAATATATTGTTACAGCTCTCGTAGACATTCCAAAGCAGAAGACACCAGTTTCAGTGCAAAGAAATGTTTAGCATGGTTTAAGGAATATACAACGGTTTCAGAACCAGATGTTTTAGGTGAGGTTCACTTTCTGGATCATAAAGAAAAGAAACAATCAATGAATATAGATTTAATTATTGAACAGAATATGTAGACTTTTTGCACAGTTTCATTTAGCACTGCACAAATTAATGACATTACTGTTACAGGCCCTGAAGGAATGGAGAAGTTTTGCGAAGATTTAGGAGTTGATCCGGAAAATGTAGTAATGTTGGTGATTGCCTACAAAATGGGAGCCAAACAAATGGGGTATTTCACACAAGAAGAATGGTTAAAAGGTAATTTATTATTATCATCATCATGATTATGTCATGTTATATCATAGTCATGATTTTATAAATAAATATTTCTTACATTCACACCATATAGCCTAATCTAACATAAGCACTGTAAGGCTTGTGATATGATCAAAGGTCGGAATAAGTTAGAGTTATTTATGTACTTACATCAAAATGTTGATATTAATGTGGACCTTCCCGGGATTTCTAATGGATTATTCCGTGTGGCGAGCAAAATTACAAATAAATAATAATAAAATTCTCAGAGATAGACAAATAAAATAAAAATAATTAACAATGTTTTTGTTAGTTTACATTAATTCACAATACAAATTATTGATAGTCTTAAGCAACATCGTGCGTATTGGCATTTTGCAACTTCGGACATACAATGTCAATGATGTAAGTTTGGCAACGACTTGCATGCAGTAGTTTAAATTGTGTAAAAGTAAATAACTTTGTATTTCAAAAATCACAGGTTTTTTTACTGCTCTTAAAATTAATCTTGGGATTTGAGGCATATTCATTTTATTCTTTTGCTGTATGAAATCAGTTTAAGTTCAGGAATAACTCTACCTAATTCCTACTTCTGGTTATGATAGATGTACCAGGGGCAGCTGATGCGCGACCTAGAGTACTTAATGAAACAAAAGTATAGTTTTTTATTTTTTAATATAATCGCCCTCAAGTGAAATACACTTCTCACATCGTAAATACAATGCCTTTAAACCATTGAAATAATATTCTGAAGATTTCTATTGAAAATGACTCTCCACGTCAGCTGACCCCTTGACTCCTTTTCAGTTTTGAAAAAGTAAAAACTGACCCGGAGCCAGGTCCAGACTATAGAAAGGATGGTCAGTTTCTGTGAATCCAGTGGCTTTTAAAGCATCCCTTGAAATAAACAGAAAATAACACATCGCGCGCTAGCTTGCCACGCCTTGCCATCTGTACTTCTTCACGTGCCTGACCCAATAAATTGGCGTATTATTAACGTATTGCATTAATCAGAAAATAGTCACCAAAATCTTAACAGCTTTGGTCTGTCTCCTTTCTTAATCCATTACATAGACCCTTGTTTGGCCTCCGATCATCCTGACGAATCCAGATTTCGTCTACTGTTACGAATTTCGTTCAAATCGTTCTGACACAACTCTGAAAAATCCTTACAACTCGCCAGTCGTCATTGTTTGTCGAATGGTGTGAGTAGTCGCGGTACCCAACGCGCACAAACTTTTTTCATGTGTAAGTTGTGGTCTAAAATTTCTCCGATTCACTGTTTACTCATCTGTAACTCTTCAGCTACCTGCCACAATTTTATTCTTCGATCGGCCAATAAGAACTTTTCTTCGGTCACTACTTTCATGGGGTGGCCCATGTTGGTGTCGTCTTGAGAGCTCTCTCTTAATTGCTTCTTACTTTAAAGTCAAGTCTTTTTTTACCATTCTATAGATAGCCTGGAATCCTGAAGAAACATTTCTTAAAAAATGTCTTTTGGCGAGTTTCCTTTTTTTACAAGGAATTTGATCACAACACAATGTTCAAAATTGCTCGAATTCTCAGTTTCGATCGACATAGGTTTGTTGCTTATTGCAGGTTTGAAGTGGTAATGAATCAAATTGACCAAATGGGTGTTATTTATACTATCAATTAGTGCCCCAAGTTGTGCTATTAGTGACGAGATGATAACTTTTTGTTAAGTACCTTAGGTCGTGAACTTATTAGCCACCTCTCGTACATGGAAAAAAATCCATGTATAGTAAATGAAATCTCTCTCTCTTGTTATCCGAAACTTAAAATTTTAAATCACCTGACAGGGACTTTTCATTTGGATATTATTTATTCATGTAAAATATGGTGTTTTGTTCACAGGGCTAACAGAATTACAATGTGATAGTGCACACAAGCTGCAGAACAAATTAGAACATTTACGCAATGCACTCAATGACCCATACGTATTTAAGTCTGTATACCGGTATTCTTACGATTTTGCTAGGGTAAGTCTTATAATATTTTTTTTATTTGAAGTAGGTATATGTATTAGGTTGTTAACTATGAAATTGCCATTGTTATTTATATATTTTTATAAATTTAAGCACCATAGATAATGCATATTTTTGGATTATTTTATAACCCTTAAGTGCAAATTTTGCTTATATGTAAATCTGTGAATTAGGATATTTTAAACTATAAAAAATCTAAATAAGTACCTACTGTTGTTTTAGGTCAGAATTTTATACAATTAATTTTCTTGGCTTGTAAACTATGGTATTACTTAATTTAATGTCTATTGATGTGTGTAATAATTTCATGAACTTTGCTATTATTATTTTTCTTTGTTATTAAATAAATAAAGAATGCGTAATCGTGGAATGAGCCCAATTATTTGAAATCTTGATACAATACAATAATTTCATGCTTTAACTTAACATCCTTATACATACTGCTTTTATGCAGCGTTTTTTACGATTAATGAGCCGATAACATTGCTTCATTGATGTTTAAAACAGATTAATGAATAAAATTAATTTTGAATGATTATAGGACAAAGACCAGCGTTCTCTTGAAACTGGGACGGCCAGGGCCTTACTGGCTGTGCTGCTTCCCCGCTGGCCACTGCGGCCTGCACTAGCAGAGTTCCTCTCCCGTGATGCTCGGTACCGAGTGGTCAACCGTGACCAGTGGTGCAATATACTTGAGTTCAGTCGCACTGTGGATGCTCACCTTGCTGCATATGATGCTGATGGAGCATGTGAGTACAATTAAATATGCTTCCTGAAATATTATTCAATGGGACTAAGATACCTTTTTCCGATAAATGTAAGAATTTGGGGTTGATTATTGAAGGAAATTTGTCTTGGTCAGCTCATATTAATAATGTAAGTCAACGTTTGCATTTTTCATATCACTTGCTCAAGCGCTTACAATATTTCCTACCGTTCAAAACTAAAGTTATGCTCGCTCAGTCCCTTTTACTTCCTATTCTCGACTACGCTGATGTCTGTTACTTAGACGCAACCGAAGAGCTACTTAATAAGCTAGAGTGCCTTCAAAATTTAGCCATTCGCTTTATATTCAGTCTGCGTAAATTTGACCACGTGTCTGATTATCGTAAGCAGTTAGGGTGGCTACCTATTCGCTTGCGTAGAAATCTACACATGCTTTCCCTTGTGTACAAAATTCTCCACTATCCCCAGTTTCCAACTTACCTTCGAACCCGTTTTAAATTTTGTGCCGAAAGCTCCCGCCCCAAGCGATCCTGTGTTACTAAAAATGTCCTTGAAATTCCTAAGTCCAATTCCGTATTTTTTCAAAAATCCTTTTCCGTTCGTGCTGCCAAGCTGTGGAATAGTTTGCCCGCTTCCATTCGTGAGAGACTATCCCTTACATCTTTCAAATGTCTTCTGAAAGAGTACTATCTGTCTAATTAATTGTATTAAATTATATAATTATATATATATATATGTATGTATGTATTTATGTATATGTCTAGGCTGTTACAAGCACTTGTGAAAGTCGAAAAGCTACGCCATCGGTTCGCAAATCTACGGCGGGACACCTTGTACTGAGAAGAACCGGCAAGAACTTCAGCAACGGCTGTTTTTTTTCCCTGTATTAAATATATACAGAGTCGTCAATTTGGAAAATGACTTCAATATGGATCATTCATGAAGTCACTTTCCATCACATAATATAGGACATACAACTAATAAAAATATAATTTGAAAACATGCGTATATTAGGAATGCCGTGTCATACAGTTTTAAAAGAATATATTAAAGTTAAATTAAAATTATAATAAATAGTAACCAGTATAGCAAAGAGCAGACTCATCTCTGCTGGCAGCACCCGTTCACGAGCATGACGCATGAACCAGCCATAGCTTCGCTCAGCCATGTTTTAGGGAACTCATTCGGTTCATTCAACAATGTTTTGTATTTGTAGTAGTACTGTATTTTAAAGTATTTTCAATAAATATAAATAGTTATTTATACTAATATTATAAAGCTGAAGAGTTTGATTGTTTGTTTGAACGCGCTAATCTCTGGAACTCCTGGTTCGAATTGAAAAATTATTGAATAGCCCATTTATCGAGGAAGGCTTTAGGCTACATAACATCACGCTGCGACTAATAGGAGCGAAGAAATAATGGAAAATGTGAAAAAGCGGGGAAAATTATTCATCTTTGAGGGCTTCCGTTGCGTGCGCTGTGAAAACGGTTCTAGATACCAAAAAAATATGTATGAAAAAATTATTCCTCTTAAAATGATCTAAAAAAATGTCCGCTACAGTATATGTCTATCTTTTAATGTTAACTCACTAGAATCGTTTTTAGGGTAATCAAATTTGGATATGTCGCATTGTCAAGATCGGGTAACAGCTGAGGTGGTTGTTTGCAAAAATAAATATGATGCTCAAAATAAGTATTCCACGCGGACGAAATCGCTGGCATAGCTAGTATACAAAGATGACGGGTTGCACAATAAGGCGGCGTGTGTGCGCAGGGCCGGTGATGCTGGACGAGTTCGTGGAGTGGCTGCGCAGCGAGCGCGCGCCCGCCGACAGCGCCATGCCGCCCGCCAGCTGAGCGCGCCCCTGTACGCGGCCGTGCGCCCGCGCCTGCGCCTGCGCCTGCCGCTGCCGCTGCCGCCTGGCCACCGCAGGTCTGGCGCTCTTTTAATTTGTTTATTTTATCTTTTCGGATACCCCGTAACTTGTATGTTGCTATATAGCAACACCTAAAGGAGAACGGCTGTTCATGTACAGGCTACTTTTTGTCATGTACCAGGGCCATGTTTATGCAATATCTTTTACATTTAAAAGACACTATTTTGCATTTATTAGATTACAATTTCAACTTGTCTCTCAAAGTAACCAAGACAGGAGATGCCATTGTCTAACATTCCCCTCTGCCAAAGCATAAGACTCGGAATCTTGTACGTTATATAAAACTAGTTGAGCTGCCTTATGGGCTGTCACACAACATTGTGCATGTCGCGGCGAACAGAGCTCCCACTAAAATGCCTATTTTTAGTGGGAGATTACACGTCAAGTATGCAAAAAGATGGTGTCACCTTTCATTTGCAAGTATTATTTTTAAGATTTATTGATTATTTAATTCATAATTTCATGTTTTACAATTCTGCAAATTCAAATTTAACGTCATATAGTCTCGTGAGGAGTGCGGTCTGACGTCATATAGTCTCGTGGGGAGTGCGTGAGCTAGGGTTGAACATTATCATATTTCAATTAATTATGACATTTGACATATAGAATTTGTATAGTTCATATAACAATTTTCTAATCTGGTAGGTATTAATTTAATCAGTAACAGCATCATTTGGTACTCTGCTGTCTTAAATTGCCGATGCCTTGTTACAATAATACACAATTTTACTATTTTTTGATACTTTAACAGTTCTATACATAACGATGTACTAGCAATTATACCATTTAAATTAAATATTTTTATAAGTATTTATATAGGTGCATTATTTAAAACAATCAATAATGTAAAAATGAACTAAACTCAAACTTCCCTTCAAATCAAGTATAGATGATAAATCAAGTAGCACACTGCTGTTATTCTATCGAGACATACACTTTTTGTACAATACCAAATGGTGAAGGTGCCTTGATAGAATAACAGTTAAGTAACAAGTTTTGTTTCTATTAGCGGTTTCTATATATAGAAATCAAAAAGATGTATGAGGAGGACATTTGCAATAGTTTTTTTTTATCTATCGCGAATTACTCAATCTGTCACTGTTAATCTCATTGTATGTTATTTTTGTTTATAAAAATAGCAGTAATAAAATAGTAACACTTACTTTGTGAGTGTAATTTTGTTAAAGGAAATATAAGAGCCATGCTTAAAAGGTAAGCATCTGTAAACTAGCGCCAACATCATCTTAAAAATTTTAGTTAAAAAATATTATCTTTTTTAATCAGCAGCCCTAATTGATTTTCACACTTGAAATAGGGATGCAACTATATCGATATTTTGATTTTACGAGTAAATAGGAATGAATGAATGGAATAATTGACATTAATTAAAAATATTATGCTTAAATCTTATTGAATAATAAAATATAATTGACAAACAAAGTAAGTAAATAGAAAATAAGTACGCTTTATTTAATATTGTTTAATAATAGTATCTAATTTTGATGTAAAAATACAATTTTTGTTGTATCCGCAACTTGGTGTCAATAAAACTTATTTTATTTTCCGGTTTAATAGGACTTCTGTAGCTTCTCATGCAACAAAATTCGTATTTTTACCTTAATATCCTACCAAATAACAAATATGCAGTTAAAAAGACACAAAAATTAGGTAAAATTATTAGATGTTATAATTTACTATAATAAACTATTGAGTATAAGTTTGCATTTTATTAACCTTCGATATCTGTCAATTTTATATTGACTACATACTAAATGTCGAAGCATGATATTTTAATTATGTTGAAATATTAACGCCAAGTTAACATTCATTCATTGAACGAAAGCGATTTATCGATATCATTCTTTTGGGTGATGTCTCGTTACTTCCCACACTTTTACATTTTTGTGTTCGAATAGAACGTCAACGTACTTTTTTAAGGTTTGTTTGCGTGAATTTCAAAATTGTGTGTCATGTGTCCATGTGTGCATTTGTAAAAACGTTAAAATTTTCTGTTTATGTGTGCTGGTTTAGAGTGTAGTAGTAACCTCGCCCCCCGCAAGATATGACAGAAAAATTTGTTCGAGAAAGACTGATGCCTACTCCAGTTCTATTTACTCTGAGACTTGTCTTAATTAAATGAAATAATACAAATTGAAATCAGTACCGCAAAACCGAATACAAAACGCATTACGAAAACAAAACGCAATATGATTATCAGTACTATATAGAAGAAAAATGTATTAATCGATTTTTTGTGAATTTTATTATATATTTTGAATCTTTAGATTTATGTAATGCAAATGGTAGCACAGTGTCTTCTTAATGCAAAAGACTTTGCTTTAAACTATACTTTGACTGATATCGAAGAATTATCTAATACGTTATTATTATTGATAAGTTAGATATGCAGAACAGTAACTTTTTTTTCTGTTCCCCTGAGGAAAATGCATTAAGTTGCATACCCCGGCGGCCGGCGGTTATGTGGGGCTCCCCTCCCCAGAAGGGGGAGGCCTACCCACTAAAAACCTCAGGGATGACCTTCCTCAGGCATGTAGGGAGCCTCCGGGAACGCCAAGCTACTTCCGGGAGCCCCCAGCCTCCGCTTCCCCGCCGATACAAGGGAGCCCTCCTCGGGGAGGCTACAATACCTCCCCCGATCTCCACCACAGACGATGCCCCCCGGCCACGAAAGGGGCGTGGTCCCTCCCGGGTCGCCCAATCCGCGGGCGCGATTTCCTCGCGCCCGCCGGCGACCCGCGGTGGCGCCGCAGCTGTGTTGCCGAGCCCGGCGTCGTCACCTCCTTCGAGCGGGATCGGCCATCTCCCGACCCCGCTCGGCGGCCTCCTTCTGGAGCATCACTGCTTCACAGAAGGAGGCCACAGCCCTCCAACCTCCCTCGTCCGCCAGTATTGCCGCAATCAATGCCTGCGGAGACAGATCTCTCCCGATCTCGGCGACCAAGACTCGGCGCTCGGCCCGCTGGCGCGCGCATCCAAACTCGAGCTGCGCACGCCAGGCCGCCACAATTCGTCGGTGCCACTCCCTTAGGCACTTCGTGCGCGGGTTCCAGGGCGCTCCCCCGGTCGACACGCCGCGACGCATACGACGCCGCGTACATGTCGGCCAGGATGTCGAATAGGGGAGAGCGTCGCACAACCGTCGCCGCCTCGTACGAGATGGTACGGTAGCCTCGTACGCTCCGTATGGCCATTATCCGCTGCAAGCTCCGTAGCAGAGTTCTGCAGCGGGGGAGCTCGCGCATTCTTGCGACCACACGGGAGCCCCATACATGGCCACGAATCAGGTCGGTAGCAGACGACACTCACGCCGTGAGGAAGGCTGGTGCGAAGGACCGCGTCGTATGCGAAGTTCCATAGCAGGGGTCCCAACACAGACCCCTGCGGAACGCCGCATTCGACCCTCCTCGACGTTTCCATCCCATCACGCCGATCGTCCTGTCGCGCAGATAGTCCCCGACCACGACCCAGCTCAGGCAGCGGCCAGCGAGGCAGCTCGTGGTATACGAGCGCCTCCCTAATGGCCTGCCAGGGAAGGGTGCCGTAGGCGTTGACAATGTTTAACGACACCGCCTGCGCACCTGCGGACTCCGACAGGGAACGAACACGCTGGACGGCGTCCAGCGTTGATCGCTCCCACGGAATCCAAATTGGCAGTTCGATAGGTCGAGACTCGCGCGCGACAGGTGCTTGCTAATACGAGCGGAGATAACCCTCTCGAAGAGTTTCCCCGCCTCGTTCAGCAAGCAGATCGGACGGAACGAAGACGGAACGTCGCCGGTCCTTCCCTCCTTCCTGAAGAACACCAGCCTGGCCGACTTCCAGTCGACGGGGAACACGCCCTCGCGGAGACAGCTCGTGAAGAGCTGCCTCACGGTGCTCCCGAACGCCCTGAGCGCCAGCTCTAGCACCTTTCCCGGGACCCCATCCCGTCCCGGGGCAGTGTTGCGCGCCGAGAGCTGCGAAACGGTCCCGGTGAGCGGAGCTCTCCGTCACCCGGAGGTCCGACCAAGGGCCGGGCTACGGGGCGGCGGAGGGACTGTCCCGGACCCTCGGGAAGAGCGTATCCACCACTCTTCCCACGACGAGAGGGTCCAGGGTCTCCGTTAGCGGAGGGACCCACGGTCGGAACTTGCCCAGTACCATCCGGTACGGGCGCCCCCATTGGTCCCTCTCCAGTCCCCCCAGCAGCTCGCGCCAGGAATATTCATTCTTAGTAAGATGTTTTGAAAAAGATATATAAGGCTTAAAAATAATCTATCAAAGAACAAAAATCTATAAACATAATTTCACTTTTTGTATTCAAAACATTATAACTATTGAATGACAACTTAATAATTGTTTTCTTTTTTTGTTAGTGGCTTTCCAGAAAATCATCATTATTTCGACATATGTTTAATTACAGTACGTGATAAAAGATGGGTGTACGAAACTCCCACACAAGCTTGCCGTTCTCCTTTAATATTTTTTTATTTATTTAACAAGGCTTGCTCTAACAAAATACGTAAGCGTCAATCTTAATATATATATTTCTTGTGTGCGTGTGTATGTGACTGAACTCCTCCTAAACGACTGGACCAATTTTGATGAAATTTTTTGTGTGTATTCCAGGGGGCTTGAGAATGGTTTAGTTTCACAATACGGTCATATAGATATTGTTTTTCAGCTAAATTATTTATTTAAAAACATTTGAGACAACGTGAGACAACGTGACATTTGAGACATTTGACATTTGAGACATTTGACAGGACAACGTCTGTTGGGCCAGCTAGTAATGTATAAAAAGGAGACGTTTTTTTTTTATAAGGGCCTCATTTTTTATTATTTTTGTACACTTACTATGTGATGTTTTTTGGATAGATCTCCCCTCTAAGACAAAGTTACCAAAACGGAAAAAAAATATAAAAACCTGCGAACTTTTTAAAAATAATATTTAAAGTCTCGAATATTGATTTCTTTCATAAAGCTTTTTTTTATATTTATAGGTTTTAATGAAGGCAAATGAAGATGCTGATTGGATTGGGTAGTTCCTTTGCATTTTTATTAAATTATGAGAGTTACCTCCTATCATCGTAATGTCATTGTCAGTGTGACAGTGACATCCTTCTAGTTTGGTAGTGGCGGTGAAGCTTTTGACATCGGTCATGTCACTCATTCAAAATCGAAGTTGCCAATATATAACTTTAAAACCTTTTCTTTTTTTTTACAATGTTTTGTAGGTTTTAATAAAAATATCTTCTTACTGGTAAAGGTTCCTTATTTTTTGTTCTTTCCATAAAATATTATTTTATTACTGTAGGCTGAGAGGGGCCCAGCCTCCATACAAAAATGGAACATCTTTACAATAATGTGGCATCATAAATGTATTTATCTACTATCATGCTATTAAACCTCTATAAAAGAACCTATAACAATTAGCTTATTGCCAACATTAAACACTCAATGATATGAATTTTGAAAAAGGAACAATAAATAATTCTTTTACTTAGCTTTGTTTATTCTTTTCTTGAATTTACAGTTCTTACAACACTGTACAACACCCTATGGTATGAAAATCATTTATATAGAGGATTCACATCATCATTGTAGATAAAGTCATGTATGCAACTGTTATAATTAGGTATTAAAACAGTCATGTGATAAACTCACATTCGTGTTTTAATACCCCTGATTATACAACAGTTGCATAAATAACTATTAAATAACAGTTAAGCACTTTTTCATTGTTTTCAAAGACAGTATTTCTAATTTAATTGACAAGTAAAACCAAAATTATTGTCAGTTCATCTACCTAAAATAACATCAGTGACATTCGCCCACGTTTCATTTGTATATACGGAATGTACAGGACTAATTCTGCAATTTGAAATCATTATAATGCCGTCCAATAATGAAACGAACGCGGATTATACTTTGTCTATGGCCGGTTAGTATAAGAGACAGATCAACAAATAAAATACCTCATACCCACACTCATTGCAAAGCTGAACATAGCCATCTAAGGCTTTAGCATAGGTCCGTCCAAAAAAAAAATACTTCAAAATAGGGTTACCATCAGACCTAATTAAATCAGACATTTTCGACTTTTTTCGATCATGTCCGGCCTGTTCAGCTTTTGATAGGCTTTTTGGTTGATGATCGAATAAATGATCATTATCCTAAGCAAGGTCAACTGCACTTAACTCACTTTGCTAAAAATAAATTTTAAGTACGCTCTTGAAACCCAATTGTCCGACTTCGTACTGTCAGTTCGACTTACATTTCAGTATGCGGCAACCACATGTACGTCTGGCTAAATTTCGCGTTATGCTGTGCTCTACACTACACTTGGCGACAGGCCTCAAACTACTTGTCACGGCGTATATTTTATGGCGCGTGCCGTTTCTTATTGATTAATAATAAATACAGGATTCTAGATTAACGGATTTGGGATACTTTAACGAAAGTTAATTTGCTTCGCTTCCGAATCTTGGCTGTTTGCAATAGGTTTAAGGAGGCTTTAAAGTCACAAGCTCAGAGTGTTTGCGTGATGAAATCGCAAATTATAAAATCCGTACCTACTTTAAGTGGCAGTGCGGAGGGCACCTAACTTACTCTCGCGTTTTATAAGGTTCCCATAATGCTTTAGAAATGGTTGATAATAAAAATATGTCAAATTGATGATACAATAAAAGTGCTGATTTAGTTGTTACGCGATTAATGAC
This sequence comes from Scirpophaga incertulas, assembly GCA_036419045.1. NCBI lineage: Eukaryota > Metazoa > Arthropoda > Insecta > Lepidoptera > Crambidae > Scirpophaga > Scirpophaga incertulas. Next base: position 21,495,620 of record CM071631.1, on the reverse strand, counting down.
CGTTCAAGTGTATTCTAACTAGACGCTAATGAGTAAGGGCTATTACAAAGTAAATGATGTCAATACTTGGTGTTGATTTGAAGACATTACATTCTAAAGTGTAAATATTTGTTTTCCTGTATAAACTGTAAACACATATGTATACATTGTATGGTAACGACATAATTTATTGTAAATGTTGTTATTACATTGATAAAGTTGATAAGTTTCTTATGAGTATTCTTCTTATCAGTTAAAAAATACGTCCTGAATGGATGGTAGGAAACAAAATTTGGATGATTCAAAAGAGCTTTCTAATAAAGTCATATAAGAATAAAGTTAATTTTGATTTTGTGCGGCCAACTATCAGCGATACGAGAGATCATTATAATTCTCATACAAGATTAACATAATCAACCAAGCAAACAAACAGCTTAATAATATTAATTTAGTTTCTGTATACATTTGCTTTAAAATTTTCTTTAGCTATAAATAAATTAATGTCGTCAATCTAGCCCAGACATTTTTTACAACACGAGGTTTTGTATTTTTATACTTTTTTATAAGCTTATCTTGTTTTTGTTTATGTTTATGTTTCTTTTTTTGTAAGTCAAATAAATGGCTACTAAGCAGCAGGAAATTTTGGATTATTTTCATTTAATGTTTGTTCCCAGTTTTTACCTGAACCGGCATATATTCGTCCTACTGTCCGTAATATATACTGTAATCAATAATTTATGATTATTTTATTTCCAGGTGGACAAGACGACCGCAACTTCTGCTGCTTAACACAGATAAATATTCCGAAGACCACAGGACAATCCGACATTGAAAAGTATAATTGACTCAAGTCCACACTGAATCATAAGCAGCTAATTTTCTTAGGTAACAACTCATACTGCAAATCACACTGTCACTTTGTTCTAACATAACTGATTTAATATTCGTCACAATTAAATATATCTCACAATAGAAATAATGTTAATAAACAATTTCGTGCAAAAGTATTGTCACACTTTTTTTGGAATATAAAAATATATAATGCATTCGTAATTTTGATTCTTGAAAATACAAACTTAATAAATTCTTTAATGGAACCTAAAATCATAAGGTCCAATTAATTACAGTATGAAATAAAATATACCTTTAAATTATAACAGACAGACAAAACAAATATTCTTAACATATGTTCATTGATTAGGATATTTTATGTGGTCACCGTTTTTCTTCAAACTTTCGCTAAATTCATATAAAACTTTCATCTAATTTTAATTGATTATTTGTACATATTCGAGAGAACGATAAATTATAGAATGAAGCTTAAAAATATTTTAGTTTAATTTCTTATTGTGTGAAGTTGCGATTCTGATATATTTGCGAGTGCCAAATTTTGGCTTAGAAATGTAACTTGTTATGGGGCATATTGCGTATTCGTATTTATGTAAATATCCAATCATCCTGATAGCGTCTTCTATCATATTTTTTATTATGCCTAAAATATCTCACTATACAATCCTTCTGGGCTATTTAGTGGCTTTTTACACTATGTTGTTATTAGGTATGAACCTTCTATGCAAATTGTTTTGTTGCTACTGTAGGTTACATATTCCTTGACCTGGTCTATCCTTCCTTACTCACCTAGAATTAGTCCCCTCATCGTATTCATTTTAGTTTAAGATTGCTATAACTTTAATGAAAAACAATTTTTGTTATGTATAATTACTTGACGCGGCATAACTGCCATAAATTTATCTCGCATATAGTTGATAGTGATTTGTAGTCCAAAGATTCGCGTCCCCGTAATTTTTTGTTATATATTCATACACATTCAAAATTTACCCAGTATTAATCAAACTCTATTCCTTAGTTAGTTTGCTATTGTCGAATTTACATAAAAACGTTCGGATTCGATGGAAATTATTTTTTAATTGCCAGTCAGCCTATGCGTATATAAGCGCAAATAATACAATTTCCACAGACAATGAGTGGACAAGTTTACTTGATTTAGCTGTTTTGTCGAATTGAATATAGGAATATTAAGAGGCTGTGTGTTAGGACGCTTTTTGAAAGCTTCTTTTCTTATTTAATAGTATTTTTATGTTGGTAGTAATGGTACGGTGACGCGTTGAGGTCGTGACCTTTGGCTGATTGGCACATAATCTATGAACTGATATTTTATATATAGCAGCTGTAAGGGTAGTCTCATATGTATTACAAAATATTTAGTTAAATTGGGCAAATAACTTTTTTTTATAAGACAATGATAGATATGCGAAGTGATAGAGCTGAACAAGGAATGGCGAGGGATTAACACCTCTCCCATTTGAATTAACAACCTCTTATATCTCTATATATCTTCTGGTTAATTTATTTTCTAAACGATTGTTCCATTTGTTTAGTACACATTTTAGTGACTTAATAATGTAATGAATGTTGTTTATATACTTAGCTAATTAGTGTACTATTTTAAATATATTATATGATGTTGTCGTAATCTCAATCATTGTTTTAAATGTTACAATGAATATAGTGAATAAATGGTAGATTACAATAATTTGCTTTTCATATGTGTATAACTTGTACTCGAGACTACCAAAGTGCTATTTTATTGGAAGAAGTATATCATAAATACGGGATATGTCGTAAGTACGAATCGTTGAATTGACAAGTTATGAAAAATATTACACTTTTATGCTGCCGCAGTTTATCAGTATGTTGCAATTAAATTCCCAGTTTTTAATTAAATAATGTATAATATTAATGTAGTATTAAATATGGGTCAGTAAAATTTACAAGACACTATATCATACAAATAACATATTTGAAGAATGTTCTAGTGTAAGTTCTCATTGTATATTGTTAGCATTTATTTTAGATGTGTTTGTTTTATGTATATATATATATATATATATATATATATATATAATTACAAAAACAGCGCACATATATAGTGCGATTCGTTCGCTTTATTTCTTAAAGTGAAATACTCTGAAAGTATGTCAGATCAGTTCATATTATTAGGTTATTTATAAAATTGCCCACCGAGACACTGTTAATATGTTTTGTAATAATACCAGCAGTAGTACAACGGTTAGTGTAAACTCCCGGATGCAGTCCTGTGGTTCTATACTGTTATAATCAACTGTTCTATAACGCTTTAATCTGCAGTTTGGTGGGAATAGGTTTAAGTTTGAATGGTAGCTTTTACGAGTTGAATCCAATATATAGGCAACATAAAAAGTATAGGCGGTTTGATTGTTGTCTGTGCAATTATTTATAGATAATGTAAATGGTATGTGGCTAATACTGTTGTGTACATAATCCAATATACAGACAACATAAATGGTAGCCAGCTCATATTATTGTCTATATAATGCAATATATAGACAATATGGTTATATTAGCTTTATTATTGTCTATAGTATAATCCAAAATACAGATAATAAATGGTATTTATGTAATTCAATATACCGGCAGTGCAAACAGTAATTTTGGAAAGTAGCGATCTTAAAATTTATGCTTTTAGTCTTTTTAAAGATTATAAATATCACATTGCACTCTGACTGTATGTATATTGATTAAATATAACAAGCTACAGGATGTTATGTATTCATAGTAAATATTTTTATATTATGCACGTTGTCGGATTCAACTCGTAAGGTACAGCATTTCACTCTTTTCAAGACTGTGAACTCATATGAGACATAAAAGCATTCTTTCTTAGTCCTATTTAAAAATGTCTTCCGCAAATATACCATAGTGTTCCTCGGGGCTAAATAAAGTGCCAATCAAACATAGACCTATTGCGCTTTGTTTTAAGAACGTATTATATGCCAGTGGCAGACTTGTTATAATATAACATATCTTGTGTGACAACATTTGACGTGAGTTAGTTCCAAAGGAATGCTCTGTGTCTTACGTGCGTTCACTGATTCACCGCTGACTGACTTCAATCCTTTGTAAAATTGAGTATATACATATTATTAGGACATTTCTCGAGTGTATGCATTGAATGTATGTTTGCTCTACGCATAAAGTGACGCCCTCATACAAATCATTCGTTACATAAATAAAAAATGTCTGATAAAACTAAAAAAAAAAAATTGTTTTGGTTTACAGTTTAAGAATCCATATAATTAATAATTATAAATTACTTACTGTTTAATGACAGCAAAAATAAAGTAAAACTAAAATATTGTTAATAGAAAATCTTTTATATTAATATCAGTAACGTAGTACACACTACGACTGTAGTATGTACTGCGTTCCAGCAGTCATGACTAGGAAGCAGAATCGATAATTATTGATACATTATATGACATATGTATTTGGAATATTTAATAACCATTTAGAGATGTACAAATATATTTTTTTAACTATCTCCACCAACTTGATTAGTATTCGTTTCGAAACAATAATATTTTTTATTGAGGACGCTGCTTTGGAGTGAAAGTTAAGTAATAATTCCGCGCGTGCAATTGATATTTTTATTCAGTTTTCTCGAATCATCCTTAAGATCATTTGCAAGGTGTGAAATGGCCTGAATTGAATTTTGTATTCGCTCTAGAATGCCATCTATGCAATCCACTTGAGAGTTACATCGTGAACTGATATTGAAATTCACATTCTAAGTGATTCAAACAAACCTGTTCGTGTAAAGCATTTGTATGGCGAACAATAAAAAATTGACAATTGACATTCAATTTTAAATGAAAATAAACGAAACAAGTCCAATAGTGTAAAAATAAATTCTTATGGAAAACATATAGATTCCAGCAATCAGGTTTTTTTTCCCCACCATATTGAGTTTTCGTTAATGTCATGCCTTCGGTGACAATCGAAAGATTAAGGCGAATTAATGGACTTAGAAACTTTCAAAATAAAGTGGCACATATATACATAGGCTGATAAACACATTACCACTCTTTTGCGTCGCGACGTGGTATGAAAATAAAATAGTTACGTTCCTACACTACAAGTGGCGCTTTTTACTAAATTCACCAATCGCACGCGCGGATGTTAATTTACTCTATATTTTTTATTATATGTTTTAAAGTTCATCAATATCGTACAGCATTTGTAACTAAAATTAATTATATAACATCAATTTTATTATTGTTACCAGGGCTGGGTTAATCAAATATAACTTCGTTAATCCGTTTCTAAAAGCATAGACAAATAAAGAATAGATTGCTAACTCCTTCGGTGAATGTCTATAGATTAAAAAGTTTTAGTACACGGAGCTACTTGTAGCTCCGTGTCAGACACACGTGTCGTTAGAAACAGGTTTTTTTAATGGATATACAATATTGTTATATTTTCAATAAACTATAATTTTCTATATTATTATATAAACGCAATTTCTTTTCGTAAGCCTAAAATGTACTGAAAGTCACTGTAGTGAAAATGAATAGATACGTTTTATCATTGTACTTGATGTTGTAATATTTTATATCATACTAAATTTGTAAATATAATGCCATCTAGATATAAAAAATCGAACTAAGGGATACTAGCTATAATATTAAATTTTACACGCACCCAAAACCTTGTAGGTTATATATTCTACTTTTTTATCTATGCTATGTTAACAGTTTAACTACGTTTAAAGTTTAAATCATTATATTCCTAAAGACTTGATGCATGTTAACATTAATGATTTGTACATTAACACATAAAAATTAGATGTCCAATAATGATCTGCTTATGTCGTCCGTTTAAATTAAATACTCAAATTAAATCAACCGACGAGCATAGAAGTTAATGTGTTGGTTAACATTATTAAAAGTTACAGTAATAATCCATTGGTGATTTTGTAAGTTTCTTAAATTAACGGATTAACGACGTTTAATAAAAACTTTAATTATTCTCATGTATGATTGGGGAAGATGTAAAAGTATGTATGAATTGTATGAGCTTGCGCCACGGAGCTACTATTTCTCATGTTCCATTCGACTAGGTGTCTGTGTCTAGTCTAACATAATTAGGTTTAGGTGTAGATATGGTATCTAAGACACGTAGTTAGCTGTATTCAAATTCTCTATGATCGTAAAATGGAATACAATGGAATTTCTCTGTATAAAATCTGTGTACGAAACTACTCTTTTGACATATTTAGACCATTGTACTAAGGTTATTACATGAGAAATAAATGAATATCGTAAAAATTTGTTTTTCCTTCATATCTATTTTATGTGATTTCTGCCTACCCCCACGTGAAAGAGACCCTGTACCTGTTTTTATTGTTAAATATTTTTATAACATGCCTTTTGAAATGTGAATAGTTACCAATCCTATTATTTAACTACTTAAATATTGAACAAAATAATCTGATGTTACCATCGGCTAACTCTACAAGCGCGAAGTTTGTTCTATAGACGGCACCAGCGTTTAACGCCTTATATATCGAAATAATTATTTTTTAAATACTTTAATGTTACTTGTCTCCATGTTAACACTACACATTGACTATAAGGGTTATTGCGTTTTTTTATATGTGGATAATACCAACCTTTTGGGATAGAAATAGAACAGACACATATATAATATTTAATGTATACAATTAAATTGGTACGTAATGGAGATAATATAAATTACTCACTGTAAAAGCATTGCACTGTTCAATATTTCCGAAACCGCATTAAAGATTTGCCAGCTATCTTGTTATTTTCCACAAATTAATATATAAAATATGAAAGTAATTTGGTTTGCTTATGTTGTCACAAAACTGGGGATAATTGAACACCGCAGCAGACATCTAAACTCCGCAATAAAATCTTGATTGCAATCACTTACTCATTATCTTTGATGAGCTATTGGTTCACAAGTCTGCTACGGAGGGAGAACTTGTACAGAAAAGAACTAGCAAGTGCATTTTTTTCGCTCTATTTTTAAAGTCGTTAATTAGATGCTTGTCTCAGATAAATAGTCTATACCCAACTTCCTTTACAAGTTTAAACTAATTCACATTATATGTACAAAAACGATAGTTGCATCATTTACTATAGTTAAATTATTTGGTAAATATTGTTATTGAAATTAAAACCAAGCATTGTAATCCACAGACGAATTAGGGATACTACGTATCAGACTGCAATCTACAGAACAAAAATTTTCGTCGTAACTTTTTCTCATCTCTTACTACTAGTGTCGTATGACAGTAGCAAAGGGACAAAATTGTACAGCCAAAAAAAAACAGTAGTATAGGTAGGTATTGAATTTTTATTTTCTGGTTATTTTTGAAAGGAAGAGAAATAAAACTACTTAGTTATTTATTATGAAATTTATTTTTCAATTTTTTTTTATATTTTTCATATGCTTTTTTTTGCATTGCAGGCAAAATTGATTTCTTTAACCTAATAATGTCTGTGCCCTTTAAAATCTTATTTATGACACTGCACCAATTTATTATTGAAAACCTTACAGTTAGATTTATGAAATAATTGAGGATAACATCTTTGTGTTCGGTACAATCTATAAACTCGAATGAATACTTGGATAACATTTTTGATCTAATTTTAACTGTCAAGTTATTATAATGAGCATTTTGTTCCAAGTATTCATTGGTTTCAGATATAATTGTACCGAAACATCTTACTGCTCCTTCGGATGGGTAGTTTAATCTTCTTTTTGCCTGCGTAAACTCACGATGACTTATCCAGTCATGTATAGTGCTTTCATTACTTGTTAAATTTTTTTTGCATGTTTCGCATTTTACATTATATTTATCAATAATTTTTCTTACTACCCATCCAGCAGTGTAGGCCCGTGAGTGAACGTTCAAACGCTCTCGACGGGCCTGCTCCACAATTATTTCATAATTATGATCAGGTTTGGGATGAACCAGCTCTTCATTATTATCTTTAAATAAAGCTTGTAAATTTATAACTTCGTCTGCTGGATCATCCTCACAATTGAATGTCTCATTATGAAATCGTATAATTCTAGTAATCAATAATGATTTAAAGGTGCAGTTGAAGCTGTAGCAGTTTGGGTCGTTATTTCTATAATTATACGCCCTTACTTGGCCAAAAAAATTCTCAATAGGGTCAGAATTAAAATATCTTGGTCTCATGACCTTTAGCCCTTCATTTTGGAAAAACTGCCACAGCCGTATATAACTTTTTATAGTAATTATAAAATTTTTAATAGAGGGCACTGACTTTTCTGCTCCTGAATCAACTATGTATTTTATTTTATTTAATTTTGATATAGCTGTCGACCAAAACGAAAGGTGCTGTGAATTATTAGTCACAGCAGCTCTTAGTGGCTTTCCCTTTGTTTTTTTTGAAAACGTCGCCGCACCATTCACGCTGTCAAATAATTTATCGAAGAACAGGACGGTCTCCGCAGTATTCTCCAATGTTTTGCTCACTGGCCTGCCATCGGCATAGTGTGCTAAAAATAAACCACATAAACTTTACATTCTAAATATTTAGTATAATTATTATGAAATGAAAAATAATTTTTGACAGATAATAGAGAGTAAACCATATTTTAATAAGTTTTATAACTTCACTAACAGGACGTATTTTACTGTGACTGTCAAAATGAAGGAATTAATTCTTAAATGACGTCTTACATGTTTAAAAGATAAATACTATTACTCTATCAATGGTTGTAATACAATTTATTCGTATTCTTTCTCTACTTTTATTTATGGCAATCAAGAGATTTCAACCTTTTTTTTCAAAAATCACATAATATAGCTGCTAGATTATTTATATTATAGCTTTTAGAGTTACTCTAACTGTACACTAGTTGTCATTATCAACAGCGTAAATATATGAACTTGAAGGGACTGTTTGCAGACCATTCATTTAAATAAAACGGGTGATGGTCATTGTGTATAGAGCTATACCCATTACCTATAATGATTTTGAAGACTTGGTCCCTTCATTTTCATGTTGACAATTTATTGTAAAATTATATCATATACAGTTAAAACAAATTAATGTAATCAAATATTCTAAGATATCTTCTAAAAAAAATTTTTATGAAATTTTACTTACAAAATTTTGCTGTGTATAATAAAGCTGCAGCAACAGTGGCACTAAAAACTTTTACACAGTTGCTCACCTGAAAAAATAAAAATGGTGTTTTAATTTACTTATATCTAAATAACAAATATTTTTAAGTGCTTATCAAATAATGATGATCTTTAAACCTCAAAGGAAAAGTTCAATTATAATACCTTCATTTTCTGAATTTTTTCTAGGATTACATGTTGGTCATTTAGCTTGTGTAAAAGTTTGGCTTTAGTCTGGCTACAGTCTATCTTATACACATCAACAATGTCCTGCCATTTGGATATTTTACCATCTAATTTTATGTTTTTGTTAAGAAAATTGTTTCTTAGACCTTTTATTAAATGTGATGGATCAAAAAAAATATTTAAATTCACTCCACTTATTGTGACTGTGCCATCTAAAAAAAATAAAGTTGTTAATAATTCATTCAGTTGTAAATTAATATTCACATCATAAGCAATGAAAAAAAAAGAATTTAGTTAATACACAAAACAAAGTCATGATACCCGCGTTATATCGGATTTTCTCCATAAGAAGTTTTTCATAAAAACTTCCCGCGGGAAAAAGATATTTTCCCGACGTAAAAATTATCCTATGTTACTTCTCAGGTCTCAAACTATTTTTATACTAACTTTCATCAAAATCCGTTCAGCCGTTATTGCGTGATTGAGTAATAAATATCCAAACACCCACACCTTCATATTTATAATATTAGTTAGGATATCGGTACAGAAAAACTGAACTGATTTGTCTGTTAAGTGAAATGATACATAAGATTAGTATCTATTAAACTTCATAGCGTTTATTTAATAGTTATACCTGGTGCTTGGTTGTTGAGTATTTGTTCACGATTAGTGTCCTCCCTCAGACTTTTTAATGCAGACTGAAATGCTGCTCCTTGGTCACAAATCAATGCCAATGGCCTCAGTCCACATTTTGCAACAGTGGAAACTATTTCCTTCAAAATTGCTTTTAATTCCATCCCAGAAGTGGCACCTTTACAGTAATAAAAAGCAATTGGCTGCTGCCACTTGTATACAGCTCCCCTGAGCATAAACACGAGGGCATGATCTGCAAACTCACTCTTTTTTTCTTTTAAATGCACAAATCCAGTTATTGAATCTTTGTGTTTGTTGTAGGTTAAAGCTGCTTCCAAAGACATTTCGTCAAATATAATTGAGCACATTTTCTTTTTTTCATCCCAAGTGCTAACCTGGAAATAAATTAAATACAACATTTTTAACTGCTTATTTACAATGAAATATATTTATTACAACATGTTTAACTAATTAATTTACAAAAAACCAGGAATACCTCCAAATACTACATACCTCTTTTTTTAGTAGATTAAAAATTTTTGGACAAACTCCTGGCTGGACATCTAACTTTGACACCATTTTGTTCAAAGTATACCGAGATGGTAATATAAAAATTTTACTTAAAAATTTGTAACATTTAGGACTTTGCTTCATAATAGCTAATGAAATGAGCTTTTCATCATCAGAAAATCGTCGTCCTTTCTTACATTTGTTTGTATTTTTTAACTGCATTTTAATAAATTTCTGAGCATAGGGATTCATATTCTTCATGAGTTTTTCACATGATTTGGCTTTGGAGAATTTTAAGGCAGTTTTAGCTCTACGGTAGAAGTTAGCTTGAGATTTTGCCCTTTTATATTCTTTATAGATTAGTTGACATGCTGGTGTCAAGTCCTTAAATCTTCCTATCACTCGCTTTCTTGTAGCTTTCCGGGCTGTGATGTTACCCACTTTTCTCATACCTTGTTAAAGAAAAACGCAAGTTTAATAAAATATTAATGATAATGGAAAGATATACTATTACTATCAAAATAAACCAATGAAATAGATCTCAATAAACTTACTTGATGTCATAGTTTTTGTGTTCTCTACAAAAGAAGATGCCGACTCAGTTATAGGTAGACTCACTGAAAAAATTAATTTGTTATGATTAGGTGAACTTATTTCAAATTACATTCGAATAGTTACATTTAAAGTAAAGACTAATTTAAGTCGAACAAAAGTTGATACTCACTATTTAAAAGATTTCCGGAAGTCCCCGGACAATTCTGCATCTCGCTGGAACTGGAAGCAGTATTTTCTGAAAAATAATAAGCATAGATTAAATTGAGATATGAAAAAGTCTTATTATAATTTAAATGTTTTGAACCCAAAAACAAAACAGTAATGGATCAATTCAATACATAAAGATCTCATGTCTGAGTGTTAGTAACCGAACTCCTCCGTAACAGCTAGACATAAATTCATGAAATTTTTTGAGTATATTTAGCTAGACATAAATTCATGAAATTTTTTGAGTATATTTAGCTAGACATAAATTCATGAAATTTTTTGAGTATATTTAGCTAGACATAAATTCATGAAATTTTTTGAGTATATTTAGCTAGACATAAATTCATGAAATTTTTTGAGTATATTTAGTAAGTCTGAGAATAGTAAGCTATTTCTTATTTTGCTAATGCGAGTATAGCCGCGGGCAACAGTGTGTAGGCAGTATATAACAAGTAATTATAATACATACCCATTAACGGTGCCGGTTTGCTGTAAGAGTGGTCGAAGTGTCTTTTGCGTGAATAATTATGGTCACCCGAAGGAGTCTCATTTTCTGAAAATATTAAAAGAACACAATGAGCTTGACATTAACATAAGCATAACATTTCACATTCCATGACTTTGAATTTTGATTGAATGTTTGTGATAATTTAGACACTGACTCTCTTAAAATTTATGCGATACGGCAAGGGCAGCATTCAGAATCAAACCTATCAGGAAAGTGAAACTTACACATGCATGTAAGCACAATTTGGAATGGAATGTCATTTGACAGCGTTTTTGTTGCGGGTTTTGCTTAATGTTAATTAGTGCGATTGAGCCTGTGTTAGGGCAACTACAGTCGGGCCAATTTAATAGGCCACATTTGACATTTGTTCATAGTGAGGTGACCTGCTTAAACACTCCGATTATGGTGAAAAAATCGATATTTACTTCAAACATATGTGAATCGAATACAGTTATTATGGAAAAGTACTTTTTTTTTTATTTTAATAGGCAAACGAGCAAATGGATTACTTGATGGTAAGTGATTATCGCTGCCCGCAACAACAGATGTGTTGGCGGCCTTTTAAATGTGAATACACTCATTTTTATAGGTACTGTATTAATATATTATTTCTCTGTTAAAAAAGTTATTATTGTTTTTTTATTATAAAACAAAAGAATAACATGTTTTATTTTAATAAAAATTTGACTCAAAAAAAAATCAAAATCAAAATAATCTTTATTCAACATAGACCTTTACAGGCACTTATTGACGTCAACAGACAAAACAAAAAAACAAAGCTTAAAAAAAGAAAACAAAACCTTGTCCGTACGTACGAATAAGGAAAAAAAAGGAAAAAATAAAAAAATTGACTCGACACCTGTTCGGAAATTGGGAGAGCCTTCTCGAGAAGAATAGGCAAGAAACTCTGAAAGTCTATTTTTTATCTCCTCTTTACAATGTAAATAATTACAATAATATAATACAATATAGTATAAGATACAATCATACTATTAATTCATGTTCAAACTGACTGACTATTAATTCATGGTGAATAATGCTTTCACAAGTAATCATTGCATTCATTCGATTTATTGAGGGACATATAGACTTCACTGAACGCAACATTGTAACAACGGTCATTTGTGCATTTCCAAACTAAAAAAATATTGAATATTTTATGTCCGCCATTACAAGGTTAGTTGAGGAATTTTAATGAAATGGCAAATGTGGCCTATTAAATTGACCCGACTGTAGACTTTATTCGGGCCCGGTTGATTACTTGGATGTTCAAATATTTTTGTATATTGTTGCCTCACAATATTTTTCTTCGGCATAAAAGTTCAAAAAAGTTACATATTAGGGTATAGCACAGGTCTCCCGAATATTGGGATTCGAAGATTGGGGCTAAGACTACAGAGTCACCGACACACTGCTACTAAAAAAAATCTTCGTAAGCCTAAACGATAGATAGAAAATAAAGTAAAAACTTACCGGCATTTTCTCGAGACGGTGTTCCACTCAACATCTCCTCATTGGTAAATAATGTCGGATATGCCTTGCCAAGAAGACGTGATTTTGAGGTGACAAACTTCTTTTCAAAGTGTTTTTGACAAACAAAAAGATGCGAAAGTTGCTTTGGAGACATTTGCTTCAGGTCATCACGGTTAAGACACTTTAACCACATATTGAGTCTTTTCTCAGAGCACGGAAAATGATATAAAATAGCGTCCTGTCGCGAAGATTTACACACACAACACTCGTAATACATTTTGCACAAAACAAAATAGCCACAAGTGAGGTTTTAATTACAAATAAAGCGGAGAGCAAAGAGACTTTACTCGATCGACACAGTACTTGTAATGAACAGAGACTACAAATTTCGAAAAAGTAATAAAAACACAGACTAATTACAAAATAAACTGTCATGTAACACTAATAGTCAAAATGGCGCTACCAATAGAGTTCCGTTCTATGAAGACTATCACCCGTGTTGTAATCCTTTAAGTAACCCCTAACAGTATAATAACCTTGTGTCATAAACGTATTTTGGCAATAGACTATTCTACAATTTTTCAATTTTTTCAAATGTTCGTTTACATGCGATAGTCAAGTGTTATTTTTATTTTCGCAAAATATTTATCCTGCAAGCAGAAAAAAAAAGATCAAAATATTATCGTAAAATAAAGGCGCCAAAATGCCGACCGCCATGTCTGTGACGTCAATTGTACTAAAATAAAGAAATGTCAAAGTTGTCAAACGCCGAAGATAGTAGTGATGTGCTAACACGGAAAAACAAAACTCGATTTAACGCGAGTTAAAATTCACATAACTCGGGTTGAAGTTAACAAGATGGAAGAATTAATGTTTTTTTTTAATTTTTGCCAATTTATTCTCCACCTTCGCATTAATAGTAAAAAAAACATTAACAGACAAATGATATTTTTATCTGTTTCAATTCTTTCATTTTTTATATTATTTGTTTATATTGTATTGGAATAGTTATACCAACTAAAGTAAAAAGGAACTTATTTTTTGAATTCGAATCATTTATGTATATTTGGTCTAAATTTTAATTTTTAAAAATATATATATTTATGATTAATAAAACTATGCAATTATACAGCAGTTTTTTCAAAATAAAATCAAATTAACATTATGCATTATGTACATAACATAGGCTCATGATTGTATTTTGATTATTAATTAATTTATAATCACAATATTTTCAAGAACTAGAAAATTAACTAATTACCATCATAAATAATATTCTTGCAGTGGTTAAATTATATGTTGATATTTTAATTTTAATGGTATTGTATTTGACTATTCATATAAAGGAAAACAAAATGAAAAATATTTTCCTGTCAATTAACTACCAATTAGGGATTATAATAATCTCATATAAATCAAAAAATATAAAAATCTTATGTAAGTAACTAAAACAATCTTCTTGTAAGTTTTAACAAAAACAATATTCTTATCTCAAAAACAATATTCTTCTATAAGATTTTCTTTTAGAACCCGACATTTTTCAAAAACGGAATTTAAAACACGAATAACTATTACAATAACCGGCACAGCAAGTTAACCTCAAATCTACATAAATGTGACACTTGTTTGTTATAAAAAGTCCCCCCATAGGAATAGACATTAAGCAAAGCGATTCGATTTTCGATTTAGGTACAAAATCACCCCACACATAATAATCGATTGATTTCTATAATTTGTCCCAACCCTATAAACATGGCAGATTACGTCAATTTACTGTAAAGCGGAAGTTTATTACTGATTTATTTCAGAAAATTATTCCCAAAAGGAATGTTAAATAAGCAGAAAAGACAAAATACTTAAAATATTATTGTTTTATTTTTGGTAAGAAAATCATTGAGACACCATGTGTCTACAAAAAGTACTGGAATGGGCAATCTCCTTTCAACTTGACGCGTTGCTTACAAACATACTTTGTTTTAGTACTAATGACGTCACACCGAGAAAATCATGGCGGTCGGTATTTTTGGTCACGTGATATATAGATAATAAAACTTCGATTTTAAATTAGAAATATAAAATAAATCTTACGTTTTTATGAAAAAATAATATAATTTTTACATTGCTCAGTTCAAAAACTATATAAATAAAATTATTTCACATTTTTATATTATAACATGAAAATAGCCTATTGATATAAATTTGTGAAAAGACAATCCACTACTACTTTGTTTAAATAAATTAATAAACAAAATAATAATTACTTCCGGTTCGTTTGTTATATTAAAATTACAGGTTAATCATATATAACATTATTTAATTAAAAATAATTTACAATCATAGCTTACTTCTAATTTATTTGCAGTATCTGTCAGCTTTCATCTTGCTTCTTCTGTCCAGCAAAGTTTCGTGCAGGTTGCCATCCATCTTAGCTCTCTTCAGCTCTGATACGCCGCTTTCATTGACTCGTAGTTTCTTGTCTTGGAATTTTTGGAACTTTTTCCTGTGAATTATATACAAACTTAATATTATTTTGTATCCTGTGTCTGGCAACAGTTAAAGAGACAATCAACAAAATATTGAAATCAAAATTAGTTAAATATATATTGTGATATAATTAACTAAAACATTACAGTCATCTTCAATACCAACATGAACATTTATTGTTGATGATTTATTGTTGATTGTTTATATGACAGTATAACAAAGAAACAAATGGACCAATTAAATTAATAAATATTTCTTAACATTATGCTAGTATGCAGATTTAGGGTGTATTTAGGATATTTGTGTGCTTATTACATCGAGACAGTATTTCACAGTGGTCTACCACCTGCAACTTTATAAGGTGCAGATTTGGCATACCATTCTCATATTTGGGCAAGGTTTCCTCATTACCAATTTCTGCCTCTAGACTCTAGAATCTTTGACAATGAAGAGATGTAGCCTCATAATACATCGCATATGTCATGGACAGTGCTTCGAGGAATTGTTAAGATCGATCCAAACTGCCAATTTCCACCTTCTGCCTCTGCTACGCAACAGTTTCATCCTCAACACCTAGACTATTTCTGCCTCATTAGCAAAAAGTTGATTAAATGCAGTGTTCCAAAACGAATGTTATATCCAGCCCTTCAAAAAAATATATATTCCAATTTAAAAGGCCGGCATTGCATCTGTAACTCGTCTGGTATTGCAGGTGTTCATGGACTGTAGTTCTCATTGACTCATCAGCATTTGCTATCAAACAAATAAGAAAAGATTGCAGCATGGTTAAGGATCCCAAATACGCTTTTGCAATCTTACATTATTATACCTGCACAAATAAGGCCAAATGCTGAGAAAATTCATTATTAGAACATAATATTTTTCAACTAATCAACTCACACATAATTAACTTCAACCTCAGCCAAATCTGCCTGCTCCTCCTCAGGCACAACAACCTTGTTAGTCTCCCTGGGCTTATTACTGCGGATTGTACACAACTCATGGTCCCCAGCAGTGGGAGTTTGTGCTACTAGTGAGTCATCCTCTGGCTGTACTGACATAAACTTGTGTAATGAGCTCAAGATTGCAGATTGATCTGGAAAAGTGTGAATTAGGTAATATATAAAAATAATAGAATATCATGAATAAAGTCTACTTTGACTCAACAAATTGGTGAATGCTGTTAAAATATTTGAATGGCACAGATAATGCTTGATGGCCGAATGGTAATAAATAGACATACAGATAAATGCTTTACATATAAAGTCCTTGTTCTTATGTATTCACAATGTATCTTTTTGCCAATGTTGTTTATTGTAAAATACATTTTTTTTCATAGGCCAACATTCAACATACAAGGAGTTCACAGGAGAAGAACAAAGAGTATCAACTACTAATATTATTTTACAATTAGATTTTTTTTATAACATTGCACTAATACCATACCATCTTGGAACACAGGTTCCCATTGTTCCATAGCTCCCACAGCATCAGATCTTCCAATAACAACACCATCATTTGATACTCCTAAATACTTGCCGTAGCCTGATTTTAATGCAAACTTATTATCTCCAGCTGGAAATGCTGTAAAAATCTCTTCAGGTGATGGTCCTTCACCATCACCATGAGGTGCTCCAACAGTGAATAAACCATTATCAAGAGCTGATACATAAGCATTGTTTCCAAACTCAATACATATTGAACCTGACAATTCCTCAATTTTTGTAACTTTCCACCACCCTCCATGCTTAACAGAATCTTCATCTATTTTTGAGTCTTCAGGCTTATCACTTTTTTTATGTTTCCGCTTCTTAGATCTGAAGTATAAGCAACTAATTATAAAATTATATTGCGTACAAATACATGAAGTTCCACCTTCAAAAATATACCTCTTACTTTTTTTTATCGCCTTTTAATATAAGTTTTCCACGTTTTACTGCAGCATACTCATCAGCCATAGTATGTAAATGTTATCTACCACTGTAAAGTAAGTATATTAATTATACCATTTAGATGGTAGGCATATACCAGGAAATGCAGCATTGGTAGCCCTCCTGCAAGATATTTTTCATTGCTATATATAAATAATCTGAAGGCTGTCCATCTTATGGTAAGTGGTTGAATATGCCTATGGTATTTGCAACTCCATAAAAACCATACATTGAACAACTTATGTACATAAGATGGTAAACGTCACAGTATTTAGTAATATCACTGCCTATCATACCCCTCACAATTCAACAGGGCAATGCAAACTCAAATGTTTTGCAGTAGAAAGAGGTATGATGTAGATACCCAAACATGTGATTCTATTTTCCGTTAGAACGACGATTTGGCGAAAGTCGCAGGAAGGCATTGGGTGCTAGTGGTGTAGGACCGATCGGTGTGAAAATTTCTTGGGTGAGGCCTGTTACAGTGAGCGTCTCTAGGCTGTATGGATAATGGTGAATGCTAGAGTGAAATCTCAAGTGAAACATACCTAAAGTAACCTAACAAACCAAAATTCGTATAAAGCTGCGATTATACTGCCCGTTCTGCCGGGCCGGTGAGCAGGGTCCTTAGTCAGGACATAGAGCGGTCGGGAAGCACGATCGCCCTTAGTCAGGACCCTTACTGCCTTAGTGCGATTAGACTTGCCGTTTTGAGCTCCCTACCCTAAATCGGGCCTGGTCGCCGGGCAATGTAATCGCTGCATAAGTTAGTATTAGTAAATGTATTTCATAAATTATTTAAAAACGAAGATTAATATTTTTTGATGCTATAATGACACTAGAAACATTAGCTTCACAATATATGTAATATTTAAAATACACTATTTGCAGATATAAATATTTATATACTAACCCCCTATTAATTATATTACTCTTTGATGCTAACACAACAAAATAGACAATATATTTATTTGCAAGTTTTTTTTAATTTTTTTTTTAATTTATTTAATTAAAGCATTGGCCATAGGCCATCAGCTTAATCACGTAACAAGTAATTATAATATTAATATAAGTAAATAATATGTTAAAAATAACTAACACTAAGAACTCAAATTTCACAAACATAAATTGAAAATAACAAATGCTATTACTTTACTTTTGAATATGAATTTCTTAAAATAGTAAATGCTACACAATACTACTTATTTTTATTTACACAATAATACTTATCTTCGAAACAATACAAATTAGAACAACAACTATAAAAAAATATTTATAATGAGCCAAAACAGTCAATGTAAAATTGATAAATTAAGTTATACAGTTTATAATTTTTTAATAATATTTGTACATTTTTAAGCATATCATTTATTCTAATATATCAAGGCAAGATGATATGAACAGTAGTCGTTGTAAATTAAAATAAGAGCAATTAAAAAAGAGATGTTGGAGATTACAATCTTCTTGATGACAATATTTACATTTTGTATTATTACTTAATTTGAGACGGTAAAGATGTGATGGAAACTTACAATGACCTAGTCTTAATCTACAAAAACCAGTAATATAATTTCTGCCCAAATAGGATATACCATCGAACCATGCCTTAGTACTTGGAACTGGGACAATTTCAGCATACCACTTTCCTTTGACTTCCCGAGTTTTGTTTAACATATGGCACAGGCACAGATGTCGCTTGGCGTTCCCGGCGGCTCCCTACATGCCTGAGGAAGGCCAATATCCCTGAGGTTTTTAGTGGGTAGGCCTCCCCCTTCTGGGGAGGAGAGCCCCACACAACCGCCGGCTCGCCGCAGCCGGGGTATGCAATTTAATGCATTTTCCTCAGGGGAAGAAAAAAAACAGCATAATAACCCAGAATCAGTACTTAGAAGAAATAGCTTCAATGACTAAGTTTTTACTATACACTAATGTTTTGAAATTATGCCTAAAAAAGCCTTTGCATATTTACCTACCAATGTCAAGAATTAATGACATATATATTTTTAATAATCAATTACCAAGTATCAAAGTAAGTTATTCCAATTTTCATAGTACATACTACTATAATTTTAGTGTTGTCATGCATGTATTTTTTAAATTTGCCGCCAATATTCTGGGGGGCAACTTTCGTTAGCCAGACTCTATATACTATCCGTTCAACTTAACTTGACGCGTAGGTGATTGGTACCATTGATTGCCGAGTCGCCATCTTGCTTTCGGTACGCTTGATTGTTATCATTGTAAATTTTAGGTTTTGTGAGTTTTAAAGATGCCAAAAGTGATTAAAAGTTCCAAAAGACAGACAATTCTTCAGGTTTATGAATTTTGTGAAAAAGAAAGAGCTGAGAATAAGCTGATTGTTCCTTTGGAACAAGTTCGTGCTCGAGTAGCCGCCATAACAGGTACGTTTTAGGGTGCCCAGTCATATGAAATTACCCATAAATTCTAATATAAGAAATTTATTTCATTTGTGGTTTTTCATTTATTTTGTACTGGTGATAAGCATAAGAGGATAGTTCACTATAAAAAATAAATATAGCATAATAAAAATACTTTCTCTTTCAAATTACAAGATTACTGTTTATTGAATAAAAATATATATTCAACATATTTAAAATTAAATATGTAAGACTATTCTTCAATAGCGTTGCATTGTTTGAATTTTTTTCCAAAAGTTATATTGCCATCATTTCCAAATCTACTAATACATTAATAACTACAAATTTCTATCCTTTCCTATTTCAGGTGTATCCGAATCTACGGTAACCCGCATTCGTCGCCAAGAGAGAGAATCTAGTTCTACGTCAGAACTCTTGGGACCTTCCAAAGTATCAACTCCTGGGAAGTCGCGGCCGAAACGAGCAAAGAACATAAATGTTGACGATTTCGATGCCTGTGCAATTCGTCAAAAAATTTTGACCTTCTATGCTGTTAGGAAAGAAATACCTACACTCAGCAAATTACTTGTAGAGTTGAGAAGAGACATTAATTTTGAAGGTGGACGTACTACCTTGTGGAAAATTTTAAAACGCTTGGGCTTTTATTATAAAAGATGTCA
Organism: Scirpophaga incertulas; assembly: GCA_036419045.1. Taxonomy (NCBI): domain Eukaryota; kingdom Metazoa; phylum Arthropoda; class Insecta; order Lepidoptera; family Crambidae; genus Scirpophaga; species Scirpophaga incertulas. The sequence continues at coordinate 21,475,068 of CM071631.1, read as the reverse complement.
AACCAAAAGGAAGTTACTGATGGAAAGGACAGACATAGCTGCCTGGCGATATAATTATCTATTTAAGATAAAAAAGTTCCGGGAAGAAGGCCGGACTATTGTCTATTTGGACGAGACATTTATTCACTCTTCCTATGGGGTGCAGAAATGTTGGCAATCTGAATCTGTCGAAGGTGTATTAACCAAAGAATCTGGTACAGGCCGTCGGTGGATAATTGCTCATGCTGGCACAGAAAGCGGATTCATTAATAATGGTTTATTATTATTTAAATCCCAAACCAAATCGTCAGATTACCACGATGATATGAACAGCGAAAATTTTGTAAAATGGCTGAAATCTCAGATTTTGCCAAACTTACCGCCGAACTGCGTTATAGTGATGGATAACGCTCCGTACCATACAGTGAAAGTAAACAAAGCGCCAACTATGTCTAGCTTAAAGGCAGACATGATTTCATGGCTTGAAAACAAAGGCCTGATGTTTTCGCCAAATGTTACCAAAAATGTTCTATATGAACTAATTAAAAAACATAAACCTGAACCTGTTTATGAAGCAGACCAATTAATTGAAGAACACGGTCATACTTGCCTACGATTACCACCATACCACGCGGATCTCAATCCAATTGAATTGATTTGGGGTTTGATGAAGAGGCGCTTTGCAGAAAAAAACGTAGGTCAAAGAGACGATGAAGTGGAACACCTGATAAAGGAGTCTTTTTCTTCCATACAAAATGAAATGTGGAAAAATGAGTGCACTCATGTCGTCCACATAGAGGAGGACTACAGAAAAAAGGATATGGTAATAGATGAAGAGAGTGACCGCTTTTTACTGCGTGTCGGCGGTAGTAGCAGTGAAGACAGTGATAGTGAACATGATGTAGATGAAGACACTGCTGAAGAATACGAAGTGCCGTTACATTTGGTAGACCATAATTATTTCTAAAATAATAAATATTCATTAAATTAATTCGTTTTTTCTTTCCCTACATAGTTTAAATATTATTATTAATTCTGTTTTCACTGTATGGGTTTAAATTCTTTTAAATTCTTCGGTAAATGATTATATATTATAATACACATGCAGTATACATTTCTTTTAAACATTTCTAATCTTATTATGGGCAAGTACAGTTTTCTCTGTGTCGAGATCGGCTATTTTGTACGTCGCAATTTATTTTAAACAATAATGCATTATTTTTTACATAAAGACTAATTCATATATGTATATACATGGAAGTGGTAAAATTCGTATTTAAAACATACTTTAACATTAATTTACTGATAACCATTGAATTATTTTAACTATTCTATTATATTTACCTACCTACTCTGATTATGCCATCTTTTTTCAACACGCTAAAAAAATAATTCAGCAATAAGTAATATATGTCAATTCACTCCTATTATATATTTATTTTACTACACACACATAATATTATCACAATGTTTGATAAAATAAAATTATCCGTTGTCTTTGGTTTTTCCCGGAAGAATGGGAATGCTTTACATATTGATCCAGGCAACGCTGAACATATCAGTGCTACCAATCACCCACGCGTCAAGTTAAGTTGAACGGATAGTAGCTTTACAAGTGCATAGAGAAACCAAAGACAAATGGTTTGAATTATCTGCATTTGTGACACACGCCATTTTGTAACTTGTGGGCATGTTGACTCGTTTGCGAAAATGTTTTTCTTTAAAAGATTTATTCATTTTGAAAGAGTAATATAGTTTTATTAAAGTTACTTAAAAAACGATTAACAAGATGGATATGTCCGAAGTGAAATTGTTCAATGCGGAGGTAGTTACAGTGCTCGTTAAATGAAGATAGTGCAATTTGTTCGTGGCGTTATTAAATTAATTTTATTTCTTTCAGTTATCCGGGTTGTACGATAATAAGCCTCCAATATCAAAAGCTAAAATGAGTGCTATCACCAGAGGTGCTATAAAAGCCATAAAATTTTATAAACACGTTGTTCACAGCGTTGAAAAATTTATACAAAAATGTAAGCCAGAATACAAAGTTCCTGGCCTGTACGTTATAGATTCAATAGTGAGGCAATCGAGACATCAGTTTGGTCAAGATAAAGATGTATTTGCTCCTCGCTTTGCCAAGAACATGCAACAAACATTTGCCAACCTATTCAGATGTCCACCAGAAGATAAGGTTAGTTATATAAAAGTAATAGGTTAGATCTTCTGACAGTTACCTTAGTCGTCTGTTAACAGAAAAAATAATATTTTACCATTTTAAACTTTCATGTTCACCCAACATATATTAATAAAATATACACAACTAAAATGTTTCTACTATAAAAAGTTTTGTGAAAAAATACTGTAATATACTTCTCACTAATGAATTATAAACAGTGGAATTGACCTGAAATTTCTGAACTGTTTGGATTGTCGTATTATGAATGCAATCATTTCATTAAACTTATTTGCATGATGTCCTATATTATATAAATCTTTCAAGAGTATGTGATAGTTAACTCAGTCAAACACCTTAGAGAAATTAGTATAAGTGGAATCAACCTGTATACTATTGAACGAAGCACACAAAAATGTGGTACAAACCAGTAAATTTGAAATAGTTGATCTTCTAGACACTGTAGTGACATAGCTTGATGCATATACTAAAAGAACTATAATGGGTAGATAATTTGTTACATCGCTTTGATCCTTGAGATTCACATTTTCAAAGGGAAGGACCAATACTACTTTTACAAGACATTGTATAACAATGATGAAAGTTTTACTAATACCTTTCCACAATATTTTAATAAATATATGGAGAATGACAACTGCTGCACCTTAAATAGAATACTTTTAGTAGTTTTATCACTACCACTTCATCAATGTATATATCAGAAAAAGAAGCGTCGGTGGCGTTGTGGTGTCAGCACTGGTTTGTGCGCCGCATAGAATCGGGAGGCCCGCGATCTAATCCCCACCATGTACCAATGTATTTAAGTTCCGAATTTCATATGTACATTTATCCGACGCTCCTACGGTGAAGGAAAACATTGTGAGGAAACCTGCGTACATCTGCGAAGCGATTCAAAGGTGTACCTAGTCAACCAACCCGCACTGGGCTAGTGTAGTTGACTAAGGCCTAATCACCCAAACGTAGTTAGGATAGGCTTGAGCTCCTTGGTGGGGACATATATGAGCTGTGATAATTAGAAAAATAATAAGAAATAATGCATTACAAAGTCTGTAACAATAACATTGCAAAGTATTTTTGTAAAAACTGGTAACCTATATGATAACATTAGTGTAATAAAATATAAGAGTTATTACTTCATTAAGAGTTTTCAAACAAAGTTATTGTATTTAGTTGTTCTTGGATGATTTGTACCAAATACCTTAATATACCTGTGTAAACCTTGCTAGCACAATGAGGGCACAAGTTAGAGGCATCCATGTTGATATCTTGGCCCTAGAGTTTGCTCCCTTTGTTAACCTGTCTTGATCTTGTTACCCCCAAATATCATTCACACATTAGATATTCAATTGTATTTTTAGATTCTTTCTAATCAAATTTAAGGTTACATATACTATATGAATACCCTGCTCCGCTCTTATACATCCAATTAAGTGTTGTAAAGTTTCTGGAATTTCTAAAAAAAATCCACCATATTTATGATGATTGATGACAAAATAAATTTAAGTATAAGAAAACAAAAAGTAATCTTATATGTGTATATATACCTGTTCTCATTTTGCGACTGCATTCTTGAGGAGAACAGACAAGAAACTCTAAAGATCTAATTTTTAAATCCTCTTCACACTTTATTTACAATATTATTAAAATACATAAATAAACTATTTTCATGTTATAATATAAAAATGTGAAATAATTTAATTTATATAGTTTTTGTACTGAGCAATACAAAAATTATATTATTTTTTCATAAAAACGTAAGAATAATTTTATATTTCTAATTTAAAATCGAACTTTTATTATCTATATATCACGTGACCGAAAACGCCGACCGCCATGATTTTCTCGGTATGACGTCATTAGTACTAAAACTAAGTGTATGTTTGTAAACAAATGATCCAGATAACATAGCAACCTATGTAAACAATAACCTCGATTTCTCGATTATTACATGTATGTATTAAAAGTGTATTTTAAGAAGAGATTCATCAAAAAAACTTATGTACTTACATTAAAATGATCCTCACAAAGATATAAATGACATTTTAGAGAGTATTTTGTTGGATTTTGTCCTGCGAGTTCAACCAAACATATATCATAGAATCGCTATTCAGAACCTTAATAAACAACTTTTCTGGTGTTTTCAAAGTAGAATTCTTGCAATTCAATGCTATACACCACCGATGTGGATTATAGAATCTCATTTTTATTTCATAAGTAATCTTTCAACACAAACTTTTTACTAACCTAAAATAAGCATCTCTTCTCTATCTTCTAGTGATGGTTGTCTCCAGTAACTATCTTGAGTTGGGCTTAACTCGAGCCAACTCGAGTTGAATTCTCTCTGACTCGAGTTTGAAAACCAAATGAAACCAACATGGAGCGAAGTATGCCGATCATTTGCAACTATACTCATTTATAACAAACAAGTGTCACATTTATGTAGATTTTAGGTTAACTTGCTGTGCTGGTTATTATTATAGTTATTCGTGTTTTAAATTCTGTTTTTGAATAATGCCAGATCCTAAAAGAAATCTCTTTTAGGATCTGGCATTAGAAGCCTTATAGAATATTGTTTTTGTTAAAACTTATAAGAAGTTTGTTTTAGTTACTTACATAAGATTTTTATATATTTTTGTTAATCACTAATTGGTAGTTAACTACCAATTGACAGGAAAATATTTTTCATTTTGTTATTAGTATAATTTTCCTTTATATAAATAGTTAAATACAATACAATTAAAACTAAAATATCAACATATAATTTAACTACTGCAAGAATATTCATTATGATAGTCATTAGTTAATTTTCTTGTTCTTGAAAATATTGTGATTATAAATTAATTTATAATCAAAATACAATTATGAGCCTATGTTATGTACATAATGCACCATAATGTTAATTTGATTTTTTTTATTTTGATTTTGAATTTATTTTGAGAAGACTGCTGTATAATTACATAGTTTTATTAATAATAAATATTTTGAAAAATTATGTTGTCATGGGGGACTTCAACGCTAAAGTGGGAGTACAGAATTACAGTGAATCGGTAGTAGGATCCCATGGAATTGGAAGCAGAAACCATAGGGGACAAATGCTTGTTAACTTCCTCGAACGAGAGGGGCTCTTCTTGATGAACTCCTTCTTCAAGAAAAAGCTCCAAAGGAAGTGGATGTGGCAAAGTCCCGATACTATGACGAAAAACGAGATTGACTTTATCATGACGGACAGGAAGCACATATTCAGAGACGTTTCCGTGATCAACAGATTTAATACCGGTAGTGATCACCGACTTGTCCGAGGCTCTCTGAATATCAACTTTAAGGCCGAACGTGTCCGTCTGATGAAGGCCAGGCTCCGACCATCACTGCTTCAAAACATGGCAGGATCTGAAACATTCCAGTCAAATATGGAGAACCGATTTGCTGCCGTGGAAACCACAACAGATGTTAACCAGAACCTTATGGATGTGGTTCGAGTCCTCAGGGAGGAAGGCACGAGACTTTGTGAAATGCAGCGTAAGGGCAGGAAGTCAAAACTTTCAGAAGAGACCTTAGGGCTAATGAAGGCGGGGTCGGGAGATGGCCGATCCCGCTCGAAGAAGGCGGCGCCGGGCTCGGTAGCACAGCCGCGGGTCGCCGGCGAGGAAGTCGCGACCGCTGCGGCGACCCGAGATGGACCACGCCTCTTCCGTGGCCGGGGGGCGTCGTCGGTGGAGGAAACCGGGGGAGGTAGTGTAGCCTCCCCCGAGGAGGGCTCCCCTCTAGGAAGGGAAGCGGAGGCTGGGGGTTCCCGGAAGTAGCTTGGTGTTCCCGGGGGCTCCCTACATGCCTTAGGAAGGCCATCCCTGAGGTTTTTAGTGGGTAGGCCTCCCCCTTCCGGGGAGGAGAGCCCCACATAACCGCCGGCTCGCCACAGCCGGGGTATGCAATTTAATGCATTTTCCTCAGGGGAACAAAAAAAAAGGGGGGGGGCTAATGAAGGAACGACGTGAAAACCCACCCGTCACTTCGTCAGCAAAGCGGACTCTAAACCGAGAGATCAGCAAGCACGTACGGCGTGACTTCCGGTGCTCCAATGCTCTCGACATCGAAAGAGCGATCGAGCAAAACCGGGGGTCAAAGGTGTTCGTACAATCTCTTGGAAGAAGCCATCTGGCGAAGTTGACCACAGCAAGTGGTGATGTTGTTTCTTCGAAGCCGGCAGTCCTTTCGGAAGTGGAAGACTACTACGGCCGATTATACGCATCGCATGCATCTCGACCTGATCCCGAAAATGAGTATTCCAGAGCCAGATTAACACGCCATTTCACTGAAGACCTGCCAGAAGTCAGTCCTGTTCTTTAAAAAGGGAGACAAGACCCTGCTGAAGAACTATCGACCCATTTCCCTTCTAAGCCACGTCTATAAGCTGTTTTCTAGAGTGATCACGAACCGTCTTGCGCGAAGACTTGACGAATTCAAACCACCGGAACAGGCTGGGTTTCGGAGCGGATACGGCACCATAGACCACATCCACACAGTGCGGCAGATTATACAGAAGACCAAAGAGTATAATCAGCCCCTGTGCCTAGCAATTGTGGACTATGAGAAGGCCTTTGACTCGATTGAAATCTGGTCCGTTACTAGAGTCCCTGCAGCGTGGCCAAGTAGATTGGCGATACATCCAAGTGATGAGATGTCTCTACGAAGCCGCCACCATGTCCGTTCAAGTACAGAATCAGCAAACAAGGCCCATACCGTTGCATCGAGGAGTGAGACAGGGGGATGTTATTTCCCCGAAACTGTTCACTAATGCAATGGAGGATATGTTCAAGACGCTGAACTGGAAAGGACGCGGTATCAACATTAATGGTGAACACGTCTCTCACTTGCGATTTGCTGATGATATAGTCATCATGGCAGAAACGCTGTAGGACCTACAGCATATGCTGAACGACCTGGCTGAATCTTCGTTACGCATCGGCTTACGGATGAATTTGGACAAAACCAAGGTCACGTTCAACGAACATGTTATACCGGAACCGATCGCGATACACGACGCCGTTCTCGAAGTTGTTCACAAATATGTATACCTCGGGCAAATACTGCAGTTAGGCAAAAACAACTTTGAGAACGAGGTAAATAGGAGGATTTAGTTGGGTTAGGCGGCATTTGGGAAACTACGTCGAGTCTTTACGTCGTCGATCCCACAGTGCCTAAAGACGAAAGTCTTCAATCAGTGCGTCCTACCCGTAATGACTTACGGAGCCGAAACGTGGACACTGACGGCACGACTAGTCCACAAGTTCAGAGTCGCTCAGCGGGCTATGGAAAGGGGTATGCTCGGCGTTTCTGTGAGGGATCGCATCAGAAATGAGGTGATACGTCAGAGAACCAAAGTCATCGACATAGTCCACAGGATTAGCAAACTGAAGTAGCAGTGGGCTGGCCATGTAAGCCGTAGAACCGATGGCCATTGGGGCAAACGTGTTCTAGAGTGGATACCGCGAAACGGCAAACGTAGTGTAGGACGTCCTTAGGCAAGGTGGAGTGATGATTTGCGCAGGACGGCTGGCAGGAACTGGATGCGAGAAGCCGAAAATAGATCTCAGTGGCCTACACTCGAAGAGGCCTATGTCCAGCAGTGGACGAAGAGGGGCTGATGATGATGATGATGATGAAAAATTAAAATTCAGGCCAATAATACATGATTAGGTTTCAAAAAATAATTTCCTTTTTACTTTAGTTAGTAAACTTAGTAAACTCTTCCAATACATTATAAACAAATTATATAAACAATTAAAGAATTGAAACAGATAAAAATATCATTTGTCTGTTCATTTTTTTTACTATTAATGCGAAGGTGGAGAATAAATGTGCAAAAATTTTAAAAAAGACATTAACTCTTCCATCTTTTCAACTCGAGTTCAAACCGAGTTACGTGAATTTTAACTCGGGTTAATCAACATCACTACTATTTTCGGCGTTTGACAACTTTGACATTTCTTTATATTAGTACACTTAACGTCACAGACATGGCGGTCCGCATTTTAGCGCCTTTTTTTACGATAATATTTTAATCTTTTTTCCTGCTTGCAGGATAAATATTTTGCAAAAATAAAAATAACACTTGACTATCGCATGTAAACAAACATTTTTAAAAATATTTGAAAAAATTATAGAATAGCCTATTGTAGCAATCATATATATACTCACATAACTCATTGAAATGCTTATCCATTGGAATTTGGAATCTTCCTAACAGCCACGTTAATTAAGGAAAGTAACATTTTTTTATCCCACTGAATGTACAAATATTACTTTTCTTTTGTGAAATCCATTATCAAATTTTTGCAAGTAAATCTTATCCCATTAAATAAATTGAATTTTACATATTCTCTATCTAGGGTCTAGAGCAAATATCTTGTTTTTTTATTGTGCTAAAGTAATTATTACTTATTTTACTACCAACTTATTCTAATACTTTTAAAAGCATCTATTAAACGAGTGACTACATATTTAAATGCATTAGATAAATCCAAAAAGAACTGTATTACACATTGAAAATCCAAATTCTGTCTTATACGATTTTGGCCATATATTTTACAGCCAATTGGAATAATGATTTGGTGTTATATATCACCAGTATTTGAAATCACATTTTTAATACTAAATATATTGATAAAGTGAGTGACAGCCCCCCTTTTTTTTCTCGGGGGGAAAATGCTCCTTATGGACCGGCTTACCCACTAAAAACCCCCCGGTGTCTTTCCAGCCCATATCGGGGCGCGTGGCGGGGTGCGCTTTCGCGATGCTACCGCCACACGCCCACGGGCTAGCTCGACCTTTGTAGTTCGAGCCTTCGCCAAGGGAGGCCAGGGGTGTCACTCACTTTAAATATATTGATAAAGTGAGTGACACCCCTGGGGTTGCAAGTGGTCATAGACTACGGTAACCGCTTACTTATCATCAGGCGCACCGTAGGCCTGTTTGCAAACATCGTGGTATAAATATTTATTGTTTACATTGTAAACTAATTATTCTCATTATTTTATTTTTAGAGAAATATAATTCGTGTATTAAATCTATGGCAAAAAAATAATGTATTCAGTCCGCATGTTATACAACCGTTACTGGACATGGCAGACCCAAATCATCCATTACATCAGGAAATTCTACTACAGCAAAATAATAGTGCAAATGGTGAGTTAAATATATTATCTCCGACTTTCATGGTCTGACAAACGATTAATATGATATCAATAATGCAAATTTTACTAAATGTTTTAGCTTAGCTTTCTGAAAGATTGTAAGTATAAATAAGAGAATAATTGGGAAGCATTAAAAACATAAAGGATAAAATGTTGAAAACCTGTCTGAAAATACAATATATTAAAGTTATACAATAAAGTGTGACATTTATCCCAAAAGCCTTATTAATAAAAAAATAATCTTAAGATCATCCCTGGATTAGTTATTTTATGTTTTGAGTTTTTCTGTAACATGCCAATTGTTACAAGGAAAAATAAGATAGACACCAAGTAGTTAATCTGAGAATGATCTAAGGAATATTTTATTTTTATTAATAATGCCATTAATGATAGTCTAATATTTTGTTACTGTTGTAGGTAGTACTTTAAATATAACTCACAATACTTCAGATATCAAGATGTCTCCAGTGCCCCTTCAGCACGCGTCACATTCATCAACCCCAGCAGGCGATCAGGTAAATTTCTTTTGAATTATATGTATGAAAGAAAATAGTTGTTACAACATTAATCAGTTTGACAATATAACAATGGAATAACACAGGTGTTAATCATCCTAATCTCAGTTCCAGGATCAGCCGTCAGGGCAACCTAACGTAAAGTTCAATCGGAAGCTGCTGAATGATTTTGAGTATGAGAGTGAAGATGACCGACCTCCTTCAGAACCGGCTCCTGCTCAGATTACTCACAATCCGCATAACTCGCACGGCACTCATGTAACGCACCCCAGCAGTGATGCATTGGGAAGGTGATTATTCTAAATTATGATTTTTGTACACATATCTGTAAGAATGCAACAAAGAAAGTCATGTCAACTCGGATACTACAATCATTACATAGTATAAAACAAAGTCGCTTCCCAGTGTCTGTATGTATTGTTACGCCGGTGGCTTAGTACAACTTCAAAAGTGATTTTCTGTGACTTAGAAACGTTTTCAGCAGGCTGAAACGTCGTTTCAGGCCGTTTCAGAAGTAGCTCTTTCACATACTAAAAAATCTAAATTACACCCAAGTTACAGTAGTTTTCAGGCGCCTGAAACATGTTTTCAGTACGTTTCAGGCTACCCTCTATCCAATGCCGCAATAACCTGAAAACCCGTTTTCAGGCGTTTTCAGGACCCCTTATGAGCCATTAAGCCTACTTCAGTAAAAGGACATAAATTTCAATAGGAGTGAAAGAGATAGCAATAGTAGAAAGAGACAGAGATAGTTAGAACATTCGAGAAGTATTAGAATGAGAAAACATCATTAGAAAGAGATAGACAAACACAGAATATTCGAGAAAGATAGTACGGGAATATTCGAGTATTGTGTATCGAATATTCGAGTATTGTGTATCGAGAATATTCGAGTATCGAGACAGTTATACTCGAAACGTCTCGAACGCGCGACGTATTGGACTACACATTCGAGTGTGTCCGCGAATGTTCTGGCAAGAGTGGCAAGTATCTTAGGGGACTATATAAGGCTGTGTCCGGCCGCCGGGAAGCATTATTGTTTTGCGATACAGTGCGAAAACATCTAAGTGATATTGGAGAACTAAGAAGCGACTTTCAGTGCTTTCAGTGACTGTTAGTGTGGTAATTAATAAAAGTTCAGTGTTTTGGTAGACCGCCGTTTAATTTACTGACCCCAGCTCGTAACATTTGGTGTCAGAAGTGGGATCAGTATGCCGGTTCTACCAAAGGAAGACACGGAAGGAAGAATCCGGACAAGAAGCCAGCGACAACAGGAAGCCGACCAGAGACGCTTCGGAGCTACTCAGCCGCCAACTGACGAGGACCAGCAGTCAGTTATGGAAGCCACTCCCTCAACGTCGGCTGCCGCACCAGATTGGGCGGCTTTCATGGCGATGATGCAGGAGCAGGCCCGCCGTCAGGAGGAGCAAGCACGTCGTCTGGAAGAGCAGTTGCAGCGTGATAAGGAGGAGCAGGCCCGCCGTCAGGAGGAGCAAGCACGCCGTCTGGAAGAGCAGTTGCAGCGCGATAAGGAAGAGCAGGCCCGCCGTCAGGAGGAGCAGACTCGCCTTTTGAGGGAACAACTGCAGCTCGGCCAAAATGAACAAATGGTCCTGATCAAAGATCTCCAAGCGACTTTCGGCAATAAGGTCAAAGTGATAGAAGATAAGGTTCTGCAACACGAGAACCGTCTCACCGAAGCTGAATCTGAGATTGCTGATGTCAAGAAGGCTTTGGGTAATCTGAAGGTCGGAGATGGGACAGCCACTATCGTCAGTGCCGCTCCTTCGGTGCGAGGATTCAAAGTGCCACCTTTTGATGGGAGTTCCTCGTGGTCAGCCTATAAAATACAGTTTGAGGCTGTAATGGAGGCAAATGGGTGGACTAAAGCCCAGGCCATGACCGCACTCAAGCTAGGCCTCCGAGATCAAGCCTTGACAGTCCTCGAAGCTCTTGACAAGAAGGTGAGCTACGAGGAACTATTGGAAGCGCTTGAGGCAAGATACGGCGACGCACACCTTGAACATGTGTTTCGGGCCCAGCTAAAAGATCGGGTTCAGCGTGTTGGTGAAAACCTGCAACAATGGGCCCTAGAGGTAGAAAAACTGGTACGTAAAGCGTACCAGTCCGCACCGACGTTAATTGTGGGCAACCTTGTACAGGCTTTTGTCGACGGCATTCGGGACCTCGAAGTGAGAGCTGCTGTGAGACTCGGGCACCACGAAACCCTTAAAGACGCCCTGGCCCATGCTCTAGAAGTAGAAGCTGTGAGGCAAGACCATCGGTCTCACCGTGTCAGGGAGGTAGTTGCAACACCTGTGCGTGACCGCTTCAAGGGATACAGCCCTAGATGCTACACTTGTGGCGAAAAGGGACACCTCCGATCAAGTTGTCCTAAGCGTAGCTCAGGGATTGATGAAGATGGGCCTCAGGAGAACAGGGCAGCTAATAGCGCTGTCCAACAACAGCAGGGAAACGAGTAAACGCCAGGACTGCGGGGCGAGTGCTGGCTGGTGTTCGCAGAGCCCCAAGGATTTCGATCTCACAAGCCCACGATGGGAACAGCCTGATCATCAATGGCAAGGTTAACGGAAGGCCATGTAAGCTGACAATCGATACCGGAGCTTCTCGCACGGTTGTCAGTTCCCAACTTGCGAATCGGTTTCTGAGGGACTTCAGAAACAACAGCCTGGAGCGATTAAATTTAGTAACCGCCACCGGTCAGCACATACCCGTCCGAGGCGAACAGAAGGTGGAGTTGAAGTTGGGTAATCAAGTTTACCTGCACAACGTCATTGTGGCTGATATTGTCGATGACTGCATTCTCGGACTAGACTTTATGAGGAAGAATGGTTGTGAGATCGACGTCAAGCAAGGAATTATGAGTTGTGGACGAGAAGAATTGTTCATGGAAGGAGCCACACCGGGGAAAGTGTATAGCTTAAAGAAAACCGCTCTACCCCCAAAATCAGAAACCATTGTGCCGGTTAGTCTCCCTTACAATTCTGGGAAGATACATCGATGTGTACTCATTGAAAGATTAGATCATGACCAGCCATGGAAGATGGCACGAACTCTGGTAAGAACCACTGGCTTTGCAGCAGTTCGTGTACTGAATCTTGACGATAAAGAACACGTGATCGAAAAGGGAATGTTACTTGGTACGAGTGAGGAGGTAGACTGGTTGCGTCGTTGTCAAGACACGACTCATACAAATGTCAACAAAAATGAAGGAATCAGCGTGTCAAAACTTTTGGAAGACTGTCGAGACGTTTTGTCTAAGGAACAGATAGACAAGGCTAAGAAGATGTTACTCAAGTACGCTGATGTTTTCTCTACTAACGACGAGGACATTGGGAAGACGAGTTTAGTTCAACACAGAATTAACACTGGGAACGAATTGCCTATCCGCCAGCGACCAAGAAGACTACCGATAGCACGGGAAAAGGAAGTGGAGACCATGATTGAAGGAATGGTGAAGGAAGGTGTTATAGAGCCTTCGTCCAGCCCATGGTCTTCACCCGTGGTGCTTGTAAGGAAAAAGGATGGCAGCATGCGTTTTTGTGTTGACTACCGCCGCCTGAACGACATCACAAAGAAGGACAGCTATCCATTACCCAGGATTGATGACACGCTGGATATGCTTACCGGAGTGAAGTGGTTCAGCACGTTAGATTTAAAAAGTGGCTACTGGCAAGTAGAAATTGACCCTAAGGACAAGGAGAAGACTGCATTTTCTACTGGAAAGGGACTATGGCAGTTCAAAGTGATGCCGTTCGGGCTGTGTAATGCACCGGCGACTTTCGAAAGGCTGATGGAGCTGGTACTCAGCGGATTGATTGGAGAAGCCTGTCTGGTCTATTTGGATGACATCATCATCGTGGGCCGTACGTTTGAAGAACACCTTCAGAATCTAGAACGGGTGCTATCAAAAATTCGAAGCGCCAACCTGAAGTTAAGCCCTAAAAAGTGTTCCTTCTTCAAACGACAAGTAAGCTTCCTAGGATACGTGGTTTCGGAAGCGGGTGTCCAGACAGATCCGCAGAAGATCATCGCCGTAAAGGATTGGCCAGTTCCGAGAGACAAGACACAAGTAAGAGCATTTTTGGGTTTGTGTTCCTACTACCGGCGATTTGTGAAGAACTTTGCCGACATTGCCAAGCCTCTTCATAAACTCACGGAAGAAAAGAGAAGTTTTTGCTGGGATGAAAACTGTGACGTCGCATTTCAAGAACTGAAACGACATCTGTGTAACACACCTATTCTGGGGTATCCCGATAATGAAAATGAATTCATAGTGGATACAGACGCAAGTGATACTGGGCTAGGTGGTGTATTGTCGCAACGGAAAGGAGATCGCGAAGTTGTTATAGCATACTTCAGCAAATCTTTGTCCAAACCTGAGAGAAATTACTGTGTCACGAGAAGAGAATTACTGGCAGTGGTGAAAACATTGCAGCATTTCAACAAATATTTGCTTGGTCGAAAATTCCATCTGCGTACTGACCATGCTGCATTGAAGTGGCTATTACAATTCAAGAATCCCGAAGGACAAGTTGCGAGATGGATCGAGTTACTTCAAGAATATGACTTCGTGATTGAACATCGCAGTGGAAGATCTCATGGTAATGCAGATGCTTTGTCAAGAAGACCTTGCTCTGAAGACTGCAAGCACTGCGTAAAACAGAGGCAAAAGCAGACCTACCTGTGAGAATGCTAAACACGGATCTTAGCAATGAATGGAAAGAAACCTTTCAGCACGCTCAGCAGTATGATGTAGACATCAAACCGATTCTCGAATGGATCAAAGCCGGTACTCCTAAACCTGCCTGGAGTGATATTGCGTCGATGAGTTCCATCACGAAGAGCTATTGGGCTCAATGGGACAGCCTGGTTATCCAAGATGAAGTCTTGTGCCGCAAATGGGAAAACGCTCGAGGAGACCGTTGTCATCTACAAATGTTGTACCCAAAGCCAAGATACCGGATGTTCTACAGCTGTACCATAACGGATGTTCGGAGGTCATATGGGAGTGACGAGAACTCTGTTGAAAATAAGAGAACGATTTTACTGGATAAATTGCCGTGACGATGTTGAAGATTGGTGCCGCAAGTGTACTAGTTGTGCTGCAGTAAAGGGACCTCATACACGCAGCAGAGGTGCATTGAAACTGTATAACGTTGGTGCACCATGGGAAAGGATTGCCATAGACGTTGCGGGACCATTTCCGGAAAGTGAATGCGGAAACAAGTACTTCATGGTTGTGATGGATTATTTCACTAAGTGGCCGGAAGTCTTCGCTATTCCTAACCAAGAGGCTTCAACAGTTGCGGATAAATTAGTCCATGAAGTCTTCTGCCGTTTTGGAGTACCCTTAAATTCATAGTGATCAGGGAAGAAATTTTGAGTCTCAAATATTTCAAGAGATGTGTCGAGTTATGGGTACCCATAAAACGAGGACCACTTCTTACCATCCGCAATCTGATGGAATGGTGGAACGATTTAACCAAACATTGGAGAGGTATCTTGCAAAGGTTGTGTCAAACAGGCAAAAGGATTGGGACAAGCACATCCAACCATTCCTGATGTCATATCGAAGCGCAGCATGAAAGTACTTCGGTGACACCAGCATTTGCAAACTTTGGTAGAGAACTACGGTTGCCTGCGGATCTACTTACTGGAATTCCACCTGATGCCCCGCGGAATATAACCGAGTACGCGAATGATTGCGCAACAAGTTGAACGACGTACACGAGCAAGTCAGACAATCAAGCCAACAGATGTCTGAGAAGATGAAAACCCGCTACGACCGAAATGTAAACAACAAGGGCTTTGAAGAGGGTTCGTTGGTGTGGCTACATAATCCAGTCCGCAGTAAAGGGAAATCTCCGAAGCTTCAAGCCAAATGGGAAGGACCCTATCGAGTTTTGAAGAGGATCAACGACGTCACGTACCGGATACAGCGAAATGCACGTAGTCCCTGTAAGATTGTTCACGTTGACCGACTGGCGAAATACCACGGAAATAATGATGCTCGGGACGAGCATGTCTTAGGAGGGGGTAGTGTTACGCCGGTGGCTTAGTAAAACTTCAAAAGTGATTTTCTGTGACTTAGAAACGTTTTCAGCAGGCTGAAACGTCGTTTCAGGCCGTTTCAGAAGTAGCTCTTTCACATACTAAAAAATCTAAATTACACCCAAGTTACAGTAGTTTTCAGGCGCCTGAAACATGTTTTCAGTACGTTTCAGGCTACCCTCTATCCAATGCCGCAATAACCTGAAAACCCGTTTTCAGGCGTTTTCAGGACCCCTTATGAGCCATTAAGCCTACTTCAGTAAAAGGACATAAATTTCAATAGGAGTGAAAGAGATAGCAATAGTAGAAAGAGACAGAGATAGTTAGAACATTCGAGAAGTATTAGAATGAGAAAACATCATTAGAAAGAGATAGACAAACACAGAATATTCGAGAAAGATAAGAATATTCGAGTATTGTGTATCGAGAATATCGAGTATTGTGTATCGAGAATATTCGAGTATCGAGACAGTTATACTCGAAACGTCTCGAACGCGCGACGTATTGGACTACACATTCGAGTGTGTCCGCGAATGTTCTGGCAAGAGTGGCAAGTATCTTAGGGGACTATATAAGGCTGTGTCCGGCCGCCGGGAAGCATTATTGTTTTGCGATACAGTGCGAAAACATCTAAGTGATATTGGAGAACTAAGAAGCGACTTTCAGTGCTTTCAGTGACTGTTAGTGTGGTAATTAATAAAAGTTCAGTGTTTTGGTAGACCGCAGTTTGATTTACTGACCCCAGCTCGTAACAGTATGTATGTAGCTATGTTATGCTTAAATCTTAAAACTACGCAACGGATTTAATCGGTTTTCATTAATAAATAGGATATTCAAGGGAAGGTTTATTAGTATTAAAACATGCACAATGTAGTAGTGGAACACTGTCAATTGAGGTTCAATGTTGATGTCGTAAATCAACTCACTTTTTTGCGCTTAATTGCTAACGCTGGCCAAACCCTACGAGATTGGTTAAAATGATGGACTACAGTAGTGTACAACTTACAAAAGCCCACAAAAAAGTCCGTGATGGTATATGTCTATCTCTCAAGAATAACCCACAATAACCGCTTTGTATCTTTTACTTTTGTAACGTTGTATATAGAGACATTCTGTAATTATGTAATAACTATTCATATTAGCATGCCACCCGTGCGAAGTCGAGGCGAGTCGCTAGTTTATTTATATTAGTAGGAGATTACCCATGGATTGTCAGTTTGCTATAGCACAAACAAAATTCTGTCACATGCTTCAAACGTAACTCTGCACACGTGTTATACTCAACATAAGGTCCACATTAGCGTGGGTTGGTGGAGGATGTCGTACGCTATCCCATATGTTGTACCTATGTGTTTTTAGAGATTATATTTGCAATGTCTCAGTTGACTCTGGAAATATTTATAACTTAATTCTAAAAACAGTATATGACAAACTGATTTGGTATGACGCCATTTATAATATGAAATGTGCAGAATATGTTATGCATGCATAGTGTAATACAATGTATCATGAATGGAAGAGATAGCAAGATTACATGGCAAGCAGTAGTATGTATGTAGCACTGTTTTTGTTGTACTATATTGGTGTATACTTAATACCTTGTGTATACTTATTTTACAATATAATAAAAACAAATAATAAAAATTGTGCAATATAAATAACTATCTTTAGTTATAAACTCAGACAAAAAGTTCATTTCATCATTCACCATGCGGGTACATAGTGTTGCTCAGAGAGGAGCCAGAAACAGGATCTGAGATCTGTGAACACTCACCATCACCACCCTGGCTTCTCTTCCAGTTCATTCAATATGATTATGCGATAGTTGTCTTTTTATTCGCATTCCTGTATAGAATGTAAAGAAATTCTTGGCAATCAGAGATCTTTTTACAGTATGTGAAAGGATTTAGCTGGTATACCTTTTGTGTCTATCTGAACTTACCATCCAAAAATTTATTCATTGCTTTTAGTCATTATTTTATCTTCCAAGGTACAGTTAATGCTACCAACATAAGATGCATAACTATATAAATTTTTAATTTCTTAGTAATGTTAGATATATTTTTTATGACATTCTGTACAAAGAGACGAGCATGTACCTTCACGTATGGTAAAATCGAATTATTATCCCCCTTGGTATAGCTCATCTCTGAAGAAAATTCTTAAGGGAAAAGCCAAGTTCCACCGTAAATTTAAACTGTACGGTAACAAGGCAGATGAGCAGTCGTTTAAATTGCTTCGAGACCGTGCCAAGCAAGTCGAAAGGGACTGTTATATATCGACAATGGAACATTCAATATCCGAAAACCCTAAATCTTTCTGTTCCTATATAAAGAGTCAACGTGGCTCGTCTTCTATTCCCTCTCAGATGCGTTGCGGTGATTAATTATGTAGCGACGGTGTAAGTATTAGTGAACTTTTTGCCGGTTATTTCTATTCAAATTTTCTGTCTCATAACTCGGACATTTTGCTGACTCAGAATGAACCCGATTCACTAGATTATCCATGTGATATATCCTCGATTGAAATCAATACTGACGAAGTGCTCAAACTTCTTAAAGGTCTTGACCTTAATAAGTCTCCTGGACCTGATGATATACCTGCCATTTATCTGATAAACTGTGCCAATGAATTAAGTATCCCCGTGTCAATTTTATATAAAAGATCTCTTACTGAAGGTATTATGCCAAATAAGTGGAAATCTGCTTTCGTAACGCCGATACACAAAAGAGGTCCAAAAGATTGTGTAGATAACTACAGACCTGTCTCGAAACTTTGCCTATCGGCTTAAATTCTTGAGACAGAAATTTTTAACCAGATGTACAGTAGCTTAAAATCTAGTTTTAGTTTGCAGCAACATGGTTTTTTGAAAAACCGTTCCACTGTAACTAATTTGGCAGTTTTCACAGACTTCGTAACGGACCAAATGGATCAGGGTCACCAGGTGGATTCTATCTACACTGACTATTCCAAAGCCTTCGACGGCTCAGATCTTGCAATGTTGCTTTTGAAACTTCAAAAAATGGGTGTAAGAGGCGATCTGTTTAGGTGGTTCACCTCTTATAGTCAAAATAGATCTCAAGCGGTCGTTCTTAATGGATACACGTCTTCATGGCACAATATTCCATCGGGTGTCCCACAAGGTTCTATCTTGGGACCTTTGCTTTTTATAATATTTATTAATGACATAGGTCTATGTTTTAGATATTCCAAATATCTTCTTTTTGCAGATGATATGAAGGTCTTTAATGTGGTAAACGATTTATCCGATGCTGACAAGCTTCAGGACGATTTGAGAAGGCTAGATGTTTACTGTCATGCTAACAAGCTAGACCTTAATGTTTCCAAATGCTTTTCAATTAGCTTCACAAGAAAAAATGTACCCTTTTGTTACAATTATTATTTAAAAAATAAGAAGTTATCTACTCAATGTGAGGCACGGGACCTGGGGGTTATTTTGGACAGTAAACTTCTTTATGATAAGCATATAACTTCAATCTGTAATAAAGCATCCCGAGGCCTTGGGTTCGTAATGCGTATGTCTAAGCCTTTTAAGCATATGAAAACATTAAAAATAATCTACTGTGCCTATGTACGGAGTCTAAGGAATACAATCCCGATCCCGCGGGATCCCGATCTCGCGAGATCTCGTATAATTTTTCGGGGTCAATCCCGACACATCATATGACGAGATCCCGTTCGAGATTGACGGGATTGGGCGGCAGTGGTCAGCGTTTACCGTTCAGAGTGTTCTGTACTTCTGAGGACATGAAGAGTCTTTCATGTCCTCAGAATCAATTACCAAGCAAGTATCTTATTAGAAAAGAAATAAAAAACATAATCACACGATTATATCGTAAAGAACCAAACCAAGCAGATATTAATACGGCAGTACTAATCGAAGATGACTTGCCTCTTTCAATGATTGCAGAAGATTTGAATTTACGTGCTGCACAAACTAATAAATCGCTTCAAGAGGAATTAAAAGAAACTCTGCGAGCTTCTAAAAGTCCTTTTGCACGTATATCCAACGTCCTCGAGCTTAGACAAATTAGAATCTACCATTAAAAAAGAAATGGATTTGTTTGAGTGTAGAGAACAAGGGGGCGATTTTTGCAGTTTGCATATAATTGCTTCGCCACGCTGTTGCCAACCAGCCTTGAGTCGGAGAGGGCATTCTCAGCAGCGGGGTACATTGCAACGGACATTAGATGCCGTTTAGCAGATGAAACTATTAATACCCTTTGTTTTTCAAGGAGTCATTTTCAAAATCACTCTTTTTCCTAATTCCCTTGAAACAAACTTATTGTTTTGATTACCTAATTTACCTACGTTAATTTCCTTATAACCTGATTATTATTTAGTTGGTAAGATTAAAGAATAAAGGTTTTTATTTTCTTTCGAGTAATATGTTATTTTAGTTAACCTCACTATCACAAACAAGCAGTTATTAGCTTTTTCAGTCATCTGAATTCAACATTTTTTTTAAATTAGACGGGATCCCGCGGGATTGATATTTCTACTCCCGCGGGATCCCGAATTTGCAATCTCGAGTCGGGATTGCATTCCCTAACGGAGTCATTTGGAGTATGCAAGCTCAATCTGGAGTCCACGTTAGTATATATATATATCAATAGAATAGAATTGAACATATATCAATAGAATTGAAAATATACAGAAGAAGTTCACCCGCTTCCTAAATTATAAATTTAAAATACCGAAGATGAGTTACAATGAGCGCTGTGCCAAATTCCATTTTTTGCCATTATCAATGAGACGTTCAATTGCCGACATTGTAATGTTGATTAAAATTGTGAGAGGAATCATTGATTGTCCGGAACTGCTAGGCAACACCTGTATTAGGGTACCTGCACGTGTGCCTCGTAACAAAGTTCACATGACATTCGGTGTTCCTCTCTCTCGCACCAACTTCAGACAGAACAGTTTTAGGATTAGAGCCAGTAAGTTGTTTAATAGTCTCAATGTAGATGTGGACATATTTCATGATGGTATCCAGAGCATCAAAAATGTTCTGTTGGATTTTTTTCTGAAGGAGGTAATCTAACGCATTTTTGTTTTAGATTCTGTTTCTATTATAGTATTTATTATTATTTTTTTTGTTCAATTTTATACTGTTGCACTCTGTTAAAATATTGTTTTTATACTGTTTTATTGGTAACTGACAGCTGTGTAGTGTAGTGTGCTGATTAACTTGTGGCTATTTGTGATGGCTTTTAATTGGCATATAGTGGTTATTATAGATGTGTATATTTGTTATCATTGCTGTTAGCTATCCTAATATAATAAAATAAAAATAAAAAATATATCTAATTTTAACAATGTTTTAATAATAATAACTTGAAGATTTAAGTGTATTCACAAGTCTGTGGGGAGATCTTATACTGGAAAGAATCAACAAGAATACTAGCAAATCCAATTCTATTTCTTTAATTTGTATAAATATAAGTTCATAAAGTTCATATAATATTATTTTCACAAAGAAAAAATAATACTTTTATTGTGTAAATAATACATTATATTTAAAACATTTGCACACACACATAACTATTGAGTCATTAAAATTAAATGCAAGTGCTTAAATACTAGTATGTAAAGTAAATCCAAGTTTGTCTTTTCTTAACTTGTTTGTGCAGCGTACAAAAAATAATTGAAAAATAACAAATATAATAAATCACTAGAATCACTGGAATAATCAATGGAAATCGATACACGCAAGTGCCATCATTTGGAATGATTGGAATCCTACAGTTATACTGTATACTGCTTAAGTATACTTAAGCAGGTAGCTTAGTCAATTTCCTTGGATATGGAATAGATCATCTATCATTAAGGCTCGTCTTCTAAGACAAACTTGTATTGGTCTTTTCTCTTTTGAAGTTCCATCTTATGTACATCGTATGCCTTAAAGACGGCTGTGGTAATCCCATAGTTTTACGTAAATTACATGTCAACTATGTCGAACAAAAATCGTTTTAATATAGTTGTTTAATTGACTAACCGTAATTCTTTTAATATTTCATTTTTGTTCTATTTTTTGGTTGTACATCATCACAGCTCTCACCATATCTCTTCCCCCCGAGAGGCGTGATTGGTACCCTACCTAAGATTGGTGGACTTCGACCTTTGAATCTCTGCAGCTATATGTAGGATTTCTCACGATTATTTCCTTCACCGTAAAACTGTCAGATAAATGTACATATGAATAGACATGAGAGGATCGACCCAGGTACTCCTGAATCTCGCGATTCGAAGATCAGTGTTGCGACCAGCATTCTCTTCTTCTGGTTGGTGTTACCAAATTCAATCTTTGCTTGACAGTAATGCATACGAGGAGAAACGAAGATAAAAGTGAAGTGAACGTTGGATTCGCGTCGCCTTGCGTCCTAGATGTATTAAACTTTCGTCCTGATTAGTCTCTAAATGTTCCGTTTTTTCTGGTTGATGCGTCTTATGTCAATACAGTAGCTTGTAGAGCGCAGTTAATTTGAACTTCGTCGATAGATTCGCGCTTATGTTATCTGAAATGCTCGATTCAAAGCGCCGATCGGAAAACCGGAAGCGAATTGTGTTCTGATCGAATTTAGTCCCAATAAAGATAGGAAGTACAATTGTTTTGCCTCGATATAAAATATTAATTGTTTCGTTATTTCATACTCATGTATCTTAATTTAACTATTCACTGTCTCAAATGAAAATATGTTTGTTTTTTGTTACAGTATTCTCACAAATCCAGAGATTATGAGGCAACTACAAAGTTTGCAAGCTCAAATGCATATGATGACAGGAATGCCAATAACTGTGAGTATGTCACAAATCGACCTGACTTTCAGTCGTTTAACAATGTGTTATGTTACTCTAACCTGACGTTGCTGCTCTTTTCTTGAATAAAGACAGCATCAGATTTATACAAAGACAAACTTTTTTATAATACTGTATATAATCATTTTATACAACCTGGATATAGTTTGTATAAGGTATTTAACCTTCGAATATATTTGTACAATATGTAATAGTTTATTTTAATTTTCTTTCAATATCACATAATACAGTTGTGGACAAATAATTGGGATGTTAGGAGAGCAGAATAAAGTTTGAATATCACATTATCATTTTATTTGTACTTAAGAAATAATTTAATGTCGATTAACAATTAATTTTATTCAAATATGACTTAATAGAAAGCTCTTTTGAATCGCCCATTTTTTTCCTACCTTAATATTCAGGAAGTATTTTTTAGCTGATAATTAGAATGGGCGCAAGAAACTTATCAGCTTTATCACAAGTAATATCAATATTTACAATAAATTATGTTGTTAGCCTACAACATACATATGAGTTTACTATTTATATGGGAAAACAAATATTACACTTTAGAATGTTTTCAAATCAACACCAAGTATTGGCATCATATAAATAATCATTAACTTTGTAAGTCAGCCATAGGACATAACTGAAAATAAATAAAGTAAATTAATCTTGCTGTTTCAACATCTATAAGTTGTCTTATTATTTTTACAGCATATGCTGCAGAACTATAGTCTATTTGATAGGATCTCAATATGTGGATCCCATTGCAAAGTTGGATCTAAACTAATATCCAAGAATTTAGAGAAATCAACAAATTTTACCACTTCATTATTTATTTTAACAATAGTATTTACTTCTCTTGCATTTGGTGATGAAAATTTTTTTCATTTAATTTCAAAGATAAATTAATAATTGTGAACCAGTGCAATACTTTAGAAAGGGTACTATTTACAACGTCTAAATTGCCGTTTCCTCTGTCAACCTTAAATATTAAAGAAGTATCATCTGCAAATAGTACAGTATTGCACAAAGTATTATTGAAGTGTGGAAGATCATTGATTTATATAAAAAAAAAACAAAAATCCCAATATCGATCCCTGGGGCACGCCCATAACAATAGGACTACCTGCAGACTCAGTCCCATTAACAACAATTTTCTGGACTCTGCTGGACAAATAAGATTCGATTAGTTTAAACGCTACATCAGAGACACCATAATGCTTTAGCTTATTTAATGAGATCTGGTGATCTACGAAGTCACAAGCTTTCGACAGGTCACAAAAAATACCAATTGAGTCTTGTTTACATTCCCAAACGTTAAAAATGTGTTTGTAGTATGTGTGTATATGTGGCGGTTAACATATTCTACATTGCACTCGCACCAGATTGTGGAATGAATGTTTCTGAACCGATGCCATACCCAAACGAAACGCGTGATAATATATTTTGGGCATTATTGGGTGACATAGAAGGTTCCCGTAATCATATTATTTACGTTTGTTGTAGTTTTTAATTTTCCAGAATTTCTTTTATTGTAATAGTTAGTGTTTAGGTTATCCAATAGGGTTATAATAATATTTACTTAACTCTGTGTGTCATTATGTTATTTTGCTTATTTATGTCGCCTAGGCTATTTTTCGATATAGTTAATTTTACTTCTACTTTTGAAGTTTTTATATTCTTCTATCATTGCTCGTATTTTGTCGTCTATAGAAGGCATACATATTTTCATAATGTTAACATATCTTCTGACATTCTTGTGGAATTAATTATATATCAATAAATGTTCTGAAATGCGTGAAACGGAACGCAAGTTAGGTTGTTACCACTGCAGATCTGTCAACTGCCAAATTAGAAATGGCGTATTGGTAGTTCTGTATTGTCTATGGTTAAGCGATCGACGCTAACTTCACTTACAGAATCAGAAAATTTTTAACCTTGTCTTAAATATCTTTCTGTTTGTTACATCCAAGTTCTTAATACTTCTTAGTTTCGATTTTTATTAGGTAAGGTAATTATTGACTTTTTCCGGATTAAGTTTCCGGACCCCGGTAACAACACTTATTCGAATAAAAGTCGGAAGCTGAATTCTATTTTCATAGATATAATACGTATATAATACGATGAAACTTATATCAAAGGTATAATAACTTTAGCGCTTAGACGTATGTCAATGATTATCAACTCTTATCTTGGCTGAAATTCTATATAAACATTTTTGTAATGCAGCTCATCTTAACTCTTCTTCGCATTAATTTGGCAATGCGAGTATTTAATTTTTGCAGCAGCTGTTCGCAAGGCATCAGCAGACGTACTGTCTAATTGGTTGGCAAACAAACTTTGTAAGCTAACCACTAGATCTTGTCTTTATACAAGATACTACACCTATTGTTCTATATATTGCACTACATAATTTTCAATGTCATTTCGAAATTAAAAACATAATAAACATTTATTTAATTAAAAGTAGCTACGTTACACACATTTATAACAACAACAATCAAATTCTGTAATTAAGAAATGTTTTATCTAAACTTAAATTAAAATGATTTACACGAAAACAACTGGATAATTTCTTTCAAGTGTTATGCATTTTTTTTTCTTTACTGTCCTGATTTTGCAACATTAAAAAAAAGTTTTTGCAATGTACACAAACATACACATACAAATTAATACATGTATTAATTAGTGTATTATATTTTACAGCTTTTATTAAATTTATTCGTAAGTTTCAGGATTTGTGAGCACACAATTCAATCAATCAATCGGAGAAGTGGCGCCTGTAAAGCCAGTTTATAGTGTATTGAGAAACAAAATTATTAAAAAAATTGTATTTGATAATAAAGTTGAATTCATTTCCGAGCTTCGATACATTTATTAAAGAGCGGATGTGATAATATTTGTGAAAATATTTGAACATAATTTGTTTTTGTACTGACCAATGTCAATGAACGAGTGGAATCGTTTAATTGAAAACCATTCTTACATAAGTGTGTTGGTGTACAAATTTATAACCTAATGCTATTTATTTTGCTAATATTTATTAAGAATATTTGGTGATCATTAATGTAATGAAAGATAAGAGTTAATTTTGTACCCTACAAGCAACTAATCTGCAAATATAAATTCACCTACAAGTATAGCCGTGACATCTTGTGTCCAGTAGCATAATATTCGCAGTGATCAACATGAATAAGACTACATGCGGTGCTTGTGGCAGGTTAATATCACAGACAGATGGCGTTGCCTGTTCGAATTGCTCCCTACTATTTCACAAGCGATGCTTAGACATTACTAACGCCGGGAATGTCCCTAACCCCTAGTCTTGCGCAAAATGCAAAATAAAGCAAGCAGGCTGCGAGACTCCTGGCAAAACAATGTTTCAGCCCTATTATCAAACCGAGGAATCGAATATCTTAATTGTCAGTGAATCACATGACACATTTACGAGAAACACCATTGCTGGAGAACAGCAATTAGTTCAGGAGCTGCGGTTTTTCGGAGAAGAAATGCATGCTATGAAGGAAGAAATTATAAAAATGCAAGAATTACGAGTGACAATCACTCAATATAACAAACGAGTTCATGCTTTAGAAGGCAGAATCGAGGCACTAGAACAATCCATAAACACAAAAAATAATCAACCGGGTCAGCTTGACATGATGACAAAACAGTTGAAGCTAGGATTAAATGAAAAAGAACAAGAATTGTTGGCCAAGGAATTTGAGATTACGAATCTTTCTGAGACTGGCGAAAATCTGTTGTATTTTGGGGTAGTCTTATAGGAACTAGATAAGTGGGATAACGTGTGTACGGAGAAAGAAGCAGAAGAAAATCCTGGCTCCAGCACGGACAAGTCAAGATCAAGAACATTAGTCGTACGGCGAAACGTAAGTTCTTCTGACTTAGGTATTATTGGTGATTCACGTACTTTCTATTTAAACGAAGGCTTACTAGATTCAATAAACAATCTTATTTTTAAAGTACGGGAAGTCCGTAAAAATATAAATTGTGAATTCATATGACTAAACGCCGACGTGTGTATATGTGAGGCAACAAGAAGGTAGGCAAATTGCATTCGCTCGGAGGATGACTGAAACAGAGTTTTCGGAATTATTTGTTACACATTTGTATACACACTGTAGTATGCGCCTTAAAATGTAGTAGGCATTATTTTATGCTATTTATGAACGATATTTGAATTTACATGATATTTAGTAATTTGTATTTATGGTATTTCAATTATGTCTATATTATTAGTTTTAAATGTGTACAATATAATCTTTTCTTTTTTTATTTTATTAAATTTCTGTACCCGAATTCCGTTTGAAACATTCCACGCCCTTCACCTATATGTGTGGGCCGTGGCGAGGGTGTTAGGTTCTATCTCAGACATGGTGACAGGCAAACATACAACTCATCACCTATTGGAACAGTTGTGGATAAGACTAAATGTGAACGGTAGAAAAGTTATTATTGGTACTGCTTACGCCCTTCTTGGCTTGATGTTAAGATTTTTTTAGATGCTGTAATGGATGCAATTAGTTCATACTCAGATTATGATTATATTATGGTAACCAGTGACTTCATTTATGTCCCAAATTCTTCTAACACATTGATTGATGCTATATGCACTAATGCCCAAATACGAAGGACATGGTTGAAAATGTTGGGGTACTTAATGATCATGCTCTTGTAGTTTGTGGATTTTTAATAAAAGTACTGAAAATTCCCAAGAGATTTGTTTCCTATAGGTCTTAAGCAACAATTAATATCTTTTTGATGCAGATCTCAGTAATATTGACTGGGCCGCCTTGAGTGTTCTAGAGGACGTGGATGTAATGGTAACACTTTTCATTTTGAATGTGCTTGCCTTATGTAATGTTCGTGCTCCTCTAAAAACAAGATCTTTTAAAGAAAAGTTAGTACTTTGGTACATTTCTACTATTAGGTTCATTGCTCAATAGCGCGACAAAGCTCTTCACAGGCTTGCAAGTACATAGAGAATATTGTAAACTTTTAAAAAAAGAAGTGGAAAGAACTATAATTACTGAAAAAGTGTGTTATTTTATATTTAATATTAACAATAACATCAAAACCCCTAAGAAATTATGGAAAAACCTCAAAACAGCTATTTTAACTGATTGTCGTGCAGCCATTCTAATGCATTCTTAAAAATACATCTGAGAGAGCTGACTGTCCATTGCACTTGATCAATTATTTTATACATATAGACATGTTAGTACTACTTTGAGCCTTGGTTGCTACGGATATATTTATTTTACGCACATTTATATTTTGAAGTCGTAGATTTTTGACGGTATTTCTTTAGACATGATTGTTCTGACTTTGTGGAACACTGCAATTGTTAAGCCAATACCAAAAAATTCCAAGGCTGCTAATGTGAGAGAACTCCGGCCTATAAGTATTCTGCCGTGTCTGTCAAAGGTGATGGAGAAGGTTGTTGCTACGAAGTTAAGAGATTACATAGAGGAGAATAATATATTGCCAGAAAAACAATCGGGATGTCGAAGAAATCGTGACACAGCTACGGCGCTATTAGACATCACTGACAATATCATATCAGCTCAAGGTAATGATTGCGGCACTGTATTAGTGCTTTAAGACTTTTCGAAGGCGTTTTACTCATCGGACATTGCATTGCTGCTCTCCAAACTCATATTATATTGTTTTAATCCTGATTGATAGTCAATTGATTTGAATCCTATTTAACAAATAAAAAACAGATAGTGGAGAACTTTAATGTGGATGGCTCAGTCAATTTGGCTATTTTAAGGAGGGGTGTACCACAAGGTTCGGTATTGGGACATGTAACTCCTTATGTTAATGACAATAATATTTATAATTTACCAGAGCCGAGATTTGAAATGTAACTACGCTGCTTATTGAAAAGTGATAAAGAACAGAATTACCAGCTTATTTATACTCTAAAATAAATTTTTTCATC
Source organism: Scirpophaga incertulas (assembly GCA_036419045.1). NCBI lineage: Eukaryota > Metazoa > Arthropoda > Insecta > Lepidoptera > Crambidae > Scirpophaga > Scirpophaga incertulas. The sequence continues at coordinate 21,446,319 of CM071631.1, read as the reverse complement.
ATCAGTTTGAAATTGTCATCAGGGAACGACGTGCTTTCGTTTTGTCTCCGTTTGAAAATCATTTTTGCTGATAAGTTTATCTATCGATAAACCTATCAGCAAAAATGATAGATTCAATTAGGAGACGCTAACAAATCTGTTTTCATTAATGAAAGGCTAACAAATCACACACGTGTGCTGTTTCGCGAGTCCGGAATTCGGTCTAAAGAACACGGGTTCACTTACTGCTGGATCAAAAATAGCTTTATTTATGTACGACAACAAGATGGGAGTCCTGCTCAATGCATCAGAAATCAAGATGACCTCTTACGTGTTTTTCTACTAATAATGAACTGTCGAATGATTCATAATTTCGGAATGCTGCATTTTTTATTTTATTCTGTGTCTTTTACATACCGTCTTCTTACTGTATATATTTGTATGTCTTCTTTTCATGTATCTTTAAGTTTAAATGTTTATATTTTATTATTACAGTTTTGATAGTACACCGCAAGCACATAATAATAGGCCTGTAAACCTAGCTTTATTCCTTTTTCATATAAATTATTTAAGTACCTTTCATGTTATTATCCTATAGATATTTATGTTCAGAACTAATAATCTTGATCTTGATTCAAATTTGTACAAAAGGTAAAATCTTCTTTTCTTTTATAATTTCTCCTTATTCGTGGCATCTAAAAATACTTATTTTTACAGTACTGATTTGTTTTTATACTATATGAAAATGATTGACACTTACATAAATAACCTCGACTCAATCAAAATTAATTGCCACGAAGTAGACTGCATAGAAAATTTGAGTAACCTTATACAGAAAGACACAATTTTAAAATATTTAGTATGAATATAAGAAGTATTAGAAAAAACTTTGATCATCTCAATGTCACGTTACAGCGATCTCCTGTCACCTACGACGTTATTATTTTATCTGAATGTCATTTAAGCGAGCACTCGATAATCTCCATTTTATCAGGATACAGAAGCTTTAGCACGAAAAAAATAATTAATAAAAATAGTGGAGTAGTAGCTTATATTAGGGACTCTCTTTGTGCTAACGTATCTAAGTTAAACTTTCGTGAGGCGGATGCCCTATTGATAGATATACCGCATGTAGTTACAATCATGGGAGTACCTATATCGTTCCCCTTCATTCAAACAAATAAATTAATTTCTGGCAGATCTAGAGAGCTATCTAGAAATGTACAAAAACAAATAAACTTGGTTACGTCTGAGGATTTCAATATTAATATCATCTCTGACGACTATAACACTCTCAATACAGACTACTTGTGCTTGAACTCTGAATACGGACTATTACCTGCAATAACATCAGCAACTCGAAATGACTCGATACTCGATCATATATTTGTTAAAAGCAACAAACCTACCAAGGGTATAGTCTGTAAATCAGATATCTCAGTCCACTATATCACGATAGCTGAAATTGCACTTACTAAAACACAAAAAGTACATACAAGTAAACGGGAAGTAATAAAAAGGAATTTCGAGGCCATTAAAGCGGATGTGATATTTATAATAATGAAGATGTCAACTCAGCGGTCAGCTTGTTTGTAGAAATTGTTTCTGCAATCATTGCCAAACACTCCACAGCAGCAATCTTAAGCCGTTCCAAATTTTGTATGAAACCGTGGATTACTCCTGGCCTTTTGCGATGCATGCGACACAGAGATAAGTTACACATAAAAGCTCGTAAGTCACCGCAAAATGACTATCCAAATTACGTATAGACGCTACAGGAACTTCTGCAATAAACTACTGCACAAACAAGACTCAATACGAATGAAGGGAAATCTGCGAAAGTCAGAACGACCCGAAAAGGCTTTGGAAAACACTAAGAGACATCTGTAACATAACGAACAAAGAGAAGAAACCTAATAATCTTTTAAATGTTACTGGATCTACGAATGCAAATAGATCTCTTGATATTTGTAATAACTATTTTTCTAACATTGGACAAAAATTGGCTAGCGATGTGTTGAGTAGGCTAAACAAAACAGAAGAGAATTTAGCCGCGCTAGCGTCATCTAAAGAGAATCATCCACTTTCCTTCTTTATACAGCCGCTTGGAAATCAACTCAATGATTTTGAAACTCAAACCTTACAAGACTCCGGGCATTGATGGCATCTACAACTCCCTTATTAAACAAATCAAAGATTATATACTGGATCCATTGTCAGCGATCTTCAACCTAAGCTTCAGTACAGGGGTGTTCCCTGACGCCTGGAAAATAGCTTCAATATTTCCAATACATAAATGTGGCTCCACAGCTGAACCCGAAAATTACAGACCCATTTCCCTACTCTGTGCGTTTTCTAAGCTCTTGGAAAAATTAATGAACAAAAGGTTAGTACATACATACATACACTCACGCCTTTTTCCCACGGGGGTAGGCAGAGATTACGTCCTTCCACTTGCTACGGTCCTTACATATCTCTTTCGCTTCATCTACTTTCATAACATTCCTCATACATGCTCGACGATTGCGGGTACTTCTGACCTGGCCTTTAACATAGTAACAATATTTTGAATTATTGTGGTCTACTTTCTGCAAGACAGTTTGGTTTTAGAAGGGCTTAGCAACAAAAGACGCCATTTCACTTCTTACTTCTACGGTCTCCTCTTACTTTGACAAGAAACTAAGATGCATAGGAGTGTTCCTTGACGTCGCGAAGGCCTTCGACACCGTCTCCAGAGTGGTACTACTGAAAAAGCTTGAAAATGGCTGGCATACGGGGTCTTGGTTTGAAATGGTTCAAATCCTACCTTAATGGACAGGCAGCAATACGTGAGAATCGATAGTATACAGCAGTGAACAAAACTCTGTTAATTTCGGCGTTCCACAAGGAAGCATTCTGGGTCCGACTCTGTTCCTGCTGTATCTAAATGACATATTTTCTCTGCCTGTCCGACACGCGGAGATGATATGTACGCGCGATGACACTGTAATTCTGTTTCGAGGCTCAATTGGGACGAAAGGTAGTTCATAATGCAGAGGAAGGCATGGCTTGGTTAATGAGCGGTTGGAGCTAAATTTACTGATGTGATCACTATAAATGTTATAGTTAAGTAAGGTTTTTGGTAAAAAATTTAATTATTATTAAATTGGAGGGTCAAAACAGACAGCAAATTTTCAGAGCGTTCATCCAGCTTACGGTTGACCATACTGCAACATAAATCTGTCGCTTTTAGGGGCAGTTTTAAATATAATGCCACCAAATGTTAGAATAATATACCGCCACATGTGCGTGAATTGAGTGCTGACTGCAAAACTTCAGAAACTGCAGAAGCCCAAACCGCAAACTATTAGTATTGAATAGCAAATTATTATTATTATTATAAATGAGTGTCTATTGGAGATTGCTGGTTAAATTGTTGGAAACCTGATTTAAAAGCTAGACAGGAGTTCGATTCTTTGTTTCGTAATGCGCTTAGCTATAATTAATAACATTTTTTGTCTAATAATTTTATTGCTGATAAGTAGGAGATTCTATCAGGCTACGGGAATTACTCATTAGGCCCTAGCTGAAAATCAACGCTGCAGCTAGCTGGAGCATTATGTCGAGCTAGTAGCCTATTGAGCACAGCACATTGATTCACTCAGCACACGGTACTTGTATATATATACATCTTTATTTTTCCTGACTTATTTGATTTTAATTCCTTTTTCTTTTTCACAATCAAGACGCGAATGCGAGTTTTGTTTATCGGTCTGTAACGTGATTCATGACAGTATGCTGTGTATTATTTTTGTTGAAATATGGGATTTATTAATTATGTGTTACTTTAAGGTCTATCTATAATTAAATGTAAATATTTGTCACGATCTTTACTATTTGTCCACGACTGTATGTATTTTGATGCAGCTATAAATCGTCAAGAGATTTAAAATAAAAATAATTGATAACAAAGAAAAGAAATTGAAAAGGAGCTTATTATTTTTGTTGCAGAACTTAATGCCAATGATGACAGATATGCAACTACAACAAAACCAGAACCAAACTTTACCATTTCTGGTCAGTTTATGTTTTTTAGATCACAAATTTTACCTTTATTTTATTGTTTTATTAATAACACTAACAATGTTATTTTTATAAATAACAAAACATATTACTTAGATAAGTTACTAACAATACTAAACAAATATTACTTTAATACTGAAGCTCTGATATTTTTTGCTCACAATGCGAATCGAATGTATATTGTGTTAATGTTCGCTTACCGCGAATATATGTTGTATGTTCCTAGGGGACTGGTGCCGTGAGCTATAAGGCTTACCATGATCGCTTCAAGTAGGAATAAGGCCTCTGGACTTCATATGTGAAAAATAGTCTTTTTCTCCGCCAAATTATTATAGAAGTGCAGCATTTTTAAATCTTGTATTTATACTAATAAATCAATGTTGTAATGTGCATAAGGATCACATTTTCAGCCCTTCCTATAAATTTGATATTTATGAAAATTCGGTACATTTTGTGAATGAATAATCATTCTGCATAGCTAATATCATAGAAATAGCTTTTGCACATCAATAAAAAAAACTTACTGTGTAATTTACAAATTGTTGTAAATGGTTTTATTCAATCCCTTTTCTGCTGTACAGATTTCTATTGTAACAAAATATTTTTTTATGTGGTTCTAAATAATTTATTTTATGCTGCGCTAGTCACCCTAGAATAAATGGGACGATTAGCTATAATTATTAGAAGATTTGATCCAAAAGATTAAAAAAATACAAAGATGAACTAAGAGTTTATGGAGTATAAATGAACAAAAAAACACTATAATCTGGCGAATTTTGATTAACAGAGAATATTGTCTAATTCTTTCCTTTTGTTTTCTTTTGGCAGGGCCAGCCTGATCAACAGAAGGGGAATGACTCGAAGGATGAAATGGCAAATGAATCTGACATTGAATTCGTGGAGACGGGTCCTCAAGTTATAGAGATACCGGACGCCAACGACTCTAGGTCAGCTCTGAACTACTTCACATATTTTATTACGGAAGCGTTTTAATATTTTTTTTATTGAGCAATATTAATAAGATTGTTTTATCCGCTTATTGGCTTAAATTATTACAATGCTAATGACTGTTCACCTTGCATTTAAGCATGAAAAGTCATAGAACTTTTTATTGCACAACAAAACAAGAATCAAATGTACAAGAGGCGGCCTTATTGCTAAACAGCAATCCCTTCCAGGCATCCTTGGACCAGGGAAGTACTAAAATGAGACTATTTTAAGTTTAGGAATCATTGACAGCATGACAAGCGGAGAAAAGATTATGTTTTATCTTAAAGTTTGTGTACAAACTTGGATTTGCATTCCATTGGTGTGGAACGAGTTTAAAATTGGATTAAATATCATCGTCATTATAAATCGTCTGTTTGATGAAAATTGAATTGGATTTATACTGCAATTAAAAACTATTTGATCACAATACGAATATATATCCAATTCTTTGACTAATTAGACTGATTGATGCCTGTGCCACACTGCTAAAAAAATGTGTTTGTATTGATCGCCCTTTCGCAAATCTGATTTGCGACATACGCTAATTAAATACACAACGTATTAAACAGGTCATGGAGGGTCATAAAGTCTACAAAGTCAGTCATGCAAGAGATCTGTTATTGGGCTAGTTGCAAACAGAGGACAGTATATGCCGACATATACCGACCTCTACTTATGGCCGAGATTGAACGCTTCTGGCTTCTGAGGACAATTTCACGGGAGATCGTGACCACGTGTTACTCAGTCCGCGGTCCTTAGAGTTGAAATAAATGAACACTTCAATTGCAGTCCCTGACGTTAACCTGTATGAGATTAGTGTCGCTTTAGCTGAGAGTGTCTTCAATTCTGTCAGACTCATTAATAAACCGCTTTTGAGGGGGCGTGGTGGCACTGTGAGGGCTTGACAAAGGGGGATAGAACCCACCTGAAGAACCACCGACCCTTTGCGCTCAATGTTTGAAGAGCTCAGTAGAGTTTCGTAAACAAGTGGGTCTTGAAGTCGATATAAATTAGATTAAATCATATCGACTTTCTATTATTGTGAAGTTTATTGGAAGTTGACGAGTACGTTTACCTGCTAGTCAAATTATATAATCCAATTTTGAGAAAAAAGTAATTTGATGAATACATTTGGGCTGGGCAGTGATCGGGAAGTTACGCGGCTTTTCTACCATAGTGCCATAAGATGAAAGTTATCACTACGTGTATTATCATGTGCATTGTCAGCGATAATATATTGCCAATTATAATAGGCCATTAGGCACAAATACATCTAAAATACAATGGAGAGGCTATGCCCAGAGTTCAAAATCTGCAGAAGAATCAGGGTCACCGACAGTGCAGAGCACATTACTCGCAGGACTTACAAAAACAATAATTTTTATTAGTCGACTACCGTCACCTCATTTATTTGTGTAGTCTGTTTCACGCACGTAAGATAGTTATTGAACTACCTTACGTGTGTGAAACGGTATTATTATTGGATAATACTGATTTTTAAAACTTAATAAGAGCAACATCTTCAGTTATCTCGTAAACAGTAATGTCCGAAACGTCGGCCTAACGATATAGCATTAGGAATTGCAATCAGGAAAAACGGATCCGGTAATCCGGCGGATCCGGCATCATTTAACGGAAGACCGGATTCGGTGCTAGCAGTTAATAATCATGATGATATCTGTCATAATCATAAATACCTATAAGACTTGTTTGTTAGCATTCTCAAATACTTTAATAATGATTTTGATCTCATTTCAGTTAATTACGTAAAGTTAATTGTATCTATTAAATATTATAGTTATTTGATAATTAATATTGTTACTTATAAATTGATCTATTTGTGAAAGTGAAATCTAGAAAGACTGAGCTACTCGTACCGTCGTAAAATTATTACTAGTTACCTACACTACTAAATTTTAATTGTTTTCTTGTTGTATATTTGTCTTAACATTGGTTAGGAAATAAAGTTGATTTTATATATTTGAGATTTATTTTTTATAAACTACCTACATATAAGTGCAGTGACACTTGATTAACTCACTTATTTTGTACAAAAAAGCGAAAATCATCTTGATTTAATCAATCCGGCCGGATACGACCGGAGTCGGCCGAATTGATGGGAATCCGGTCGTATCCGGCCGGACAAAAAATGACGCCGAATTGCAATCACTATATAGCATGTATTAACATGAAAATATATGCGATACAATTACGAAAAGTACTAATATTGCAATGAATTATAAGGTGACTAGTGACAGTGTATGTTGGTCGGCAGCCCGTCGCCCAAGTCCCGCCGGCGGTCGCGCTCCAAGTCGCCGAAGCGGCGCCGCCGCTCGCGCTCCCGCTCCCGTTCCCGCTCGCCGCGCCGCAGGAGGGAGCGAGATAGGTAGCCACCGCATTACACACACATCCAAAAGGCTTCCCATCATTATACACAACTTTATCGCAATCGCGACCCATATACCTCCCCACCTAGAAGCACCAAGCTTACCTAACTATGAACAATTAGACCTTAGTCAAGCACGACACGACACAGCTTTATACACGCAAAAATGTTTTCGTTCACTGTGAAGAACGTTATACATGCATCAAAATCCCTCGTGTTCATAATGAACAATATATATATATATATATATATATATATATATAATATATATATATATATATATATATATTATAAAGTTTGCGGAAAGATGAAGTACTTTATACACATATCAAAAAGGTTTGTGATTATTATAAATGACTTTATACATACTTTAAAAAGCTTTGCGATTATTATGAAAAGCTTTATACGCACATGAAAAAAGTCTGCGAGCACTATGATCACTTATACATACATTAAAAATGTGTAAGGGCTCTTAGGAAATTGAAATTGTCTTTTGTATATTTTAAAATATAAAAATGTCACTGATTTGCCGCTTTTCTGAACGGTTTTGCTAGCAGTTCTTAATTTTTACTAGATAAAATAACAAACCATAAAAAGAAAATATTGTAACTAGCTTGAAAAATTGCTTTAACAAGTAACATATTTATCAAGCCACCTAGAAATAAGTGAACATTTTTATAATTTGCTATTGGTAATCTCTAAATCGACTCACAACTATTAAGTTAAAAGTAGAGGTGGGGACAAATCGAGGCCACGTTCTGATAGTAAATTTCCTCAGATTCCCGGCTAGCTCAGTCGGTAACGCATAATCTCTTAGTCTTGGGGTCGTGAGTTCTCTGCTCCCCAATTCTACTGCTCAAGAACCCGATGTGCTTTTTATTAAGTCAATTTAATAATTATATTTTAACTAGTGACCCGCCCAGGCTTCGCACGGGTGCAATCCTATTATACATATAAACCTTTCCTCTTCAATCACTCTATTTATAAACAAAGCCGCATCAAAATCTGTTGCTTAGTTTTAAAGATTTAAGTTAAGTATACATATGGATATAGGAACAGAAAAAGCGACTTTGTTTTATACTATGTGGTGATTAAAATAAAATAAATTTGTAATTAGCTAAATTGATATACAAATACTTCATACAATTATTTTACAATTATAAAGTTGAATTAGACTAAAAATGAATCTGAAATGCTGTGTTGTTTAATGTGTATCCAGTTTGTATCGTATAGTATATATTTTGCATGCTGTAGAATACTGCTAAATAGGCGTAAGTTAAGTATATTATTTTATCTACTATCATGCTATTAATCCTCCATAAAAGAACCTTATTGCTAACATTAAAACACTCAATGATATTATGATCACTATATCATCCAAACACGTGATATTATGAATGTCAAAAAAAGAACATTCTCATGCAATGACATTTTCACCACCAGATCGCAAAAATTTTGAAAAAAGAACAATAAATTGTAGACTAATTTGTAATTTCGGATTCTCGTCTTATCGTGTTATTTCCCGTCATTTTTTCACTCGAATATTGGAAATCGCAAACAAACAATTACTGTGTGCGTTGTTTACAAAAATGAGTGATTCTAGCTTCGTTGACACACCACCAGATATTTCTAAAGCAGCAAAGGAAGGTTTGTTTATTTTACATGCTTCGCTATTAGACTTTTTCTTGAATTTACATAGTTCTTACAACACTGTACAACACCCTATGGTATGATAATCTTTTATAGAGGATTCACATCATGTAGATGATAGTAATAATGTGTAGTAATAATAATAATATGATGTAGATAAAGTCTTGTATGCAACTGTTATAATTAGGTATTAAAACACTCATGTGATAATACTATCAACATTCGTGCAACCCACCCCGTCCGTTTCGTTCAACCCACATTCGTGTTTTAATACTCCTGATTATACAACAGTTGCATAAATAACTATTAATCAATCATTGTTCACTTGTTCTTAGAATAGGAGTGTAAATACTTCTCGCACCTGTCGTTTATTGTAACTGATGTGTTGCAAACGCACTAATTACCCGGGGCATGACGTTAGGTATCCCTTTCACCGCTCCACCCCGATCCAGTTAGACATCTTAACGTTGCGCCTGGGATATTTGTCACAGCCTTGCGTAGAATCAGAGTACCAATTGTTTTGATACATATTCAATATCATTGCGCACGTGGGCGCGGTGTGTTTCTTATTTAATTCTGATAGCATATATTATAACAACGATTTTGTTTACAAAGTTATGTGGTTCTTAAAGGGAACGAGACAGGGACAAAGAGAGGGAACGAGACAGCAAAAGCTATAAGGAGAGGGAAGCTGATAAAGAAAAACAAAGGGAGAGGGAAAAGAAAGGACTGCCACCGATCAAAAAGGATAATCTTAGTGGTGAGTTCTTGCAATTCGATAACAAATAAAATAGTGTTAGATTACTTTATCCTTACCCAAATTTTCGAAAACTTAAGTATACAAGTTCGATCGGCGTTCGTTCGTTACGGCTTCAAATTCTTTTTAATTCATATTTATATTATGTTAGATATACTTTTATCATTGTCCTTATTACAAAATAAATATTGTGTTGCGCTTTGGTATGTGAACGAAGTTGGCAAAGCACAGCGTCGTGTATGTTTTTTTTTGATCCGGCGTGAGTGTGGTGTCAAAATATTCCGTCAAATATACTCGCGAGCAACCAAATCGACTCAAGTCCTCATTCTGCTTACAAACTTTGTTTTTACGTAAAGTATACAAGGTATTTATAAAAAAAGACTGTTATTAGAAAGCTCAATATACAAGCTTTCATAAAACAATAATATTGTTTTTTAAAAAAATTCTAACGCATTCATTTTCACATCAATAGCACTATGAGTCGTTTTGCTCATTACGCTATCCGTAGTGTTGCCCAAATGCAAGAACAAGACGAGACTTAGCCAGTCTTGGTCTTGGTCTTGCGCCAATACACCTGGTCTTGGTCTTGGTCTTGGTCTTGGTCTTGGTCTTGCAGCAAGAGTCTTGCAAGTCTTGCAATTACCTATTAGTCTATTACTATTTATTAAAGTTTACTTTAAATCTTAGAAAAACGTATTAGAATTGGAACATTGTGAGCTTGAATTAACATAGCCATAGTAAAGATCAAGCAGATTAATAAATAACTGAAGATTTGATAAGAAATTCAAAAAATCAACTGACCTATATGTCGTTTTCCATGGAAGTAACTGTTTCTTAATAAACATTTATGATTTATAAGCTTACATTTGCTAAAACATGTAAAAAAACAAATTAATTACAATAACTTGACTGTATTTTAAAGAACAATACTTATCTGTCTAGAAAGAGATTGAACCCTCAACTTATAAGAAATTTAATAAAAGAGTTTTACGATTTATCATTTATTTGAATAAAAAATAAAATACAACACAAATCAACAGCTTTATCATTAGGTTATGAAACTTTATATAATTTTTTTTGACCAAGAATTAATACAAAGTAACCATCTGGCTGACTCATCACTTAACCTATTTCTATGTTTTCTAATTACTAACGATGCTTTAGAAAATAACCTCTCAGCAGGTACTGAAGTTGCAGGTATTGAGAGAAAATCACGGGCCATTTTCGATAAAATCGGATACTCTGTCTCATGCGTCCTCCACCAATCTAAAATGTCTTCCGAGCTGGCAGTTCTTGGTTTCCTCAGGTACTCCTCCAACTCGTCTATCACTAAGCCTTGAAGACAAGATCCAGATGACGTCGAGGGACATTCATAGAGTTTATCAAAGTCTATTACGTCTTCATCTTCATCACATACTTTATTTTCTTTTTCTGGTAATTCCAGAGATTTGTTCAGTGAGTGTAGACTTTTATATTCTTCATAAAGTTCATTGAACTTGCGCAGACTTTCTGTTTTAAGTTGCTTCCCCCACATTGTCAGATCAAAAGTCTGAGCCTTATGCCTTGGGTCTAAAATTTTTATTCGCTATGTTTATGGTATTAGTCGTAATGCGCATAGGTCCAGTTTTTCATATTCTTTGATACAGTTTTTTGCGTCTCATAGAATTCCTAAGCGTACCTACCTATACACCGAACTGTTACACCTAACTACTCAGTGAAATAGCGCTAAGTCCTAGCTGCAAGACGCAAGAGTCTTGCAGGCTATGTCTTGTTCTTGCTCAAGTCTTGCACGGTCAGTCTTGGTCTTGGTCTTGCTAAAAATACGCGGTCTTGTTCTTGGTCTTGGTCTTGCAAAAACGCAAGAACAAGACCAAGACTGCAAGACCAAGACTGAATTTGGGCAACACTAGCTATCCGCGACTTGCGCTAACTGCCACCCCTATAAAAGCTTTCGCAACCGGCACAACTTGTCAGTCACCTCCTACCCGACGAACAGTTCGGCTTTCGAGCCCGGCACTCGTGCGTTCACCAAGTGCACCGCCTCACGGAGCACATCCTACACCACTTCACCCTCTTTAAAAGACCCCGACCAACGATGGCGCTATTCTTTGATGTAGCGAAGGCGTTCGATAAAGACTGGCACAATGGTTTGGTGTACAAACTACACCAACTCAATGTGCCGGATAGACTCGTACACATCGTACGAGCCTACCTAACGAACCGCTCCTTCCGCTACCGCATAGAAGGCGGGTGCCTTCTCGTCCCCCCGCCCCATCCGAGCCGGCGTCCCACAAGGATCTGTGCTCGCCCCCCTCCTGTTTTCGCTCTACGTCAGCAATATACCTAGGCCGCCTCTCGGCACGCAACTATCACTATTCGCGGATGACACCGCGCTATTTACGTCCGGTCTAAAGATCCCAACCTATTAAAAAATCTACAATCAGCCGCCGACTCGCCGAGGTTGGGCTTGAATAGCCACCCCCGACCTTCAGTCAATTAAACTATTCGACAAACCAATGCCCTGGCAGGACCAAGTTAAATACCTAGGTGTTACGCTAGATAGCTAACGTTCAAACCTCATATCGACATAGTTCGCAATCGCGCAGTCTTCATCTTAGGTAGACTATTCCATCTCATTAGGAAGCGAAGTAAAATGTCACTTAGAAATAAGCTGACATTATACAAAGCTTGTATACGCCCGATCCTTACCTACGCGTCCGTAGTGTTCGCTCACGTCCCTAAGTGCCGGTTGCACAAACTACGGGTGCCCCGTGGTACTCACGCAGCATAGACTTACACTACGATCTAGACCTTCAGTCAATCGAGTCCCATATAAAAGATTTAGCTACTCGCTACTTCTGAAACGCTCGCACCCACCCCAATAGTATCATTCGCAAAATGATAGATTACACCCCGACAGATAGCGACTCGGCTAAAGCCCGCCGCCCCAAAAACATCTTGTCCGACCGTCCGACCCCATCACACGCGTAAACCAATCCCTCCCGCCGGCCACCAACCGCGTCGTCCCACACGTCACACACCCACGTCTCTCTCTCACTCACCGCGCTCGTCGGCGAGCGCGAAGACCCGGGCCACTCATACGTCAAACATATACCCGGTACCGTCGTGTACCGGGTAGATTCTCACCCCCCACTACACGGCGATCTCGAGCGTTCGAGCCATTAGACGGCGCGCTCAAGCTGCGTCGACTCTCTTTGCTTCGACCATAACGACACCGGAACGGCTGCCGGTGTAGTTAGTTGGCTAGGTGTCGAACCTTCAGTTCGTGCGCCTTCCACAAATACACATCATTGCAAAGCTGAACATAGCTACCTGAGGCTTCAGCATAGGTCCGTCCAAATAAAAAAACAAAACACCTTATCAGTATCGCTTATCACAAGTTGACAGGTACACATCTCTGTAAATTGCAATCATTTTTTCCACGTTACCATGGATACCACACCTGAACAAGCCGCGCAAGTTGTTGTCTTGTTGGAACAAGGACTTAGCCAGCGAGTAGTCGCTTCGCTTGAGCCAGTCTGCTGTGTCCCGGGTCTACAGACGATTTCGAGAGACCGGTGCCTTCAATCGAAGACTAAGAACCAGCCGCCACCGGTGTACTTCTGACGTAGCTGTAAGCGAGTGGACAATAAGACGACGTCTGAAAGCAGCCAATCTCACTCCAAAAAGGGCTGCGACGGGGCCAAAATTGACTGTAGCCCACCGACAAGCGCGTCTTCAGTATGCTCGACAGCATGTCAATTGGACCATTGCCCAATGGCAGTCGGTTCTCTTTACTGACGAGTGCAGAATGTGTCTGTATGGCAATGACAGAAGAGGCCGAGTCTACAGGCGTGCGGGCGAACGAATTGCCCAATACCAAGTATTGATTTATTAAATTGTTATGTATTTTCTTAATCAATTTTCTTTTATTTCTAAAATACTCAACCACAACGTCCTCTCCCAAATTCCTGCTTTTCCTGTATTTATGTTTAGATATCATTAATTACAAAGATAATGAACGGATATTGATAATGACGATATCTTATTAAAGCTGCAGCTTAGAGCTTTCAGATGATATATTGTTTTTTAAATTATCTCCTATACCTTTCTTGAAAACAGAGTCTATACTCAGAGTTAAGGCTTGAGTCGATTTGGTTGCTCGCGACTGTATGTGGCGGCGTAAGACATGCGCGAAAACAAAACTGTTTACAAAATGACATTGTTATTAAAATAAGGTAAAATTGTTATTTTTTTACAGTGTCGGAACCTAATAAGTAACTTAAAGTAGGCGTTATTGATTTATTTTCATATATTTTTTAATATAAATATATGTGTAGAATCTACTCGTGATTTCTACGAAGTTCTTAATTGAATAAACACAATTAAACTTGACCTATTCCGCAGGGGCAACTAACAAATTACATTTTAAATTAATGTAATCTTACTTTCGTTATTTATCAATTAGGGCAACTCGGCGCTACTTGTCATTTATGGTGCTCCAAAATGCGAGTAAACTCTGGTGGTATCCTAGTATTATTTATTGTTATACAATTCAGAAAAAATGATGCCAATTGAACCATTAATTGAACTGCCTTATGGGTCAATTAATAGGTATTCATGCAGTAGTACTAACACATGACTAATATAAAACTAGCGACCCACCCTGGCTTCGCACGGGTGCAATGCTGATACTAAATGCAGAACAACTGACACACAGTGTATTACAGAAAAATTGTGACCGTTGTAAAATTTGGTACCACTAACCTTCATACAACTAATTCTACAAGCTGTCAAACATTCACACAATAATTTACTTATTACGCCCAAACTGATTTCACCCGATAGCAGGTAGCAAACTAATAATGCAAAGGCAAATTCCGAGATGGGTGTAATTAAATGGTTATTGTGTGCCTGTGATTGCCAACTTGTAGAATTAGTTGTATGAAGGTTAGAGGTATGAAATTTTTAGTTTTGAAAAGGTAATAAATTGAAAAATTGAAATCAGTAATAAAAATTAACAATATGATAGGGCTTTTTTATTTTATTAAAAAAAACATGAATAAATATCAATTATTTCGGAAATAATCTTTTATTTTTCGTAGATAATTATGTTTTTTGTGCAAAACTATTACCCAATTATCTCCGCCAGTTTTTAAGGATCACATTAGTCTTTGTTGTGACTTGTTACCTTATAGAGAACTAAAGTTATAAGAATTTCAAAAAAAAAAAAATATGTTTTCTGTCGATAAAAATAAGT
Organism: Scirpophaga incertulas; assembly: GCA_036419045.1. NCBI lineage: Eukaryota > Metazoa > Arthropoda > Insecta > Lepidoptera > Crambidae > Scirpophaga > Scirpophaga incertulas. Next base: position 21,431,235 of record CM071631.1, on the reverse strand, counting down.
CTAGTTTCACCCATTTTCATATCTGCACTTCGCAAAAAATCACACTGTATAATAAATATAAAAATCGAAAAAAAAGAGCTTTAGAAATAGATTGAATTAAAAAATTTAAAAACATGGAGTAATATTTAAAACATGGAGTAATATCGTCGAAAATATTCATTTCAATCATTTGTTGTAAAGGGGCATATACATCTATATTAAATCAACAATGTATTTAAGGTATGTAATTGGATAAGGATTATGCTGTATTGGTTAAAATAGCTTCGAAAATTAGCCATTATTTGTAGTAAAAAGTAAATGACAAGAAAATGTAATTGTGGGATATCCATAAGAGATAGACATATACCATCGCGGAGTTTTCTGTAGATTTTTTCAATGTGTACAATACTTAGTACATTATTTTGGCTTCAGCCGGCTTTTGTAATATAAGCGGGAAAAATGTAATTATTTACATCATATTAGAAACCTCAAAAATTACAGTATTTCTCAACTATTTAATGCATATTATTATACATATAAACATTTATCTTTAATCACTCTATCTATTAGAAAAACCGCATCAAAATCCGTTGCGTAGTTTTAAAGATTTAAGCATACATAGGGATATAGGGACAGAGAAAGCGACTGTTTTATACTATGTAGTAAAATTATTAATAGAAAATTTCACTGACTTTTTAACCTCAAGTTATGAGTGATATATTGTAAAGCTTAGTGTACATTAGAAAAATGATTGTTTTTAACACACAATGGATACTTCTTCGATTACCAATGCTCTTTTATTTATCATATTTTATTTACAGTAAACATAATGTAATAATAAACATTTTTTTCTTTCTAAGTTATGCTTTTATTTAAAGATAAGACAAAATAATAATATAGGTTAACTAAATCAAGCTTTAAAAAAAATTTTTATTAATAAGGGCTTAGGATCTATTGGTTTTCTCTTTCTCAATAATAAATTTACCATTATCAATTCCAGTGTGCAGCACAACTCTATGGGTGGGTCATCTGTCCAAGCTGGCCACGCAAGAGGAGTTATCAGATCTATTTGGTGCCATCGGTGGAGTTGTTTCGATAGACGTAGTGGCTCCCAGAGGCTGTGCTTTCGTTGTGATGGAGAGGCGGAGAGACGCTGCCAAAGCGTTAGCCAAGCTTAACAAGTATAAACTACACTCGAAAGAGATCACTGTGAGTTGTGAAATTTTGCTGTCATAATTACTTTACTATATGCATTCTAGTGATCTAGTGACGAACTTCTTAGTAATACAACACTGCGTTAAAGAATTGTACGTTCCACGGACGTGGTTTATTAACCTCTTGACGTCAATCTAGTTACCAATTTTGACCTCCCGATGCTTTCATGTTGTATGTTTTTCATGGTGATTAAAATTGCTGTTAATTCATATCTAGCCGTTTTAGTGAACAACACCATTTCACCACAAGCTCAACTGAAAACACTTGAATGCTTAAAAATGGAGATAAATAATTGAAACGCTGAAAACGTATCAACTGAACAACTCTAAAATTGAATCATTCGTATCACCGCCACCGCGGCGCTGGTTTCGATTTATTTATAAAATTACATACTATTAATGCAAGTAAATTGTCTTATTAAAAATAATAAAAAATATAAAAAATATTTGACATACCAGGGTTATCTGTCATAGGGTACCTTCGTCTTACGGCCGTTTTCAATAACCTATCTATCCTTTGTTTTTGCTACTAAAGATAGTAAAATCTATCCTTATGCCCTAACTTGCGTTTCAATAACCTACTGATGGATAGCATCGCCTACCGAAGTTACCTATCCATCGTCGGGAGGACGGATAGCTTACTAGAGATAGGGACGCTCATACAAATCTGACGTAACTGCATTTCAAAAAAGTTTCAACTTACTCTCCGATAGGCGGAGCTATCTCTAGTGACGACATTTGGCTATCTGTCAATATCGGTGGATTAAAACACAGATAGGCTTCGAAAAAATTAACTATAATAACATTATAACTTAAATTACATAATGGAGAAATACAGTAGTGATGATAGTGATATGGAATAGGCTATTTGACAATGCGAAAAATAAAGTGTCAATTACTGTTAACAGTATAAATTAAGAGTTAAAAAATGATTATTTATTAACGTATGTTGAAAATAATGATTAATTTATTTTAAAATCCGTAAATAAAAATTGCATTTTTTAAACGTTTGTCATGTGACACAAAACGCTTCTGATTGGTCGCGTTTATCATGACGTCACTTGCTTGTAAACATCGTTTGCCTACTTGTGTTGCGCCTAGTTGTGATAGATTATCTCCGTTATATTAAGATTTTCTTTACTATTCATTGTTTTTTTTTTGTTTATTTGCACTATTTTACAAGTACTTTCAACCATGGACAACGATTTTGTAAAAGCAGACAGCAGAAACCTGCCGCAAGTCGGCGCAATCATGGTCGGATTATTTTTCAAAAATAATTCTGACATTTATGTTTCGGAGCTATAAAAATGTAAAACAGCAAAGTAAGTATAATTACACTTTACTGGTAACTTAAATTATATCATAAGAAAGTGAAATAATGATGAACTTCCACAAGAACTTATATAGGTTATAAATAATGTTGTCGGGGATGAAATTTACATACACATTTTGTTCTTCATTATATCTCTATTTAAATACAAGATAAAAACAATTCAAAACATTAGAAAAACCCTTGCACTACAATTTCCAATACAACAATCAAAATCTTAATGCCAAACACATTTTCTTTTTCACAACCTACCAAAGACAAAATTTCAACGTCTTTAACTATAAGTTTGTTTGGCACAATTCCGTGAACATAAACGATAATTTGTTCACGTTACGTCGTCATTCTTTGCCGTTTGACAAATGCAGATCGGGAAGTACCAGCATCACACATTTTTTTAATACGATCTGGCTGGCAATGAAATTTAGAAGGCACAACTTTATTATTTAAAATTATTTTCTGACTGAAACCCATTTTGTGGTGATAATAATTTGCCATTTCATTTTCCATCTGTAACGAACAAACAAGTTTTAGTCGGGATCTTTTAGTGTACTCCTTATTGAAATCATAGGACTCTGTAGCTACAAATTTTAACAAATATTATGGAAAACAGCGGAAATATTCGAAGTGAGTTGCAAGAGACATTCTGTTAAAAACATTAGAAGTAGTATAACCTCAAATCAATAACGAAAATATTAACATTCTGAATGTAATTAATTATTACAAAATATAAATATTATGTTTACTTACATCAAAATGGTCTTCACAAAAGAAAATATTTGTACTATTCGCTATGTCATTATGATCCCTCCGAGAAAGTTGCAACCACTTTCGGCGCACTTCGATATTCTTTGGAACACTTACAAATAGTTTTTCCGGAGTTTTTAACAACGTATTTGTACATTTTGAAACTACACACCATTTGTAACTCATTTTGTTACATAAATCACTGATAAAAAGTAAATCCAATCGCACTTTCGTTTTTTGTTTACAACAAACAAATATATATGCCAGCTGTCTCAGATCAGAATACAGGCAAGTGACGTCACCGACCTCATTGCAGCGCCATATTGTCAAAGTAGCGTTTTGGCGGACTATTCAAATATTGAATTTTTAATTCGATGTTTTTCAGCTAATATATACCAGAATTAAAAATAACAACTTTTACTGGGTTCCTTAGACTCTACTAAATAATATGTAAGTGGATTTTAAAAACTTGTCAAATAGCCTATTAATGAATATAATAATAGAGTATGATGAAGACAGTGACAGTGATACCGATTTCGAATCGCTGCAATGAGTTGTACTAGATGCATTGTCTCATCTTTAGTCATAGGTGCTGCTTTCGTTGACTGAAAGAAGAGCAGTCTATTATAACCTTGAACGAATTACAAAAGTATCGTAAATCCAGATACTTACAGAACTCATTTTTTCCACTTTTGCTTATATTTTATATCAAAAACATGTAATACACACAAATTGGCGGCAACAAATTATCTATCAGTAATGTTCGAATGACATCACTTGTCATTTATAAACGTTTCGTTATATCAATCAATCAATACATAGTATAAAACAAAGTCGCTTTCGCTGTATGTCCGTATGTATGCTTAGATCTTTAAAACTACGCAACGGATTTTGACGCGGTTTTTTTTAATAGATAGAGTGATTCTTAAGGAAGGTTTGTATGTATAATAAATGCATAATATAGTAGAGAAACACTGATAAATTTAAAGGTTTCTAATGTGATGTCGTAAATAAGCACGTTTTTTTGCGCTTATATTGCAAACGCTGGCTGAACCCTACGAGATAGACCAAAATAATGTACTACAGTATTGTACAACTTACAAAAATCCACAAAAAAGTCCGCGATGGTATATGTCTATCTCTTAGGGATAACCCACCATAACCATTTTTTCACTGCACCCGTGCGAAGCCGGGGCGGGTCGCTAGTGATTTTTATAAAGAACACCAGCAAATAAAGAGAAAATGACGATCTAAGATTTTTTTTTTTTCAATTATAGTAACATTGTATGCACTTTTTACAACATAATATTTAAATATAAAATACATCAATAAATTGTACATATGTTTTAAACGTACTAAAGCTTTATGGTTAGCAACGAACAAAACGTTCTACAGGGCTTGGATAGACGAGAGGGCATAAAGCTATCCTTAGTTAGACAAAGATAGATAGCTCGTATCTTTGATTGTGAAACGCAGACTACAGATAGATAACAGCTTACTGCTAATTCCGATTAGCAACCTATCTAAGATCAAAGATAAATTGCTATCTCCGGATAGCAATTTATCTTTGATCTTAGATAGGTTATTGAAAACGGCCGTTAGTCAATTCGGCCGCAAAATAGCAGTGTTTTAAATAGTGAATTTACTAGGTACTGTGAGTTGACATCTTATGTCACATATTGGTAATGTTTACAGATTGGTTATGAGGTTTGCAGATTTTCTGTAAAACTCACTAAAACCATATGTCCTAAAGGCGACTGACATCAATTGCCATTAGGTGGGTAGAGTCTACTTATTTGACAATTATAGTAATGAAAAAATTCTAGTGATTGATATGAAAAAGTGATTAAAAATTTAAACAATCTTTTGATAAGATATTACGAGACATAAATTTATCATCAATTTTATGGATAGTCTGTGAAAATTACAAAAAAAAAATAATTTAAAATTTTTATGGTCTTACTTTATCACTCATTTGGTCGCCCCGTAAAGTCTAATATAAAAATAAAAAATCATCGATAAGCAATGAAAATAACGATTTTTCAATATTTTTACTGATATCATGGATTACTCTAGCAATCTAAGATTCAAGAAATTTGCTAAGACTATGCATATATGATTGACTGATTGCATTGTTCAATAAAAGGCGTAGTGGTTTGATTAAACAAAAGGCGTAGTGGTTTGATTAAACAGCTATTTTATTCAGTCTATGTTCATAAGTCGTACTAATCGTAAGTCATACTGTGTACGTAAGCATAACAATTGTTTATTATTTTTAATTTCAACATCGTAAATAGCGGTTTTGAACAGGAGAAAAATTATATGTCTGTTTCTTCTCACGAAGGGTCTCCTGCATGCTAAAAATTTATTCTTCAACTAGCATTTTTACAATCACTTTTGCACGGCAAAGTTCTACGTCATTGTTTCACAAGTATACGACGGGAGACCTTGTACTGGAAAGAACCAGCAAGATCTATTTTTTTTTTGTTCTTGTATCTTTACAGAGTCTTCAAATAGATGCTGGCCTCTGCTAAATAGTTTGAACCCAACTTCTTTTGCAAATTTAAACAAATCCTCATTATATATATAAAGACTTATTTCATTATGTAATTTACTATAATCGTAAATAAATATATATTGACGAATTAAAATTAACCCAAGCATTGTTTTATCATTTAAATAATTCTCAACAGTATAATAACATTTTTTAGGATTTCGAATGATGATAATTAGATTTTTTATTAAAGACAGTTCCTCAAATGTCACTTTCTGTTAAGTGATGAAAGGAAGGTCAAGATCCATGGCCAAGTTAAAAACCTCAATAATTATTATGTATTTTCCAGGTGGCATGGGCACCCGGCCGCGGGGTGAAAGGTCGGGAATGGAAGGATTACTGGGAGGCCGAGTTGGGAGTTTCCTATCTTCCCTGGAGTGCGTTACAACAGCGTTGGGCTTTGGGTGCACTGTCCTTAGATGCTTTAGAAGACGGAGGACACGTTGATGAAGAAACGCTTCCATCATGGTTGCCTCCTAGGGTGAGTGTAAAGTACAGAGTAAACATTAAAAAAAACGTACAGTAAAGTTTTTGATTGAGGTAGGGATTCAGTCTACATGTCTTAACAGACTCATTGACAAATTCTGTTGCATTTTTAGGGTTCCGTGAAGGTAAAAACGGAACCTTATAGGATCACTTTGTTGTCCGTCCTTCCATCCGTCCGTCTGTCAAGACCCTTTTTCTCAGAAATGCGTCGAGATATCAATCTGAAATTAATATCACATACTCAAGTCTCCTATCTCACAAAGCAGTAAAAAAATCAAGTTTCTAAATCAACGCAATAAAAACATATGGCCGTTTATGTTCCATTTATATTGCATATTTTGACATTTGCAAACCTATAGTGTGCACGACGGCACACTTCGCTTGCTGGGATTAGTGAAGGATTCCGAACGGTGCGGCCCGGGGGTTGTTCCAGGAAGAAATCAAAACGCCAGTTTTCTTGTGTTCAGTCGGGTCAGTTCAGCAGGGTCTTCAGGAGCTTTCTGTGGTCGTGGTCGGCAGTCGTCCGCTTCAGTATGTGGTCCCCGTCGTAATCCGTACCGAGAAGGGGGAGTCTCTCAATTTATTCCCAAAATCATTCCTACCAAAAAATGCTATTTTTGAGACCTCCCTAGCGAGGATATACCGTACAGATAGCACCTGTCGAACCCTTTTTGCCCTTTATTTATCCCTTTATTTGTACAATAAATGCTTATTTGCTATATGTTCTCTTATTTTCATCCCTTTCATATATAAGTAATCTGTAGGAGCTCATTTTTCCCTCTATTTTGCCGTTTACTATGTCACTATATCTATTATAGCTCTCGAGATATACTCGATAATACGTCTTCCAGGGTCCGAAAACAGGAATGTTCATCCCTGTTTTCGGCTTAATTTACCCGCCACAAATTACAAGTCCTCACTCTCTAGGGCATATGTTCTGAGAGTATATACGTGCACTTTTATATTTGTGCGATAGGACATTTATCCGACATTTTCATACAATTTGCGATTTTGCAGTGGCTACCTTTTTACAATTTTATAATTTATTATGCCCTAGCTATCCATTACATTGTTCATTTAATACATTAACATATAGTATGCCCAAATTCAACAATAGTTTTCATATATCTAACATATTTTCCCTAATAAACTCATATATTCTTTATTACTTACGCTACTACATGTATACTGTCTATGGGTTTTTAATCAATATATATATATATATATATATATATATATATATATATCAATCTTACATACTATATGTATTCTTATTGTTATGGGAACCTTTTCTATATAGTTTATTCATTTCCTAAGCTAAAACTTATCTTTATTTCTTAACTATGCTTAGTGCTATTCTTAATATTATTCCGCCGTTTGTTATATTTTATTACTATCTTATTTATAATCTTATACATTTTATCAACTATTCTATCCCGAACATTCTCCCGCCGTGAAACGCTGCGCCGCCGCCGCGCACGTTTCATTCCCGTTGGGTGAGGGATGCTGGTGCCGTCGGGAGGATGATGATTTTCTTAGTGGCCCGTCGCATGATGCCGCCTCTGGTCTGCACGTCGACTGCTCGAACGACTCCGTCCGCTTCCGGGTATACAGCTGTTATTCTTCCACGTGGCCATGTGTTGCGTGGTAGCGTGTTGTCTGCTACCAGCACCACGTCGTCGATCTTCGGTGTGGGGCCTCTCCAGTGGGGCTCCCGCCGGTGTTGTAGTTCGGGGAGGACTCTCGGAGCCACCTCGACCAGAACACGTCGGTTAGGCGCTGTGATGCTCGCCACTGCGTTCGGTTGATCAGGTCCACATCTTCAAACTTTCAAAGTTCTAAAGACGGCATATGGCACAGGTAGCCACGACCATATCAGGATCACGGCGTGGAATTCTGTTACCATCTGGTTTTGAGATTGATAAATGATGTTAACTCCCACAGATACATTGTCACAGCCCTTTTTTTGTTTTTTTTTTGTTCCCCTGAGGAAAATTCTTAATGAATTTTGAAATTTTGCATACCCGGGCTGTGGCGAGCCGGCGGTTATGTGGGGCTCTCCGCTCCAGAAGGGGGAGGCCTACCCACTAAAAACCTCAGGGATTGCCTTCTTCAGGCATGTAGGGAGCCCCCCGGAACGCGAAGTGACTTCTGGGAACCCTCAGCCTCTGCTCCCCCGTCGATACAGGGGAGCCCTCCTCGGGGGAGGCTAGGTCCACCCCGGGTCGCCGTATCAGGGCGCTCGGCGGTCTCCTTCTAGAGCATCACTGCTTCACAGAAGGAGGCCACAGCCCTCCAACCTCCCTCGTCCGCCAGCATTGCCGCAATCAATGCCGGCGGAGACAGATCTCGCCCGATCTCTGCGACCAAGACTCGGCGCTCGGAGGTCCACGCGGGGCACTCCGCCAGCGTGTGCTGGGCCGAGTCGAGGTCGGATGCGTAGTGGTGGCAATGTGTCGATCCCTCCCGTCCTATTCGACACAGATACTCACCGAAGCAGCCGTGCCCGGTGAGTATCTGAGTCATTGTCACAGGCCTGGAAATCTCTACGCAGTCCATTCTGCAAGCGTACTAGACCTAATGATGACGGACAAGCTAAGAGTACCAACCTAAACAAGCATGTGTGATTACCACATGACCATCAACTAGAGTTCCATTCTATACAATGAAATACAGCCTAGACTGGTCCAAGTTCACCGCCCACGTACCTGAACATACAGCAAACTTCTACCGCAAGGGAAATAGCTGCATACCATAAGATAAAGTATGTAATGGAAGACAAGACGACTCCGCCGAATATAATAAATCACAAGATGTCTAAACCGAAAGATACATCTGAACCAGTTAACTGAGAAGCTAAGCATGAAGTCGCAGCTACAGCGATCTTGCTTTCGTGTTTCTTCGTCCGTTCGCCGTTAAGGTCGAGCGACGTGTGTTTTAATTTAAAGTACAACTTCGAAGATTGAACTTCGATTCTGGGAGACTAACTAAAGAGGCCAAACGGCGATGCCGAAGTCCGGAAAATCCTGGAAAACTACTTAATGGAGCCCGTGTCTCTCAGAGAACACCTCATTGACTTCCCCACGGCTCAATTTGGGAAGATGATAATCCCGAATCCGGAGAAGGACGTAACCCAGCTGACCAGCCACAGGCTACGATCGCCGAAATCTTCGAAAAGCTCTCAACTAACTGCCTTGACACAGCACCTTTTTTTGTTTCGCTGAAGAAAATGCATTGAATTGCATACCGCGGCAGCGAAGAGTCGGCGGTTATGTCGGGCTCTCCTCCCCAGAAGGGGGAAGCCTACCCACTAGAAACCTCAGCGATGACCGTCCTCAGGCGTTGAGGGGCCCCTCACGGTCAAGTGTCGGTGTCGGTCTGAGGACCCCCGGCCTTCGCTCCCGTGGGAGCGCTAGGGGAGCCCTTCTCGGGGAAGAGTGATCTCGCAACCTTCCCCACTTTAACCTCCTACGGACGTCATCCCCCGGTCATCTGGGTGTGAGATCTCTCCTGGGGCGGCGTCTCAAGCCAGGCTATCTGGCCCGATCTCTTCGACAAGACTCGGCGTTTAGAGTCCCAAGCGAGGCACACCCCCAGCGTGTCGAGGTCGGATGCGCAATGGTGGCATCATGTCGTGTCCTCTTTCCATATTCGACTCAGATACTCGCCGAAACAACCATGTCCGGTGAGTATCTGAGTCAAGCGGTAGATGACTTCCACCCTCTCGCAGAGCCAAGCTTCGAAGTGCGGGACTACCGCACCGACGGCGTGCTGACGCACGCAGCCTCCACGCTCCAGCTGCGTACGACAGGCCCTCTCGGCCCGTCGGTGTAACTCCCGTCTGTGCATTCCGTACACAGTGTCATTGTCCGCTGCATGCTCCGGAGCAGAGCTCTGCAGCAGAAAGACCTCGTGCAGTCTCTCGACCACACGGGGCCCCATACAAGACCACGGACCGCACGACGCTCGCGTACAGGCGGCAGACACTGTCCCTCGGACCCCGAGGTAGGGCAGCAGGCGATGTAAGGCGGCCGCTGTCCTCTTGATTTGGGGGACCAACCGCATGAAATGCTCCTCGAAGCTCCATCTGCTGTCCAAGGTGAGGCCAAGATGTAGGGCTCCACCTGGACTTCCGCGTCACCTACCCGTATCCGACAGCTGGGTTCATTTGATTTTGGATATTTTAAAACGTTTTATTTGTATTTTTTTTATTGTTCAACATTTCACGGATTAAAAAGTACGGATAAATTTTCATAGATTAAGTAGGTACAATATGGTCAGGGTATGTAAAAACATATGGAAAGTAAAGTTGTATAAAACAATGTGTCAGTATAGAGTGCTATTGCACGTCAACAGTGAAACTCGGATATTCTGCTTTGACACGTATCGTCAAACATAAATGCAGTTAATCAAAGAGAGTGTGCAAATAGGACAAAGTACAAGTTGTTCCAGATGATTCCTAAGGCGTTGATGGAGAACATGTCGATGCTGGGGGGCGTGCCTCCGCCCGGCGCGGGGCTGGTGCCGCTGCCTGGGCAGGTGCCGTTGCCAGGGCAGGTGCCGCTGCCGGGACAGGTGCCGTTGCCGGGGCAGGTGCCGCTGCCGGGGCAGGTGCCCGGCATGCCGCTCTCCGTGCCCAGGCTCCAAGTGCCTCATGGGTCAGTTACCTATTTTATGCAATAATTATACAAAAGGCGACCGGCGTGGGTTTATTATTAGAACATCGTATTCTTTGCCAATGTGTATCTATTCTAAAAACCTCAGCCTCGTATGCCACTGAAATGTGATATGATAGAGCGATTTCACTTAGAATTTTCAAAGTACAAAGGACGAATTTCTAGACTTCAGTTCGCTTTATCATATCTTGTATCATCACTCACGCTAGAGGAGCAGGTTGGGGATCTCAGAGGGGGACAATGTGGGGGATCAAGACGAAGGAAGTGTTTCTTAGCAAGTGGGTACTGTTGCAGGATGGCGGCCGGGCTACCGCCGGGGCTGCCGTCGGGGCTGCCGTCGGGCCCGCCGCCCGGGCTGCCGACCGGACCGCCGCCCGCCCTGCCCGGCGGCCTGCCGCCCGCCCTGCCCGCGCTGCCCACGCTGCCCGCCGGCCTGCGCAGCGCCGTGCCGCCCGGTACGTGTGCCAAATAGTATTCACATATGACAGGACAACCAAGCAGCCCGGATTACTCCACCGCCGCTTTAGAGGAATAACTTGACATATTGAGTTGTTCGATAGTCATAATTACAGGCCTCCAAGTCGTCCTACTTTTCCTACTTTTTAGTAGGAAAGTAGGAAAAGTCCTACTTTTTACACATTTGTCCTACTTTCCTACTTTTCTCTAAAAATTGAGTTGAATTTGCGATAATTTATTACACTTATTATTAATTTTTACATAATTATGTCAATATTTCCCAATGAGAAGTTGTTTTTTTCCTAAAAATTGACTGACTAAGATCCTTTTCTTTTTATGGGAATAAAATAATTGATTAAATGTATTAATGTAACCTTCTGTATGCAATAAAGTATTATAATAAAATAATAATAATGGGCTCTGCCCCGCTGCCGGCGGCACACAGGTTTAAGTTTTTTATATTTATGTTATATCTATATGTATTGTAAAAAAATTAAATTTAATATTGTACTTTAAATAAATGAATAATAATAAATGATTTTTATCAATTTATAAGTTCCAATAGTATTATATCTAATCAACCGTGAAAACAATTTTTTTCAAAGACATGGCAATACATTGTGATACAAAATAAAAATAGTGATTATTATCAGTGCTTACTATTTTGACATGTCTCTTAGATTTCCCAATGAATTAAACTGAGGGGAAATCCATGCTCCTGCCTACTTTAACCCAGGTTGTGGCAGCATTTTCTTTCCATGTTCAGGATATATTAATAGTTTACCAAAAATTTATATTAGGCCTACTAATTCATGCGTTTTTGAGATCTTCAATTGATGTTCACATTGTTAGGAAATAGTTGCAGACATGTTCTAATTTAGATAATTATTAGTCTTAAGTGATAGAAAATGTCTACAATAATTTCCTAATCAATTCATGTTTTTCAGATTTTTTCTGTACTTAGGTAATTGGTGATAGTTGAATGTTTTTGAAGAAACGTAATTTTTTATGTAGAGTGTAGTGCAGTGAACATGCCTAACATTTAAAGATGAATGGTTAAAGAAGAAGGACTCAAACGGCCAAATTATTGAACAGTGGTGTGTAAAACGATCAAGATATGAAGTATTTTGTCGTTTATGTAAGAAGGTTGTGAGATGTGATAACCGTGGACTGAGTCAGTTGCTAACTCACTCAGAAACTAAAGTCCACTCTTCATTTGTTAAAGACGTGTTAGCTGGAACACAAATGATTTTAGTAAGTCAAACCAAAACCTTAAATGAAGCAGATAATACCGTAGCTACTATTTCCTGTTGGACAGCAAAAGAAGAAGTCATAAAGGCAGAGCTCTTGTGGAGCCTCAAGTCAGTTAGTAGTGATTATTCATATAACTCAGCAGATGATACTCCAAAGTTGTTTAAAGAAATGTTCCCTGACAGCACTATAGCTTCCAGGTTTTCTATGTCCCACTCAAAATTATCTTACATGATAACAGAAGCAACTGGACCTATTTTCATGAGGCCTTATTGTCTAAATATAATAAAGTCCTCATCTCCATATTCCATTTCTTTTGATGAGTTGACCAATAGAGAAGTAAAAAAACAGCTCGATCTGAAAATAAGATACTGGTCCAGCATTAAAAAAGAAGTTGTCGTCCATCATCTTGACACACATCTAATGGGACAGGCAAAAGCCAACACTATCTCGGAAAAAATTATTCAAACAACTAATGATGCTCAAATCCCACTAGCAGACTTTATTGCATTAGGCAGTGATTGGCTCAATGTAAACAAAGCAGTTTTCCAAATGGTGACTGAAGTGAAGAAATCTCAGGACCTACCTCCTCTTCTCAATATCGGGTTTTTTAAACTACATTCCGTCCACAATGCTTTTTCCAAAGCTCTACATGAATTTGGAGACGATATAGTAGACTTAATAGTTGACTTACACTATTTTTTCAATCTTTCCCCTGTCAGGGTCGAAGAACTAAAAGAACTACAAGATGAACTTGGTTTCAAAAATCAAAAGTTTCTAAAACATGTGCCAAGCAGATGGCTTACTTTAGGACCTGCTTTGGAAAGATTGCTGAGCCCAGTGGTCAATGGCTGAAAAATATTTTATGAAAACTCTTCCTGTAAGAGATAAGAAAATAACTGAAAATGGACGTTACAACTGAATAATAAAATTCTTTAAAATCCCCCACACAACTCTGTCCAAGATCCATTTTCTAATTACTGTATCGAATCTATTGCAACCATTTCTAAAACTTTTCCAAAAGGAAGGAACCTCTTATCCACCTACTGTTTGATCAAATGGTCAGTGTTATTAAGAACTTGCTTGGACGTTTTATCAGAATAAAAAAATTAAAAGAAATGAGCATTGAAGATTTGAAGAGCCTGAAATTCCCAAATTTTGAAATTGAGCTCTCTGACAAAGATATAGATATTGGAGAAAACACTAGGAAATTAGTTGGTAAACTGAAGGCAGAACAACAGTCAAGTTTGATTGTGGGTATGCGTAAATTTTTGAGGTGTGTAACTTTGAAGTTGTTGGAAAAAGTACCAACCAATGGTATAATCCGAGAAGCACGATGTCTGAAGGCCCAAAATAGGTGTGAATCTTGGACTCTTGCATCTGTGAAAACCTTGCAGCCAGTGTCGCATTAAAAGAATCCCTAAATGTAGATATAGTAAATGATGAATGGAAAGTTCTTCAGTGTGAAAATATTCCACAAGACTGGTATAGTTATGAAATTGAGGATTATTGCAAAGAGGATTGATCAATACTATAGTGAAATCTTTGCTTTAAAAAATTATCTTGGCCAAGAAAAGTATCTTGAACTAAATAAATTAGTAAAAGCAGTTTTGGTTATTCCGCACGGCAATGCTGATGTAGAACGAGGATTTTCTCTAACTTCAAACTTTTTAACTAGTACAAGAACTTCTCTTTCAGCAGCGTCGATCAGTGCTTTGCAATCTACAAAGGATGGCTTAAAAAAGTTTGACAATAAATGTCACTTAGTCCCTATCACAAAAAATTTCATTGATAAAGGTGCTAGAGCCTACAGATCTTACGTAGAGAGAATAGAAGAAGAAAAGAGAGTGAAGCAGAAATAAAAAAACAAAAGGAAGAAGAAAACAGAATAAATTGAAAGAAAAAGAAGATTTGGCAAGAGAGAAAGCTGAATTTGAAAAGAAAAGTAGAAAAACTAAAGAAGTGATATTGAAAGAAAAAACTCTAGGAAAGAAAGAGGATGAAGCTGCGACAGAGATGGATACTTACAAGACACTAGTAGACAAAGCAAATGAAAGAATTAAAAATGCATTAAAGAACCAGGATTTAAAAGGCGTTAAAATAGGACAAAGGCGTTAAAATATCCCCATACCAAATTACATCGAAAATGGTTTGGCTGTTGCCGTCGCAGTTTCCCGCGGGAAAGAGATATTTTATCGCGGTAAAAAGTATCCTATGTCCATTTCCGGGGTTCAAACTATATTCGTGCCAAATTTCATCAAAATCGGTTCAGTAGTTTCGGCGTGAAAGCCGGACAGACAGACAGAGTTACTTTCGCATTTATAATATTAGTAATGGCTAAACACTATTTAAAATTTTTTAAATCCTTCATTAACGTATTTCCGATCCTAAAACGATAGACTATTGAGTATTTATTATTTAGTTTTTAGGGTTCCGTACGTCCGAATACAAAAAACGGAACCCTTATAATATCACTTGTGTGTCCGTCTAGCGTCTGTCCGTCGCTTCCAGTCAATTATCTCCGAATCTACAAAACCGATTAAGATGAAATTTGGTACACATATAATAATTTTTTAGATAATAATTTTTTATGCGAGATAATAAAAAAAATAATTAGAAGTCCATGATATTAAAATAACATTGTAAATAACTCAATTTTGTTTAAAATGTTGTATAGATAATGGTACGAAACCCTCCGTGCGCGAGTCTGACTTGCACTTGGTCGGTTTTTAATATGTCATTTCATTGTTTTATCACAAAAAGATTGATTTTATGTCAAATTAGGTCCTACTTTTCAGTAAAAAAGTCCTACTTTTTGCTAAAAAAATCCTACTTTTCCTACTTTTTTGGGGTCAAAAACCACTTGGGGGCCTGTAATTATTTATTGACAGCTAGGAATTACATACCATGCTTTTATTCTTTGACTTTTTGGACGGTGATCTTTAACATCAAGCAATTGTGGGTGGTGTGGCTCTCTCATCGTCTATTGTCGAACTAGAAGACTTGAAGTAAGGGATTGGTCTTATCGCTTAAGCTGTTGACAAAACTGTTGTTAACTCCTTTCAATAGTTCTACATTTGACCAGCAAGAGTTCTGATGCCAGCGACGAAAATGCAAGGCTCCTATTAAGGCTATTGGAATAGCTTCCTAATAGCTCGCCAGTCCTGGCTAAGTATTCAGCTTTAGAACGAAAAGGAGAACGAAAGTACATATTAAGGTCAAAACTTATTTGTAATTACGCGAATACAAAGTTGTATGCGGTATGAAATTGAATGAAGTTAGCAATGTATTCTAGGGTAATAGGGAATTAATCTCTTTTTTGAAAATAATCTTAATTTGATCCTTGCGTGTCAGTAAATCATATACTAAAAATATAAAAATTTTATACACTCATTAAGTACTATAAAAATTGCATTAAAATTTAATATTTTCAAATTTCGCGCGTAATTAGATGAAGGCGCCGCACGAGTTGTTACTCTGTAGCGATGACGTCAATACGGCATGTAAATAATAAACAAAACTCTATGTTTGATGCTATGTATTATTATATTCATAATTTAAAAGTGAGTTATTATCTTATATATATATATATATATATATATTTTATTTTATCATGCAATCGGTCTGTAGACCATGAACAGATTGGGTGATGGCAAGAATGGCATGTAGGGCAAGCGCTCCCAGCGGAGGCTGCCCTCCTTCTCAACATTGGCAGCATTGCTGCCTCAATCAAAGATGTCCCGACGCTTCTTTAATCGACGGATTGTTTCAGGAATGGTAAGCTGTCCTGCAAGCTGGTTTGGGTGTTTTTGTAGCCGTAACTTGTAGTTGGTGCAAGACTTGTCAACTACTTCGTTAACCATAGGGAGGTTCATGTTTTCATGTATTTCCTCTGTTGTGATAGTCCATGGCGCGTTTGATATTTGTTTTAGGATGTAGTTTTGCGCCCTCTGTATGATCATTTTATTGAAGGGGCAGGCTGCCCCCCATAGTTCAATACCATACGTCCATATTGGTCTTATTATTACTTTATATATGAGAATCTTGTTATCAATTGATAGTTTTGAGTTCCTGCCCAGTAGCCAATATAGACCTCTATATCTAAGGTTAATCTGGTCTCTTTTTGTTTGGACATGATTCTTCCATGTGAGTCTACGGTCCAGGTGTACACCCAAGTACTTCACCGAATGATGGTGTGGGAGTTGGTAGCCGTTAAGGGTAACTGGGGGACAGTCATCTCTACGAAGGGTGAAGGTTATGTGCACTGACTTGGTTACACTTGGTGCAATTCTCCACTTAGCCAACCATTCTTCCATTTTATATAGCCCAAGCTGTAGTAGCTCAGATGCTCCGATGGGTGAAGTATTCGATGCAAGCAGGGCTGTGTCGTCCGCAAAAGTAGCGACAGTGAACTCTTGACTTTGTGGTAGGTCAGATGTGTACAAAGAATACAGAATGGGGCCTAAGACAGACCCTTGTGGAACTCCTGCTAAAATTTCATAGAAATCTGACGTGCAGTCACCTTCCTTGACTTGGAACTTTCTATTGCAAAGGTAGGACTTGAGGATACCAAAGTATGTGTGTGGTAATAGCGATTTGATTTTGCACAGCAATCCCTCGTGCCAACCCTATCGAACGCCTGTTGTATGTCAAGAAAAGCAGTCGAGCAGTACTCCTTTCTTTCGAATGCTCTTCTTATAAATCTAACCACTCTGTGGACCTGTTCCGTAGTGGCGTGTTCCTTCCGGAAGCCGAACTGGTGGTCTGGAATTATTGATTTGTCCTTTAGAACACAACTGAGCCTCCGCAAGAACACTTTCTCAAATAACTTTGACATAATCGGCAGCAAGCTAATAGGTCGGTATGAGCTGACTTCATGAGCGGGTTTGCCTGGTTTGTGGATCATGATTATTTGAGAGACCTTCCACAAATTTGGATAGTGACCCACTCTCAGGATGGCGTTAAATAAGGTTGTGAGGTACACTATTCCCTTGCGCGGCAGCTCCTCTAATATCTCTTTGTCGACAAGGTCAAAGCCTGGAGCCTTGTTATTGTCCATAGATTTGATGACACTTAAGACTTCTCCGGGTGTAATAGGTTTCAATGGTATATCCAACTGAAAGTCCTGAGCAAGGACAGCTCTGATTTCCGATTCATCCGAATTTGGACTAGCATCATTTGGCTTAAACACTTCACTGAGGTGGTGCGCGAATGCATTTGCCTTGTCTTGGGCTGATTTCGCCCAATTGCCATATTGATTGCGTAGTGGAGGTTTGTGAAGTGTTGGTCGATTATGGTTTTTGCATGCTTTCCATAGTGAATAGTCTGTAGCTGAAGTTGGTGTTAGACCTTCCAGGTATGTTTCCAGAGCCACTGCATTGGCCTCCGCTATCAATGTTTTCAACCTCTTGGCAGCTTTGTTGAGTTCTCTTTTATCACTAGAGTGTCTGCTATTGTGCCATACGCGACGAAGTCTACGCTTTTCTAGTATATTGTGTCGTATAGCCTCTGAGTATGTTTTGTGCTGTTTTCGATTTTCAACGACTGGGGTACAGGCCCAGCAACTTTCCTGTATCGCAGAGGTTATAGCTCTAATGGCATTTTCAATGTCAGTCTCGGTTTTAAGTGCTATTTTGATTTCAATTTTCTCTTCTACTAGCGTACGAAAGTCCCGCCAGTCGGTCCGTTTATTGTACAGTTTTGGATTTCTGTTAATGTTTAGGACTGTAGTACCAATGGACAGTATTACCGGTACGTGGTTTGTGTTCGTATCTAAGCATGTTTCTATTTGATAGGACAGCCTTGAGAGACCTTTTGTGATAAAGAAGTCAATGACGTCCGGTAGTCGGTTTGTGTCCGTGGGCCAATGGGTGGGTTCTGCAGTTGAGATAGTAGACAAACCAAACCTGTCCAAGCTCTTCTTTAGTTCTCGACCTCTGGTGTTATTTATTCTTGAGGCCCAGTGGACATGTTTGGCGTTCCAGTCCCCGCCAACTATAAAACGTAAACCTAAAGAAGCAAAAAATTCATTGTAAAGATCCTCCGTTATTCTGTGTTTCGGGGGGCTGTATATGGAGGTTACATTAAAGGCACCATTTTTATTAGTGATGAAACGGATATCCGGTAACTATCCGGTATCCGGCCTATCCGGCCTATTTTCACTATCCGGCCGGATACCGGATAGTAGGGCACTATCCGGCCGAATACCGAATACTAGATGTTTCCCGCGATACCGTTCGCGCTGAGTGCTTTACGCCCTAAACTCGTCTATATCGCGCTTTTCTGTGGGAATACCAAAGTTTTTAAGCCTATCTATATTGTTTCTCGTTGTCTAATCTATCTCTGTATCAAATTTCAGCAAAATCAGTTCTTTAGTTTAGGCGTGAGAGAGTAGCAGACAAACAGACTGAATTTATAATATTAGTAACGGATTATTTTGCACATACACACACATATATGAAACGCGATAAGCGGCCGAATATCCGGTGGCCGGATATCCGGCGCTCCGGCCTCGTAGTTAGCCGAATATCCGGTATCCGGTATCCGGCCAAATCACTATCCGTTTCATCTCTAATTTTTATCTTCTATTGCAATAGTTGTTGCTTGAATATGTTCCCTTTTGAACTGTGGTAGTTCGTGGTGTTTAATGCTTGATCTAACAACAATGGCCGCCCCAGCGTGCGCTGTGCCATCTGGGTGATTCGTTGCGTATATGTTGTAGTTCTGTATTCTAATGCTACTGTTATCTTTAAAATGAGTCTCCGACACTAATAGGATGTCGATGTTGTGTGTGTTTAATAGGATTTCAACCTGCTCCTTGTTGGGAGACAGGCCATCTAGGTTCCAGGTTGCAATCTTGAGAGAGTTATCGTATTTTACTGGACACGAGAGTTGTTATGAGATTTATCAAAATGCTCATTTGTTGGAGGATGGTGTCAAACTTCTCTGCCTGTTTTAGTAACATCTCTTCAATTGTAAACTTTGATGATGTAGTTTCAGGTTGTTTGTTGTCTGGAATTTTAGTTATTTTGTCTCTATAGGTTTCTCGGTATCTACGGTCGGGTGTTCTTGTAGGTTTTTCTGTGTTGTCAGTTAGTGGTTGTATCCTGTTGACAGGGTTGTCATCGTTTTTATTAATGTTGGCTCTGTACCGTTGTTGTTTGTTGAATTTTTTTGCATATATCTCTCTGTAGACTTCGCAGCCCTTGTAGTTTGCTGGATGAGCACCAAGACAGAGAGCACATGTGGCTGGGGTATTGCGATCAGTCTTAGGACAATCGGAGGTCCTGTGAGAATCTGCACACTTGACACAGCGGTATGGCCTCATGCAGTAGTTTTTGGAGTGACCAAGTTGCTGACATCTTTGGCACTGCACTATTATATTCCTTTTTCGTGGTTCTTCTATAATAACGGATTGGTGATATATATATTTGATGTTTTTAACAGCTTTGTTATTATGATCTTGTTGTATGTTAGCAAAGAATGTCGATGTTGGTTTTTTTTCCGGGCCATACTTCGCATTTATAATTTCCCCAATAACAGTGTTACCGGTTTCTTCAATAGACTTTTTAACCTCATTTATGGGTGTTGTGTGGTGCAGGTTTCTAATAACAATTCTGTATGGTCGCTTATCCTTCCTATTGAAAGTATGCCCAATCAGTCCTTTTTGTCTCACAATACTTATTATAGTTTTATATGCCTCAATTGATGCACAGTTAATTCTCAGTTGATTTTTATTTATAATCTTGAATATGTAGTCTGCTTTTTCTACTACACTCTCGAGTAGTTCTGTCAATTTGTTAACATCTTCGATTCCGTAAAGTACTATTGGTGGAGGTTTAGATGGTTTTTTAATAGCATTGTCTTCATAATGATTTTCTATTTCATCAACTGGGAGTCCGCTGAATTGGTTGTTTGTTGCAATTTTTTCCGGAGTGGGGGGTGAGAGCTTTTTCCTCTTGGGGTTTCTTAACACTGGTGCCCTCTGCCAGGTAGGGGGGTCCGGTTCTGGTGATGAGTTTGGTGTTTCTGGGTCAGCGAGATGGGTTGGTACCGGATTTTTTGTGTCTAGCACTGAGCTGAGCGATTGGCTTCTGGGCCTTGTTATAAACAAGCTAGGGTGAAAAGCTTGCTGTACTAATCTCCTCGTACATGTATTTTCTTTTTGGATCATTGGTTCCATGTGATGCAGCACATTGCCCCCCCCAGAATACGTGGGGCAGCCTGAGTCATGCTCAGGGAGGGATTCTCCGGCTAAGCCGGTACCCTCCTGGGGTAGATTTCTCTTTTGTTCTGCAGACATGGTTAGTGGGATATTATGTTAGCAGGTGACTCCCTTGGACCTACTTTCATTCTTTAAGAGGGTATTTAGTCCTCATGGCTCATGGTAGCCCGGTAGGGTTATTTGACCGCCGCCCTTGACTCGGCGTTGACGTCAATTTTACGGCTGTCCAGATTTTGGTAACACCACGATGTAAGTAGGTGTTTGACGTCGTTCACAGCCACCCCTCCTCTTTTCACATTCGGGCTTGGGACCGACAATGGCAGAGTTATAAAACTAATAAATGAATAATAATAAAAGAGTAATACTGACATCGATGTTTTAATACTCCGTAACTCGGCAGAACAAAAGTCGGGATTTGCAGCAAAGAATTTTCCGACCATTAATGCATTTATTTTTGGTAAATTCGTACTATCTCCTTTTATAAAACTGCTTTCCATAGTGTGATTCACGTGCGATTTCAATTTAACTTATAACGTTCTCTTACATTAAAAAAGCAACCTACAAACGTCTTTTTTTATTGTTTTGTACGTACTATGACTCATAATAACATTGACACGCATAAGTTTACAGTACCTTATGATGTCACGACATGGCGGCCTATGTTTCGCTCTTGTTTTACGTATAGATTAAAAAAGTGAATACTTTGAAACTAATTTTTATATTATTTTTGTTAATTTATGTACTTAAACATGATGGTTCCGACTATTTAATGCATAAGCTATCATAGTTAAATGCTTTTAGATCTTTTCTAATATAGAGGGAAGTACCCTATTGATGTATGATGTAAACAGGCAAGTATACCGTGTATGTAATGTTGGCGCAGGGCTGCAAGGAGAGGCGGGCATGCCGCCGACGGGGCCCCTGTTGAGGTTCCCGCACGGGATGCCGCCGCAGTCCTTAGCGCAGACTGGTGACTATCGTTTCACTGCTATTTTATTCTAAGAAACATGAAAAATCGATTCTCGTTTGCTAAGAACCCAATATAGGAATACCCAATAGGGAATATGCAAAAAAAATGTTTTTATATTACTTGCACATTTCCAATCCAATCCTAACTTTAGTTGCTACTAAGAAATTCGTACATAAAAAATACACAAACCGGCGTTCAAACTGGGTATCGCAACATTCTCGAGTTTTCGTGAAGCGGTTATCACAGCTTGGTCAATCATGGACAATAATGGACGAAAATGTACAATGAATATGAGAATGTGATGTCCTTCGTACGACTTCTGTGGTCGAGTGCTTTGAATGACGGTTTTTTTTTTGTTGACATCTCCGACATT
Organism: Scirpophaga incertulas; assembly: GCA_036419045.1. NCBI lineage: Eukaryota > Metazoa > Arthropoda > Insecta > Lepidoptera > Crambidae > Scirpophaga > Scirpophaga incertulas. The sequence goes on along the minus strand of CM071631.1, from coordinate 21,408,978 downwards.
CCATACATCATTTGCGGGATTCGAGTCCCTGTGGGCTAATGTTTGTATTGTAAATACGCTGTCAGCGCTGTTAATATATATCTACAAAAAAAAATATATCTTTAATATATGTACGTCTATCTGAGGAGTTCCGTGTTACATGTTATGCACTCCCCACCAATCCGCGCGGATCCAGAATAGTGGGAGATGGCACTAACCCCGATGACACAATATAAGTGCACTCACTGCGAGTATTGTGGGATCATCGGAAACCCGAAGAGACGGAGGACATGCTAGTCCTGAAATCCAGCAACCTGCTCTATTTTCTTTTTCTTATATTATTTTCGGGAGGGTTGAAAACTGACCCCAACGTGACGTCGGGTTCATTGTCCAGAAGACTCTTATGAACAACGTTGTATAAATCGAAAGTGTCTCATGTTATATTCGTTAAAATATTGATATTTTTTCAGGAATATAAAATAATAAAACCATTGTGATTTGTGACAATTCTCATAGACCTTTATTTCTCTCTGCTCTCTATAATATGCATATCTAAAAAGTATAATACAACATCTCGAACCCTACCCTACCCTATGTACTAAAGCTTTCAGTCTCCATACATTTTCGAATCCCCGGAAAAAAATTGAGACTCGGCCCGGTCCCGGGAATCCCGGGAACAACGAGACTTTTGGGATTTTGAAAATAAGTTTCATACTCAAGGTTTATACTATTACGTAATTCATACAATATGTTTTAATTAGGTACTTTAAATATTAATTATTACAATATAATGAAATATACGTAAAATCAATATTGTTCATTTTTATAAAAGGCGTTCATTTTTACAAAGTGTTTTCAGATAGAGAGGATCTGATCTTGTTGCAAAAATAACCTGCATTAGAAAAAGCTTTTTAGCAGCTTCGACGTTACTAAGGGGGATGTCCATCCCCCTTAGTTATAAATAATTATAGCACTAACCCCACAAATAATTATAGCACTGATTTGAATACTTACCTCTGTCGCCACCATTCTCAAAGAGAGATTTTTCTACATGCAAAGTCGTTTGCAAGTTTGATTTTACCTATTTTTTGAGGATTTAGCAAGTTTTTCAAGTTCACACGCTAGCTGTTCTTTAGCAGTAAACTGGTGAGCTCCGCAATCGTGATATCATTAAAATAGAAGAACAAAAGAAACAATAAGTGAAGTTGTGTACATATTGTGTTTTAGGCTAGGTTACAATCTCTACTTTCACTTTACATTGTTGCCACGTAACCGAAATAAATAAAGAATGGTAGTTTAGTAGATTGGTATTTTCGTAGATAATACTAAGTCTCGAAAACTGGAGTTGAGGTCTCGTGTCTCGAAAATACGACAAAATCGTCGAGACTCGTATTTTTGAGACCGAGACTCCCGGGATGAAAGCCCAACTATGTACCTAATACTTAGAATCACCAAATCGCTTCAAAGTTATTCGAGTATATGTTCCAATATCGACCCGCCTCCACGAGAAGTGTAACTAATATTTGAAGATGTTTCTCGAGTAATACATGCTTCCACAAGTAATTCCTCTGTTGTCATGACTGACTTCGATGCAAGGCTAGGCGATTATGCTAGAAATAACAAGTATAGAGACTATATCAGTGATTCCCAAAATGGTCTATATCGACCCCTAGAGATTTTCTTTTTTTTAAGAGGGGAAATGCACCGTGACACCGCGCTGGCTAGGCGTGGCCGTGTGTGGGGCTCTCCGGTCTACCCACTAAAACCCCTCTGAGTTCTCTAGGCCAATGCGGGGCACATGGCGGGGTGCGCTTTCGTGATTCTACCGCCATGTGCTTCGGAGCCGGCTCGACCTAGGTCAGGTCGAGCCAACGCCAAGGGAGGGACTGTCCGAGATCCCCTGGACAGTCCCCCAGACGGAGAGACATCACCACATCCCTAGGGAACCCCTAGCCCAAACCGCCCAAAGCCAAAAAAAGTTTTGGGGTTCAATGAAATGAACATGAGGGTCCACAATAATGTATCCGAACATACACTTGTAGTGCCTATTTACTTACATAATACTATCATCTAATATAAAGACATAAAATTATTTATAAAAGTACTTCGAAGTAAAAAGATTATTATAAATGTTTATAGAATTTTGTAGGATGTAGGCATTCAATATTAGGTAAGTAAGGGGTCTACCCAAAACCGAAAAACATGGCAAGTTTGGGAAGCTCTGGACTATATGATGAACACTGGCTTCAAAAAACAGCCTAATCGGAAATGAACCTGGAAAAGTCCGGATCGGGTAACAAAAAATGAGATTGATTTTATGTTAACTAAGCCTCAGTTATTCTGAATCTGGCAGAATACTGAATACTGGCAGTGATCACCGATTCGTAGCCGGAATCTGGCGTCTTGCAATGTATCTTATAAGGACGCTCAAGTCATCCAAAGGGCAACAGAGAGCACTGTGCTCACAGTTTCTCTGCGAAGAATATTCAAGGTCACCGACACAGCCCCTAATAAGCGGATTTTAAATGAGAGTTAATTATTACAATATACAGTTAGACATACTATAGCTATCCACAACAACACCTGCACAATATTAACTTGTACAACTGCTGCTACACAAGACTGAAACGTGTCCAGCGATTACGGCGGGTTGATTGATACCCGTACTAGGAGTAATCCTGTATCACGGGCGACCAATCCTCCACCCAGTTACGGGACCAGTAAATGTATGGCCAGGCGAGAAGTAATTGTATTTGACGTATTTATACAATATTGTAACTAGCTAAAAACAAAACACACGCTCTTCTTTATGTGAAAATACTAATGTGTGTTTGTGTGTGTGTGTGTGTGCGTCTTAATATAAATTTCGCAATAAATGTATCTATCCTACTATCCTACTACTATTATAAAGGCGAAAGTTTGTTAGTATGGATGTTTGTTACTCTTTCACGTAAAAACTACTGAATGGATTTGAATGAAACTTTACCACAATATAGCTTATACATCAGAATAACACATAGGCTACAATTTTTGAGGTTTCTAATGTGAGGTCGTAAAAAAAACATCCACGCGAACGAAGTCGCGGGCAAAAGCTAGTATGTAGTATATAGAAAGAAAGAAAGAAAAATTATTTATTTGGCGCTTTGTTTACAAAAAGGAAAGGAACAAAATATTAATTATAATAATAATATCAGCGACCAAAACCGACTCCACTCAGCTTTAAGTCACAGAACACTGTGACGCTGATTTTCAGTGAAGCCGCTAGAACGACAGTGGGGTTTCCATCACCGTGAATATGCGTAACTTATACTACTCATCATATATTACTTAAAACTAGTACAACAATATTACAAACACAACAACAATAGGAACATTATACAACTAAATAATAACTATATACAACGGGCACAGAATAATAATTTGGACACCTGCTTATGAATCAATACGAGCTAGATATTTAACCAAACTTATTTTGGGCATTTAACAAATATTTCCGATAATTGTTCTTGAAGCAATAGATCGAAGTAGCATTCCTGATAGGTGGGGGTAGATTATTCCAGCACTTCGTTGCAGCATATCTAAAGCTTCCACGAAACGCTGCTGTTCTAAAAGCAGGACATATCAATCTTACAGCATGACGTACCCCAAGCGGTGAGAAATGTAATTTATCATACAAGTATGATGGCTTTTTCTCCTTCAATACTCCAAAAAGCAGTGTTGCAAAATGCAATTCTCGTCTGCCTGCCATATTCAGTAATTTATTATTATTCAAATAAGGTGTTATATGAGAACGACGAGGAACCCCAAAGCAAAAACGCACACATGCATTCTGAACTCGTTGTATCGTGTTTTTTGTACGTACAAGTAAACAACCATGAAATACAGTGTCAGCATAATTGAGTTTCGAGAGCACTAGGGATTCGCACAACTTTATCCTAGTCTCTACTTGTAGGTAATCTCTAATATTATATAAAATCCTCAATCTATAAAAACAATTACGCATGATTTCACCTATATAATCTTCAAACCGGAGATCAGCATCCATAATCAATCCCAAATTCCGTGCACGTGCAACCCTTTCTAGGGTGTTCCCACCAATTGACACCGATGGATCTTTTGTGATAATTCTAGATATTTGATTTCTAGTGCCAAGTACCATAAATTTGGACTTATTTGAGTTCAGTACCAAATTATTGCTATTACACCATTGAAACACACTGTCCAAATCTGCATTTAAGGTGTCAAGAGATTTTTTGGTATCTTCAGGTTTGGTTGCGATGTATATTTGAAGATCATCAGCGTACAGATGGTAATTACAGTTCTTAATATTGTTGATGATATCGGCGATGTACAAACTAAACAGAATTGGACCAAGTATAGATCCCTGGGGTACCCCTCGATGAAGTATAGTCACATTTGAGGTAGAAACTACACCAAACTCATTCCTGGTCTCAACATGCTGCGTGCGTCCCATCAAATAGCTAGTAAACCACCCAACAGTTGGTGAGTCAAACCCGTAGTACTCAAGTTTAGCCATCAATAATTCCAAATTCACAGTATCAAAAGCACGCGAAAAAATCCAAGAGTGTAAGGATAGTTCCTTTTCCCAAATCCCGCGCCGATAGAACATCATCCACAACATCCACCAGGGCAGTAGCTGTGCTATGAAACCTCCTAAATCCAGATTGTTTCCCAGGTAACATATTATTTTCCTCTAAGTATTCTGACACTTGGAGACATACCACTTTTTCCAGTATTTTTGACATAAAGGGTAATATACTTATTGGTCGCAAATCCTTATAGCTGTTAGGATGATTCGTCTTAGGGACAGGCTTAATGATAGCATTCTTCCATTGAGCCGGAAATATACCAGCATGAATTGATTTGTTGACGATACGCGTAATTATTTTTAATGTACGAGGCAACGTCATAAGGATCATGCCATATGAAATGCCATCCGATCCCAGTGCGTTAGATGTCATAGACTTCACTATATTGCTCACATCCATTTCAGTGACAGGTTTCAGTGCAAAAATATTAGATCCAAATCTTCGGCTACGAAAATGATTAATTACAGGGATATTAACAGTGACTTTTCCAGGTAAGTTCTCAAAATGCTGACTAATTTTATTTGGGTCATTTAAATGTATTGGCAAATCATGATGTTTGTCGTTAAAGTCAACAACATTTCGTTTTAAATTTTTCCATAGAACTTTTGGATTTTTTATGTTTTTATTAATGCACTGACTGAAATAAGCTGATTTTTCAGCACGAAGAGCTGAGCTTACAATACCTTTTAATTCTTTGTAGAATATTTTATGGCAGTCTAACTGAGTAGCACGACTCCTAGCATATATATGCCTTATCACGCAGTTTCATCATTTGCTTGATATTATACGTTATCCAGGGATAAGTATGTTGTCTTATATATACTTTCTTAATTGGAGCATGCTTATCAAACAAATTTAATACACAATCATTAAACGCCTGCAACGTCTTATTTATATCATCAGACTCTAAGTCTTCCCAACATATAGAATGTAAATCTTTTTCAAACAATTCCATATTAATATCTCTAATAGGTCTGTATACATGTAATTTAGGGCGTGGTTTCTCCTTTTTTAAATTTAAACTAAATATAATAATTGCATGATCACTAAGCTCTGGAATATAATTAATAGACATATCAATAATGTTTGTATTAGAACAGACGACATCTATTAACGATTCACTGTTTTGAGTAAAGTGGGTTGATCGGTGCACATGCTGTCTAAGCGACATACAATGCAGGAATTCATTTAGCCTTTTTGTCTTAGTGTCAAGTGGCATCAAGACATTTATGTTGAAATCTCCAAGCAAGATTATTCGGTCATATTGGCCAAGAGATGTAATAGTTTCTGTCAGGGCGTCTATGAACGTGTCAGCATTATACCAAGGATATATATTTATATCATTTTTGTATTTACGGCATCATTTCAGTGGATCTATAGTCCACCTCATAAAATTTTGTAATCATATGCGATTAAAGTTTTGACCGGGTCAAGTTGTAAATGGGAGATTGGCCATTAAATTGCCTGTATAGATACGAGCTAAGAAGTGGGCAAGACACATGGCTAGCAGGACTGCCGGACTGCCACTGGGATCATCGTCGAGGGTCAGCCATATCCTTGGGGAATGCCTATGTCCAGCAGTGGGTGTCAATTGGCTGAAATGATGACGATGATGAATGGCCATCAAAATAAGATGCAGACTTGTATATTTAACAAGAGTATGGTGGTAATGCTTAGTATGACCGTGCAGGAATGGTGGGCGGGTTCCTGAGCAGCTTGTTGGGCGTGGGCGTGGGTGTGGGCGGGCTGATGGCGGGCCTGCCGCTGCCGCTGCCGCACGCCGCGCCGCCGCACCACTTACAGGTGACGCCTGGCTTTCTTATTTCTTACCTCGTTCCATGACTTTATCTTGTGTGTGCTGCCTGGTAAAGGACAATAATTTTACACAACTGTAAAAGTCATTTATATTGTATAAAATTGGGCGAAAAGTAAGAGAAATAGGCAGTTCCGTTTTCACTTATTGGCAAGTTATTTCATCCACCGACTCGTAACGATTTCCAACAAAAGATCGACCCTCCAACACTTCAAAACTACCATTAGACTATACATGTTCTCACTTTGTATCTGTTACCACACCAACAAAAGATCGATCAGTGTAATACACCCTTAAGCTACAATCGCACAGTTCATTTTTAGTTTATTCAATTTTAAACAAATGTTTTTGTTCATTTTGCACGATCTTATTATTAGAGGGTAACGATCATGACGAATAAAGAAAACCTAGGACTTATAACAATAGACTTATTACATTCTTGCAGCAACAGCAACAAAATCAACAGCAAACTCAACAACAGCAACATCTTAATAGAAGTGACACACAACAAAGCGACGATGCGATGGAGCTAGACCCAGAGGACAGCCATACGGAAGACAACAGGAACAGCGTGGAGATGCCAACGCTGCCCGATCAGGTCAGTTTTTATAATTACAATGTCAGTAATGTAGTCAGACCTAGTGAATGTAGCGAAGGATAATGGAAGGGTAGGATATGTTAATATAAAGTATTCTTCATTCATAATAAACATAGCACAGAGGGTTATTTGTCTTGGTGATAAACTATATGATTCACCTATTGAGGTGTATAAATGGTGAAAATTAGATATTTTCTTTTTACATTTGTTATTAGTAATGGTCAATTAAAATTTAATAATCGATTATTTAATATTTTATAGTCAAAATAATATTATATTTATTATAAATTCAAATACAACCGATATTCAGATGTGACTGTCTTAAATTAAAAAGAATTGCAGGTAATTAAACGTATACAGGGTGTCTCATTCAAATCGGTCAGTATGGGAAAGTCTGAAACTATAAGACATACGAAGATCTGTTCTGAGGAACCATGTCATCGATTTTAATAACAAGAAAAACTGAATTCATACATTTTAAAAATCATCTGTACTCCGTTCGGGAATCGAACCGATTGTTTTGAAAAAAAAACCTACACTATTTCTATTTAGATATCGATTGTGTAGGTCTTAAGCAGTAAATGTCTCTATGAAACATGATGTCTAAAATGAATAATGTAGGTCACATAATCGATATCTAAATAGAAATAGTGTAGGTTTTTTTTTCAAAACAATCGGGTTCGATTCCCGAACGGAGTACAGATGATTTTTAAAATGTACGAATGCAGTTTTTCTTGTTATTAAAATCGATGACATGGTTCCTCAGAACAGATCTTCGTATGTCTTATAGTTTCAGACTTTCCCATACTGACCGATTTGAATGAGACACCCGGTATATCCAGTTTGTCGAATAGATTTGCAGTTAGGTTGAGATAACACACTTCACCACAGTTAATTATGGAAAATATTTGCACAAGCGATTTTTTTTTTATTTTGGGGGTAGAAAGCGTTTCGTAACAGCTGAACCGGTATAGCTTAAATTTTTTTAGAAAATACACTCGAACCAATTATAACCCGGAGGTCCTTCTTAGCATTCCTAAGAGGGATTGTGTTGATATTAAAAACAGTTAAGTACATTTTCTTTATATTGTAATTTTTTGATATTATCTGGGACACTATGTTGCTTTGATATTTCACAAATTGAAATTCAGCATTCTATGTACTATTTAGCATGGACATGACTATTTCTTTACTTGACCTGTTCCGCATAATCAACAGATCCAAGCGCTCCTATCAAAGCCGCCGCCCAACTTCAATGCTTCAGAGCCACCACCCTTCAACTCATCAGAACCTCCCCCCTTCAACACTTTGCAATCCGTTGATAAGGGTGAGGAGGAACACAAAGGGGAGCGCGATCGGCGTGACCGGGATAGGGAAAGGGAGCGGGAACGCGACCGGCGGGACAGGGACCGCGATAGGACAAGAGAGCGGGATCGCGACAGAACAAGAGATCGGGATCGCGATCGCGACCGTACAAGGGATCGCGATAATAGAGATAGGGACAGGTGAGTGGCGGCTTGTATTTTTTTTAAACAGAACCAAACCGAATGCTCATTTAGTAGTAAGTGGTTACAATCACATATTAGAAAACAAGGAAGTGGTAGAGGTTGGTTGTGAAGTACACAAGGGTTATTATGATTGTAAGCGGGAGCGAGTCTTACCTAGGAAAACAAGGAAGTGGTAGAAGTTGGTTGTCAAATACACAAGGGTTATTATGATTGTAAGCGGGAGCGAGTCTTACCTAGGAAAACAAGGAATTGGTAGAGGTTGGTTGTCAAATACACAAGGGTTATTATGATTGTAAGAGGGAGCGAGTCTTACCTTGGAAAACAAGGAAGTGGTAGAGGTTGGTTGTGAAGTACACAAGGGTTATTATGATTGTAAGCGGGAGCGAGTCTTACCTAGGAAAACAAGGAAGTGGTAGAAGTTGGTTGTCAAATACACAAGGGTTATTATGATTGTAAGCGGGAGCGAGTCTTACCTAGGAAAACAAGGAATTGGTAGAGGTTGGTTGTCAAATACACAAGGGTTATTATGATTGTAAGAGGGAGCGAGTCTTACCTAGGAAAACAAGGAAGTGGTAGAGGTTGGTTGTGAAGTACACAAGGGTTATTATGATTGTAAGCGGGAGCGAGTCTTACCTAGGAAAACAAGGAAGTGGTAGAGGTTGGTTGTCAAGTAAACAAGGGTTATTATGATTGTAAGTGGGAGCGAGTCTTACCTAGGAAAACAAGGAAGTGGTAGAGGTTGGTTGTGAAGTACACAAGGGTTATTATGATTGTAAGCGGGAGCGAGTCTTACCTAGGAAAACAAGGAAGTGGTAGAGGTTGGTTGTCAAATACACAAGGGTTATTATGATTGTAAGCGGGAGCGAGTCTTACCTAGGAAAACAAGGAAGTGGTAGAGGTTGGTTGTGAAGTACACAAGGGTTATTATGATTGTAAGCGGGAGCGAGTCTTACCTAGGAAAACAAGGAAGTGGTAGAGGTTGGTTGTCAAATACACAAGGGTTATTATGATTGTAAGCGGGAGTGAGTCTTACCTAGGAAAACAAGGAAGTGGTAGAGGTTGGTTGTCAAGTACACAAGGGTTATTATGATTGTAAGCGGGAGCGAGTCTTACCTAGGAAAACAAGGAAGTGGTAGAGGTTGGTTGTGAAGTACACAAGGGTTATTATGATTGTAAGCGGGAGTGAGTCTTACCTAGGAAAACAAGGAAGTGGTAGAGGTTGGTTGTCAAGTACACAAGGGTTATTATGATTGTAAGCGGGAGCGAGTCTTACCTAGGAAAACAAGGAAGTGGTAGAGGTTGGTTGTCAAGTAAACAAGGGTTATTATGATTGTAAGCGAGATCGAGTCTTACCCAGGAAAACAAGGAAGTGGTAGAAGTTGGTTGTCAAGTACACAAGGGTTATTATGATTGTAAGCGGGAGCGAGTCTTACCTAGGATAACAAGGAAGTGGTAGAGGTTGGTTGTCAAGTAAACAAGGGTTATTATGATTGTAAGGGGGAGCGAGTCTTACCTAGGAAAACAAGGAAGTGGTAGAGGTTGGTTGTCAAGTACACAAGGGTTATTATGATTGTAAGCGGGAGCGAGTCTTTGATAGGACATAAGAACTGTGATTAAATTTGCGAAAGCTAGGTATCGTAATTTGTAATGGCGGTAGAATCGCGAAAGCGCACTCCGCCATGTGCCCTACATGGGCCTAGAGAACTCAGGGGGGTTTTAGTGGGTAGGCTGGTCCTGTTGACCGGAGAGCCCCACACACCTGCGCCTAGCCAGCGCGGTGTCAATGTGCAAAAGGTGCATTTCCCCTCTAAAAAAAAAAGGTATCTAATTTGTTGGCTAGTTGTCTAATTTTATAAACCAGAAGGTAAATAGAGGTTTTAAAAAATATTCAAGTAACGATTTACAACGCAAACCTGATCTACCCACAAGTATAATATTAAAACCCACGCAACAAAATGAACTCACCGCTATTTATACTTAGCTCCACTTGAGCCGCGCGGGGAAAGGGTAAAATCTAATCATAAAAAAAGTAGTTACAATCACAATTTACGAAATTGGTGGCACTAATATTCACGTACGTTTTTTACGATCCAGTGAATAAGAGTGGTGATGGAAATCGTCGCAAGTCAAACTATTATCATTTATGAAGACGACTTCTTCGCATTACGTCAGCGTGATTGACTAAGCCCTAACAGCTGTAATGTAGGGTTAGCTCGTGCCCCTAGGTGGGGACAGATATGAGTTGCATACACTGCGAATAGACACCAAAGAGTTTCCAACTTTCTATCAAATGGAATGGAATGTGCTCGTAGATTTACGGAAATACAAGATTACGATTTTACTGGCCAAATATAGGTTTCAAGATCATTAAAATCAGATATTGCAAATAAATCAATGAAGCCAGTGTTTTATAAAAATGAGTGTTAGTAATTGGAAAGATATATTGTGAAATGATTTTGTTTATTTATTTTTTTATCTGGTTCACAAACGATAAAGTGTCACAGAAAGTTATAAACATTAGATTCTAGGTAAAATCAAGTACATCTGGGCGACATTCGAATATAAAATAATGACAATGACAAGAATAGGCCGGATCACCGACAGATTTTCTATAATTATGATAATTTGTATTAAAAAACATTAAGAATTATACAATATAATCAAAATCTGTAGAAGTACAATGTGTAAGTCGTAACTAGTAATCCCTATTATAATAAATTGTGATATGTTTTATTTCTGAATATGACCTTATTTTTTATTGATGTAATTATATAACATTCGATACCGTTAATCTAATAATGTTATTATAGTGCTAAAGTTTTATTTAGTGTTACCACATTAAATAAAACTTTTTGACAGTCACGTCAATGTCAAAAAGTTTTATCATTTCTCCAAAATTTAACAAGTCATTAATTTTATTAATCATTTATTATTTATCAAGTGAGTAAGTGGGGAACTTTAAAGAGCTGTAACTTTTTTTGGTGTACTTCTAATAAAAAACTAATTATACTATTAAATTCTATAATTGTTTCCCATTTTATAGTTCAACTTTGTCAGTTCAGGCCGAGTCTTGTTGGGAATCCTGGCATTCTCCTTTACTTATCGAAACATATAGTACATTTTTATTTTGATGGTTTAAATTTGGCCATACTTAAATTGAAATTAAGGATATCTATATCGAGAAAACTTTTATTAAATGAGGCACGATACAAAATATGGTTTTCTCATATTTGATGTTAGTGACGGGTACAGAAAAAATATCCCTCCAACCAGCGCTAAGTCGAGGACATATTAAATTGATATCATTCAATAAAATCGTCGAATCTAACATGGTCTCTACCTATTCGACGGTCTTACAGGGGCGGGGACTGTTGTGGCTTATGCGTCTATTTACATGATGTTTTTTTTTTTCACCATATTTCTATTTACCGGCGACAACTAATGTGGCATCCCGTTACGTTAGTCAACGCAGAAACCTCAGGGTTGCTTGCTGTCTATTTGATATTTTGTTCAACCCTAGAGCTCCACTCTACCTTAACTCAAGGTCCGATTTTCTTGGGTCCACTCCACCGTACTAACTTCTTATCTTTTGCGATTCATCTATGGAATGATTTACCAAATCACATCCAGGCGTCTAAAAGTAAATGCATATTTAGAGAGTGGTTCGTTAGCACTATCTGAAATCACATACTTGGTGTTTAAGTAATTAATACTGTTTAAATATTAATGTTATTTATAGAGAATGTTTTATTGCATTAATCCCATTATATTGTGCAATAAAGAGTGAATAAACAAATAAAAAATTATGTTCATTATTGTGGCCACAATAAGTCGAAGCTCGACAAGCGGTGCATGAAGTATAGAATGGCGCTATTTGTTCCGTTGCAGAGAGCGAGAGCGCGACGACAAGCGCGATCGCGAGCGCGGCCGCGAGCGCCGCGACCGTGAGCGCGACCGCGAACGCGAGCGCGACCGCTTGCCCAGGGACGGCAACACGTGAGCATTCCTCTGCTTTGTTTCTCCTCTCATGGCTGCCGCGGTATTCACACCGATACTCAGCCTAAAGCTAGTGGTCCTGATGACCGACCGCTTTTTTTTTATTGCCTTACGTGGCAAACGAGCAAGCGGCACACCTGGAGTGCTACTATAATTCAACGAAAAACGAAAACTGTTCTAAGCCTACTCTATTTCACGAAAGTGTCAAACGAACATTCGAATTTGACAGCTGTTTGTTCGGAATTTTAACCTCAAATTGACGAAGTCAAAAGTGTTACCGTTTCTTTTTCGTTTTAGATATTATTTGTCTTAATTTGATTAAAATGGCATCCAGAATGTTTTTGGTCGATGCTGCTTTAAGAGAAGAGCGTTTAGAACGTAGAAGAAACCGACGCCGCCTACGCAGCCAATTAAATATTACGAAAATTCCCGACTTGGAGATTGTAGGAGATAGTGTATTGCAGAGATGGCAGTTTGCTTACTAGCAATTTTCACAATACTGCAATTATCACTTTAAAATTATATACTTTGAAGATAAACATTTTGTTTTAATTCACTTCAAACAATAATAACTTAAACAAAATTAAGTCTTATTAGCTTCAAAAACGCAATTTAAATATTGATATAGCTGAAGAGTTAGCAAAAATTTACATTTAAAATAAATTATTATTAGGTTACACTTTTAGTCACAATACAAATGTATAAAAATAAATAATAAAAATATCAATTTCATAAACATCAAGCTCTGAGACATCAAGTAAGGAATCTTTGTATTATGTTTTATAAATCTACTGCTAGAAAAAATCTTAGTGCTTGAGAGAAATAAGTATAAAATTAAACACAAAATCTGTGTAAAAATTTATTAGTTATAGAAATGATGTATAAAATTATTATTGAGGATTATTCTTATTATTAAGGTATTCCCTCATCAGCCCAGACAGTTGCGACAGTTTAGCCTTGATACCTGGAATCTCAGACCCAATGCCAGCAAGCTTGCTGTTCCGGAGAATTTCTCTCTCAGCACGCTCCTCTTCAACTTGAAATAATCTGCTCCTGACATCAGCAGCAGCAGATCGCCTTCTTCTTTGTTGTTGAGAAGCTGTCACAAACAAATCAAGACATTTAAACTAATTATATTTACTTAGAAAATACAAATCCTATTTGTAGTAAACTACAAAATAAAATCAAGAATAACTAATAGACTACTCGGATTGTTACAACTACTAACAAATTGTAACAGTCAGTAATATAATCCATCATGTATGTTTCTTGTAATGTACTCACAAAATAAGAAAAATTCTATATTCTTTATACAACTACAATAAATATCTCATGATAAATAGCTCATGACCCACCTTGTGGTAAGTGGTTACCACTGCCTAAAGACACCCTGCAATAATGAGCCAAAATGAAATGCTTTCCATTCTACACTGCCATATCAGACACTGCTTTATTTTGCATACTGATAAAATTATGTCCACATTATTGAAAATAGTTTTAATACACTTGGTAAAACCGTAGGTAATAAATACTTACAGCGTGTTGAAAGCATAGATTTAGTGTATTGCACAATTCTTCCCACAGCCTCTTTGCCTGCACTTTGCCTTCGATACTCCTCAATTTCCCGACAGCTAGGTCCTTATGCTCGTCCAAGAAATTGAGGAGTGTATCAATTTGTTTAGGAGTAGCCGAACCCGTGTGTGAAGCCATTGTAAACTGGAAAGTGACAAAAACATGACACAAAATCAATTTAGCTTTACTTTCCTTAAAAAATTCATTTTTATTAACAATTTTACTGGAAATACTAATCAAAACGTTATGTAGTTAGTTTAGTAGCAGAGTGTTAGCTGCACTTATGTCGAAATAATGTGATTCTAGTTTCTGAACTATAGATTTTAAATATAAAAAACTGGCATGGTAACACAATTTTAACGTTCATTACATTATAAATAAATATTTTTTATACTTACACCATTAGTGTAGCTCAAAGTAAGCTCAGTAAGGCTTATGTTATGGGATCTAGGGTAACATCCGTTACCCTAGATCCCTGTCTATCCAGACATACATAGAGGTATATTATACATATATAAATATTTTTGAAAGAAATATATATTAACCATGACTAAGGAACGAATGCTCGAATCGCCGAGATGTAAACTCGGGACCTCGGATATGTTGACACCTCGAAACCAGTGTACTAACTACACGACTATGGAATTACCCAGCGATATACTGACCTCTCGTCACTAGTTGCAGATCTAATTTTATACCAAAAATTATACTTAGCCCGCACTTTCCTCGCATAATTTTTCTGTCATAATAAAATATTACACAAGCTTTACTTTTTTTATCTACTATCATGCTATTAACCCTCTATAAAAGAACCTATAACAATTAGCTTATTGACAACATTAAAACACTCAATGATATTATGATCATTATATCATCCAAACGCGTGATATTATGAATTTCAAAAAAAGAACATTCTCATGCAATGACATTTTCACCACCAGATCGCTAAAATTATGACTAACACTAACTAGAATAAAAAGAAATATCATTTTTCAACACATTTCCCCATAAAGTGGCTCTAATCCCATGGCAATTAGGCACATAATGACACCTATAATCAAACTGTGACTTTTTCATTACTATTATTCACGAGTAATAGATTTTTTTTAATATTATTGGTTGAGTTACGCTTACATTTGCGCTAAAAAGCTATCCGCGAAAAGCCCAAAAAATAAGAAACCTTATTTTTTAGTCTATGACCGATGCGCGCGCATAGGAAAACTAATTAATTTTTCCCGCCATTACGAAATTTATTAGTCTGGCCGATGCGCGCGCATAGGAAAACTGATTAATTTTTCCCGCCATTACGAAACATTTTTCACAACTCGTCTCGTTTTCTCTTTTGAAGTTATTTAGTTAGTTATTAATTAAGATGTCTGCAAATACAATTTATGAAGAAACTTTTTATCTACTATGTAAAATGGTTTTTTATTTAAGTATTATTTTATTCAGAAGTGTGTTGAAAAACGTTGTATGATACACGTGTGTATTGATGATTACCGTCCTCGGCTCCGTAAGACCCTCGCCTCACGGCTCGGACCTCAATGCGCCTCAGCGGTATTCACCAACATTACACCATTACACACTTGTACCATAATGTACTATTATTGCATATTAAATTGATTTGAAATATTTAAAATATTTGTTATAAATAGTCTTTGAATATATTTAGCATATATCTTCTTTCTCTTGCCCTGTTTCTTGTTAAATTTTAATTTTAAACTTTTTTTGAATTACATAGTTCTTACAACACTGTACAACACCCTATGGTATGAGAATCTTTTATAAAGGATTCACATCATGATTGTAGATAAAGTCTTTTATGCAACTGTTATAAATAGGTATTAAAACACTCATGTGATACTATTATATCGATAAACCCACATTCGTGTTTTAATACCCCTGATTATACAACAGTTGCATAAATAACTAATATATAGCATGTTTCACCATTTCGAACTCGATATACACAGGTGTTGTTTAATTACCAGAGACCGTGCCAGAGATAAATCGCCGCGCAGGAACGAGCCAAGCAGTGAGAAGACTTTGCAAGAACGTCTTTGGGAAATGGCGAACGGTCGACGTCCCTCGCGGAACGAACAAGATCAGGTGACGCTTCACATTTGCCTTAGGACTACGGATTCATATGAAACAACTTCTTTTATTTACTAAGGAATGTACTCTTTTTTTATTATAATCATAGAATATGACTTTTTATTGCACAAACAATACAGTAAAATAATTATGCCAAAAACCGATTGCGCGCTTGTTAATAGATAGTAGTTAGTGTGTTACAACGCGGTAGCTGGACTGACGCAAATAACAGGTCGACCTATACGCAACCCGCGCCTTTACATTTTTTATTACTATTTATTGTGAGTGTACCTAAACTGAGCCAGCGAGAATATTGAAGAGAAGAGAAGAACTGAGAGTTTAATCCCTATGGTTCTCCGACCGACCTAGGGTTCTCCGAAAGCATAGTGAAAACGCGGAATCAATTTATTTTTTTCACATTTAACAAACAACGATAACAGGGAACAACACCTTGTTTTTATATACAATTTTTCCCTAACAATAATTATTAAAATTTAGTTGTCTGTTAAAGAGATGGATCTGTTAATTAACGGCACGTCACCTTATGCGCCGGCGATACACAATCCGTATACAACAATCTGTTCTGATGAGAAGAAAACGAACGGACAAAAAAATAGTGTGCAGTTTTTGATAGTTAATGGCTTTTGTATTTGTCATTGTAATTAGACCGTTCCTTGGCGATTAGTTTATTATTGTTTTAACATTTATCTTCTTATATATAAAAATGAATCGCAAAATGTGTTGGTAAGCGTATAATTCAACAACGCCTGCACCAATTTGCCAATTCTTTTTAATGTTCGTTAAAGTTCAAGTATGGTTTTTACGGCGAGAAAAGTTCGAATTATTATCCGAAAAACCCTAAAAACAGCTCATACAAACGTTTTGTAACTAAAACATACAGTCAATTTGAGGTTTATTGTTATTGTAGTTCATATTGCAAACACTTACTATTGTCTAAGCAATGTAGGTGTGTTCCTAACATCAAAGAGTCCATTTGCGCTTTATTAACGCTATATAAAGTTGAAATTCAATCAGTTGGTGGAATGTGTCCGTTATCAAGATGCTAGGAGAGATTTAATTAACAGATTAAAAATTAATATTATGGATGTTGGTATGCTCCACAGTATTTTGGCCCAACCAATTTCCAAAGAGGCCCATATGTTATACAATGTACTGTGCCTGCCGCGACTACCTTGAGATGAACTGTGATTGTATATATTTCGTATTGTCTATGATAATGTATATGTTCTGACATATCCATTTGAATAAAAGTCCTTTTAAAATAAAGAGAAAAAAAATCAATCTTAACTATCAAAACAGTGTGCGTGTATGCGTTGGAACACAGAATACATCGTTGGAGGATTTAATGTCACGTTCCAAAATTCAATAGTCACAAAAAATAATAGTGCTTTTGGAACTTTTTTGCATTTTGGTTGGCTATGCGTTATCATTATAAAAAAATATCTTTTGTTTTATTTGCGTCACGCGACAAAAAATTGCATCAGTTTTCACGTCATCACGAGTTTGCTTTTGTCAAATTATTTTTTATTCACAATATTTTAAACAGAAAATTTTACAAAAAGAATTGGCCAAATTGGTCAAGGAGTTGTTGAGTTATACGCTTACAAACACATTTTGTGATTCATTTTTATATATAAGAAGATTACTTTCTCTCTCGCTCTTATCGTTCACATGAAAGGTCAATCAAAAATCAAAATCAAAATCAATCATTATACCAAACAATTATTGTATTTTTATATATATTCTCTTTTTTAATGTTTCTATCTCCCAGAAATTTTTTTACATCATAAAAAATATTTATCTTTAGTGCCGGAACAGGTCGAAATTGCGACTTCACTTCTTCATCGTCCTTAAATTTTCTACGCATTTTTGGAAATAAATGTTTGTCAATAATTTGTGTAGACAGTATCCCACATGGCACATGCCAATGAGACAACTAACATACGAAACCAACATGGATGCTTTAGGAGATAACCCCCTTAACCACCAGTCTTATACGAGACTTTTATTATTATGTAGATTTCCGCTTCGCAAAATAATTCTTCATATCTTTTTATAACAGTTCATATTTTTCCCAGGATGATCGCAGATCAGAAGAGCCGGCTCGCGAAGACAGACGTCAGATGTCTATGGAGAGAACGCAACCGTCTAACGATAGGCCTTCGTTGTTAGATAGACCCCCGATTACCGACCGACCTTCTATGTCGGAAAGGCCTCCCATGCAAGAAAGACCACCGCTGCTGTCGGAAAGACCCCCGATGATGCAAGACAGGCCTCCGATGATGCAAGATAGGCCTCCGATGATGTCAGATAGACCTCCTTCCATGCAAGATAGGCCTCCAATGATGCCAGATAGACCTCCAGTAATGCCGGATAGGCCTCCTATAATGCAAGACAGGCCTCCTATGATGCAAGATATACCTCCGATGATGGATCGTCCGCCGCTTCATAAATCTGGTAAGTTCCGAGTAATCAAAATCAAAATATAAAATGAATAAATTTAGATTCTTATAATCATTCAAATAGACTAATATTGTCGAAAAATCGACGCATTACAAAAAATAGGTTAAAGGATAAGACTTCATAATTAAATTTACTTATTGCTAGATAAATAAAACTGCATTGTTATATTCCCCTTTTTTGTTTATTTAAGTTTATTACATTTAGTAATATGTAATAAAATTATTTTTTTTAATGTTGGCAATATCATTGAATTTATATGTGAAGTATTCGGGTGGCTTCATTTGCTAATTTTTAAATCTGACCACCAATTTTTACAATACAGCAAATTTATCACGTTACGCAGATGCATATCCATGCAATAAATTAAAATTAGCCACGCTGTTAATTGTTTATAAGTATATGAGGCGGAATTCAGCGGAAACAAAACTATTTGACAAGATGCGTGTGACATCTGACCCCTCCACTTCCCACCCACCCCACAAAAAGTTCAAAATTTTATGTTAATAGTAATTTAAAAAAAAACCAACGGGAAACTTCTTTTAGTGTCAGTTATATAGCTCCTATTAAAATTAACATTTTTTTTATTGAAAGAAAAATCCACTACTTAGTTTGTAATAATTAATATTCCTAGATTCATTTTGTAAACAAAAAATAGAAATGGTCTAATATAGGTCTAATAGAATCTTGTGGTACTCCAATTTCAATATAACTATTTAAATTCCTTTTTTTTATTTTGCTCTGATGTTGTTGTAAGTAAATTTTTTTCAAATCTAAATCTATATGCCATAAACATCATAATAATTTTGAACACAAGTTTAACAGTCTGCCATATTGCAAAAGAAATATTTATCAATGATCGATTGTATTCTGTTTTGTGTGTCAAATAAATAAAAATAAAAAAATGGTTGGGATGAAAAACTGACTAAATATACAAAAATAGTTAATTTGTAAATTCGTATTGGAATATAACTTTAAGGTTTATTGTTTCAATAATGCTTCTCTTGTCCCCTAAAATGGTATTTTTAATGAGTCTCAAACTCGTCCAAATATCCAAGTGCTTCATAAAAATGGCAAAGTAATATTAGTTAGTAGGTACTTAAACTGTGGACATATTATGACAAAACTTGAAAACTGTTAAACATTTTTTTAGCCTTTAATTTATAAATAAATTCGATTCAAATAAATGTATCACATTTTTTTTTAACTTGTACCTCGTAATTGTATGTAACTTATCGATTTTTTATTACATTGTGTCCTGTGTACCAACTAAAAAATACCTTTTACTTTTGTTCAAATTTACACAGTTAGTTACACAGTTAAGTTACACAGTTATAAAAACAAAATATTTGTTATCTAAAAATTTTACTTTTTTTTAATAAGTAAGTTTCACGTTTACAAACACTTAATAAAAAAGTATGTATAAGTATCTTCTTGTGGAGAACTCTAATAATTGTAATAAAGTAAGTAAGAAATACGATATTTTTCTATTTCAGAGATGAGAATGCGAGGACCGCCTGGACCTGGCATGGGAGGTAAGGACACAAAAAGTTTCCATGTTATCCTTGTCTCATGCTTATATATTAAAAATAATATATAATAATAGTGCTGCACATACATCCTATATGATAATCATTGACATGTTTATTTTAATTTAGACATTGTCTTTTCTTTGTTTATTATTAAACCGTACACAGTAATGGTTAAGCCCTTAGACATTGTTATGTAAAACAGTGTATCATGAAAAACAATAATACAGGAACTATTTGCAGTTTCGCGGTAAACATAAATTACTTATGAAATAGAGAGAATATAAAAAAATAATTCAGCTACGCTATCTAGAATCTTGTTATAAAAATTTACACATTTGCTCATAAACAAATCTCTAGTTTTTTGTAGCTGTACGTTGGAACGGCAAGTTTGTATTTTTATATTCATCATCTCACTAACTTTATGTGTTAAAATCCGAAAGCTTTTATTTGTTGAGTAATTTTTGTTGTTTTTACAGCTATACAGATGGTTCTAGGGCCATATATATAGTAAATAATATTTAAGAGGCTTATTAGGTGGATCCTTGGTGCTTGTCCAAGATCCGAAAAACTGAATACATTCAGAGTTAACTAACTTCAGTCTTTTAAATGATATACCTAGCCAACTGTTAACACTTAAGAAATGCTGTCTCGTTGTAGACGGCTTGTACGCTAATATATAACTGTAATATTCTTAGAATATTATTGAAATAATATTTTATTTAGTTTATATGCATAATGTAGATATTCAGTACTTTAACAAACAAAAGGACTGCCCACCTGATGAGAAGTCGAATAAGATGATAAGTACAATGTGATTAGTGTGACATTTTCAACTAAACTTGTGACAAAATTTATCTGTCTTACTATTCCAGCGAGAACACATGGAGTTGCCTAGGTGGATAACTATGATATAGAAACTCCTTCCTGTTAAAAAACTTACATTTTATAGTAGTTTAAAAAGCATAATTACAATTCACTTATATCGTTTATATTGCGCTAAGCTTTAAAGTCAGTTTTTGTATAATTTGCAGGCCCATGGATGGAAGGTCCCGGCCTTAACTTCGGTCCCAGGTTCAATGGTATGGGGCCTCCGTTCCGGCCGCCCTTTGAAGGTGCTTCCATGTTCGATAATCCACCGCGATTCGAAAGACCTCCCTTCCAAAGGATGCCCTTTGATGCGATGAATAGGACTCCATTCGACGGACCTAGGCCTTCGTTTGACGGATCCAGACCGCCCTTCGACGGATCCAGACCGCCGTTTGACGGATCCAGACCGCCTTTTGACGGACCTAGACCACCGTTCGATGGACCTAGACCACCGTTCGATGGACCCAGACCGCCGTTCGATGGACCCAGGCCTCCGTTCGACGGACCCAGACCACCGTTTGATGGATCAAGACCCCCTTTCGATGGACCCAGACCTCCCTTCGAACCTCCGAATCAGAGGAAATTCGACGGAGATAGATCCTTCGACAAGCCGCGATTCGACGGACCCCCAGAATTCTTCGACAGAAACAATCGAAGATTCGATGATAGAGAACAGTTTAACGATAGAGGATGGAACGGAGATCGTGAGTGGGATAGGAGGAACGAATGGGACGATCGCCGACGCGATAGAAGGAATAGGAATGATCACGACGATAGACAAGATAGGCATGAACGGCAAGACAGACCCGATAGACAAGATAGACCCGATAGATTTAGAGATGACAGAAGAAACGAAAGAAGAAAGAATTTTGACGATCGACGCTCTCATAAAGAGGAACACAATGAACCAAAAGTAATTGATTCAAAAGATATGTCGAAAGAGGTCGTCGAACCACCTAAGAGAGAAAAAGATAGAAAGTCCAGATGGGGAGCGCCGGAAGAAGTGCCTACTCAAGAAGAAATACAACAAAGTTTTGAAAACATCCAACAACAAGTGGATATGGAAACCGCTGGATGTGCTCCAGCAATCAACCCTAATAACTTGCAAATCATTCAAAGTATGGGATTGGAAGGCGGTGACAGTGACGAAAGTAAACAGATGGATGCGCAAAACAGTAACAAAGCTGCCGATTTGGAGAAGAGTGAAAATAGGTATACAGAAGAACGAGGCAATGAGGCAACTGAGTGTAACGAGTCAGCTGAACAAAGTTTCAAAACCGCAGAAAGCGAAATTATTGAAAGTGAACCTTTTGAAAAGGAGCCAGTCGAAATAGAGGCTTCAACTGAACCTTCTGAAAAAGAGCCTTTCGAAAGTATACCTCCAAGAAACACTCAAAGTGAAACGATGGAGAGTGCGCCTGACATTAATGATAGTGGACAAGATTTATACGACCCAAACGAAACAATAGACACGAGCTTTGCTCGACCACCACCTGTGGAAGAAACTGTGAATAAAATAGATTTTCGCAGGACTGAAAATAATTCGGATGACATATTCGATGAGAAGGAAATAAAAGAAGGTGATAGTGAGAGTGTCGCGGAGAACAACGAAGCGGTTGCCTGACATAGGACTAGGTGGAAAGTGGGATATTTCCAGTGGAAATGATTCGGGTGACTCGGCCCCGCACCAACGCCGCTGTAGCGTGTAGCGTCGGGACGATAACGCCAAAGATTTCGGCCGTGTCCTCGCTGGACGACGCGCAAAACACAAGTCCAATAGCACTGCCTGCCAGTCAAATTGTAACTGTTAAATCATTTTATTAGATCCAGTAATTTTATCAGAGTATTTATTTTTTATTTTTCGATGGAGTTTGTATTTTGCGTGTCGTCGGCGTCGGTAAGGCCTTTTATACAGAATCAGTCGATAATTGAAATATACGTGTGCCTTATTGGTTACCGAAACGGTGTTTTGTTTGTCGTCGCTCGAGCAAGAAGAGGAACGCGCCTGGGCGCTCAAGTGGAGCGACCCGGGCCAGGTACGGTCCACACATTATGGATACGCGCGTCTAGAACAATTGCACAACAAATTAATAAATATATTCTATACATAACAGTACTTGAAATTAATATTTTACATACAAAATTACATTTTATAGTTTTGGAGCGGATAACCTAAACATGTTATTATTTCATGTCCATTACAAGACATATTTTTTATGTCATATACTCACAATGTCGAACACAATGCACACGTTGCGACACTGTGTTTATTTTTCTTTATTCAGTAACTAATTTTAACAAAGTTGCAATGTTCAGTTTTATTATGGCAGAGTTGTACTGGACGGGCGTTTATCTTTTATTATATTGTCACTCGTGTCGACATGGAAACAGTAGTAACTTCTAAAACAGTTATTTTATATATTTTTTAAATAATATTGACTAATTTAACCTGTTCTCCATTTCGACATCCTTTGATTATGGCTAGCAATGTGTGCAAACGACTGGCGGCGTCCGTGTCACCCGAATCCAACGGAAATATCTGCAAGCAAATATAGCTACGGGCAACAGACTATGGAAGACTACCCCCATCTTCAATGTTATGGACAAGATGACTTATATATTCATACAAATATTGTATAGGTCTGTTTTTTTATTTAATCTTTTATAATACATACTTTGCGTACAGTACGACATAAAAGGAAGTATCTTAATTTATATCTAAATTTCACTTTTTGCGTTTACCTCGTAGCATATTTCTGTAAATACAATGTACATGATATCAATACATTTTTATATGAATGTATAAATATGCTCCTTTTACTATATTAACAGCTCAAGAAATACTTATAATCTGTGTCTGTCGCTCTACATAAATGACCGAGAACTCATTCAGTTACAGGAAACTCTTGTGTCGTACTGTATTGCAGAATTGGTATTATTAAATTTATGATCACATTACAGATGTTTTCGCTTTTTATCTATTCGAATCGGTGAAGGTAGACAAAGGAATAAATTATAGCTAGCACTACTATTAAATATTATATTATAATGATTATGATAATCTATCAAATAGAAACTAACTCGTTTTTAGAAATGTATAGGGTTTTGTAGTGTTGTAGACGATGCTTATTTTTAATTAGCTAAGGGCTGGCTTGGTAAAATATTACATAAATTTAATGTCTGACCACCACGCGCTATTGTATACGTTCGATATTTGCGTATTCACATATTTTTTGTAATTCTTTGAGCCAGTCGACTATATTAATCATTTTATCTAGTTCGTGAGACGTTTTCAAAGTGTAGGTATATAAGAATTATACGATATAGTGCATGCCTCGATGTTTTGTCATATTTGTGCTTCAATAAATTTTTTAAACAAAATCTTCGCTTTCATTAGCACAGAAGTATGTGCTGTGGCAGCCCTACAGGTGTGGCAGGCGCGCCCTTTGCACACATTGCTAGTTTACTTGTATTTTGTTTGTATTGCAGCGCTTGTCACTAGCTGGCCTGTCCTGGAGAGAGCAGTTTGTTGGTATCTTTCTCAATATCGTACAGGATAAATAATCGACAAGATCGGTGTAACTATAAAGATTTATCTGTATTGAAAAAACAATCTACTGTCTTTAACATTCGGACCAATGAGCTGATTCGATTGTTTTATAAAATGAAGACTACTGACCAACAAGCCTCCTGAAGACATAAAACTTTTAGAGGAGATTAAAATGTCAATCTTTTAATGCATTATAAATGCAAATTAAAGTGCAGTCCCAATTAATTTATAATAACGAATATCTTAAATTTTGAATAAATAAACCATTAATAGTGTCCACATCGGTGTATAAAGTGATCGGAATAATGATTGTTGTAATTTGTCCGAGGTTTAAGTAGGTCTCTGCAACAGTACAATAAATCATAATAAGCAAGAGCTTTGTTACTAGCAACATCCTCTTTATATCGAAACTAGTCTGAACGACTGAAGTAGGTTAGTTCACATATATAAGCTTTTAGGCCCCCCGCGCACTAGGTAGCCTGGCTGCGACGGCCAGAATATTTGCGCAGCCAGTTATAGCCGCCAATCAACGACTAGTCTAGATCCTTCCGTCGAGCAATGTGGACGTGGAAGAACTTATAATTATTGCTTACCTATTTCGTAAAAAACGTAAACCAGAGAAGACACTAGATTCATTCACTATTTCTAGAAATACACTCAAAAGGCTTATTTCAAACCTATTTCAAGGAAGTTCGCCCATTCCCAGACCAGTTTTTTAACTACACGAGGATGTCAGTGCAATCGTTTAATAACCTTTTGCAAAAAATATGTAATAGGGTAGACGACTACAATTGATTATGGTCGTTTTTATACTATAATTATCTGATTTGAGCAATTTATATCTAATGAAAGTATGTCAATATAGAAATTTCAATTTAATTATCAATTTGTATTGTTTTTAGATTTCTAAAAAATGAGCAATTATTATTTACGTAATTCTAATGAAACGAACACATTTCTAGCATTCTCACATTATATGTAACATTTTTTTTTATATAGAAAGTATACCTATAAACGTACAAATAAACAAAGTTATTTTAAGATTTGTTTATACGCTCATACAAATTAGGCAAGTTTACATAGTTATGACGTCACGATTGCAGTGTTTTTAGTATGGAGCGTTTTTGAGCGACCCACGACAACGCCGCAAACATGTCGATGTATCTTCAAAAGTAATAGGTGCAGGTGTACTGTTATGGTTCTACAATATTTCTCAGTTAAAAGAGTAGTCTTATTATACAGGGTTACAGGAAAAGTCGTGCTAGATCCGTTAAAGGCGTGGAGTACCCATCATTTGTGACTTATTTTATACTATGAAACACCCTACCCTAAACTTAACCCATTTCGCGATATTCGACTTTTAATTTTTTTATTAAAAATTGCCGATTTTTAGGCTTCTAAATTTTGTTTATTTTGTGGGTCTTATTATCATTATTATTGCATGTTTACATGTGTAATAAGATGCTATAGAACGTCAATTATTAAAATAGTGCATAAGTTAATTGAACAGGCCGTAGTAGACAAGTTAAAGTTAAGAAATGAAAACAAATATTAGAAACTTCATTTTTCTATAAGGGATATTACAAAAAAATAGTATGGCAGTTGTTCGGCAGATGTGTTTAAAAATATCTACGTTTCATCAGCTATCCAACGAGGTATAACAATCTAGGGTTTTAATTAAACGCATTTTAAAAACTTAGCTTATTAGGCGACAGTGGCGAAGAAAATTAATACTTAGCCCTAAAAAGTAAAATAAAACAATAGGTTAGCATGAAATGTCATTTATTTAATCAGGTTTTGACACAACTCTGTTTCTGATACATTGTCGCATCGGAGACCAGTCTTCACTACTCCAGTTGTCAAAGGATAGTGGATGCAGCAAAGCATTTGATTTGCTGCATCCACTATCCTTTTTCTTAGTTCTTCCACAGACGAAACTGGATTTGGCTCGCTGTAGACAAGACTTCATGCGCCCATGAAAATCCATGGGGGTTAGGTCCGGACTTCTTGCTGGCCATGGCAACGGCCCACCTCGTCATATCCATTTGTTTGGATTATTCATGTCTAGCCAGTCTCTGACACTTCTCCAAATGGGCAGGGCAGCCATCGTGTTGGAACCACATGTTCCTGATCAAGTTAAGCGATGGGTATAGATTTTAAGACACTACGTTCCACCAGAACTGGAAATACCGGTGGACCCACAAATAGAAGCAGCCGATCATCAGCATCTTATAGAGAATTATTTGCGGATTATTTTATTTCTGCAAATCGATTAGAATGGCAAAACAGATATGCATAAGAATAATGCCTACCTATTTATCAAAATAAAACATTGAAGTGAAAATACCTAATAGTCTGTTTAAACCGAAAATGTTGACTGCGTTTCTATTGGTACACGCAATCAACATAAAGTTCGTTTCACACAAACGCATAATTCAGTTGTGTTACCGACTACCTGCGCGTTGCTACTTGCACGCGTTTTAGTGAGTGAATTAAACGGTATATTGTTTGTGCAGGTTTTTTCTTTCCTATGTAACTCGAAAAATTTAAAATTCGAGCCTCACCTATATCATAACTAAATAGCGATGTTTTATTTTATAACCTTCAAAACTCGAATATTTGACAAAACTAAAATCTAAGTTACCTTCCAACTTTAAGCATTTGCCGACATTGTAAATTGTAAGTACAAGAACAACCGCCGGCGGGCGCGAGGAAATCGCGCCCACGGATACGGCGACCCGGGCCCCTTCCGTGGCCGGGGGGCGTCGTCGGTGGTGGAGATCGGGGGAAGTATTGTAGCTCCCCCGAGGAAAGGCTCTCCTATATCGGCGGGGGAGCGGAGGCTGATGGGGGTCCCCGGGAGTAGCTTGGTGTTCCCGGGGACATTTATTTTTTCATTTATTAATAAATTATTGTCATCAAATTATTTTCTGATAAATTTTCCGAGCACATTTTGTTCGTGATATCTTCCCATCTTCTTTTTTAAATCGTACAGCATATCAGGGCTTTTCTTACTAAGCACAACATAATCAGTGAACAACAACATGGTTTCTGCCCACGTCGTTCTGCGGTCTCAAATCTGTTATCGTGCTTGTCATCTTGGACTGATAGTTTCAACAAAGGAGATCCCGTAGACATTGTTTATCTTGACTATGAAAAAGCGTTTGACAAGGTTCCCATATCAAGGTTACTTCATAAGCTTGAACACGTAGGCATAAGGGGGAAACTACTGCGTTGGATTAAGGCTTTCCTTACCAATAGAACATTTCGTGTAAGGGTGGGGGATACCTTGTCGGAGGAACGAGAGATTTTGAGCGGAGTGCCACAGGGATCTGTCCTTGGCCCGGTTCTTTATATTATTTACACCTTCGATCTTCCATGTTGCTTGGACTGTAAAGTTAGTATTTTTGCAGATGATACTAAAATATTTTCGAATCCTTTGGTCCAATATACACAACTACAATCAGACATAGAACAAATTGCTGCATGGTCCAAAACATGGCTAATCAACCTTAATGCTGAAAAATGCACAGTGCTTCACTTGGGAAATCGAAATCCATATCTGCCCTATTATCTAAACAATGTACTGCTTAAAGAGATAAAATCCCAAACAGACCTAGGTGTCATCATCACAGAGAATCTAAAATGGGAGGAACATACAGTTACTATAACTAAGAAAGCAAACAGTTTTATATATCTGATCAGAAAAGCTTTTGGCATGCTAACTCCAGATATGACATTGAAAATCCTAAAAACTTACATCAGACCAATTCTTGAGTATGCCTTTCAAGTGTGGAGCCCATACTTTATGAAGGATTGTGAGCTACTCGAAAAGGTTCAGCGTGGGTTCACTAAGATACCGAGACAATTAAAGAAATTGACATACGAGCAAAGATTAGACACATTAAGACTTACCACTCTGCGTGCGAGGAGAGAACGTGGAGATTTAATTGAGACATATGAAATGGACACTATGACCTAAAGGAGTTTGAACATTTTTTTAAACGGAACAAGAATACTCAATTACGGGGTCACTTACGGGGTCATTTAAAGCTCACGAGAAATTTCTCACACAACAATCCTCATAAACACTTTTTAGCTAACAGAGTGGTTGCTGAATGGAACAAATTACCAGAGGATGTAATCTCAGCACAAAACACTAATATATTTAAAAATAGATTAGACAAATATCTCACCAACAGAAATAAGACCAAATGAGAAGTAGTGAACATCTGGATACAGGCATATCAGTTGTTTCAACTGCCTGCTTGTTAATAATAATAATAAATCCCGATCACTGTATTCTTCTGATGTTATATCCCAAATTGCTTTACAGCTTTCAATTTCCCGAATAAATTTCTCTGTATCGAAAGTCATCAAAGTTCGGATACCCCGGAAATACGTCTAACTGCTACAACTAGTGCACGGACTAGAGATGGTCAACTGGAGTAGCTAACTCGAGTCTCCGCCACCGACTACGCCCCCGGCCACGGAAGGGGCGTGGTCATATAAATGTATACCTATAATAATTCTAATCTTTGTATTAACATTAACACAATATATAATTATAAAATATTTAATAATCCAAAGATCAAATTGCCGATTGAAATAAGTTTTCAAATATGATAAATGATTTTTTTTTATATAATAGGCAGTATTGAGTTTATTCAAGTGTTTGTAATTATTCAACTATGTAATTAGTCAACAATACCTGAGTACATTTTTACACACATTTATTGAAGAGTATGATCCTCATCTGAAAAGTTGTTCAGAACACTCGCAGCAAGTATTCTCGCCGTATACATTAACACATCTAGGTACTTCATAGGCTGATCTATCACTTTGCGTACTCTAGATGTTTTTACTAATAATTCTATTTTATTTTACTCATCAAGTATAATTGAGATATTATTTTTTTTAAAGACTGTCAATTTTACAATATTTAACTGTCGTCACTTTCTTTTATGCTTTTTCTTGTGTCTCGGTAAAATAGTTTACTATATTTTGTATATATTATTAATATTTATTTTAGGAGTACATTCCAAGTCTAATCTATACATTGGAGAATTCAACATACAAGCCTAAGTCTTGAAAGAAATTTCCCTTGAGCCTTTAAGATTTGTGAAGCGTTTTAGATCGGCACATAAACGGGAAAAACTACTTCTGTCCAATCTAAAATTTACAATAAAATAATTTTCATTAATTTTAAAAATTCTTTTGCGTTTTTCAACCCTAATTTGCCGTCTTATCTGGCCTCTTCGTTTGAAGCAGCCCACAATAATCGCAGGGTAGTACATCACAAATAAAATTACTATTTCTTTTAAATACAAGCACAAATTATAAAGTTATCGGTTGGCAGCACAGATTAATTAGACATACTCAGCAACTTTGCGTCAATCTAACTGTAGGGTCGTTGGTGACCCTATTTGCGTTAGCGTTTCCTTAGAGTTTCTTTAGCAAAAGATGGCACTTGTCTAACAAGTAGTATAACAAAACGTTGGGTTCTTGCAGTCAAGGAAAACTTTTCTGTAGCGTACTCCGCACTGTGACAAGAATTTTGTCTACCGAATTAGCAGATGGTCACGTGACTTATCACTTTCTAATGTCATCCCCATACATTTTTTATTTTCCGCAGCTAATGAACGCTAACATTAAGTGGCATTTGTCTAGGGGTCCTGCCCCCCTAGACAAAATGCCTTTCTATTTGCGTTTTCTATAATAGATAACAAAAAATGTATGGAACTGACATTTCCAGCAGACACGTCACGTGACTTGATGACGCTGATAGAAAACTCGCAGACAAGATGCTAACTGTGTTTCTATTCTATCGCTCGTCTGTGTTCTATTTTGACAGTAGAAGAGTATCTATACAAATTCATAGACAAAATGTAGTTTGTGACGTAAAAAATAGATACGGTTCTATTCTATTTCTACTCAACAAAGCGATTGCTCATACCAATAGATTGGTGATAGATAGTTTGTTTGTTATTTTAAAATAGTGTGTTTTTGCCAAATTATTCCTAAAAATGCACATGATAAGGCTTTTGTGGGAAGCTCATACCGAAGAAACGGTGATTCGGCGTAGAAGGAGGGTTCAAAATCGACGGCAGCTGGAAAATATTAATGACATGCCCGAAAGTTTATTTATCAGAGAAAGTTTATTAACAGAATAATTTATTATTTATAATATTCTGCCTTGCCTAGCTTGTAGACAAGAGTTACTTTTGCAATTATAATATTAGTATGGATCTTTAATTTGATAAACTTTTTATATAATCTTGATTGTATAAATATTAATATTACTATGTCATTTTAAGTAAGTTCGTAAGTTAACAAAGCTAATTTGAATTCAATAGTGACACTCGCTTTTGTAATGATTAATTGTAAATCTCATACTTACCTCTAAATAAATGTATACGCAACGATTTTCAATTTCAAATCGTTTGTTTAATTTAGTCCTAATTAATGTAGGTACCTAAATAATTGTGAAGTACGCACGTTTGAAATGTTTTGAAGTTCCTCCTAATAGCATTTTTTCTCTTTAAGCAAAGGGAATTAAGGCGAAACACGGTGCATTATTCTCTATTTTTATTCTATTTTCTACTGTCACGGTAGACACAGCCATTCTATCAGTAGATACACTTTGTCTAGCATTTTTCGATAGAAAACGCTTAGACTATTATAATAGTAGAAATAGAATAGAAAAGACGCGCGTGCTTTTTGTCTAGGGCTACTGGCCATTTGGCTGCCACTTGTCAAATAGAATAGATATAACGTGAGAGCTCATAGAAATACAATAGATTCTAAGCGTTTGCCATTTGTCTCGGGCTGCAGGATAGTTGTAACTAGCGATCAACTCGTTTCGCACGACTGTAATATGCTTTTCTCTATTATAATTATAATATGCATATATAATATATATGTATATATATAGTCAATATAAAATTGAGTCATCTTGAATCAATTTTATATTGTCTATTGGTCAAAACTGCTGTAAATAAGCAAATTTAAAAAAAAATCGAACAGCTTTCGTTCGTTTTACCAGATTTGGACTATATTGATTTAGTTGTAACCTGGGACGACCGAAATAATAAGTTAATAAGTTATTCGGGCAAAATTTTATTTTCAATATTATTTAAACATTTTCTTCTGCAGTCGATCACTAGGACACCTTAACGACTAGTTAAGGTGTCATAGCGATCGATTGCAGATAAGCGAATACACTTCCGGCAGCAACATTGCCCACGTAGCTTTGGGCTGCGGCCGCCGTAGTGCCGGCCGCCACGCCGGCAGCCCCGAAGCCGAGCGCAGACGCGGCCCATGAAGCGCCCCATCCACCAAAGCAGTAAATTAGTGTACCGCCGACAATCTTAACAGCTAGGTAGCTTGTAAAGGGGTCCATCTGCAACATAATAGAACAAAATACACAATGAAGATATATTTGACGACCTCCATAGTCGAGTTGATAATACACCGGTTTCAAGGTGTCGCCATCTCTGAGGTCCCGGGTTCGAATCCGGTGGGGGCAGATGTTTGTGTGACGAATGCGAGCATTTGTACCTTAGTCATGGTTGTTGATATATATTTCAATAAAAAATATTTGTATATGTATAATATATGTATGTCTATCCGTTACCGTTCCGTAACGTTTGGGCTAGACTAATTGGTGTAAGTGTAACAAATATTTATTTTTATTTATTTATATCTAAAATTAAACTAATCATAATCAACTATAAAAATAGAACGAAGGTTGTCCGGTCGTATTCTACTTAAGCAATCTTATTGTTCGAGTCAAACTAGGCCTGTGTCGATCGATCATTTGTTGCGACCCGGGTCGATCGCGACCCATTGGCTTGGTGATTCGATCACAATGATTCGATCAAATGATCGATTGATTGAGGTTGCGGGTTGGGTGTTCAACAGGTCTCGGGTCTCTGATCGAGTGGTTATTGTACGTTTTGGGTCACGCTCGTTTGGTTGGGCTACGAGAAAATTTGGTACTCAAATATTTTAGATACGATTATAACATGATTATGTTATATATAAATAGATAACTTTTAACACACATTTTATATCTCATAGTGTTCATTGCGAGACGTAAATTTTATAAATGAAATAAAATACGCGTCTGTCATACATAGTTGAATTCTGCGAAAAACTCACTGAATTGTTATTATTTTTTTGTATCGCTTAAAGACTTTCGTAAGTGGATATAAATCCATCACGATTGGTCATTTTTCGAATTTAATGATTGATTTGCTATTAATTACCACTATTAACTTTTCATAATGTGGTAAGTAAACATTTACAAGGATAAAAACGAAAATGAATTGTAACAATTTGTTTTCAATACACACACACACAGGACAACCAACAACTAATTAATAGAATAAACAAAACGATGAAAAAAACATGCGAAATTATTCCACTTTTTTAAATCTTCCCACACCGATTCAATATATCCAAAGTACAATGTCTACGGCTGCTTTTAATTAAGTAATTCATTGGTCACTCGACACGGTTCGTAACCCGATCATTCCATCTATCACGTACTTACCTGTGCACGCAAATACAGGTTTTCTTATGTTACTAGAACGAGACAAAACATTCTCCATCAAAATCATCAATAAAAATATCTACAATAGACGCTAGTACCATTGATTTAAGGTTCAAATTATTTTATCAACAAGTCAGACTTTCGAATTGCGTTGCGTTGTATAGTAGGTATAAATCACAAAAAACGTGCTTATAGCGCTTCATTAATGTGTGGTGGCGTTCTTAGCGATTTGCTTTTAGCGCTATCAGCGCTACTACTACCCAGAATCACTCCAAAAATGCCATTATGATCGTGACTCAGGACCGAGTTACCGTGACCCAGTCGATCTCGGTGATCGAATCTTTTCGTGGGTCGTGACTCGATCATTCATAAATGCTACGCGATCGAATCACAGTGATTTGATCAATCGCGATCGACTCAGGTCTAAGTCAAACCAGTTGTCTTAATACAAAGCTACGAAACAGTCGTGTCCATTCATTCTACATCATCCAAAATTTGCAACAACCTAGAATCACCCTAACGCCGTCAACATATGGTCGCAAATCGAGCCGGATATTATCTAGTAACAAGTGTAAACATCGAGCGGCCGCCGGAAGCGAGAACAATAGGCGCCCGCATTCCAGAGGAGATAAGGAACGTATTTTGATAGTTTAATCGTATTACAACTTTACGAGAACAATAATTTGATTGAATTTGTGCATATTTGAGTTTTTAAAGTACAAAATGACTACAGTACCAACAGAACAAGAAACTTGTTTGAATACATTGGAAGATATTGCGAAATTAATACAAAAAACTCAAATAAATATAGGAAAATGTCCTAAAACAAGACTTACGGAAGGATACCTTAAAGCAAGATTAAAGTGTGTTGAAGAGTATTGGTGTTCATTTAAACAGGCACATGAAAAATTGACAAAGTGTACGCCTCGAGAGAAACGTGGTGAAATTCGTTATTTTCTTAATGA
This sequence comes from Scirpophaga incertulas, assembly GCA_036419045.1. Taxonomy (NCBI): domain Eukaryota; kingdom Metazoa; phylum Arthropoda; class Insecta; order Lepidoptera; family Crambidae; genus Scirpophaga; species Scirpophaga incertulas. The sequence goes on along the minus strand of CM071631.1, from coordinate 21,374,856 downwards.
AGACTATTTCATAATTTTACCTTTGTATACAAGCTGATTTGACCGACATGTTAAATAAAATACAAATGAAAATGACAACAAACACAGCCGTCATTAAACACGTCAAATTCTTCAGCCATCAGTGGTCAACTCAGAGTAAATTACCACGAATTCAACTACCAAATTTTTCGGGCAGATATTCAAATTCAAAATTCAAAAATTCTTTATTCAACATAGACCTTTGCAGGCACTTATTGACGTCAAACTCTACCACCAGTTCGGAAATTGGGAGGCCCTAGAGAAGAACTGGCAAGAAACTCTCAGGGTTTATTTTTTATCTCCTCTTTTTTAATCGTTATTTACAATTAGTCATTTATGAAAAAAAAAAAAAACTTAAAGCTACAATAAAGCTAACATACATAATATAATATTTTCGTATGTACATTTACATACACATTAAATGTCAAAAGGAAAAGACAAAAAATAATAAATAAATAATTATGTTGTTACCAAGCATGGCTTTTGGGATACCGCACCTAGCTTCATACAGTGTTATCGTTTAAATAATCACTTACTTTATAATATGCTTTACTAATAAGTGTCTTTTTGATGTGATTTTTAAAGTTGTGCAAAGGCAACTCAATAATGCTTTGTGGAAGCTTATTAAACATTTTTATACATTTCCCCAAAAAGGAACAGCTAATCTGAAGATATGAAGAATGGCCTACTTACCAGGACATGTTTACATCGCTTGTGCATAATAATATGTCTATAAGTGACGTACAAAAACTGCATTATCTCAAATCGAGTGTCACAGGGGAGGCGGAAACTTTGTTACGACATATTCAAATTACGGATTCCAACTACAACCAAGCGTGGCAATTACTAAAAGAAAGATTTGGCAACAAACGTGTTATAGTATTCTCAGTGCTAAAAAGACTTTTTAATCAAAAGAAAATAACGTCACAAACATCTAATAGTTTAAAAAATCTATTAGATACCACAACTGAGTGCATAAATAACCTGAAAAATCTGCAAATCAACACCGATTCCTGGGCCCAGTAATTATATTTCTGGTCATTCAGAAGTTGGATCAGGAGTCACACAAAGAGTGGGAAACTCATGCATATAACGAGAAGTCTGAAGAATTGCCATCCTGGGAAGATTTAAGAAAATTTTTGGAATCAAAATTCAGAACATTAGAAATGATACAACCTGTGGGTGTAGCTAACAAGGACCGCACAGTCAGGGAGAGATCCTGCCATCTTGTCAGTACCAAAGAGAGAAATTGTGTACTTTGTAGTGAAAAACACACACTATGTCACTGTAAGGAATTCATAAAAATGGATCCAGCACAACGTAACAAGTATGTCAAGGATAATCAACTTTGTTACAATTGCTTGCTCCCTGGGCATTCAGTTTACAAATGTAGAGTGCCAGTTAACTGTCGCGTTTGCAATAAACGCCACCATTCCTTGCTCCATAAAACAATAAGTTCCATGAATCACAAAGAAGCAACACAACCATCGACAGCTCAATCAGTAAACAATAGCGAAGAGAGTGTATCAAGTCATCATGTGGGAGTGGCGAGTAGAACAGCATTATTAGCAACCGCACTGGTAACTGCAAAGAGTGAAGAAGGACACGTGACACAATTAAGAGTTCTTATTGATCAGGGCTCGCAAGCAAGTTTCGTTAGTGAAAGGGCAGCTCAATTATTGAAACTTAGAAGGAAACCAATACAAGGCAATGTGATGGGTGTGGGTTCAATGAAGACACAACTTAAACACATGGTTCAGCTCAGTATAGAATCAAGATGGAAGCCTGAATTCAACATGCATGTAGAAGCCTACGTCATGTCCAAGCAGCTGACCACGAAAATACCACATCAAACTATAACAGTGCACAACTGGCAGCACCTGGAGGGTCTCACTCTTGCTGATCCTGGGTATAGTGTTCCAGGCCCGATAGATATGCTGCTTGGTGTTAAATAATAATAATAATAACGTTTGTACCGTTACAGAAAAATGTTGTTTGATGTTATTTACAAAGTTTATATTCACATTCTTATGTAACTTATCACACTAAGTACAGTCAAAAGTTTTAAGTTCAATGGGCCCCTAATTAAGCTTCAGCTTGTATCTAGGGGACCTGAGCAGTGAGTTACCTTTAATGTGCTAATCACCTACAAAGCGAAACATTACTATTTTACAATAAAGTTGGATTCAGGTGGTACTTAATTGAGATACGTAAATTATAATAACATGAGATAAAATTAGATGAAATTAAAATTAAGCAGCAGTGTGTGAGTGTAGTATGTGTGTGTGTGTGTGTATGTGTGTGCGTGTGCGTGTGTAAGTATATGTGCGCACGGGAGAGGGAGTATGGATGTGTATACACATGTATGTTAAGTGATACCTGTACTATACTATAATATGACGACTGTGAGTTATTGATTTCAGTGTGTTAATTAAGGCAAATTTTTAAGATTGTAATAGGTTGATTAAAGTCAATGTTCTGACCTATTGTTTAGATGGCATGATATTTTCAATTTCATCGTACGAGAGAGACAGCAGCCAGTTTGTTACAACTTTCTTGCACTGAGACACATGCAGGTGCTTGATGTAAAGAATATGCACTTATTGTTAAACAACAACTAATAAAGGGTCCACCGGGGTCTCCATGTGCTCAAAAGACAACCCTGGGATGGATATTATTTGGAGAAATACATACACAACACAACGAACATTCATTTCTTGTCATGCATCATCACATAGACATTGACAGCATGTTAAAAACTTTATGGGAGATAGACACAAATACAAGACGAAAAAATACAAAAGAAGAACAATTATGTGAAGATATTTATGATCAAACATATACAAGAAATGAACAAGGAAGATTTGTAGTAAAATTACCCTTCAAAACAAATAATATAAATTCAACTAATGGGAATACCCGAGAAATAGCCACAAATAGATTGTTACAATTGGAAAGAAGATTTGAAAAACAGCCTAAGTTGAAAGAAGAATACACAAAGGTCATAGAAGAATAGAAAAACTTAGGTCACATGGAAGAGGTTCCTGTAACTGAAATATATACAAAAAAATCGGTTTACTTACCTCATCACGCTGTGGTACGCGAAGAAAAAGAAACCACAAAAACTCGCATTGTATTTGATGCATCATGTAAAGGCACGAATGGCATATCATTGAATGACGAACTCTTACCGGGCCCCGTGCTGCAAGATGATCTACGTAGTATAATAATGCGCTGGAGAATGCATGCTGTATGCTATGCTGCAGATATTCAAAAAATGTACCGAATGATAAATTTATACAAGGAAGACACAGACTACCATAGAATTTTATGGAGAAACAACCAAGAAGAAGAAATCAAACATCACAGACTACTTACTGTAACATTTGGCACAACTTCAGCTCCCTATTTAGCGGTAAGAAGCCTGCTACAACTAGCACGTGAAGAACAAGACAACTTTCCTGTGGCTGCGGATATATCAGAGTATGTTTTTGGTACATCTTCATAGTTACAATCCTTATTCCACTTTGGTTTATTTCTCTTTCTTTTTTCTCTTCTTGTTTCATTGTCTCTTCCTGATATCATCTCTTCCTTCGTAGGTGAATCATCTATCTCTTTAGCTACACTTTAATTTTCAAAATTTTCTCTCTCTAAAGGTAATTTCTTTTCTTCATTCTCTGTAAAATCTGGTATAAAAACTTGACTTTCTTCTATCTTCTCCCTCTCATCAAAGATTACATTTCTTGCTGTCACTGCTTGATTCTTCTCTTCATCATATAACTTGTATCCTCCTATGTTGTACCCAATCATAATCATTTTCTTTCCTTTCGCTTCTAGTTTGTTACGTAGTTCTTTTGGTACATGATTATAAAATTAATGAAGTAGTTTACATGAAGCCACCAGATGCAATTAATATCAAAGAAGGACTTGTACTAAAACTCAAGAAATCATTGTATGGATTGAAGAAATCTCCGAAATACTGGTACAATAAATTTAATGATACAATTACGTCTTATGGTTTTGAACGCTCATCTAATGATTACTGTCTATTTAGTAAAGGGGATATGTATATACTTTTATTTGTTGATGATTTACTTATTTTGGGATCAAGTATAAATGATATTAAAACAGTCAAGAACTTTTTGAATGCTACATTTCATATGAAGGATTTAGGTACAAATAATCTTACTTATTTAGACATGAGAATATGTAAGAAAAATAATTCTATAACTATTGATCAACGTAAAAATTTACTTAACATATTAACAATATATAACATGGAAAATTGTAAAGAATGTTCTACTCCAATGGACAATAATTTTAAAATTGATGAAAATTGTAATACTGATTTCACTTATGAAAAGCAATGTAGATCATTAGTAGGATCTCTTATGTATGCTACTATAGGATCAAGGCCAGATCTAGCGGCATCAGTGTATTATCTTAGCAGATTTGTTTCTAAACCTTGCATACAATTGTGGCAAGCTTTGAAGAGAGTTTTAAGGTATGTTAAGTACTCAGTAAATTATGTGTTAGTTTATTCTAAAATTTGTTCAAGCACACCTCTTATAGGTTTTGCTGATGCTGATTGGGCTAGAACTGATGATAGAAAGTCTACATCAGGATTTGTGTTAAAAGTGTAAAATAATACAGTAGTTTGGAAATCTAAAAAACAACATAGTATTGCTTTGAGCTGAATTTGTAGCTTTATGTGAATGTATAATGGAAGCAATTTGGATGATAAAATTGTTATCTGATTTAAAAGTTGATGTGAACAAGGTTACAATATTTGAGGACAACCAAAGTACAATAAAGTATTTAAAAAATCCAGACCAAAAACGTCTTAAGCATATAGATATTAAATATAATTATATAAAACAAAAGGTTGAGGAAAATATTGTATCGTTGGAATATATAAATAGTAAACAGCAATTAGTTGATATATTGACTAAGCCGTTGAATAAAAATTGTTTCAGTAAATTTGTTAATGAGTTAGGACTTGTAAATGCTAGCGTTGAGGAAGAGTGTTGAGGAGCAACACTAGCATTGTCTTTATTATCTATGATGTAGAATTGTTTTTTTGTCTATAAAAGTAAGGAAAATTTTTACAGTGTGTCGAGTCAAGTTTTTGTTAGCAAAATTAAAATATATTGTGTAAAGGTTCGGTTTAAAATAAAATAAGTATTGGAAAAAGAAGGTTTTATTATTGCCCAAAATATCATCAAGAATGGCGCAATCCACAATTGTATGGTCAGTGTTAGCGCTCGATTCAATTCGATTCGATTCTTGACTCATGACATTGCAAGCAACTGAAGGAATTGATCCCCCAGGATCCGGGGGATCATTCATGTTAAATAGAAGTAAATAAAGACTTACCAAATAAACTGCTGCTAAATTACAAGATATATATAAATAACTAGAAGACTAAGAGATTAACTAAGAGATTGCGCGGTGCGCGGTTACTGTGCTCTGACGTGTTTTACTACGCTCCGTATTCAAAAATCTATTCCGATAGTTAAACAAGTATTTGGTTAATAGTTTCATACATAAGTACTCTCGTCAAGGAATTTCCTGTGTTTTGCTGTATAAATCTGTGCAGTCTGTGTGGTGATTGAAAAGAAATTTGAATTTTGGTGATCTAAGTGACGGTGAATAGTGAATTTTAACTTGATTCCACTAACGGTTAAAGAGATTAACTAATCAGCCAGACCTTTCACTTTCAACGGCTTAAGTAGTGAGTAGTCAGAACGCTTATTTCGTAAATATCTTCGAAGTATTGACCACTGTTGCAGTTGAAAGTGTGCCTGTTAATTGACAGTTACTGGGTTCAATCCTATCTGAGAACAATATATACTTTTCTTTTTTTATTATTATTTTATTATTAATTTTTTTTTTTTTTAATTTTAATTTATTATTATTACTATTTTTATTTTTTTATAATTTGTGACCATGAACTCTAAATCTTGCGGTGGCTGCTTGCAGGTTATTAAAAACAGACAATTTCTATGTTGCTGTGTTTGCGCCACCTACTATGACCTACTTTGTGCAAACGTATCCGAGCACCGATTTCGGAATACATTAACCGGGGAGCATAGAATGAATTGGAAATGTGCCGCATGTATAAGTCGTGAACCAAAAGTTGACAACAGCGACACACCGGTCCGCGGGCACGATGACAAGGTTGTGCGCCGCCGCGGTGGCGCGGTCCCCAGCCCGGCCGAGTGCAGTAGTCCGAGGTGGTTCCGAGCCCAGTCCACTGTAATATCCCAGACACAGTTCCGAAGCCTTCCTGCGTCACTCTTGAAGCACTCGCGGGGCGACTAGATATGCTCGTCTCGGAAATCCGTGTTTTCAGTCTAGAAATGGCTGACACTCGTCGTCAATGTACAGGCGTTCGACAGCAAATTGTCCGGTCTTGTTACTCAAGTTGAGACATGCGTGAGCGAGGTGAAGGAGCTCAGAGCTAGAGTAGAGAAATTGGAGAAGCGCGCCCCTTCTGGCACTATTGAGGACACGATCGAGTCCTTTAAGGCCGAGCTAAACGCCGGGACCAAGAACTACTCCTGAATGAAGTTGAGTTCACCTGCATCCCAGAGCATAAAGGGGAAGGTCTGCAACACATAGTCATGACCCTAGCCTCCAAGGTCGGTGTAAATCTTCTACCGGAAGATGTGGTATGTGTTGCGCGTGTGGGGCGCCCTCCGGGGTCGGGTGCTAGCGGTTCAGTGGCAAAGCCACGCCCTATCGTGGTGCGACTGGTACGTCGCGCGGTGCGCGATGATCTCCTGCGCGCCGTCCGCGTACGCCGCACTGTCACCACCGAAGGTATCGACCTACCTGGCCAGCCTGGCCGCTTTTATGTTAACGAGCGACTGACGCGCGCCAACCGCGCGCTATTTTGGCAGGCGCGTGAGGTCGGTAGGCGACTGGGCTGGCGTTTCATCTGGACCAGAGATGGCAAGATCTTTGCTCGACAACACTCCGAACAAGACGCTCCGCGACATCGGCTGCGGACGCAGGCCGACCTGGTTAGAGTTTTTGGGACGGATGCCATTGGCGCGTGTGGAAACAGTCCAGCGTATAACTGAAAAGCTGTGGTCGAGGATTTGTTTCGAAATTTTCTTTGTTCATCTGAACAGAATTTTTTTAATTCTAGAAAACCAATTATCAAACTTTCCGTCTTTGTTTAATAGTTTCATAAATAGTAAATATAATTGTATAATTTTGCTGAAGTGTCTGCCATGGAAGTTGTTGTTGGAAATACTTTTGACTGAAAGAAAAACATATTGTATTATTTACTATTTCTGTATTCACTTTGATCTAATGTGTTTGTTACATATACTTTCGTTCAAGATATATAATTACAACTTCACTGTTACTAACCCTCACTTTTATATATTTGAACCGTGTCTTGTGTTGTTTATGTTAGTTACTCACTATATGTTCACAATGCTTGCTTTCTTGTTGTATAATTTAGGTGCTTGCCTGCTGTTAAGATTTGCTAGTACCGGCTATTTAATGTGCGTTTTGTCGTTGTGTGCAGCAGCTGTGAAGTTCATATTCAATATTGCTCTTGAAAGGAACAAACAACACAGCGACTCTCATATGCATCTACTACTAGAATACACTAATTTAAACAATTGTATATCAAGAAACATACCAGTTCTTGACACAAATAAATTAATTTTAACATTAACAGTTATGATATATACTTATAACATAAACAATATATTACCTATCAATTATTATTATTCATATTCTAACAAAAAACATTATTTAAACTCTTACCTGCATTATCCATATAAATACTATAAGACTATCTTTGATTTCAACCATTATTATTTAAATTGTGTAAACTGTTTCCCTGGTGTATATACATTAATTACATCTGTTCCATGCCTTGAGACTTTTATAATGGTCGGTTTTCTTTGGTTTCCTGCATGCTATTGCCTGCTTTCTATTGCTTGCGGTTTTGCTTATGTTTCTCATTTTCGTATCATATACGTATGTATTTTTGATAAACTTTAAAGATGTTGTTCACGAATTGTTTTAGATTAGCGCTTTTTAATGCGGGCTCACTCAATACCGGCCACGATGATTTCATACATGGCGTCACGGATTGCGATGCAGATATTGTTGCGGTTAATGAAACGTGGTTAACAGCAGGCCAAGAAGCGTGCGCGCCGGCCGTTCCCGGCTATAGACTGCGATCAACCCCGCGTCCGCGGCACATGCGCGGTGGACGGGGCGGTGGCGTGGCTTTTTACATTAAAACAGGAGTTCATGTACGGTATATGAAACATCCAGACGCTGACGTAGAGCAAATGTGGCTTACCACGAAAGTTAACGGACTCCGTTTTGCGATCGGAACAGCATACAGACCACAATGGGTAAATGTTGAGAAGTTCTTGGATGCCCTGACAGAGTCTGTGACTTATTTTAGTAGCTCCGACTTTATTGTCTTGTTGGGAGACTTCAATATCAACATGTTTGTCTCTAATTGTAATAGCACTAAGTTGAAACATTTTCTTGAGTACATGGATCTGCAGCAGGTGGTAACTGAACCAACACATTTCACATCTGATTCACACTCACTTATTGACTTAGTGTGCACTAATTGTCAGGTTAAAGATGTAGGTGTGGCTCACATTGGGGGTTTGCTGGGGCATGCTATGGTGACTGTGTCTATCGCTATAAAAAAGCCAAAATACCCGAGACGTTTGCGTACTTACAGACCTATCAAAGGTATAGATATGGAATTATTTAATCAGGATTTAAATTCCCTTGACTGGGGGTTGATTCCTGCATCCACAACAGTGCATGAGATGGTGGGTCTGTTTGAGGAGTTTATGTTGTTGCTCTTCGATCATCATGCCCCCGTCAAAATTATCTCCATCAAACCGGATAAATCTTTTCCCTGGGTGACGGAGACTTTGAAGCAAATGATGCACCTGCGCAATCAGGCTCTTCGTATGTATCGGGCTACAAAATCTGAGAGTGATAAAACTTCGTGGAAGGACCTGCAGGTCATGGTCAGGACTTCTATGGATGCTGAAAAACGTGCATTCTTTAACCATTTCGTCAATTCTCAGGTGCAAAATGGAAAAACGTTTTGGAAAAGCCTCCAACTGAAGGCCTTAGCGATTCCCAGTCAAGAGTCAACCTTGCCCTATAATTTGAATGACCCAAATACTATAAACCAACACTTTTTGGATGTTCAATGTGGTAATTCTTCTCCTCCATCCACACTCTCTTTTTACAAGTCACAGCTTCATGGCAACTCTACATTCCGATTGAGGCGGGTCACAGAGAAAGAGGTGGCTGATTCCATTGTATCGCTAAAATCAAATGCCATGGGGTCGGATGGTATTAGCAGGGATATGGTGCTTTTAACATTACCCTACACATTATCATATATCACTGCTATCATCAACGCCTCCATTAATTCCGGTATCTTTCCTTCACAGTGGAAGCACTCTTTAATTACACCAGTGCCAAAAATTGAACGCCCTGTTGATTTTAAGGATCTAAGGCCGATCAGTGTAATGCCATTTCTTTCAAAAATTCTGGAGAGAGTTGTCTATGTCCAGCTAATGCAATACATAGAAGATAATAATATCCTTCCAATGCACCAGTCAGGCTTTCGTCGAAACCGCGGTACATCGACTGCTCTGCTTGATGTCGTTGACAACATTCTCACAGAGCAAGATACTGGTCACAGTACTATTCTAGTATTGTTGGACTTTTCTCGGGCATTCGATCGCATAAATACAGAGCTACTGCTGGCCAAACTCAAATATTACGGATTGGATGACACCTCACTGCACTGGTTTGAGAGTTACTTGTCCCATAGATCTCAGTCAGTTAGATTGACTTGTGGTAGTAGTGGAACTGTGAAAGTGTCCAACCCTGAAGCTGTGACTTGTGGAGTACCTCAGGGATCAATCTTGGGCCCATTACTATTTATTATTTACAGCGCGGACCTTCCCAGAGTATTGCAACACTGTAAATACCATAGCTATGCCGATGATCTTCAGCTATACATCTCTGGTAGACCAACTGATACTCCTGATAATGTATTAAAAATGAATAGGGACCTAGAAAGAATCGCCCAATGGTCAGTTGATAACGCTCTTGTTTTGAACCCAGCTAAGTCCAAATTTTTGGTTATTGGATCCAAAGCGCAGATTGCCGTTACTGGTAAATTCAATATAAATATTTATTTAAGTGGCCAAATCTTGGACAGAGTATCAGAGGCTAGAAACCTGGGGATAATTTTTGACGAACAGTTGCGTTTTGAGTCTCATGTGTTGGGTGTTGTTAAGGGCTGCATGTATCGTTTAAAGGTGCTATATAAGATACGAAAGTATCTAAGTTTAAAGTCACGCGCAACGCTATGTGAGTCGCTGATTCTCTCTAGGCTTAGTTACGGGGACATTGTGGTGGGTCCTCGTTTGCTCTCAAGAACGCAAAAGTTGATTCAACGGGTTCAAAATGCTTGTTGCAGATTTTGCTTCTACGTGCCTCCACGATCTCATATTTCGCCTTATCTTAATGCTGCATCAATCCTAAAGATGGAGAACCGTAGACTAATGAACCTCTTGTGTCTCGTTTTTGATTTAAAAAAGTACAAGCGGCCTCAATACTTGTTTGAGAAGCTCAAATGCGCAACTCCCAATGATAGGTATGGACTTAGACCGCTTCGGCTGCCGTTCGTAAGTTCTCATTATCGCACGGCAGCATTCCGGGGCAGTTTTAAATTCCAAGCCACCAAGTGCTGGAACGACTTGCCGCCGCCGATTCGGAACCTAACCTCTAAAAGTACTTTTAAACTACGCTTACGTTCTCACTTACTTGCAATACAGAGATTAGGTCTTCCGACTTGGTGGTAGTATGAATCCCGGTGCGGTGGTGGTCTGAGTCTTCGTCTGTTAATTTTATTATTACTATTTATTCTTATTTTTTATTCACTTACTTGTTATATATATTAATTTCCTAAAGAACAACTATAGCTTGAACACTGTTAATGCACAAATATTTAAGATATATACATATGTAATAAGATTGCTCAACTATCTCTCTCTCTCCCTATTACACACACACACATATATTATTCTATTCCTAGTCTATAGAGCGCAGTTACTGGTGCCCGCGTTCTACCTCTGGGTGACGGCTGAAAATCGGTGCTTTTGTCGTCAGGCATCACACACCGAGCCTAGACCCATGTTGCTGCTGCACACACGTTCATTACTAACATTTTCTCATGTCTGATCATTGTACTTTGTACCTACTCCATGTAATTTGTATAAATGTGTGTGTTGCAACAAATAAACTTCTTATCTATCTATCTATCTATCTAGAAAATAAATAGAATTACACTACTCAACCGCTTTATATAATATGATGAATAAATAATAAGAAAATTTGTAAGAACTAGAAACACACCCGCCTACTTCAACGTTTCCCCCCTTTTCCGGTAATTTAATACATTCCATAATAACCTACTGTACAGATAAAATAATAGGAAAACTCACCACTTATTTAAGACACCTGAGACACCACAATACAACTCAAATTCTTACTCGTAGTTACTGTGTTTCCGTATTATACAAAGTACTCTGTGCTGTGAGCAGACGTGAAATAACTAGGAAGTTTCAGTATAAAATAAAGTACTCTGTGGTAGGAAGTAAGCATTTGAATTATATAGTGACATTACACCTCTCTATGGAATGTAAAGCCTTGTTCCCAGGGCTGCCACTAGTTAAATCTTAGCTATACGATTTAGTATTGGCAATTATACAACATTTTATCACATAATTCACATTTTATTCGTAATTTAAATATCAAGTGTAAAACACCATACTTTTACAGTTTTTTCACTCGTTTCTCTTTTGTTATCTGATAACTACTATTAAGCACTATTCACATTCATGTAATCATGGAAATTGGTACATTTGTAGTAGTTAGAAATTTAAAATAAAAAGCTCCACAGTTTAATTAAAGCACATCATTCTTAGGCCAACAGAAACTAAAGCTAGACGCAAGGCAGTATCATATTTGTAATCATCATAAATAGAAGACGATTTAAATGAATTAGTATTATTATTAATTAAGGTATTGTTTTGAATAATTTACTATACCTACATTATGGGTACAATATACTAGGTCTATGATTATACTGATTTTGCATCCAATTATACGATCTGACAGCCCTGCCTGTTACCTAAACCTGTTTTTGCGTCAGTATGGTTTGCACCAATATTCCCATTGGGGAAAAATCATAATACATTTTTATCCAAACACTAGATCTCTTATATCTTTAAAAACAACTTATAATTCAATAATAATTCCAGACATCTAAATCCAAAAATATGACACACTAAAGCAATCCAGATAAATTTTTATATTTGACAAATAAATCTTTCATGTCATATATCTAAATTCAAAGTTTTTAATCTCCTTTTTTAATATAATTATCGTGATAGTTTGTATGGATCGATGATTGTTACTCTTTCACGTAAAAACAACTAAATAAATTTTACTTACAATAATATACATCAGAATAACACATAGGCTACAATTTACAAAGAAGATATTCGCAATATTTTTTGAAGCCAATTAACAAAACTAATAAGCCACGCCTATAGAACAAATTGTTAAACGAAGGTGTGCCGCAACTGGTATTTGAAAATCAAAACTTAATTAGATTATTTTATTTATTTTTAAAATTATAATAATATTAAATACCGTCACAACACAACAACTAACAATAAAAGAAAAAAATAGTTTATACCTAATTATTAAAATTCATATGCTTGTTTTACACACCGTACTCGAGAGACCGCTGATATGACGTCATTTACAGATAATGTGAAACAATAAATAAAAAGTTACTAACCATCGACAACTAAAAAAATTACACATAATGTGTGAAATGTTGCTACATCTTGTTCTGATTTGTACTAATTTCTTATTATTATATGTACCTATACATGAACCTACACAACTTACACGAGTGGCATATCGAAAATCCACATTTGATGAGGCAAGATAGATCACAATATCGATTTAAAGTGAATATGGGGACTGGAATTTTAAATGGTCAAATAATAGATCCTTTTGAGCTGCCAGACGCCTTGACTGGTGAAGTTTATTTACATTTTCTACAAAATGATTTACCAAATCTACTGGAAGATGTGCCACTTATCATTCTAAAAGACATGTGGTGGAACCACATGTCTCTTAGAATGATAAGTGGTTAGAATGACAAGATGGTTGCTCAGCTCACTATGCCAGCTCAGTAAGAGAATATCTCGATGAGGAATACCCAGGCAGATGGATAGGACGATCTGGTACTATCTCGTGGCCAGCCCGTTTTCCAGATTTAAATCCATTAGATTTCTGTTACTGGGGAGCGGTGAAAGAAAAATTTTATGCAAAGCCAATCGAAACTGTGACTGACCTACGGCAAAGAATAATAGAAGCAAATGATTTTGTAAGTAATGGAAGATTCGCCCGCTTGATATCCCGATCTTTTTTAAGAAGATGTTGAGCCTGCATTTTGTCAAGGAAGACAGTTTGAACACCTTTTGTAAATCTTGACATTTTAATAAATTATGTTAAGCAATTTTTGTGTATTTAATTTATTTAACTATCTGTCTCTATCTCTTACATTTCGTAGAAGAACTCTCTCGGTCTCATTCAAACATTGAGGTAATATGTACATATTACCTCAATGCATTCAAACTGCAAGAATGTTAAAATTACAGCCTTAAAGCAAACCATGGGTACATTAAAATAAATTTTAAGAATGAAAGAAAAATTTGTTAAAAACTGCCTGTTTTTGAAAAAATAAAATAGTGTCTGCAATCGTAAAAATTAGCATACGATTTTGGAATCCTTATTGAATGCGGCAACTTTTGCAGTTACTTGCCAAACTCGCATAGTACTTTTTTTTTTCAGTACAGCTTGTTAAAGCTATGTGAAAGATTAATATTGAATATTTAATTTAAATATAAATTGCATATTCTTGTAATTTGCAGCAGCTGGCTTTAAAGAAAAAATGTATGGAGATGTCACGTGACTTATCGTTACCTAATGTCATCTCCGTACATTTTGTCTTTTCCTGTAGCCCTAGACAAAAAGCACGCGCGTCTTTTCTATTCTATTTCTACTATTATAATAGTCTAAGCGTTTTCTATGGAAAAACAAAGTATGGAAAACTAGACAAAGTGTATCTACTGATAGAATGGCTGTGTCTACCGTGACAGTAGAAAATAGAATAAAAATAGAGAATAATCCACCGTGTTTCGCCTTAATTCCCTTTGCTTAAAGAGAAAAAATGCCATTAGGAGGAACTTCAAAACATTTCAAACGTGCGTACTTCACAATTATTTAGGTACCTACATTAATTAGGACTAAATTAAACAAACGATTTGAAATTGTAAATCGTTGCGTATACATTTATTTAGAGGTAAGTATGAGATTTACAATTAATCATTACAAAAGCGAGTGTCACTATTGAATTCAAATTAGCTTTGTTAACTTACGGTTACTTCAAAATGACATAGTAATATTAATATTTATACAATCAAGATTATATAAAAAGTTTATCAAATTAAAGATCCATACTAATATTATAATTGCAAAAGTAACTCTTGTCTACAAGCTAGGCAAGGCAGAATATTAAAATAATAAATTATTCTGTTAATAAACTTTCTCTGATAAATAAACTTTCGGGCATGTCATTAATATTTTCCAGCTGCCGTCGATTTTGAACCCTCCTTCTACGCCGAATCACGTTTCTTCGGTATGAGCTTCCCACAAAAGCCTTATCATGTGCATTTTTAGGAATAATTTGGCAAAAACACACTATTTTAAAATAACAAACAAACTATTTATCACCAATCTATTGGGTATGAGCAATCGCTTTGTTGAGTAGAAAATAGAATAGAACCGTATCTATTTTTTACGTCACAAACTACATTTTGTCTATGAATTTGTATAGATACTCTTCTACTGTCAAAATAGAACACAGACGAGCGATAGAATAGAAACACAGTTAGCATCTTGTCTGCGAGTTTTCTATCAGCGTCATCAAGTCACGTGACGTGTCTGCTGGAAATGTCAGTTCCATACATTTTTTATGTTATCTATTATAGAAAACGCAAATAGAAAGGCATTTTGTCTAGGGGGGCTGATCCTCGTTTTGCATGATTAAGTTAAAGAGATTTGTTCTGGAATAAAGAGATCGATAGAGAATTTATAATAAAAATGTGATGCTCGTTGTACTTTTAGGAGTCGATATCTGATTGGTTCAGCTATCTAATTCTTATTTTTATGTGTTTTAGTAGGATAATAGATAATAACATACTACCTGGAGTACTATTATTATTATCCGCTATTCTGTTGGTGATATTTTTAAGAAATTATTCTGTGTGCGAGTTCATTTTTATTGTTAAAATTAGTAGGATCTTCGATCATATAATCGAAGAGTAGGATAGTATACTTATTAAACTATAGCCTTAATTTTGAAAGTAATCAGCCGTCAAATCAAATTGTGACAATATTAGATTTGGCAGTATGGCTTAGTACCTTCGCCTGTCCGAAATTGACAACAACAAATTGTGACATTGACATTAGTGACAACATTTTATTCATGAAAAGCTTTGTACAACCGGTTAATTAAAACTGATATTAATTTATTCAATTATGGAATGTGTGCAAATAAAAACCCAAGACTACGTGAATGTCCATATCACTAAGTCTGATAGTGAAGATGCTGCTCCAGTGGAGCGCAGGTTCAAGAAGAATATCACAATTTTGGAATTTAAGGTGATTCATAGTTGCACCTGTTTTTACAATAACAAGTTTGATATCGTTGTCCTATTTTAAATAGGTAGTATCTCAGTTTTTACGTCTTTTGATTTGAGTAAATTTACAGATTTATTCTTACAGCTTGTAAGAAAACGAGCTTGATAATAAAATAAAGCATATTTTCTAATTTGTTATAGAAATATGTTAATTTATATAGATAATAATATAGAATGAACTTTTTTATAATGCCTATTTCACTTATTCACCACCATTAATGAATGATGAAATACTTTTAAATTATTGAAACCTTCAGAAATTGTTTAAGTCATGCATGTTAAAAATACTTGCTTTCAAGTAAGGTTAATTAACACTGAGAATTATTTAAATTAAATACTAGCGAATGATTAGTTACTGTAAAGTCACAATAACAAGTCTGTGCTTCGAGATGATAGGTATATCAAGTTCTTCATTTCCATTTTTTTTAGTTCAAACTTAATTAGTAATGATACAGAACCTTGTACTTCGGCCAGCTTTATCTAATACAAACTACGTTTCTTCTAAAAATGAAATACAGTAAGGCCTTGTTCATCCGGAGAGGCAAAAACAAGTCCCTTTTCGGATTATTGAGGCGTCCGGATTATAGTATGCCATATTTAATGTTAATAAAACACATGTTTAACCTTAGTTTTAGATTAAAGACAAAATATACATGTTCAATTACAAATGTGTAATTTTAATACTAAGTTAAAACATTATTTGCTTCTTTTGAAAAAGCCTGTAATACTCGTCTGTTAATAATTTTTGCACTTCATTTCGAAAGCCCGGTCTCTAAGTTGACAGAGAAACATAACTTTGTGGCTATCAAATTCGTTACCTTCAGCCCATTTTAAAGCAGTGTTTAATGCTCCTACTGCCTCTGAATTACCAACTTTTGTGAAGGCGAGAACTTCAACACTATTATCCTCATCTTGCTCATAGTCCTACTACTACTAGCCCCTACACCCAGCCTCCCCTGCAAATCCCACTACCCAGTTGGATTACAGCAATTACCAAACAAGTGGGAGTCCGGATGGCTCAGCTTTTGATTAGCAATCTACGAATTTCAATTTCAAATGCGTACCATTCGAACGACGGATATTACATCTCGGAAACTTATAGTTTCGTTATAATAATTGATTGAAAATCGAAAAATTTCCTTCAATGTATTGTTATGTGCTGTGTTAATGCCTTGTAGTGTATTTTTGTGTAGTATCCTCATATTTTTACAGTATTATTTAAAGTAGAAAGAATAAATTATTTTTAATTACTAGAGAGAAAAAAAAAATAGTCGCGAGAGATCTTTTTTAGAAAATCTTCAAATTATTGTTGGAAACAAAACGCAATTCTGTGATGGTGGCTATTTTGTGACGGCCAACTGTCATTGTCAAGTCAAACGTCCGTCAGTCGTCTTATAGCCACGCAGTTGAGAGTATTGTATTGTACTCCTGTTGTTGTTATTTGTATGACTACCATGGCGTCCCCGAAGTCCCAGACCTCGCTTTCCGCGTCATCATTGCCAGAAGAGTTGTGTGTAGTGCAAGTGTTTGACTCTAGTGAGCACCTTATGTCGAACTCCTCCTCTGTGTGTGAACAAGTGATGGACTCAAATGAGCCTCTTGTTTCTGAAGCTGTACGGCGAGAAACCAGTCACTGGAGAGAATTAACTTTGTCATCAGTAACAATTTCTGATTGGTTTAATTACTGTAGAGAGTCAGTAATTGTTTATCAATTGGAACATAAAGATGAACAGGAAAAAATTGGTGGCCCTGGAAAAATTATGCAAATTGATGAGTCCAAATTTGGGAAACGCAAATATAACAGAGGAAGAAATATAGAAGGGCATTGGGTTTTGGGCCTCATAGAAGACGGAAGTGATGATCTCCGTCTTGAAGTTTGCCCTAATAATGAAAGCAGTTCAGAAATTTTAATAGACTTAATTAAAAAGCATGTTCGGGTAGGCACCACAATACATACAGATTTTTGGAAAGCATATGATTGCCTTCATGAACATGGCTACATTCATAAAAAAAGTAAACCATCACTATGGTCACTACCCCGTCAACAAATTTGTAGCACCAGAGAGGGTCCATACACAACGGATCGAAAGTCATTGGTGTGTGATGAAGAGGCTATTTTGGAAAGGTAAACTACAGAGAAAATTTTATGGAGTGGCTAATTGAAACAATGTGGAAGAGAAATAATAAAATAAAACATTTAGACAATTTTGAAGAACTATTACAATGTATTTTATATGTTTATAAATAAATAAATAAGAAAATGTTTGTTATTATTTCAGTGACCTAATTAAAATCGCATGCCTGAATAGGTACAGATAATAAGAGCTAATATGGTTAATTTACAATTTAAAGTATGGCATTATTCATACATTTTGAGGTTAGATTTAGTAAATTTTCAAAAATGAATATCTCAGCAACTATCAATTTCCGAGAGGGGAGGTTAGTACGGGGGGTATTTCCCCTCCCCCCTACCCCCCAAAATCGTGGGTTGCTAATCGATAGCCCTTCCTCGTGGGCGCGTGGCGGGGTGCGCTCTCGCGATTCTCCTGCCACGATGCCCATGGGCCGGCTCGACCTGTTGATGGTATAGTAGTCGAGCCACCGCCAAAGGGGGGGGGGGGGTTGTCCGAGAACACTAGGATACCCCCCAGGTAGTGAGGCACTGAACTGCGTACAATGTAGCCGTGTACGCTGCCTTTTCGCAGGGTCATTAGGCAGGCGCTTGTTTGCCTTCCCCTGCCAACTACCTATTTATTTATTTTATTTATTGCAAAAGATTCACCAACAACATAACATTGCACATTAGCAGTAGTAGACATTACGAAACTTAAATGTTATATCTTTACAGGTAAATACAGCTTTCATATAATACATTTAGAGATGAAACTACATTAATTAATAAATTAGGTTATCAAATAATAGCTTATAAGTACCAATAGACACTAAATATAATGTTTAACAGCATTGTTTTTCCACACACAGTCGTTCAAACGCGGGCTTAGGCAGATGAAAGATATCAATACTGCAGTCATCCAATTCATTATATGTATGCATACAACGGTATAGAGGGGAACACTTACCAAGATTTGATTTACAGCGAGGCAGTCTGAAGCTGTTAGATATTGGATGCCTAGGGACATGATAGGGTACAAATACGTTAACCCGTTGAAGAAGATCAGGACATTTCAATTTACCATGTACAATTTTATGTAAAGTTAATAAGTCTAAAAGTTTACGCCTACTTTTTAAGGGAGTTAACTTAAAATGTGAAAGGCGCGTAGCATAATCAGAGCCACGTGGACAATCTCGACTCGATACCTACGGCAGAATAGTAAAAATAGTTTTATCGCCATTGCTATGGTCCCTTGTCATAGATGAACTTTTAGTAAAAACTTCAGAAATGAATCTTAACGTACAGAGCTATGCAGATGACGTAGTGACCTGTGTCATAGGCCCTTGTCAAAGCACTGTAACCTCAATTTTACAGAAAACCGTAAACACAATTGTTAACTGGTGTTCAGAAAATCAACTGACTGTAAATCCTACGAAAACTATTGTAGTCCCTTTTACTAGGAAGAGAAGGCTGGATAAGCTCTCACCACTGACTATAAAAGGAACAACAATACCATTTTCAACAGAGGTCAAGTACTTGGGCGTAATCATCGACAAGAGACTGACCTGGGAGTCACACCTTAAGAACACCATACAAAAGGCTAAAACTGCCTTAGGTACCTATATGTCAACGGTTTGTAGGGACGATGGGGACTAAACCCAAAAATGACCTTATGGCTTTACACTACCATTGTCAGGCCGTCAATAACTTACGCCTGTACGAAATGGGGCTCGAAGGCACAGCAAGTTACGGCTATAAAAAAGCTATCAGGCCTGCAGCGCACTGCATGCCTGATGGCTACAGGAGCCGTTAGATCAACACCAGCCATAGCCCTTAATGCAATCTTCAGCCTCCCACCTCTAAACCTCTTTCACCACCTCTATCACTCTTCTATGACCTCCTGGGACAACGACGACGCCGGCGACAGCAGAACTGGGGACGGTGGTCGATCCTCCTTTGCGGCGGCAAGTTGTGCCACCCTATTCGGGATAAAAGGTCCCCTAACCGGAGGAGGGTTGCAATTAACCCCCGCATCTTATGGTTGATGGGATGCTTCGCATCTGTACAGACGGCACACCTATGTGCCGCTTCACAAACGACCGCCTTGTGCCCCACCTCGCCGCAGCGGAAACATAGTCTGCTGCGGTCTTTTGCGGAGGGGCATTTCAGAGGGGATGGCCCAGGTCCATACACCTAAAACACCGCAGTAAAACTACATATATTATAAGTAAACTAATTAGCAATGTATAAATAAAATTGCGATTCTAAATAAATATAACATTGCGCCATAGAATCGATAAACTTATTCTCCAAAATTTAAAAATAATCAGGAGCCTTCTGGCATATCGTAGAAGCGATTTGAGTACCTCGAACTTTACACATGAGCTTACAACCACATTTTATTTACTGAAAAGAACATGAACAAAATTTATTAATACATTCAATTCAAAGTTTATCAGTATTAAGTTATAAATTCATTATATTTTCAGACCAAATTGGAACTTGTTACCGGAGGATCGGCAGTCACAATGAAATTGAAAATTTACGATAGCAAAAACAATTTTATTTGTGATATAGACAATGACACAGCACTTCTTGGCTCATATCCCATAGACGATGGCACGAGGATACACGTTATTGATAATTTCACGCTGATTAATGACTTCAGTAGTGCAGAGAGTGCCGACAGGTTTGTTGTATAGTATAATATAGTGAGTCATATACAGTGGAACCTCTATCTATCGTTCCTCGAATAATCGTTTTCCCGTATGTACCGTTATTTCTTGCAGGTCCCAATTTTTTCATACAAAACACTAAAAAATAGATCGCATCAATCGTTTACCTATGCATCATTTTACCGCATTTATCGTTTAAATTACAGTCAAGGCAAGTTTGTTAAACCTTCAATTATAGTTTTTTATTGTATTTTCCAAATTATTATTCACTAAGCAAATGTTTAGAGGAAGGTATGTATTTTTGCTACTTATAAAATACAAATGGTAGTTATAAGTTAGTTTACTGTAATTCATTTTTTATGTATCCAAAAAAATATTTATTTTAAGCATATAGGCAGTAATTTATATTTGTGAATATTGATGAGTTTCCAGTACAGGCTGTAGTGAGTTTTATCCATTAATGGATTATCCATTAATTGACAGCTTAAGTGGTGGTGTGGCACGACCTAAAAAGATACACATATCAATGCCACTTTCTGATAAGACTTGCTTTTCATGGTTAAAATTAGTATTTTGATAGTTTTCAATATTTCTTTATGAAGTGGTGTTTGTTTGTTTGCTTGCTTTATTGAAAAATAGCAACAGGACGTAATCCCATGGAGCTTGATGCATTGGGCTGAGGTTTTTACAAATAATCCATTAAAATTTTGATAGGAGAATCTCGTATATAACAAGCATTATTTTTTTTATAGGTAATTTTTCCTATTTCCCAACATTGTAATTAGTGTTCGCATTGCTGTGTTCCAGAGTGAACGGCAGTTTGTACCACACGTTTTTAAATGAATAAGATGTAATTCTAAACTTTATAAATCTGGTTCTTACACTGTTTCATTAAAGCGAGAGAGCACTGCAACTGTAATCTTTGTTTACACATAGCTCAAAGTATAAAAGAAAAAAAAATATTTAAAGGTTTCGATTATCTGAAGAGGAATATGAGAAGAAAGGAGACACTTTACGTTCATTTCTGCAACGTAACAGACTTGGCAAGTACAATGAAGAGGAGATGAATAAACTAAAAGAGCAACAACAGAAAGAACTCGAGGAAGAAGCGAAGTAAGTTACTTTATTTATTATTTTAGAGGAAGTTATGGATGGTACTAAGAATGGAGGAGAGTATGAGGTTAAGATAAGGCAGGCCGTGTGCCGCGCGCTACAAAGATAGTTGCGCAGGCTGGCAGAGGCGGCGGTGGTGGGCGCGCGGTGCGAGGTGCGCGTGCCGCGGCAGGTCGCGCGCCGCGCCGCCGTGCGCTACAACGGGCCGCTGGCCGGCGCCAAGGGCCTGTGGATCGGCGTGCAGTACGACGAGCCGCTGGGCAAAAATGATGGATCGTGAGTGCTTCTACTTTATTTTTATCTGAAAATCACAATCAGAACCACGACCAAACTAAATCTAAACTAAACAATCTAATAACCCAGAAAACCCCAAGAAACTAAAAACCAAAACCAATAAACACCACACAACTAAAAAATCAAGAAACACAACTAAAAAATCAAGAAACCAAATTCCAAAATCAAGAAACCAAATTCCAAAACACCAAATAACAAAAATTACAAAAAAACAAAAAACAAGAAAATCAACATTTAACATAGGCCTTTACAGACACTTATTGACACGCACCGAACGCGGACACGTACAAAGAAAAAGTTACTTTACACCTGGAGGCCTATTTTTGAATTACGAATGCGACTTCGAAATCATGGATGTGACTAATAATCACCGATTTTCAATAATACTTATTTTTCAATATCACTTATGTGACTACTACCTTAGTCACGGATGTGATTTCATTACGTGCCCTCACTCACTCGTAATCAAGTCATACTTGTGGAAATGTTATCTGTGTTTTGTTTGGAGAACATATTGACAAGAGTCTGAAGTCGATTTTTAGCCTAAACCGGCAATAACCGTCAGCGACTACATTCATATATATATATTATATATTATATATATATATATATATATATATATATACTAGCTGGCCCCAACAGACGTTGTCCTGTCAAATGTCTCAAATGTCACGTTGTCTCACGTTGTCTCAATGTTTTTAAATAAATAATTTAGCTGAAAAACATATCTATATGACCGTATTGTGAATCTAAACCATTCTCAAGCCCCTGGAATACACACAAAAAATTTCATCAAAATTGGTCCAGTCGTTTTAGGAGGAGTTCAGTCACATACACACGCACACAAGAAATATATATATTAAGATATATATATATATATCTAATATATATAAATCTCATGTCACAATGTTTGTGCTCAATGAACTCCTAAACTACTTAACCGATTATAATAAAATTCGCACACCATGTGCAGTTCGATCCAACTTGAGAGATAGGATAGTTTAAATCTCAAATTATCATCATCATCATCATCATCATCATCAATTTTAAAAATTCTTTCACCAATAGAAAGCCACATTATTGCGGAGTGTCATCATCATCATCATCATCAGCGGACGGCGCGCGATGGCTTCGGGTTTAATTCAGTTCGCTTTCGTGCTCGCTTCGGGGATTATTAATATTATGCCCAACGAAGTGGGCGCGGGTCAGCTAGTATATATATATAGCTAGTTAAGCCGGCAATAACCGGCAGCGGCTACATTCTGCGTGGAACCGAACTCTTACATTTATGTGTGTACTTTATCTATGTTGGCAGCGCTGCGATCGACTTTCAAAAATTGGATGTTTAGGAATCCGTGACCTCAAAGTCACCGCCGACTATTTAGTCAGCACAGCAGTGATTTCGAAATCGCATTCGTAATTCAAAAATAGGTCTCCTGGTCGGAAATTGAGAGAGCCTTTTGGAGAAAGCTTAATATTATATATGTATACAACACTTGGAGGTTAACACTAAAAATATAAAATAAAAAAAAATCCTTTTTGAGATATCATTGATAATACATAATTTAAAAAAAATTAGTCTTGCTGAGCTTTTCGTGGTAATGTGATGGGTCATGTTTTATTTAATCAAACACTTTGGTATTTTATGATCCAAAGATCAAAATTAATTTATCTTAATCATTTTCAAAATGGTTAACATTGTTAATAGTAATGTAAACGTTAATTTTATTGTTTGATAAACTACTTGTTTATTTATTTCATTTATTGAAAGACCTACACCAACTTTCAATTTATGCTATATGTAAATATGCTATTTCAAAAGAAGTAATAAAAATTAAATTCTGTATGATAAAACAACAAAGTAAAAATGTTGTTCTTTCTTGTTTTAACTTGACAAACAGTACTAAATATAACTTTAACACTAAGATATCAGAAATGTAAAGTTCTAAGGTTAATTGATTGAAAATTACACAAATTTAGGATTCAGTATATAAAATTAGAAATTCAATTAATGATTATGTCAATAATGTTGATTATGATTACTTTTTGAATTATTGTTAATGTAATCTGATTTAAATTAAATGATTGACTTAAAAGTTAATTGATAAATGCCAACACTGGTTCCGACTGTAGTTCCGACTGTAGTATACTGTAGTATAACCTAGGTATTTTTGAAGTTGAAAATGAATAGATTTTTATTGAATAGACTCGTTCCAGCCTTGTCTGAGTTTGCTATCAGACGAGATGAGATCAAGTGCCTATTTAAACATATTAAAAAGAAATAAAAAAAAACAACAGCAAAGTTATTTCCCACTATACCATATGGCAAAGGCATCTCGGAACGAGTGTTATAATGGATTGACATGGTATGTTAATAAAATAGTATGTGAACATCGAAATAGGAATACAAATAACTTCATACTGAAGTTGTTCTGCTTAGAAGCTACTGATGCCGACTTTTTTGGAATTTAAAATATGAGTGTAATTATCATTTCAGAGTAAACGGCAAACGATACTTCACCTGCCCACCCAAATACGGTGGATTTGTCAAACCGGTGTACGTGACAGTGGGAGACTTCCCCGTTGAGGATTTTGACTTAGATGATGAGATTTGATTCTCCCTCCTTTCCGCCTATTAGTATTACTGGATGTAACTGATGGATCAATTGCCCTTTGCATCAATATGCAAAGGGCAATTAATCATACAACCATCCTATAATGAGGGATTTTCTGCAAGCAAATTACAAAGATATGTTATAATTGTGTTGACTTGTCAGAAAATAATATTTGTCATAAATAATGCTTACATAGCACATATTTTATTACTAAAGCGATAACTTTGTAATGTTTGTTGCGTTAACGAGTTGAATTTTGTATTTGTATCAAATATTAAAACTGTCTTTTAAGCATAGAATTATATAATCAAGGGTTATATTAAATATGAAGGCCAGTATGCCTTACTTATAAATGTACTATGAATCATATTTTATGATTTATCTGGTGGTTGGATAATGCATAGAATTGACAACATATCATTTTTGATTAGATACCAAAATTGAAATCATTACGAGATTTACAAATAATGTTGTTTGATTTTTTTTATCTATATATCGATTTGGGGTATTTTTTAAAAATGTTCGAGGAGTTCGGTTGCATACATTGGGTAGTCTTTTACCGATCTACACACATATGCACACACACAGCGCGTCTGAGAATGCGTTCCTTTTCAGCCAGCAACATTAATGATATTATTCCAAATTCATGAGCTAACACTGTAACAATAGCACTTACAGAGATATCGTTGTTGTTGTGAAAAGGAACGCGGCCTGAAGAGTCTGTTAAATATATTTTTTTTTTATGCATTGTAGGCATAAGTGATGATTACACAGTATTATACCGAACTCTACTTTTGTGAAATAACAAAGTTTCAAAAATATATTTGTATTGGTAAATCAAAATCTTAAACAAGAATAAAAAATACCGGTTTCGCTAATATCCAATTTTGTCCAATATAAAAAAGGGGAGATTAAATTATAGAAATATTGTAAATTTTTTTTATATGATTTATGTTCGCTGTTACCCGCTTTAGTGCGCATGGTGCTGTAGATTTGAGACACTTTATACATAATTGATTTTTAGAAGAATCTCAGCGTTACCCTTCGTACGTTAATATTATTTACTTATAAACGGGCTTGTAACTTTCACTAATAGGTCACACGGAAAATCCCTTGTTATTATTTGTGGCGATTTGCGGCATTTAATATTTTCACACGAAAATGAACGTCTAGTGTTGGAGTAATGTGATGTGTATAATTTTTTTTTGTAAATCGATTTTTTGTGAAGAGAGATTATTTGCTGATCATAGTAAACATTTACATTATATGCTAATTATTTATCTTTGTAGGTACATTTTACTTTTATTGTACAACATTACACAAAGTAGGACTTTTAAGTGTGACTTTAAAATTAAATATCAATATGTTTTTTTTCAAATAAAATAAATGAGGCGTAATAAACCAAAAGTATTTGCTGTCCTAATGTAAGAAAGTTCGATAATAATTCATTGATCTCTGGTTCCGAGCCTTATTGGCCAGGACGGTATAATGTTTGTTGCACTTTCATATTCGGCCGCAAAAAATTGAATCAGTGTGGTATTTATATAATTTCCATATAATATTGTTATTTCTGTCTCACAAATTAAGAGTATATTTTTAAATTAGAATTTTAAAGTACCTTTTAAATTAATTTAAAAAATAAAATGAAGCTATTTTTATATGACGGCGTATGGTATATTAATGAAGAAGAGCGTTTAATTGATTGTCTTATATATTTTCACTTTTATATATAGTCAAACAAGGACTGCCAATCTAATTGTACTCTGAAAACGTAAATTCGATATATTTTGTTGATGTCCTGCAACATTGTGTTCTAACTTACATAGTAATTTTAGAGCGACTGTACGTAAAGCGACGGCGATAAATGTATGTAACGTAGTAATCCGAAATCAAATTAAACAAAAATAAATAATAAAATTTATTCTTAAATTTTTGCTTGAGTACAGTTGAAAAGGGATAGTACTATGCAGCCCACATAGCGCCACCTCTTTCCAACTGTCAACACATTTGATGTATATGCGGTGGGCATAAGAACTTAATTATGGTAAAAAAAAATACTTGCACTTTTAAATTTACTTACAAATTATTTTGTGTAACATTCCTCACTGTTGTTAAATTTATTGAAATATGCTTTAGTTTTAAAAGGCTACATTTAATTTAATAAAATTAATTATGTGCATTTTTATTCGGTTGTTGTAATTGTCGCTATCTCCATTGTACACACCCTTTATGACTAGTACGAGTCGGCGTCAAAACGGGACAAGAGACAATAATTATTATTCTTATGACATTATAGTGAGATGGGATGATTATAAACTATAGTTATTTTTCTTCTCTGTAACCAATGTGTCCTGTTTGGCCTTGGTTAATGGTTTAAATAACCATAGATAAATTAAGCTAGAATAGATTTTATATTGAGATACAAGATTTTAACTTGGCGGGTCATGCTACTATCAGGCCGAACAACTCATCTCAAAACAATAATTAACTATATCAATTTTCACCAAATTCAGTTCAGTAGTTATGAAGCCTATAAATAAAAATAATTAAATCTTTCTTCTTTATAATATGGTATACACATTTTACTATTATATTGAGACATCTCTCGGAGACGACCACATAGACCATGATAAAAACAACATAAAAGTAAAATAGTTTAATTAATAATAAAAATAGTACGATTAATCCTAGAACTTCCTTCTCTTCAATATCTCCGGTCGCCAATTGATAGGATGAGTCTCTTCGGAGGCCGTGTCGTCCTCTTTGTATATTTTGATAGTCTTGTCGGCCTCTGTGGTGATGAGGCGAGAGCCTGATTGGTCGAAGATCATTGAGAATATTCCCGCTTCAGAGTCCATGGAGCCGGGTTGTACTGCCGACTGTGGACACGAGTTAAAATCTTTCATTCAAACATGCAAAGTGACAATACTGCGGTCCAAAATGTTCTTTCAGTGCTCTTGTATTCTGTTAATATGCAAGCATTTGATTAATCGTCTGTATCAATATCTTTAATATATATATATATAATGTATATATTTAAACGTCTTTATATAATTATCATTACATAGTATAGAGACGTCGCTTTCGTTGTCTGTTCTTAATCTTTTGAAGTACTCAATGGATTATAATGCGATAGAGATTGTTTCAAGCGGCAGGTTGGTAGTATTTATTATTAAATCTAAAAATTCACATGTAGACAGTAATTAAAAATAGCCATTTACCTGTAACCGCTGAAAATTGTACCCGGTGCGCCAGTCCCAAGCGAACAGAGACCCGTTGTCGCCGCCGCTCACCAACACGCCTTCCGAGTTCAACGCCATACAGTTTACTATTGCGTTGTGGCCGGACAAGTTCTGAATGAACTTCCCTTCAGGGCATTTCCACTGTTTGATATTGTCGGGTGACGCTGATGCGAAAGAGTACAGAGTGGGGTGCAAGACTATTGAGCGCACTGACTTCTTGTGGTTGGTGAGCGTGCACATCGATTTGCCAGCAGCCAGATCCCACAGGCGGATTGTGCTGTCATGAGAGCCGGTTATGATCTGTAACAAAATTAAATTAAGGTAAAAAAAAAATTCGTTAAAAACAAGCGTTTATTTAAATGCTGCCTATTAAAATGTTAAAACTAAGAAAATAAATACGAGTACTTAAATCTCGCGACAAGGTTTTTATATAAATTGTGTAAAATTTGAAATAAAGTTATAAGTTAACAGTAAACGTTTATTTTTATAAAAGCGCATTTAAATAAAAGCTTGAAAATTTTATTTTATACTTTTTAGTTTTTCTAGTTATTCTTGGCAAGTCCTTTCAATTGCTACCCATATTGTAGGAACGAAAAAAAACAAAATTTTCCGGCATTTTGGGTGTTTCGCCATATTGGTTTAAAGTGACGTCACATTATTTTTCTAGTTATTCTTGGCAAGCCCTTTTATTTGATACCTACCCATAATACGTAGTACATACGTAGGAGTGCATTAAAATAATTGGTCCACCATCTTGGGTAAGCCGCCATGTTGGATTTAGAATGACGACACACAGTTAATCAGGCATTGGCATCCAAACTAAACGTGTATACAAAATTTCAGTTCAATCGGTTGAGGACAAGTATCTTAAAATTGAGTTGTAAGATTCCACCTGAACATACATTGCAATTTAAAAAAAAAGCTTGTAAAATAAATATATCAGACATAATTGAAAAAGTTTTTATTCTAGTAAGTAAAATCTGTTGTTTAGTATGCCAGACAAAATTAACTGAAATGTCAAAGAAGAATCAACATTTGCTCTCTATGCTCAAGTCCAGTAAACCATAATATATGTTTTCGATGACAGGTTAGATTTGACAATCGACATTATGTAGTAAGGGAGCTGGTGGACTTGAACAGCCATGAACCAAACCAAACAAAAAATATTAGCATACCACAACCTATTAACTTAATGTTTGGCAGAGAAATTTATATGAGATAACTCCTAAGTTATTGTTACCACAATCAGTTTCTACAGTTCGAAATATAATTTAAGTAGTGATCTGTTAATTTCTTGAAATTAGTCAGCAAACAATGTCCATACACTTCGCTGGAACACTATAAATTTCGAAATCTGATCCTGAAGACGGACTGACTTTGCAGGGTTTTCTTAGTGATGGTTACACTGTTACACTTGGATATATCGATGGATTACAGAGGTACCATATAGACCAACTGGCACCTCTGGAGAGATGGACGGAATTAAAGGCTCATAGTCCACAAACACGAAGCCTAGCAGCAGGTTAAACTCTTCGATCTCTTCTGTATAACCTGCCGCAGTATACGAGTGTGAATGTGTTCTATAGTACTACTGCCTTTTTGGAATTCGGTTTCTTTGGGAGGTATCGTTTAAGCAGCGCGCAAGATGATCTGTAATGATTTTTGAAAACATCTTTGAAAACATTGTGGTTGTGTTGATGTATGACTCCAAATATAATTAACATATAACAATAATCAGAAGGATTACAGGAATTTAGCACAGATAACAAGTGTTCACAATAAAGCACAGCACAGTATAGACGTATAATCACAATAGATATTAATACAATTACATATGATAAAAAAAATGATTCGTTAACAATTTATCGTAATGATATGCGGAGCGCCGAGACATACGGCCTTGGGTATTGCATAAGATCTAGACTGGCCAGGTAAACACGAGCGGGCCGCGCGCGCGTCTTGTGTTGCGAAACCTGTGCCAGTAGAAGCGGTTACTTTAGTTTAGCTGGGCTCTACCGCACTTAGCCTCATGATTGGGCCATTGTGCGCATAGGAGAAGGCTCCTGCGTCTGCCTCCTTCCTACTCCATCCATCCCAGTTCCTCCCAGAACGCCAGCATCCTCCGTGGGCTGCTGCATGCTTCTGGCAGGGACGCCGGGGAATGGAGAAGTTTCTCCCGTTGGTCGGCCACACTTGCACATTCCATAAGAACATGCTGTGGCGTTTCCTCAGCCTCCATGCACCCTCTGCACAAGGGGCTGTCTGTTATACCAATTGTGTACAGGTGTTTGTTTAAAAGGCAATGTCCAGTTATGGTAGCTATGACCTTTCGGATTTTGTCTCTCTTTAGTTTGTTAAGGGAACGGGCAAGCTTCTTGGAAGGTACCCGGACTGCTTCCTTCGTTCGCTTGCACCCCTCCTTGGCTATCCATTCTTTTAGGTGTAGTTCCTCTGTTCTCTTGCGCAGCCAGGTTTTAACTTCTGCCTGTGGAATGGGCATTAGGGGTTCTGGTCCATACACTTTCGTGTTGGTGCCCCTTTTTGCCAACTCATCTGCCGCGTCGTTTCCGAGTGAGTCACTGTGTCCTTTTATCCACTGCAGGGTTACCCGGTTTGTGTCTGCAATGGCTTGGAGCGTGTTATTGCACTCCAGTATAAGGACAGAGTTGATAGTATTGTTTTGGAGGACCTGTAAGGCCGATGGGCTATCCGCCAAGATTATCTTTATGTTGGAGTTTGTAAGACCTCTGGCCGCAATCGCCTGTGCCGCTCGGGTGATGCCAATGCATTCTGCTTGGAAGATCGAATTTCGTTTATCTAAGGTTATGGATAATTTGATGTTTAGGTCATTTGAAAAGACGCCGGCCCCGGTTCCAGAGGTGGTCTTGGAGCCGTTGGTGTATATCCTAACTTCTTGGATGTTAGAGTAGTCTTTCCATTCTGCTGTTAGTTGGATATGGTATTTCCTGTCAAAAATATGTTGACATGGTATTCTATCAATGGGTGCATCTAGAAGAGGAGTGTCCTTCGTGCTCCAGTCTAGGATTATCGTATGTGTTTTTCCTATATTGTTTTTCCTCCTCTTGTATTACTAGGTCTAAGGGCCTTAGTTGCAAGAGGTATTCCAGAGAGTCTGATGGTGTGGTCTTCATACATCCAGTAGTGGATATGGTTGCTAAGCGTTGTAGTGTTTGTAGTTTCGCTTTTGCTGTGATCAGTTGTGTTCTGGGCCACCATACCAATGATCCATAAGTTATAGAGGGTCTTATTACTGCGGTGTATAACCAAAGTGTGATTTTTGGGTTAAGGCCCCATTTCTTGCCAACGAGTCTCCTAGATTGGTTAAACGCCAGGCATGCCGTCTTTGTTTTTGTTTCCACATGGCTCGCCCAGTTTAGTTAGCCCCGGCCCGCCAGTAGAAGCGGTATCCAGAAATCTGTTTCCCTAACTGCGGTATTAATAAGTGAGCGCGCCGTAGCATTTGATAATTTATTCAGATAGCTATAAATGTTTATTTATTTTTAAATGTATATTTTATGTATATAAATAAGTATTTGATTTTTGATTATTTAGTTTTATGTAAGGTTTGTTATTGTTAGTTTTATGTTGAAATTATTATTATGTAAGTTACCTACAACTGTCTTCGAAATGTACCTTAGACAACATTACAACTAATGAGTCCATACTAATAAAAATTCAAGATTAACATGTGTCTCATAATCCGAAAACAGCTCTCATGCTTCATCGGAAACATTATACAGTGTTGGAAGAATTTTATTCAAAAGTCTCCAAGGCAGCATTCGATAATGTCGTAGATGGGGCATCTACGAAATTATCCAGAGGCGTACCGCTACCGCCGTATCAATGATACGGGGCCCCCGAGCTACAAAGGCCCCTAACGTGTGTAAACAAAAATTTGTGAAATGTTATCCCCAATGTCACTTAATCTCGTGTTTCCCGATGAAAAACATATAAAAAAACTGTCATACGTTATACTATAGAGTTTTTACTGCAGATATGACAAATGTCAAAAAGCAATCTCTTTTTTTCCCGGGTTAAGCACTGGGAATCCAAGTGTGTTTAACATGCTAAGCCTCTTCAATGTTAAATGCCGTATACAAACTATAGATTTTTCACATACTATGGAACATTACACTATTTATGGGCTTTTACACTAAACGCATTTTATGTGTTATTATTATACGTTTGTAAAATCTTGGGATTTGCAGGGAGCGTGCGCCCAAAAGTGAGCAACTTCCTCATCGATTATTGCGGGATTTTCCCGTTTAAGTCAAACCGCGAAAACTTTATCCTTCATTTGGGCCCCCCCAACTAATTTTGATACAGGGCCCCTCCAAAGCACGCTACGCCACTGAAATTATCGAATGCTGTGAGAAAGAGGTAGCATGCCCCAATAGAAAACTTTTATATGTGGTCGCAAGCCTCGGCATTTAGGAGACGAGAAAATAGGAACTCACCTGCGGCACTGCAGCCTGGCACACCACGGACGCCACTGTGTTAGTGTGTCCTGACAGAGTGTGTACGTTTGCCTTAGTCCGCACGTCCCAAACTCGGGCCGTTGCATCTCGACCCGCGGTCACTAGCACGTCGATTGTGGGGTGAAGAGATAGTGAATATACTGCAGATAAATGGCCATGGTAGTGGCGGATCACCTGAAAAAGGATTAAATTTTGATTAAAGGATAAATTAATGAATTAGTGTTATTTTTCCCCTGAGACATAATTAATGCAATTTAAAGTGTGCAGTCCATAATTTATTGTCAATACACATTTGGGGTATATTTGTTGCATACATATTAACCATTATAAGCAAATAACTAGTGCTCGGAATAGGTAGTTTAATTTTATGTACTTGCAGAAAGAAAGTCAATGTAAGCGTAACATGGATAAACCTAAAATCAGCGTGATTTCCGGGACCTTAAATAATCATAAAAATTACACTTATTGTTTTATAGGTTTATAAGAGTGAGTAGACGGAAAAAAATCATGTTCAGATATTACCAATGATCGGAGTAGGTAGAGCTATTTGGGTTCATTTACCGCAAACATTGATGTTAATATGGACATGGAAAGTTAACGACGCATTTTCCCGCTAGGGTGCTCTGAAGTCTGAATTAGAAAATCGTGATTTTCGGCAGAATCAGCAGATTTTTGGATGTTGTTCTCCTTGACGAGCTGATTCAGAACATTCAACTTTTAGAGAAGTTATCAACGCATTTTCCCGCTAGGGGGCTTTTTTGTGACCATTACATTTTTTGCTCAGTTCGACCAGGAGAACATATCCAAAATTTAGACCTGGGTCCCGAAAACCACTTGGCCATTTAAACAGTATCATCTACTTTCTATGCCAAATTGCCGCACTTGTGTGACGCACAACACGTCTTTTCGAAACAAAAGAAAACAATAGCGGGTCGCCTCTGCTTAGTGAAACTTGTTTTTGTCTCTCTCTACAGCATTGAAATTGTCTATTGACAATAACTATAACTTAGGAATTCACTCTCTTCGGTTCGTAGAGTGCGCTCGCTTGCTTCCCGTTGTGTTTTGTGTGGTGAATCTTTTTTGACCCTGGCTTGTATACTGGATTCTGGAACCTGCTTAACACGACTGTTTTGGCTTATATTTACGGACTCCGAATTGGCCTTATTGGATTGAAGTTATTTTCCTTGGCGATCTGTTTGATAAGTTAATTTTAATGTTTATTTATTTTTAAACTAGAATTTTCCAATTAGAACGTATTATATTGCTAAAAATTCTTTATTATGTTACTTAAAAACTTTTTGTTATTCTGATAAAATCACGAGAAAGTAGCAACTATTTTAAATTACCTATGTAAATTGCTACTGAATAAACCTTGAAACACTTTTTTTTTAAATAGAACTTATATTGTTTTTAAGAAATTGCTAACGTATTGGAGATTTTTTTATGGTGATCTTTTTGTTACGTTTTTCGATTTACATTTTTTGCTAGATCCGTTTAAACTGGATTTTCCTAATGCGACTGTATTCTTTACTAGTTTTTTTTTTAATAAAGTCGTCAAAACAGTATAGATTTCAAATTTCCTATACAATTTCAACTTGTAAAATATGAAGACGTATCAAGACAATGTATATTTTTCTATCATATTTCTACTAGTATTTTTTTCTTATTATTCAGTGTGTTTGAACCATATCTTAATACTTACGGCAAAGGTAAAAATCTAATTGTTAAAACTTAAAAACAGATTTTTAATTTAGGTTGATGCTCAGGCATGGCTTTAAGCTCTATCAAGGCTGAAACAGTACACAAGTGGATATGCAACTATCCTGAGAATTTACGACCACACTAGCCGTACTATATACTGCAGCAAGTGTGAAAGCTATATGACAACGAAAAAATCCAACATTAAGAGACATATTGAAGGTGCAGTACATCAAGGAACATATAAACAGCGTCAAGGGGATTTTATTTTCAACTTCATCCAGTTCCTTATTCTATGCGATATTCCATGGTCGGAGTTAAAAAATCCTGCGTTCCAGCATTTTTTCCAAAAATATATGTGCGGTGTTTGTTGTTTACGAATAAGTTTGTAAGGATGAATTCTAATGCTCGTATGTTTAAACGAAAAAATTGTTAATACATAGTAACAGAAAAATAAGAATATATTCGAATAAATAAATTTCAATTTATTTCAATAACCCTAAAAGCATCCCTATTACATTATGTGTGTGTGTGTGGGGGGGATTTCCACTCCCTAAGACAGCGAATTTAAAAATAAACATATCGCACTAATAATACTATAGTGTATCAACTCAAAACGTCGTACTTGACACTACTATAAACACACGCAAAATTTGATTCCTCACGCGTGATCAAGACCGTCGTTCGATTAGTGCAAAAACAGAATAAGGATAAATTAAAAAACTTATGTGACAGTTATTCAATTTGCAACTATTACATGAAGTGAGTAATAAGTTTTTTGTTGATTCTGAAAAATGTTCGATTTTGAGTTGATACACTATTGTATTATTAGTGCGATATATTTACATTAACATTAAAGTACATAGTGTTGTTCCAATGGTGTAATTATTCGTCTTCGAATTGAAGATCTCCAACGTAATCATCGTCATGTTTATTATAAAATAATACTATGATTTTCTCTATATATTCTATGGCATTACTGGGTGTCAAGGAATTTCTTTTCATATTCATAATCCATTTATAAAGCGAAAAAGATCTTTCCACGTCAACAGAAGTCAAGGGAGCATATCTATAACAATTTTGTAAAGAATTAGCGTCCAAAGAATTTTCGATTTCTTTATTGACCTAATCAATCATAAAATCTAAGTCAGGATTTCGATCCATAATATTTTAAAGTTTTTTTTTATTATTGATTCATGCGAACTCCAGCCTATGACAACTCGTACGTCGTCAAAAATTTCAGGGTCTCCGAAACTAGTTTGGGGGTTGGCGTTGCTCGCTTCCGTAGGTCTTACTCTCGACACCCTACAAGTGGCCCCTGGGTTGTGCTAAACGAGCAACAACAATTTATGGTGGTAGAGCCTTGCTGTGATCCCGATTACAGCACGAATGGGCAGGCTCGACGGGTGTGAGAACCACTCTCTCACAGAAGACGGGCGTGAAACAGCAATGCTTGACATTGTTGTGTTTCGCCCACTGAGTGAGAGTCCCGGAGCCCACTACACACCCCTCCTTCCTTTTCACCAATCATGGCAGCGGAAGTAAATAGTTTTTTACCCCAGGGGGGTACCAACTCCTCCTTAGTTGGAGAATCCCCCCCTGAGCTATTTAGCTCAGGCTGCCCTGCGTATTCTGGGGAGGGCAACATTCCGCTTAAAAGAGGCAGGGGAAAAAGGCGGCGAACCATACCCCAATCCACGTGGATTTTTGCAACATCAGGGGTGTTAAGAAACTTCTTATAATTGACTTTTTGTGTGTTTTTTTATATGAGTTATCTTTGAAGCTTGTCATTATATTTAACTGTCATAAAATTACCAACAAAGACTCCAGACGTTTCCTTTCTACAATTTAATCCTAAATATATAAATAATCCTTACTATAATTGCAAGATAAGCAAGCCAAAAGTATTCATGGTGACCCCGAACGAAGAAAAAGCACAAGGAGTTTAAAAATACGTCAATTTAATATGGCTGAGATGGAAGTAAAAAAGTTAATAGTATTACGTGGAAGTCTAAAAGCAAAAATTACAAATTTAGATAAGTATTTGCACAAAATATCTAATACTGAAAATATTACTGAATTACAAATATTTAATTTAAAAGATCGCATAGATAATACGAATATATTAACTGAATTCGAAACAATACAAAATGAGTTAGACTCGCTAATTGAAAATATTGATGAAAATCAAACGCAACGTGAAAGTTTCGAAAATCTGTACTTTGAAACTTTGGCAAAAGCGAAGGCATTATATAGTAAATTTCACCAAATCCCGTCTCATGTTAGTGAATTTAGTACTCATACTGCTACTCAACCAGCCGCTCAATCTTTAGGTCAGATAAAATTGCCCGAAATAACATTACCAAATTTTGATGGCAATGTAAATACTTGGCTTGAATTTAGAGATACCTTTAAAGCTTTAATTCATGACAACCACAGCTTGACCCAAATTCAAAAATTTCATTACCTAAGGCAATCATTATTTGGTAATGCTAAAGAAACTGTTGAATCTATTCAGTTTTCGGCGGAACATTACTTAATTGCATGGGACACCCTTTGTGACCGATACAACAATCCAAAAATAATCATTCAAAATCATTTAAAGTCTTTATGTAATTTTTCAAATGTGAAAAGTACTTACTAGTCAGAGCTTACGGCTTTTTAATGACAATATTTCAAAAAATCTACGTGCACTCAAATTACAAAAAATACCGGTCGATAAATGGGATATTATAATAATATACTTAAAATATACTTAATGTTACCTAAATTGGACAAAAATTACAAATAAAATGGGAAGAAAAAAGAAATAACGATTTACCTAATTTACAGGATTTTCGGACATTTATTTCCCAACAAGCTAATCTCTTAGAAAATATTCAAACTCAAGAATCATCATCACCTACAAACGAGATACGTAAGGAATCTAAGATAGATTTGAATATGTCAAAAGGTACGTCTCCCATAACCTTACCTACCTGTATTATATGCAAAGGTAAGCATTACTTGAATCAATGTAATAACTTTCTGAATTTAAATACCAACGACAGATTTAATATTGTAAAGGAAAGTAAATTATGTACTAATTGTCTTAAGCCTAATCATGCCGCTTCCACGTGCCGTGCTAGTTTTTGTCGAATGTGCCATAAAAGACATCATTCCTTATTGCATTTCGATCGACCAACTACTTTACAATCTCACGTGGCGACTACATCTGACAATTCTCACCACGATTCACTTGAAAATAGTACATTGCAATCGAAGATCGGTATTAGCTCGCAAAAGAGTGACACAGAAACACCAGCAACAGAACAAATACAGTCAGTAAGCCATCTTAATATAAATAATACTATATCATGTTATACTACTGTAATATTAGAAAATAAGACTTCGAAGTTAATGTTTTTTTGTTGCTGGGAGTGTTAAGAAACTTCTTATAATTGACTTTTTGTGTGTTTTTATATGAGTTATCTTTGAAGCTTGTCATTATATTTAACTGTCATAAAATTACCAACAAAGACTCCAGACGTTTCCTTTCTACAATTTAATCCTAAATATATAAATAATCCTTACTATAATTGCAAGATAAGCAAGCCAAAAGTATTCACAGGGGTAACCCAACCCCTCGACATCGCATATCTGCGCTACCCCGGCTACACCCTGGAACATTCATTCGTCCCGCGAGCCGGTGTATGTGCTTATGTCAGGGAAGATATGTGTGTCCGTCGGCTCAAAAACTTTGAAGCCAGGGATCTGTCCACCTTATGGCTCCGCGTAGAATGCGACGACCACCCGCGCATTTACGCGTGCGTGTACAGATCTCACAGCGGTAACGCCGAATCGGACCGACTCATAGAGTGCTGCCAAACTGCGATCGATTCCCTACTCGAACAGACTCCCTCAGCCGAAGTCGTGTTGTTGGGTGACTTCAATGCCCATCACACCGAGTGGCTCAAGTCTCGTAACACAGACTACATGGGAAAATCTGTTCATGACTTTGCTTTGGCTTACGGTCTGTCTCAATTAGTCGCCTCGCCCACGCGAATTCCAGACATAGACGACCATACGCCCTCTTTACTGGATCTTATGCTGACTTCACACCCGGACGGTTACATAGTCTCTGTTGATGCACCTCTTGGCTCCTCGGACCATTGCCTAATCCATAGCGCTGTGCCTCTCAACAAGTCTATGAGCTACCAGCCAGTGGCTACCCGTCGGGTCTGGCATTACAAGTCAGCAGATTGGGATGGAATGCGGTGCTTCTTTGCATCCTACCCATGGCAGCGAATTTGCTTCTCGCGGGAGGATACGGACGATGCTGCCGAATCTGTCGCCGATGTGATTCTTCAGGGAATGGAACTTTTTATTCCAAACTCTGTGATTCCCATCGGCGGTAGGTCTCAACCCTGGTTTGGTCATTCCTGCAAGGCGGCAGCTCGTCGAAAACAGGAGTGTTATCGAACCTGGGCGGGAATCGCGGCGTCTGACGATCCAAACGCCAAATTCCATAAAAAGAAGTACAACTTCGCTGCAAAATCTTTCAAGAGGAGCATCGCCAAGGCAAAGTCATCGTTTATAGGGCGAATTGGCGAGAGACTAGTGCGCCTACCGTCTGGTACACGTTCATTCTGGTCTCTTGCCAAAGCCGACTAGGGAACTTCGGTCGCTCATCAATTCCACCCTTGCACAAAAATAATGACTCTCTGGCCCACACTGCAAAGGAAAAAGCCGAACTTCTTGGTAATCTTTTTACATCGAATTCAACACTGGATGACATGGGAACATCACCACCTACTCTACCGCCTTGTGCGAGTTAAATGCCTGATGTCCGGTTCATTCAAAGTTCCGTTCGGAAGGGACTGTTTTCCCTTGACATCCATAAGTCGAGTGGGCCGGACGGCATTCCACCAATCGTGCTAAGGTTTGCTCCTGAGTTGGCACCGGTACTCACGCGCCATTTTCGGCTCTCCTACACCACTGGCGTCGTCCCGAAGTCCTGGAAGACAGCCCTAGTACACCCGATCCCTAAAAAAGGTGAACGCTCCGACCCGTCCAATTATAGGCCAATAGCTATCACCTCTATCCTCTCTAAAGTAATGGAATCCATCACAAACCGCCAGCTCCTAGCCTCCTAGCGCACCTGGGGGAAAACCAGCTGATCAGTGACCGACAATATGGTTTCCGTAGTAGGCGATCGGCTAGTACCTTTTAGTGTACCTTACGCATCGTTGGGCGGAGGCTGTGGAGAGGAAGGGGGAAGCTCTTGCGGTCGGTCTGGACATAACGAAAGTCTTCGATCGAGTGTGGCATAGGGCTCTACTTAGCAAACTTCAGAGTACGGACTATCTAGGAAATTATGCACTTGAGTTTTCTTTTCTGGTGTAGCATTAGAGTCGTAGTTGATGGCTCATGCTCGGAACTCCAGCCCGTGAACGCTGGTGTCCCGCAGGGATGCGTGCTGTCTCCCACTTTGTTTCTTCTGCATATCAATGATTTACTGCATAATTGCGGTGTTCATTGCTATGCAGACGATAGCACTGGAGACGCACTATATCGCGGAAGTGCAAATATTCCACATCAGAACGTCATTGAGAACCGAAACAAGCTTATATCTGATATCGATGACATACTCAGCCATGTCTCGAATTGGGGCCGACTAAATCTAGTCCAGTTTAACGCCTCTAAGACACAAGTTTGCGCGTTTACCGCTAAGAAATCTCCTTTTGTCGCAACCATAAACTTTTAAGGCGCTTCCCTTGATGCCGGGTCAACCATCGGAATCCTGGACGTTGACATAACGAGCGATGTTCAGTTTCGCTGTCATCTGGAAGGCAAGGCTAAATTAGCCTCAAAAAAGCTGGGAGTGCTAAGCAGGGCGAGACAGTATTTCACGCCGACCCACCGCCTACAACTTTACAAGGCACAGGTCAGGCCACATATGGAATACTGCTCTCACCTCTGGGCCGGAGCTCCTCAGTACCAGCTCCTTCCATTTGACCGTATCCAGCGAAGAGCGGTTCGAATTGTCGACGACCCGGTGCTCTGTGGTCGTATGGACTCATTGGCGCTGCGGAGAGATGTCGCGTCTCTTTGTGTTCTCTACCGCATATACCATGGGGAGTGCTCTGACGAGTTGTTTGGGATACTGCCGCCGACCGATTTCCTGTATCGTGCGTCACGGAGGGGACTTGCTTTCCATCCCCACCATCTTAATGGTTGGCTGTCCTCCACAGTGCGGTTTTCGCGTACGTTTTTCCCGCGAACGACAAAGTTATGGAACCAACTTTCGGCCGCGGTATTTCCGAACAGTTACGACATGGGAAGCTTCAAAAAAAGAGCATATACATTCGTGAAAGGCCGGCAACGCGCTGATGATACCTCTGGTGTTGGTTGTGCTATGGGCGGCGGTGATCACTTACCATCAGGTGACCCGTTGGCTCGTGTGCTTGCTCTAATATAAAAAAAAAATGGTCAGATAAATCAGACAAAGTCAGATTTTTGGGCATTGGTCAGTTAAAGTCAGGTTTTTTGGAAAATTGACCGTTTGGCAGATTTTTTGACGAAATGGTTTTTTTATGAATCATTGACTAGCTGTCGTTTTCTTTTAGTGTGAACATAATGCACGCCCAAGTGCGCACATTGTTTTGATCATTAGGTGCCCAGTGATGGTTTGAGGGCAACCGTCTGGGATGCTCTATTATGATGTAGGCATAACCACCATAATATTGATGCATCATAATATTGTGAAGGGATCTATTTTTCTTTCAATCTTGTTGATTTTGATAAAAATGGACTCCTTTAATTCTGTGCATGGCTTTTACAAGTTTTCCTAGTTCAATCTGATAATAGGCTATTTGACAATGCGAAAAATAAAGTGTCAATTACTGTTAACAGTATAAATTAAGAGTTAAAAAATTATTATTTATTAACGTAAGTTGAAAATAATGATTAACTTATTTTAAAATCCGTAAATAAAAATTGCATTTTTTTAAACGTTTGTCACGTGACACAAAACGCTCCTGATTGGTCGAATTTATCATGACGTCACTTGCTTGTAAACTTCGTTTGCCTACTTGTGTTGCGCCTAGTTGTGGTAGATTATCTCCGTTATATTAAGATTTTCTTTATTATGCATTGTTTTTTTTTGTTTATTTGCACTATTTTACAAGTACTTTCATCCATGGACAACGATTTTGTAAATGCAGACAACAACAACCTGCCACAAGTCGACGCAATCATGGTCGGATTATTTTTCAAAAATAATTCTGACTTTTATGCTTCGGAGCTAAAAAATGTAAAAACAGCAAAGTAAGTATAATTACACTTTACTGGTAACTTAAATTATATCATAAGAAAGTGAAATAATGATGAACTTCCACAAGAACTTAGGGGCCGTCCATTAATCACGTGATCTTGTTTTAGCATTTTTAAGCCCCCCCACCCCCTTGGTGATACGTAGTGAGGTTTAAGACTACCCCCCCCTCCCCTTCCCAACATCACGTATTTTTTAGTACCCATAAAGAATTTTAAAATATTACCTTTAAATACAGGTATAATAGGCGGGGAACCGGTAACACTGAAAGCCCCGTCATAGCGAAGCAAAAAATATTTATTTAAATAAATAGTACATAAATATGGGAATAAATCAAGCTCGGTATGCGTGGGTTCTTATTACCGAAACAATTATAAAAAAGCGTGTTTTTTTAAAAAGTTTTTTTTTATTTTTTTTATTTACTACTTTTTAGATCAAATGTTTTTTAGTCTTTATAACAAACAAAAGTTTTTTCAAACGTTTTTTAGTCTTTGCGTAAAAAGCGTGTTTTTTAAAAAGTTTTTTTTAAATTTTTTTTTATTTACTACTTTTTAGTCTCGTGATTATTATAACAAACATAAAGAAATGTACATAATTGTTCAGAAAATGTAGTATTAGAATTAAACATATGCATTATATCAAATTCTATCTGTTTGCTTCATTGAACCAATTCTCATATTAAAAAGTTTTTAATTTATTACAACATAATTATGTATTTTTATGATTCGAAAATGATTGAATATTGTATTGTCATCTAGAATACACATGTAAAAAAATTTGAGCTCGATTGGAGCAGTAGAAGTGGTCGAAAAATCGATTACAAGATTTGATCATGACAAACAAACAAACAAACAAACAAACGGACAGAGTAAGTCAATAAAAAGCGTGTAAAAATGAAAACATGTTTTACCATCATCGTGGCAAGTCAAGATATAACACTATACGCCGCGCTGCTCATCTGTTTAAAAATCGCGCGTTTGGGGAAAAAATAAATACACGTGATATGTTACTACACCCCCCTCCCCCCTTGTGTTATTTTCGTGATTTTTATCAAACCCCTCCCCCCCTTTCAAGTCTTACGTGATTAATGGACAACCCCTTATATAGGTTATAAATAATTAAGTTTGTTTGGCACAATTTCGTGAACATAAACGATAATTTGTTCACGTTATGTCGGTTATTGAATGTCTTCACATTGTTTAACAAGTTCCATTCTTTGCCGTTTGACAAATGCAGATCGGGAAGTACCAGCATCACACATTCTTTTAATGCGATCTGGCTGGCAATGAAATTTAAAAGGCAGAACTTTATCTTTTAAAATTATTTTCTGACTGAAACCCATTTTGTACTGATAGTAATTTGCCATGTCATTTTCCATCTGTAACGAACAAACAAGTTTTAGTCGGGATCTTTTAGTGTACTGCTTATTGAAATCATAGGACTCGTAGCTACAAATTTTAACAAATATTATGGAAAACAGCGGAAATATTCGAAGTGAGTTGCAAGAGACATTCTGTTAAAAACATTAGAGGTATTAAAACCTCAAATCAATAACGAAAATATTAACATTCTGAATGTAATTAATTATTACAAAATATAAATATTATGTTTACTTACATCGAAATGGTCTTCACAAAAGAAAATATTTGTACTATTCGCTATGTCATTATGATCCCTCCGAGAAAGTAGCAACCAATTTCGGCGCACTTCGATATTCTTTGGAATACTTACAAATAGTTTTTCCGGAGTTTTTAACGACGTATTTGCACATTTTGGAACTGCACACCATTTGTAACTCATTTTGTTACATAAATCACTGATAAAAAGTAAATCCAATCGCTCTTTCGTTTTTTGTTTACAACAAACAAATATATATGCCAGTTGTCACAGATCAGAATACAGGCGAGTGACGTCACTGACCTCATTGCAGCGCCATATTGTCAAAGTAGCGTTTTGGCACACTATTTAAATATTGAATTTTTAATTCGATGTTTTTCAGCTAATATATACGAGAATTAAAAATAACAACTTTTACTGGGTTCCTTAGACTCTGCATAATATAAAATGGATTTTAAAAACCTGTCAAATAGCCTATTGGTGGTGGTTGAATTATTAAAATTGTAATCATTAGTGCCCACTTACTCAGTGATGATTTGAGAGCAACCATCAATGATGCTCTATTATGTTATGGGCATAAGCAGCATAATATTGATGCATCATGATATAGTTACGAAGCTATTGAGCGACATGCATCAACTCAAAAACATAAAGAGAAATAAAATAAAGTTGTCAGTTTCTCAATTGCACCTTGCAAGTGTGCGACTCAATGTTGAGACGGTGGAGGCCAATTATTTAATAGTATTTATTATTTTTAATACCTTACACCTAGAAAAAAAATCTGTGAAAATGGTCAGATAATGTCAGTTATTTTAAAAAATTGGGTCAGCAGAATCAGATGTTTTGGACCGTAAATTTGTTTCAGTCCCTGAAATTTCTAATGTCTCTGTTAATGAAAACATTGTGTTTTCTAATTTTAAATGTGCAATACTGATTATTCCAAAATGTGGTAATCAGGTAGAACAGCTACAAATCCAAAAATACAAAGCAAAGTCAAATTAGGTAGTAAACACAAAGCACAGAAATAGACGCACGAACACTCAAAGTTACAAAATGCAACTGCGCTGATGGTAACAATGTTACACAACACCTATGGCAGTACGCATCAAACAGAGATAGCAATAAGCAAAGTGTTCCGCGTGCACCGCACGCGTAAGCGGTCAGATACGTTGCATCCCTTAGTGTTATTGTGCAATAAACAATAACTGTTTATAAATACAAAAATTTATAAAGCTTTACGCATTAAAACTCTTTTTAATATAGGAACTATTCGCCGACCACCGTAGTCGAGTGGTTAGTACACCAGTTTCAAGGTGTCCTGGGTTCAAACCCCAGTGGGCGCAATGTGTGTGGGATGAATGCGATCATTTGTACCTTAGTCATGGCCATTAAAATTCATTTCTATCAAAAATATGTACCATGTCTATACG
The DNA here is from genome assembly GCA_036419045.1 of Scirpophaga incertulas. Classification (NCBI taxonomy): domain Eukaryota; kingdom Metazoa; phylum Arthropoda; class Insecta; order Lepidoptera; family Crambidae; genus Scirpophaga; species Scirpophaga incertulas. Next base: position 21,330,358 of record CM071631.1, on the reverse strand, counting down.
TTACCCTAGATCCCATACCTTACAGCGATTACTTTGGGCTATATATATATATAGAATAAAAAATATGACAAATAGATATATAGCATAGTTTTGAAAACTGCACAATTTGTTTTTTCTTTGAACTGTCACCATTGATTGATAATTTCATTGATTATTTACAAAAGAGCATACAAATGCTGATAGTAAATTATGAATACTGCACATATGTAAGTTAACAAGTTTACCTATCAGTTTTACCAAGGATATTTATATAATAAAATAGAATCAAACCTTATTGTATTCTAAGTCCCAACATTTCACTTGTCTGTCTTCACCACAGCTAAATAGATATGGATGTCTCGCTGACACTTCCAGTCCTGTAATAGCATTTGGTGTATTTAAAATTGTAATGGTAATATAAAAGTTTACAATAATAGTAGTTTTACACCAATTTTAGAGACATACCTCTTACTGTGCTCACATGACCTGTGAGTGACACTTTCAATTTACCACTAGCCAAGTCCCAAATCTTGATAACTCTATCTGCAGCACCTGTAATTTAGTAATTATTTATAAAATAAAAATGTTGGTATATTGTGCAAAGGGTACCCCTACCAAGGGGTAATAAGTGTATCTTTACTGAGTTAAGATGATCCTTTAGATAATCATGCACACCCATTGTGGTAGACTTTACATCTATTTTTGGGATTGTTTCACAATATTTTTCTGTGATATAGGAACATTGGATAATTCAATATAATGCTATTCAAATAATGAAAAGCACACTGGTAAATGGTGGGATTCGATATCAGATTAGCCAATTGTAAGGTAAGTAACGAGATCACAACACCAAGAAAGCTCCATATAGTCCACTTCATCATTGGTTGTGCATAGTAAAATGCCATGCGACTGGAGTATAATGAAATGTATAATTAATAGGAGGTCACTACCTCCCTATCTGCTCAGACCCACTGGTCTGAGTCATTATTGAATATTAAACAGACTCAATAAGCACACAACGCGCATACGGTCTTTAAAAACATGTATTCTAAGTCAAAACTCAAGACTATTAATGTTCTATAGGCTATAAATAACCCAAATGAAGAATAATTAATTAATAAAATATATTGATATTTTCACATAGATCTATGTGATAGGTATGTACAATTAAAAAAGAAACAATAGCTTACCTGTAGCAAACCATTCATTACCAGGTTCAACAGCAACACATCTCACCCAACCGAGATGGCCAGATATAACTCTGAATAGCTTCCATGGTGGATGCCACTTTGGTTTAGGCATTGCAGGTGCTTTTCGTGGGAGTACTGTGAGAGCAGCGGCTGGTGCTGCTGGTACTGTGGGTTCTGCTGGCCCAGTATAAGGTAGCATCACTCCTTCTGATCCTAATGCTGCAGATTCTGCTATTTCTGAGAACAAGATAATTGCCTTACATTTACTACTATTACATTTATTTTTAGTTTGCACACTTGTTTGTTGTATTTTGTAGTGTAAAAGGTGAGGCATATCATTGCTATCCAGCTAAACTGCTGAGGGAAATATTAGAAGGAAAAACATAACATTGTGGAGTACAAATACAAAGGGGTAACAAAAAAAAATCTATAAAATTTTAACCAAAACAACAGCTAACAATTAAATTCTCATTAATTGGACAACATGCAACAAATAAAGAAGGAGATGTGATAAAATCCTTCTCTTGTTTATTAAAAGACAGAACTCTGAATATCCAAGTTGAAGGAAGCAATTAATTAAACATATTGTAGAGAAACTTAAGCACTGAATCTAAAGGGGATCTACATATTGGTGTCATGTAAGATAATTGAAAGAAAGTACAGGATATATACATTTCTACAATAAGATGGTGAAGAGAGATGAGAAGTCACTTGAGTTGTGCACGAAATTTAGAACATAATTTAGATAATACCAAATGAAATATGAAACATTTTGAGCAATATCTAGAAACATTTGTATAGTCCACAAAGGTTGAATTAGAGAAGATGCTACTGAAATTACTAATTCTGGAAAATATGGAAAGTAGCCTTACTTTAAGGTTAAGATCCTTCTAATTTAAGTTGTTATCTTTGGTAATTTGAAAGAATTGTGTTAACTTTATAAGTTATTTGTTACAAAAGTAATGTAGTACTGTGATGTAATACCTGTTTCAGCTGATTTGATAATTATTATTACTAAGAGTTCACAAATTTTAATACCTGTGTCCATAGCTGGTGTCTCGGGTCTGCAAAGTATCTCTTGCTGCTTAACAGCCTCTGCCTTGTGCACTGTAGCCATAACTTGCCCATAGCCATCTCTAGTTTTTATTGATCTTAATACTTTTTCACTAAAAATGACAAGTTTCAGGATTTAGCATTTTAAGGTTAGATTATTTTGCATATTTCTAAATCATATTTCCTTTAAATTACGACAGTACTCACGCTTTTTCGTCAATGGGTGGTAACATACTTTGGTTAGACAAAAACATATCGTGAGATCTTTTTAAAGATCTAAACACTAATGTGTGAACCGAGTGTTTAATGACTTCTTCAGACATTCTGACCAGGTATATGTTCTTAGTGTAAAAAAATATATCAAGTTTGCTTCTTATTATTAGTTATATTATGTTACGCTTTTAGTAATATCATATTTTTTATTTATTTTGTAAACAAATTTTATACTGCAAGCAAGCGAAAGCTTCGATTCTACTGTCACGTGTCACTGTCACTGTCAATTTTTTTTTAATATTTTTCCCTTCTTGGGAAAGACAAAGGCCATCGTCATGTCACGGTCAATGTCTCTGTACATTATTTGTACTTCTACTTTCTTATAAAGAGAAGGTATTAAAACCCGTACGGCCTAATTATCAATATTTTGTTAAATATCATCAAACCTTAAATGTATATTAAATGAAAAAGGCACTCCCGTTGCTTCCAAGAAAATATAGGTCACTGCATGGGCAGCGAAATTCGTGCTGCCACGGAAATGTCTCACGTACAAGGGGACACAGAGGTCAGTGCGGTCATTTGTAGCCTAAAACTGCATTGAAATAAAAATCTATAATTATTTATGTCACATGATAATGTTATCAGTGTGTTTTAGAGAAAACAATCTCAGAGTATAGTTCTTGTTGTTTAATATAATAACGATAAATCTCTTTATTTGGTTATCTTATTTAGTTAATTATAAAATGTTAGAATAATACTTTATGTTCGATAATGGTTTTGAATAATAGTCGTTTTCGATAGGGTGTGCATGATATAAAACGAAAATGAATGAAACTGTGTAAATTATAGAAACTCTCCTAGAAACTCTTTTTAGGTATTTTTTTATTTAATAATTACATATCATACTAACAAAACATACCAGGGAACGAAAACCAAGAGGTTTATCTGTCGCTGCCTTTAATCTCTCTTGAATACAAGACCTAAAAAACCGCCTCCATCGGTCTGGAGTCCGACATAACCACCGTTACACTTCGTTGCGATGGTAGCTATGACGGTGTCGGTCTCTCCTCTCCTGAGGAGAAAAGAAAATAAAAAACATAGAATTGTGGGTATTTAAAAACACACAAAAGTAATCCAATAAAATTTTATTTGTTGTATAAAATCCCACAGTATTTTCCTATTGTTTGTAACTGTCTGAGGTTAGTCTGATAATTATTACAATTTATAGACAATAAGAAAAGAAGTGAATTTTACAGTACAAAGTGACTATATAGATAGTAAGTGTAAGATTAATGTGATTAGCAAATAACTATAGAATTAATAATTAAGACTAGAGTATTTGCGATAAGATGCGTACAGCGTTTTTACAATGCAATGCACAATTAAGGCATGATAATCGAAGTGGCTAACAATGACTTATTTACACGTTCTAAATGCACGACAGACGAATGACTAGATACGATTAATAAACGATAGCACAATTTTATTCTATGGGTAAATAACTACACGAATTGTCTTTAGAATCCAAGTTTTTGTTGGTGGACTGTATTGACTGCGACACGATGGGGTCGAGGTGCTTAAACGAGTCGATCGACGCTCGAGTCTTCCAGCGACTGCCATTCGTAATCGATACGGTTAGGATCGGCGACGGAAAAGACCGCGCCAGTCTCGGTTCAGATGGCCGATTTCTCCGGATTATTAGCATCGCTCACTCTGCGAGAATGAGGAGCCCGTCGCAGAGTCCTCGGTTGGAGGTTGAGAGGGGGTAGGTTGGGGCGTTCAATGCGAGTTGGAGAGGAGACTAGCGGTCTTCCACGTCGAAGAGTGTCCATTCCGGTTCGGAAGTATTCCTCAGTCCGATCACTGTAACTTTCGATTAACGGGGCTGGGTCCTCGTACTCAACGTTGAAGTGGCGAGTTATTGTCAAGTCTTCAGGGGGTCCTAGCTTGTAGAGTGAGGGCTCAACGCACTCGTAGTGGTGGTCCTCCGTTTCGTCGTGGGGGTAGGTGTCGGCGACGAAGTGCCTGGTGCCGCGGGGGGTGAGCGCAGCCCAGAGCACGCGCGAGTCAAGAGCGGCGCCGCCGTACAGAGCGTTGGATCCGCTTGCCTTGCCTGTGCCGCTTTTGCAGCCTCCGCGAGCTCTGTGAAAAAAGGAATAGATTTTAGGCATACAGGTTTTAATCTGTTTTGCAAAGTGGAATACTATTTTGCTACTATCATTACTCTCCATAGAGGTGACTGTACTAAGCTAATATCAGGTCAGTTATCTATTTAATTAAAATCGTCTAATAACGCAACTAACTCATACTCCATAACATACTCGTATGGCTACGTCACTTGGGAAGTTTTTCTTAATACAATATTGATTAACATACAACTTGTTCACTAAATAACAAGTGTCTGCAGTCATCTCTAGTATATGTGGTGCTGGTGAGACGTCTATACTTAAAAGGAGAACATAATATAAACTTTGTAGACAAGTTTTATGTTAACTGGTTTGTTAATCAATACTTGTTCATTCTTCCAATAAAAATAGAAAAGCTGCGTTTTTACTGATGTAAAAACTAATTTTTAGATTGTAATTGATTTATATTATAAATATTTTTGTATGGTTTGGGTGTTTTAAAGCGAAAATTATACGCGTGCTTAAAATATTTTTTTTTAAATTTGCTTATATATGCTTTATATTGCAATTAATATTGACGCACATATCTGCGTCGAATACGCTAGTGGCGTATCTTTGCAGTGCAGTACCGCTCCGCTGCCGCTACGGATAGTGAGCTTTCATACGAAGAATGTCAAAATCAAACTCACTCTCTGCATTTGAGCAAGAACAAGGCCAGGATTGCCGCGATACAGAGCACGGCGATGCAGCAGCTGATGAGCACCAGGAACCACGTGTCATCGTTGCCCGCCGGCTCTGGAAATGATGCTTCTATGAGGAGCACAACTTATGTTTCAGTAAATGACCGGAATATTAGCTGGGTAATATAAAAATGTGACAATATTAACTGCGTAATATAAAAGTGTTACAATATTAACTGGAAAATATAAAAATACAATTTTAATGAGTGTTGGTAGCGCCTTCGTACGTTCGGCATAAATCAATTAAGAATTTGACACCGCTTAGCATCAGATCAATTTTACATAAAATATCTTGATAAATGATTAACTGCCTTTTCTGTGATGCCCTTTGTAACTAAGATATTAATTTGTGCACAAAGGTAGCTAAATTGGCTATATGGTCAAAACTAAGGTTCAGACTTCCTTAATGTTGAAACAGAGCAGCAATGAGGCTTTTGATGGATGGACGGATGCTATTGCATGTGAGAAGGATTCTTATGTGTATGGTAAATGTGCCAAAATGTGTAAAAAACATATCAGTGTGTAAAAAAGTATATTTCAACCTATTGTTATTTACCCTTACATATTTCTTACACGCACACCAAATATATCTGTCTAGGGTTATGCAGACTAAAGGATACACATAAATATTAATAATGCATAGTTATTAATATTATTAATAGAAATATATTTTTTAATAAAAATTTATTACGAGTATTTGTACCTCATAGATGGCAACACTGACGTACTAACCAGTCGGCTACGGAGGTTGGTCGTCGTCAAATAAAGGTGACAGTGACTAACCATGTCGTGGCAACTCGTGGTACTCAACCCCTGGGAACAGCGCGTTCTCCTCAGCGCCCTGCAGCGGCGGGCACTTGGCGGCGCGGCACGGCGGCGTGAGGTTGGCAGCGCTGGCCAGGAAGGCGGGCAGCGGCGGCGGCGGCATGTGCAGGATCCAGTCCGGGGGCGGTCCCAGTGATAGGCACTCCGCTCCGCACGTCATACTGGAACTGTGTAGTGTTCCATTATGCACAACTTGGTTATAATCCAGTAATTTCCAGACAATCAATTCATCCAATAATATGTTTCAGTAATAATAAGTCTATAAATAAATAGATAATTTATTTATGGAATTATAATTGGCCAAACTAAAATAAATAAAACTGTATATAAAATCATGCTATACTTTACAGTTCCACTGTGTAATAACTAACACTTTTTTTTAATTTATTCATTAATTCAATTAAGATTTTTAAAATTTATTCAGCATTGGAAAGTAAAATTTAAAATATAAGCGTTGTTATGTTATACATGGGTCATACACAAAAATAAAAAAAAGCGTTCACTTACTTTAACGCTAACTTAGTATTTACTTAACTTGCTTAGTTTTCTAATTTATGAAAATCACATTTATGTCCATTTAATTATATAAAAGGAAAAATAAAAAATTTCAATTAGTTATTTAAATTTAACTTTATCGTTATAAAATTCTCCTCCTGTAGACTGTTCAGATACTGAGTACAGATCTTTGGAGGGCAATAAAAAATACATTTGTGGTTTTAAAATAACAGGTATTTTTATTATAATGACATGTATGTATGTAGGTACACACTTAATGAAGATTTTCAGAAATAAGTGTGTTAATTATTCATTTAAAATAAATAAAAATGTTGTTCTAAATTTTGACATCTTTCCTGTAGACTAAAAAATAAACGATTATTTTTTTCGTAACAGATCGCATATTCAACTTTTATTTTTTGTGTTGGTAACACTGAGTCACGCATCAGTTGGAGTATTATTGTTCTGTGATCAGTTGCCGGTTGAATGCTGAGAAGAAAGTCCTATACGTTTTGATAAAATATTATCATAATTAAATACACAAGTTTTTGTCAAACATCAGTGCATCTTTTCTTAGTGATTTATTGCAAAGTAATTATGACTATTTCTTATGTTAAACTACTTTGGCATTATGTGATTTAAGAACTAGTTTATAACTGTGCCATTGTTAAGATTCTAACCTTAAAATTTTGATTGTATTATTTTTTTTTTGTTTCGTTTGTCTCTCCTGAAGAAATCTCTTCTGCAGATATCATGTCTACAGAAAAGATAAATTCTACAGAAGTGAAATTTAGACTTTTGTGTTCATTCTTTTGATAAGTTGGTATTTAAATAAGCTTTATTATATGTCTTGACTTATTAATTTCAAGTATAAATGTACATAGTTTATTGTTTATAACCTTTTCACTTGAATGCTACTGAATTAATTTTGATGATTTAGAGTATTACCGACAAATAACTATCAATTTTATTCAAAACTAGCTTTGTTTTGCTTTATATAAAATTTTCCCGCGACGTAAGTTGACGTAGGCAAAGTCACGGGCGTGCGATAATATAAAAATTATAACATTTTGAATCGATTGCGTGACTTTTATTTTGTGCGTTTTCTTTTTCGAGTGTTTTGTGTATGACCCACATATATTACTTTATTCCTCGGAATTCGGTAACTACTTATAGAAAACATATCTAAGAAAAGAGATTTTACGATCGATTTATATTTTTTTAACAATAATAATAAACATTACTGCAGTTTTTAAAGCTTAAAAATACATTTAACGTTAATAACTACATTAGTCGAAGATTATGTCGTAGTTATCAGCGCTCACCCCGAACAAATTCTAAACGAAATGAATATTATACATACTACTATAATAAATATCAGATATTTTCTGGAATCTTCTAAACTATAATATCGATTACAGTAGATATTTATGGTATTAGCAAAAAAATTGTGTGATGATTATTTTGATGTTAAAATAATGTAATAATTTATGTTAAAATTATTTAAATAAAGTGAATAAATAAATGCTGTTTGGCAAGTATTGTGTTTATGAATACGCTAAATTCCGGGTAAATACAAGATACAATATGTCAGTATAAGTTATTTTTACAAGATATTTTTTTAGATTTTCATATTGAACGGCATATTAATAAATATTTGTACATACTCAATGACAAAACACAGCACTGTTAACTTTACCACATACATACAACACAAGAGATAACTTAGAATAAAAAATATTGCGATAAACTCACTTTTTAAGCCTTTTTCGGGACAATAACTCAAAATGGTTGCACTTTACACCAGTTTCCTATTACACTTGTTCGCGTATGGTCCACGGGATGGAGAGCGCAGGCGTTGGAACTACCAAGATCCTACCAAACAGACTTTGATACTATTTAATCATTACCCTGCTTATATACATTGTCGTCTTAATACTGGACGCTTTTAGCATCAGCTTAATTTATACAGCAAACCGCGCAATGTAACACTCACCTTTCGTACACAACAGTGTAAATGTGAGCTATTTCTCGTCATGGTAGAGGGTCATTTATTGATTCGCGCAAGCGCACAGCGATTTCGCTACCCTTGTATAAGGACTAGTGGATTAGCTACAGAGTGAGGGGTGGAATTTAATGTTATCTTTTTCATTACCAAATTTTATGTTGACAAAAAAAGGGATAGTTGAGGGTATTGTTCAAATACGTTGAGATATATTTCCAAAATAACTATCAGGGGTCGACACTGATGCCAAAAATGCAATCAGTAAAATTTTTGTCTGTCTATCTGTATAAACGTTATAGAAACAAAAACTACTCGACGGATTTTAATGAAACTTGGTACAATTATTTTTCATACTCCTGACCTGGTTATACAGTTAGTATACTTTACATCACGTTACAATCAATAGGAACAGAGCAGTGAAGGGAAATGTTGGGAAAACGAGAGAAGTTACTCCATATTTAAGCTTCCGTCGCGTGTGCAACCTTAATGGTTAAAGCTACACAGAAATCATGTATGACGGAAATGTTCTCACTAAAATTATTATAAATTTATATATATAAGGTTGCGAACGTATAGGCAGGCGGCTTGTTGTCTGTTACACCAAAATCACTGAACCGCGAGGAAGGACATAGGCTAGGTACTTTTTTATATAATAACAATATGTAAAAATTTTATGTTTGTCTTATTTGAAGAATAATTAAAAATGCTACCTAAAATTACGATTCCACGCGCACGAAGTCGTGGGCACAGCTAGTAAACAAATAAAACTAACAAATAATTATAAACAAATAAATTAATAATCCTGCTATAGACCTTTGATATTTTTCATATCTAATTAAAACATAGAATTGTCTAATTATAATAATATATGTTACAGAAATACAACGTCCAAACTGGAAACAAATCATACGACATTTAGAGTTACTTCAATTTTTCACATGTTACATTTACATACATGGTAAAAAGTATCTCATGTCGTTCGTGACTAGCACTATCTTACACTGTTTTTATAAGTTTTTCCTGCAGGAATCATAAAGATAATGACTTAATAGTTACGTTGTGAAATATTTTGTAACACAATGAAACTATAGTTTTATAGATATAATGTGAACTTGTTTAAACTTGTAAAGAAAGTTGGGTTCAGATTATTTATCCGAGGCAAGTTTTCAATTGACGGCTCTGATTTTCCTGCTGGTTCTTTCCAGTACAAGGTATCCCGCCGTAGACTTGTAAACCAATGGCGTGACATCTTTGACATGCAAAAGTGATTGTAAAAGTTTTATTTTTGATTTTGAATTTTACGAACAAATATAATTCGATCTATGAGCAGACTTAGAAAACTTAAATCTATAATTATGACACACTTTTATAATTACCTTGCATTACTTTACTTAGGTATGATTTGATTGTTGTTTTGAATTTTTATTGAATATACATAAGCGTGAGCAAAGTTTTTTCGCACTTATTTCCTCAAATTAAATGCAAGTAATTCTTAAGAGTATAATTTTATTTTTCATTAAAAAATCTGTGAAAAGACGAATCAGTAATCCTTTTGGAACTTTGTTGTAAAAAGGTATTGCGGAAATATATTAAGACGGAGAGTACTCGGTGGGTGAATGGTTAATGCGTTAGCACGGATTGTGGAGAATCAGGTTTGGGTTCTGTCTAATATAACACACAAATATTTTGTTAACATTTTTTAATTATAATTATTTCTTAATTTTTAGGACAAGAGTGTAGGAACACCACCTAAGATTTTGCCAAATACTAGTCAAGCAAAGAGATAATATCACTTTGTTTACATAAAATGAACTTTATTACAATAAAGATTAATGTATTAAAAAATAATGTGACTTCCTGCACATCGCTGTATTGTTAACCGTTAAGTAATTAGTTGATTACAATTACAGCAACTTAATTGGCAGTTAACATTAGATTTGATTACTTTCTCGTTTTTTTTAGCACAGATGTGATGTAGAAACCTTAAATAAGGACGCGAATGAAAATTACAAATAATTGTTGTTCATTTATTTAATTTTCATTTATTTATTTCTGTTGAGGGCAAATAGTTTACATAATAAATCTAAAAATTATCCTCGGTTTCATTACAAATATTGCAGTAATTGGACAACGCATACTGGAACTGGAAGTGAATTATACAACTTCTGTGAAGTACTAACATTTTTTTTCCTCTAGAGAGGAGAGGTTGATAATCCTCATGGATACCACTGCCACGGTGATTATGTCGGATTCCTGACGAATCGCGACGGCTCGACCTGAAAGACCTACCGAGTAAACTCAGCTCTTGGTCCTAATGACCCTATAAAGTGAAAACAGTGCGGGAGTTCTTTTTACTAGTTTGCACTAGTTTGATCTACACTATATGATCCTAAAAATAATAAGGGACATAAACAATAATAGACACATGACGACAATCAGGCAGATTACCTATCTGAAGGAAAGTGGTTACAGACGCCTATAGAACATGTGGTTTTCTGTGAGATTCGCAGCAAAAGTGCAATCCCCACAAAAACTAGAGTGTACGTTACCAAAATGTGACATAAGACGTAAAGTTACAGTACCCAGTAGTTTACCGTTCACGTTCGGAATGTAGCAATGCAACCACTACTTTTTGGCGATAGAGATATTTTATTTCTTCTTTTTATTTTATTTATTTAGAACAACCAACAAGACATACACTAATACAATGTCCATGGACACTATAATACTTAAAGGTATGCTAAGTGCTATCTTAATAGCGAATGGAATTAATAAAATAGAAATCTTACTTATTTCCTCTGTAAAATGACGTGATTTTACTATTAGCAACGTACACTGTAGTTCTAGAGGAGGTTGCACATTAACTCTGTATTTCGAAGAAAGCACATGCGATTATGACAACTTACCTTCAGGTGGGTATGTACTTATATGTCAATAAAATGCAATAAAAAACCGCAATGTCATTTTAATTCGGCCGGCAAATAGAAACTAATACTGACATATTTTGAATTACACAATCGTAAATCGCGCGCCAAATCCGCGGTTTCCAACGCCATAAATTTCGCCCGATGAAAACAAACATTACAATAGGCGGTCATGCTCTGACGTCAGCAATATGGCCGTTCCATTGATAACCTGTCATGGCGGCAGCCCGTTCGCGGCAAATGCGCAGGTCTGTCGTTATACTGCCATTGATAGAGCGTTGCGGTGTCTTTTACACCGCATGAGAAATCATTCGTTTTCTTAATTCAATTTAGTGTGGTGTGATTGCTTAGAGGGTGTAGGTAGATATAGGCTTAGGTAGATATTGCAAAACGTATTTCTTGTCTTTAAATTAAAACAAAAAATGTTACAGTTGTACATGATAGGGAAATACTAAAATAAATGGACTGAGCTATCTTCCTCGGGGCTGCAGTTGAATTAATGTTACCATGAAACTCACACATCTTAACATTCAGACTTGTACAGTCGCATATACTGTACAGAAAGTCAGGCAATTAATATTGAGGCTGCCAGATCAGTTTGCATTTTAATACTTTCACAGTTTAATGCTTTGTAGAGTATTGAATTTTATATCAGCACTTTATGATTTAAAAAAACGAGCTCTTAGATCTATCTATTAATTAAGTTCACGAACTGTCACGCGATATTTTTTTATCGCCTTTTATGTGTAGAAAAATATTAAAGCGTATGCTTAAAAGAGACGTGTTAAACACAAGTAACGAAGAGACAACATAACAATTCATTGCACATCAAAAACATCAAGAACATAGACAAAAAATACAACTACAACAATATCAAATGTACAACATGTTAAACACAAGTAATGTTAAACAAAAGTAACAAAATAAAGGTAAAGTTGATACGTCCCAAAAGTTATCATGCTATTTGTGGGTTAAATATTCAATATTTTATAAAATTATCAATGGTAGTATAAAATTACTAATAAACAATGTTTCGACCACATATAAAATTAATTAATAATTATCTAAGTCAGTGGTTCCCAACGGGGGCGATACCGCCAGTGGGCGCTGCAGACTTTTTGGGGGGCGGTAGCGGATTCAGAAGCAGATGATAAGCAGTCAAGCAAGAGGAATGGTAAAATAAAAATGAATTAATAAGGGTTAATAAGCACATTTAAATTAGCATTAATAATAATACCATAATTATAATAATTTCTTTTAGTTCAGAATAGAAGTATATGACTTGTCCTCGCACGTTGATAAGCGAACGCGCGATGTTCATACAAAATAACATGTTGCGATATGTTCGCACATAGACAAGTTGAATCATGTACGAAATGAAACGTATAAAAGCAACAGCTCTCAGAATGTTTTGTTTCAATAAAGCCAGTATAGGGTCATTAGTCGGTAGGTCTGTGTGGTCGAGCCGCCTCGACAGCACCAGGAGTCCGACATAATCAACGCATCCCTGCTTGCCTGTTGCGTTGGTATCCATGATGGATTCTCAGCCTCCTCTCCTGAGGAAAAAAATAATGTTTTGTTAGTTGTATGTGCTTGACCATTGACTTTTCTTTATTATTAATTTTGTATTTGTTATTGTATTGCATTTCTTATTTCTATTGTGATTGTATTTCTTATTGATTCTGTGTTTATATTTGAAAGTTTAATAAACAATTTTATTGTACATTTGGTAGTCGTTTAATAAATTTCTACTTCATCATTCCTCTAAATAAAATAAAATTTAGACATTAAATGATGTTAAAGCTAAATACAGATCAATTGGGGGGGTATAGATGATATTGAAATAAAACTAACTACTTTGGACTAACCAGTGACTGGGGGGAGGGGGGCGGTGAAATTTTTGTTCTTTTCTATAGAGGGCGGTGATCCAGAAAAGGTTGGGAACCACTGATCTAAGTGATTAATAGGTCTGGATGTCACTCCAACAGCGTATAACTTATAGAAAATATAATTGTATATTTATATCGAAAGGCTTATTTTAAAGGATATATTTGCACATTGATGTACATAAAAAAATAGCAAATACAATATGTTATATTTTTAACTGACTTCAATGAAGTGCTAATTAAAAATTATCTTACAATAAAAATCTACTTCGGCCGAAAAAGTAAAAAAAAAAGTTAATTTTCTTTAAAGTAAGAAGCCTTAAGGGTCAATTTACTAAAATGATAAATACTTAATGATATATTTATTATAAGCAGTTATATTTGGAGTCGGTGCTAGCCAAGATGACTGCTTTTGTGGGTGGCTGGAGTAAGGCGACAGTCTACTGTGTCCAGTCGTAGGTAGTAGAATTATAGACTGCGATATAAGAGAATATAATGTCCATTGAAATAAAAACTTTAATTGCAAATCTTAAAGCTTTGATTTTAATAGTTGACAAAATGATCATACTACTAATACTTATTCGTTGGTAGCACAGACATGATAAAAGTAACTTCACTTAGACTTTTTTGTACTTGTAGATTCAATAAATAAGATTTAATACATTTTCAGAAAATCTTGACAACATTCATCAGCTTCTATGAAATTAATATTTTAAAATTAATAACAATAAATTTTTAAATTTAAATTCCAAAACACTTATTTTGAATTTTTACCATTAGTTTAAAAATATTGTGAACTTTTTGTTGTGATATTTTAAGATGGTTTAAATAGGAATTTGGAATAAAAAAATAATTTATATATATATATCATAACAACATACCTCGTATTTTGTCTTGATTATATACTTATTTATATATACAAATAGGAAAATTTACGTAGCATCAAGGTAACGAACCGATCGAACCTTCCTATATTTTTTTTATGATCGTGAAGCTTTCGTATCGTCAGTTGTAAAAGACGCCTAGAAGAGTTTTAGAGACCGCTCAACACATAGGCTGTATCAGATGCCGCGTCCGTCGCAGCCAGGCCGGTCGCTTCATGTAGTCGCGTAGTTTTCAGCGAACTGAAAGTTTAATTTGGAATGTTCTAAGGGAAAACAGGACGCTACAACTTTACGGCGGCGTAAACTTCTGAGATCTTGGTAAGTGTTTTAATTAATAACTTGGAATTCAAAGACTTGACAAAAGTTTCGATGTTTGTATTTTGTTTTGAATCACAACTTTATCTACTTCACTTATTAACATATTTTTTATGAATATATAAAAATATGTCTACATAAATAATTTAATTTTTGAATAGTCATATCAACTAAATATTCATTAAAATATATGAGTGTAAATACGCTATAAAGTTATTAAAATTTAAAAACATACTGAAAATGACTACGAATATGCTACGGATGAAAATGCTACGGCGTAGTTAATAATAGCAAGTTTTTATTGGGCTTTATGTCTGTTAAAATGCCTTACGTATTACCTACCGTAGCGTCCAGCAAAGTTTATGGAACTGTTCCCCTACCTTCAAAACATTTCCTTTAAGTTCTCTGTTCTCGAATTAGGAAAATTCATTTGTCAAAACCGGTGCGACTTAAAATTTATTATTACAGCAATAATCCAATGTAATAATGGAGAATATAGTCGACTATTTGTTAATATAAGTAATATTTTTTTTATATATATACTGTGCACGACGGCACACTTCTATTGCTGGGATTGAGAAGGATCCCGAACTGTGCGGCCGGGGTTGATCCAGGAAGAATTGAAATGCCAGTATTTGTTCTGTTCGGTCGGCCAGCAGGGTCTTCAGGAGCCTTCTATGGTACTTCCGGTAGTCGTCCGCTTCAGCCTATGATCCCCGTCGTAATCCGTGCCGGGTAGTTTTATTTTTTTTCCTCAGGAGAGGAGGCTGATAATCCTCATGGATACCACCGCAACGGCAAGTAGAGATGCGGTGCTTATGTCGGACTCCTGGTGAATCGAGGCGGCTCGACCCAACAGACCTACCGACTAAACTCAGCCTAGCCTTGGCCATATGGGCTCTACGGCTTGAATGGAGAGAATGTCGGTCTCCCCTTTTATTCCCGAATTTCTCCGTACCAAAAATCTCTGGATTTGAGACCCCCCTCGCGAGGATATACCATACAGAAAGCACCTGTCGAGCCCTTTTTGCCCTTTATTTATCTCTTTGTGTACATAATATCTAATATATATAAATCTCATGTCACAATGTTTGTGCTCAATGAACTCCTAAACTACTTAACCGATTATAATAAAATTCGCACACCATGTGCAGTTCGATCCAACTTGAGAGATAGGATAGTTTAAATCTCAAATTATCGTTGCAATTTTAATTTATTGCTAATTATTTTGCTGTTATTATTTGACAGTCACAATTATCTGTTAACTCCAAATGATTCTAACAGATGTCGATACCTTTCGACTGGGTTGAGTAAGTAATCAATAGATGGCGCTGCTATGATAATTATTTTATTAAAAATAATTTGGCATAAAATGTCTTTCATCGCATACGCTGCGAAGAGTACCTAATGTCTACCCGTGCGAAGCCGGGACGGGCCGCTAGTTTATTAATATATTACTGCAATATTAATATGATTTGCGGAGGTTGTCATCTGGTATTGAATGCCGACAGTTCCCTACATTGTCACACTTGTAACATTAGCTTTCATTTTGAGTGTCTAAATTTAAAGTTGGGACAGTTCAAGTCACTTACCAAGGAGTTTCGATCTACCTGAACCTGCCCTGCGTGTACTAACGTTACGCGTCGTGTAAAATCCAATTTAAAGACACCGGTTAGACAAAATCAAGTGCCATCAGCGGAACAATCTATGGATGTATCGTGTGAAATCTCAGATAAATCCTTAGAACAATTCAACCAATTGGTATCCTTTGACAAATTCAATGAGTTGTTTAACACCCTCAAAACATGGCAGAATGAAATTAATTTGAATTTAGTAAACATTAGGGACGAAATAAAGAGTTCCTTAACAGACATAAAAACAGAAATTAAAACTCTCCGTAATGAGTATGACATACTTAAACAGAGTGTATCTAATATAAATACAGAAATATCATGTCTTCAACACTCTTCACAATTTCAATCCGATGAACATGTTACTCTGAAGCAAAGAGTGGATGACCTTGCACGTGCAACTAATGAGCAAACGTCGTCTCTGGCTGTTAGCCTTCAATCTAGAATGGACTCCTTGGAGCAGCAGGCCAGACAGACCAACGTTAAGATCTGCAATGTACTGGAACGAAAAAGTGAAAATTTTGTGGGCATCATTGAGGCTATCGGAACAGCAATCCGCTTTCCGATCTCTAAAGGTGATTTGGTATCGGTACACCGAGTGCCACACGCACATCAAGCAAGCGGCAAACCAAAAAATATTATTGTCAAATTCAGTACACGTATACAAAGAGATAATATACCCGCTTCGTTTCGAAATATTAAATCACTAAGATCTGATCAGCTTGGCATCCAGGGTACTCCATCTACAATTTATTTAAATGAACACCTTACACTACAGAAAAAGCAGTTATTTCGAAAAACTCGTGAGACTGCAAAGGAACTCCATTATAAATATGTTTGGATTAGAAACTCAACGATACTTATTAGAGAAAATGATGACAGCCCCGCATTGGCTATCTGAGGAGAAAATGATCTCAGCAGGCTTCGATCCAGAAACAAAAAATAATATTTTATTGATTTTTGTTTTTGTGTTAATTTTGATTTGTGTTTTTCAATTTATGTTCAATATCTGTATTATTTTATGTATCATGATTTTGTTTATATGTGCACACTCATGTGGTACTGGCGCAGTTGGCTTGCTATGCTTGCTGGACAATCAAAGTTTGTTCTTATTTTCTATTACATTAACACTTTCAGCCTAACAATATTTTTTCTTATAACATACATATCTTGGGATGTATTTGCTTACCACTCTTATTACACAACTGTGTTGTAATACAGACGCTTTTCCATTATAACGAATATATAGATATGAATGTTAAAAATGAATAACGCCAAATCATTGAATCATCTTAATATCTATTATCAAAATTGTAGAGGCTTTAGAACAAAGTTAAACATGTTATACATGAACATTTTGTCGAATAACTATGATCTCATTGTGCTCACCGAGACGTGGCTGATCCCAGACATTGAGAATAGTGAATTCATAGATCAGCGTTATGTAGTTTACAGACGTGATAGAGACGGCCTTGCCTGCGGCAAGCACGATGGCGGTGGTGTTCTCGTGGCGGTTCTACGTGGCCTGAAATCTACCATATTCAATACTTCTTTTCTATGGATCTAGATAGCATTGAACATATACTGATAGAAATTGAAATTAGCCAAACTAAAAAACATTTCATTATTGCGGCCTACATTCCGCCGCGAAGCACTGTAGATATCTAAGCTATCACTTTGATCTGATTAATGATTGCCTTGGTGATCCCTGCATTGATAAGTTTTTTCTATTGGGTGATTACAATATTCCTGATATCTTTTGGGTTCCATCAATAACCACAGCGCATGATGTCCTTGACCAAACTTCACCCCTAACTGGCACAGGATCATTTCGTATACATTCGTTACTCACAAATTTTATAGCATCAATACATGCATCTCAATATAACGGAGTTATGAATACCTCTGGTAAAATATTGGACCTTTTTATTTCTAATACACCATTGATCGTTCGTGCATCATTGGATCTACTACTTCCACCGGACCCACATCACCCGGCTCTGACTGCGCTTGTTGAGATGCATGGGATATATAAACCAATGGTAAGACGTGTTCTCCCTATATATAACTTCTATAAAGCAGATTTCGATCTTATTAACACCAAAATTAAAGAAAAGGATTGGGTGGAAATGCTGAGGCCTCTCTCTTCGGAATTTTGCCTTGAAACTTTTTATTAAACTTTACATGAAATTGTAGAGCAACATACACCACTGTCAAAGGGTCGGTCATCTGCGTTTTCTATCTGGTTCTCACATACACTAATAAAGACCGTTAAAAATAAACAAAAAAGCTGGAGTAGGTGGAAGAAATTCGGAAATCAAAGTGATTATGAACAATTCTCTCAACATAGAACCGCATTCAAGAAGCTAAGTCGAAAATGTTATCGTGATTACAAAAATTCTATAGAAGATATTATAAATAAGAATGGAAAGTATTTTTGGAACTTTGTCTCAAATCGCAAAGTCAAATTGGGAATTCCTTCACAAATGCAATATGGCAACCATAAATCTAATGATCCAGAGACCACTTGTAACATGTTTTCCGACTTTTTGAAAACCTGGATGAAAATAATCAAGTGGATGCTGTTTATACAGATTTTAAAAAGGCTTTTGACAAAGTGGACCATGAGCTACTTCTCAATAAAATCGCATTCAATGGGATTCGTGGAAATTTACTGCGTTGGTTTGAAGAAGAATCTGTCTCAACAAGTTGTTGTCAATGGGTATCAGTCGGGTCACGTTTTGGTCACGTCCGGTGTTTCACAGGGTTCCATTCTCGGTCCTTTGTTATTTATTCTCTTTATCAATGATATTAATGAATGTTTTCTCTGTTCTAACTTCCTATTATATGCAGACAATCTAAAAGTGTAGAAAACCATTAGAAATATGGAGGACTGTGTGGCTCTGCAAGGTGATCTTGACAGGTTAACTATCTACTGTGAAGTTAATAAACTACAGTTGAATATCCCAAAATGTCATTATATTAATTTCACTAGGAAGAAAAATATTATTTAACATTCTTATACACTTTACAAATCAAATTTATTTCGTGTTACAGATCTCAGAGATCTAGGGATCCATTTGGACTTAAAGCTGCAACTAGATATTCATATTGAAAAAATAATAAATAAAGCTTTTAAAATGTATGGATTTGTTATGAGATCATGTATTGACTTCGCGCGCCCTTCCACATATTTGTACTTGTACAAAACTCTAGTGCGTTCGCAACTTGAATACGCTGTACCTATATGGAACCCATACTACAAAACTTATAAAGAAGCAATTGAAAAAATTCAAAATAAATTTTTGCGAACCATGTATTACAGATGTCACAAGTCATATCTGTCTCGTGCTTTGTTGCTCAGCGGGTATGGTATTCTGTCACAGAAATGCTCAAATGCGTTCTATACATACAGGCTGTATTTTCGCCACTGGCACATGTCGCACTAACGCGTGTGCCACTCCGTCGAATGATGCACAATTATAACGAATCTTTTAAAGATATAGATTTATTTTGTGGTCAAATGAATAGTTTTAAAGAGTCTGTCCTCAATGAACTGCAGGGATTTTAATCTCTTTATAATTTTATGTGTTATCTTAGTTGTTTAAGTAGTATAGTTTTATTTTATTTTGTTTATTTTATTTTAATTTTCTGTTCCACTTTGTAACACTATTGAAATTTATTTTATTATTATTTTTTTTACTGTTAGTATTATACAGCGGCTCGTGACTGTGTTTTTGTAATCATTAATATTAATTAACACGTGGATAGCGTTGTGGGCTACAATATTGCCAACGTTTGTGTAATGTTTTGTGTTTATTTGTATTTTGTGGCTGTTTGCTGTTCCTTAATAAATTAAAAAATAATAATAATCATAAATACCTATTTATCATACATTATCTTATTTTCATCCCCTTCGACCTATCGTGGTCGACCTATCGTGGGCGACTCCCACTGCGCACCGCATGGTGTCGGGATGGAGGGTCACGGACGAGGTGGTCACTCTATCTGACCACCGACACATCGTTTTCGATGTGTCCTTCCGCGACCCTGCTCGCACGCTTCAGGAGGACAGCCGTCCGCGGCGTTGGTCCATCAAGCGGCTGGATCGAGATATGGCTCTAGCCGCTGCCCACGTCGCGGACTGGTCGGAGGAGGGACGGATCTTGCCCGATCTCGGTGTGCAAGCGCAAGCGGCCTGGCTCAGGGAGACATTGACGTCGATCTGCGACGTCTCTATGCCCCGAGTCAGGCCGTCCCGGCGGGGCTCTGCGTACTGGTGGAATGAGGAGATCGCGCGGCGTAGGATTGCTGTTATAGCCGCGCGCCGCCAGTACCTTAGAGCCCGTCGAAGACGGCAAGCCTCAGTCGAGGAAGTTCTGAGTGCCAGAAACGCGTACGGAGCCGCAGCTAAGGCGATCAGCATCGCCATCGCTGACGCCAAGGCGAGTTCCTGGAACGAGCTCCTGGAGGGACTGGAGAGGGATCTATGGGGGCGCCCGTACAAAATGGTACTGGGCAAGCTCCGACCATGGGTCCCTCCACTGACGGAAACCCTGGACCCCGATACTGTGGAAAGAGTGTTGGATACGCTCTTCCCGAGGGTCCAGGACAGTTCCTCCGTAGCCCCGTCGCCCGCTCCGTGGTTGGATGACCTAGGGGTGACGGAGGGCGAGCTTGCCGGGGCCGTGTCGCGGCTCTCAGCGCGCAGCACCGCACCGGGCCCAGACGGGATCCCGGGGAAGGTGTTGGCGCTGGCACTCAGGACATTGGGGAACAGAGTGAGGCAGCTCTTCACGTGCTGCCTCAGAGAGGGCGTGTTCCCCATCGACTGGAAATCGGCCAGGCTGGTGCTGCTGAGGAAGGTAGGAAGGACCGAAAATGTTCCGTCGTCGTTCCGTCCAATCTGCTTGCTGAACGAGGCGGGGAAGCTCCGCCCGTATCAGCGAGCACCTGTCGCGCGTGGGTCCCGACCTGTCGGACTGCCAATTTGGATTCCGGCAGGGGCGATCGACGTTGGACGCTGTCCAGCACGTGCGGTTGCTGTCGGAGTCCGCAGTCCGATCGGGGGGCTGTCTTTAGACATCGTCAACGCCTTCGGCACTCTCCCCTGGCAGGCCATCAGGCTACCTGCGAGCCGTGGTCGGGGACTACTTGCGCGACAGGACGATCGGAGTCAAGGGAAGGAACGAGACGGAAACGGAGAGAGGGATCGAGTGCGGCATTCCGCAGGGGTCAGTTTTGGGACCCCTCTTATGGAACCTCGCATTCGATGCGGTCCTTCGCACCGGCCTTCCTTGCGGCGTGAGTGTCGTCTGTTACGCTGACGACACTCTCGTCGTGACGACCGGGGCCGACTTCGAGCAGACGCTCAGGCTTGCCGAGCTGGGGGTGGCGTGTATCGTGAGGGCGATCCGCCGGCTGGGTCTAGAAATAGCGCCGCACAAGACCGAGCCGCTATGGTTCCACGGCCTTCCAAAGCGCCGGGAACCACCCAGCTGCCGGATAAGGGTAGGTGACGCGGAGGTCCAGGTGGGGCCCTACATCAAGTACCTTGGCCTCACCTTGGACAGTAGATGGAGCTGCGAGGAGCATTTCGTGCGATTGGTCCCCCGAATTAAGAGGGTCGCGGGCGCCTTACATCGCCTGCTGCCCAATCTCGGGGGACCGAGGGATGGTGTTCGCCGCCTATACGCGAGCGTCGTACGGTCCGTGGCCTTGTATGGGGCCTCCGTGTGGTCGCAAGACTGTACGAGGTCCTCCCGCTGCAGAGCTCTGCTCCGGAGCATACAGCGGACAATGGCTATACGGATCGTGCGAGGCTACCGTACGATCTCGTACGAGGCGGCGACGGTTCTGGGGCGGTCCCCCCCTTTCGAGATCCTGGCCGACATGTACGCGGTGATGTACAACGCACCGCGGCATGTCGGTCGGGGGGGCGACGGGGGGAGTCCCCCGGCACCAGCGCACGGAATGCACAGACGGGAGTTGCATCGACGGGCCGAGAGGGCCTGGCGTGCGCAGCTAGAGCGTGGAGGCTGCGTGCGTCAGCGCGCCGTCGGTGCGATACTCCCGCACTTCGAAGCTTGGCTCTGCGGGAGGGCGGCGACATGGCTGTTTCGGTGAGTATCTGAGTCGAATAGGGAGGGAGGACACGACACGATGCCACCATCGCGCATCCGACCTCGACTCGGCCCAGCACACGCTGGCAGAGTGCCCTGCTTAGGACTCCGAACGCCGAGTCTTGGTCGAAGAGATCAGGCAAGATCTGTCTCCGCCAGGGTTGATTGCGGCAATGCTGTGAAGTTGTGTTGAAGCGGTGATGCTCCAGAAGGAGGACGCCGAGCGGGATCGGGGTATGCAATTCAATGCATTTTCCTCAGCGGAACAAAAAAAAAAGGTAATCTGCAGGAGCTCATTTTTCCCTCTATATCACCGTTTACTATATCACTATATCTATTATAGCTCTCGATTTACAGGACACAGGACTTAAGTCCTCACTCTCTAGGGTATATGTTCGGAGAGTATGCATAGTACTATATCTCAACCTGCGGCCACTGAGAATGCGCGGTAACATACATTTTATTTTGACAGGCTAAGAAAGTACTAAATTGATTTTGTTATAAGTTGATATAGAGAAAGTTTAAGACCTGGAAAACGACCTCTGTAGTCGAGTGGTTAGTACACTGTTTGTAGGTCCCGGGTTTGAGTCCCGGTGGGGGCAGATGGTAGTATGATGAATGTGAGCATTTATACGTTACAGACCACCAAAGAAATTACTGTTTGTCTAGTAACAAATTTCTTTGAGTTATCATTATAATCAGTGAACGGAAAAAACCTTTTTTAATGCCATATTGACCTCAAACACGGTAATCAGAAATCAATGGATTTTCACAGATTAAGGTATATCGGTTAGGGTCAATTAATGACTAATAAAATAATTATTTCTCAGATATTCTTGATAAGTTGCGATCTTTCAGATTTTTTTTTCATATGGATACTGATGTTATACAAAATTCAATTCCGGGCATTGCTGGAATACTGTAGTTACCTTTGGAATGTATCTTAACTCTGTAGAGCGCCGCACGTTCCGGTTGTTTGAATTTTTCATATAAATATACGGTGAAAATAAAACTATATAGAAATAATTTGGCTAATGTAATATTTAGTAGAAAAGCTTTAATCAAGATTCGATATAATAAGTCGAAAAAAAGTGTGTTTCTCGCGTTAAAAACATGTGGTTTGCTACAAAACAATATTACATTTAAATTAAATATCTCACCTGAAAATAAAACAAATGACACTTAATTTTAATTTTCTTTCTATATAGATAGATTTGCCTTAAACATTTGAAACTCGCACATAATTCATAAAACAATTTTGGACCCTAGCAATATAGGTCAGTCATCATGCATTTTTATGACAATTGAAATAAAGATTGAAGGCGTAGAAGTACTAATGTAATAGAAGAGCAACTATTTAATGAAACGTTCTCAATCAGGAGGATTGCGTCAGATATTTTACGAAACATCCAATTTTTATAACTGATTGAGTCCGTAAGGTTCTTTTAGTCTGTCAATTAGTCTGGTTATTGAACACGACGAGGGTAAAAGGCGATGTTAGATGGTTGATTTAATAAACTTGCTAAGAAATCAGTCAGTATCTTCAAGAATCAAATTTTTTGTAAGATTTTTTTTTATTAACATTATGTAATATTAATTTTTAATAAGTTTTGTGTATTCAATTACTTTCTATTAATAATATTGATTACACTGGTTCGAGGTCTGTGCCTTTTTCATTTTCATTCCCATTTAGATTTAGGTTATGTTCAAAACGATTACTCCATACTGTTATATAGGAGGACACGCACAATGTCTACGAGGGTGGTCCGTTAAGTACTTAGCCTACAAAAGAAAAACGAAAATTTTGGAAAAGTGGCGAT
Source organism: Scirpophaga incertulas (assembly GCA_036419045.1). NCBI lineage: Eukaryota > Metazoa > Arthropoda > Insecta > Lepidoptera > Crambidae > Scirpophaga > Scirpophaga incertulas. Next base: position 21,306,150 of record CM071631.1, on the reverse strand, counting down.
TTATTTCTCAATATAGTCGCCTTTTAGCTCGATACACTTGACTCAGCGATGCTCCAACTTCTTTAACCCGTCTGAAAAATACGTTTTCTCGAGGTCTGCAAAATAGGCCTCCGCCCGTGGCAGCGATGACCTCCTCATTCGACTTAAATTTCTGCCTGGCGAGTGACTTTTTCAAGTTTGGAAACAAAAAGAAATCGCACGGGGCCAAATCTAGAGAATACGGTGGATGGGGCAGCAGTTCGTAGCCCAATTCGACCAATTTGGCCGTGACGAGGGAGAAGGTGTGAGCCGGTGCGTTGTCATGGTGGAAGAGCACTTTTTTCTTCGCCAAATGGGGCCGTTTTTTCTGCAATTCGGCGTCGAATCGGCCCAATAATTCGGCATAGTACAGCCCTGTGACCGTTTTGCCCTTCTCCAAGTAGTCGATGTAGATTACACCTTGTGAATCTCAGAAAACGGTGGCCATCACCTTTCCGGCCGATAGGACAGTCTTTGCCTTCTTCGGAGCACGTTCGCCGGGTGAAGTCCACTGTTTCGACTGTTCCTGTGTGTACTAGTGGATCCATGTTTCGTCGACGGTCACGAAACGACGCAGAAACTCCTTCGAATTGCGCTTAAACAGCGTCAAACACTGCTCTGATGTGGTCTCACGGTTGCGCTTGTTGTCCGGAGTGAGCAATCGCGGCACCCATCGCGCCGACAGCTTCTCATGCCCAAAATTTCATGCAGGACATGACCCACGCGATCTTTTGAGATACACGCCCCTTCAATCGGCGGTCTGCCAATACGAGATCGTGGATTTTTGTCACGTTATCCTCCGTGGTAGCCGTTTTCGGGGCACCTGGGCGTGGCTCATCAAAAACCGACGTGCGACCACGTTGAAACTCGTTAAACCAATTTTTGACGGTCGCCATCGAAGGAGAAGAGTCACCGTCACAGCATCCAAGCGTTCTTTGATTTCGCTGCGCGATTTCCCTTCCAAAAACAAGAGTCGAATCACCGACCGATATTGCTCTTTTTCCATTTTTCTAAAATCCGCGGACACGCTCGCTTCCACACGCGGTCAAAACAAAACTACGAGTCCGATTCGGCTGAAATTTTGACAGTAGTCGTCTACGAGAATGTACCACACGATAGTAAATTTCTTTTGTGATAGTGGTGCCGTCGGGCGGTGAGGCTAAGTACTTATCGGACCGCCCTCGTAAAATATAAGATACTACTTCGTCTGTGGAGCCGTCTGCCAACACAATCCCTCATCATGTACATAAGAATGTAAAATAAAGATCACTGCGCCAGTGTATACATTACCACCAAGTCGGAATACCTTACTTCTAACGGTAACGGTAATGGTAGCTTGTAAGTGGCGCCCGATGCGGTCAATGTCCATGTCTATCATAAGGAGTAAGGAGTTGTGAAAATGAGTTTCTCGAATAAAAAATATTCAGGCCTAAAAAAAAATTTTTTTTTTCACATCAACAACGAGATATAATAGATGCGTCTGCGCATCTCTATCTTTAATCTATCGGCCATCCCACGCCCTCCCTCGGGGGGCCCTCTGTCAGACTATTACAGTGCCCAGGGTGCACCACGAGGAGGTTGTCTGATATCGCAGCCCATGTTGATTTGAACCTGTAGTATAGTTAGTTAGTTTGGCTGGGCTCCACCGCACTTAGCCTCACGATTGGGCCATTGTGCGTAACCTGTAGTATATACCTAATAAATAAAATAAAATAAAGTAGTAACCTGGACTAATTCTATATCCAATGGAACGTGTAATCTCGGCTTAATTAAGTTACGTTTTTGCTATAATTGGCATCGTGACGGGCGCGTCCACTCGACGGTTTTAGGCAGCTTTCAGGGGCAATTTTAGCGCCGCTGTGTAATGTTTCGTCTCGTCCCTTTTTACTGTAGCTTTCATTCTGTGCTTTCCTTATTTTGTACAATGACGCGAACTTTGTCTTTGTTATAATCTTGTGAAGTTCGCTTCTCGTAAATAACAACTAATCTTGTGAAGCCAAATCTTTGATATTATGATTCGATCCTGATTAGTCATTCTCGAAACTGAGCTGGTAAACTTAAAATCGAGCTTTATTGTCGAGTGATACAGTACTCAGTGATGTTACACAAACAAGAGGTAAATGTGCTGTTCTAATTATGACAATTGGTGTAATTTTATGTATATTATCCATATAGTAATGGTCTTCATTCTCTCTAACTCTTTCCAATTCGTACTTTCTGTCATCATCATCATCATCATCACTTAGCCAATCATAGTCCACTGCTGGACATAGACCTCTCCCAATTTGCGCCACAACACCTGGTCCTCCGCCTTCCGCATCCAGTCCCCTCCAGCGACCTTCTTCAGGTCGTCAGTCCACCTGGCGGGGGGGCGTCCTACTTTACGGCTGCCGAGTCGCGGTCTCCATTCAAGGACTCGTCTGCTCCATCGGCTATCAGTCCTTCGGCAAACGTGGCCAGCCCATTGCCTCTTCAGAGAGCTTATTTTGCGAGCTATGTCGGTTACTCTGGTTCTTTGTCGAATGACCTCATTACGGATTCGATCCTTCAAAGAAACTCCGAGCATAGCTCGCTCCATAGCCCGCTGCGCGACTTTAAATTTATGGACTAGCCCGACCGTTAATATCCACGTTTCGGCGCCGTAAGTCATAACCGTACTTTCTGTATGATCTGTTTATTTCACAAAAAAGATAAGTACCTATGTACACGCAAAATGATTTTGGACGTCGTGCAGTACGCATACGAGTATCTACGTCATCTAAAGTAAAACTTCATTGGTTGAACGACGAAAATAGCATTTATTATATAGTCAATAGAGGTGATAAAGGTCTATATTTGTAGTTTCACTTGCAGCTGTGTGTATATTAGAGCAGGACAACGATGGCATTATTTTATTTTTATCAAATTTTAATATTTCGAGTGTAGGTCTGATATTTTACCAAATATTGTCTCAGCTGAGAGTTATCCAATTGGTTTTCAGCCTTGTCTTTGATCTTCATGCCGATTAGTTCTTTAATCTCAGCTCGTAGGCAAAGCGTTAGTTAAGTTTCGGTATCGGACAGTAATGTATTAGAACGATTCCATATCACGGTATCAATCCCATACGTTCTGGATTGTCAAACGAATGTCACTTTGTTTAGCTTATTATGCGGTTCATATTCGAATATCATAAATTATATTTATGATATTCGTAATCGTTTGTTTCGTTTTCTACGAAGGTATGTGTAGAACATATGTATACGTATGTATGCGCGTATGTATATGTATATTTTTTCCTGTTCTTTGTTTTGCTCTGTGTTTTTTTTGTGTATTAATTAAATTGACGTGTTTTTGTGTGTTTCAATAAATCTATTTTATTCAGCCATTCAGAATTAGATCTACATACACCTCACACCTATGGATTACCTGACGGAATAATAGAAGCGTTTCCGTCTGCTATCTGAATGGTTTGATGCGTTTTCGATGGTTGAATCTGTAGCTACAATATTCTCTGAATTTCGCACATTTTTTTCTCTCTAGATACATTTCTCATTAAGATAAGACCCAGTTAGTGTTGTGGCTAAAGTACTAAATACGCAACAAATCTGCAACTCCCACAAATACCACATTGTCAGCATGTGACATAAAATGTAAAGTTGCAGTACCCAATAATTTCAGTACCCATCTTATTCAACACACATAGCACCGAAGCATTACAATCATGCGGCAGAAATAAGTAAGAAGGGGGTGCTCAAGCAGACGACCCTGGTATAAAGTCCGGTTCTCCGTTCTCAGATTTTATTTGAAAATTTTATCAATGCATAGTTTTCGGGCATATGTTTGGATTTCGGGGACTTTTCGGCTCAAACTATCACCACTCCTGCAAACAATGAGTATGATCATTTCTAATTCATTATTTGATCATGCAGGAAAACGTCGAGCATAGCCCTCTCTATTGCCTGTGAACTTCAAGGTTCTTTGTAAGGCCCATTTTAATATACCTGGGTTTGGTACCACATGTGTCTGACAACATGCGCGAAACTTCGTTTTAAGGTACTGCAGTTGACAGGTTGAGAAATACAGACTAACTTCTTGAACGCTGCCCAGTCGAGTTAAGTCCGGCGATTGACCTTTTCTAGATATCATATATGTATGTATTCGTTGTGTGCGCGATGACAGCGCCCCTAGTGGCCGCAACTATTCAGGACTTGTCATCTGTCAAATCATGTCAACTAGATAATAAGATATCTTTGTTATATTGATTTTCGACTAGTTTTTCAACGAAATTGAAAAAAATAGTGTAAAAAGTGAGTGTGTATATTATACCTAGCGATTTTCTTCCTCGTGAAACATATGGATATTATAATACGTACGGGATTTGAATCGATTAAGCATAAAATACATTTCCAACCTCAAACTGAGCAAAAAGGGAAAAAATTAGTATATAATAAATTGTTGATCCGGATATCTTCGTGTCATAAAACGCTTATATCTAGCAGTGACCTGAGAATGGTCAATTTTCTTACACCGATACATTGACGGGAATATTGTTGGAATATAGCTAGGGCTCGCCTCTGCGTCTGACTTTTTGCCTCCAATAAAATGTTCACTGCATATTGTATCATGTCGTTTTGGGTGCCATGGGGACCCATCAGCACTAAAACAAATAAAAAAGGACTGTAATTTTGGAACGCTTATTATTATTATTATTATTATAGTGTACTAGGTTAAATTTCTTACTTTTTTATCTTCACAGCAGCTATCCATTTTTGTCTTTGCTGTAATGTCCACTTTGATGTTGGAAACGAATAAAACTTGCACGAACTGTTTTTCCCATTGTTTTTACAATTTACGACACAGCATGTACTATGACCCATATCGCCAATTTTTACGTTTTTACTTAAAATTATAAAGGAAGTTATGAAAATAAAGCAATTTGACACATGAGACAGTCCAGAATTAATTCACATTTCTGCCACGTCGTGCGCTACGATCGATTTGCCGTTCCCCACCACCCACTTCGCACATAGCGAATATGTGTATGTATGTATTACGGGCAAGTATATATTAAATCTAAACGTCATGCTTCTATTATTTATATTTAAAAAGAATCATATATACTCGTAAATACTGTGTAATATATATATCTGTGTCAAAGATGTCATAGTTTTGAAATGACGGCGATATCTGTCAAACTGGGCTTCTTAAATAGTAAAGACTAGTTGGAATATTAGTCCCAGGTAAATATAACGTACCCCTTGGCGACGGCTCGACCAACTAGGAGCTAGCCCGTGGGCGTGTGGCGGTAGAATCGCGAAAGCGCACCCCGCCACGCGCCCAGATGGGCTTGGAAGACACCGGGGGGTTTTAGTGGGTAGGCCGGTCTTCTCAGACCAGAGAGCCCCACACACGGCCACGCCTTGCCAGCGTGGTGCCATGGTGCCTAAGGAGCATTTCCCCTCGTAAAAAAAGGTAAATATAATAGTAAATAAATTACAGTGTAGAACCCCCAACGTTTCCAAGAGTAGGTTTCCATTCAAAAATAGCAAACGGAGAGCGCGAATATAACATCAATTAGTTCCCACATCGAGCGACGTTGATTCGAGGTCTACGTCAACGAAAGCTCTTAAAATAACGCCAACAATCACATCGGATCCGAGCGGCTTAGCACGAAATCAATCTCGTAAATTGACGACAAAATAAAAATCCGTCGACGATTATTCGAATACTTCAATCGGAAAAACGAGTCCAATCAACAGACCGAGTGCGAATCGGTTCCGAAGTGACATTTGAAATTCTAATAGACACCACAGTCGCTCTGGTAATGGTAATCAGTCCATTGACGTCAATACGTTTACGTTGTAAAATGTAAACGTATTTAATAATGTTGGTATAAAGGAATGGAGTTTACTGTGTAGTGTTAGCTATGAAGAAATGATAGCTTTATTTTTGTGAAACATAGATATAAAAAAAGGTACAAGTATATCAAACTACCATTCTTGAAAACTTGGTTAGGCCCCTTAACACCGTCACATTCCATGATTAAGAATGGTCCTCTCAGCAAAACTCAGCGCTCTCGCTCGCGCCGAAGTTCGATCTACGCATGCTTGGTTTCATCAGAGCTGAAGACTATATACAATATAATAAATCTGTAAGGCTAGTGTTATGGGATTTAGAGTAACGGATATACATTCATATATTATACATATATAAATAAATTGGGTAGAAATATATTATTACAACCATGACTAAGGTACAAACGCTCGCATTCATCACGCAAATATCTACTGGGACTCGAACCCGGAACCTCAGAGATGGCGACTCCTTGAAACCGGTGTACCAACCATTCGACCATGGAGGTCGTCATATATACGAAAGTATGAGCTATTCTAAACGCCATGATAATTTGGAAGCCAATCAGATAAGAAATCCCCATAAAAAGAGTACGTGCTTCTATTGATAACTGGCGTTTGTGTTGCAGTCAACGGAGATTATTTCGAATATGCTTCAAATATTTTAAATGTTTGACCGGCGTGGTTAGCGTAGGCCCGTGCCCCTCGGTGGGGACGAATATGATATAATAATTACATTAATGTATTAATTAAACACACAATAAAGTATTTAACGTTATAAATAAGCAATAGGAAAAGAAAATATATTTTTTTGGACCAACATTTATGAAAAACATATTTTTATTATATTTTATGGCGGGACTAAGTATTTATTACTTTATATGTACTTTTAAAAAAGTTGTGAAGTTTGCAGTAAACTAATTATCAAATGAAATATTCCTCACTATAGAACTTATAATGTATTTTATCTACTATCATGCTATTAATCCTCTATAAAAATTAGCTTATTGCCAACATTAAAACACTCTATGATATTATGATCATTATATCATCCAAACGCGTGATATTATGAATTTCAAAAAAAGAACATTCTTATGCAATGACATTTTCACCACCAGATCGCAAAAATTTTGAAAAAAGAACAATAAATTGTAGACTAATTCGTGAATTTACATAGTTCTTACAACATGTACAACACCCTATGGTATGAGAATCTTTTATAGAGGATTCACATCATGATTGTAGATAAAATCTTGTATGCAACTGTTATAATTAGGTATTAAAACACTCATGTGATACTATTATATAATAAACCCACATTCGTGATTTAATCAGGGGTATTAACAATTATACAACAGTTGCATAAATACCTATTAGAAAATTTAATTTTACTTGAGTCGAAAACAGTTAAATTTATGTTTACGTAAAGGAGAATACATAATAAATAATAGCTGCGTTTATCTAAAACTCATTTAACAATGACAGCGCTATGATGGAACGGCCAATTGTTAATTTCATCGTTTGTTTTGTACCTATTACCGTTATATTACTGCAAAATCTCATAACACGAGGGCTTTGATTGTGTTACAGTTATTAAAAATTCCACGCCTCGACAAACCTTTATTAAAATGTGAAATGAATGCGTATTACGTTCCGCGCTTTGATGTTCGCGACGCATCAAAGTACGAGGATTTAAGTTGTTTTGTTTGTTAATAAGCGAATACAATTCAATAGATGAAAAATCACGACCTGTTCCGAAATATCAAATATTGCTATTGCTAAACGTTATAATTAATTTGGTTACTGATTGATGTTAGTTGCTAATGGGGGATTTTCAAACAGCCATTAAAAAAAATGTTGTGTGATTTCGTATATTATTTTATCTCCTTTTATCTATTTTAGTCAAGGATATTTTACTACAGGTGACGTATATCCACATGATATTCGACGAACTTCGTAGTTGAGTGGTTATTACAAGTGTTTCAAGATGTCGCCATCTCTGAGGTCCCGAGTTCAAATCCCAGTGGGAGCAGATGTTTGTGTGATGAATACGATTATTTGTAGCTTAGTCATGGTTGTCAATATTAATATTCAAGTTGTCAATATAATACTTCTATGAAAAATATTAATATATATATATATATATATATATATATATATATATATATATGTCTATCCATTATCCTAGATCCCATTACACAAGCCTTATAGTAGTACTACTAGTAGTTTGGGCTAGGCTATTCGTAAAGTGTAAAAAATATGTGTTTATTTGTTATTATTACTATTTATACAAAGCTAGGCTTACGTATTTTAATTTATTCAACGCAGTTGGGGCTCGAGGTGTTTAAAAAGGGCAATACTTTAACTGAAAAAATGTGAGGCGAGCGTATAAACAATTCGTTTCGTTTGGTAAAGTTTACGTCAAAGGAAACCAGTAAAGTTTTGTCATTACATTGAAAAAACCTCGCCCCAAAGACAATTACAAAGGCTTTAAAGTCAATTATAATGTATTTTCAGACCAGGCATTCTCGTTCGGATTAAGAACAAAATTCTCATCAATTTCGAGTATCAATTTTGTGTACATAGTCTGAGGTATTCGCGGTAATAAGTCAATAACGTTGTTATGTAAAGTTGCGTTCATTGTTAATTCAATTAAGTCTTTCATAATTGTATTATTGTTTAAAAGCTTTTGTTACAAGAAACATCTTGCTATATTTAAGCTACTACAAAATAAACGACTAATTAAAATCCATTCCATAACTATTCTATCTAAATACAGCAACACGTTCTATCAAAGACTGTGTACTTAAAAATAAGAATGGCATATAAAGCTACTGTTTATCGCATCTTATCATTTTGAGAGCACTCGCTTAACTATCTCAGGCAGTTTTGGATTCATGGGTCGATATATCGAGCGAGGTGCATTTCCCTGAATATTGAATGCCTAAGGTTAAATTAAGTTCAAAGATTCTTGGTGTCCTCAATGAATCGAGATGATATTTGACATCGACCCACCTACAACTTTATAACACGCAGATTAGGCCATATGCGGAATATGTTATTATATGTACTATGTATTATGTACTACATTGTTATGTAATAATACTGTTATTATGTTTGCTATACTTGTCTACAATGGTACGACGTACGAAAGTGATTACAAAAATCCTATTTGAAGAATAAAATCATGATTTTGATTTTGATCTTCTATCGCTATACTACGGGGAGTGCTTGTTGAATTGTTGAACTGTTTGGATTGATCCACGAGACAAAACGTTTACCCTCATTAGTTAGATGGTTGGTAGTCCAAAACAGTGCATCACACTACCAACTGTGGAATGAATTGTTTCTTGCGGCATTTCCGAACTAATTTAAATTGAAAAGATCGGCAACGCACTTTTGGATCCTCTGATGTTGTATTCATGGGTAACAGTAATCGCTTTCCATCAGGTAATCCCTCGGACCGTTTGCCCGATAGTTACATAAAAGAATACAAGACAGATAAGACTTACTTTCACATTTATAAAGTAGGGTTTATATTTCTTGGTCAGAGTTGTATTTCCTGATTGTAGAAAAAAGTTTTAATTAAGGTAACTATAAATCAAACAAAGGCACTAACAATATTGAAATGCATTAAATCGAAAATTTCACAGATTGTCTATCGAATATTTTTTAAGGATTGTCTATTTCTAGGAATAGTTTTAGGCCTGTAAATCACTGATAAGATAGGAAATTTGTCAATCACTCAATATTCCGCCAATCTCTGATTATTTGCTGTAGGTATTGGTATGATTAGCGATACATCAACCTATACATTAATACTATGAAAGCCGCCACTGTTTCCAGCATCTTAAGAATTTTTGTTACCAGGAGACAGCTCTTGTATCGCTTGTAATAGCGGTGGTTTACGTAGTGCAAATGTTCCCTTTGACGTGTTTTAACTGTATACAAAAACATTTATCCAACTCTTCTGCAATAAGGAAAACATTATGTGGCAACTTGTATATAGCTGTGAAGAAAATCGAAGTTTATGTGACTCATTCGCATTGGGTTAGTGTGGTTAGCTAAGGCTTTCTTTTTCATTTATTATGGTACAAAAGTAACAAGTCTTTTATTCATTAACAATTTATTAACAAGTTTTTTTTTTCCTCAGGAGAGGAGGCTGAGAATCCATCATGGATACCAACGCAACAGGCAAGCAGGGATGCGTTGATTATGTCGGACTCCTGTGGGCGTACTCTTAAAAACGATATTCGATATATTGTGGACTTCGTCGTGTCGTATCTTACTCTTAGTTACTATCGTTTAAAACATTTCAACGGACGATCGAACGAACGATATCAAATTTGACATAAGAAAGCCTCAAATGACAACGATGAATTGAATTTGACAGACAAACATTCGCAAAATAAACGTCAAATTTGCGAGAAGTAATACGATACGGTTTGAGGTGTCGTTGTAATTATCGTGAATTTGACGTTTATTTTGCGAATGTTCGTCTGTCAAATTCAATTCATCGTTGTCATTTGAGGCTTTCTTATGTCAAAATTAATATCGTTCGTTCGATCGTACGTTGAAATGTTTTAAGCGATAGTGACTAAGAATAGGATACGACACGACGAAGTCCACGATATATCGAATATCGGTTTTAAGAGTACGCCCCCTGGTACTGTCGAGACGGCTCGACTACACAGACCTACCGACTAAACTCAGCCTAGCCTTTGGTCCTATTGACCCTACTGGCTTTATTGACGAGAGCCAATTCATTAACAAGTCAATTTATACTACCTGGGATTATTTAACCTAAGGTTTTTAGAATTTGTGCTGTTTCTTTCTTGTTCTATGATGTTTCTCGTGCTTGATGTCAAGCAGAAGAAACCAGTGCAGCAGGCTTTGCTTGCTGCTTACACAGAGCTTTGGTATCATGCAGCGGTATATGTTATTATTATGTATTGTTTTGTTTTGATGTGCTTTCGCTTTGTTTTGATGTGCAGGATTCGCTTGTGCTCATCGGAAGATCGTGTAAGATTTATGATATATTTTTATTCATCTAAGTTTTATTATTCCGCTTAATTTTATGCATCATACTATGTGTTAATTGTAGATTTATCAATGAATCTATAAGTTTCAGCACTACGAAATTGATTTGTTTGCAGACGGCTTAGGAAAACTATGTAATAAGTTTAAGCAAATTCTAACTGACATTCTATAGTAATATTAATTATAATCAATATTTTAGTTAATAATTTGTATTTTGACTCATGTTTGTATTTGTGTATTATTTGTTATTATAATTTATAACATTTCATTATTGACATATTATTTAATTAGGTAGGTATATTAGATATTTCAGTTAATTTTATTAATTAATTTGTATTTCGACTCATGGTCGCGTTTGTATTTATGTGTTATTTGGTTAATTTATGACATTCCAGATTTTGACATATTATATATTGATATCTTTATTAATCATAGTAATTAATTTGTATTGCATTTGTGTCAGTGTTTGCATTTTTGTGTTACTTGTTATTTATGACATTTTATTTTTGACATATTATTTATATTAAATATTTAAATTAATTTTAATAATTAATTTATATTTTGACTCAAGGTTGTGTTTGTATTTATGTGTTATGTTGTTTAATCATGACATTCCACTTTTTAGACTGTTATATAGATATAATTGATATTTTTATTATGTAATTCTGATAATTAATTTGTATTTTGACTTATGGTTGTGTTTGTATTTCGATCTGTGTGTTATTTTGTTTAATCAAGTCATTTCATTTTTGACATATTGTTGTTTTATTGTGTAGTATGAATTCTTAAACATATATTTGTGACTTACCTATCCAATTTATTAATGTTTATTATAATTTGTATTCTAGCATGTAAGCGTGTTGGCTGTAAGTTTATGTTGTGGTTTAATAAATAAAAAAAAAAGTTAACTTATCCGTACTAATCCGTTCAATAGCTCTCTGTCTGTTGCGCTTTCATGCCAAAACTATTGAACCGATTTAATTGAAATTGAATCTAGAGCCTGAGAAAGGACTGTTTAATGCAAATAAGGTTGAGAGGTTGAAACAAGAGATGAAAGCTTTTGTTGGAATAGGCTCAGAAAGTATTGAATCAATTTTGTAGGAGTACTTTGATACACGGAAAGAAAGACAGCGTTTTTACACAGTATTTTTTTTTCCTGTGTTATAATCTGATAAAAATAGCTGGCCGGGCTGTACATATAAATAATGATATACAAATATAAACATGATTACGTGTATATCTATTTTATATTAATACGTTACGTTATTAAAATACAACTAGTTATACGCATCTCGAAGTGTACAGACGTGCCTCAGATAAAAACAATTGCGTAAATCAATAATTAAATCTAGTGACCTCCTTATACAAAGAACAAGTGACTAAGCGTTATATTGAATAAACTATTATGCTTACTACATGAAGTAAAAATTTACTATTATTATGGCTGAGGACAGCCCCTTTAACCGGAGTCGGATCACTCAACGCTCGCCCCCGTCAACGCCTATTCATCAGCATCAAAAGGATGAAACTCAAGATGCTCTAGAACTAGTATCAACTGCTGAGTTACAAAGATGGAAGAGTTCTATTGAAGTCCTCTTGAACGAAATTTGCCAAATATCCGCTGATGGAAAGCTTAATTCAGACCAAAAACTCAAAATAAGCAATCTGTGTCGAAGGTGGGCCATGGCGCTTCGCAAATGGCTACGCATTATCAGTCTTTGAAGCTAAAAGCCATCCAGACACACAGCTCTCTCCAGACCTTTAAAGAAAAACAGGACCTTGCTATGAGTCTTTTGGAAATAAAAAATGCGATCAAAGAGTCCAGCATCAAGCAAGAATCTGAAGATAAGTCCTTTGCGGGAATAGTGAAGAAGGGAGTGAACAACTTTGTGCGCCCGAGCCCTCTTAATTCCGTAGCCATTTACCCGTCTGATGTCACGAAAACGAGCGACGACACGAAAACCCTGGTCCAGAAAATTATTGATCCAGAATTAATGAAACTTAAGGTACGAGGGCTCAGAAAAACCAGGAATGGCGGAGTTATTATTAACACGCAGACCAAGGAGGATGTAGAAAAGTTAAAAAATTCACAGCTCTCATCATCAGGTCTTACTGTCGGCGAACCAACTAAAAGAAATCCCCGTATCATAATTCTTGGAGTTCCAACTTCCATGGCGGATAATGAGGTCCTTAAATGCATCTTTGAGCAAAATTTAGCCGATAAATTATCTACCATAACAGCCAAAACATTTATGACCTCTATTAAACTTAGCCACAAATCAGGAAAAAAAGATGCTCACAGCTGCAATTACATTCTAGAAGTTACAGCAGACATTAGAACAGCTCTTATCTCTCAAGAGAGAGTGTTTATCAACTGGACGTCTTGTCCTATAAGAGATTTCACACTTGTGTCTAGGTGTTTTAAATGCCAGCAATGCAGCTAAAACATGTAAGTCCTTAACCTCAATATGCAGCCATTGCGGACAAGAGGGACATTCCATACAGGAATGTTCTAAAAAAGGCGAATCCCCGAAATGCGCAACGTGTTTACGTTTCAAAAAACCATGTGATCACAAGACTGGAGATGCGGAATGCCCTGCGAAAAAAAATGCGGAATTAAGGTACATTAACTCGATTAATTATGAGGGCGCCTAAGAGCGTCACCGCTTTACTGTTATTTTAGAGCTCTGTAATTTAGTTTAATGGATTTAAATTTAATTAATGAAATTGATAGTATATCTGTATCGCAGTCTAAATTATGCGAGGTTGAAGATTGTCGAAAGTATCTCTCCGTTTATCGAAACTCAATCACATTACTAACCCAAAACATACGAAGTATATACAAAATTTCGATTATTTTAATGTTTTTCTGCATAGACTTCGGTTGATTGTGAGCTTATGGTTCTGACAGAATGCTGGTTACTAAAACGGCTTGGCCTTCTGCCGAAATTGCCAGGCTACGATATATATTTTAGTACAAAAAATAATAACCAGAGTGATGGGGGATATGGCTAAAGCTTTTGACACAATTTCGATTCCCATACTTTTGCGCAAATTAGAAGCTTTGGGCATTAGGGGTGCCCAACTGAATCTTTTTGAAAACTACCTAAGTGAGCGCTGTCAATGTGTCAGAATCGGAAACATTAGTAGCCATTATCAAAACAATACATCCTACGGAATTCCACAAGGCAGCGTACTCGGATCGACTCTATTCTTAGTATACATAAATGACCTCCTAAATATCGAGTTAAAGCACGGCAAGATAATATCTTACGCGGATGACACAGCCTTAGTATTTAGCGCACAAACTAGCACAGAGTTGTTTCATAACGCACAACTAGGTTTTAATGCTGTACATACCTGGCTTCGTTCTATTTTACTAACATTAAATGCTGAAAAAACAAATATCTCCATTTTACCTTGCGAAAATCTCATATTAATCAGTTTTATCCACAAATATATGCACATCAATGTAGTAATAACCTACCAGTCAACACTTGCGATTGTCCCATTATTCTAAAGTCCAGTCATATAAAATATCTCGGTGTTATCATTGACGAACACTTTCATTTCGACCACATATAGAGAATCTGGTAATCAGAGTGCGTAAGTTGATGTTTGTATTTAAAAAACTTAGGTCTATAGCTGACGAGAATATTATCAAACAAGTTTACTTCGCCCTTTGTCAGTCTGTGTTACAATACTGCATTATAACTTGGGGTGGAGCACCAAAAACCAGCCTACTACCCTTAGAAAGAGCCCAGCGCGCAATCTTAAAAATATCACATTCTCAACCCTTTTACTATCCTACGCGTCTTGTATATGAATCATGCAAAGTGTTGACTGTCCGCCAGCTTTTCATTATGCACACATTATTAAAGCAACATTGCAATCTTACATATGATACTAATATCACTAACAAAAGGCGGAGAGATATAGTCTGCCAGTCAAATACCTTTACAAAATATGCTTTTATACATAGATATTTTTCATTTCTAGGACCATTTATTTATAATAGGCTAAATAGAGTACTCGATTTATATAGCTTAAATTATTTTAATTGCAAAAAACTTAGTTATAAGCATTTACAAAGTTTGTCCTATGACCAGACTGAAGAACTACTAGTTATATGTAAATAGGTAATTAAGTAATTTCTAATATTCTTATTGCATAATATTCATGCAAACAAAAAATCTGTATAATGAAGCATAACTAACAATAAGATGATTCAACATAACATAACTTCTGTATTTGTATTATTGATTTATTGTGAATTAGCAGTGTTTTAGCATGTAAGCATTTTTCTCACCTGATACACAGGTTCAACCTAGTTCAGGTAACACTATCTTAGGTAAATAATTTATATAAGAATAATGTTAATGTCAATGCCCTATGTATTTAAATAAACATATTCTATTCTATTCTATATTTTACTTTGACATTGTTACTGTTGTTATTAATTTATTATATTCGCTCTTACCACTATAATAATGCTTTTAATTAGTACAATAAGATCTTAAAAGGTATCTTAAAAGGTTTTTTAATAATCTTTTTTATAATCTATCAGATCAGATTATAAAAAAGATTATTAAATGTTTAAATATTATATTTCTATGTACAAATTTAAAATAGAATTGTTAAAATTATTATGTAATAATCTATCCATTATAATTATCGGTTATGTACCCATAATTACAATGTAATAATAATAATTGGTATTTGGTTGAATTAGTTTATTTATATCATTATATTTTTATTATACTTTGAATTTTTTTTCCCTCAGGAGAGGAGGCTGAGAATCCTCATGGATACCAACGCAACAGGCAAGCAGGGATGCGTTGATTATGTCGGACTCCTGGTGAATCGAGGCGGCTCGATCCAGCAGACCTACCGACTAAACTCAGCCTAGCCTTGGCCCTAGTGGCCTTATGGCTTGAACGGAATGGTTGGCGCACCCTCAGGAGTGGGCACGTCGGCGCTGCCCTCCGAAGAGGACATATGCGCGAAGGAAGGCTCGGTACGCCAAAGTGGGTCCGGCCTTGAAGTGATGGGACCTACTCGTACATGTGCATGTGCATGCAGCAAGCTGCGAAGTATGGACTAACTAAGGGATGGCGGCGCAGATGCCGCCTCTCGCAAGGCTTGAAGAGCCAGCGTCAATGAGTCGGGAGGGTCAGAAATGACGTGCCTGTGTCGACGATATTCTGTATTACGCGGATTGACTGGGGTACGCGGGGTGTAGCTACACGCCTGCCTCACTAACGGATTCGGATGCCCTTCAGCGGTGGTGAAGAACCGCTTAGAGCACTCCAGGAAGTGTTCGTGTATGGTGTTAATTTCGAAATCGCGATGTATATCGCAATTCCGAACGTAATATGGGAGGTTGGCCATCCTGCGCAACAAGACGCTTTGGGTACGTTGGATAAGGTAAGTTGCCCTGGTATGTGCGAATACCGGGCACGCGTAAGAAAGGACGGGCCGTATGCAAACCTTGTAGAGCGTTCGCTTGTTCCGGAGTGACATGGGGCTGTTTTTACCCAGCATACAGCTGAGACGACCCGCATAGCTTCGGGCATTACGCGTCACGTTACGGATATGCGGCTTAAAATTAAGCTGCTTATCCAGCGTGACACCTAAGTACTTTGCAGTACGCTGCCAGGATATGGGCCTGCCCTGAAGGAGCAGTGGGTCGGTATTAAAGGGGACTCGGTTCCTTCGCCGTTTCGAATCAAAGAGAACCGCGGAGGATTTCTCCGGATTCACCTCAATTCGCCACAGCTTAAACCAGGCTGCTAGCTCGTCAATGGCGAGTTGCAGTCGGGCCAGGACCGAACTGAGATTCCGCCCTCTGAGATAGAGGGCGGTGTCGTCAGCAAAAAGGGCTAGTTGGGGACCGCGAGTGGGGATGGGCATGTCGTTCGCATAAATTGTGAACAACGTGGGGGAGAGCACAGATCCTTGAGGGACACTGGCTCTTATGGGGCGTGGGGAGGAGAGATGCTTCTCGTGTCGGAAGCGGAAATGCCTATCTTTAAGATAAGCCTCCACTATGCGCACCAACCGATCTGGCATTCCTAACTGATAGAGTTTATAGAGTAGGCCTGCGTGCCAAACCTTGTCAAAAGTTTTGGCGACGTCAAAGAATACTGCTACTGCTCTTTCATGTCTTGGGTAGAACCCGTCGAGTATATACTCGACAATGCGGTGAACTTGACGGGGACATGAGTGTTTGGCCCGAAAGCCGAATTGATGAGGGGTAATTACGTTTTTATCCGAGAGATAAGCTCTGAGACGCGCAAGAATTAGCCTTTCATACACCTTACCCATAGAGTTAAGTAAACTTATAGGTCAGTGACTACTTGGAATATTCAACGGTTTCCCCGGTTTGGGAATGCTGATTACGATGGCCTCCTTCCACGCATTTGGGAAGTGACACTGGTCGTAACAAGCGTTGAATATGATGGTCAGCATGGTGAGAACCAGCCGAGGGAGGGACTTGAGTGCCATATTGGACACTCCATCAGCGCCTGGCGCTTTACGGGGTTTGAGACCCTTGACGATGTTAAAAACTTCGTCCTGTGTAAACGGGTCTGTGGGAGGGGAGTCAGGGGGAGGGAGAGCGGCCTTTTGACGAACCACTTCCTCGACCTGCTCGGAATGGGTGGGGTCGTGCGGTTGATTGCTGAGGGAGCATTGAGAAGCAATACTATCAACAAAGTATTCCGCTTTCTCATCATCCTCGAAGGCGACCGAGCTATCGGGGCGATGTAGGTCCGGGGTGTGTGTGATTTTGTCACTACGGAGTGCACTGGCGACTCTGTAGTATGCTAAATGGGAGGGTTTAATAGTGGACATTAGGTCTTCCCATTGGGAATTCCTGTATTCCGCGAGTTTAGATCGTACCTCCCGCTGAAGGCGGTTGGCTACTGAACTGTACTCGGGTGAGGGACACTGAGCGGCTCTGCGTAAGGCAGCCCGCTTCTCCTTGATGAGATCACGGATAGCGCGCGGAAGTTTGCGCCTAGGCACAGTAACCTCCCGCACGCTACCCTCGACCGCACCCTGGATTAGGTTGGTTAGGGAGTGGATGGCATCGTCAATCTTCGCGGTGCTGTCTAGACAGTCCGCGGAGACAACGAGCGGAGGGTTTTCTACGTCCAGAGTGGCCTCAAGAGATTGGGTGAATGCCTTACAATCGGTGATGCGCTTAATGGTAAGCTGGTTTGGGTAAGGGGAGTCTAACACTAACTTAACGGGCCGATGGTCAGAACCTAGATCATCTAGCGCGTCTAGAGACCTAAGAACTAGGGCCACGTTACGAACTATGGCTATGTCAAGTATATCCGGTGGACAGTTAAGCTGCCCCGGATAGTGGGTGGGCATGAGTGGCGCCAGGACATCTAGATTCAGAGCGGTCGTGATGTCTAGAAGCCTGCGTCCACTGGTGGTGGTCGTCCTACAGTTCCAGTCGGTATGCTTAGCGTTAAAATCGCCAAACATAACGACGGAATCGCCTAACGCTAGAATTGACTCTATATCGCTCCGGAGCGGAATATTTCCACTCGGTATGTACACTGACGAGACTATAATGGACTGATGTCCAGTCATTGCCAGTCTACACACCCTAGCTTCCATATTGACTAAGGGAGGTGTGGGGATGGGACAGCAGTGAAGCTGCTGTTTATAATAAATGGCAGTACCGCCGGCTGCGCTCTCGCGCAGGTCGGCGGTTATTCTGTCATTCCTAGCTAACCTATAACCAGAGATAGATAAGCCCTTATTGACATGTGGCCTGAGCCAGGTTTCCTGGACAAGCACCATATCAGCGGGAGTGTCTTTGACGAACTCCCTGAGCTCAGAGACATTGGGACGGAGGGAACGCGCGTTAAAGGAAACAAGCGAAAGCCCCTCCGGTTTGATACGACCGTGGGTGGAGGGTTGCCTAGTCGGACTAGACATTATGGTAACGCGGACGCGGCGCGACAGTACCAGTGTTGGTTAGCGGAAGGCTTCTCAACACTGTGGGATGTACTGAGGGAAGATGTGTAAGAACACATGGAATTTCTCCAGGACACACATGCGCTCAAGGCCCGTGCGTGCCGCGGAGAGCTCCGTCTGAAATTCGCCAGCAGTTTGCTCGCGAATTGCATCGGAGATGACACTGGCGGCAGAAGGCGCGCCAGCTATGGGTTGGGAGGCCTGAGGGGCCTTTGGGGCTTGTTTTGGAGCCCACACCGGCGCGAGTGCCGGCGCGGGTTGCACTACCGCTTTGGGCAGCGCCGGAAAGTTGGCGGCTGTCCTAGACGGTGCCTGGGGCTTGACGGGGGTGTTTGGGGAGGGTCTCGCGGGCCGCTTGCGCACGATGCGCGGGACCTTTGGACATCCCCTGTAGTTTGCAGTGTGGTGGTTGCCACACAGCGCACACAGGGGGAGCTCTGTAAGAGTTTCAGGAATGTCACGCTTACGCGTGCATTCCTAAGTTGGATGGGGACCCGCGCATTTCACGCAGCGAAATTCGGCGTGACGATGCCTCGCCGCGTGGCCATATAGCTGGCAGCGATGGCATTGCCCCGGCCCCCTGGCGTACGGCAGCTCGACGGTGACGCCGTCAATGCCGCATACCAAGAGGTTGCACGACCTAGGGAGATCGCGCGCCTTGTCGGTAGGGTCAAGAATAACTGTGACTAACGGCACAGGTTTAGCCTGGCGGCCGTACAACCGGTTTACGCCCACGCAAGGATAACCCTGCCGAACTAGCGAGTCAAGGATGACTTCCTCCGAGAATTCCACGGGGACTCCGCGGAGGACGTACTTGATTTTACGTTCGCTTTCTAAAGCGAACGTGTGATAGGGAAATTTAATGTCTGTGAGGTACCGGGTCAGATCCCGTTATTCCTGGACTGTCCCAACGTGGAGGACAATCCCCTCACTCCTATTCTGTGCCTTGAGGACATGGATACCTTTCGCGGGAAGGAGGGTTTCGATACGCGAGTATCGCTCCTTGTCGCGCAGGGTGACCGTAGGGATGGTGTCGGGTTTTACAGGGTATGCCCTGCACTGTTAATGAGGTTTGGCCTTAGGGGCCCTAGTGTTAGCCTTAGGGGCTTGAGGTTTGGCCTGAGGGGCCTTAGTGTTGGCCTGAGGGGTCTGAGATGGGACGGGAGGGTCAACCACTACGTCCATAAGGGACGTCCATAAGGGACGGTGGTGAAGCCGGGGCCTCTGAGGAGGAAGTAAGCAGCGTATTACGCCGCTTCTTCTTATTTTTCCATTTACGGTTGGAAACAACCGTAAAGGAAACATCCTTAGTTTCCTGAGAGTTCGCGGTTACGCGGTCGCCATCGACGGGGGACGGCGACCGGAGGGAGCGTTTGAGACTCCTAGCGCCATCTATTGACGGGCTAGGAGCATCAGTGGCGACTGAAATGTCCCCTGAGGTAACCTCGGGTTGTACCGTACAGAGAGCATCGCGGTTTCGCCCTCCATTGCGGTTTCGCCCGATGTCGCCCTGACCTCTAACTCTGTCAGGAAGAAGTTAGAAATACAACAGAACAAATCGCTCCGAACAATAGTGCAGGCCCCGCGCTATGTTCGGAACGACGTTATAAAAAGGGACCTTAGATGCCTCGATATTATCGATTTCACCAAACGGCTCGCAGCGAAGATGTACGAGAGGGCAGCTAGGTCTCAGCACCCCCACATCAAGCAGATTGCGCCACAACATGCCAGGCCCCCTGAGGGGAGGAAAAGGAAACTGCCTAGAGACCTTTAGAAAATGACTGATACCACCAAACAAAAAGAAGGCCACCCCAGGAAACCAAGATACCCTCCATATAAATAAAAATCAAAATCAAAACTCAAAATGAAGCCAACGGGCCCCAAAATGGCCCACCCCGAGGACCCACTCGTAGTAACGAGTGGCGCTTGAAGCCACCGCAGGGAACAAAGTTCCGAACGGTTACCCCGACCTCCCCCGAGAGGTTGAGTGGAACATCGCGAGGCGCCCGATGTTTCCTCGGAGGGTGTCCCTACTGGGGTTAGTGAGGAGGTTGCAGCGGAAGGAGATGCTAACTGGCCAATGACAGCCTGGAGAAGGGATGCGATTTGCGATAGGGTTTTCCCTATCCGGGGATCGCGTAGCTCGCCCGAAATTTGGGCGGTTGTGGCAGTAAGTGCCGTTACTTGAGAGAGAAAGCGATCGACGCGGGCACGTTCAATACGTTCATATCGGACATTTTAAATAGACCTATGCCTAAGCTAGGGATGAAAATGAAAGCGCTGAAGGCGCGAGACTAACCCGCCTGTGCGTGGAAGGCGCGTGCGGGGCGCGGAGGGCGCAGGAACGCGGTCGCGGGGCGCGGGGGGCGCCGGTTTTTCCCCTGCCTGCGGGGGCAGGGGGGAAGGGGGGGGGAAACGGCCACTCCCGGTGGACCGTTGACCGTCACCCTAGGGACGCAATGCCCTAGTGCAATGGGATCGGGTCTTCGGGATGAACAGGTCGGGAGGCCTGTTGACGCTCCCGGGCGGCGTCGGCTAGCTTTGTTAACACCGCAAGGTATCCACTAGCCCAAAAGTGACCAAATAACCCCAAAACCAACAAGGATCACCCCGAAAGGCAACCCCGATCGCTTCTGGGGAGCAATGGCACTGCTCACGCAGCGAAAATCGTACTGCGCGGAATGGCACACTCGTAAAAGCGCATGTATTCCGGTACGCAAGCGGACCAACGGTCAAATGCGTGCGCATCGAGTGCGGTTTGACGAGGGAATATCGTTATACTTTGAAGAAATCATAACAAATAAATATATTGTCACCGTAAACTTGTGAGCCTCCGACTAGCTGTTAAATATACGACAACTCTTGTCGTACTCGTATATATCTCTGTTTTCTCATAAGTTCAAAGTATTTTCCAAAAATCATAAAGCACAAAATTCGATCAATCACAGTGTTTTTGTTACAGTATGTATAGACGTGGGTGTACATAAAATGTGTGTGTGTGTGCACGCTGTGTGGCGCCGAGGTTAAATATAACGCACTATTTCATTTTGTTAATTTTGTGGATAATGTTGTGGGTTGCAGTATTGACTTGCATATAATAAGTAAACTAAACTATACTTTGTATATTATAACTGTTTGTTATCCCTCTATAAATAAATAGCAATAACCAAAATGTACTTCTACAAGTTGATTACATTTAGTCGTTGGTTAAGTTCCATTTCAGTAACAGGCTGCGATTATCTAACATCAACTATCCGAGGCCCCTAGATACACAGAAAGCTGAGTGCTTATGACGTAACTCGCTGATGGAAAGCTTAACGCGACTACGAAGTGTCTAGACACTTACCTACAATAAGAACTTTGCCTAGGCAAAGTTCTTATTAGTAGTAAATTTTTCTCTGAATTTAATAGCATTCTGTGCAATTCATTTAGATAAGGATGATGGCGGGACTATGTTTATATCACATGTTAATGTAATATGGAATACTTTAGACTAGGGCCATATTAATAAAAATACTTGGGTTTTCAACAGTTCGACGACCTCCCGAACTTACGGTTTAATTTAAGTGACCATTTCTGACGTCCTAGGTTCGAGCATCGATGGGGGCAGATGGTTGTGTGATGAATTCGAACATGCGTGCCTTTTGTTAATATATATTTGAAATATTTATACATGAAAAAATATTTTAATATTTAGATGGATAGATTCCTATATATGTAACTAACCATAGTCAAGCTGTAGCACTCAAAGGCTTGTGTTATGGTATCTAGGGTAACGAATAGACATACATATATTATCTTAATATATATATTTCTTGTGTGCGTGTGTATGTGACTGAACTCCTCCTAAACGACTGGACCAATTTTGATGAAATTTTTTGTGTGTATTCCAGGGGGCTTGAGAATGGTTTAGATTCACAATACGGTCATATAGATATTGTTTTTCAGCTAAATTATTTATTTAAAAACATTTGAGACAACGTGAGACAACGTGACATTTGAGACATTTGACATTTGAGACATTTGACAGGACAACGTCTGTTGGGCCAGCTAGTACATGTATAAAACAAATCGCCGTGAATACCGACCCTGAAAAGCTTCTTTATAAGTATGGAATGATTTATTTTATCGAAAGCCTTCGAGAAATCGGTGTAAACGGCATCAATTTGAGATCCGGTATCCAATGCATTTAACAAAAAGTCCGTATATATAACTAAGTTTGTATTTACGCTCGGACCTCTGACGAAACCGTGTTGTTGTTCTATTATAGTGTGGTGCAACTGAGATGCTAAAAAGGAGATTACAATTTTTCAAAGGTCTTAGCAAACACACAAAGTTTTGGGCATATACTGGTTTACGTCATGTTTATTGCCCCTTTTAGGAATATGAGTTATCCGCGCCTTTTTCCACATAGTGGGGAAATTGCCTTCCGAGATGGACTTATTATACAAAATCGTAAGTGGTATCACCAATTTCTTACTAAGGTTCCTTATCATAACTGGATGGATATTATATGGGCCAGCGCTCTCATTTATGTCCGTTTTTTAAATAATTTAGTAACGGTTTCCTGGGTTATGTACAAACCCGATAAGTTCACCAAATCAGATGCACTACCTGTCAAAAAATCATTATAGGTGGTATGATTACTGTACAGACACTGAATCAAAGTAGTCATTAAACATATTTGAAATAGTTTCTGCATTTGTTGAGGACTAATTTTGATAATTCATATGGGCTGGCATATTTTGAGCCCCAAACTTAGACTTAATGAATGACTATAAATAACGCGGAGATATTGTTATCTTTTCTTCTGAGAATTCTATAATTTTTTATAACATTCTCTTTAAAGTTGTTTTTCTTTATGACGCAGTGTAGAGAAAATTTGGTAATCTAGACTACACCCATATTTTTTTCATTTGGAATGTATTTTTAATTTTTGTCGAATAATATATTTTTATTAAGCTACGAGAGTACCAAGGGGGATAGTTTGACTGAGGCTAACCCACAGTTCGACCGTCATTCGGGTTCGATGCGGCGGCGATGCTATTACAACAACACACAAAAACAACACAGTACAACACAATTGTAACACACCACCTCCGCGCGTGTCACGTCCGTTACTCTCGATCACGACGGTTAACAGTATAATTAGTAAAAAAATACTCTGCATCGTTAAAGTCACAAGTTTCAGTCAGAAAAATTAAATCATAATTATTTATAAGCACATTAGACAAAAATGATTCAGACTTAGTGCGCAATCCCCTTACGTTCTGGTAATAAACGTTCAGTGAATTAAAGTTAGATA
Source organism: Scirpophaga incertulas (assembly GCA_036419045.1). Lineage (NCBI taxonomy): Eukaryota > Metazoa > Arthropoda > Insecta > Lepidoptera > Crambidae > Scirpophaga > Scirpophaga incertulas. The sequence goes on along the minus strand of CM071631.1, from coordinate 21,281,958 downwards.
TATTTGAAGTGATTTATTATTTAAAATAATAACAAAGTAGTTGGAGTTAGGTAAGAATGAGAAAATACCTTTTTCAAGCGTTGAAAAATATTACTGATTGTGTCTAGTTTTTAATAGTGGATAATTGTGTGATTTCATGTGATAATAAATTGAAACATATGTTAATAAACAAGCAAGTGTGTAATTTCCATGGGGGGTTAATAATATGTGGTAAATATAAACTATAGAACAACACAAAAAGTAATTACATTTCTCTTGATTTCTAATTAATATACTATGAGTCTTATTAAAAAATGTGCGGCACTTACTAAGTCATACATAATGAGCAGACAGTGAGGCTGTATAACGGTTATATAAAACTGTGTTCCGATAGTAGAACATAAGATCATACGTAAACAGTTAAATTATGTATTAGTCACCTGATCTTATGTAAATCTGACTCTTTTACAATGCGAATTACTTTAGAATTATCGTTTTTACGTATAAATATTTTGCAGTCTTGTACACAGATATGAACAGTTTTTATCTATCTTAAGTTCACGAACACGTTTGAGCAGAAGTTTATTTGTTGGAGTGAGGTGATCACTGATGTACAGACTGGAAGCGGGCCCCGGCACCTTGAGGTCAGCGGTGCAATTAACTCATCTTTGCACCTACGTTGGGTAAAACGTACTATCACTGACGGAGGACGTAGTGGCTGACTTTGTTTGTCTTCATTAGTGTTTGAACAATAAGGACGAACTCGGTGAATGGTATCTAGATCGGACTCGATTATCTTAAATCCCACAACAGTGCAAAGGTTATGAAATAGTGAGTGCAATTTTTCACCGCTTGCAACTGGAATCCCGGAGATTTAGATATTATTTTGACGAGAAAATTGATCTTGGGCATTGTTCTCAGCTTTAAGGGATGAGATCATTTCCTTCGCATTCATTATTTCCTTCTGAAAATCAGGCATAACTAATAACTTTTCTTCGGCAGCAGATAATCTATACTCGAAACAAACAAATCTATTTTCCGGAGTGCTACGAATATCAGCTTTAGCGTCATTAATGTCACGTCTTAATTCACTAACGTCCTTTCGAACATTTTTTTATTTCTTGAAGTACTTCCAACATCGTTATAGCACTCGTTACGGGTTCTTTGCACTTGTTACAGGTGTTTATTACGAGTAATTCTTGTAAACACTCACAATAATTAAACAACTTAAATGGCGAGCTATCAACCGATTAAGCCAAACAGATTAAGTCGATCAAATACAAAAAGTAGGTAAATAATTTTCATCAGGCGGAACTGGTTACGTCCACCACACGGTCGCATGCGCGCTACTGTGTATAAGTGGGTATAAGATTATCATGAGGCATTAAAATGGGCGCTACGTCTGCAAAAATAAATGGATTTTCAGAATGACAAAGGTGATATTGATGGATCATATTGCCCCCGCCGGTATATGGCCACAGGGAGTATAGTCGCCCTAGCTACTTCTTCTTTCTTTTCTTTCTTCTTTATCTTGTCCTGTTCCCAATTTTATTTGGAGTGGGCGCAACATGTCTTTCTCTTCCACTCTCCTCTATCACTCGCCATTTCGACACTCACTCCCTTCTTTAACATATTAACATTTACACAGTCCATCTTTTTTTCGGTTTTCCTCTTCCTACAAGCCCATCCACTTTCATGTCCATCATTTTCATAGTTACTTCTTATTGTTATATTATTACTCTCCAGACCCTCCTGAGAATCGCTAGAATATCATTCGATAAGTCTCTATAGTTATTCAAAAGTTTATAAAAGTGTAAAATAACATATGAAATGGCTGTCTTATTTGATGATTTATGAAACTCGTTTAGACGGCCGAGCGCTGAAGCCACATGAAATAAATATTTTACTTAAGTTTTGTAATATCTTTATTGGGAATCGACACATGACAATCAGAATATCTGATATTAAATTAAGTAAAGGAGAATGGGGGAACACATAAATATTTTATTGCTTTATTGAAGTTGATGGAATATTATTTGATTGATATAGACAGCACATTTATGATTTCGAAACCAATAACTGAAATATATGTTTATCGTTTGTATTGAATGCTTTGAATCACGATAAAACTGTTACAAATAAGTTTTTTGTAACAGTTTTATCGTAGACTTGTTTTAAAAGTAATATTTTAGTGTCATTTGGTAGCGTCGGCGAATCGGATGATTTAGGGAGCCTCGAGCTCCCTAAATCATCGATCAGGAGACCTATTTTTGAATTACGAATGCGATTTCGAAATCACCGCTGACTATTTAGTGAGCGGTGACTTTGAGATCACGGATTCCTAAACATCCAATTTTTGAAAGTCGATCGCAGAGCTGCCAACATAGATAAAGTACACACATAAATGTAAGAGTTCGGTTCCACGCAGAATGTAGTCGCTGCCGGTTATTGTCGGCTTAACCATCATGGTTATTATATATATAATATATATATATAATATATTATATATATATAACCATGATGGTTAATATATATATATATATATATATATATATATATATATATATATATATATAATATTATATATATAACCATGATGGTTAAGCCGACAATAACCGGCAGCGACTACATTCTGCGTGGAACCGAACTCTTACATTTATGTGTGTACTTTATCTATGTTGGCAGCTCTGCGATCGACTTTCAAAAATTGGATGTTTAGGAATCCGTGATCTCAAAGTCACCGCTCACTAAATAGTCAGCGGTGATTTCGAAATCGCATTCGTAATTCAAAAATAGGTCTCCTGATCGATGATTTAGGGAGCTCGAGGCTCCCTAAATCATCCGATTCGCCGACGCTACCAAATGACACTAAATATTACTTTTAAAACAAGTCTACGATAAAACTGTTACAAAAAACTTATTTGTAACAGTTTTATCGTGATTCAAAGCATTCAATACAAACGATAAACATATATTTCAGTTATTGGTTTCGAAATCATAAATGTGCTGTCTATATCAATCAAATAATATTCCATCAACTTCAATAAAGCAATAAAATATTTATGTGTTCCCCCATTCTCCTTTACTTAATTTAATATCAGATATTCTGATTGTCATGTGTCGATTCCCAAATAAGGTATTACAAAACTTAAGTAAAATATTTATTTCATATGTATATATATACATACATACATATATATATATATATATATATATGTATGTATGTATATATATACATATGTATATATATTCTCCAAACAAAACACAGATAACATTTCCACAAGTATGACTTGATTACGAGTGGGTGAGGGCACTCGTAATGAAATCACACCTGTGACTAAGGTAGTCACATCAGTGATATTCAAAAATAAGAATTATTGAAAATCGGTGATTATTAATCACATCGGTGATTTCGAAGTCGCATTCGTAATTCAAAAATAGGTCTCCTGATCAGATCGATCAGTCGATCCTGCCTTGTATTAATTTGTTTTTCGTTGTCAGAATTTCATAGCTACATTTATCTGTCCCACCTATAGTATAGGAAAACATCGCGAGACAATCAGCTTACACTTGCGATGAAATTTAAAGATGTATGTAGTCAACCAATCCGCACTGGGCCAGCGTGGTTGTCGTGCCCTTCGGGAGGGATGTATATGGCTATTTATGAACAAAATTGTGTTTGAAAATGTATAGAAGTGTATAAAATTCTTAACTAAAGTTACACAGTATACAAATTATAGAATTCTTAATAAAATTATGTATACACAAACTAAAAAAGATTTATATACTACACACCGTGATTCTTCGCTAACATTGTCTATCTCCATTAGCATTTTTTAATTTCTCTACCCACTATTACGTTAACTATTCTGCCCGCGTTATATCGAATTTATATTTCCCGCGGTTAAAAAATCATGTATTGTTCCCTGGGTCTCTTACTATCCTCATACCAAATTGTATCAAAATCCAGCCAGCTATTTTTACCAGATATCCTCGAAGGATAAATATATTTTCCTATAGTAAAGGTTTCTCTATGTAACCCCTTCTTTAACCCCCATCAAGGTAATTTAAGGTACTTTGGATATCCTATTTATTTACATATAAACTAAATCCTAAAATATAAATTTACAACGCCTATCTATAAAAATATAGAGCCTTTGTCCTTTCCCAGTGTACGAACTTTTATTTAAATCGGTTCTGTAGTTTTGCCATTTACTTTCGCATCCTTGTTAATACTATAAAAGTTTGCATGGATGGATGTTTGTTATTGACGTAAAAACTATAGAATGTATTTTAATAACATTTTACAATAATATAGCTTATATATGAGAACAACATATAGGCTACAATTATTTTTTTCTACGCCAACTAATATAAACTACTCGAAATAGTAATCCTGTGCAGATGAAGTCGCAGACACCAGCTAGTTACACGATAAATGTTGTGTTATATTTAGTTTTGCTACTCATGCTACGGAGGCAGGCTCGTGTAGTTAAAAATTAAGCTGTAGACAGAGACTGTCTACGACGACAGCCGTAGATGAAATGTTGCTACAATACTCGTATCAAAATATATCAGAAAAGAATCTCAAAATAAGGGCCACTCGTAAATTTATAATTTGAAGACTGAAGTGCTAATATATTTTTATTATTTTTTCTATGGTTTTATACTTTTTTACTTTTATAATTATATCCAAACTCCTGATATATTACTTAGAATGAATTATGAGTAGTACAATTTTGGTAATCACTATTTGGATCTACGTCATTATATCTGGGTCTGATATTGCTTCGATACTGACCGTATAACTGAAAATAGTTATTATATGCTATATTAGTCGAACTGTCAAACTCCTCACAATCTAAGTAGTCTAATTTGACAGGTGTCATTCCCACAGTTTCTTTGTTAATATATCATAGTCACACCTGTCAAAACCGGTTTATTCGATTATAACGACTTTAGCCAGTTAACCATTGATATAAATTAACGCAGCGACATTTGTACAAACTCGTAATATTTACAGTAAGAGGCAATTTAAAAAGGGAATAAGAATTTGGATATTTTGATGGCAGTAAAATATTTTATGGCACCTGTTAAGCCGAGCCAGGTATAGCGCGGGGCTTGCGTTTTGCCGAATATTTGTTATTTGCAAGTTTGGTATGTATTTTGATAATGGAATTAATATCGAGTGTTTTCAAGTTTATAGACTTAACAATTTTTTTTCCTATGTCGTATATTTTATTTACTTATGTATTTATAAATAGCAATTGATATTGATGTTTAGCTGATATATATCCTTTGAATTTTGAACCATATATATATATATGTGTGTATATATATATACATGTAAAGAAAATTTATATCAATAAGATTAACGCGGGTCACTCTGCTTGTCCATTATATTCTAGTTTATACTTACCCATTGTATTACGACTAATTGATAACAACAATGGAACATTATTTGGGAGCCTATTAAGCGTTATTTTTAGAAAAATGCTGTGTACTATCTAAGTGTATGACTATAGACTAGATAGACACTAACTATGTAATTGTAATTATCTTCCATGTTGTGAGGTTATATGATTTGTATATATAACAAAAAATGCTAAGAAAATATTCGAATCGGGTGTAAACAGCTAAAACCATTCGGAAACAGAACAATCTTTCCCAATACAATATGTCAATTAAACTATATCTTTTTCTTTGTTAAAGCAAATAAAACAAACCTTCAAGAGCGTATATTATTCGGCAACGTATCTGTGAATCCTCCGGCGTTGCAGGTGTCTGGAATGGAAATGGAAAATATTTAAATACATAATTAAATATTTTCTATTTCCATTTGTATGTGTAACATATACATTGTATATTATTAATAATGAAATATATCGATTATATTATATTATTTCATATATTCATTATTAGTTTCGATACATTTAAGTGTCATCTCACCGTTCTACTATTTTTACTACTATTGTTAGAGATAAGTCCACGATTTGTAAACTTTACTTAATATTATGTATTTTACTCAACGTACAATAAAGTGTAAATTAAAAAGTAACTTAAAAATGTTTTTTTTTTCACATTTACACATTTATTGAGCGTTTTCAATAAAGCGTAGTTATATACAAAGGACATCATTCACTTTGGGCCCAACTGTGAACAGCGTTTTTGAAAAAAAAAAGAAAATTATCTTATATTTTTATTAAATATAAAAATTGATAATGTATTATTAATATACGAATCTGAATAAATGCTATAAATAAAAACAACTTATTTTTATTATAACCTATAATACTCTCCTCTATTATTAATGAATGATCAAATGATAATAACAGCAATAAATAAGTTGACGGCGTCGAAAATGGGTAAGTTCTACATCGGTTTTTTCTCTTTTGGTGCATCTGAATACTAAAAAACACATGCAGAATATTCTATAACCTTTAATATACAGTATTAAATAAAATACAAGTAAAAATTTTACTGTTCATGTTGGGCCCAATGGTCCATACAAGGTGAATGGTGTCCTTTGTAAGTTTGCCTTGTTGTTATATAATCTATTTATAGACATTTTTAAATTTAAATTCGGTGTCGATACGTCTTCATTAACTTGAAAGTCGATAAAGTATATTTTGGCTTATTAAAGTATTATACTTTGTTATGTAATTACTTAATGAAGAATGCTGTTGTTGTGTTGAAAATATTCGAGTGGGACGTATAGTGCTCGGTAGTCGATTGGTTGAGGCTTCGAATGGTTTGATGTCGTGGATTCGAGTCGTAGTCGAATAATTTATTTGCGTTTATATTTTTTAGCAGTTTTAATATAATACAAAAGTGACATATTATCAACTGTAGCTACATTGCCATGAGCTTGCATATAGTAGAATAAAATAAAAATTTAATACCCAAATTCAGACGTAGAAACGTATTATTCAGAACGTGTATAAAGTTTGTCGAGATATTCAATATTACCAAGGAGCTAATTTATTCTGTTCATGTAATTCATTTGAACAGTTGGCGGCGGTTTCGGAATACCAGATCTGATTAGTCACGTTATTTTTTGGCTGTTAAAAAGGTGTTAGACATCAAAGTAATTGTGAATGAAAAACTGTAAAGGTCATTTCTGGGACAGTGTTCTATCTAACTTATTCAAAGCAGCGTTGTTTGGGACAATATGAAATAATCGATATATAATTACTTTCTTGGTATACAACTTACACAAAAAATCAGAATTTCGATTGTTCGAAGAAATTATAATTAGAATCTACCACTTACTTGGAATTCTAACTTTCTCATCTAGTACAAGCAAAACCTTCTTGCGACTATATAATATATCCAAACAAACCTAAAGTACCATAATTTTTATAAAAACCATTATTATTGATTGTGTAAATATGTGACGAAAACGTTTTAATAATAAAAGCTATAATTACCCATACAAAGATAAAAAACAAGAGTTATCTGTACTATAGTGTTTGTAGAAACACTTGCTTCCTACTTTTTTTGAGTTGTTCTCGTCTTGTTTCTAATTTTATTTGGGGTCGGCGCTGTCTCCTTCTCCCACTGTCCTCTATCACTTGCCATTTCTATACTCACTAGGAGGAAGGCCTCAACATATCATCGCTCACACAGAGTAACCATCATTTCTTCGGTCTTCCTGTCCCTACACGACCATCCACTTTCATATCCATAACTTTCCTATTAGCATGATATAAACTCTATTGTACACAATTATACAATATTATAATTAAAATAATATATATATATATATATATATATATATACTTAGTCTGGCCATAAATACTGTTACACTTAAAAATAAAAAAATAGTACATTTGAATTTCGAATCTGTCATTTGTATACGGTTGTTCATTGTGTTTTCTCATTTTGGCGCCAATACATTTTATAATATTTTGCGATATTAAAATGGAGTGGGGTGATAAAGAGAACCGAATCGCTGTGATTGCATTACACAAAGTAGGTATGGAGCCAAATGCAATTTTTAAAACTCTTCATACCCTTGGTATTAGTAAAATGTTTGTGTACCGGGCTATTAATAGGTACAATGAGACTTCCTCTGTTTGTGATAGAAAGATCTGGCCGTCCACGTAGTATTCGTACGAAAAAGGTGGTCAAAGCAGTAAGGGAAAGAATTCGAAGAAATCCTGTCCGAAAACAAAAGATTTTATCTCGGGAAATGAAGATAGCACCTAGAACCATGTCACGTATTTTAAAAGATGACTTGGGACTTGCAGCCTATAAGAGACGCACTGGTCACTTCATAACTGATAATTTAAAGAAGAATAGGGTGGTAAAATCGAAACAACTACTGAAACGGTACGCAAAGGGAGGTCACAGAAAAATTTTGTTTACGGATGAGAAAATTTTTACAATAGAGCAACATTTTAACAAACAAAATGACCGTATTTATGCTCAAAGCTCTAAGGAAGCTTCCCAATTAGTCGACAGAGTGCAACGTGGACATTATCCGACTTCAGTGATGGTTTGGTGGGGTGTTAGCTATAAAGGAGTGACTGAGCCATATTTTTGTGAAAAAGGTATCAAAACATCGGCACAAGTATATCAAGATACCATTCTTGAGAAGGTAGTTAAGCCCCTTAACATCACCATGTTCAATAACCAAGTATGGTCCTTCCAGCAAGACTCGGCGCCGGGTCATTAAGCTCGTTTCACGCAGTCTTGGTTAGAAGCGAACGTTTCGGACTTCATCAGAGCTGAAGACTGGCCGTCGTCTAGTCCCGATCTTAATCCACTAGATTATGATTTATGGTCAATTTTAGAGAGTACAGCTTGCTCTAAACGCCATGATAATTTGGAGTCCCTAAAACAGTCTATACGATTGGCAGTGAAGAATTTTCCCATGGAAAGAGTGCGTGCTTCTATTGATAACCGGCCTCAACGTTTATTTTTATTTACGTATTGCAGCCAATGGAGACCACTTCGAATAAGCTTTACATACTTTTAATTGATTTATATATATATATATTAGGAGGTACTAATTTAATTAATACCTCCTATAATTTAATTAATAATAGGTCCAAAGGTGGACTTATCTCTCAGAGAGATTTCTTCCAGCCAACCCTAGATTGAAAAAATTTAAGGAAAAATTTGCGGAAATACTGTATTTATATATTTATATATAATTGTTTTTAAAATATAGATAACAGAAGCGCCATATTTATTCTACTACATACATTAATAAAATAGATATAGTTAATTAATTTGATATACACATACAATATCATTCATTCTCTCTTCTTAATACGTGACCATACCAGCCAAGTCTAAAATAAAGTATTCAATATATTTTGACCTAATCCGAGAAACCCTTATTTAGAGTGCCTGTGTTACAGGTACAAAAGTGGAATGAGTAGCCGGGGCGTGAAGAAGCGACAAGGGATAAATGGGCCAACACTCTCCAGTTATAGGTGTTTATTTTCAGGCGATATCTCAATCGACCGTTTGAGTGGCTGAATCTGTGTAATGCAAGGAACTTGAAAACTAAACACATGTACAATATGGCTTTTAAATTTGCCGATGTTATACAAACGTCGATACGATACGATCTTGCTTTTACCTATCTTTAGAATAATTATTACCGAAAATAAAATTAGAGGTAACATTATAACCTATATAATATCAAAAATGAATTCGGCGGTTTAAACGAGGGTATTTTTAAAATTTTATATTTTAGAATGAATTCTTTGATTCACATCAGGCGGAATCGTGGTGTTTGTAATTATGCTTGGTTTAATCTGCAACATACTCGTATGTTTTTTTTTGTTTTCCCGAACCGTATTTATATAATAAAGTTAACTATTTCTTGAATGTCTATCATGTATCGAAATTTGAAGCCAAGCGTGCCTTCTTGGAGCAAGCCTTTAATCGCTAGTGTATTTCATTCATATATGCCATTATATCACGTTATATGTGTTCCAATATTTCACTATAGAAAACTGACAAATTTTTTATTTGTCAAAGGTAATTAGTTTTTGTTTGACTTTTTTTGTTTTTATTGTGGCATTTTATAAGATGACAGATAATATGAAGCTTATGATAATTTGTAAATATGCATATTTTAAAAAGAAATTTTGTTTAATAGATCAATAGGAAGATAAGATAAAGTTTAAATTTAATAACAAATAGATAATATAAAGTAGAATAATAATCTATACATAAAAATGTAATTATTATTCTAAAACATATTGATTATGTACGAATTGAAGCATACCAAACATACGAATTGATATTATACTAATTATATTGAAGGTAAGAAAAAATGTTTTTATAAAATTATAATCAATAAATTACTTTAACATAATTAAACATGTAGTGAGAGAATAGTAATCCAAAAATAAATTATTTGTGTAACTCAAATTTATAATTTGTACGAACGAAACAAAATATGAAAAATACTGAGAGAAGTAGACAGAAACCTATCATGAAGCGTTTGCAAATGTATGACCGATAAAAAAGTTAAATATTCATCTTTAACACATACACACAGGTAGGAAAAACAAATAAATACATAAAAAATTGATATTAGATTATTTATAATTAAAACAGTGTCAGCATCACACTCCTGTTTAATATAAATCTAATATATAATTTTAAATACCACTGTGTAAAATTTTTTATTCATGATATATGAGTAGGTAATCCGTGTAAGTAAGGGCTAAGTACCTGTGTGATGTTGCGGTCAAAGAAATGGAAACTTCGTCAAAGCTTACACGACATTTACAGTATTATTAGATTTTTATAATCTGTGAAAAATGTGTGTAATCGGTTGACGATTAAAATGTAGGAAATAAATCCAAAAGTAAAAGACCTCTTACTCGTATTTTGTTTTCAAGCAGCAATGAAACAAAACCATTACCTTAATTATTTAAAACAATAGTTTCTGTGAATGTAAGTCCGGAAAGTATTACTAATTTATTATTAACGATGGGTCGATACGCGCGCTTACGTCAGCGAGGATTGGGTGACAATGCTGACAGATGAGCGTGGGATATTTCCTTTGCAAACGTATAAAATGTCGATGCACTAAATACACCAATACTGAAATGGTAAATGACGTGTCACAATTGTTGAAACCTAAAACCCCCCCGAGTTCTCTAGGCCAATACGGGGCACATGGCGGGGTGCGCTTTCGCGATTCGACCGCCATGTGTCCCGGGGCTGGTTCGACCAAAAGCTGGTCGAGCCACCGCCAATCATTCATATCCCGCACAGAGCGCGTCGTGTGGCCAATAGAATCATTACAGCAGAACGCGTAGCTTTGCACTCAGAAAGCTCGGTGCCGACTCGACATAAACCTCTTTGCTACTTTGCGAGCATTATTGCGTTATAATGGTGTTGAAACTTGCCATATAAGTACTTTAAAATGAGTGAAAGTTAGCAGGGTTTGGTGGTGCTAATTTCTATATTGTAAACTAGCTGTACCTATCTTTGTCCGCGTGGAATCGTAATTTTAGGTAGCATTTTTAATTACTGAGAGTGTTCTAAACGTAAGACTAGACAAATATATTCAGAAAGCATCGAACTGCTAAACTATCGGGAGTTACACGTGATATTGTGAGTGAGACATATGCAGTCGTGGGATATTTTTTAAATAATTTTAAGGAGAACATTTTCGTCATACATGAATTCTGTGTAGTTTTAACCATTAAGGCTGCACACGCGACGGAAGCTTAAAAAATGGAGTACCTAACTTCTCCCGTTTTCCCAACATTTCCCTTCACTACTCTGCTCCAATTGATTGTAGCGTAATAAAAAGTAATATATAACCAGCTCAGGAGTATGAAAAATAATTGTACTAAGTTTCGTTAAAATCCGTCGATTAGTTTTTGTCTTTATAACGGTTATACAGACAGACAAAAATTTTACTGATTGCTTTTTTGGCATCAGTATCGATCCCTAATCAGCCCCTGACAGTTATTTTGGAAATATATTTCATGTACAGAATTGACCGCTCCATAGATTTATTATAAGTATACGTTACGTTTAGTATTAGCGACGCCAAATTCTTTACATGATATCTCAAAAACAGTTCGACTTTATTCAACATAAGCCTTTATAGGCACTTCTTGACATCAAACAAATATAAAATTCAAGGATACAAAGAGTTTAAGTGCTACATAATAAAAAAATGTTGCTCTACACCTGTTTGGAAATTGGGAAAACCTTCTGGAGAAGAACAGGAGCAATAAACATATCTACACTAATATTATACAGAGGAAAGATTTGTATTTTTGTATGTAACGGATATACTCAAAAAGTACTGGACTGATTTTAATAATTCTTTTTTTATTAGTAAGCTACATTATCACTGAGTAACATAGGCTATTATTAATCTAGTACAGATTACTATAGAAACCTTTAGAAATTCTTATTAAAACCAACCGAAGGTGTAAAAAATTAGCAATAAAATGTCAAACATTCACACAATAATTAACTTATTACGCCCAAACTGATTTCACCCGATAGCAGGTAGCAAACTAATAATGCAAAGGCAAATTGAAAAAAAAGAGATGGGTGTAATTAAATGGTTATTGTGTGCCTGTGATTGCCAACTTGTAGAATTAGTTGTATGAAGGTTAGAGGTACGAAATTTTTAGTTTTAAAAAGGCGATAAATTGAAAAATTGAAATCAGTAATAAAAATTTACATGTGATAGGGCTTTATTTCGAGAAATTTGGTTTTTTTTAAAAATAAACATGAAAAAGTATAATTTTTTTCAGAAATAATCTTTTATTTTCGTAGATAATTATGTTTTTTGTGCAAAACTACTACCCAATTATCTCCGCCAGTTTTTAAGGATCACATTAGTCTATGTTGTGGCTTGCTACCTTAAACAGAACTAAAGTTGTAAGAATTTCTTTGCATAGGGTACCCAATTGCGACTTGAAAAATAAAAAAAATCATAACTCTTAAAAATATTTTTTTTATTTTTTTAATATGTTTTCTATTGATAAAAATAAATCTAGTTTCACCCATTTTCATAAGTGCACTTCATCAAGAATCACACTGAATAAAGAAAAACATTTATTAGAAGTACTAGCTTTTGCCCGCGACTTCGTTCGCGTGGGACTTCAGGTTCGTCCCGTCTAGTCTATAATATCCCGTCTAGTCTGTAATAAGTAAGAAATACGGTAACTAAGCACTGCAGAGCCCTAATCATAGGCCTATAGGTAGCTACTGCAGTATGCTCCTATAAACAGACACAAAAGACAATTTGCAATGTAAGCGCAAAAAAAGTATTTTTTTTACGACCTCACATTAGAAACCTCAAAAATTGTAGCCTATGTGTTATTCTGATGTATAAGCTATATTGTGGTAAGGTTTCATTCAAATCCATTCAGTAGTTTTTACGTGAAAGAGTAACAAACATCCATACTTACAAACTTTCGCCTTTATAATAGTAGTAGGATAGTGGTACGTTTTTTTTTTTCAATTAATTGTGTTTGCATGGTTTCTATGTATGGTGTGTAACTATATTCAATAGGAGAAAATAATTGCTTTGAAAAATATGGTTTGACGTCAAGTCTTTTTTAACGTCGCCACACACTAGCATTTTGATTCTGTATCGTAGATGCAGTCAAGTTTGTGACTGCAGAATCTCACATGAACATACATCCAGACCATATTTTTGTAGGTGTGTAAAATATCTGATCCGTGCGGGAATCAAACCCACGACCCGTTGCTTAGCAGCCGATCACGCGACCGCTGCGCCAAAAGTGTCAAATTGCGTTTGCAAAAACATTTGCTAATATAATTAAAGTCATTAGATAGAATCGGCACTGTAAATAAATTTAATTACCTACTATTAGAAAAGCTTATTAGAAAATGTAAGTTTTAAAATAATGAGTAAATGTATGTATACTTTTAAATAACAATCAACAAACATAATATTGACATTTATTAATTAATCGGCCAGAGTTTAATAAATTATTAACATACATTTGTATGCTAATAATTTATTCGACTCTGGCCGATTGACGTCAGAGTTGGCCTTATTCTCTAACGCTAATTTCTTTCACAATTAAATGTATCACAGGGATTTTTTTTCGTGACGTAAGAAAAATGTTAAACACATCTCATTGTTTTCCGACTAGTGTACTCATATTTCAGTTGGCTTACTGTACGATATATTTTAATTTGAATTAAGATATTTTTATTTAGAACAAAACACAGCGGGTCGGTATCTTGTAATTTTTAGTATGTGAGTACGTAAATACAAAAAATGTCTGGGCGGCATTGTATCAAAAGACGTCACCGTCCAAGTAAACATATAAATACATTTTATTTCAGATTTATTTTAATAGTAGATTTTAATAATGTACCAAAAAACGTAAATACGTAAATATATTATACATATACAAATATTTTTGTCGATATATATAAACATGACTAAGGCACAAATGATTGCATTCTTCACACAAATATCTGCCACCACCGGAACTCGAACCTGGGACCTCAGAAATAGCGACACCTTGAAATCGGTTGACCACTCAGTTACGAAGGTCGTACAATTTAATCATTTTCGATAAGCATTCGACGTATAATAAACTATAGTAGTGATGTCAATTTAATACGAGAGATAATACAATTACGTTCCGCTAGGAACACTGTACAAAGTATTTATATAAAAATTACGCTGTCGATATTGTTTGGAAACGAATTTACACTCAACAACTACTTGTCTATCGTTTATAGCAGTGATTCCTAAAATGGTATATATCGACCCCTAGAGGTCTGAGACTACCTGCAAGGGGACTACGTCAACTTTGGGTGTCCATGAAATGAAAACGGGGATCCTCGATAATGGATCTTAACATACACTGATTTACTTACATGATACTATCTTCTAATATAAATTTTGCAGCCGCTCCAAGCTATCAAGTAGTTCCTCAGATAAATTAATCACACCTTGCTTTTATACTCTGTAATTCATGGATATAAATGTGTTAACGTGTAAAAATGTGGTATCGTTGATATAAGCGCGTAAACTTCGTGGTAGGAGGGGTTAAAGTATGAAATTGCTGTTTTGATGGAGATTTCAAAGAATTTCGCTTATTTCATACTAACATGTACCTTATTTTGCAATAACTATGGGAGAAAATTTTATATTTTTATCTCACAATGTCAATAGAGATTAAACTAAGTAATAACATTGTTTTGAAGATACATATAATAGATAAATAATAAAACAGCAGGTTTGTTATTTGTAATAAAGAAATCCACTTTTTTTTTAATGAAGCTAACGTATGCATTTTATCGCCGAAAAAATGCTGAAGATCATAGATCGACGTTATACCCTTCAAAGAGTTGAGGTTATAGTAGGTTAGAGGTACGAAATTATAAGTTTACTAGCTGGCCCAACAGACGTTGTCCTGTCAAATGTCTCAAATGTCAAATGTCTCAATGTCACGTTGTCTCACGTTGTCTCAAATGTTTTTAAATAAATAATTTAGCTGAAAAACAATATCTATATGACCGTATTGTGAATCTAAACCATTCTCAAGCCCCCTGGAATACACACAAAAAATTTCATCAAAATTGGTCCAGTCGTTTAGGAGGAGTTCAGTCACATACACACGCACACAAGAAATATATATATTAAGATAAAGGCAATAAATTGAAAAACTGAAATCAGTAATAAAGTGGTATATATCGACCCCTAGGAGTCTATGACTATCTGCAAGGGGTCTACGTCAAATTTGGAGGTCCATGAAATGAAAACGGGGATCCTCGATAATGGATCTTAACATACATTGATTTACTTACATTATACTGTCTTCTAATATAAAGACATACAATTATTTATAAAAGTACCTCTGAAGTTAAAAAACCGAAAAACATGGCAAAGGGTCTACGACACAAAAAAGTTTGGGAATGTCTAATTTAGTCTCCGTCCCGTAAACCTGATTAGTTCCTAGCTAATTGTACAGGGTGGAAACTTTCTAATTAGTTACTTCAGTATAACTTTTAATTCATAAACTGAAAGTCTCTGATTGCGATACTAAGTAAGCTTAGCGAGCTGGTACAACCTTGACCTTGCGATCAGCTCCGTCCGATCGATGGAGTCCTCAAAGGATCGCGGCAGCTGACACTCTTTGATTTAACACCCTTTTAACTTCGATGTTGTATTTATATGTAACTTCCATAGTGGTATTTAAGGGTTGCGATGTATTTGTTTATGATCAGATTACGAATGAAATACATTTATTTATATTTATTTATTCTATATCCATAGAAACAGATAGTTATAATTATAAACTTCAAAAACAAAAACTTCAATTTTTCTTTAATAAATACGCTTTGATTTGAGTTTGAGAGCACAAAGAACAATAAAAATGTTGAATCTAGGCGGAATAAAGTACTCGGGTAAAAGTACAAATAAAGTTATCCATATATTATTTACTTTCCTTTAGTATATAGTTATATACTTTATAGTAGAGTATATACTTTCGTTAGTATATTAGTTTGCTTGATAAAAGCCGTTTACGCAGTTTGTAAGAAGTTCAAATTAGTTCGGTTTATTCGGTTCATAATTAACTGGATGGAAGCTAGTTATGGTCGAGAAGGAATGTCGTTCATCGCAAATGTATTTATTTATTTAATCTATAACGACTAAAGCTCAAAATATGTTTTATTTTTTGACTACGAAAACCACCGTCATTACGAGCGACGCAAGACCTGACTTACGGTTAACATGTAAAGACTGATGCGTTGTGCATACACAAGTAAATGGAATAGTAGATTGCTTTATAAGGGTGGAAAGGAATCAATCCCTGCGAGGTTAGTAGACTATATATCTCTCGGCTATAGTCCGAGTAGGGTTTGATTCCTTTTACCCGTGCGTAGCACTCTACTTTTCATTTCGAATGCAAGGAAAATAAAAAATAACTTTTCTAATAAAATTTATCAATAAAAATACTCCTAACAAGAATAGAAACTATTTAAAATTAATTGTAACGTTAGTACAATTCGAGAACTGTATGTTTAAATTTTTTCACAGGTAAATTTAAATTTAGAACACATAGTGTTACCTTTTACTGGTCATTCAGCCAAATACTTTTATTATCATTGTACCAAAGATTGTATGTACGTAACCTAATTCAGTTCTATTTTTAAAATTTTACTTTCCGCCCTAAGGAGGGAAGTAAATAGTATGAGAATTTCCCGCTTGCTGGTGGGAACTAGCGTTTACCTCCCAATACTCACATCAAGGAAACGCTTCTTTCCGAGCATGAGGAATGAAAAGTATATTTTTTAATGTCGGTATGGAACTCCTTCATTAGTAAACTAGCTTTTTTGTTTACCTACTTAATACATTTTACTTAGTTCATTACTTAATATAACACAACTATTTAAATAAATAAATATTTCTTACACACACCAATTAGCCTTGCTCCAAGTAAAATTTGTAAGGCTTGTGTTATGGAATCTAGGGTAACAGATAGATAGAGATACATATATTATACATATGTTAATATTTTTGGTAGAAATAAATATGAACATCCATGACTAAAGCACAAATGCTCGCATTCATTACACAAATATGTTCGTCCACCGGGACTCGAACCGATGGCGACGCTTTGAAATCAGTATAACCACTCCGCTACGGAGGTTGTTTTTATATCTCCAGTAATATATAATAATGCTTATGTTTGTATGGATGGATATTTGTTACTCTTTCACGTAAAAACTTCTGAATGGATTTTAATGAAATTTTACGATAATATAGCGTATACATCAGAATAACACATAGGCTCTAATTCTGCGCAGACGAAGTCACAGAGACCAACTAATAAATAAATAAAAAGATATATGTTTGATTAATATTTATTAAGTATTGTACGATTTGTTATTATTAAAGGCATACATATGTAATATCAAATCCTCAATCATCGGAAGTCTCGTTCCAAAATGAATGGATTATGAAATGACAAATTACCTTTATGTCGCTGAGCCGCCGAGTCGCCGAGCAGTCAATTTTGTCGCGGTAACCCGATGAATTATTTTATCGTCAAATGATCACATAACTTTCTCAAGTCGGCATCCACTAATGTATATGATAATATTTTTTCATTGTTCTTCTCTGACAACACTTAACGACTTTGATGAATATTTATCATAAAAATATTTTATTAAATTTTTTACAATACCTAATAGAAATAATAACAAAAATATATAACTAATGTAATTAATTACGTGCCAATAAGCCATCGCAAATAACCACAAATCTACCGATGCGCCCAACCATTGCTCATAACACACTATAATAAATTGAGATTTTTTATTCTTCATGGCTGAAGTTATTGACATAAGATGGATTTTAGGATTATTTATTAAATAATAGTAATATTAGAGAAAATAAGAAAGAATGTATATATGTTACAACTAAATAATATAAAACAAGTTTAGCAAAAACAATGTCAAAAACAGAATGCAACAATATACGTATAAAAAAACACAAAATCATAAATAAGATGTATTTAAGCTGCTTCTCTAAGAAAAACGTCCAAAAGAACATATCTGATGATACGAATACTATCATGATATATAAATATCATGTCTTTAATTAATTCATTTATTTTGTCTTTAGAAAAAGAAGGGTTCTTTAAAAGGGGAGTAAATAGATTTTTAAAGACGGCAAAGGCGCAAGTGACACCCCTGGTGTTTCAAATGTCCATAAGTAACCGGTTAGGTTACCATCAGGCGGGCCATAGCTCTGTTTGCCACTATAGTAGTATAAAAAATGCTGCCATAGTAAGGTATATCTTATTTATCTAATAAATAAGTAAACAAATTCTATAATTTTTTATACCATGTCAATAGATACTAAACTATATACTCAATATAATGTTAAACACAAGAATATTTGTTTTCACACAATTGTACCTAATAATATAAAATATTGTGACAAAAATAAAAAAAAAGTTAAATTGATCATCCCCACTTGTACACTTTTAGTTGGAATTTTATATTATTAGAAGAAGAAAAAATTAAGTTTAAGAAGAAAGCCAAATTTTTTCAAGGCTACATTATGACGGATAATCGCAACCTTCTAAAAGGACGTAGTCATGTTGTAGGAATCCATGGGGGAACAAAACTCATTTAATATTTTCGTAACATGAGGAGCGAAAGCTTTGTTCTCGTCGAGAGATTTCTACTTAGATACTTCGTTTATTAGTTTCATGTTTAATTGATACGAGATGTGGAAAATTTTCATACAGTTTGCTTTCATGGTGGTTTTCATACTTTGCTTTAAAAATTAATTAACTAAAATATTAATATATGGAAAAGAAACATTCGTAGAAGTCTTACAGAATAACAATTTCAAACATTTTGTATATAGTTTTGTGCATAGCATTGACCATATCGCGCAACTTTGATTATATCTAGGCATTTCTCCAGACATTTTGCTTATTACCAGAGATCGGAATTAGGTAGAGTTATTTATGTACATGCATCGAAATGTTGATATTAATCTGGACCTTCCCGGAATTTCTAATGAAAAAACCTCAGAGATATCATCATACAAATCACAATAAGAAACAAGTTTATTCTTTTGTTCTCACAAGCTATGTTGTGCGAACTACAAATGTGGCAACATCACGCGTATTGGACATCCGATGTCATTTATATAAGTTTGGCAACGTCACGCGCGCAGTAGTTTAAATTGTGTAAAAGTAAATAACTTTTTTTAAAATCACGGGATTTTTTTCTGCTCTTTAAAACTAATCTCGGGATTTGAGGGTATATCCATTTTATTATTTCGTTGTATGAAATCAGTGTAAGTACATGAATAACTCTACCCCTCTGCTTATTACGTGTGTAAACAGATATTTTAAAAGTAACGCCAATTTTCTGTTGCAGGATTCATTACTTTCAGAAAACCAATTAATTTTCTTTAAATTACGTTATCAGTTTATTGAGATGTGTGTAAAAGATTTATTTGGTTTAGTTTCTCGATAACTAAATAAAATATTATTATGGTAAATATGTAGAATTTATATTATTAGAATAGTAGAAGTTTTTGTTAGTCTGTGGATAACGTTATTGGTTGCAGTATTGACACGTATAGATTTATATATATACATATTATAAATATATGTAACTATAGTACACTTTATATTGTAACTGTTTGTTATCCCTTTAAAATAAATAACTGGGTTGCGCATGCGCACGATGTGGAACAGAGGGCGCGATAATTCCCGTTTGTTGGGCTCGCCTGTTATTGTATTATACGAGTATATTGGTGTATTGTGTCTCCAGGGAAGGGCACGCTGAGAAGTCAGCTTCATTCTTTTATGCTGGGTACACTGAAATGAGGAAAAGATCCACAAACACGTCACTTTTATGTATAAAAGACCTATAAGACTATTATGGAAAGTGAATTGTATCAGTTTGATATATTGTGTGTTATAAAATAACGCGTAATCGCAAGTTTTATGATTTTTATTTTGTAATATTGTGATGTATGTCACTGAAATCTTTTGGCAACCCAGTTTTGTTTATCTTTCTTGTCTTATTTAAAAATACGTCGCCCCACATTGTATAGGACAAACACAGAAATGTCACATTGACAAACCTAGACCAGAACAAAATTTTGCAGGTCATACAAAATACTGTCCCGTGCGGCAATTCAACCCGAGACTCGTTGCTTAGCAGCCGATCACTCGACCTCTGCGTCAAATGTTTCAATAACGCATAACAGGTGTAGTCTAGCCATAAATATTGTGAAAAGAACAATATTTTTTTCCTATTGAATAAAAAATTTATTACTTAATTGCATGTTAGTTAATATTTTTTTAGCTTATAGCTTTTACGATTTGATATCCATTGGCAGTACAGTATTTACAGTCCTTTGAACATTCGAGGTCATTAATCAATAGAAGCACACCCTCTTTCCATGGGAAAATATTACCTTATGAAATGCTTTAGGAACTATAAAACAATCATGGTATTTAGATCAAGGCATACACTCTAAAACTGTATATAAATCATAATCCAGCGGATTAAGATCGGGACAAGATAAAGACCAGTGTTCACCTCTGAAAAAGCTCTGAACATCGTTTTCATCCAAGCTTGGGTGGATGGATCTTTATGACCCGGTGTTGTCTTGCGGAAAGCACCATTCTTGATTGTGGAACGTGGAGTTGTTAAGGGGTTAAGCTTAAAGTGAAACTCTATCGTGATACACTTGTGCTGAAGTTTTGATACCTTATCCTCAAAAATAAAACTCAGTCACTACTTTATTGCTATCAACCAACCATACCAAACCATTACTGAAGTTGGATAATGTCTATGTTGTGTTCTGTTGACTAATTGGGAAGCATTTTTAAAGCTTTGACTATAAATACAGTTAATTTGCTAATTAAATTAATGTTCAATTGTAAAAATTGTCTCATCCATAAACACAATTTGTCTGTGACCCCATACCGCTTTAGTAGTTGTTTTCATTTTACTACTCTATTCTTTTTTAAAGTCCTATGTTATTTTTTAAAATATGCGACACGCTTATAGGTATTATCTTCATTTGGCGAAATAAAATCTTTTGCTTTCTAACAAGAATTCTTCGAATTATTTTCCTTTGATCGTCGAATTTTCGTCGTTTTTCGCACGAACACTGTGTAGGCGGTCTATTTCTGTCATTAACAGAGGAGGTCTTATTGTACTTATGAATAGTCCAGTACACAAGTATTCGAACAATAGCAAGCGGATGGAGAGTTACAAAATTTGTGCCTACTTTGTGTAACATCATCACAGTGATTACACACTTTTATCACGTCACTTCATTTTAATATCGCAAAAATATTTGACAACTGATTGGCGCGATACATACATACATACATATATGTCACGCCTTGTTCCCAATGGGGTAGGCAAGTTCTAAAGGCCAGACTTTTATAAATTGCCAGAAGCGATATTGCAAATCACTATTAATTCTGAAACTATAAGGGGATCAAACTTTATGAGGATTAACGTCGCCACAGACTGGCTTTCTTGTAGGTTTTTTATGGGATACATTTTAGAGAGTGTTTTCAAATGATGGCCATGTTCCGTCATATCCTTTTAAATACTGAAGCGCACGAAGGGCGACCAAGGTTTATCCGAAATCTCTGCGTTACGCACAAAACATTTAACCTACACTTTCATAATGTGGTCTGTGATGGAATAAAATAATGTTCTCTGCGTTCCTGCCACACTACAGACCGGCTCATTACAAGTTGACAATGAATAGGCTTCTGTTGGATAAACCCGCTCCATCTTAGACGTCACCTGCGTTTATCATCGAGTGAGATAAAGTTAAGTGCCTACTGAAACATAATGAAAAAAATCATTCTGGGTAAAAGTTGTCCAGTTCATTCTTAAATGCCTAAAGTTAAGAGGAGATTTGCTTTATTAATATAATGATAATAATTCTATTGCTACTCTTATCTATTATTACTTATTTCGACGAATTTTAGTCACAGTCAAATTTTAGGAAACTGGTTTTTTTTTTAAAAAAAAACGTCGCCCATCTCTTTGATTTTTATCCTGTGTCGTGGGTGCAGTCATAAACAAAGAAATTTCACTTGCACAAACACCTAGACCGGAATAATTTTTTGTAGGTCATACAAAATACCTGTCTCGTGCGGAATTGAACCCGCTACCCGTTGCGTAGAAGCCTATTACTCGACCACTGCGTTAAACGTGTCGTCATTGGATTTACAGCATCATTAATTATGCAAAATTCTTAATCAAATTTTTGATAAATTCAATTACATTTAAAGACTTTAATTTATGGCTGTATAGTCAATCGCAAAGTCTAAAAATGGAAAGTCTAATTACTATAATACTAGCTATTACTGTATCAAAGAAGCCAGCAGAGACAATGTCCCGGTGTTTGCGGACGGACGGTCACAATCCGTGAGATCCACGATCTTGTAGCAATCAGCTAGAATTGTCCCTAGGGAACTCTTGGTTATTCCAAGTATTCTAGTTTACTTCGTTCCTAACCTCGAAAGAAAATTAACTTTTTTTAATTTTTTTGGTGCGTATTCAGTATGCCTAAATATTTGTTTTGTATATACTACTATCATGACTGGGATTGGTCGGCTTAATCATAAGGTTGGACCTAACCTTAAAATAAAGAGTTAAAGAAAACTTATTTAATTCAAACTAAGAATTTAACTGAGGTAGGTAATAACAGGTCTAGCTTTGTAATAAGAACCTAACACTCAAATCTGTTTATAGCATATATTAAGAATATATATTTATTATATAGACCGTAGATTATAATAGGCTACATCGATCCCCGCACTACGCGGGGGGATCGATGTAGCCCCATAAATTCTGTGTTCTGCATAATACTAGTGCAGCTTGCTCTGGCAGCTACTTATGAGCTGAACGCAGTTTTGGCATCGCAGGGCAGAATACAATTTACTATTAGTTATGTTGTCCATATTTCTGTTTTAGTCGGTAGGTCATTTCAGTCGGGTCACCACGATCTGTGCGGAGTCGAACATAATTACCTACTCTGGCACTTGATCGCGGTGGTATCCATGAGAATTTTCAGCCTCTCCTGTCCAGAAGGAATAAAAAGCCAATATTAATATATTAGCTGGACCGACAAACACTATTTTTGCCATATCAATTATTTATAGTGAATATTTTGGTAGTAAAGAAAAAAAAAATACTAACTTGGATGTTGTCAAAGAAGATGGATACTGGGGATGACGGTTTACAAAAAGATCTAAACAGAAACCATATATTATACTATTTTAATGTAATTCATTAATTTAATTGACACATTTAAAATTTGATCTCTTAAAAGTTACATGTAAATTTTAAAAAGTGATATATATATATATGTTATATCTGAATTTATGCAATGCACATCTCCACCATTATTCTGTGATAGTCACTTTGATGATGACACATGATATATATTCTTTTTTAAGTGATATGTTGACAAAGAACCAGACTGCCTACGATTTTAAGTGGTATAGCGCTATAGACGTGTAATACAGACAATTGTATAACTCTTTAACCAACCAGAAACCATCATACAGTTCCTGTGCAATTCTCAGCATATCTGCAATCTTACAAAAACAAGTCTAAATGTTGCCAGTCTGGACCTGGGCACCTAGACAAAGTATCATTCGCGTTCGATTCGTTGTCAAAACCTTATTACGGAATCATTTTAATAAATTTTAGTGTAACATTTTTTCTCTTTTCCCTATCCTAAAACTGAGTGTTTTCATTTCGGTATAGATTATATAGACCTTTATTAGTGAAAGACAGACAATGTAGTTGTGATTCCTCTGGAGTGCAAGTACCCATGGGCGGCAACTCTTACGCTCCGTTTGCTAATAGGCACCTCTAGTAAATAAATAAAAAAGTTCCAGTTACTTTATAAATTATGTACTAAGTGTGTGAGAATCACAGAAGTATTAGATAATTTTATAAATAACTTTATTTTCTCTATAATCAAATCCAAGCATTGTTGTTTAATATCCTTATAGTCTTAACTTTGTTATAAGTGCTTTTAACAGATTATTAAAAAAAAAACAAAAGCATTTACGTTGTAAAATGTCATATATTTAGCCATAAACACTAAGGTCTAATTTTATTATTTTAGGCCGGCATTAATCTATGCCATTTCCCAATACAGGAGACTATTTAAGTAATCCACCAAAACCGTCGCAAATGATCCGTCCATTTATTTCAGTAGGCCGCTTAAAAGCCTTTGTTTGTCGCATCCGTCGCTACCCGCGGTCTGAAAACAGGTGGCATTATTTATTTCAGCGCTAAAAATGGTAGTGCCTTCTGTTCGGTATCGATCTGACCCCGGCCCTTCAACTTCCGAGGGTGTGATAGTTAAATAGTTGTTTACAAATAGCTCTTGAATGACACGATTTTGATTTAATGAAATGAAACTTGAGTTTTTTATACAGGGTAGTTACCGATTTTCTGTAAACGTAAATTAAAAAAGTTATTATGACCCCAATCCTAAAGCCTTCTGGACAGCCGTAAATAAGTAACCAACTGCCTGTTTAATCAAATGGTTGAACACTTCATTACAATACATTACATAGGTTACACTATCCTAAAACTGATCTTAAATAAAGTTGGCACAGTTAACACAGTTTGGTAGTACGAGGGACAAAGATTTTGAAAAAAACGCACTGTTGTGGACTGCCAACTATGAAGTTGATGAGGGTGTTTTGTCGTGAGGAACGGCCAGGATCAATCCAAATAATTCCTCAGAACACTTCCCGTAATATATGCAACAAAGGATTTATGCAACTTTGAAGCTATACCTCTAGCGTCACGAGGTCAAGCTGACATGAAATAACTGGGTAGCCAACGAGTCACTCTCCGTATAATTCGATCACGAGGAAAAAGTTGAATACTGATAACTAAATGAGTTCTGATTAAAAAGAAAATATAATTTAATACGTTTTAGTGGCTTCCCAGGTTGTTGTATCTATTCGAGTTCTCATGTATTAGTTTGGTGGCTAGATAATATTATGATGAAGATGGTGGTAGACTATTAAGGCCAGGGGACGTACCCTATAAGTCAAACTAAAAGTATATGCTACTTGTAATTAGATGCTGCCTTAACAGAAGTTGTTGAATTTGAGCAGCAGCTACATGCAAACCTCACAGGATTATTTGAACAGTTTGGGATTGTTGTGACAACTTTCTTATCGCCTTTTTTTAGATTTATGTTGCTGTTTTATTGGGATTCAATGTGAAAATTATTTTTATAAAAAAGCAATGTAATTACACTAAATCGTAATTTGATAGCAATAACGATTCATAATCTGGATTGGGTAACTTGTGAAAATAAAAAAAATATTCGAGTCGCTGGGGCAATAAATGCCGGACACATTAGTACCATGATCGCTCAAAACACGAATAAAACCAGAGTGCAAGTGAGATGCCCCTATACGCTGCAAGAGTTGTCTATGTTTTAATATTGTTCTAACTTTAGTCTAACTGGTCATTGTAAGGTTTCTGCATAAAAAAATATAGATTTTTTAAACCAATTGCTGCTGCGAGTCTTATAAAAATTTTATTTAAAAATATTTTTTTATTATTTACTCGTATTATTTAAGTAACATTTATTAGTTAATTGAACATTTACTAGTCAGTAATATATGACATTTCTAAGTTCCTGTTCAAAGAATGTAATTTGGCAGTAGATAAATAAAATTTCACGAATATATTTTTAGAACTGATTCCATTAAAAACCTCGCCACGCTTTTCTTTGGGCACAGATATTATAACCTTCAGGCAACAATTTCATAAACAGGGTATGTACTATTCAAAGAAAAAATGAAACTTTCCTTTCTTTTATGTCTACGTATTCGGCGCACATAGCAAAGATCCAATTACTTTTGTCTTCACTGTTTAGTTTTATTAATATACAGGGTGTCTCATTCAAATCGGTCAGTATGGGAAAGTCTGAAACTATAAGACATACGAAGATCTGTTCTGAGGATCCATGTCATCGATTTTAATAACAAGAAAAACTGCATTCATACATTTTAAAAAATCATCTGTACTCCGTTCGGGAATTGAACCCGATTGTTTTGAAAAAAAAAACCTACACTATTTCTATTTAGATACCGATTGTGTAGGTCTTAAGCAGTAAATGTCTCTATGAAACATGATGTCTAAAATGAATAAAATGCATTGTTTTCACATACTTTATTTTATTTTAGTAGGTACTCGAAGTGACCGCTGCCTTTTTCAATACAATATTCAACACATTTAGGTAACGATCTTATGATTGCATTTTGTATCTTCATGTGGTGAATTTGCGTTAAAATTGTCTCTATGGCAACTTTTAGGTCTTCAACGGTATCATAACTTGTTTTGTACACTTCATCCTTAACGTATCCCCACAAGAAATAGTCCAGAGGCGTTAAATTGGGCGACCTTGCTGGCCATTTGGTAGGGCCGTTCGTACCGATCCATTTTTGTGGAAAGTTCTCATTTAAAAAGTCTTTAGCTATGCGACTATTGTGAGCCGGTGCTCCGTCTTGTTGAAAATACAGTTTTTCTCTTACATCTGCCGACATTTCTCCTAGGGCCTCTAAAAGATCTTCTAAGATTGCAAGGTACTTGAATCTATCCAAATGTCCATCATACATTTTGAACATGAGTACCTTATTATGAAGTAGGCCGACCTAGCAGTTGAATGAGAATCTAACTTGAAAAAAGAAAAACATTGGCGTGTCAATGCTTTGGCGGGAACTTGAAATTTTGCTTAGGTATTTTTCTGTGTATCGCTGTTTGGTTGACAAAATGCGTTTTACAAACACTGAGCAGTTGGAATTATTGGAAGCTTACTTTAAAAATGACAGAAATTGTTCCCGTGCACTACATTGGTACCATATTAAATATCAAGGTCGCCCGATTTAACGCCTCTGGACTATTTCTTGTGGGGATACGTTAAGGATGAAGTGTACAAAACAAGTTATGATACCGTTGAAGACCTAAAAGTTGCCATAGAGACAATTTTAACGCAAATTCACCACATGAAGATACAAAATGCAATCATAAGATCGTTACCTAAATGTGTTGAATATTGTATTGAAAAGGCAGCGGTCACTTCGAGTACCTACTAAAATAAAATAAAGTATGTGAAAACAATGCATTTTATTCATTTTAGACATCATGTTTCATAGAGACATTTACTGCTTAAGACCTACACAATCGATATCTAAATAGAAATAGTGTAGGTTTTTTTTTCAAAACAATCGGGTTCGATTCCCGAACGGAGTACAGATGATTTTTAAAAAATGTATGAATGCAGTTTTTCTTGTTATTAAAATCGATGACATGGTTCCTCAGAACAGATCTTCGTATGTCTTATAGTTTCAGACTTTCCCATACTGACCGATTTGAATGAGACACCCTGTATATTATAATGTTACACTGATGAGCGCGAGTGTAATTTCAGATAAAGCTAGTTTATTTTTGTTACTTATATACTATGTATATACTTCTTATATATAGCCCCGAAGTACCGATTTTTTTTCATATTCTTTTTCGGCTTATGCCGTCCGGTTATAGAACTCTCTCCCGGAGCATATTAGGAGAGCGCGAACGCTGGAGTCCTTTAAGATTCAAATCCGTGTTCACTTCCTGTCAAAGATTCCTGAACTTAAACTAGTTATAGCCTATTGTCCTGTCCAATTGCTGCACTCATCCTTTGTTTAAATCTCTTTTAAATACTTCCCTGGTCCCTTGTTTTTTTTTTAAAGGGGGAATGCCTTTTTGCACCGTGACACCGCGCTGGCTAGGCGCGGCCGTGTGTGGGGCTCTCCGGTCTGATAGGACCGGCCTACCCACTAAAACCCCCCTGAGTTCTCTAGGCCAATGCGGGGCACATGGCGGGGTGCCCTTTCGCGATTCTACCGAGATGGCCGATCCCGCTCGAAGAAGGCGGCGCCGGGCTCGGTAGCACAGCTGCGGCGCCGCCGCGGGTCGCCGGCGGGCGCGAGGAAGTCGCGACTGCTACGGCGACCCGGGATGGACCACGCCCCTTCCGTGGCCGGGGGGCGTCGTGCGTCGTCGGTGGAGGAGACCGAGGGAGGCAGTAGCCTCCCCCGGTCCCCGGTCCCCGAGGAGGGCTCCCCTCTGGATAGGGGAGCGGAGGCTGGGGGTTCCCGGAAGTGGCTTGATGTTCCCTACATGCCTGAGGAAGGCCATCCCTGGGGTTTTTAGTGGGTAGGCCTCCCCCTTCTGGGGAGGAGAGCCCCACATAACCGCCGGCTCGCCGCAGCCGGGGTATGCAATTTAATGCATTTTCCTCAGGGAAACAAAAAAAAAAAAAAAGGATCATTAGGCGAGCACCGCTCTTGCGTGTGCCCGCCTTCTCCTACCTTTAAATACTTCCCTGGTCCTAGGCTGCCTGGAAGGATTGCTGTTTAGCAATAAGGACGCATTTTGTACATTTGATATTTGTTGTGTTCTTTCTTTTTTTGTGTATTTTATGTGGACACCCTGGACAAGATGGAATAGTCAACCTAAGATAGAGGCTGCGGTTTAATGTATATTATGATATGTACTCGTCCAGACTTAAGTGAAAGTCTCAATATACTGAGTAGGTATACTAATAAAAATAATAAAGAATTGTGACAATGTCTTAAGAGAATTCTAAGGTACTTGAAAGGAACAATTAACCTTCTTAGTTCTTATGACCTTCAATTCGCGGTTCCCCTATCGCAAATTATAAACTAATCAGTAACGCGGCGGCGGCACTCTAATTTACTTTAAACGCTCTCTCCATTGCGTTCCCCTCGACACCCCACCTCTACGCAAGCGAGAGGTTTCGATCATGCGGCTAGGCATGACAGATCACGCACAACCACGCTCCCATCACGCTCAACCTTGCCCTCCTTTGCAATGTGGCTCTACGGCTGCACTCGATTGAGGCAATATTAGCCCTCTCCTCCCCAAATGCGAATCGTGGTCAACCCTGATAAGAGTGCAGTA
This sequence comes from Scirpophaga incertulas, assembly GCA_036419045.1. Classification (NCBI taxonomy): domain Eukaryota; kingdom Metazoa; phylum Arthropoda; class Insecta; order Lepidoptera; family Crambidae; genus Scirpophaga; species Scirpophaga incertulas. Next base: position 21,252,453 of record CM071631.1, on the reverse strand, counting down.
TGTACTTTTATCGAGGTAAAGCTTGAGTAGCCACTCCCGACCTTCAGTCGATAAAACTCTTAAACCTAACCTGGCGAAATCAAGTCAAATATTTAGGCGTTACATTCGATAGGCGGTTAACATTTAAACCTCATATCGACATAGTTCGCAATCGCGCAGCTTATTAGGGATAAACTTACTTAGGGATAAATAAACTTATCATTTTTTAAATTGATTAAAATGCAAGGCTTCTCCATGATTTTGGAATTAATTTTGGATTGTTAATGTACCTACATTACATTTAAAAAAAATCCAATAATACTTTTTTATTTGATTTATGTCTGCAGAAATCGGCTTATTGAATGGCTGATATCGAAAATTTGGCATAAGTCCTTTTATGCTCGTGTTCTCAATTCAAACATAACCTCAAATCACTGTTTCAATCTCGTTCTCTCATAGCGACCTCATAGTCCACGAGCTGCGTTAGAATCTTCTCGAGATTCGTAACCCTTTACAACTCAGTTTCTATCAATATCTGTTTTTAGCTTAGGAACTAATCCTATGCAAATAAATCGTCGACATATTGCTCCGATGTTACGCAAAAGGAGAACAAACACTCTTTGGAGTTTCAAAGATTGGTTCGGGTTTATTTCTGCCCTATAAACATCAAAGTCAAATATGATTAAGCTAAATATAAAATATTCGTAGGGCGTAGCGACACGTGGTTGAAATAAGGCTCTTGCAAAGATTGAAGTTGAATGAACGCCATAATTACCAACATGCGAAGTCGTGCTGTGTTTTGATATATTTTAAGCTTTCCTCGCGCGATGTCATCCACGTGAATCGGAATAGGCCGTCACTGGGATAAAAATAATGATTTTCATTGTAAGCTGGTTAGTGTCATAAATAATTTTGAATTTAACAATGCACAGGCTGTGTTATATTCAACTTATTCAACTACTCTTAGGTAAGGAGTAAAGGTTTTCTCTGATACAAATGTGTTTGCATTTATAAGGAAAATCTTTATTACACTACCATATTGTTGACATGACTGACATGACACATGACAAAATGGAATGCCGAGATATCCTATTGAAGTGTGGTAGTGGATCCTCATAAGGGGTGCGCTACTTTTGTAGTTGTCTTAATAACCCCCTGGTGCTCGGACGACCTTACACCGGTTACCACCTGTGCCCGGTCTACGACGGGTGATTATGTTGGCCTCTAGTAAAAGGCTAGCCTACCAACTAAACATGTACCTACAGATTTTGTTTTGGCAGAAGGCCTGGGATCTTATCGGCTTTGAACTAAAACGCCCGCCCTCCAGAGCCGGCACCCATAAATATCAATAATAAATATATACTTGTACATACATAATAAATAATAATAAATAAATAAATATTTCTTACACTTACACCGATTATCCTAGCTCAAAGTAAGCACTATAAGGCTTGTGTTATGGAATCTAGGGTAACGGTTAGACATACATATATTATACAGATGTAAATATTAAATAATATTATACAAATGCTCGTATTCATCACACAAACATCTGCCCCCTAGGACTTGAACTTGGGACCTCAGAGATGGGGACACCTTGAAACCGGTGTACTAAGCACTCGGTTACAGAGGGCATCATATTTGATTTTCATTAATAAGAATAAAAATTGTAAAGATAGACAAAATAACTTAAGCCGATTACTCAAATCAAATCAATCGAGTTGTTAAGGTGTAGGGCATGCCAAACAATATATACATACATACTCTCGCAAGATATAACCCACCTTCTGACGTAGTCGGGTATTAAGGTAAAGCTATCAAAGATATTACTAGTAGAATTCTCAAATACCAATACTACGACTAATTTTAGTAACGAATTCAAACACGAGTTTATTAATATATTATTTAGAGGGTTCCGTCGTTCGTCAATTCACTTAAGGCTAAATGTATATTTAATACTATAATTCCTTCATCAATTTCGATAAATTCTGGGCTTTTCCACGAAGGTTATAATGATTTATCTCTATTATCCTCACAGGAGTATGTTACTGATACAAATATAGAACCATCTACTGAATAACTTAAGAAGATATTAATAATGAATGGTGAGCCTGACATTAATAAAATAGAGTTAGGTATCAACGTTACATACAATGCCGAATAAGATTTTGGATATTAATCTGTCTTATTCGGGAATCGGATGGTTTGATTTTCAGATTGGAATAGTAATTTTATAGATATATCAATATATCGATATTATTTTTAAAGGAACGAGCTTGATTTGCTTCTTGATTGTGTAAATCATCATCATCATTGTTATCACGGCCTGTATGAGTCCCTATCGATGGGCATGAACCTATCCTAGCTATGTTGTTATATGGGCCTTAGTCAACTACACTGGCCCAGTGCAGATTGGTTGACTATATATATCTTTGAACTTATTCGCAGATGTATGCAGGTTGCCTCACGAGTTTTCCTTCACCGTAGCAGATAAATGTACGTAGGAAATTTGAAAAACCCCCCATACACAGCCGAGACTACACTGCCACCGACACCCCCCGACGACTTCTATATTGTTTCAACAACGACCTCCGTTGTCTAGTCTAGTGGCTACATTGGTTTTAAAATGTCGCAATCCCTGAGGTCCCAGGTTCAAGTCCCGCTGGAGGTAGATGTTTGTGTGATGAGTACAAGCATTTGTACCTTAATCATGCTTGTCAATATATATTTCCGTTCTGTCCGTTATCCTAGATCACGTTTCATAAGCCGTGCTTACTTTAGGCTAGGCTAATTGGCGTAAGTGTAAGAAATATTTATTTATTTGTTCAGTTATTGACTTTAATGCAAATTTCTATTTAAGAGAACATACAGAGCTGTCAGATTTAAAGTGCTTCCATTATACTTTTATTTTGAAGAAAGGTATAAAATCTTCTGTAGACGCTGCATTGGCACGTTTGGCGCAGGCGGTTGAGTTATCGGTTACTGCACTACGGGTCGCGGGTTCAATTACCGTACGGAACAGATATTTTCTATGACCAACAAAAATTTATTCCGTCTGGATGTATGTGGAAGTGAGATTCCACGTTTGTGACTGTACTCACGACACAGAATAAAAAACCTAATGTGGGGTAATGTTAGGCACGACCGTTGTCGCTAGCCAGGTGACTTCAGAAGTGTTTCCAACATTGCCATTATAAAGATAGGCATGACCGTGCTATTATTTTATATGACCTGCAGAAATTTATTCCGATTGATACATGAATAAGATATAGGACTAAGTTAAAAAAAATTGAATAAAAAAAATTTTAAAGTTCTGATGGTAAACGTTATCGCCTTTTGTAAGTATACAGAAAAAAAAACATTTATTAAAGACTAAAATAAATCTCGCCGAGCTAAAATAATGGGCAATTTATAACGTTTACAATTATATACGTTTACAAGCTTTCAAATAAACGGTTGCACGCGATCGTTTCGTTTACACAATGTATAATAATTTATTAAAATGGAGGCCATTTGTTTCATTATATTTAAGGATCTCAGGTATTCTGGTAGTTTCGTTGGTATCCTTTTAGACCCCTAATCTCCTACTTTGCTGCTTTCGTAAAATAATATCTTCGCGCCATTAAGAAGCTTCTGCGGGGCTTGTTCTGAATTAATGGTTTTAGATTGCTCAACTGGGCCGCCATATTCTTTTTGTACACACCAATTATCTAGTCCAAAATAAGTGTAATTAAGAATTTATTTAATTACGGTTACACGGTAATGAATAAGGAATCGTTGTAATAATACATTATTGTATATATATTGGAGAGAATATAATCCGAATTACCGATGGCGGAACTGTAGTAATTACATTTTTATAGCAGACCGGCTTAATTAATTTTCAAAACTTTAAACGCTGTCTATGTATTTATCACCGTATATACATGAGTGAATTAACTGGTCATAAGAAGCAGGAAGGTATTGGTGAAGATTGCAGGAACTGGACGCAAGGCAGGACCGAATGGTGTAAAGATCCTTCTTGGAGGTGTAAGTCCAGCATACTGGTGAATGTTAGAACTATAATCAGCTAGATCGTTACATCTATGTGACCTCGTCTGACCATAGAAAAAAACAACTGCTAGATCGCTTGTCATCCAACCAAACGTCCAACCAAAACGTCGTAACCGCCGTTTACTTATGACGTTTTGCCGAGCTGTGAAGCATGTCGTTAAAGCGCTTTGTATCAAAGAGTTTTCACCGCAGAAGCGATATCAAATTTAATAAGCACATTGTACCTCATACACTTATTATGTTTTATAATAGAAGGAATGGCAACATAAAAGACAACAAAATATTAGGACTTTATTTAATTATTACTACTATATAAATTTGTACTAAACAATAAAAAATTACGAACTAAACATTTTATAATCATCCCGTCTATACATATATTAACCTAAAGTCGCCGCGTACGCTTAGGATCTGTATGGCTTTACTCTATGATTTTAGCAAGCACGTGACAGCGCGGCGTCAATAAATACAAAATATTGTTTACGTTGTATAATTATAACATTATTATCCTTATTTCCACTTAAACAACTAGATATTTTACTCACTTAAATTTTCAGTAATTACTTTTGTTCAGGTTAACTATTTAATCACTGTTTTAATTATGTTTATTGTCGGCATATGAGCGATGCACACTGCGCGAATGGCGACGACCTTCGATCGACTCACTGAGCAAGGTGCAGAGTGTACCCTGCACTTCCCTTGAACGTAGTGAGTGTTCGGGCGGGCGAATCTAGTACGTAGTACTAATATATCAATGACGTTTCACATCAAAAGAAGTGTCGCGATACAAATCTAATTCAAGCGTGCGAAATTGCAGATAATATTCTCGCAGGCTCTAGCTGTCGTGAACACTTTATTAACACCCTGAGAAAATGATGTTTAATTATATATTGTTGAAATAAGCTATTGAAAACGGCATCTTCGGTTTCGACCGAAGACCACGCACGTTATTTCCAAGTTAGCTTACTAATTTTATACTATAAACATCTTGAAGTAACATTCAATACAATCTCTATCCAATTCCGATTCTAAACTGTAAAACGAACTGTCTTGACTATCGAAACCTAAACAAATATTAAGAAATAAGGCCTGAATTACAGTATGAAACTCAAATACAAATCTCTGCTTGAATTCAGCTAGAAAAGGATGGCGCTAAGTGGGCTCAATAGACCCAACCCTTTCTGTCTTCAAGCAAAGATTTGACTTTAAGTTCTATAATAAGGGTCTTATGGCCGTTTTCACCAACCTTGTCTTAGCTTAGGCGACTCCTAAGTGACATGCTGTCACTTTTTATATTAACTGAAAAGAGTGAGACAGCATGTCTCTTAGGAGTCGCCTAAGCTAAGACAAAGTTGGTGAAAACGGCCATTAGACTCGTATTATAAAGTGAAACTAGAGTGAGCTGCTTTAGTTAGAAAGGAATGGAACTATGTTGTCTCAATATCGCAATCCCATTTTAACTGTACTCAAGTAATGATTTGATTATGAGTCAAATTCTGTAATACGGGCCTTAGACTCGTATTCTAAAGTGAAACTAAACTGGCTCCTTCAGTTAAATAGGGATGGAACTGTGTGGGCTCATTATCGCAATCCCATTCAAAAATCAAAATCAAAATAATATTTATTCAACATAGACCTTTACAGGCACTTATTGACGTCAACAAGCAAAACAAAAAAAAGCTTAAAAAAAAACCAAAAACCTTGTCCGTACGTACGAATAAGGAAAAAAAAAGAAGAAATATATTGACTCGACACCTGTTCGGAAATTGGGAGAGCCTTCTCGAGAAGAACAGGCAAGAAACTCTGAAGGTCTATTTTTTATCTCCTCTTTTCAATGTTAATAATTAAAATAATATAATATAAAAATACAATATAGTATAAGATACAATTATACCTAATACGATTACAGTCGCATGTATGTTTACATACACATATAAAATAATACAATATTTTAAATAATGTTGTTACCAAACATGGCTCTATGAATAGTGGTACAACATTCTAACGGTAGTCAAGCAATGATTGATTATGAGTCGAATTCCGTAATACGAGCCTTAGACTCGAATTCTAAAGTGAAACTAAACTGGCTGCTTCATTTAGAAAGGGATGAAACTATGTGGGCTTAATATCGTAATCCTATCCTAATTGTACTCAAGCAATGATTTGATTATAAGTCGAATTCTGCAATACGGCCTCAGACTCGTATTATAAAGTGAAACTAAACTGGCTGCTTCAGTTAGAAAGGGATAAAACTGTGTGGGCTCAATATCGTAATCCTATCCTAATTGTACTCAAGCAATGATTTGATTATGAGTAGAATTCTGCAATGCAATACGGGCCTTAGACTCGTATTCTAAAGTGAAACTAAACTGGCTGATTCAGTGAGAAAGGGATGAAACTGTGTGGGCTCAATATCGCAACCCCATCGTAAAAATACTCAAGCCATGATTTGATTATGAGTCGAATTCTGTAATACGGACCTTAGACTCGTATTCTAAAGTGAAACTAAAATGGCTGCTTCATTTAGAAAGGGATGGAGCTATGTGGGCTCAAAAGTATTTTAAATAACACAACCTTTGATTAAAGGTATCAATATTATTGCTAAAAACTAATTAAGATAATGAACGTAATGAGTTAATGAATATAATAATGAACATTGCTTGAATACTGATTTTATATTAGGATGCGGATACTAATATCCTCAACAGTAACTAACTTATCCAAACCTTCATTTTGCTGATGCGAAATAGTCTTTATATTTGATTTAATTGAAAATGTATTTGATTGAAAATTCATTCGCGTTAACCGGAATCAAGACAACATTTTTCCGCGCCATTTTATTTCTATACTAGAATTCATTTCCGCCCTATTAATAAGCAAATCAAGTGAATTTTCTTATTTATATTTTCTAAGCCCCACTAGAATGCATTCAAGGCGTAAAAAGTGTGGGCAGCGACCTCAATCTATTCTCAATTGAATGCCTGGGGCTAGCCTTTGAATAGTCGCGTGGGTTTCACTGGGAAATTCATTTGAATTTCCTAACAGCGCTGTAAGATGCTTACTGACAGTTATTTCCGATTCACCTCTAGCGCCATCACTGTGAGATGCAATAAAGACAATGGAAGTTTGTTATGTTATTAAATGTTATGTTATTTGATATGTTAGTTTGTCATGTTATTTGTTATGTTATTATAGATATATCTTTGTATGAAGTTTAAATAAATAAACGTAGGTTATTTATTTGAACTGCTGAATAATATTATAATCTACAATAAAATTGTATTTATAAATATAAGATGTTGATGTATTCTATACAACAAATTTGAAATATATGGACATTTTATTTTTACTGCTGCAGTTACTTTTTACAGTGTGTGTACATACAGTTTCTTTTTAATTCAGTCAGTATATCAACTTTATGTCATAATTTTGCAGTTTAGCCACTGGTTTCGGGTTACAGTAATGCATCGCTATTAGTAGAAATTATAAAATATTATTGGTATTATTTTTGACGGGGTTAAAAACAAAGTTTACAAAGGTACTGCTTATTTCACAAATGAAATTTCTTCCAGCAGACCTGCAAGAGGAGATGTACGCGTAGGAGATGTATGTATTTGTACGCGTATATGACGGAAAAAATACAAATTGTAATAATAGAAATAAAAATAATAAATATTTATTTCAGTATACATACATACACACTATAATGTAGGAGTAAAATTCAATGCAAGTTATGCCAAAGTTGGTTCTAATTTGCTTTGAAATGCTCAAGCGATCGATTTCGCCTCAGACTTAACTTGGGAAAACCTTTTCTAATGCTGCATACTTTATTTATTTTAGCTTTATTTTTTTACCGATTTATTTATTTTTACTCATCAAATATCTTGTAACACATTTATCGATTTATTCCCAGCTCCCTGGAAAGTGGGAGGTGCCATGCGAATTGGGACAATTGGCAACGGTGGTAATGGCTAATATAATTTCCAGTGTGGGGGTAGTTGCCAGGATTATAATTACAATATATATTCTCATGCCTGTTTTTCATTGGGATAGGCAGAAATCACAGTTTTCCACTTGCTACGATCTAAACATACTTCCCTAGCTTCCTTGATTTATGTAGAATACTTAGGGCTTGTCGCCTCATCGACTGAAAGTCGGCCAGGTTGGTGCTCCTCAAGAAGGAGGGAAGGACCGGCGACGTTCCATCTTCGTTCCGTCCGATCTGCTTGCTGAACGAGGCGGGGAAACTCTTCGAGAGGGTTATCTCCGCTCGTATCAGCGAGCACCTGTCGCGCGCGGGTCCCGACCTATCGGACTGCCAATTTTGATTCCGGCGGAGGCGATCAACGCTGGACGCCGTCCAGCGTGTTCGTTCCCTGTCGGAGTCCGCAGTCCGATCGGGGGGGGGGGGGGGGGGACGGGATGGAAACGTCTCGCATACGACGCGGTCCTTCGCACCAGCCTTCCTCGCGGCGTGAGTGTCGTCTGCTACGCTGACGACACTCTCGACTGGGGCCGACTTCGGGCCGGTGCTCAGGCTTGTCGAGCTTGGGGTGGCATGTGTCGTGCGGGCGATCCGCCGGCTGGGTTTAGAAATAGCGCTTCACGAAACCGAGGCGCTATGGTTCCACGGCCTTCCGAGGCGCCGGGAACCACCCAGCTGCCGGATCTGGCGGACGAGGGAGGTTGGAGGGCTGTGGCCTCCTTCTGTGAAGCAGTAATGCTCCAGAAGGAGGCTGCCGAGCGGGGTCGCGAGATGGCCGATCCCGCTTGAAGGAGGCGGCGCGCGGGCTCGGTAGCACAGCTGCGGCGCCGCCGCGGGTCGCTGGCGGGGAAGTCGCGACCGCTACGGCGACCCGGGATGGACCACGCCCCTTCCGTGGCCGGGGGCGTCGTCGGTGGAGGAGACCGGGGGAGGTAGTGAGGCTCCCCCGAGGAGGGCTCCTCTGTATCGACGGGGGAGCGGAGGCTGGGGGTTCCCGGAAGTAGCTTGATGTTCCCGGGGGCTCCCTACATGCCTGAGGAAGGCCATCCCTGAGGTTTTTAGTGGGTAGGCCTTCCCCTTCTGGGGAGGAGAGCCCCACATAACCGCCGGCTCGCCACAGCCGGGGTATGCAATTTAATGCATTTTCCTCAGGGGAAAAAAAAAAAAGAAGTGATTGTCGCCTAGGCTAGCCCACGACATCCGCACGACCAGTGTCCGAGGAGTGGATTGGGCGCCGGGAGGGCAGGCTCCATTCCGAATGATGAAGGTTCTGAATGGATATGGCTGTTTTGTCCATTACCCGAGCAGCACAGTGCCATTACTGCGGTTCTCACGACAATACCAGCGGGCACACTTAAAGAGTGTGCGACCTGGTGACCCCACACCAATGCCAAAGGTTTTGTGATAAGTTATAATGGGCCCTTTACACTGGCTGACATCATGAATATGTCAACCAGGCTAATAGCGTGGGAAGCTGCTGTCTCCATATGCAAATGTAATAATAAATCTCGCAGAAACAGGCAGCAGAGCGGGCGCGGAAGAAAGATCAGCTGCAGACGGTAGGAGGAGACGTGCTTTTGTAGGTAGTCTCCAACTTGCGTCGGAGGACAGGGCGGCGACGGAGGGGCTACAATACCCTGATTCCGCCGTGCTAGTGGGGGTCGGCGGGCGGTGCGGATGGGTACCATATCGCCTGCATTGCACACGACTCCTGCGATGGTGGGGGTAGCTACGGAGAACACTAGCTACCCCCATGCCTCTAGCGGAGACGGAAACCCGTGCTGTTCCACGTTGGAGCGGTGTGGGCTAGGCCGAGCGGCTTACGCGAGCGCAACGCTCTGCGCATGCTCGTAGCCGCTCATTCATGGCCTGTGAGGTGTTCCCGTGGGTAGTCGCGGCTGCCGTGGATTCCCACACACCCGTGTTCCCTACCCAGGGGGTTTGGACGGTGCGTCAATGCAATTCCCTCGATTAAAAAAAAAAGTAGTCTCCAACTTCCGTATAGGTCAAAGAAGGTATTCCGGTCAGCTACTGACTGGGAAATATGGCTTTAAACAATCCATCCATCTGGGAGGTGGCAAACGCCTCGCGATCCCACCTGTCGCGAATATTCAGTTCATTTATGAAAATCAAATTACCATTCCGTGGGCTGTACCCACGGAGGTCATTGCGGTGAATTGGGCTTAAACCGATTCCGAATAGTCGACACATCAATTGCGATCGCTGATGTGTATCGGAATCATGAGGAGATCAGCTAAATAAACTGTCTTCTTGGAAGCTGGAATAGATTATCCGTTCTTAAAAAAACATTGGTCGACTTAAGTTCAAAACTGATACGGAAAATGTTGAAATCGATATTTAAACATCTATTAACAAAACCAATCTTCTATTATTCTGTCCATTATTTAAAATTCATATTCACTTTAAGACAATGAATTGCTATCGCTCAACTCGCGGTGTAGTCTACATTTGATATTAATAATTTAGCATCACGTCACGTGTCTGAACTATATTAACAGTGATATGAAGAACAAAGTCTCAGGAATGAATCGATATATAATCACAAGTGTACATAACGCACACGACAACAGTACAGTCGTGTGATTATTGTACATAATTTTTTAAGGTCGGTAAAATATTATACTTATCATGAGTATTATTAACTCATACCATTATTTTATCATTAGAGCTTGCCACCTCAATTCCGCCTTTAGAACGGAAAACTTTGAATAAACTAGGCTTAATGTACTGGAATTATGACAATTAGTTTCCCACGAAATATCGACACGAAACCGAATAAGGAAATGTTTTACATATATATATACATACTCACGCCTCTTTCCCATGGGGGTAAGCAGATTTTTCCGGTTGCTACAATCCAAACATACTTCACTATCTTTCTCGACTTTCATTAATACTTACATGCATGCTCGTCGGTTAATGATTTATTTTTTCTTTCTGTACTTTATCCAATTCAACTTAAGTACCTAATTTAAATGATCATTTAAGTAATCATCTGCATTATAATAATATTTTTCATATTTGCACATGTGATTCTATGAAGAGGTGAACCAGTGGCATTGTGAATTGCAACATATAATAAACATTATTTAACAATAATGCGAGCAACATTCTATGCAGAATTTGCTATTATAACTTGTTAGGTAGGTCGCCCGCGACTTCGTCTGCGCAGGATTAGTATTTCGTGTAGCTTATATTAGCGTGGCTTATATTTTTATAAATTTGTAGCCTATGTGTTATTCTGATGTATAAGCTATATTAAGGTAAGTTTTAATAAAAGTGAAAGAGGAACAAACACCCATCAATACACACTTTCTTGTTTGTATTATGATAGAAAAGCTTGAGGGTGCGAATAAACGCCATGTTTTGTAAAGGACACCAAAATTCCATGAAGCTCTATTCATCACTATTTAATTATTTGAATAGCATAAGTTGCTGTGTTGGCGTATATAGTACATTACTGCAGCGGCCAGCAATAGAGGCATTGATGGGCGAACGTGTACATATGGGCCGAGGTGAAGCCGAGCCACACATACCGTAAGTCCATCAATGCCTAGTTATGGCCAAGGCTTGTATAGTACTTTTCTCAAATAATGCGCGGAAATTAATACTAAGTAGTACCAAGCAGAACTTTTATTTGAAAATACAGTTTTTTCATTATAAAACAGGTTTTTTTGCAAGCCAGTTCGATATTTAAATACAACTCTGATAAGTTGCCTCCTTGGTTTGCCATTTTTCGGAGCAACAAATCGTTCCATTTTCAAAATACACGATAGATATGAATTCACATGTATATTTATTTGGCCGCTAAAACCTTCGATCATATATTTCTGTAGATACACAGTTACCGTCTAAAAAGTGGCACCGGCGAAACAAGGCACAAACAGCAAATGTGCCTTGTTTCGCTCTCATTCATTCGGTGGCCGCGCGCGATTGATAACGTCAGCGATGCCGAAATGCCTAGTTTATACTTGTAAAAATGACACACGTAAAGTGCAAAAGAAGGATGGAATGTCATACTTCCAATAAGTATATCTTTATCTTAATTTATTAGCGCATTTTTTTATGAGTAAAACACTTTTATTCATATTATGTATTACTAAAATATCAATTTAAAACGCTTGCGTACAATGCCACGATGCGTAACGCATCGCATCTATCTCTTTCTGTCTCGAGTGGCTCACTCATAGGAAAAAATAGCACAGAGCTAATGTTTCAGAACAAGGTCAGTGGAATGATGGAGTCGCCTATACCTGAAATTAATTATTAGCATTATTATATCAAATGAATTTGTGCTTAATTGCAACGGACTAAGGGCTTATTATCCAATATATTTTTTTTCAAATATGTGTTGTTCATTTCTGATTTCTCGGCATTATTATATCATCGAAACCAGAAGATAATATGTAACGACCTTAACAAGGATTTATTTTCATACTTCATTACGTTACTTAAGATTAAAATTGGCTTAAATTATATGACACTTTAGAACTTTTTTCAAAATTGGTACTATAATATACATCTATTCTTCTATGTATAGACGCGGGGTCGATATTTTGTTTGATTTTCTATGGAATTGTGTATCTACAGAAATATATGATCGAAGGCTAAAACACAACAGATGTGGATTTTCATACATTTTTTGCCGGCCGCTGCTCGCATGTATTTGGCCAGTACAGCAATTTCGATTTATCTCGAAGAAGGTTGTCAAGATAATGCTCAAATTTCCAAGCATGTTTGAGAAAAAACTATTTTATTAATTCTCAGCATTTCCCAATAGTACAATAATAGATACAATAATGTAAGAGATGTTATTTGATAACATCAATTACATCACGCCACAGTGTTAGGCACGTACGTAATTAATAATTTAACTTCTAAGCAGATTTGATATTATATGAGTTTAATTAATTAATTACTGTGGCATTCAAAGGTTAAGCGTAACGTTTCCTTGAGCTTCCGCCGTTATATTATACTAGCTGTGCCTGTGACTTCGTCCGCGTGTATTAGTTATTTTGAGCATCATATTTATTTTTGGAAACAACTACCTCAGCTGTTACCCACGACTTTGTCCGCGGCAATTTCTGTTAATATCTTAGACAATTTAGTTTTAAGTTTTTAATAGAAAATAATTATTTTAAAGTACTTCATCAAGAATAATTCTATCATACATATTTTTTTGGTATCTTGAACCATTATCGCAGCGCACGCATCGGAAGCCCTCAAAGATGAATAATTTTCCCCGTTTTTTCCAAATTTTCCATTATTTCTTAGCTCTTATTAGTCGCAGCGTGGTGTTATATTATAGCCTAAAGCCTTCCTCGATGAATGGTCTGTTTAATAAAAAAAGAGTTTTTCAATTCGAACCAGGAGTTCCTGAGATTAGCGCGTTCAAACAAACAAACAAACTCTTTAGCTTTATAATATTAGTATAGATTACACTATTCTAAATTTAGACTTCCTATTAAGCCAGGAGTATTTGACATCTATCTCTTTCAGGTTGCGTACTTTAGATAAAGACAGCTTTCACGCCTATTTGCGATAAACTTAATTCACCCATGGCTAAGCTAAACTAAATTCAACTAAGGAGAATTTGATTGTATCTCTCTCTTTCAGGAGACGAACTTTAGATAAAGATAGCTTTTACGCCTAATGGAGATAATCGTAATTTACCCATGACTAAGCTAAATTAAATTCAAGAAAGGAGAATATGACTCTATCTCTCTCTTTCAAGAGCCGTACTTTAGATAAAGACAGCCTTCATGCCTAATGGCGTTAATTTACCCACTCTTTGAATTAATTGTACTTTGAATTTCTTCCCAGTTATATGTAGGATATGTTACTGTAAGAGCTCGAACTACGGTAAATCTTAAGATTAGTAAGTCTTAGGATTTACCGACATAAATCCGTAAATGTAAGTATTTCAGAAAATGAAACGATTTTTTCGGGCTACCATTGCATTTTTTTTACGATTCGAATACAGTATATGCTAGGTTTTACCGCTGTCAGCTGGTAGATGTTAGTTTTAGGAATAAAGCAATGAGTAATTTTTAATCATTTATTTCAAATAACTATTAGTCAAATGTTAGATACATATTATATAGGTATCAAACGATAGTAATTAAATAACTAATCTTAACTAATATTTAAATTATTTTCATTTTGTATATTATTTTGTTAATAAGGAAATAATAATTTTAAAATCTTTGAAATACTTCCTAAGTAGTAAAAAATAACACAAGTAAAATTATTTTCTCACAAACATAACGCTTACGTTGACTTATAATTATAACTGATCAGTATTTTCTATTTAGTATTTAACAACGAGTCGATGCGCTGAACACATTATGACACGATTTTTTTTTTCAACATTTACCAATTACCATACCTTTATTGTAAATCCTAAGATTTACCAAGTAAATGGTGGTAAAAGTTCGAATCGCATACCTTTTTGGACATTTGCATAAAGAATTGGTAAATTTAGGGTAATCTAGCTTTTACAGTAACAGATACATCAGAATATTTTCTTTTACTGTAGGAGTAAATTCAAAAAATGAAAAGTATATTTACAATTATAAGACTTTTGCCTCGAGATTAAGCCCCGTCAATCTACTATATATACACGAACAATGAATAGCAGAGATAATAATAAACAGATATATGTATACATACAAATCATACTTACATATTTATATATGTATGTAAATAGATTAGTAAGTCTTAGGATTTACCGACATAAATCCGTAAATGTAAGTATTTCAGAAAATGAAACGATTTTTTCGGGCTACCATTGCATTTTTTTTACGATTCGAATACAGTATATGCTAGGTTTTACCGCTGTCAGCTGGTAGATGTTAGTTTTAGGAATAAAGCAATGAGTAATTTTTAATCATTTATTTCAAATAACTATTAGTCAAATGTTAGATACATATTATATAGGTATCAACGATAGTATTAAATAACTAATCTTAACTAATATTTAAATTATTTTCATTTTGTATATTATTTTGTTAATAAGGAAATAATAATTTTAAAATCTTTGAAATACTTCCTAAGTAGTAAAAAATAACACAAGTAAAATTATTTTCTCACAAACATAACGCTTACGTTGACTTATAATTATAACTGATCAGTACCTATTTTCTATTTAGTATTTAACAACGAGTCGATGCGCTGAACACATTATGACACGATTTTTTTTTTCAACATTTACCAATTACCATACCTTTATTGTAAATCCTAAGATTTACCAAGTAAATGGTGGTAAAAGTTCGAATCGCATACCTTTTTGGACATTTGCCATAAAGAATTGGTAAATTTAGGGTAAATCTAGCTTTTACAGTAACAGATACATCAGAATATTTTCTTTTACTGTAGGAGTAAATTCAAAAAATGAAAAGTATATTTACAATTATAAGACTTTTGCCTCGAGATTAAAGCCCCGTCAATCTACTATATATACACGAACAATGAATAGCAGAGATAATAATAAACAGATATATGTATACATACAAATCATACTTACATATTTATATATGTATGTAAATATTATTTTTGTGGCTTTGGGTGTATGCTATCTGGAAACTATACATAAAACAAAATAATTAACTGACTATCAAAATTAATAATCTTTTTTTGTCTTTAGGGAGAGTAATCCAGGATGCGGCTAGTCATGCCAGGATGCATAAACGACGCGCGCAGCATGCCCACACTCCGAGCAATGCTGCTCGCATTCACTATGGCGCTATATCTTACTACAGGTAGGTCGTGTTGGTATATACTGTTGTGAATAAGGGAATTCAAAACACGTATTATTTGTATAATAAATATTTTCGAAACAATAACAATCCCAACATGACAATTTCAAAAAGCATTTTATATTTTAGTTTTCTTTGACACCGATCACTGACACGTGTCTATTGTCTTAATTGTTTATCGCCGAAGAGTTTATACACATAGTACAAACCTTAACACTTTCTCTAAACAATTACATGTTTTGAAGGCCTCGTCCACGACACAACAACTGAAATGTTGTTCGAGCTAAAGCTTTTGTCAAAACATCAGCTACTTGATTGGCCGTTCCAATTCTTTCCACTTTAATAAATTCTGCCTTGACTAGTTCTCTAACAAAAAAATGCCGTATTCGGATGTGCTTGGTGCGTTTGTGGAACTCTGGATTATAAGCAAGACGTACTGCTGCTTCATTATCTACATATAGAACGGGGGTATCTATAGTTTTAGTTGTCATTTTTTAAATATTCTCATGAGCTATATTAGTTCTCTTGTAGTTGCTACAAGTTCTGCTTCCGTTGTAGAAATCGCAACTGATGTTTGTCTCTGACTGAGCCATGATACTGTTCCTCCAGAGTAGCGACAGATTACTCCTGTGGTGGATCGGTCGGTTTCGTGGTCACCACCATGATCTGCATCGCTAAAAGCTTCAAGCAACCCGAACGAGTGGTGGCCTTTATATTCTATGCCATAGGTTAATGTACCTTTGATGTACCGCATGATTCGTTTTACTCGAAGCCAGTCTTGCATAGATGGATTTTTTAGTTTTCGAGAAACTACTCCTACAGAATACCCTATATCTGGGTGCGATCCAACCATCAGATAAGCAAGGGCACCTACAGCCTCACGGTAAGAGAACTTTACTTCGTATTTTTCAACTTTCCCAGATTCAAAAGGAGCCTTTTCTATAGGCGTAGCTACTGGGTTGCAATCAGACATATTGTAACGTTCTAAAACTTTTCTGGCATAAGTTTCTTGATTGATAAATACCGAGCCATCATCTTTTCTGTAAATTTTAAGGCCCAAGTAATAAGTCACTGGTTTAGTAGTAATATTTAAATACCTTTTTAAATCATCAAAGAAGTCATCGACATACAATGCAATAAGTAGCTTTTACCGTTAAATCTTTCTGTATACAGACAACAATCCGCTTCACATTGTTTGAAACCCATCACAAGTAAAGTGCTTTCAAAGCATGAGTTCCAACATCACGGAGCTTGTTTGAGGCCGTATAAACTTTTATTCAGCTTCCAGACGTTTGATGTACCATCTGAATAGCCATCTGGTTGCTACACATAAATTTCTTCCTCAAGCTCGCTGTTAAGGAACGCAGTGCAGACATCAAAATGTGTAAGATGCAGATTTTCTTGAGCACTAACACTCAACAAGGCTCTAATTGTCGCAAGGCGTGCAACAGTATTGAAAGTCTGATCGTAATCTTGTCCTTTACTCTGCTTATAGCCTTTCACGACAAGTCTGGTTTTATACTTGTCAATTGTGCCATCAGGATTCTTCTTGATGCGAAAAACCTACTTACAAGGTAGGGCTTTTTTACATTTTGGTAACATACTCGTACATGGAGTCCAGACGTTAAAATCGTCGAGAGATTTCATTTCGCTTTCCATTGCCTTTCGCCATTCTTCGCAGTCATCTCGTTGCATAGCATCAGAAAAAATTGATGGATACGTTTCGGGAGAGGCATACATAATCCTCATATCTCACTGGACAACGGATTTGGCTACGATCTCGTAAATTACAGCGATGGGATGAAAGTGATTCAGCATCATGGAATTGTTCTATTTCATCATCTATTTCATCTATATTATTCTGAACGTAATTTGGCATTACATTTTCTCCCTTGAAAGTACTTTCATTCTGACCAGGGGACAATTGTTCTGGGCTATTAACAATGTCTCCCTCGGGCTCATTAGTATCTGGATTCTGATACTGTCTTGGTGAACGTGGTTCTCTACTAACGATGTCCATATGTACCTTAAACATGTATTGCATTATATTACCGTCGTTTTAATATTTGGTTGTTTGTCATCTTTTGTAAGAAGAGTCTTTTCATCAAAGATTACATCACGTGATCTGACTAGAGTATTTTTCGTCCCGTCGGATATCCAGATACGATAGCTGTCTTCGTCATATCCAACAGGTCTGCCTTTGATGGCCTTTTTGTCAAGTTTCCTTTTTTTCTGCTTTGGGATGTGTACGTAACATGTGCAACTAATAATTCAAAGGTTAAATTATCGGCTTGTTCCCAAAACAAAGTTCAAACGGTGATTTATCTGGTATGCTTGATGGACCCGTTCTATTCAATATGTATGCTGCCGTGTTAATGAGTTCTACCCACAATTCTTGTGGCATCGGTTCATGTGCATACATAATTGCTCTAGCTGTTTCAACCAAAGTCCTGTTCTCACGTTCACTGACTCCATTTTGTTCTGGCGTGTATGGTGTGACAAGTCTCAATTGTATTCCATGGCATCTAGGATGTCACAACTGGCCTTATTGTCAAATTCGCCTCCATTGCCACTAAGGAGACATTTTATTGTGTGTCCAGCTGTCTTTCAACTTTCAAGCATTAGCTTAAGTTTATATTTAACTTCAGACTTATGGCGAAGATAATAAACCATACGAAATCCCGTAAAATCATCTTTAAAAAAACGTAATATTTAAATTTGCTATAACTTGGTTGAAACGGTCACAAACATCGCTATGAATGAGTTCACCAGGCGTCTTTGCTCGTAATCTTGTACCGCATTTAAGTCTATGAGTTTTCCCGTATATGCAGCCATCACATGTCTCTTTATCGAGAGTAAGGTCGAGCCCCAGTTCTCGTTTAACTGTAGCTTTTACGTGTCTCTTATTTTGATGTGCAAGTCTCTCGTGGTAGAGCTACAGTGTGGCTGTCGTTGCATAGACTTCTGTGAGTATAGCAGGCGCAACATTTTCTACATCGAGTTTGAATAAACCGCCGTGTCTTTGTCGTTTTCCATTCAAACATTCTTCTCCGTTAACAAAGACTGTGCATTCTTTTGTTGTTAAAGAGAAGACGCTACTTGGTACATTGCCGTGAAGTGCGAGGATCGAAAAGAGATTCTTATTTGTAGCTGGAACATACCATACATTTTGTAGGCATACACGTATTTATTTCCCTTTAACATTCGATTGAAGAATTATGAAGTAAACTAATATATATATTTTATAAATAATAATATAAGTATTTGCGAAACAATAACAATCACAGCATGACAATTTCAAAAAGTTTTTTATATTTCAAACTTTTCTTTGATCATCTCAATCATCTAAATTAAAGAACACCAATTACTCGAATACTAGTGCGATTTATGACTCTTGTGTGTGCGATTTATTCTTCAAATTGAATTTTTACAATCACTTTTGTACTTCAAAAATGCTACCCCATTGGTACACTAGTTTTTTCTTCTCCGTCAATCAGAAGCTGGCTTCAGATAAATAAATAATCTGAACCCTACCTCCATTACAAGTTTAAACAAGTTTACATTATATTTATAAAAGCTATAGTTTTATTATGTTATTTACTATGGTCAAAAAATTTTGCAACGTAACTATTGAGTCATTAGATTTAAACCCAATCATTGCATTTTATTTTTATTATGCATTTTCCCGAAAAACAGCCTCTAGTTTTTTGCAGCCTGTACGGTTGTACATAATAAATACCGTTGCTCTTAAATTAAACAATCATGGTAATTTTTAAGCTAAGTGACCTATTATATATGCTTTACTTGGTTTAATTATTATATAATCAGCAAACTACGACCTCACTTACTGGATAATAAACATATGTAATTTACAAAATATACTTCCACTTAAGTGTCCATACCTCTGGAACACAAACAAACCCACATTTACGTCCAAAATAAAAGAATCTTCTCTCCATTCTGTGAGCGTTATAAATCTCCGTGCAAAGTAAAAAGTTGCTAAGGAATTCCTCGCATTTTTCACGGGATCTGACACGGCGGATCTGGTATCGCTTAACACAAGTCCCGCTTTCATCCGATAAGTAAGTTTAAGTGCTTTTCTTTTACGCTAATGTAAGCAAATCTAGAATGACTTGCGATAAGAAAATTTCGCCTGCCCTAATAAGCTTATACTCCAGGATACTTAACAGGATAAATATTAACTTAATAAATACTCAAATGTTTATTTCCGTTTGTTTTGGGTGGCAAAAGTTTGGGAGTAGAATAGATTTGACAAATAACAACTTTTTTATAATAAATAAAAACGTGTAGGGGCATAAGTATATTGTTAGACTCGGGCAGCACAAATATATTGTGAAATCGAAATAGAAGCCGAAAATTTCTCAATTCTACGATTTCCTAGTTTTATTAGCTAATTTCAAAAATGTTTCATCAATGAAACTACTGAAAAAAACACAACTGAACATGATATTAACAAGTTTTTTTAGGTATAAAGGCAGGATAGTAGGTACCTTAGACCAGTGGTTCCCAACCTTTTCTGGACCACCGCCCCCTATAGAAGAGAACAAAAATTTCACCGCCCCCCTCCCCCCAGTCACTGGTTAGTCCAAAGTAGTTAGTTTTATTTAAATATCATCTGTACCCTCCCAATTGATCTGTATTTAGCTTTACCTTCAATTAATGTCTAAATTTTATTTTAAAATTTAGAGGAATGATGAAGTAGAAATTTACTAAACGACTACCAAATGTACAATAAAATTGTTTATTAAATTTTTAAATATAAACACAGAATCAATAAGAAATACAATCACAATAGAAATAAGAAATGCAATACAATAACAAATACAAAATTAATAATAAGTAAAGAAAAATCAATGGTCAAGCACATACAACTAACTAACAAAACATTATTTTTTTCCTCAGGAGAGGAGGCTGAGAATCCATCATGGATACCAACGCAACAGGCAAGCAGGGATGCGTTGATTATGTCGGACTCCTGGTGATGTCGAGGCGGCTCGACTACACAGACCTACCGACTAAACTCAGCCTAAGCCTTTGGTCCTAATGACCCTACTGGCTTTATTGAAACAAAACATTCTTAGAGCTGTTGCTTTTATACGTTTCATTTCGTACATGATTCAACTTGTCTATGTGCGAACATGTCGCAACATGTTATTTTGTATGAACATCGCGCGTTTGCTTATCAACGTGCGAGGACAAGTCATATACTTCTATTCTGAACTAAAAGAAATTATTATAATTATTGGTATTATTATCAATGCTAATTTAAATGTGCTTATTAACCCTTATTAAATCATTTTAATATTTTACCATTCCTCTTTCTTGACTGCTTATCATTTGCTTCTGAATCCGCTACCGCCCCCCAAAAAGTCTGCGCCCACTGGGGGGCGGTATCGCCCCCGTTGGGAACCACTGCCTTAGACCATTAGTTACGACCTATATACCCAAGATTCCAATGCGGAATCATTTCCGTACTAGTTGCGCTACATCTTTGACAGATAGCGTTGTAAGCGAATAGACCTAAGTCTAAGGCCTAAGTCAGTACACGTTATATAAATATATGTATGAAAAAATCCTATAGATAGTTTTAATTTCTTTCTACATAATTGGAATTACCTCAGCGCATTACACATGACCTTCACATATACGTCCCACCGAGGCCTTAGTCACCCACGCTGGCCCAGTGCAGATTAGTTCTTTTATTTTTTCGTAGGTGTATGCAGGTTGCCTCACGATCTTTGCCTTTACCGTAGCAGCGTCAGATTAATGTCCATAAGAAATTCGAAAAACGAAAAGGCCCTGCGAATTGTCTGATTAGTAGACCACAGCCGCCACATCGCCACCGATGCTCTTTCAAACCTGACTCTTAAACATTCTTAGCTTGATGCAGAAAATATAAATTTCACAAGAGCGTCCAATGAATGTGTTTCTTCCGTAACGTGTTTTTGGAACGGGATATGAGAAAAATAATATTTATTCACAAACTTCTATTCGACCTAGGAACATGAAAAGATACGTTATGTACCTAAGAGTTTAGGATAGGATAATGTGGATTTTCAAAAGTTAAGAGGTATAATGAAACCGTTAATAGCTCGTTAACCTTCTCAGCCAACATAACCTGATCATCTGACATTTACATTCAATTAGTCTCCCTTCCACATAATTATATTTCCTGCGAAGCCTGCGGTAGAAGTGTTTTGATGTGGAAATTCTCGTAGACGAAGTTATAAGGCATCCGGTATTGGTTCCTAGCTGCCTAGAACTCACTATTTAATTCAATATACTCGGCCGGATATTGAGGCATGACTTGGTATACTAGCTAGCTTTCACTGCCGACGATATTTGACAAATCTACAAGGCTTTGAAAGTATTGCTTGAAAGATATATTAGATTGTTCGTTTGTATTGTTATAATATATTCACCCTGTCTGGATACTGATTCCACGTTGAGAATGGCTCTAAGGTGTGTGCACTTTCTGAGCCTCACGTTTGATATTTTAAAATACGGAAACCTGTTTTTTGATCAACTTTAAATTTTCATCTGACAGATATATAAGCGAGGATGTCGATGGAGAACTATTCTCACAGCACTTTGGTATTTCGATTCAGCTTGCGCTTTTTGTACTTTAGTAATGTTATTATTTTTCGTTTACCTAATGTTTTGTGCACGTTATGTCTGTTGGTTATATCTTTAGAATAGAATAGGAAATATTTATTGACATCTCTGGAACTCCTGGTTCGAATTGAAAAATTCTTTTTTATTGAATAGCCCATTTATCGTGGAAGGCTTTAGGCTACATAACATCACGCTGCGACTAATAGGAGCGAAGAAATAATGGAAAATGTGGATAAAACGGGGAAAATTATTCATCTTTGAGGGCTTCCGTTGCGTGCGCTGCGAAAACAGTTCTAGATACCAAAAAATATGTGTGAAAGAATTATTCCTCTTAAAATGATCTAAAAAAATGTCCGTGACTGTATATGTCTATCTTTTAACGTTAATTCACTAGAATCGTTTTTATGGTAATCAAATTTGGATATGTCGCGTTGTCAAGATCGGGTAACAGCTGATGTGGTTGTTTGCAAAAATAAACATGATGCTCAAAATAACTATTCCACGCGGACGAAGTCGCTGGCACAGCTAGTAACTTAATAAATGGCCAATTATGACCCGACTTCAGCATAAGCTGGAGCAGACTATCCTGTGGCAGCATTGTTATTCTGGTTGGGTCTTAGCGGGGTGAAATACAAAAGACACAATATTAATTAAATTTACAACAAATTATCATATTATATTATATATTATAAAAAAAACATTAAATAATTATAATAAAAATTAAATTACAAGTAGGTACATTATATTATTGACCATTTGCCTTACACTATAGGAAAGATAAATGGTAAAAGAAAATCATTGGTGTATGTTTGTATAAGTGCGGTGTAGCAATAAATAAATCATTATACAATTATTAAATACAAATTTAGTGACCGACTATAATTGCATTTAAAGTGTACTACTACTCTTGATTTATATGAAACTTCATCTTAAAATACAATTTGTATGACCTAAAAACTATTTCCGGAGTATATTGCTTTTTGATAAATATAAGAAAATAGTGGAGATACTATCACTATATGATATAAAAGAAAGAATGAAAAATGTTTATTTAGTACTCAATAACAATAAATCAAAATCAAAATTAACTTTATTCAAATATGACTTTATAGAAAGCACTTTTGAATCGTCTAAATTTATTTCCCTACCACCCATTCAGGACGTATTTTTTAGCTGATAAAACGAATGGGCGCAAGAAACTTATCAGCTTTATCAAAAGTAATAACAACATTTACAATAAATTATGTCGTTATCATACAACGCAGATATGTGTTTACAATTTATACGGGAAAATAAATATTTACACTTTAGAATGTAATGTCTTCAAATCAACACCAAGTATTGACATCATTTAAATAATCATTGACTTTGTAATAGCTCTTACTGATTAGTCTTTTTAATATGTACCTTGAGCTTATGAAAAGACAGATCAGCTACACTATGTGGAATCTTGTTATAAAAATTTATACATTTGCCCATAAACGAACCTCTAGTTTTTTTATAGCCTGTACGTTGTAACGGCAATATTATTCTTATTTCTTATATTTAAATTATGCATTTGAAAATTAGTATGAAATGTGTTACAATTGTTATACATATAGGTAAAACAAATTTTCTTAAATATTCTGGCCCGCTAAAATTATTATATTAATCTCTTTAAATAAATCTCCCTCCCTTGAATCCCTTGCTCGTGAATTATAAATAACGCGGACTGCTCTTTTTTGAAGAACAAAAATACTTTTTATGCTAGCAGCCGACCCCCATAATAGTAAACCATAGCACGTAACACTGAAAATAAAGTAAATTAATCTTGCCGGTTCAACATCTGTAAGATTGTCTTATTTTTTACAGCATATCTACAGGACTTAGTCTATTCGAGGGTATCAACTTAATAATTAAATATAATTGTAGTATATACCAAAAAGGTCCACTTAGTAAACGGTCGTGACATCTACGGAACGACCACTGATATTCTATGGGACCAGATACACGATCAGAGACGGTACTAGCCCAGCCACAAACGTAGCCGTAGCTCACTAAATCTTAATACTAAAACTAACACACAAAATAAAACTAAAACTAACACACAAAATAATGATAAATTAATAAATATCTCGGAGACAAGAGACAAGCAATTTACACAAAAGTAACGTCCCAAGTAACCCAGTTATTTAGTAACTAAGTTATTTCCGCAATAGGTACCTACAGTTAAATTAATAAATGAACTGTACTAGGTACCTGTTTACTAAGTCATGCTAATTTGAAATAAAGCAAAAACAAATCACTATGAACACAATAATACTATACAAAACTGACATTTTGATACGCCATTTTTTACTTAGGAATTTAAATATTCGATAAGCTGCATAACTATGTATTGAAACACTATAACCGGTATAATGGTCTACTGTAACACCAAAAACTGTACTAAAGATAAACGTTTTCGCTAATCACGATAGCTTTAAAATAAAGTAAGACTAAACCATTATTCAGCAGGCAATATTGTATGACGCTGTTGTACAGAAATTAGCTTTTTAAGGGTGTCCTAGATAACCATTATCAAGCCTTATATGATTACTGTACTACAGAGTAAGTATACACCGTTATTCAGAAATAGCAATATTCAACAGAACTAGGCTGCAAAAAGAAATAATTCTAGAGCACTATTCAGTTGATATACTGCCCTAGTCATGTAAACTTGCTTAAAGCTGCTTTTTATACCACGCACTGTATTTTGGAGTATTTCCGTGCTACTTAACAACCAAAAGTAATAATTTCGGCTTTGTACAGCCCTAAACCAGCCTTACTGTATAAAAGAATACAATTATGCTCTACTACAGCCTTAAATATATTTGTACGCTTTTGTACATCGTTTATAAAGTCTCAAACTGTTATTCTACTGGTTAAAATGATTCTTTTTTGCTAAAATGTTCCTTGGGTGAACCTTACATTTACACTACAAACACCATTAGTAATCCGAGTTACATAAGAGCTATCTGAATGCCAACATATAAAGCTCAACATGTTAGGCAATCATGTAGTAGTGTAATATATATGTCTTAGGATGTTTTATAAATTATACATATAAGTATGTTATCTGTTACTGTCTTTTGTACATCTACCTCTTTATATCTCTGCATCACCTGAAGGTTGACTGCTAGAGAATGCCTAAGGCATTAAGTCCGCCTTTGTACTCAATTGTACATGAAGTTTAAATAAATAAATAAAATTCGACGTACGTACGACGACGTACGTATAAAATTCGAATAACGAATAAATATATTGGCGTATTGCGGGATCGAGTCTAGATCTTCTCAACACACACAACAATAACAGCACGTACCTACACTTCATTGATTCTTCTATTCATTGTTAAAGGTGCTTACGTGTTCCAAGCAATCGAGGGTCCGCGCGAACGAGAAATGGAGGAGCACCTAATGAAGCTCAAACAGGACTTCCTGAGGGACCATGCTTGTCTTTCAGGTAAGTGTACTTTTATATAAATATAGTGTTTCCATCTTACGAATGTACAGCCTTTTACAACTAAGTGTAACTTAAAGGCCTTTTCACAGATTTAAATCAATTTCATAAATACTTTATGAAAAAAGTTATTATTCTGTTAAGGATTATGATTTCAACACTTAGAAATTTAAGTAATCCTTTTACTTAAATAATAACAATGCTTGGGTTTAATTTTAATGACTCAATAGTTACGTTGCCAAATATTTTGACTATAACAAATAACACAATGAAACTATAGCTTTTATATATATAATAACTTGTTGAATCATGTAAAGAAAGTTGAGTTTAGACTGTTTGTCTGAGGCCAGCTTCTGAATGACGACTTTGTAAAAATATTGCTGTTACTTCACTATTAAAATATTTAGCTCTGTGTTTTTAATAAATATAAGTTTTAAAAATAATAGAATTTATAGATTTCTAGAAAAAGTAACGTTAAATAATAAAAAGACCGAAAAAAAATCATATAACGAATATGAAAATCCACCAAAATGTCAGAGATACAAATTACTTCAAAGAATCAAAATTTCACACAATTGGAGATTAATTAATGTACAATATTTGCGAAATATGTTTTGCATTAGTACGAGCACTTTCTATTTTTGTGCACTATTCTAAGTGCTTTGAAGGATTAATTCTGAGAAACACATTAATTTCTGACCTTACTACTCTCCCAGAAATTTATAGGGACTCTCCATTAGATTTATAACTGGTAAAGCAGGGTCACTTTTGAATGAACCGTCGGACGTGTGGGGTGAACTTAGCTACGAACATTATAAATCTCCAGAAAGTCGACAGACCATATATTGTTATAGAACTGGCGGGATTGTTGACATTTTTCTTTTTTATGTTTTTGCTAAGAACATTTAGCCAGTATCAAACTGGTGATACTTATAAATTAAGTAGGGAAATTCAATCAGAAGAACAGCAGGTAAAGGGGAAAGGAAAAGGATTTGGTTATAGAAATTAGTGACATAAAATGGAATTAAGGCAATGCTGATACTAAATACACTACAGAAAAACTGTGAGCGTTGTATATAATCGTATGCAATGTACGCGGAAAAAATGCAATTATTTACGATATTACATTAGAAACCTCAAAAATAATAGTATTTCTGCACTATTTAATGGATGTTATTATATATATATAAACCTTCCATAAGAATCACTCTATCTATTAAAATCGCATTAAAATCCGTTGCGTAGTTGTAAGGATCTAAGCATACATAGGGACAGACAAACGGCGGATAGCGACTTTGTTTTATACTAGGTAGTGATGACTAGCGACTCGCCGCAGCTACGTACGGGTGCAATGCTGATTTAAATACACTACAAACAACTGTGAACGTTGTTTAGTACATTATTTTGATAAATCTCGTAGGATTCTTCAACCTACGTTTGCAATGTAAGCGGAAAATAATTAATTATTTACGACATTACACTAGAAACGTCATAAATAACAGTATTTCTTATACATATAAACATTCCTCTTCAATCATTCTACCTATAAAAAAAACGCATCAAAATCCGTTGCGTAGTTTTAAAGATAGCATAGACATACATAAGAGCATACACAGGGATATAGGGACAGAGAGGGTGACTTTGTTTTATACTATCTAGTGAAGGAATAGTAATAATAGGAATAATATCAGAGAATATAAGTAAAATTATGTGTAACTAAAAATACATTATTATTATTATACAGAAGACATTTAATGGATGTTGGAAAAGGGATTTTACTATTCAGTAGTTGTGTAAATAACTCGGTCTTATCATATAAATGACAGTTAAAGGAAACATGGTGTATAGTAATCCCCAATTTCCCCCCCCCATAAACAAATGGTGACAATATTTACATTAAATAAGTGTAGTGGTCAAACATGAAAGAGACGAATTCGGCATAGTGTAGATATTGGAGAAGTATAATTGATTCATTTCGCGATTTATATGTTTAAGATTCAGTGATCCGATTCCGATGTGAAACAGAGCAATGCAAACATTTCTGCTTTGTGACAGCAGTTGATAAAACGAAGGTATCTAAACAGACTCCTGGTATAGTGTATTCTTCTGAGTTATCGCAACACTGACCTTGCAGGGGTAAAAGCTCACTTCTGCCTGCAACAATGTGATTTTAGGAGAAAGAGAAAGTAAAAGGTCTCTGAACCCGACCAATCAGCATTGAGCCAGCTTGGTTCACTAAAGCCAAATTGCAAAACATATCTCAGATTAGGCTTGTGCTCCTTGCTCCTCGAAGTCTAACTACAATACAATCTAAGCAAAATACAGTTTCTCTATCTAGGATATACATAGCTAAACAACATTTAAAAAATATAATTACTATGTATAATTATTTGAAAATACAACTTTTTATTTGTATTTATTCTATAACATTTGCTTCATCTGACTGTCGGATGTTTTCACATTGTGGTGTTATTTTAAAAACTGCATGATTACAATTAATATGGATTTAACTTGGAATAAATCTCAATACATAGTTTTTACTATTTTGTGTAATGATATACTGTTTCTTTAGATTAGAATTAAGGTTAATATGTGTAATATATTTTCTCACGCTTAAAGAAAACATATAACAATTCAACAAACGATAAACAGAAAATCAGGACAAACTAATGTTATATATTTTTGAAAGATGTCTGATAATATAAATAATTGTGATGTAATCAATGTACCGTTAGGTTTTGATAAAGCAATCTATAATAATTCCATAATGATAAGTTTGTTGTCACCGTCGTTATTTAAGTACCTACTTTTCAGGACGCGTATTATTAAAATCGAACATACAATATTATCGCTTAGCCACACGTCTCGCTCTAATGAAATGTCTGTATGTAAGATAGAGCAGGATGTGGCACTATAACGACAACTGTATAAAAATTTGTGTGCTCACAGTACAGGCGTCTCGAGGCCTTTCGTAATGCGTTTTGAACGCCAAACTAGTTTAACAACTGGTCGTCGGGTAGATAAGTTAACATGAACTAACTCGTAATTGTTAACACTACTGGCAGTCCCCACACGACAGTTAATCGCCGGTCACTGCCCGAGAGACACGAGCTCCTAAGCTGCTGCAATATCACATTCCGAATTTACTTCAACAAATGAAAATGTATCAAAATGGTCATTCTCAAGCTTGAAAAATGTCGTTCCGATACTAACGTGACAGAAATATTCGCGTTGTTTTTCGAACCTAATCACCCGAAGAGGTTCTACAAGTACAGTTGACGAAAATCCCAGCATTCCGGAAATTTCGGTTTGTGTTCTGGAATCGTTAGTGGAAAACAAGCCGCGTGTGATTGTGTTCGT
Source organism: Scirpophaga incertulas (assembly GCA_036419045.1). Classification (NCBI taxonomy): domain Eukaryota; kingdom Metazoa; phylum Arthropoda; class Insecta; order Lepidoptera; family Crambidae; genus Scirpophaga; species Scirpophaga incertulas. Next base: position 21,223,182 of record CM071631.1, on the reverse strand, counting down.
TTCATTCCAATTTAAAATTCGAATAATCACGTTTGTAGATCAAATACAGATTTGAAAAGAGAATCGGTTTAATTGACTGTTATTTGAGAAACATGGAGAAGCCGCGGTACGAAAGGATTCATTCCTACGGGAGCATGTGTTCGGGAAGAAGCGACGACGATATGATAGTCCACAGCCAGTTGTATCCATATCCTAAGAAAATGAGGATAGAGAGAGAAATACTGTATGAAGAAGAGCACCCTCCTTTCCAGCCTCTGTTTGCCACGTCCAAAATATTTGGCAAGGCTCGGTCTACCTGCCTGATGGTTATGTTCGTGTTCTTCTATGCGGTCTACTTGCTATCTGGCGCGCTAGTCTTCTCGGCTTTGGAGGCTCCATTAGAGAACCAGATAAGGCTGGAGGTCATCAGGGCCAAGCAGGAGTTTATGATGCGACATCCAGACGTTACAGGTAATTGAAAGTGTTTTTGTTATTCTGCATAGGTACAATATCGATTAATCTTAATTGAAACGTTTCGTTTTTGTGTGTACCCACAAACTTTTCTAAACTTAAGTAGTAAGTTTCTTTAATCATATATCTGTAAAATACTCAAAGTAAAATAAACCCAACATATGTTTATTGTTAATCCAATAAACTTTATTGGGTTAAGTTATAACTTAAAAATACATATTTGCAAATAGAATGCTCGAATAAACGTTTACGTAACACAAACATTTACTAGTCATTCAAAATCATTTGTATATTAAATCAATTATTCACAATAGTTTAAATTAACTATTAAATATTTTATTTTATTTTTGTCGTATATATAATCTATCGGTATTTTTTGTAGATAAATATTTGTCAAGATCTTAAAGGATCTTGCCAAATATTTATATACCAGTATACACAATAAATAGTTTACTTATGGTATAAATGTATTATTTGAAGATAGACTCAAACTTCAAATACGTTAATATTTATCGAATGATAATAAAAAACACAGATAATATTGTTCCAAGTAATTAGTAATTATATAAACAGAAATGTTAGATAAACATATGTAAGATTTAAAGCTGTAATAAGAATTTTCAATATCTAGTTATTTGTATTTTTATTTTATGTTAGTTAGTTTAGGCATATATAACAGTTTATATTAATTCTAACATACAAAAAATCTAATAATAAATAAATATTACTTACATTTACACCAATTACCCTAGCCCAAAGTAATTCCTTGTGTTCTGGGATCTAGAGTAATGAATAGACATACATATATTATTCACATATAAATATATATTTACAACCATTTATTATGATTAAGGCACAAATGCTTATGTTCATAATACAAACATGTGCTGGACTCGAATACGGAACCTAAAAGATGGCGACACTATAAAACATTTACGACTACGGAGGTCGTAATAATATATGGATTAAAAACGCAAAATCGATTACAATGATTTATATATGTGTCAGGAGATAGAACAAAGATAATATGTTAGAAATTCGATATACGATTTCACTAAAACAATAGACGAGCAAAATATGTAAAATAATAAATGAAAGGAAAATAGTATTTTAATACAAACCAGATATGTATTTACCGCTATTGCAATAGTGATATCGAAGCGCTCAAGTCATCTGTGGGACAAATTTGTAAGAAAATTGATTTTTCTCGAACATGCTTGTAAGTCTGAGCGTTGTTTTTTAACCTTCTTCGATATATAAATTGAAATTGATGTAGTAACTAAATACATGCAAACACTGGCCGGCAAAAGAAAAGATAATCATATCTGTCGTGATTTAGTCGATCAAATAAATATTACTATATACTCGTAAACTCATATCTTGCGTGTATTTTAAAAATGGAACGATTTTATACCCCGAATTATGACGACCAAGGAGGCAACTTAGCAGAGTATTATTAAAATTTCGAACTAGCTTGCAGAATGAAACTTTTTAGATTTGATAAAAGAAAAAACAAATGAACACTTTGGCGTGTAAAAAATGTTGTTGGTGTTTGTCATTGACTTTGAAAAGTAATTGTTTTTAATATCCGCGCATTATTTGAGCGAAGTACTATACAAGCCTTAGCCACAACTAGGCATTGATATATTTACGTTGGTCCATCAATATCTCTTGCTGACCGCTGCTTACTCGAAAGCAATTGTTGATAGGTTTTACATTTTGTAATCCTCTGTTCCCAGCGACCGCTAAGATTAATTAAATTGACCAAGTTACATCCGATTATCAGAATTCAGTTTTTCGTATCGAAATTTTTATATTGCTTGTTTAACACTGTTCATTTTTACTTTTGTGAACAAATATACAAAAATAATATCTCATATCACATTGAATTTATTATTATTATCTACACGTATGAACAGTAGGTAGGTACGTGAACACACGCTAAATAATCTTTTGAGAACAATAATATTGGTTTAATAAACAAATATATAACGTTAAGTTATATTACCAATTGATTAAATGTCGATTTCATGTCATCGAACTCTAAATTATACTTCAGTTATGAAGAACATAATTAGTTTGTGCATATCTTTTTAATTAACTCTATCAACAAAACTGTGACTCTTGTCAAAGTCACTTTGTCAAAGTCAGTTAGATACATTAAAAATCAAACAAGTCATTATTTTAAATAAAAAAATGACTGCACTTATTGAAAATTACATTTGATAAGGTCGGGTAAAAGTACCCGTAATCAGCAAGCTGTGGAAAACTGTGATCTCTGCCTACCCCCACGGGGAAGAAGCATGAGTATATATACATATACTCATGCTTCTTCCAATATATACATATACATACTATATACATCCAATATATACATAATCCAATACATACATACGTATGTCTTGGATAAATCCTCGCGTAATGTTGCTGTTATGAAAAACTAAATTCATTCATCATCACCAGCTCTTTACAGTCATAATTGTAACTTAATAGTTACGAACTGTATAATTATTTATCGGCGCTCTATATAGTAGCAGTAGATTAATTAACTACATTACGAGTTGCGATCTTTGTCTGTCCATTCACGCATAGCGAGACAGCTGAACACAGCGAGCTAGTATTGCAGAGCGGAGTTGCGGACTGTCTCTCCATTCACGCGTAGCGAGGCAGTTGAGCACAGCAAGCTACTATTGCGGAGCGGAGTGGCGGACTGTGTCTGTCCATTGACGCGTAACGAGGCAGCTGAGCACAGCGAGCAAGTATTGCGTAGCGGACTTGTGGAACTAGACTGAGTCAAGCGGCGAGTGGTCAGTTTAGTTCGTGAAATAATAGAGAACAGATTTGCTGTTAACATCAAAGTTAAAATGTTACTACCTCTCCTTCCCTGAGGGAAAAAAACAATATACCCCTAGCCAAGTTTGTTCTGTTGTCCCATACCGCTACCTCGCGCCGCTTCCGAAAATAGCTAATTAGCTCGCAAATCTCTGCCCACTGCAGCTCAACGGAGTATTTATGCAATCTTATTGGTTACTATTTCTCCGTTGCTCCGCTTCAATGAATATGCAGTCTAAACGTAAAATGTGCGACTTAAGCAGTGTAGCTTGCTAAAGTGCGACATGTTTTTTACGTGTGATTTTAGTGACATGACATACTTGTATTACACCACTTTCAACCTAAATAGGCTGAACCAGTTTAAAAGATCAATTATCTATTGAAATCGCCTTCGCTAAGGATAGCAATATTAGAGAACTAAGACAAAAGAAATTGTCAAGAAAACTATTTAAATGTCAATTTTGTATTCCATCCATCTTCTATAGTTAACAGTTTGTTTATTTATGAAGGCATAACAAACAGTTACAATATGTAAAGTATAGTTTAGCTTACTTATTCTATGCTTGTCGATATTCCAACCCAGAATATATTATCTACAGATATCAAAAAAAAATATTGCGCGTAACAGTTGACGGATAATAGTTGACAGATGAAAATTGACAGACACAGACAACAATTGACATTTCCAATGCTTAGCAGCATTCGCGGCCACGAGATAGCTTTTAAATTATTAAATTAACGACATAATAGTTTTTAAACTACCGCCAATTACTAAAGGTAACCTGCCTTTAGTAATTGGCTATTATGACGAATATTATAATTACTCATTATGTGCCACTGTGTACAATACTTTTTAACGAGCGTAAAATAAATAAGGGAATATTATGGAGCATTAATATTAAATTTTATTAGTAACACAAAAGTATGCATTTCTATAAATTGTTTGTAATTATAATTTTATAATGAGTCAATTGAACATTTGCCACTTCGCAGAGATAAACACATTACTGCAGTAAATTCCCATAATCGGCTACTAACAATCCACGAGAAGAAAGCGAACGGTGTCACGTGTAAATATTTACTTATAGTCATCGCAGAAACTATTTATATAATAGTTTTCCTTGTACTGAAATCAATTCTCTAGCAACTTTATTGAACTGTTCTTGTGGCATGGCCTTGCATACGTTGAATGCAGCGTCATCTCTTAAGGTTCTAATGCAATATATAGAAATTTTGTATGAATTTACTAGTGACTGACCGAAATTTCGGTATAGGTTTCAGTTTTCGCCAGTTTAGGCCAAATGTCTAGCGGCCTTAGTGAAACTAGTCATTTGGCCTAAACTTCTGTTTCGACCAAAATATAAAACTCCGAAACTCGAGTGTTAATTTTCGTGCGTCGTTTGGTAAACTTCGCAGCTAACTCGTCCTTTCTCGCCACCGTCCATTTAATTGTGAGTTGAGGTTATGTTTTGTAAATCAATTTACCAAATCACTCATTGATTTGGTAAGTATTTTCATGACAAAAATAAATATATTTGTCACGTACGTTAATGATTAGGTTTTTTAACACTACTTACTTGTCTGTCTATCTGTATATAAATATAAAATACTTTTTCTTATGTATTAATACATGTTGTAAAAACAGTAAATTTTATTAAATAAACGTAATTTTAAATTTTCTATAAGTTTCGGTTTCTGCCGAAACTGGAAGTAAGACCGAAAGTGCGGTTTTGGATGGAAAATCAGTTTCCGTCGGACACTAGAATTTGCATAATTGTACATAAATACACAGAATACTATATATAATTTTCACTGAATACTGAACTTAGGTAGGTAGGAAGGAAAGTATTTACTATTACAAGCATATTTTTATAAAATGAATGAAAAAGAAATTCAAAATAAAAATATTTGAAAAACAGAGTGACATTATATTTATAAATAAATTAGCTTTCCGTCTCCGGCTACGCCCGCGTTATAAGGAACATGTTAGTAGACAAAAGCGATATTTGTAATAATCTAGATACGAGTAATATACGGTTTATAGTACGTAATAAATCTACATTTATCCAACTGTCCGACGGTGAGAGAAAACAACATGAGGTAACTTCCATACATCTGTAAAAAAAATTCAAAAGTGTATTTGAAGGATTACTCCCTTAAGAAAATAATGGTTAAGTTCCTCGGTGGGAACGTATACGAGCTGATGATGACCATGTCTTTAGTCTACCATCGTTAATAGTGTTGTGGCATGGTCTTTGCTGTGCATGTCCATTTATAATGCTTACATTATAGTTAGAAAATACAAAGTTTGTGGATTTTGCAAATTTATAACTACTTTGCTATAATCAATTTATATCAATTACGTCTTCAAGAGCATTGGGTTATCACAAAGATTTTTGTCCTGTTACGTATGACACATGTCATTTAAAAGTCTTGACGCAATTCGCTTATAATTATGAACATAAACAATTTAGGTACAGCCGGTAACACGTCTATCTTTGCATTTGCAATACAAATATAAGAGTTGTGTCAAGATCAGCATGTAAAGATTGACGCGTTGCTATGTGTACATAATTATTTTTGCACGTCTAATGCTCGTATTCTAAAATCAAACCTTAACCCAAATCGCTGCTTGAATACACATAGAAAGGGACGAAGCTATTGAACCCACATATCGCCATCTCTTTCTAATTTAATTCAAGCAGAGATTTGAGTTCAATTTTGACATTCGAAGTTCGAACAATACGATCTCAAAAAAGTTTTGTCTCAATTCTACGGCTGGAGTGCTTGTATTTGATGATTATCGAGAAAAAATATATTATTTTCGGGTGCGCCTTGAGGACACATTATCTGAGTGGTGTCATATCGTTGCCGGTGTCCCACAGGGTTGCGTATTATCTCCACTTCTCTTTTCAATTTTTATAAATTCTATTACGCAATCACTTTCATGTCACTATCACTTGTACGCCGATGACTTGCAGATTTACACACACGCCCCGCTATCTGAATTTTCTCAGGCTATAGTATTGACTAATAGCAATCTCAATGAAATCCACAACTGGAGTAAAGCATATGGTGTTGTTGTAAATCCGAATAAATCCCAAGCAATTGTTATTGGCAGCTCGTATTATTTAAAGGGTCTTGACCATAGTTTGTTACCTGCAGTAATCTTTGGAGGAACAATTATTCCATTCACCAAAGTGGTTAAAAACTTAGGAATTGTATTTGACCAGTGCATGACATGGCGGCCGCAGGTTGAGGCTGTCCGGAAGAAGTTATTTGCTGCATATAGTACTCTAAATAGATTAAGAAGCTTTCTCCCTATAGCTACAAAGACAGTGTTAGCTCAGTCTCTCTTGCTTTCCTTGATTGACTACGCTGACACTGCGTGGATTAATTTATCTGAGGAACTACTTGACAGTTTGGAGCGGCTGCAAAATGTAGCCATCAGGTTCATTTTTAATCTGCGTAGGTTTGACCATGTTTCTAATTGTCGCTTTCAACTCAAATGGTTACCTATTCGCCAGCGCAGAGACTTACATGTTTTATCCCTACTTTACAATATTTTGTATCTTCCAACATCTCCATCCTACCTTAAATCTTTGTTTTCTTTTCGATCCCATTCGTCATGTCGTGCCTTGCGTTCTAATTTTAATCTGACTCTGGATATACCGCCCCGAAGTACCGACTATTTTTCATATTCTTTTTCGGCTTATGCCGTCCGGTTGTGGAACTCTCTCCCTGAGGGTATTAGGGGAGCGCGAACGCTGGAGTCCTTTAAGAATCAAGTCCGTGTTCACTTCCTGTCAAAGATTCCTTAACTTAAACTAGTTATAGCCTATTGTCCTGTCCAATTACTGTACCCATCCTATATTTAAATCTCCTTTTAATATTTCCCTGGTCCTAGGTTGCCTGGAAGAGATTGCTGTTTAGCAATAAGGCCGCCTTTTGTACATTTGTTATTTTCTTTTTTTTTTTTTTTTGTGTGTGAATATTTTATGAATACAATAAAGGGTTATGTTATGTTATGTGTTATGTTATTTTCAGAACTTGACATACCTCATTTTCAAAATACTAAAATATCATAGTACCTAATTATGTAGAAAACTCGATCATTTACCTTCTTTATACAACAAAAACTATAACACTGGTGTACAAAAATTTACTTTTTTTCTTTCACAAGGATAAAATTATGAAATTCTAGAATTATTTTTCATTCTGAATACAAATATCATTTCAGTTTTTCCCCATCAGACAGGAGTTTTTTGTGGTATTCATGTGATTTTTTTTTAATTTTTGATAAAATCAGTAACTAGCTTTCCTACTCTAAATGATATACTACTCATTCTGACTTACGTAGGAAGTGATAGATAGCGATTTTTGGGCGTTGCATCTGGAACATCCCTCTTCTTGGTCCAACAGTAGTCACCCACTATATTAGAACTCCACTTGCCTTGGTACCTCTTCTCCATTGTAGAACTTTGCTGATGAAAACGCTCACCGTGCTCGTCACTGACAGCCCCAAGATTTTCCGGAAAGAAGTTTTTGAACTCTCACATAGAGAGTTCAAAAAGTGGAGTTTTAAGGACACGTTGCATCCCATAGCTTTATAAGAATGCAGAAGATCAACCACTATGTCACGTTAGTTTTCTGCTTTATGGTTTCCAAGGAAATTGCAACATACATTTTTGAAAGACTTCCAGACTGCTTTTTTTAGTGGATTTAACAGTCCTACAAAATGTTCATCAGACATTAATGACTGTATTTGTGGTCCTATAAAAATTCCTTCTTTGAGTTTAGCATCACTCAATTTGGGAAATTTCGATTTCAAGGAATCTTTTAGAAAGTTTATCCATAGCCTTGACGAAGTTTTTCATAACTCCTAATTTAATATGCAATGGAGGTAAATAATGTTTTTCAGGATCCACTTAAGGCACATGTGGCACATATGATGTAATGATAAGAAGAAGTAAATGATAAGAAGTTCTCGATTAGGCCATGATTTTCTAACGTAGTGAGACTTCCCATCTCTGTTGTCCCATTCGCAAAAAAAACAACAAAATTTGGTGAACCTAAGATCCAAACCAAGCAATAAAGCAAAAACCTTAAAACTTCAGCTTGCTGTAAACAGCAAAAGCAGTAAGGTTTAAATTGCTGTAAACGCGATTTAAACCTATCTAAAGATAGGTTTAAATCGCGAGTCAGTCAAGTCATTAAGATCCTTTTGATTGGGAAAGTATGGTTCTGATGAACAGCTACTGCCTTCGCATAGAGCAGTGGTTCGCAACGGGGGCGATATCGCCCCCCCAGTGGGCACTGCAGACTTTTTGGGGGGCGGTAGCGGATTCAGAAGCAAATGATAAGCAGTCAAGAAAGAGGAATGGTGAAATAAAAATGATATAATAAGGGTTAATAAGCAGATTTAAATAATAATACTAATTATTATAATAATTTCTTTTAGTTCAAAATAGAAGTATATGACTCTTGTCCTTTGATAACACGTTGATAAGTGAACGCGCGATGTTCATACAAAATAACATCCTGGTGTAAGTGTAACTAAACTGTAACATGTTTCGACATGTTCGTACATAGACAAGTTGAATCATGCACGAAATGAAACGTATAAAAGCAACTGCTCAAAGAATGTTTTGTACCCCTCCATATGCCCAGTAGTCACCGCCCCATAAGCCTTCTCATCTCATTGGGAAAGGTGTACGAACGGCTTATACTTGCCCGACTCAAAGCCCACCTCTTTGACAAGGGCATAATCATCTCCCACCAGTTCGGCTTTAGGGCCAAACACTCCTGCCCACAACAAGTGCATCGCATTGTCGAATACGCACTTAGTGGGTTCCACCCCCGTAGAGACAAGACCGTAGCCGTCTTTTTTGACGTCGCCAAAGCCTTTGATAAAGTTTGGCACGCAGGCTTGGTCTATAAACTCTACCAAACCGGAATGCCCAATCGCTTGGTGCGCGTGGTGGAGGCCTATCTTTGAGATAGGCCATTCCGCTTTCGGCACGAGAAGTGCCTGTCCTCCCCAAGACCCTTGACAGCCGGAGTTCCTCAGGGCTCCGCGCTCTCCCCTCTGTTGTACGCAGCCTATGCGAACGATATACCAATTCCTGTCCCCAGCTAGCCCTCTTTGCAGACAACACGGCCCTATACCACAAGGGCCGAGTCAATACCCACATAATGTCGACATTACAACGCGCAATTGACGACTTGTCCGACTGGTTCAGCCTGTGGTGGATCGAAATAAACCCGGAGAAATCCTCCGCGCTTATGTTTGAACCCTCCCGCAGGCGTGAATTAGTCCCACGCGGCACCCCAACCCTCCTCATTGGGGGGAAATCCATCCCTTGGCATCGTACTGCAAAGTACTTAGGCGTCACCCTGGACAGACAGCTCAACTTCCGTGAGCATGTCTCCAGGGTGACGCGAAATGCCAAATCCTACATTGCCCGCCTCAACAGTATGTTAGGCAGGTATAGCTCCATGTCTCTCAGGAATAAGTGTACCCTTTACAAGGTTTTTATTCGACCAGTCCTCTCGTATGCGTGCCCGGTATTTGCACATACCGAGCCGCAGATCCTCCACCCAATCCAGGTCGTTCAGAGCAAACTCTTGCACCGAATGGCCGATGCCCCGTATTTCGTCCGCAATTGTGACCTCCACAGGGACTTTGAACTCCCAACCATCCAATAACATTTTAGGGAGTGCTCCAAGCGGTTCTTTAGAGCCGCGGACGAGCACACCAACCCGCTAATCCGCGAGTCATCGAGTTACCCTTCCACACCGCCTTCAGCGAATAACCCCAATCCAAATCGGCAGAGGATACGCAGACCGCGTCAGGTCCTTAGCGACCCCCCCAATCAACTAACGCAGGACCTTCAAGACCTGCAAGCGGCGGCTCCGGCTTTTGTCTCCCCTTATTCGGCAGCCTTCTACTTAGCCACGCGTATATAGGTTCCCCGTCAATACAAGCCGGTCCCACTTTGGTGAACCGTGCCTCTTCCAGCGCTTATGCCCTCTCCATGGGGCAGCGCTAACCGTACCTCTCCTGAGGTGAGGCCCTCGTCAATAAAAGCCAGTAGGGCCATTAGGACCAAAGGCTTAGGCTGAGTTTAGTCGGTAGGTCTGTTGAGTCGAGCCGCCTCGATTCACCAGGAGTCCGACATAATCAACGCATCCCTGCTTGCCTGTTCCGTTGGTATCCATGATGGATTCTCAGCCTCCTCTCCTGAGGAAAAAAAATGAATGGATGGTGAAATTTTTGTTCTCTTCTATAGGGGGCTGTGGTCCAGAAAGGTTGGGAACCACTGGTATAGAGGATCATTTTTGTTATCATGTGCATGTCAAAACATGAATGAATCTGCACAGTCCTTTTTTTTCCCCTGAGGTAAATGCATTAAATTACATACCCCAGCTGCGGAGAGCCGGCGGTTATGGGGGGCTCTCCTCCCTAGAAGGGGGAGGCCTACCCACTAAAAACCTCAGCGATGGCCTTCCTCAGGCATATAGGGAGTCCCCAGGAACGATAACGACTTCCGAGAACCCCAGCCTCCGTTCCTCCGTCGACACAACCCTCCTCGGGGGTGGCATCTGCACAGTCCTGCTTTTTGGTGCATCAGCATGATATTCTATTTTATTTCCTTAAATACAGCTTGAACAAAATCCCTATATATAATGTATTCGAAAAAATTTAAAACCCTCAAATTTAAAAAGTAGCTGTAAAAAAAACTGTACCTGATGGAATAATTCTGACTACATATCTGAATTCAGTATGGAAAAATGCACTAGTTACACTAATCAGGTGTCTTGTGAAGAAAACCTTGTCGACCAGTGTAATTAGTAGACAAAGTTGGGTAATTAATCTTCGTTAACCTTGACATTGAATTCAAGGTCAAAATTAACGAAAAGAGGACTCTTGTAGTTGTGACTAATTATTACGTAAATAATAGGTACATAGGTTATTACTAGTTGCGTGTTATTTCACATTATGTTATTACGTACGTATTACGTGAAGTTTCATATTCAAGTACCTGCTGCTTTTATTCTATATATAAATAAATTAATTAAAATGAGCAACAACACATGAAACGGTGGTATAAATAATCGCCTGCAACATTCCCGCACCGATGTGATATGGAAACCGTAAAAGAAGAGCGTATTCCCCGAGAGAGAGTAATGTAATTTAATATGAAAGAATAGTACAATTATGTTCCGCTAGGAGCGCTGTATAAAGTTTTGTTCATACAAAAATTAACGCCGTCGATATCGCTTGCAAACGAATGTACATTCAGGGTAGCACCCTCCAGGGTGCTCCGGGATCGGGGGGAAAACTTTTAAATATAAATACCAATACTTATTGAATTATTTGTATTATTTTGGTTTATATAAACAAATACGATCTTGTCGTTAGGTCGTCCGTACAGGAAGTCTTACTCTCATTATGTTTATACGCTACATCAAACGCAGCGGGTTCTTTATTTGAAATACGACACACTCGCCGTGGATACCTTTTTTTGTTCCCCTGAGGAAAATGCATTAAATTACATACCCCGGCTGTGGCGAGCCGGCGGTTATGTGGAGCTCTCCTCCCCAGAAGGGGGACGCCTACCCACTAAAAACCTTAGGGATGGCTTTCCTTAGGCATGTAGGGTGCCCCCGGGAACCCCCAGCCTCCGCTACCCTGCCGATACAGAGGAGCCCTTCTCGGGGGAGCTACAATACCTCCCCCGATCTCCGCCACCAACGACGTCCCCCGGCCACAGAAGGGGCGTGGTCCCTCCCGGGTCGCCGTATCCGCGGGCTTGACTTACTCGTACCCGTGCTACCGCAACCGTGCGACCGAGCCCGGCGTCGCCTCCTTCGATCGGGATCGTCCATCTCCCGACCCCGCTCGGCGGCCTCTTTCTGGAGCATCACTGCTTCACAAAAGGAGGCCACAGCCCTCCAACCTCCTTCATCCGCCAGCATTGCCGCAATCAATGCCAGCGGAGACAGCTCTCGCCCGATCTCTGCGACCAAGACTTGCGCTCGGAGGCCCACCGGGACCACCGCGTCTAAGGCCGTGGAACCATAGCGCCTCGGCGCCTGAGGCGTTATTTTCGCCGTGGATTCTAAAAGAGGCGAACTCCTGGTGTTGCGGTTGTCTATGGTCCGTTTACTCGTTTATCAATTACAATGCAAGAGTTGAAATAACAATTTATTTTTCATCCCTTTTAAATTACACTCTATGTAGAATTTAATTTTTTGGCAATCTCCGCTGTCACTGCCAGTCAATTTTACACTCGAGAAACAATCTCTCGAACATAAATTGAATTTTGTTAGTTTCCGAACGCCTAGATTATTTAATTAAATTTACCTCTCCCTTATTCAATAAGTCACGTTTAAGGGATTGCCGAGTCAGTGGCAGTTAATTGATTTTGTCGCGACAATTCTGAAACTTGTTAACGATTCTGTTGAAATTACAAGAAGTCACTGTCACGAGGACTATTCGATACACTTACAGCGTTAAAATACTGTAATGTTATATTTTTTGATATAGATATATTTTTTTAAAAGCTTCAATGTTTGATAGAAAAGTTCCCAAGGCAGATTCCATCAAGTAATCCTCATATTTAAGGGGGCTTAAAAACTGCTCTGTTTATTTTCGTCTCCTACCTGACTTTATTAAGAAGTTTTATAAAGTAGATATCAACTGGAAGATATCTCCATTATAGTCATAATAAAAAGTTAAACGATTATAAATAAATATTATGCTCTGAAAGGCTTGTGTTATGGGATCTAGGGTAACGGATAGTCATACATATTTTATACATATACAAATATTTTGGATAGAAAAATATAATAACAACCATGACTAAGGTACAAATGCTCGCATTCATCACGCAAACATCTTCCCCCACCGGGATTCGAACCTAGTATACAGTGTATTTGAAACCAGTATACTAACCACTCGACTACGATTTAAATTATTTCTAGTTGTGTATATTTTGATCTCGATGTCATATATTTTATGTTAAATAAAGCGTAAACATAATTGTGTGAGTCTAGCGGTAAGATTTATAGTTATTTTAATTACTGCGCAATAACCTTATGTTTTACGTGTAGGTATAACATTTAGCCAATAAGGCCACTGATTATAACAGAGTATCACACGGTTGATAGACAGACGCTCTAAATCACAGAGTTCAATATACGTGGCACGGCGCCACACCCCCACCACCAGATAACTGACCTCAGCGGCCATCTTGTTTGTTAACACGCTTCGGAAGAATAGCGATTTTAGTGAATTGGTTTAATATTAAATTTCATGTAAGTCTTATAGTAACTTAAATTATGGTAGTCGTATATCATCCGAGTGATAGACAGGCGTCCTAAAATACGTGGTTCATTATAGGTTGCTTCATCTACGCCATCAGGTAACAGACCTCAGCGGCCATCTTGACTTTTATACGCTTGGGAGGAATAACAATTCCAGTAAATAGGTTTCATGCTAATTGTTTTTTTTGTCATAAGTCTTTTTTGTAGGTACTGAAGTTAACGCTGAGGATATCAGTCAGGAAATACAAAAACGTCAATGGCCCGTAACACAGAAACGGACTCAAACTCAAATCTTTGCTTGAGTACAATTAGAAAAGGACAACGCTATATAGTGCGCTTAATAGCACTAACCATTGACGTTTTTGTATTTCCTGACTGATACGAGTATGCTTCAAAATTCTGTTCCCTTTGCGTGGATATTTCAGACATGTCTATCTATTGTACTCTTGTGTTCCCGGTTAAAGGATTTCCCTTAGACACGGTAGTGAAATAATTACGAGAACATTTTTTCATGTTGGCAACTATGATACTATAACTAAATATATAATCATGACTTAGTTATCAATATATTACACTAAAGCGCTATTCACAACATTTATGAAACATGAAGCGCATGCGAATTATCTAATATGCACCGGGTAACGCGTGTTTTTCGATTAGTCGACGATGTACATGCGCATTTAGATTACCTTATCTGTAATCGGGTTATGAACGTAATTTACAAGAGATATTAATAATTTAATTGATTATTAACCTAACCTTTTTATTTATTTACTAAGGACAACCAACAAGACATACACTGACACAATGTTCATGGACTCTATAATACTTAAAGCTATGCTAAGTGCTAACTTAATTAGATGTTGCCACGGCATACAATAACTATGAGCAAATAGCATTTTGCCATTGTTTTCTTCGTGTTGCGTTTGTCGGGGTCACCAATTTGCCAGTGTTTAGGCAATGGACATAATGAGACTCAGGTTATAGTCTGATATCGTCTATTATGGTCTCCATTATAATAACTCACTTATTTAACTAAAACTAAGGCTTATATACTAATATGGTACGTGCGTATTTCTAGCTTACTCAGCACTCTTGAGATGATTATCTCAAGGAATGTTTAACCTCAATACGTGCACGTTCTCATGACCGGCACAGTACTCCCCCCTTTTTTTAAAAAGAATAAAAAACAAAAGGTACACGCTAGGGGTAAACGAAAAAATATTCAACCTAAACTGAAAACTGACCTACATTATATATTGCTGATCGTATAATATTGGTTGTTTCGCCTTGAAACGGAAATGCGCTGACGTTTGTTTTGATGCGTTGGTAGGTTGATTATACGTTCATAAACTTGACACCCGCAGTGTGCTTGCTTATTTGACAACGTCTTAGAAAATTTATGTTAATCAGCATTTTTGAAGCGCGAACTACGGATTTGACTGTCCTTCCTGACTGACTTTGTGACAAACGTGCTTTTTTCTTCACTTGGAGGCACGTTTCTGCAATCGCAGTTATTCAATAAGACGTGTGTAATGCCCTCTTTGCACTTTTCATAAGCCTTTTCGGCCTCTGTTGTCCAAGAAATGGGCGAATTATCGTTTTTCTTCGAATTTCTTAGATATTTATTGAGAATGTTTTGTTATTCGGCGGTGTGTGGAAGATTGTTTCTGTAGAAATTTATCATCCCTAAAAATCTTCTTAGCTCTTTTACAGTTTTTGGTTTTGGGAATTCATCGATTGCTTTACATTTTTCCTCTGTCGGGCGTATTCCCTGGCTCGTTATGTGATAACCTAAGAAATTTATTTCGCTCTTGAGAAAGTTGCATTTTTCAAGGTTAGGAGTTATTCCATTCTCCTGCAACTGTTGATAATCTCAACATGGTCCCCATTCACTATTCTTTTTCTTGACCATGTTTAAGGTTAGCTCATGGGCTATTTGATGAGCGGCGATTAATGCCTAGCTCAATCATTCTTTGAAATTCTCTTCTGGAGGTAATGGTCAATTTGATCAGGGTTGCAGGCGTTGTCAGCTCAGTTACCCTGTCAATAAATTTCCGACCCGCTATTTCAACTAATTAGCATATTCTCCAAAAAAATCTACTCCAATAGTTCGTTGCGTCATCAGCGATGACGACATTCTATATAAAATACCTTCGTAGTCTCAAGTTTCTTATAAATATTTACTCCCGTGTCAATCAAAAATCTCTTACCACTTTTTCAGTCGGTAGTGAGGCGTTTGGACGGGTGAATAGCACGGATATTTGTCATACTCGTAGTGTGCGTTTCATTTAGTTTCCCTTGAGTTAAATTTTTATTTCCAATCCCATGGCTTCATAATACTTTTTCTTGTCTAGTTTCCGTATTTATCTTAATAGAATTATAGAAACAGTAGTGTTTTCATTCCCCATTGCTTGCTCTTGAACTTGACTTCGATAGGAAGTGCTGATGATTATAATGAAGTTGAATGATGTGTCGATAGTCTCTGCGATTGCGCTGAATTGCACTTAGTTCTAATTGCATTTTTGCTAACTGTGCTAATATGCATGTAGTTGCGCCTTGGTCGGTTTTGTTTATATTTTCGTTTACAGTTGATACCTTGGTAATATATGTATGTTTTGAATTGTTGTAGTTTTGTCAGCGATCTGGCTTATCTTGTCGATATCCATGTTTTTGTGACAGATAAAACTGTGGTAACTGATGGTGATAAAAAAGGTTCGTCACCAATTTTTCCTTTTTCAAAAACTTGCATCTTACGTAAACGTTGTGATGACTTTTGATCGTGGAGGCAAGTGGTGGTGGTGGAGGTCACTAACTTATAGTTCTTCCTTAAGTCAATTGTAGAGTCCTTCCTGTTATCAATTGTACAGTGAGAGCCGTATTGTAGTTGAGAGTCCGCTTTGCCATAGTTTTGTTTCCGTCGGGTCCGTTGTTAAAGAGTTGGGTTACCATTTTTCCATGTCTTCTGTTCGTCGGTTTTTGTTGTTCACGTTTTTTTTATCATGTCTTCTGTTTGTCGGGTCCATTGTTCCAGTCGGGGTCTGAAATGTCTTCTGTGAGTCGGGTCCTCTGGTCGGGTTTGCCATATCTTCTGTGCGTCGGGGTCCTTGTACTCCGAGTCACCAATTTGCCATTGTTTTCTTCGTGTTGCGTTTGTCGGGGTCACCAATTTGCCAGTGTTTAGGCAATGGACATAATGAGACTCAGGTTATAGTCTGATATCGTCTATTATGGTCTCCATTATAATAACTCACTTATTTAACTAAAACTAAGGCTTATATACTAATATGGTACGTGCGTATTTCTAGCTTACTCAGCACTCTTGAGATGATTATCTCAAGGAATGTTTAACCTCAATACGTGCACGTTCTCATGACCGGCACAAGCATTAATAAAAAAGAAAACGAGACGGAACACAAAACCATAAATCATTGACATTTATAGAAAACTATATACATTACACAGGTGGATCAACGGTGCGCTAAAGATTCAACTACGTGTTTTTTACGTGTTTTTTAAAAGATATTTCTTCTAACCAAACAAAATAGATATTAAAAATTAATTAACTGAATTCAAATTAATAACATTATCAGCTATCATTGAGAATATAAAAGATCTTCTTTTGAGTCGTATAACGTTTAATTTTCCAATCATAAAAGTAAAAATCAAGGTACCACTACAAAAGCCAAAAAATCAGTAAATAAACCAAAATATAATAGATACGAAACTTGTTGACTTATCAAATAACTACAGAACCATGTAAGTCTCTTTATTCTCTGCCTTAGAGGTACGGCAAGAAGAAATCCCACGCTATACTTAAGTATTTCTTTTGATTTAACTTTATTTAACATTAGCCATAATTTAGTACTTAAGTAAGTACTAAATTATGGCTAATGTTAAATAAAGTTTATAATTAACTCTAATGAAGTTGTGCGTCTTTATGAACATACTCAACTCTTTTAAACAAATAAAACGATTTTTCGGCGAGAAAATGTAATATTTAAAAGTATATGGCGGTGGAATCGCGAAAGAGCACCCCGCCATGTGCCCCGCATGGGCCTAGAGAACTCAGGGGGGTTTTAGTGAGTAGGCCGGTCCTGTCAGACCGGAGAGCCCCACACACGGCCGCGCCTAGCCGCGCGGTGTCACGGTGCATAAAGCATTTCCCCTCTAAAAAAAGCAGCAGTGTTCGCATTGCTGCGTTCTGGTGTGAAGAGTAAGATAAGCAATGATTTCACAGTTTATTACTACTCTTCACACCAGAACTGCGAATTTGCGTCTTATGTTGGCAACATACACTAGATTACAGATTTCGACGGTCCCTACGTATAAGAGGATAAGTCTAAAACTAAGGTTTACAGGAGAGTGAAATGAAAGGTCAAATCGCTCTAGAAATTTGCTTTGCATATATTGTTTGCGTAATGTGTTATTCTAGTTAGAAATTTTTTTAATGTTTATAAAGATATTTTATTTATGTACATTTTCTGTAAAAAACAGATGACTGAAACAGACAGATGACCGTTTTTACACCGTTATTGAAATAAAGCCACATCAGACAAATCTTAGGATAACCTTAGATAAAATGCTAGTATTACCTGTATAAAAAAAATATAATCATTTGTTTACAATGGTACCTTAAACATCTCTAGATCTTTAAGCAATAATATAAAAAATAAATTAATGCAGACCGTGAATGACTTTAAGTTTGACAAGACCGCGTTTACACAGAGTGGCGCGCATTTTAAAACGTAGTACAAAATGACAAGCATACATATCCGCGTCTACGGCACAAATTCCGCAAAATTATAATACTTGTTCTCATATACGGTTTCTGTATATAGTAATATACATATAATTTAAAAAAAATCATGTATTGATATGAGCGTATGGACAATCTAAAGCCATATGTGTAATGAAAATAATTGTCCATTTTCGACATGACCTTTTATACGTAGGGACCGTCGATTTGCTGTGAATCTCAATGATACCACATTTACTACAAGCGAGTGTAACACTTATAATCAGATGAGTAGACTGAATATTTATTAAAATACAGATACAAAGAAAAATAAAAGTAAGACTTACTAATACAGTTAAACAAGCCACCATTTGCGAAAAATATGAATTCTAAAAATAAAACCTATAAATAGAATAGGTACTTCATTATTGTCCTGTCATTACGATATAATGTAATAATGTCTTTTATTATGCTTTTTATTATTATAAACTATAATTTTTGATATTAGGAACCTGGTAGTAATAAATCTATATTAACACTTATTTTAACTCAAATTTATGTTCAAATATAATGAAATGTACATAGATATAAAATCGAAATGGAAAGTTAATAATGTACATCAAAATAAGGCATATACATATTCTCGCTACCGCTTATCACAATGGTGGCGTCTTCGTGACCTATCTCGGGAGAACAGCACCGATCACAGACTGCAGCGACGCTACGAATGCACTGTACTTACTACTTGAAGTAACATGGCAAACTTGCAATACCTACTGATCATATTTACAGATTTATTGCCCATACTCTAAAAGTATGTTCAAACTTGCTTAACATGTTCAATATGAATCATATTTCGATCTCAAGAAACCAATAAATAAAGAAGTTTGCAAATTTGAAAATCGAAAGAGGCTACATTTCTTTTTTCTAATTCTCCTCCCTCTTAAAGAGAAACAAATGGTAATAAAATACTATACCGCCCTATCTTCAATATTATATTCTCAAAGATTATTTATACTTATTCGTGTTTTTTTCTAATGTAACTAGCCTATTTTCATACGTTGCTACGATTTATTATTTTAGATATTATTGTTAAAGGCATAGTACTGCAAGTGATACATTTTTGTTAGTTTTAACGTTACCTAACATAAACGAAAGTTAAATTGTTAGTCATTTAAATTAATACAATTTTTATAACATTTCATTCATTCAAATTAGTTCAGCTTTATCAAAAATTATGATGAATTATTTTTAAATTTTATTGACCGTGATTATTCACAATTCAAAACTTTACTAACGTAGATATATTTTATAATATATTATTTATAATATTTTCAAAATCAAATTAAAAAATGTATTCTTCATATTGCAATAATTTTTGCAACAAAGGATGATAAGCCATAGGTTCACAAGTCTACGGCAGGAGACCTTGTACTGGAAAGAACCAACAAGAAAACCAACAAGGGCTATTTTTTTCTATAGAGTCGTCAATTAGAAGCTGGCCTCAGAAAAATAGTCCGAACCCAACATCCTTTACAAGTTTAAACGAGTTCACATTATATCTATAAAAGCTATAGTTTCATTATGTTATTTATTATAGTCGAAATATTTAGCTATTGAGTCATTAAAATTGAACCCAAGTATTGTTATCAATTAAGTAATCCTTGACAATATTTTGTGTAACGTTCATTTAATATTAATTTCTTTTTTGTAAATTTGATAATTCTTCGTACAGGGTAGTATGTTACAATCACTAACGGCTATGAGAGTTTAGCTGAGTAATTTTTATTGTTTTACGTTTATTTTCCTATAATCAACATACCAATATATGTATGTTATCAGTAAATTTATCTAGAACCCAGAAAAAATTAAAAGATATATTGAGTATTACTTCAAATGACCAGTAGCTGATGCAACTGGAGTGAAGACTGCCCCGTGCCTGATGTTATCTCGACGTCACCGGGGTCACAGCATAACCCGGAGCCAGTAGGCTATCACATACCCCCCGCTTTAGTTACCGAGATAGCGAAATACTTTATTTCAATGCGTCAATCTGACAGCTGCCATAAATTATATTATATCGACGTAACTGATAACCTTTGGTAATTAACGCGAAGGGAAAGGGACTTCAATTTTAATGATACGTTGTACGAATTAGTTTTATACATTATTAAGTAAAGATCTAATTTACTTTTTCGCTATTATCTCTAAGTTGGGATGACAAGACTCTAATTTAATTTCAATTAATTGCCGGGGCTTATGTGGATTGGCCGACCCCACACATAACTTAGAGTTGCGTTTCGTTTCGTTCACTCTGTAGGGAAAACAGATAAATGTACATATCTAATTTGCAAGACGAAAAATACATTGCACAGAATGATGACGTTAATCAACTACAGTAACCCAATGTGGGTTGGCCGAAACCATACACACCTTCGTCTTTCGTAGGTGGATGCAGTTTACCTCACAACGTTTCATTCACTACTAGGGTTGCAATAATTTGCCATTTCGCGCGCTGTTGCTATTCAAATTTTTAACTAATCGCCGCGCGGCGCCAGTCAGTAGGCAGCGCTAGCGCACTGTTAAAATGGCGGGAAAGCAACAGTGTACATTCACAGATTGACTTTATTTAAATGTTTTTTTTTTCTGTTTCCTCGCAAATATGTTAAAAAACGTCGTACGATATACGTGCGTATTGGTTACAGTACAGCATGCTCGGCTCAATTACGCCCTCGCCTTCAGCTCGGGCTGAAATTCCGCCTCGCATGTTATAACCATCATAACGCACTAATATCGTAACGTACTGTTAATAAATTATTAAAACAACATCAAGATATTATCTCAAAAGGTATTGTAGGTACCAAGGTAACAGACGTTATTAAGTAGTAATTCAATGTGAAGCAACTCTCGACATATCTCGATAATATATAAACATACAGTATACTTCCAATATTATTTATTTGTATTCAACCTACGAGGTCTGTAAGATTATATTGACATTGCTTTGACAGGTATTACAAAGGTATTCACTAACGTTGGCATGTGAAAAGAGGATCCCTGAAAATCCTTCCTCTGACAAATTGTATGTAATGTCGGCCTGAAAACTTTGAATACAACAGCTGTCACCTTATTGTTTAGGGTATTACAAGCAAATATGAGCAAGCAAAATTATATTTATATTTGTACAAAGAAAATATATGTATGTATATGTAAATTAAATCCATTTACCTAAAGAAAATAAGGATTATTTAGACGTAAAAGATTTGTTTTGATTTATATTATAACATGCTTACAAACAGATAAACAGATGGTAGTCTCCTGTCGCCAGTGGATATAACTATTCCCTTCATAGGAATGAACTTTACAAGCAGTGAACGTTCATTAACTGTAATGATAATAATAATGAGAAATATGAAACATATTTAATTTGTTGGAATTTAGAAATAACTAGCTATACGCCCGTGACTTCGCCCACGTTATATGGGATTTCCGAAAAAGAATTTTATATTATATCGTGGTAATAGTTACCTAATGTTCTTCCCCATATTTCCAACCATCTTCATCCTAAATTGCAGCAAAACAAAACTAGCTAGTTTTTAACAGATTTTCCCTCAGGAAAATATATTTCCTTGTAATAAACATGTTTCCATATCTTTCTCCAGGTCAAGTTTAATCAAAATCGCTTCAGTAGTTCGTAAGCCTATTTTAAAGCTTTCATTCCCTATTTTAAATCAGGATTTTAACAAATGTTATATTAATAATAAAATAATAATAATATTATTATTACTTACACAAATACAAGAATTAAGAATTAAGTTTGTGCAAACGCGGAAAAGAGCTACCAACTGCGATGGTTCTTAACAACTCCACGATACGTGATACTGCAAAGAAAGATTAAAAAGAGCATTTCTTATTGCAGATATACTTAATCGATGATTACCACTTCCCATCATGTGTGCCATTTGCTGGACTGGCACCAAGACCAATAAAAAAAGTTTAAGTGTGCATTATAATGCAAATTTTAATATAATGCAATATATTATTAATTATTTCTAGATATTAATTATTTTTCTTTCAATATTATTTAGACGATAAATTGTTAAACTGTTATAAAATGAACATAAGACGAACTTTAAGACGAGTATGTATACAATACTTTTATGTATACCTACAATCGCTTGCCGCGACGCAATAAGATAAATCTCTTAATGAAATAGCGTTAATATGATCGCAATATGGTACGTGATATGTCAATGGTCCTTTTGTACGCTATGAAAGTATATTACGAACTGTTTGATTTACCAAACGCAAACGTATTCGCAACTATTATTTCCTCTCATTTTCTTGCTATTTTTACGGTTGCTTTACTTGGTAGATTGGTAGTATTGTCCGTACTTGGGCTCTTACTAAAAGAATGTTATGTATTGGTGTAATTGACTATCTTTTATTAATTTTTATTATGTGAATTGAATATCCTGTTTGGTGAATTGGATTGATTGACTGGTCTTGGCAAACGAGACTTCATAGGACGAAAGGTTTATTTAATGTTGTTTTCTATACGTATGTATTATGTATCTATGTAATACAATTACCCAAAAGAGTCTGAATAGGGATTGATTTCTATAATATTTTTATGTATATATTGTAAGCCTGTGTGAATATTTTTAAAAAGAAACTATCACGATGAAGATTTTTCATTGGGTATATAGAGTAAATAATTAATTTTATAATAACTGTATTAATTCTGTAATAATTTCGTTTTGAAAAAAGAATCTCCACGCCGCCACGCTGATAAAATAAAATCATATTTGCATTGAGATTTCGAATGACAAATAGATTCTTTCCATACTTGTGAAGTAAAAACATTTCTTTTTCACCGTAGAACGCTACATTGCTAAGAGGGCTAACAGCTACATTGTTACGATAAAGCAACATGCTACGAAAACTTACATTACATTAGATATTTTTTAGTACTTTTGATTTTATACTAGAAGTTTTTTAAGTAGTGACTATTATTTTTAGCCTTCATGAAAAAAATCTTTCCAGAAACATTACAATATAAAAAAAGCGTTATTGACCGAAGTGTTACATTCACATGTATATAACTTATGATTTATGTTGTAAAGGAAAAATACCTAATATATTTTCTTTTCGAACATAATCCTCGTTATATGACTGCGGCCTTGATACTTCCCGCGGAAGTCTTCAAATAATTCGGCAACCTTGTCACATCCATCTCCGTTCCGAATTCTTTGAATATTTACGTGTTTGTTGGTGTTTTTTTGAGAATATTTTTATTACTGGCAAAGCTGATTTGGTAAGTCCTCCTTTGTATATAATGGTGTTTCTTGAAAGTTTATTTTCATTTTTGACTTTATTTTGGCGAAGGAAAACATCGTAAGGCAACTTGCATACTGCGAATAAATTCAAAGGTGTACATAATCAACCAATCCGCACTGGGTTGACTAAGACTTAATCGCCATAGCACAGTTAGGAAACAGTGGGGAATGCTGCATTATTAGTATTAATTATAAATAGTAATAATAATATTCAATGGCATGAAATTAATAATATAATTTAGAATTAATTAAATAAAAAGTGATATATTTAAGATAATATTTTAGTAATTTATTCATATAACTATTGCCATTACTGTGCATGTAATGACAATACCGAGGCATTTCAAATTAAGTATAATTACGTATTCTTATTGGTGAGATGTTTTTTAATGGCTTTATAGAACTAGTATCATGATGTATGTCTAAATAATTATGTTAATTAAAATTTGATAATTTAGTTGCGTTCTGATTTGATGTCAAATCAAAGCATGGAGTAAAATATTACGAATTATTTTTAATTCATTTAGTCAAACTCGAATTTAATGACGTCAAACTCGATTTCTAAATTTGGTTCGAGATAATGACTAAATTGTTTAGCACGGTAGCATCTTAAGCTAAATTCGATAGAACTAGCAAACAGGTCCTTGTGTAATATGACATGAACCCGTAATTGTCAGAAGAATAAAGTAATAACTTACAAATTTGGAACATGCCAGCAAAATTACAAAAAATTGGTTGTTCTTTTAGAAACTAGCTAGTTCCGGAGCCACGATGCCACAGACGGACATGTCAAACTTATAACAAAAGAGGGGCTCTTGGCGTCGTCGGATGTTAAATCAATTAAAAAAGCTGCTTTTTCTAATAATTCAATTTTTATTCTGCTATTCTTGATAGGGACGATAGATTGGTTCCTGTCAAGGTCACAATCTGTTTGTTGTTTGTCTGTCACAAATAGGTGATCAGTGAAATCACTTCCAAAGTTATAAATGTGATGTAATAATCACGTTTTACTTTTATATATGTATATCAGGTGACAATATAATACATCTCAATTACAATACTTATAGAGGATCCACATTGTATAAACAAAACGTGGACTTTGATCGAGCGATCCCTTTCTCGATCTTCGTCAGACTCTAGAGGGCCATCCATTTTATTCGGAACAACTCTACCTAGCGTCAAACGCGAGGCATACGTGCTCACAGTTAACTTTTTAATTTCGTACCTACTCCATTATAATATCTCCATTCCTTTCAAATTTATGGCCGACCCTAAACAAGTCTATAAAACGTTTTATGACTCAATTAGTTTCTCACAGACTTAACAGTTGTTTACCGGTTTATTAATATTGTTTTTTTATCTGATTCTAAACCTTGACATGGAAGGGTGAATTAAAACCTTGAATTGCCACATGTACGAATAGTTAATAACGCAACTTAACGTCAACAACATGATCATTTAATTAAAGCAAGTTGAAACAAATCCATGCTGTGTCCTCGACCTTTTTACCGTTAGTTAATTATTATATTTGTTTCATTTCATTTGTGCATGGTAAAATAATTTATTTATTGTTATTGTTCATTTATCATTCACATATTTAACATTTTAGTTTTTACAATATATAAAACATAAATACTATAAAGAAATTATAATTAGTATATGCCGCTGGCAGAGGGGTAGATCCCGAGCTATACTATATACCCAATAATTATTATTGTTATTAAGAGCGATAAAATTGAAAATTGGCTGTTTTCTATTGCTGTTTATTAATTTATAAAATTGACGATATATCGCACTGAATTTTCCAATGTATTATAGAACATATTTGTAATGGGATGGCTACTTTAAAAATACGAATGAAAAATTTTGGTCCACAGAAAAAAAGTCGGACAGACACAGACACGTATGCTGAAGTTATATTCGTCTCTACCTTGTGAGTGTATTTGTGGAAGTCACGAGAACTGAAGATTCTGCGTCTTGTTTGCTACATCTATAATCTACAGAAAAAACGCTAAAAGTTACGTCTAAAATTACAATGAACATTACAATCGTGTTTACAATAGTAAAAAACATAATCATTTCTTTAAAACCACAAACACATTTCTTTGAAACCATTATCCGACCCGCCTGACCCCATCGCTCGCGCAAACGAATCCCTTCCGCC
This sequence comes from Scirpophaga incertulas, assembly GCA_036419045.1. Lineage (NCBI taxonomy): Eukaryota > Metazoa > Arthropoda > Insecta > Lepidoptera > Crambidae > Scirpophaga > Scirpophaga incertulas. The sequence goes on along the minus strand of CM071631.1, from coordinate 21,197,327 downwards.
GGCTACCAACCGCGTCGTCCCTCACGCCACACACCCACGTTTCTTGCTCACTCACCGCGCTCGTCGGTGAGCGTGAAGACCCGGGCTACACATTCGTCAAACACATACCTGGTACCGTCACGTACCGGGTAGATTCTCACCCTCCACTACACGGCGATCTTGAGCCTTCGAGCTATTAGACAGCGCGCTCAAGTTGGGTCGACTCTCGTTTCGATTCTAAAGGCTCCGCAACGGTCGCCGGCGACGTTAGCGGGCAAGGTGTCGAACCTTCTGTTCGTGCGCCTTCCACAAACACACTCAAAGCTGAACATAGCCATATGAGGCTTCAGCATAGGTCCGTCAAAAAAAAAACCTTTAAAACCACAATCTTCTGTGAATTTCCTAAAATGGAGTGCTCTCTACTCCGAAGAGTTACACTACCTACTTTTTATTTTATATTCAAATTAATTACGTTTCGCAGACGATGACCTGGAAAGCCTGTTGGATGCGGTGATCCGCGCTAGCAACCGTGGTGTAACAGCATCCCGGAACGTGAGCGGTGGGCCCAACTGGAGCTTCGGCCAGTCGCTATTTTTCTCGTCCACAGTGGTCACTACCATCGGTCAGTATCCTTAAATATTATAAAAAAAAGAACCACTAATATACAGAAACTTTCTAAATGCAACATAATATTAAAGAATATGTAAGTGTATATTCGAAAGAGGGGGGCATTACTCGGATAATTAAAAAATCTAAACTGTAAGTATTATTTCCAGCTATTAAGCTAATTGACAAAAAAATATATTACCCGTAATTAACGAACTATATTAATAATATGACTAAAAGTTTATATGGATCCCTCACTGTACAACTGCGATCGCACTTATCTGATTTTTGAGTCACTTAAGCTAGATCTGATTCTAATTAATGATAATGGTTACTTTATTTTTACATATCTATTGTCTTTCATACACTTTATTACCCAAGATTAAAATGGTAAATATGCATCCGTGCATAACTCGAGCCGTGTCTCTTCTCGCAGGGTACGGCCACGTGACACCGCTGTCGAAGCCGGGCAAGCTGTTCTGCATGGTGTACGCGCTGCTCGGCATCCCACTGACTTTGGTACTTCTGTCAGCGCTGGTCGAGCGCCTGCTCTTGCCAGCCACAGCGCTGCTGCGCGCGCTCAACGCTTCGCTGGGTCATTTGTTCCGTCCCTTCACTATCCGGCTGATGCATCTCATGATTATTGGTAAGTAATTACCTGATTAGAATTAGAAAGTATAATGAAAAAGAGGACCCTCTTTGCACGATTACTGGCATTCAACACTTAGTTTTTTGTTCCAACTGTCTGAATCACATAATTATTCGTAATGTGTCGCTATATAGTTGGGTGAATGACAGTGGAGTTCATCATCATCATCATTGATACATCATTAAAGAATTGAGACTAAGTCAACATAAAGTCAATCTCATTTCTTATCACGAAATACTTTTCCAGGTTCATTTACAATGCAACTCTGCAAAAAAAATTTCATTACGTGGAGTCCCTCCCTCTCTATATCTCTATATATATATACATAATCGCTTAGCCGCCGGTCAAATACCGGCAACTCATGGAATGAATTCGGTTAAAACCACCTCCAGCCATCTATAGTATTTTTTTATTTGATTTATGTTTTATCTGTTACTCATTTAAAATAAACTTTCTTTATCATAGACTAAATATTTATTTAGTTAACTCTACCGTGCTTGTACATAAATTACTGAATATAGCATTAAACGTTTAGTGAATATTATCTGTTGCTTTCGCGTTCCCCCTAGTTTACATTACATACATTCTGTCAAAATAGCATCGGAAATGGATTATTGGATACACGACTGTTTTCCATTAAAACATAGAGTTTTTTTTGTATCTGTATTTTCGATTCTATATAGTGTTGTTTTTAGTTAAACCACATATAGTATGTCTTTCAAATTTCATAATGGACAAAAGCATTCGTCTCAAAGTGCCGATGAACGGCAATGGAATTTTGTGATCGGAATCACTAAAAATGTTACAAAAGGCTTACAGTGAATCGATGCACGGTAAATACACTAGGAATTTTTGCCAGGGTTTCGGCAGTGAAAGAATATTATTTGAGCGTTATGCGGAGTTTAAGAGAGCAAATATAAAGAAAAATTCCATATCTGTTGAAAGAATATTCTCGAATTTTGCATTACGATAATGCGTCTTCGCATAAAACCATTATTGTGAACGAATTTTTGATCAAACTTCAACACAAATCAACAATGATTTATAAAACGTGATACGCTGTAATAATTTATAAACGTTCTGTTTACTGGCGATTAATAAATAACTGCATTTTGCATAGTACATATAATTTGTAAATTAATTGATTTTATTAACTTATGAAGTTACAGTCTAACAACAAAAAAATTATCACTTATGCAGTGTGGTGTACTGATCGACAATTTGTAACTAATTTGATATGAAGCCGTTACAAGATACAGTGTAATCCTGGTTACAGTAACAGTGATGCTGGTATTCTTCCTGGTGATCCCGGCGAGCGTGTTCGCGGCGCTGGAGCCGGACTGGGACTTCCTGGACTCATTCTACTATTGCTTCATCTCGCTCACAACTATCGGGCTTGGCGACTACATCCCGGGAGATGCACCTGGACAACCATACCGACCGCTATACAAAGTTGCTACTACATGTAAGTTTTTTTTTATTAAAGTAACAGGTGTCATCCCCAAAGTTTATCTGTCAAAATGTCTGGCTACGTCGGCTTTCCCCACAGGGTCCCGGTCATTCGTATGCGGGAACAACATTATAGTTTTGATAGAAAAACTATAACCATAACACTTGTCAAAACTAGTTTCTTAGATTGTGAAGACTAACTATGTATTGATAAACAAGTAGTCTGTCATCCTGCAGGTATTTAGTTACAGTTGCCTATAGTACTTGTGATTCCTGAGAGATGAGCAGTAACTCTCCAACCCCCATAAACACTATTATCTCTTCAAACTGAAACATACTCGTAGCAATGCTAGCAGTAGCAGTGCTGCTATTTTGAAGACAATCCTGGTATAGAGTCTCTGTTTCATTACATAATTAGTATTATATACTTTGTTATTTGATTTCGCAAACAAACAAATCAATGTACAATATTTTCAAGTAAAGATAGCTGAAATTACCGACAAACACACTTAGATTTACAATTACAAAAACAGTTACATTCACAAACAAACATAACTATAAATTTTACACAGTGTTGGTATCCCCAACAAATATTCAAAATTTATTTTATGTGGGAACATATTTTTTATTTCTCTATTGTACCGCGTCCATGGCAGCGATTACATTGTATATATACGTGCTTGCAATAAAAGTTAATTTCAATAATTCGTTGCTGATTTTATTTCTCTCAACAACTGGGCACAGCATCAAGACTCCTACACACAGCTATAGGTATTCGCAAATAATCTGAATTCACAAGTAAATACAGCTAAACTCAATTATTAACACAGCTAAATTTACAAATGAACATCGCTATATTGTGATTTTAGCATCAAATCAATCTATCTAATTAACTGATAGGCGCGGATATTTGTCTATAGTAGTGAATGCACTAGCTTCCGTTAGTCAACCCCAAGACTATGTAATCACTATAGCTTAATCTTTAAGTAGCATAACTATTAAATTATCTGTGCCGTCGTGCACTTCAAATTGAGTTGTCGCCGGTTATTGACTCGTCAAGCTGCCTCCGTTACATACTTATAACTCCATTTTATCAGGGCTCGGGTAAAATGGGTTACAGCTTGCAATACTTATTCATAATAAAGAATTGACAAAGTTTATGTTTTAAGTATGTGATATAATCTGTACTAAAATATTGAAAAAAACCAGAAATTACTTAAATGCCATTAATGTAGTTGTATGTATGTAACTAACATACATACAATTACTCATACACTTTTTTTTATTGACATTACATTATAACTGTTATCACTTCAAATAATTTATTTTCAACAGTAAAACTGTTCCTGGTTAGTAGTTTTTTACAACAAGAATGAGCGTCCTTTTAGTAAATACTTCAAACTAATTTATTGGTAGTGCTTGTAAAAAGAAATACATTATTACATCAAGTTACATTTCATAGATTATAAAAAGTATCTATAAAAATTCATAGACAAGGTTACATTTTAATACATGTTAATAGTTCAAATATCAAATATGTTGACTTTGGAATTTATTAGTTCCTTACCCATGAAATTGTTGTTTATATAGAGATCTTGCACTAAAACTTGCAGTTCTGTTTAAATATAACATAACAAAAAAATATTACTTAAATGATTTGTTAATATGCTTGAATTAAATTTTTATGACCCAATAGTTTTGAATATAGTATATAAGATAAAGAAACTGGTGTTTTCTCAGTGAAAGTGATATGAAATCTTGTGTCCAATTGACGGAGAAATAAAATTACACTTGGGTCCTATAATACTGGCTGGCTTACAATATGGCAACTGAATATTTTGATTGCGTTTTTTTAAATTTTAAGATACCTAGTTTGTTACACTAACGATTACGTGGCCGTGGCTGTATTGTCTCTGTTTTTGTTTGCAGTCTACCTGCTCATCGGGCTCACGTTCCTCATGCTGACTCTGACCGTGTTCTACGACATTCCACAACTGAATTTGAGCACTGTGTTTTCGTCGGTGAAACTGGATGAAGATCCCGAGAAGATGCGGCTGAGCGGGTCGGCGCCGGGCCCGGGCTACGGGCTGGGCGGGCTGGGCGGGCTGGTGATGCGCGCCGGCGACGAGCGGCGCTCCGTGGTGCTGGTGCGCGCGCGGGCCGCCGACAGCCCCAGCCCTGACGACACCACCCCGGAACACGCGAGGGATTTGCGCCCGCATTGAAAAGATCAACTCCAGAAAATCTGTCTCACTAACAAAGTCTGTAAACGCTTGTTTATTTGTCCAATTCGAATACATTTCATCTAAGTATTGACACAGTTAATAACCTTTGGGTAAAATTTATATTTTCCTTTGATGATATTCTTATAATAGATAAGAATTCGCCGTAGCGTGACACTTGTCAAGATGCACTTTAAGTGACACTTAAACATTTTAAGATGTAAGTCAAACACTTTTATGTAAGTTTTTTAGTTTATATGTATTTAATTAATTGTTATATTTAAGAGTATAAATACTCTTCCTTGTTATCATAGGGGTGACAGAATTGGAAAGGTGGGGAACCACTGATTTAAACAATAACTTGACGCAATCAAAAGGTCTGCTGCTGGCGCTTTTCATAGTTTTTTTTTCAAATTTTGATGACGTACAACATATTCTTCACAGATATACATGACGGATAAATTACTTTTTGATGTTACCGACTTATTAACTTTGTTAACAAGTTTTTATTATGATAGTCTAGGTATCATATTGAATCATTTTTCTACATTTAGATGCTGTTAAGGGTCTCCAACAACATTTTACAAATTAAAACCAATGTATTTAAAATTCCATATTTTTAATAATCAATATAAAAAAAAATATTTTAAATAAAATATGTGATTTATAATGATTTATGATGAATAAAACATTATTTCGTAACAAATTCTCATGTTTTAGAAGGAAAAAATTTATTAATTTGCTGTTAGGACTTCCTCGTTGGCTTTACCACTATATATAGAATATATATTGTTCATCAAAAAGTTACCCTCAGGTTATATTGGCACCCCTGTATGGCAAGTTTATGACCATTGACATAAAATATGTAAGAAGCAGAAGTGCCAATATAGCCTCAGAACTATATGGAACCCAATCTAGTTCCAATCTCTTCTTGGTCTTGACTTTCTTCGTGAGACAGATAGAAATATAACAAAGCAAACTAAAAGGAAAGAATAACGGTTTTAATAATTGGTGAATCCAAATATCTCACTAAATTTATCTTCATCAAAAACTATGTATCTACCGTTGGTTAAATGTTTGAAGTCGCAAACTATATATTTTAAGGATTGCTAATATATGTGAAACAGAAACACAGTAGTGAAAAAAGCGAAAAGTAGGACTAATCTCTACTTGATTATTTAACCAATAAAAATGTATCTATTCATGCTGTAATTGGTTCTCTCTTATTTCTTGCAAACAAGACGATGACACTTTTGACCTGTACTTCGGTAATATAAAATTGACCTTCACAAATTTAATTTTAAATACAGACTTTAATTAAACCAGGAAGATATGTGCGTGGCCTTGGCCGTTCCAGTTTTTATCTATTCCGTGATTTTATCGTCAGTACGACAAGGATGACAATGGACGTGACCTGAAATTTAGAACCACCGGCTCGAAGGGCAAGTGTCAAAAATAATTGTATTTTTTTTATTATATATCTCAAGATGTAGGATATATTATATCCCAAAGTGAAAAATCAACTTCAGATTTAATCAAAGACGTAAGAGTGGGTATTTATGATTATACAAGTCAATACAGATATTTTCTTTTATGTAAAATTTATTTGCATTTGTTGCATAATGTAAAATCATCATCACGAATAGATTTATGATATTTCTGTAGTTAATATGACTTCGATAAATCTCTAATAAGATAGAACCATTTTAGTTAAATACTCAATGTATCCATTTTGTGTTAAACTAAAACTGTCGTTTGAAATTTGTACACTTTATCTGTTTCTCATAGCCTACTGATTCTTAATCAAAGCTGGTTTTCATTTTTACTACAATAAATATTTTGTACTAGCATCTTTCGACTACTTTTAAACTCTATCATGTTACATTTTTTATGTTGCAAATTATATTTTGTTATAAAAGATATATTTAAGAATTTCTAAATTAAGTTAATAAATTGCTATTTATATTGATGTAATTAGAGAATTATAGTAATTTTATACTAATGTAGATAAAGTTATGGGGGAGATCGTGGTCATTGTATGTAATGGTGCTGGTTGCTTGGGTATAAGATTACAAAGCGCAAGTCAAGGCAAGTACACACTTTTGTGTCGTGACGAGTATAAACATACATTATTGCCGATATGCTTCTGATGCGTCACTCCACTATAGTGTGTTTATACCTTAATGCCATTGGTGTCGCCAGCGAGCTGTGGTGAATTATTCTCATCATTGCACTCCAAACACAAAATATCGTTATAACCTACATGTATATAGTAATGTGAGAAAGTGTGCTAATATTAGCGATGATATATCAAAGACTAGATTTCAAGGTTAGAGGCCAGTACGCTGATTATATAACTTATTATTGCAATCACAGCTTAATTGTCACTGACAAATTATGAATTTCCATAGCCGCTTTATTAAGATTCAAATCGTCATAAAGCAGTATTGTGTCTGCACCATCTGTCAGTAACGTCAGAATTTAATAGCAATAAACTTACGTAATCAGCTAACAGGTGACCCACGTGTTTAGATACCAGCTTTGTGGCATCTAACAGAAAGGTATAAAAATTAGGTAACAAACATGGAAATATATCTAGTAGTGTCAACGAATTTCTTAATATTTTATACCTACTTTATTTCTTTGTATAAATTTATCATAACAAAATCATTCCCTTTATCAGCGACCGTCCTTGACATCAAACTTTGTTTAGTTTTATAACATGCCCGAAGATCAGTTGGTATGGAGAACTGAATGTCTGAAGACTGAAGCAATTTTCGAAATATTTCATACTTTTCTAAAGAAGTTTGCTTTCTTTTATACACTTTATACGCGTTTACCCTTCGGGCGTTGTGTGTCAACTGCCAAAGGCTATATACATATTTGCATGCGTAGGTATTCCACAGACAATGAATGTTTGGAAAATACATTTAATAACAGCATAAGGGCTTGGGAGGTATTTACCATACGCTGGATTAAAATTATTGAAAAGGCTCGCCTTTGCTATGTATACGTTTTACACTAAACTTCCGAGATTATACATAATATACTACAGTTTTGGCATATCACAAACACCTATCATAACCTCATTTTAAATTTTATAATATCTATTTCCTTCTGAAGTCCCAGTACAAGTCTTTTATATGATATTTTAGAGATGACATTAGATAACTATATATTATTAGTCTCCAGTTGTAAATGATGCAAGATTACAGGTTAAGTCGGCTTACACCTTTTAAAGGGCGTTACTTTATATACATTATAATATATAGTATAATCTATCACTATGGATCTCCCTGAACTAAATGTAATCCTTTTACAAATAAGTTTTTGAAATTATCTAAGATTATAATACAGAAATATCAAAAAGGCAAGTCTGTTACGAGAAGCTTTAAATTTTGTAAACACATTCAGAACAAGCTCACAGCACTCGTTCCAACAATAACTGACTTGAATAGGTACTATTTCTTTTGGCTTCACTACTTTATTTTTCTCGTATTTAATATTGCAAATAGCTGACGTGACTTATAATAATATACGTTCTCACTTTGTTTTGACACAAACCAACATGCCATGGAGTTAAAACGACTTCGTCTTGTATCTTGTATACTGCGTATTGCTAGGTACATGTTTAAAAAATTAGAATATAGGTACGTACATGAAACTCATTTAAAAAAAGTATATAAATCTATATTTTGTGTGTAATAATAAAAATTTACGTATCAATTGTGTGTGATAGATGACCAATAATTTAGTAGAATGAGTGTATAAAATAAATTATATATCTATCTATTAATAAAAACATTTGTATCTGTTGTATCTAGAAACAAATATATAATAAAATTAAATATATATAGAGATTTTCTTATATTAGACATATAACTTGTAAAGTTCGTATTTAAATGTCCTTGAAGGATATATCACACATCAAATCATTCTATCATACCAGTCTTGAAGATATGGAATCCATCATAAGGCTGTGATTGTTTTAGTTTATAGATGCATTTTTATAGAAACAATTTATAACAATCAATAACAGGACATCATTATTTTACAAGTTTTATAAACCTATCAAAGTTTTGTGGATTTTGTTTTGTTAGTAATAATATACACAGGGAGAAATTTAAAGGAACAGAGAAAATGTGGGATAAATTCTTGTAATAGCTAGGAATACGAGCCGATCGATAACAATAATTATTACGTTTATTAAAGATTATATATTTAATTATTGCATATAACAAAATGTTCGTAATATCTTCTAGTGTTGACATTTTTGTTAAATTTCCAATTGAGTGAAGTGGACAATATAAGACAATCTACGTTCTTTTAAATTTTCCTTTGAGTATAATAGGTAGGTACTTACACCCCATTATTTAAAAGTAGCAAGAGATATAAAATTGGCATGTTTATTTTATATTGTAAATCGAAAAATCATCTTATATAAATAGTTACTACACATTCCCATGCTCTAATCATTAATTAATTGCATCTATAGATCATTACCAATAAATAGTGTCAAAGCAAAATTTTACGTATAGTTTACAGAGAATTTATTTTGAATTATTAAAACATCAGGTAGCACAGGTTAATAGACTATCTTACAATTATACCTAATTATAGTAATACAGAATATTTATCCAAGATTATTGGAATATAATTAGTAAATTTGTATTAATTACGAATAGAGCGTAGAAAGTAGTAATAATCAAGAATGCCTTGACGTGATCATCCGCAAATAGCAGTCAAAATGAATGTATCACTACGGTTCTTAAATAAAGTGGCTTGAGAAATTTGAACTGTTAATTTATTTATATATCCAACATCACCACGAAAATTCGTGTAAATAAACCACTTCAGAAATTTACCTACAGCGTTAGACCCTACTAATATTATAAACGCGAATGTTTGTAAGTATGGATGTTTGTTTCTCTTTCACGTAAAAACTACTAAATGGACTTAAATGAAACTTTACAATAATATAGCTTCTATGTACATCAAAACCACACATAGGCTACAATTTTTAAACATTTTGGCGGGTGCCCGCGACTTCGTCTGCTGCTATATTGTTCAAATGCGACCCAAAAATGATGTATGTGATAATTCTAATGTAATAATAATGTTAGTTGGTTTCTACGCCATACTAATATAAGCTACTCAATATACTAGTCCTGCGAAGACGAAGTCGCGGGCCCCTGCTCGTTTTAAGGTAGCACTTCACTTGGCGTTGCGTATTCACGTAGCATATTCGCCCATTTTCCAAATATTTGTACGTAGTCCAAATAGCGCAAACACGACATCCACACTTGGCATGCCAACAGCAAATAAGGCCAAATTAATGAAATACTAGCGAATATGTTTGTAGTTTAAATCAATTGAATTTAACTAGCAATGGACGTGTTTACGGCTGCAGCAGCATATTTTTGTGCATCCTATCAGTATATAAAAAATAGTACATAAATACAAAGTTGTTAAGAAGCTTTGGAAGAGACGATGCTGGTGGATGTTAAGAATACACAAAAATGGAACAAGGTAAGTACAGAAAAATCTAATTATTATTAAACAGTAAAGTGGAAGTTACCGTTTCTTCACACTGCAGATGAATAATTATAATTATAGGCGATGGAGTTATCTATTAAATATTTTATTTATAATTATTTTTATATTAGATAATTAACCTTTAACTTTTTTATTTTCTTTAGGGAAGCTATGGAGCAACAACTTCAGGAAATGTTGATAGAACCCTCAGATGAATTCAATAATTTTTTCAGAATGCCATATACAGGCTTTGAATTCTAGGAAGGGGGGGGTCGCCCAACCTCCCGCCCCGGCCCCGGGGGCGAGCGTAGCGATGGACGTCCAATCTTAACATGGACGTCCAAAGCACAGGGTGCAGGGTGCTCCAGGGTAACCTCAATCACTGCCGCGCGGCGCAGGATCTTTTGATCCAAGCGCTCGCGGAGGGTGAGGTTGCCCTGGCGGTCGTCGCAGAGCCCTACTCTGTCCCGAACCACCCAAGGTGGTTTGGGGACGACCAGGGCTTGGTCGCCATTTATTGGGCGACCGACCGACCGCACTGTACCCTGCTCGCTACGGGGCCGGGTTACGTGGCCGTGGAATGGGGGTCCACGGCCACGATAGGCTGTTACATCTCCCCGAACTGCGGCCTCGCCGCATTCGAGGCATTTCTGGACGGGGTAGCGAACTGCGTTCGCTGTTGCGCTCCCCGTCCAGTCTTCGTCCTGGGTGATTTCAACGCCCACTCGCGAGAGTGGGGCGACACCCGGGACGACGTAAGAGGGGAGACACTCCTGGAGTGGGCGGCGGGACTGGACCTCCGGCTTTTAAACCGGGGGTCGGTCAGCACCTGCGTGCGGTGGCAGGGGGAGTCGATCGTCGACCTGTCATGGGCGACTCCCTCTGCGCACCGCATGGTGTCAGGTTGGAGGGTGGCGGCGGAGGTGGTTACACTCTCCGACCACCGGCACATCGTATTCGACGTGTCGGTGGCCCACCGCCGCCCTTCCCGCACACTCCAGGAGGACAGCCGTCCGCGACGTTGGTCCATCAAGCGGCTGGACCGGGATGCGGCCCTATAGCCGCTGCCCACGTCGCGGACTGGGCGGAGGAGGCACGGATTTCGCCCGACCTCGATGTGCATGCGCGGGCCGCCTGGCTCCGGGAAACGATGACGTCGATCTGCGACGTCTCCATGCCCCGAGTCAGGCCGCCCCGGCGGCGCTCTGCGTACTGGTGGAACGAGGAGATCGCGCGGCTACGGGTCGTTGTAGTAGCCGCGCGCCGCCAGTACCTCAGGGCCCGTCGAAGACGGCAAGCCTCAGTCGACGAAGTCCTGAGCGCCAGAAGCGCGTACGGAGCCGCGGCCAAGGCGCTTGGCGTCGCCATCGCCGACGCCAAGGCGCGGTCCTGGCGCGAGCTGCTGGGGACTGGAGAGGGACCCATGGGGGCGCCCGTACCGGATGGTACTGGGCAAGCTCCGACCGTGGGTCCCTCCGCTGACGGAGACCCTGGACCCTCTCGTCGTGGGAAGAGCGGTGGATACGCTCTTCCCGAGGGTCCGGGACAGTCCCCGTCGCTCGGCCTTTGGTCGGACGACCTCCGGGTGACGGAGAGCGAGCTCGCCAGGGCCGTTTCGCGGCTCTCTGCGCGCAACACTGCCCCGGGACCGGATGGGGTCCCGGGAAAGGTGCTAGCGCTGGCGCTCAGGGCGTTGGGGAGCACGGTGAGGCAGCTCTTCACGAGCTGTCTCCGTGAGGGCGTGTTCCCCGTCGACTGGAAGTCGGCCAGGCTGGTGCTCCTCAGGAAGGAGGGAAGGACCGGCGACGTTCCGTCTTCGTTCCGTCCGATCTGCTTGCTGAACGAGGCGGGGAAACTCTTCGAAAGGGTTATCTCCGCTCGTATCAGCGAGCACCTGTCGCGCGCGGGTCCCGACCTATCGGACTGCCAATTTGGATTCCGGCGGGGACGATCAACGCTGGACGCCGTCCAGCGTGTTCGTTCCCTGTCGGAGTCCGCAGTCCGATCAGGGGGGGTGGCGTTGGCGGTGTCGTTAGACATCGTCAACGCCTTCGGCACCCTCCCCTGGCAGGCCATTAGGGAGGCGCTCGTATACCACGAGCTGCCTCCCTACCTGCGGGCCGTGGTCGGGGACTATCTGCGCGACAGGACGATCGGCGTGATGGGACGGGACGGGATGGAAACGTCGAGGAGGGTCGAATGCGGCGTTCCGCAGGGGTCGGTGTTGGGACCCCTGCTATGGAACCTCGCATACGACGCGGTCCTTCGCACCAGCCTTCCTGCGGCGTGAGTGTCGTCTGCTACGCTGACGACACTCTCGTCGTTACGACTGGGGCCGACTTCGGGCCGGTGCTTACGCTTGCCGAGCTTGGGGTGGCATGTGTCGTGCGGGCGATCCGCCGCTGGGTTTAGAAATAGCGCCTCACAAAACCGAGGCGCTATGGTTCCACGGCCTTCCGAGGCGCCGGGAACCACCCAGCTGCCGGATCCGGGTGGGTGACGCGGTGGTCCCGGTGGGGCCGTACATCAAGTACCTGGGCCTCACCCTGGACCGCCGCTGGAGCTTCGAGGAGCATTTCGTGCGGTTGGTCCCCCGAGCCAAAAGGGTGGCGGGCGCATTGCATCGCCTGCTGCCCAATCTCGGGGACCGAGGGATGGAGTTCGCCGCCTGTACGAGGGCGTCGTGCGATCCGTGGCCATGTATGGGGCTCCCGTGTGGTCGCAAGACTGCGCGAGGTCCCCCCGCTGCAGAGCTCTGCTACGGAGCCTGCAGCGGATAATGGCCATACGGATCGTACGAGGCTACCGTACAATCTCGTACGAGGCGGCGACGGTTCTGGGACGCTCCCCCCCATTCGACATCCTGGCCGACATGTACGCGGCGACGTATGCGTCGCGGCGTGTCGGCCGGGAGGGCGATGGGGGAGCGCCCTGGAACCCGCGCACGAAGTGCCTAAGCGGGAGTGGCACCGACGGATTGTGGCGGCCTGGCGTGCGCAGCTCGAATTACGGATCTGCGCGCGCCAGCGGGCCGTCGGTGCCGTACTCCCGCACCTCGAAGCTTGGCTCCACGGGAAGGAGGAGGTCACCTACCGATTGACTCAGATACTCACCGGGCACGGCTGCTTCGGTGAGTATCTGTGTCGAATAGGACGGGAGGGATCGACACATTGTCACCACTGCGCATCCGACCTCGACTCGGCCCAGCACACGCTGGCGGAGTGCCCCGCGTGGGCCTCCGAGCGCCGAGTCTTGGTCGCAGAGATCGGGCGAGATCTGTCTCCGCCGGCATTGATTGCGGCAATGCTGGCGGACGAGGGAGGTTGGAGGGCTGTGGCCTCCTTCTGTGAAGCAGTGATGCTCCAGAAGGAGGCCGCCGAGCGGGGTCGGGAGATGGCCGATCCCGCTCGAAGAAGGCGGCGCCGGGCTCGGTAGCACAGCTGCGGCGCCGCCGCGGGTCGCCGGCGGGCGCGAGGTAAGTCGCGACTGCTACGGCGACCCGGGATGGACCACGCCCCTTCCGTGGCCGGGGGGCGTCGTCGGTGGAGGAGACCGGGGGAGGTAGTAAGCCTCCCCCGAGGAGGGCTCCCCTGTGTCGACGGGGAGCGGAGGCTGGGGGTTCCCGGAAGAGCTTTCTGTTCCCGGGGCTCCCTACATGCCTGAGGAAGGCCATCCCTGAGGTTTTTAGTGGGTAGGCCTCCCCCTTCTGGGGAGGAGAGCCCCACATAACCCCGGCTCGCCACAGCCGGGGTATGCAATTTAATGCATTTTCCTCAGGGAAACAAAAAAAAAAAAAAAAAAAAAATTCTTGCACCGACGGATTGTGGCGGCCTGGCGTGCGGCAGGCTCGAATTACGGATCTTGCGCGCACCAGCGGCGTCGGTGCCGTACTCCAGCAACCTCGAAGCTTGCTCCACGGGAAGGAGGAGGTCACCTACCGATCGACTCAGATACTCACCGGGCATGGCTGCTTCGGTGAGTATCTGTGTCGAATAGGAATCGACTCGGCCCAGCTGTCGGAGTGCCCCACGTGAGCCTCCGAGTGCCGAGTCTTGGTCGCAGAGATCGGGCAAGATCTGTCTCCGCTGTCTGCTCTGCTGGCGGACGAGGGAAGTTGGAGGGCTGTGGCCTCCTTCTGTGAAGCAGTGATGCTCCAGAAGGAGGCCGCCGAGCGGGGTCGGGAGGTGGCCGATCCCGCTTGTAGGAGGCGGTGCCGGGCTCGGAAGCACAGCTGCGGCATCGCCGCAGGTCGCTGGCGGGCGCGAGGCAATCGCACCCGCGGATACGGTGACCCGGGAGGGACCACGTTCTTCCGTGGCCGAGGGGCGTCGTCGGTGGTGGAGATCCCCTGTATCGGCAGGGGAGCGGAGGCTGGTGGTTCCCAGAAGTCGCTTGGTGTTCCCGGGGGCTCCCTACATGCCTGAGGAAGGCCATCCCTGGGGTTTTTAGTGGGTAGGCCTCCCCCTTCTGGGGAGGAGAGCCCCACATAACCGCTGGCTCGCCACAGCCGGGGTATGCAATTTAATGCATTTTCCTCAGGGGAACAAAAAAAAAGGGTCTTTATGGTTGAAGAGCCACCTGAGTGGTCAGTGGTCGATGACAACTCCATACAAATACGGTCTGAATGTTTGCAACCAAAAATTATTGCTAGAAGCTCCTTTTCAGTAGTACTGTAGTTAGTCTCGCTTTTATTTAGTGTACGCGAAGCATGTGCAATTGGGCGATCATGTCCAACAGATTCTTGTTATAGAACAACCCCAATTGTATCGTTTGAGGCATCACATGTGAGTATGAATGGTTCGGAGAAATCAGGGTAAGAGAGGGCAGGTGCAGTAGTCAGTTTTTGTTTCAGGAGGTCAAAAGCAAGTTGTTGTTAGTTTTGCCAGTTAAACGGAGCGTCCTTTTTTAAGAGAGATGTTAATGGTTTAGCTAGTTTAGACAAGTCTGGGATGAATCTTCGATAGTAAGAGACAAGTCCAAGGAAGGATTTGATATCTTTAGGACATGTAGGAATGGGGAATTGGATAACGGCTTTAGTTTACTGTGGGTTTGGTTTTACACCATCGGAGGATATTACATGTCCCAGGTACGCTTCCTGGCGTCTGAGAAATTCATATTTATCTGGCTGGAGCTTAAGGTTATATTCTCTAAGTCTACTGAATACGGAGAATAGATATTGGATTTGGGAAAAGAGATCGTAAGAATAGATGATGATATTGTCGAGATAGACAAAACAACGGATGCCTTGTAGGCCAGAAAGAGCTGTATTCATAAGCCGTTGGAAGGTAGAAGGTGTGTTGAGGGACGGTGAAGGCTGTTTTTTCAGCATTGTTGACGGGAATTTGGTGGAATCCGGAAGCTAAATCTAAAGTGGAAATGTAATTACTCTTACCTAATTGATCCAGAATTTCAGTTATTTGCGGGATATATAGTAGGTGTCTCCGATAGTCACGTCATTTAGTTTTCAGTAATCTATGACTACGCGCCATTTTTGTTGGCTTGACGAGTCTTTGGTACCACCCATATTGGTGAAGACCAGGGTGATATCATAGGCTCTATGATTCCTTCATGAAGCATTTTAATTACTTGATCTTCGACCTCTCGTTTATGGATTTCAGGGAATCGGTAGTCATCAAATACAGTCTTGATTCATGTCTGATGGCGTTGGTATGGGTAAGTTTTTTGTCGGGGAGATGTATAATGTCTGAATAGTCTGAGCACAATCGTAAGAGAACATTTACTTCTTCTTCATTCAGATGCTCTATTCTCAACAGATTTAGTGCTTGGGAAGTTCTATCTGCGGAATTTTTTGTTTCAGGAATGCAACGTGAATAATGAACGGAAATTAGTGTTTAAAGTATTGTCGTTATTGTCCACAGGGATGAGTCTAAGGTTCAGATTAGTTTTGAGGGTCATAGGATGGTCGGAAACATTAACTACTGTGGTATTGATTTTGTCATTGTTCTTTACACATACTAGGCAATTTGCAATAAAAAGATCTTTGGCGGGGCTTTCATCTATAATCAGACCTTCTTTAATGTTTGGGTTTGCAACAGAGCATTCAATTACTCTTTGGGAG
Source organism: Scirpophaga incertulas (assembly GCA_036419045.1). Lineage (NCBI taxonomy): Eukaryota > Metazoa > Arthropoda > Insecta > Lepidoptera > Crambidae > Scirpophaga > Scirpophaga incertulas. The sequence continues at coordinate 21,180,808 of CM071631.1, read as the reverse complement.
CGTGCTGGAATAACGTAGAATGGGTCGGAGAAGTTCAACTTGATGTGGAATTTGCCGAATTTTAGAGTTTTGTGGGTAAAGTCTATGTTGCCCTTGAATTTATTTAGGAGGTCGTTGCCTAAGATGCCATCGTAAGGCAAGTCTACGTCATGAACTACATGGAATGTATGCAGGATATATTTTGGGATTTTATTGTCTGGAAGGAGTTTTAAATGGAAGGAGCCTAATAAGGTGGGCACAGTATCGTCAGAACAATTGAGTCCTTTTAGTTTTAAGATATTTTCACGTAGAAGGATATCTCGGCGGATAACGAACATTTTAACAAGGCTGATTGAGGAACCAGTATTGACAAGGAGAGTCAAAGGTAGGTCAGAGGCTTCAGTGTTAATTATTATGTGAGGCAGTGATTTCTTTGAGGGATCAAAGGTGATTCCGAAGACCCTGTCATCGTATGTGGGTTTCGAGAGCTGGTTGGGAATGGATTCGGTAGATATAATGGATTGAGTGGAACCAGTGAATGCAGTTGGTTTGGTAAGTATAGTTGATACAGGGGGCTTAGCAGAACAGTGGATATAATAGGAGCGGTGGATGCAGTGGATTTGGTAAGTATACTGGATACTGTGGGTTTGGCAGAAACTGGATTTGGTAAGTGTACTCGATACAGTAGGTTTAGCAGAAACGGTGGGTACATCGAATTTGGTAAGAACAGAAACAGTGTATATAGTAATAGCGGAGGTGCAGTGGATTTGGTAAGTATACTGGATACAGTGGGTTTGGCAGAAACAGTGGATACAGTGGATTTGGTAATATGGTGTCTTCCTTTCTGGGAGGACGTCCCGTACGACACCCGGACGAGACGGAAGCTAGTTTAAATCATTGTTATTGGTGTATTCGTTATTATTTTCAGTGATGGTGTTTCCGTCGTCTTGATCTTGATTAAAGTTAACTCTTCGAAGTTGATTGAAGTTAGAGGAAGATCCTTGACCTTGAGATTGATTTTTAAAACGATTGTTATATTCTCTCTTTCGGCATTGTTCTATAGTATGCCCAGGAAATTTGCAATATCTGCAGGTTATTGGGTTAAAAGAAGTTCGATTCTGTTGGTAGTTGTTAGAGTTATTTTGGAAGTTTGTAGGCTGCCTTATTGGTCTGGTCTGAGGTGTTGGTTTGTTTACCACAGGATGTTTTTTGTATAGTGTTTGTTGTATTCGCTCTTCGGATATTAAATAATTTATAGCTTCATTTAGAGTTTTTGGTGATTTGCACCGAATTATGTTTGATATACGGGGATGCAACCCCATGAGGAGGCGATGTAATGCCAATTCTTCCATCGCGGCACAACGACCTGGTATTTCTTTTAGTTTTAGACAGAATGGTTTCTATTCGAAGAGCGAATTGCCTGACATTTTCTGTAGGAAGTTGCTTGCTCTCCTGAAGTTCCATCAACAGATGGGATGAGTGTTTCCTCTCGCTAAACTGGGTTTTGAGAAAGTATTTTAACTGTTCCCAATTGGAAAATTCTTTTATGGAGCAAGCAACTTCAGCTTTCCCTTGACGTTGGCATAAAATATACTTAAACAAGATTGGTTTTTGTGCATTGGTTGCTAATTCGTAAGCATTATTGCAATTGATAATAAATGAGTTGAGGGTTTCCCTGTTCCCGTCATAGGGTTTAATGAATTTTAGTAAGATGTTTAAATCTAAGGATTCTGTCCCCGGGGGGACAGGAATTGATTTTTTTCCTCTCCCTTTTTGTTTGACATATAAGTTAAGTACAAACAACAACAAAAGAAAACTACAAGATTAAGTTAGTCGTGGTGAATAATATAATGAGCTTAAAATTAGCACCAATATTACAAGTGCGAAATTAAATAAACTAAACTCGCAGGATGAACACGAATACCGGCACGATAACTTTCACCTGCGATGAGGTCACTTGCGTTCGAGTCGTCTGCTTCTTATCGGGATTCCAGGAACAGCGATGACTCCAAATTGGTCTGTGGATGACTCACACGAACAGCGTTAATGTTTATCTGGCACGTTGTTCTTGTAGGGTTTGGTCGATATCCGATGTCGATGCGACGATTAGAGATGCATAGAATTTTAAGTTGCCATGCAGGATAACACTATGTTTGATTCAATGCGATATTACGCTTTTGTTTATACACTTGTATATACACTTTTGTTTGTATGGCATGGACAAAATTATTCAGGAGTAAGGCGAGATTATCAAGTACCAATTCATGGGCATGGACAAAACTCACGACTAGGAAGAAGTTACCAAAGACAACAACAACAACATGGATCAGGTTATGGACAAAGGGGACAGTCGGTTGGACGAGGTCACGGATATATCAAAGCGGAAATTGGAGAGGACGTCAAAGCTGGAACAGAGGACAAGGAGGTTATAATTCAGGGAGAGATAATTATTCTTTTGCGGCCAATAGTTCATCGGAAGACAATGCATTTGCAACAGCTACTTTAGACAGGTGTAATGAGAATGATGTAATAGTCAATGACGACAGTTTGAATGATAATATGGTATGGTGTGTAAATTCCGGTTCCTCGGATCATTTAACCAATAATAAAGATTATTTTTCAGAATATGTTAACTTGAGTAAACCTAAAGCTGCGGCAAAGAATGGAGTAAGTTTAATGGCAATAGGAGTAGGAAATATAAAAGCTAGATGTTATGTTGGTAAAAGATTTTATGACTGTACAATTAAAAATGTCTATTATGTGCCGGGATTACGGAAAAAATTGTTATCAGTTTTGAAGATTGAAAACAATGGCTATAGAGTTGAATTTTGTAATGGTAAGGTAAGAATATATAAATATGATCAGTTGACTATGATAGGTAATACTGAAAGGTCCCTATATACAATCAAAATGCTCAGTGTAATTTAATCAATTCTGACAGTCACGTCATACAGCTTTGGCATAAACGATTCGGTCATCATGGGTATAGGAATTTGACATTACTTTCACGTAAACAAATGGTAATAGGTTTAGAGGATTTAAAGAATTGTAGAGATAATGACAAGTTATGCGAGCCATGTATATTAGGGAAAATGGTTAAACTACCATACAATCGTCCAGGTCACAGGGCAACGGGATTACTTGAACTCATTCACACGGACGTATGCGGACCAATTAACCCTTCAACTGAAGAAGGCTATAAATATTTCGTTACGTTCATTGATGATTTTTCGCATTTTGTTATGGTATATTTAATTTCTAATAAAAGTGAAGTTTTTGATAAATTTAAATTATTTCATAATCAAGTTACTAATCAATTTAATACAAATATAATGAAAATAAGGTCAGATAATGGTAGAGAATATATTTCAAGAGAGTATCAAAATTTTTGTGCAGGAAAAGGAATACAGATACAATACACGGTATACAACCCACAAATGAATGGAGTAGCCGAAAGGTTTAACAGGACACTAATAGAAAAGGCAAAAACGATTTTAATTGATGCAAAATTAGGAAAACAGTTTTGGGGACATGCCATATTATTTTCGACTTATGTTACAAACAGAAGTCCAACATCAGGCAAGGATCAAACACCAGCAGAAATTTGGTATGGTTGGAAACCAAATGTGTCAAATATGCGTGTCTTTGGATGCATTGCATATAATCATGTGCCTAAAGAGCTTCGTCAAAAACTAGATAACTCAAGCAAGAAAATGATTTTTATTGAATATGCTAATTCGGGATACAAACTCTATGATGCTGAAACAAATAACATAATAATCGGCAGAAATGTAAAATTTGATGAAAATACTATTGATGAACAAGACGTAGTAAATTTTAAACATCCACAGATTAGAGATGATACGAAAACGACAGAAGAAATCGAAATTGAAAATCAAGACCTAGAGCAGGAAGAAAGTCAGATAGAAACAGTTGGTAATACGGTTAGTGAATCAAGAAAGTAAAGAAGAAAGTCAAAAGAGAACAAGAGAAAAGAGAATTATAAATAAACCGAAATGGCAAAACGATTATGAGATAAGTTTTAATGAAGACGATGAAGCATTATGCACTATTAATGAGTTATGGAGATGTATCATTGAATTATGAAGACATAAAGGAAAGAAAAGACAAAAGACAGTGGGAAAAGGCTGTATCGGAAGAATTGAATGTTTTGAAAGAAAGAAAGACTTGAAAAATTGTACCAAAGCCGAAAAATGAAAAATTAATTGATTGTAAATGGATTTTCACCAGAAAAGAAGTAGGACAGGAAAAAATATGTAAAGCGAGACTAGTAGTGCGTGGGTTCCAACAAAAAGAAAAATTAGAAGACATTTATTCACCAGTATTTAAACTTCAGACCTTAAGAATATTGTTGTCTATTGCTGCACAGAAAAATTTACAGTTATGTCAAATGGACGTAAAGGGAGCTTTTTTATATGGTAATATCGAAGAAGATGTTTATCTTAAACCACCAGAAGGAGTTGAAGTACCAGAAGGTCATGTATTAAAATTAACTAAATCACTATACGGTTTGAAAAAATCTCCAAAATACTGGTATCAAACATTCCATGAAACTATGAAGGAATACGGTTTTGAAAGATCGCAAAATGATTACTGCTTTATAAAAGGGGAATTATATTTGCTTTTGTACGTTGACGATTTGATCATATTAGGGAATGAAAAACAACAAATTGATAATGTTAAAAGGTTTCTATGTGAAAAATTTAAGATGAAGGATTTGGGTAGTGAAACTTTGGTATATTTAGGCATTTCTATCAACAAGGTATCAGAGGAAATTCATATTAATCAGAATAAATATTTGATGAATGTTTTACAAAGGTATGGTATGCAAGAATGTAAGGGCTGTGACACACCGATGGATGAGAATTTTTTATTGAATATTGATAGTAGTGAAATCGATTTTAATTTGGAATATAAGTGTAGGTCATTAGTTGGTTCTTTAATGTAGGCAATGATTGGGTCGAGACCAGATATTGCCATTGCTGTATTTTTTAATTCACTAAGTTGAGATTGAAATCTTAGTAGATTTCAATCTCAACCTAGTGAGAAATTACTTAAGGCTTTAAAAAGAGCATTGCGTTTCATTAAACAAACTATTAATTATTCATTGATTTATAAGAAATATGATTGTATTATCAGAACCTTTGGTAGTAGGTTATGCAGATGCAGATTTTGCTAGAGATATACGTGACAGAAAATCTACATCTGGATATTTATTTAAATTATATAATAATGTAATTATTTGGAGGTCTAAAAAGCAATCAACAGTTACTTTAAGTACGACAGAAGCCGAGTTAATATCTCTTTGTGAATCAGCAATGGAAGCGTGTTGGCTTATCAAAATTTTGTTAGATTTAAATGTTAAAATAAATAATGTAATAATATTTGAAGATAATAGTACTATTAAAACAGTTGGGAATCCAGATCAGAAAAGATTAAAGTTTGTTTCTGCAAGTACATAAAATTAAACTACCTATTCCGAGCACTAATAATAACCCAGAATCAGTACTTAGAAGAAATAGCTTCAATAACTGGTAAGTTTTTACTATACACTGATGTTTTGAAATTATGCCGAAAAAAGCCTTTGCATTTTTACCTACTAATACCAAGAATTAATTACATTTATATTTTTAATAATGAATTACCATGTATCAAAGAAGGTTATTCCAATTTTTTAAATTTGCCGCCAAAATTCTGTGGCCAACTTTCGTTAGCCAGACTACTATATGATTTCTAGTTTTATTCTGAAAAGTTTGAAGATTGTGATGGCTTTCTCTCATCATTGAATTCATTCTTAGTTAGTATTATTGGTGATTTTATTGTTAAAAATAATATTAAATTGTAGGTTACTATGTATATATATTGAATATTTTTAGTTTAGTTGTATATATTGCTGTAAGTATTTTGTAGTTAGATAATAGTGGCAATCTCATTTTGTTTCAGATTTCATTAACAGTCATCAGTTTCATCAGTCATCATTGGTGAACAACTCTCAAAATTCAAAATTATTTTTTGCGTTTCTATCTTTCACTTGACGCTGGCATAATTAATATTTGCCATAAGGGGGAAAAAAAAAAGATTGTGATGTAATCTGTGGCCGTAACCTAAAAAACCCGGCTGTCTGGTTATTGATATTTTCAGAAAACAATTTCCATCAGGCATTAGAGCTTATTGGACTCCTTATTGTAATAGATTTCCCTTATAAATTTCCTTTACATAAATAAGAAACTTACGATATCTAGTCATAAGTGTTGTTTTCACAATGGATTTCCCAGTATCAGCATTTGCTATGTACAACAAAAACAAAAAATCTAAAGGTAAAGATGAGAAAAAGAAAGAAAAAACAAAGCCAAGGATAAGCGAAAGACCTGCAAATGTCTCTGACAACTCTATGATTGAACTGGCTCACAAAATAAAGTGTGAACAGAAGAAAAATAAGGGATCTAAGAATATTAAACGAAAAACTCACAAAAAGAAGAAAAGTAAAGAAATTAATACTAGTAATATAAATAAAACAGACGGTAAGAAACGACGAAAAATATCAGAAAATGATGATGTACCTATGCTTGTACCAGGTCCACTACCTAGATTTATTATTAATGATGAAGAAAATGATGGCAGTTTTGAATTTTCACCAGTCTTAACAGACAGTGCTAAAGAAGGACTGAAAGTGTTCAAGTGGATGATAGCACCATATAATCCAGATGAATTCTTTACAAGGGTATGGGAAAAAAAACCATTACATATTTCTAGAAATCAACCAACTTATTACAAGGAATTAATTTCAACTCCAATGATAGATAACATGCTACGAGCTGAAAACATTGAGTACACAAAGAATATTGATATAACATCATATGTTAATGAGAAAAGGGAAACTCATAATCCTGAAGGTCGGGCCCATCCACACCTAGTTTGGGATTTTTACCTGAATGGTTGCAGTATAAGGTTATTAAACCCTCAGACATATATTCCCAAGTTGCATTTACTCAATGCTACACTCCAGGAATATTTCAACTCATTTGTAGGAGCAAATGCTTATCTTACTCCACCTGACAGTCAAGGATTTGCACCCCATTATGACGATATTGAAGCATTCATACTGCAAACTGAAGGTAAAAAGCACTGGAAAATCTACAAACCCAGATCTGAGAATGAATTTCTACCTCGAGAATCATCAATAAATTTTGATCAGAATGAGATAGGATCACCTATTTTGGAAGTTACACTTAAAGCAGGTGATATGTTGTATTTCCCTCGTGGTTATATTCATCAGGGTGTGACAATTGAAGGGGAACATTCACTCCATGTAACTATCAGTATGTATCAAAAACATTCTTGGGCTGATTTATTTGAGAAAATGGTACCAATAGCTCTTCAAATGGCAATTAAAGAAAATGTAGATTTCCGACGAGGACTACCGTTTGACATGTACGATAATTTTGGTCTAGTTAATTCTGATGTCAACACCCCTAGACGAGAAAAACTTGAAATGATAACTCAGTCCTTATTTGATAAAATCAAGCATTATTTACAAATTGATGGGGCTGTAGACCAACTGAGTAAAAATTACCAACATGATGCGCTGCCTCCAGTGCTAAGTGATGTAGAGAAGGCTGTAACAGTTTATGGAGATAGTGATGTAATGATAGATAATGGAGTTGTAGTTAACAGAGTAGAAATTGCCTTAGACACAAGAGTAAGGCTTCTCCGTAAAAATATATTAAGATTAGTAGCGGAAGAAGAGTGTATTAGGGTTTATTACCATGTTGAAAATTCCTTAGAATATCATGGAAATGAATTAACTTATTTAGAAATCAATGAGGAGTTAATACCAATAATAGAAACACTGATTACATCATATCCTAATTATGTGAGCGTAGAAAGCCTTGAAGGACCTGATGAGACTGAAAAATTACAAATAACTGATGCATTATGGTCAAGAGGTTTGATTATGTGTGAATATCCATTAGATTCTGTAGATGATTGAATGTGTCGATTTGTTGAAGGTTAATTAAAACCATTCAGTTTTATATCCCAATAAATATATCAAACAAAATATTATTTTTACATTTTACAATTTCCCTTCCTTACAAATCACATATTTTTAAAGATTTAGTAAAAATTACCTAGGATTTTACAACTTAAACATAAATAAAACCACTCACTCACTTGTTCTACATAATTCAATCTAATTTCCCATTTCTAACACTATATTTTCCCGTAGATCCTTCAAATTTATGGGTCCTTATCTATATACTAAAATATATGTCACATAACAAGATTCTGAATATGAGCAGAACAGGCTGTAGAATAACAGTGCACAAATGGCTGCAAATGAAAAGTTATAATGAAACTGAAACCCTACTACAAATTATAAAATAGTACAAATTTTAAAACAGTTTTGGTAAAGATACTAGTAGTAGTTAACATGAGTATATTGCTTATAAGCATATTGCTTAACATAAGTTTATTAATGGGGGTTTGCATGGGTTTACAGATTTTATTTTTCTTTTATTTATGTTCATAAATTTCTAAGGGAGCTGGCTTGTAGTTACGCTTACGCATAAATTCATGTGCACACTAAAAGGCTTTGCATGTTGACTTTTGGACGGCTCTTGTGTCGCTCGGCTTGTGTGGTTCGTAATGCAAAAGTAGGGCCTAACGTTTTGCTGACGAAACTACATATATTATTGTTTAATTTGTTATCTAACATTCGCTACACACATTATATTTTTATTATATATATATATATATATGTGTATATATATATATATATGTATATATATATATGTGTATATGTATGTATATATATTATATATTATTTATTGGCATTCATATTCACAAACCTTTACGTACCTACAACATTTAACAACACACACACACACGCGAACACACCTATACACTCACTCACACCCATAGATTCACGCACAAACATACACAATTAAATCTAAGATAAGAACACACGCAGAAGCATACCTGAAATGTTGAATGGGAAGGCTGGTCTTCACGACACAGGGAATCCTAGTGTGGAGACCAGTGATACTGTTAACAATTAAGTAATAAATGTATTAATAGATACTTATCATCATAATGTTTGTAACAGTAACCTAAATTGTACTGCGTTGTTTATGTACTCAAAAATAAATAAATAAATAAAAAATAAATTAGACCTAAACTAATAATACTTTATATAATATACCTATACGAAAAAGAAAGAAGTGGTTTTAAAGACAGTGATTATTATTAAAAAAAATATTGCTTTACACTAGGAGTTTACCCTGTTTCACAAACTTTACATTCCAAAAAATGTTTGCCAGAGCAACTAATGCCCAGTTATATGTAGGGAATGAATGCATGATATAAATAAGCAGTCAGTTTCACATAGGGATGTCTACATCCCTTGAAAGTGCTCAGTGCATGTGTTGCTCTAGCAACACTCATGCACTGAGCACTTTCAAGGCTGGCATTCCAAACCCTCCGTTAAAGAAACGTCGCCATACATATCCTTACCGCCATCTCGGCTGTTACCGTAGACTTCAATATACCTGTTTTGCTCATTACTTGGTAATCATGATCACTTGTGACCAGCAGACGGGTTTTCAGTGACACCGATCTAATTATGTATGCCACACACCTCTGAGGCAAAGCCAGTATATTTGGCGTACTTTACGCTAAATACCTCAAAAGCATTTGATAGGGTGTGGCACTACCCCTGACTAGGCACGCTTTCTTCCTATGGACTTGCTCTTGGCTTCCTGATGGATAGATCTATTCGTCGTACCTGAATCCCAATGTCCGCCCTCGGCAGAGTACCTTAGGGTACGACACTTTTTCTACTATGTATAACATGGCATGTTTTACTTAAACAAAATATCTCATATGGGTGGAAACGTAGAAGTGTAAACGATTGTGTCGCCGGACCGCTGCCACCGTAACTGTTGCTTAGGCACATACTAGTAATTCATAACAGGTTATCAGAACATTAATGGATATCACACTATTTAATGAGGACTGCAGGAAGGCGCTGGCCGCTAACAACGCAGGACCGACCAGTGTGGATCTCCAGAATCTACTTGGGGGTGGCCTATGCCCAACAGTGGGCGTCTACTGGCTGGACTGATGATATCAGAAAAAGTAAATAAAATATGAACTCTTATATTATTATATTTATTTCTGAATTGCATATAAATTTGTGGACATTCTGTTACAATAGTACTTTCGAACTGATATCATTTGTATAAAACGCTTAAATTATGTTTTACAGCTATTGTACCAGACGACCAGTCACAAACATTCTTCCATCAAAAGGTACACATTATAAACAGAAAATGCACACACTATAATTTATACTCTAACTTACATTTCAGAAATTAGCCTAATATTAAAAATACCACCTAAACTTTAGGTACTTAGATTTTCTATTACGATTCACACACACGTTCGATTGTCGGTTTTAACAAAGTATTTGCATAAAGGCGTACGCTAAAACGTTTGTGTGTAGTCAGAACACACAAGATAACATGAACACGAAATAAAAATTGCACTATTTAATTAATATTCAGTTATAATAATCACGACGATGACAAAACTGGACTGGTTTTTATTCTGCAACTAGTCGATTAAACAGTTAATTGCACTGCTCCCAAAACGTGTTATGATAGAGCAATTTATCACTTCGAACTGTCATATTAGGATAAATTTCAAGATGGCAGCTATATTGCAAGATACATTCTATTATATCTTGATACTTTGCTCATGGTACGAGATTTTTTTCTTTTTATTTTATGACCTGGTAACATAGACCTTTAAGTCATAACTTATTTGGAAAATGTTCGTTACTTTGGGGTATGGTACGAGAGCTGACGCGTAAATGAAGATTATGTGTATCAGTACGCGGTCCAAAATGTGGGCCACTTGCTATGACAGCATAATACACAGCACTTCCAGTAAATAACGAGTGAGCCTAGTACTCGTAGATATTACGCTACTTTCAAGTTATCAAGTCTTCTTAAAATGGTGTATTAAACAGTAACACTTACATTAAAATGAAAAATAAATGACTATTAGATTGCAAAAATTACTTGTCATATTGTTGGATGCACAAAAATTCTAGCGTACACCCTTAGTGTCAACAAATAAGCAGTACGATGAGTGCTTCGACCGTATACCAAAACATAGTGCCAACTAAAAATATTTAACAAAAATGTTTTCATACGTTCCTCAAGACGTAAATTTACTAAGACGTTTTGCTGATTGCACGCTTAACACGTATTAATTACATAGTTTATATTATAACCAAAGCCCTCAGGTTATGACAGCGACGAACAAATGAGTCTATTTAACAATTGAATTAACTTGTAACTTTATTTCATAAATTCTCTCCATAACAGTCAATTAATCTTAAGATGTTTTGGTAGTCCATTCGCTTGTAGTAATCGACAATTTACAAAACGAAACAATAATTTGCGGTGTATATAAAGAGATGTCTTTTCGAATACATAGGCATTACTTTGGTCCAGACGCTAGAATTCACACTTCCATCGAACGTTACACAATAAATGACACAATTTTGCAATCGATAACTGATTCATTTACTTTATAATCCGAATTACACATTTAATAGCTAAAATAAACACCGATCATATCAAAATATATTCATATAAGCCAAAATGTCGAACAATAAAACATTTACTCGATTTATTTTTAAATTCTTTGTACTGATATTAAAGGTTCCGTTGCATTATCTGATAGACGGCTAGTAGCATTCACTATATTAGTCTAGTCTTAAAAACAAACATTCTTGTTTCCCAAGTCACAAAGGCAAAAAACGCCTCGCAGACTGTATCGACAAATGCTTACTATTTATGGAGTATTTCTGTTATATCAACTAGTTTCCATTACATTCACATTTCGATAACAGTAATCATTAAAATGCAAATTTAAAAACATTTGAAGCCATTGCTTGACCTTTCCAATCGAAACAGAATTACTCCACAAATGCTCAATAAAGATTTATTTAATCATACGTGTTAATTAATTTTAGATATTTACAATGATCACTTAACTATTATGTTAGAATGTTAACAGCTACGCCCATTTAAATTATCAATTTATAATCTACACATTGGGAACTGTCGCCATTGTGATGTTGCTAAGGCCTCATGTATCATGCGGCCCTAATAAGATAACATCTAGGAGAAATTATATTTTATGTAATTAATACAAAAAACATAAAATGTAATCATTCATATAGTTAAACTCGTAAACTAAACAAAGTTATCCCGGGTTAAACGTATACAGCTAATGTATAAAAAGAGAAAACATGACAAAAAATCATAAAAAACTTTAAACACATTTCGTATGTCAATTCCTATGCTATTATAACATCTAACGCTTGAACATTCAGTTGACTTCTTGAGCCCAAAACCACCGTAGATTCAATATAAATCACTCTTTCACGAAAGATATTGCTTACTAGTGACAAAATCTTAATAAGGCAGATAAAAGAGGTTGCCGTGCTACTGACCTTTTTAAGCAAATTGCTTTGTAACAATTTGTAATTAGAATGTTCCTAATATTCCAATAATTGAACATCAGACACCATAGCCATCTTTTGGTCAAACCATAGACTAACAAGTCACAGTGGCGTGGGGTGCCATTTTGACATATGCATGTTACTCAAAATGGATTCTATAATCTTCTCGTTCTTGGAACGCACATCTCGGTGAATAAAAACAGTTCTAGTTAAAAAGGAAACAATGAAGGATTTTCTGAGTTTTCAAAGTCTATTCAAAATTGACGTTACGTTAGCACTTAAATTAAAGTCGCGTCCCATCACATATTATCGCAATACAGATAATGGAGAACATGCAATTATAATATTTATGAAAATTTTGTTATTAAAATGCTAAATTTTATATTTAAAATAATGTTGTTTTTTAACAATAATTACGAATCAAAAGTAACGTAAAACGGAACGAATTTAAAACACCAATCAGCGTTTAGTGACGTCATTCCTGTTATGACAACTTATTTGAGGTTGTAAAGTAAAGTGAACAATTAAACCAAAATTAATTGCGTTTTTTGAATAAAAATGGAAGTTGGGTTTGCCAAAGCAGATTCTAGGACTCTGCCAAAAATTAATGTTGGTAGTGACATTTTTTGTCGAAAGTGCAGTTTTCAAGTGTAGAAATGAAAGGGACTAAACAAAAAGACATTGAAAAGTTTGGGTAAGTGTTAGGTAGGTAATTGTTTCTTTTGTGTACAAGCAGATTAACTAAGTTTACAATAAATATATCCGCCGACTTACGTCAATGTGGTCTTCATAGCATCGAATGATAGTCTTTAGGGAATAAATGTCATTCCTCTTCGTCGCCTGAAACCACATTTTTCTCAGTATTGGGTCAAAAGGTCCAGTCAAAAACAATTTATTAGAAAACGTATTTGAAGTAGATTTGGACACATTGGCACAAAACATACGTCCATACGGCTTTTTTTCGGAGTATCAATGGCATAGTTATGATCACCTGATGTTGATGGATAGTCCATTGTAAATTTTTACAAAATAATACCTTGAAAGTTCAGATAAATGCAAAAACAACTAAAGCCAGTAATGACACGCGCAGTACATTCAGTGAGCCAGTGACAATGATAGACAGGAGTGACGTCATACGAACTATGGATCCGTTTTCGCGCGAAAATTTAAATTGACAATTTTAAACCGCATTTTTTTCAGTAATAGTCTTTTCATTTTTTAATATACTTGTCTGGTCTATTCTATGTGGAGTTATTTAAAATGAGCACAAAAATAAAAATATTGTATCTTCTCCCTTCCCTATTTGCATTATTATTTTTTTTTAATGAGAATGAACATCATTTTGACTCATTACAAGATTTAATTGGCTGTCAGAAAATCTTTCATTATAGATATAGGCCAGTAGTCTAAGGCACCCCTCTTATATACTATGCACTCATAATTTAATTAATGTTGTTTGTCACATATAATATATATCCGTGTAACTACATTCTTACGGCAATAGTGCCTATATCGTTAGAGCAATATATTATATTCTTATTGCTTATCTTTCATTCACAATACATTTTCAAATCTAGACTCCTTGGAAAATACAATAATGGCAACATTTCGGTTCCCGCGTGTCTTCTAATCTCTATTTTGAGCAAAGGCAACCATCCTTTGACAATTCCATGTTGATTTTATTAAAGCATTCATTTATAAAAAGGCAATGTTTGATCTTAAATGGAACCACATATCGACAATATCTATCGAAAGCGATCATGTGCTATATGTATGTTCCATATTTATTAACTGTCCTCACAGTGTACTTATATTTTAACTTTCACGTGTAGTGTCTTTACGTAAAGGGTGTACAAAAGAACGGAGCAGCTGATATCATAATTATCCATACCAAAATTAACAAGACCCGGTGACCACGAGACAATTTAGAGTACGATCCAGAATGTGTCAGGGTACGACATATCTACATTACATAGTGTAATGTATAAGGTCATTATTTAACCAACAAGTCCCCACCTCCAGTATCTGAGCGAAATATTTGCCATAGATAAAAACACATTTTTCATTGCATGAAATACCTTGACTCCTGCTCACCTGATCAATATTCACATAAACATTTGTGTAGTCATCAAAAATACAACATGATCATTTAAATAAAAAAAAAATACTAAAAGATGTCTTAAAACTAAATTAGCTCTTATATGTATATATATATATAATTATGATTTTAGAGTTGAAGCCAAACTGACTCAACCGGGTCAAAATGACTACACAATTTTATACAAATTATTTAACATTAATTAGGATAACTTTGCATAGATAACATTTTAATATGTGAAATTAATAAGACAAATAAGTACAGTATCCTCAAACATACACTGTGTATTCTGACTACCTATGAAAAACCACTATAAAACTGACGTTGATTGCGTAAATGTTTTCCTTCATACATCTTAATATATTACTATATAATAGTAAGATAGTAACAATTTTTTATTATTATATAGAAAAGAAATATATAAACAGTTAAAAACTGGAAAGAAACGCGAGAATTTTAGACTTAATCGTTTATGGCTTTGGAAAATAGTTTATTTCTACTATGAATTATATATTCATACGTAAAATCGTACCTGGTCTGATCTACCTGATAGATTAGGCTGAGTTAGTAAGCCCACTTCGCCTAATTGTAAAGTATAATATAGATATAATTGCGGTGAATTCGACTTAGTGAACTCTTATTATATGTAGGGGACAATATATAGTTGATTTAGTTTCATGTGTATAAAATTGGGTTTCTTGGTTGGTAGATAAGTAAGAATATACTGTATCATAAAAAAAGAAAATTCTTACAAAACACCAATTTCATTGATAAATAAGGACTTTTTATACCTAAAAGCATAATAGCTTTTTGATATTTTTACCTTAAAACAAACAAGGACCTAGGGATCTGTAATGACGAAATATGACATACAATTTAGGCATGTTGATGAATGTACATAATTACCCATTCCACAAAAATAGCTAAATTAAGTTTATTTTTATATTACAGGTCTCCTAGTACAGACACCAGTCTCTCTCACATGTTTATGTCAACCTGCAGTGTACATTCTAGATTTTTCAATATTATAAATTATAACTGTGTGAGAGAAAAATAAAGAATATATTATTATTATTATTCATTGTTCAATAGCAAAACTTCAAAAATAAATGTAGTCAACTAACCCAAACTGGGCCAGCGTGCTTGACTGCGACCTGATCGCCTTAACATAGTTTGGGTAGGCTCGTATATCGTATATCAGTTTATGACACGAATAAAGCAATTGTAAAGTTATATATTTTCAAAAAAGACCACGATAATATTGCAATTTTAATGTTAAAATTAAAAGAAATACAGGTTCACTTAAATCATAGAATAAAAGCTAAACCTTTAAGAAATTATTAAACAATTGTTACTTAATGTTGATTGAATCTTTACTGTACTTCTATGTCCAATTGCTATTGATAATAATTAATAAACTTAAAGAACAATAACTACATGTAAATACATATCTGAATCAATAAAGTGCAGCGTTGAATGCCACAGGTCAAATATCTTCCAAGCGAGTGTTAATTCTCAACGATAGTATTGAACAATAAAAACATCTAAAAATGAAACGTTTTCTTATCTATTAAAATTAAGTTCGACGCGAGAAAAGTGCTTGCAAACAGGTCGATTTTATTGTAGTAGAGTTCATAGATTGATTACGAATAAGTGTACAATTTTCTGGTTTAAATTGTATTTGTTATTAATATAGATTAGAACAATACTTTCTTCATTTAGTTTTATATCAAATCAAATGAAATTACAGGAACTAAACGCAGGAAATAAGAAACTTTGAATGTATCAAGTAGAATATATATATATATTTTAAATCAATTATAAAAAAAAACTAATTGTGCATTTGCAACGGACAGTACTATAAAAGACTTGTGTACAAACATTCTCCGTTGGAAATGGCCGATCTTAGATGCCATTCCACCCGCTGTCCAGTCTTTGGCACACCCTGCACAAGATTATGCTGTGACGTTTCATTTACAAGCTATGGTCACAATATCCCGATACCTCACTAACTCAATCGCTTACGATTTCCTGTGACTACTTCATATAAGTTATCTGTAAACGCTTATAAGACACAGAAGCGTATATAATTCTTAAAACTAAAAAAGAGTTCCTCAATAAGATTATTAAAATGTTAAACGACCACGGAACTTATTTCCCTTAATTGACGGCACTCTGCCTTTGCACATATTAAAAATTAGAAAAATATATGCCTTTCACATTTTATATGCGTTTAAATAACAAAGCCATTATTGAAGTCACATTAAAACAAAACGAAAAGCGATCTTGTTAGCGTCAAACATTAGGTCGGTCTCTGTAACCGGTCGTGTCCGAAAAACAATCGGACTATGTATTATTTTTTGGAGGGAGGTTTTCGCGGCGTGCGCGTGGTCTTACCCGTCGACGTCGAGGGGGTCGCCACGATCGGGGAGGGTTTGTTCTCTGCAATTATCAAAATGACATTTAATGAACATCTTCGTAACAGTACATTACTGCAGAAGCCAGTAAAAAGGCGTTGATGGACGAACACGTTAATGTGGGCCATATAATAAATAAACGTAAGTTGATCAGTGCGAAATTGTAGCAAAAAGGTTTGTATGGTACTTTTTTTTATTTTTTTTCACTATCTTTGTGTTGTTGTTTGTTTCTTGTTGCAAGCCACTTCAAAATTCAAATAAATTGTAAGCTGTTTATTACAATATTATGTATTTATGTTGGGCTCTGAATTGCAAGTCTAAATACGTACGATCTGAATCGCATCATATATAATGAACATTAATTTGAAAAAGTGTACATTTTTTAACCGGGTTTTTTTCTGAATTGTATTAATACTTTATTTTTGAAATCTAACTATACCCGTTAAAACATTTAAAGGTAAATCGTTTGGGCATGGTTATTTATATATTGCATATGCACACGCATGACAACAGAAAATTTTGGACACATACATTGTTTCACGTGTTAACTTTGTGATATAAAAAAAAACTGATAACGGGTGTATAATTTCTTCAATACAGATGAACAAAATTAAGTAAAGTAAATGTATAACCATTGATTACCTTTAGCGGCCCTTCTAGCCTGGCGTGTGGGCGTCGCCACGGGCGTGTCGGGCTTGGCCAGTTTGGGCGACTTCTTTGCAGGTGTCGCTTTTGTTTTAGGCTTTTCGCTAACCGCCGTCGCAGTCTGTGGAACCGATAACACGAATTCAGGAAAATGTCCACAAGCAATTCCTTTTGTGCATGGCATGTAAAATGACACAAAGTTTACTAGTTATTCGCAAATTTAGTACCTGATAGCAGTGATGGCAATAACGACTGTTTTGTAATGATGAATAACACTGTTATGTTATTTTCCTATAACTATTATTGTAAACTGTTGTCTGTTATACTGTTATATTGCTGTTTTGACAAATGTTGTTGAGTACGATTGTTATTATTATTATAGCTAGCTTAGTTATTCTTAACAATGATATGGCTTAGGACAGTCAAAATATTAGGCAGTAATTTAAATAATTTAAAACTAATAACCTAATCAATATAATTTTCTGGCGTATTTAAAAGTTCATTGATCTGTACATAATTTGTTGTTTACATTCAATGTTTACATTATTTACTTATTGCAACGAATAATTTAATTTGCATACGCGCGATCGCACAATAGCAAATAATGCGTGACTAAAAAAATGACAACAGCTTAGGCACCAGCAAGCTAGCAACAGTTTACCTAATTGTTATTTCAAATCACACTGGAAATAGAAATGAGTCTAATTGTCATACGAGCGAAGGTACAAAATTGTGAATTTGGGATTAGTAAAATTACTGTAAGAAATAAACAAATAGGAACTTTATTTCCTTGAGAGAAAGGTTAATATGTATTGTAAGAATAGGCAGTCAGGCAACAGAGCGAGCGCTATTGAAACTTTGGCAATCAAACTTAGTTCAGCGGTGTATGCAGTAAAAAAGACTTAGACTTTTAATTAATGTTGAAACGGCAAGAATTGTTTATTTCAGCTACTTTCATAGTGTTATGTCCTATGGACTGCTGCTATGGGGATCAGCGGCTAACATTCAGAGTATTTTCCTTTTACAAAAAAGAGTGATTCATGCTATTTACTGTTTATGGGCTAGAGAATCACTAAAAGAATTGTTTAAAGAAATTAATATTTTAACTTTAGCTATTCAATATATATATATATATATATATATATATGATAATTTAGTTTATGTATATAGAAACTATAATAAACTCAATAAAAACAGTGATCTACATAATGTGAATACAAGAAACAAAAATAAACTTGCCGTTCCAATGTTCAGACTCCATAAAACTAGCTGTTCGTTTTTGGGGAAATGTATATCTATGTTTAACAAACTTCCGCAAAGTGTCATTGATTTGCCTTTATATAAATTTAAAATCCATATCAAAAAGACACTCATGAGTAAAGGTTATTATAAAGTAAGTAACTATCTAAATGATCACACTATTTGGGAATAGGGACACTATTCATAGAGCCATGTTTGGTAACATTATTTATAATATTGTATTATTTTTATATATGTATGTAAACATACATACGACTGTAATCGTATTAGGTATGATTGTATCTTATACTATATTGTACTTTTATATTATATTATTATAATTATTAACATTGAAAAGAGGAGAGAAAAAATAGAACTTCAGATTTTCTTGCCTGTTCTTCTCGAGTAGGCTCTCCCAATTTCCGAACAGGTGTCGAGTAAATATTTTTTTTTTCCTTATTCGTACGTACGGACAAGGTTTTTGTTTTCTTTTTAAGCTTTTTTTTTGTTTTGTTTATTGACGTCAATAAGTGCCTGTAAAGGTCTATGTTGAATAAAGATTATTTTGATTTTTTGCCTACACCTACACCATGGTTAGCTTTCTCTCGCTCATACTTGTAGTTTGTAGCACAGTCGTGCTCGCTCGCTCCGTGCCGCACACACGCAATTGGCAACAACAACAATGCAACTAGGCGATAATTTTGTCAACAGCAATAGGATAACAGTATAAGCCGTTGTTAAATAACGTGTTATTCATTACGGGAAAATAATTTATTATATTATCTGTTATTGAAATAACGACCATTACTACCTGATAGTGGTAAATTTGTTATCACTGGAGAATCCTTTGAACAATTTTGTTTAATTATTTGTTTACAATTTTTAGTATGCTCGGTTACTGTGAGAAATGGTATTGATGCCATTCAAAGGAGTAGACACGTTTTTATTTCATATATATATCAAGAGTCAATTAACAATGCGTGACAACTTGACACATATTATAACAGTGTATTTGCGCACAATACTCATGAAAATACATCGACAATTTTGTGGTATGGTTGTGGGATTACTCAAAAACGCTTCATATTAAATACTCTGCAATTGTTACGTCATAGTTTGGTGAAGTTACTTAATATTTATGGGCACATATACAAAGTGGTCCTTTGTAAGCATTTTATTCAAATCACAAGGCTTAAAAAAAATTATTATTTAAAAAATACACCATATATATATTTTCAACGCATAATGTCAAAAACACATATCGCCAATAACATGTATTGCCAAACTAATAATGCGAAATCTCTGTAAAAGCTAAATATGTTAACGCCAATAACTTGTTCGAAAACGAAGGTCATGTTCTCGCCGTTGATACTGATGCCATGTCCTCTCCAAAATATATAAAGTGCAACATTAAAGATATTTAAACATGTATATTGTACCTAGTAGTAATCTATCCAGCCATTGTCAATCATAATGAAATCTCAACATATTAAGACTGCGATAATTGTAAAATTTGTGTCATAGAAATGGGAAAATAAATTAATATGTAATATAGAATTATTCACATTGTGCTTGTACGAATATATCACATCTTATACTTGTTGAACCCTGTTATATTGGCAAAACAGTAATAAATTTCATACTGTTCATTTTAATATGACACTACACATTTTGATTAAAAAACGTATTTATGAATGAAACTTAAATGATTCATAAATAAGGTTGTAAAATCACTCTTCCAATTTCTGACTAAGTGTAAAGTTTTATTTTTATTTTCTTGTTCGTATCCACAAGATTATGTAGTTCTTAAGCTCTTTGTGTCCTTTTAATTTTATATTTATTTAACTTCATTTCATGACAATTCTAATAGTAATACATTCGTACATAACATACTTATTTCAACATCAAATATAACACAATACCACACACATTACAGAGAAACCGTACAAACAGTAGACCTATCCATGCAAAACAAGCATGCCATTAAAACGCTTCATAAATATTCAATTATAAAATCATAAAAAGTGAACATAAAAAAGAAAATGTCATAAAGATATATTGAAAACAAATAAAAACAGGTCAAACACAAAAGCAAGCAAAATGATAATGAATGATGATTGAAGATTGTACAGATTAAAATGTGAAGAATCAAGATTTTGTTATCGGAAAGAAACAGTGTCATATTTTTTTCTATTAAATTACACCAAAAATTCGAAGAATGTTTAAATTTTGTTATCAACAATTGCGTCATTTAATGTCTTTTTTATACTCTGTCACAAATTTTTAATTAAGACTCTTTTCTCTTTAATTAAAGACTAATTAAGGTACTGTAAGTAGGATAAAGAAACACAGAAAAAGACATGAAAAAGGATAGGGAATCATCTAGAATTTCACATGCAGCTAAAAAACTAGCCATATTCTAAAACATTTCCTCAAAATGTATAATAAAACACTCGAGTTATAATATCGAGAAAAATATTCTGTTGTTCTATAGAATTGAGGAATCAATATTAAACTAAAAGTACACCTAAGTAGAAGGAGATTTTAGTGATTTAAGATTTTTTTACAATAAATCGACAAATGGGGCTAAAACTATAGTTTTAGTAGTTTGTCTACACAACACTAAGTTTATTTAGCGACAAAAGATTATGTTTTATATTTACTCAAGGATCCTGAAGTTTTCCTTGAGATGTAACTGTTATTTCAAAGATTTCCCTGTTGTTGTATTGTCATCGACCGAGTAGAATTTGTGGTACTTACAAGGAAATGTTTCAGGTACAATGCCTAAAAGGGCGCTAAAATGCTTCCTTCACCGTTTAAATTACCTTATACACTAATTTATCTAAGCTTCATTAATCGATATCCAATGTATGTAATGATAGTGACATAATAAAAAAATAATAATGAAATACCTCAACCCAATCAAAATAAAGTTGTAGGTTACACTGGAATATTTAAATTACATATTGAATGTACATATACATATATGTAACATGCACATCGATATATTTTTAATATATCATATAAAAATTAAAAAACAGAATACAAAGAAATACCATAATATCCAGACATGATCTCTCAGACAAATTGAATTCAAAACAAAATCAAATTATAAAACATAAAACTCTTATGGAAACCAACAATATCTGTGCTTTTCTCCGTAATGGAAGAACAGGTTGCTGAATTAATATTTTAATATAGTATCAAGATAGGTATACTAGAATCTAAAGGTTTCTAGTCTTATAATTGAGGCACAAAATAATTATTTAAAGTATTATCATAAAAAGATTCGTATTTTATTAATCCAATAATATTTTTACCACGGTTACATCTTATGTCACAAGTTAGTGAATATCATAGAAGCTCATCTCAATTATAGACGACTGTAACCACATAGGTATAGCATTGAACGTATATTTATAAATCTGATCAAGAAAATGTACTTCTCCAAAAACATTGAACAAAGTAACTTTACATTCAAGTCATAAACATATGTAACATGACATTTGTAAATTCAAGCTATTACATTAAAAAATCACATTTAAGACTTACTGTCATTACAGTAAATAAATAACAATTTAATGCGACTAGCATGGCCAGAAAATAACATTGGAAACACTATTTTTTACTTTCTCAGGTACCTATTTATGCCACAAAGCAGTGTTGTATTGCTGTTTTGAAAGAAATGATGACTTTAACGAGACATACACAAAGTTCTTGCAGATTTGCTACAAATTTCCCTCAGATATGGGCTGAATCAATCTACTTGATTAACAGATTCAATGAAACTTTATTTTTTTTTTTGTAAAACGTAATATTGAAATGAATACCGTGAGATTCCAGTACACCATAACAAAACAATAAAAATCTTTTAAAATCCACCGGAGAAATATTGGCATCCCGCTCGCGCGCACTGAACAAGCGAACGCGCGAGCGAGATAGCGACAGCACAGACATACAATTACACGCACACCTTACTCACTCTCTGACATGAATGTAAATGGCTGATGATTGCGGATACGTACATTTCTATATATCCGTTGTACTATGCCTACCTTGCTTGTGGCCGCCACAGTGGGCGTACTACCTGGCGATTTGCGCTTATTGTTAGTTTGCGTTTTAGGCGGCGAGGTCTTATGTTTGCGAGCGCTTTTCGGACTGCGCTTCGGCGTCGTCCGCGATTTTTTCGCGGGTGACGCCTCGTCTTTCTGCAACAATATGCGGTTGCCTCTTAAGGAAACGATTTACACTAACGATGCAACGAATACCAATAATATTAACCTTAATTATTATATTTAACATCAAATGTAATACATATTATAAAAACAATTGACTACTTTTTGTTGTGTGGATATTGCCAAAGGAAACAAGCAGTATGGGTACGAAGTAAGCAATTGTTGTTAAATATATGAAATATATTGAATATACAGATACAATTAAATGAGAAATTTGTAAAGCAACTGATCTAGTATTTTGATTACTTTCTAGCACCTGCTAGATTTTTTTGTTAATAACTGTTGTGAATATGCACAGACAAGGTCTTAAAAATCCCTTGCTTGGCTTTATCAGGGAAGTAGTGCTGGCCCACATTCACTTGTCAAATACTCTAATCAAAATTAGAATAAAAATTGATATTTTGTTTTATGCTTAATGTAAGGGTGAACAAGTGAGTGATTGCTTCTTAATGACAGTTCACTATGTTAGAGGTTGGAATTTTGTCTTTATGGTTAGCTGTTTGTCAATATTAAAATATAGTATTATGAGTTTGAAAGAAAGAAGTGTGCTGTCATTATATTTATATATTAGACGATAAAGTGGGGTTTGGAGTTTTATAATGTATCTATGTAAAAGTATGATTGAAATATACTGTGGGTAATGTTGTAATTTATTTTGTAAATTGTAAATTTTCCTTACAAGACACTAAATGGATGATGATCCTCTAAAGGACATGTTCATTATAAGAGTAAACAATTGAGATACTGTTTCATAGTTTGTAACAAGAGTGAACAGTGAGCAATTGCAACTTAATGACCAGTTCAACATATGGATGAACGATTGCGTCTTTAAACTGTTCAATATAAGAGTGAACAAATGGGATATTGCTTCTGAGTTTGATATACAGATGATATGTATGTAATTGCCTCATATACACATAGCTCAACATAACTTGAACAAGTTCGCAATTACTCCTTAAGGTATAATTCAAAATAAGAGTACCATGAATAGGGAATTAATCTCTTTTTTGAAAAGAATCTTAATTTGATCTTTGCGTGTCAGTAAAGCATATACTAAAAATATAAAAATTTTATACACTCGTTAAGTACTATAAAAATTGCATTAAAATTTAATATTTTCAAATTTCGCGCGTAATTAGACGAAGACGCTGCACGAGTTGTTACTCTGTAGCGATGACGTGAATATGGCATGTAAATAATAAACAAAGCTCTATGTTTGATGCTATGTATTATTATATTCATAATTAAAAAATGAGTTATTATCTTTTATATATAAACAACTAATAAAGGTATAATAATAAGAGTAATACTGACATCGATGTTTTAATACTCCGTAGCTCGGCAGATCAAAAGTCGGGATTTGCAGCAAAAAATTTTCCGACCATTAATGCATTTATTTTTGGTAAATTCGTACTATCTCCTTTTACAAAACTGCTTTCCGTAGTCATATTCACGTGCGATTTCAATTTAACTTACGTATTTATAACGTTCTCTAACATTAAAAAAGCAACCTACAAACTTCTTGTTTTATTGTTTGCGGCTTTATATTTACTATTCATAATGACATTGACACGCATAAGTTTACAGTACCTTATGACGTCACGACATGGCGGCCTATGTTTCGCTCTTGTTTTACATATAGATTAAAAATGTGAATACTTTGAAACTAATTTTTATATTACTTTGTTATTTTATGTACTTAAACATGATGATTATTAATGCATAAGCTATCATAGTTATATGCTTTTAGATCTTTTCTAATATAGAGGGAAGTACCCTATTGATCAATAAGAGTGTACTTTCTTATTACTGATTTCAATACTATCCCTCTCAAATGGTATATGTAGATATGTTCGACTCTGTAATATAGCAACCATTGATTATGTATTTTTAGTATTATAATCTATACTAAATTTACAGAAGGATTGAGCCCATTAAAGTCAAAATTTGAAAACTCAAACAGAAAAAATGAACATTGACTTAGGATCCACTTTAATTATTCTTTGCAATAAGCACTTACCGCAGTCTCATTAGCGTTCTCCGATTTGCTGCGCGGGGAAGACTTAGAACTGTTGCGTTTGCGACTTTTCTTCTCTAGTTGTGACTCGTCAGTGTACAGAGATAGGTCAACTGTGGGTGATAGAGAAAATATAATTATATAATAAAATATATTACAATGGGTCCAAACGGAGAGTATACAAGGGTCATCTGCTAGAATACGTCTGTGTTATTTCTACAACTCCAGCACTTACTACTACTACTTAGCCCCAGTTGCTGCAACCCCAAACAGTTGTTCGTGTCTGACGGATAAGATAAATAGTGACAGGAATTACTGGGTATGACATTATTTATATCACAAGTTGGTAACACACGCACAGAAAGCACATGTACTGCAACTAAGATTGATCAGCAACAATATATATTTTTCTGAAATATTGTATATTTATTCTGTTTCAAAAAAATATTATAGATATTAATTTAACATACCTTTTCTGTTAAAGCAGTATTTTTTATAGGACCTTCTTTAGGGGCTAGTTTTATTAAACTAATCAAAAGATACTACATATTTGGGGGCAGTTTAAATGGGCTTTTAATTTCCTTACAATGCTTTAACACTAGTCCATTTTATAATTATTCAATCTTATTGACGTAATTAAATATTTTGGCATTATAACGTTATATTTACGACGTAGGTTATTAATGATAAAATTATCGTTCTTTGTAACATTGCTAGGTAATAGGGAAGCCAGCAGGGTACAGGTGCGGCTCGAGCGCTGTACGAGCAGGAGCAAGAGCCAGGACAAAAACTCACGGCCGTCTGTGTGCTCCTCAGCGAGGTGCAGGGCGCTCGGTGGCCAGGGCGCGGTGCAGGATGGAGCGCGCGCTGTACGAGCAGGAGTAGGACAAAGACTCACGGCCGTCGGGGTGCTCCTCGGTGAGGTGCAGGGCGCCGGCGCCGGGTGCTTCGGCGGCCAGCGCGCGGTGCAGGATGGAGCGCGCGCTGTAGAGCAGGAGCAGGAACAGGACAAAAACTCACGGCCGTCGGTCTGCTTCTCGGCGAGGTGCAGGGCGCCTCGGTGACCAGCGCGCGGTGCAGGATGGAGCGCGCGCTGTACGAGCAGGAGCAGGACAAAGAATCACGGCCGTCGGGGTGCTCCTCGGTAAGGTGCAGGGCGCCGGCGCCGGGCGCTTCGGCGGCCAGCGCGCGGTGCAGGATGGAGCGCGCGCTGTACGAGTAGGAGCAGGACAAAGACTCACGGCCGTCGGGGTGCTCCTCGGTGAGGTGCATGGCGCCTCGGTGACCAGCGCGCGGTGCAGGATGGAGCGCGCGCTGTACGAGCAGGAGCAGGACAAAGACTCACGGCCGTCGGGGTGCTCCTCGGTGAGGTGCAAGGCGCCGGCGCCGGGCGCTTCGGCGGCCAGCGCGCGGTGCAGGATGGAGTGCGCGCGCGCCTGTTCCGCCGGCCGTAGCACCTGCGCGCCGCCGCCGCCCGCCGCGCGCTGCAGCGACAGCGTCGTCAGCACGCACTCCATGTCTATTTCATTACACCTTGTACAGCTTAATATGCCAAAATGCTCATTTAAAATACAATTGTTAAAAATATTATATTACTATTGTGCAATAGTGCACATAATTTATAGTAATTGGTTGAAATTGTTTATTTATATGTATTATAACTTAACATTTTATTTATTATGTTCTGTTAATATTTCGACAGATGTTTGATTTATTAGCCATACTTTTGTAGTTTCATTAAAATCCATACAGTAGTTTTTACTTAAAAAAACATTCATCAAAACTTACAGTCTTTCACATTTGTAATATTAGTAGGCAGGATAAATTGTTTAAAGTGTGATAACCATAATTAAAATACACTAGCTGCGCCCCGCGACTTCGGCCGCGCGAAATAGTTATGGATTTGCGCATCATATTTTTTTGCATACAACCACCTCAGCTGTTACCCGATCTGACAACGCGACATATCCAAATTTGATTACCATAAAACGTTCTAGTGAGTTAAACTTAAAAGAATGATAAATATTACTGTCGCGGACATTTTTTTAGATTCATTTCAAGAGGTAATAATTTGTTCATACATATTTTTTTTTGGTATCTGAGAACAGTTTCGCAGCGCACGCAATTAAACCTCAAAGATGAATAATTTTCCCCGTTCTTTTCCACATTTTCCATTATTTCTTCGCTCCTATGAGTCGCAGCGTGATGTATGTAACCTAAAGCCTTCCTCGATAAATGAGCTTTTCACTTAAAAAATAATTTTTCAATTCGAACAAGAGTTCCAGAGATTAGCGCGTTCAGAACAAAACAAATCTTCAGCTTGTATAATATTATAGTATAAGATATAATATAACACAAATAACAATAATTAAATAGAGTACTATAATTACAGTTGTGTTTCCTACACCACAGCAGCAATATAAAAGGGCCATAACTAAGCATCAATATTTAATTATAAAATATGATAATAGATATTAGAGTTTGTTAATTTAAAAAAGTGAAATCATTTTACTTCCCAATTTAATAATAAACAAAATTCTTTACAAAATTTATTAAAAATAAATAACTATTAAGTTCCATACATTGTATTGGATTTTCAGTGTACATAATACTATTTAAAATTTGTTTCTATTGGTAAGTTGATAATTAAATAACTAGCTAGTAATAATAATTTGCATAAATTGTAAATTTATGAATTGGTCCTTTATCAATACCAAAAACTAATTAATATTATGACAAAACTTTTTAAAATGCAAAGAATTGTTCAAATTACTTTAATATTAAATAATTTAAAATAAATTGTGGTAGCTTTACAGTATGGTTATATAAAATTACAATTATTATGCTAAATAAATTGCTAAGTGATAAAAGTTGCAACACACTGTAGGTATTGCCTTTACTACCTAGATTTGGTTATAATTGAATACTCACCAGTCACATCATAAAAGTCTGGTTTATATGTTTCTCCAGAGGGGTCTGCAGCTTTGTCTTGAGAGAGCCAACGGATCTTGATCTTACGTGTGGTACGATAAACATTCTGCATTGCCTGGCATACATAGAATCCTCCCTCCGCATTCCGTACTGCTAGATACTCATTCCTGGATGATAGAAACCAACGTTATATTTTTTTATATAGGGCCTGGCAGATGACTTCTACCTGCCTGATGTTAAGCAATGAGAGACCCAAATAAGATATCATATAGAGCTGTGACATAATCACTATCCAGGCAGTCCATCCCTTGCTAATAAGCTATGTAATAGGTTTGAGGAAACATATAATATACGCAAATACAAACAATTACAACTGTGGAAGGAGCAACAGAAAAAGGAATGTTGGAAGTTCTTGATACAGTGTGGAAAAGAGGATGACTACGAAGGTGGTTACGCATGTTTCTGGTTAAACAAAGAAAGGGATAAGGCTAAAAATTTCTTCAAAGAATTGCCCTCTTGGCTTGAGGGTATTAATTACTTTAATGATTAAACAAAAGATATTTAAATATGCCTTTTTAAGTGGGTCTTAAGTTATTTATATAGCAGAATATCTAAGTAAATTTACTAACTTCCAAACCCAATATTTTTTTTATACCACAATGCATCCTGGGATTGAATTGATAATGGCTCCACCAGTAAACAATTTACAAAACGACAAGTTTTATTCATACCCATGAGTAGTCATTCTCTTAATTCAGAGTATCAGGCACAACTCCAACATGATGTTATTGATTTAGTGAAATAGCGAGAAAAAGTTATTTCAGCTACTTTCACAGTGTTATGACATATGATTGTTCTTTTGGGGATCAGCAGCAAATATTTAGAGAATTTTCCTCTTACAGAAAAGAGGGATTTGTGCCATTTACAGTTTACAAGCTAGAGACTTACTCTGAAAACTGTTATATACAGGCCTAATAAAACCATAAAATAAGCTGCTTGTTCTTGGGAATAGTTATTTATGCAACTGTTGTATAATCAGTGGTATTGAATGTGGGTTTCACACTCGGCTACCCCTCGTGTGATAATATGATACTATGAGTGTACACATGAGTGTTTTAATACCTAATTATAACAGTTGCATACAATCATTATGTGAATCCACTATTAAAGTGAATAATATTCGAGTGAAAAAATGGCGGGAAATAACACGATAAGACGAGAATCCGAAATTACAAATTAGTCTACAATTTATTGTTCTTGTTTCAATTTTTTTGCGATCTGGTGGTGTAAATGTCAATTGCATGAGATGTTCTTTTTTTGAAATTCATAATATCACGTGTTTGGATGATATAATAATCATAATATCATTCAAGTGTTTTAATGTTGGCAATAAGCTAATTGTTATAGGTTCTTTTATAGAGGATTAACAGCATGATAGTAGATAAAATATTTTATAAGCTACCACAAACTTATAAGAGTTCCTCTTCTATAAATTTTAAAATTGTCTACCCTGCTACTGCTGATCAGTATGTGTAACACTATGTGTAACAGTATTTATTGAGCCATGTTTGGTAACCATATAATTTTTATCAGTATTCTGTTTTTATGTAGACATGCAATGTATATGTAAGCATACACGCAACTGTGGTTGTATATATATAAAAAAGTTGATGAATAAAGATTATTCTGATTAATTATGTAATTATATATATGTTATTAACTTTATTATGTAAATGAAAAGATTGTGGCCTAAGATTAAAGCATGCAGATAGACAATGGGTAACATTATGTAAACTATGAAACATTTTTAGCAAAAGGTTTTGGTATGAAAATAGAATTGGATCAATTCAAACTTGTCAACTTGCAATCAAATTAACAATTAATTTTGATATTAGGACAATCAAAGTTCTAGGTGAAATAATATTTAGTCTCAGTGTGGTTAATCATTTTACTAAGTAGAAAACTTAAGACCCACCCTATATCTTATATATAAAATAAATGTGTTGGTAAACCATAACTCAACAACACCTGGACCAATTTGGCCAATTTTTTTTTTGATGTTCATTGAAGTTCAAGGATGATTTTTACGGTGAGAAAAATTCGAATAATTATCGGGAAAAACCCTAAAAACAACCCCTTTTCCCATACAAACGTTTTCTAACTAAATTGTACAGTCAATTTGAGCTATATTGTTTAATAACAACATACAGTAGCTCAAAATATAGTCAAGATGATTAAAATATGGTAGGTAGATTTTTAACAAATAAATTTTATAATAGTTTGAAGATATGTGCAGAAGCATAGGACAGCACAATGCATTGTAACTGAAACACTGCTAAAAGTGCTATAAACATTTAGAAGATTCCTTGACCTCACCTTTTTAGAGCTATTTTGACAAATGTGAATCTTATATGTTAATTAAACTGATAGTAAGTATATTAAACCCTATTAATCAAAGCTTTATAAGAACAATAAGTGTTCTAGCAAGTGACTTACATAAAATTATTGTTTTACTTTTAACAATAATCGAGTTTACTTACAAGCTTATAAAACTTACTTATAAAAGACAATGAGTTTGTCATCATTTTGCTTGGTGGGAGTAGAGCGACCGGCTGAAGCAGACAGCTTGGTTGCCATGGCTATTTCCGGTGTTGGTGACTGGTATAGCTGAACCTGTAACAATAAGGAATGATTTTCTGAGTACTTAACCTGAAAATAAGTGCAATACTGTGCAAATAGTAAACAGTAGTTTTTAAAGTTAGTAAGTTAGTTTTAAAAACTACTGTTTCAGGACCATGTTATTACACTCCACAAATTTTAGTGTATTATATTTACTAACACTTAATGGTTAAATACATATCTATATCATGTCTGACAATTTCACAATAATAGTATCACACATTTTGGTGGAAGTGGGGAAGAAAGGAAGAATTATGGGATTAGTTTTTTCCCAATACTTTTACTTGTAAGTGTTGTAATATTACTTTGTAATTAAAATAGAACAATTGTTTTTTATAATTTTCCTTGATATGACTAATTTGCATATTAGATAAAAGGGCAATTGACTGTATGATGAAAGGATATTTATTTGTTAATAATCTAAAATATTTGCAGCCATATGTTCATGTTTATATGTGTAATTCAAATGGTTACTGACCTATTAAGATGTTTCAAGTTTTTAAATAACTTTATAACCCAATGTTTATTTGTTAATATTTCATAAAAAACCATTTTCAAATAGTAATTAGACAAAATTTAAAGATATAAATTTTGATCAGATTTTAATACTTACAGCAATAAAGAATTTTTTGTTGGGATTTTTATCTCTAATACAATAAAAATATATAGATTTTCTTTTACAATTTAAAAATGATAAAATATATCCTGCTTACCTGTGTACGATTCCTTTTAGTTCTTGAATCTGGAGTTGATTCACCATCACCAATTTTTTTTGCCGAGTCAGTACTCTTGCTTAGAGAGGCATGCCTCCTCTTCCTCATTGGAGGTGTTACCGTTGCCAGCTTCATTGTAGGCTTTGGGGTAGTTTTGGTCTCTGGTTTAGCAGGTGTCCTGGCTTCAGGTTTCTTTTCTTCAATTTTCTCTACTTTATCCACTGTAGTTACTTTATCATTACCTATTTCCTCTTTCTTAGCTGGTTCTGGCTTGTCCTCCAATTTAGGTTCTTGAGCAGCCTGTGGCTTCTCATCAGCTGGCTGCAACTTAGGTTCTTCTTCCTTCTCCTCCACTTTAGCCACACTTTGAGTTTTAGCACTCTCTGCAGCTGACATTTCTTCCTTTGTAGGTGTAGAAGCATTTCCTTGATTGTCACTAGCTGATTCTGGCACTGGTTTGCTATCACTTGGCACTACAGGAACATCTGGAGTTGGTGCAGGTGTAGGTTCAGCCGGTTTTGCAGACTTATCTGAGGGTTCATTAGGAGTGGCAGCTTTAGGTTGTGATACACAGTCTGTCTGCCCCATACTACTAGCTTCAGGTTTCTGTGGTGTGGTTGGCGAACTCGTTGGTTTCTCAGGTGGCTTCGGAGTACTAGGGGATGTCTTTGCAATGTCCTGTTTGTCTTTATTAGGTTCCACGTTTTGGGCTTTAAATGTCGCCGGAGCATTTGAAGCTGATTTCGGGGATTCAATAGTACCATTGGCTTGATTAGTTGAATCAGGTTCTTTCTTCTCAGGAGTTCTAGTCAGAGCTAATGGTTGAGATGTATTCGGTTTATCCTGTACAAGACTGAGGGGTGCACTAGTACTTGCGCTTTTGCTAGGGCTAGCTGCCATATTGGTGGGGGCCACAGAATTTTGGGTGACATGTGAGAGGTTACCATGGTGACTCATATTTTGCGCCATTTGCGCCATGTTGGCGGAGACTGGCGCCATAGATGGCACGGCGTGCGGCGCCACCTGTGGCAGCGGAGCGTGGTGCGTCAGGTTCTGCCCGACGAGGTTATTGGTCCCGTGATGCAGAGAATTCTGAGCGCCTTGCGGGAGGCTCACAGCGTGATTGATATTCGCGACGTTGCCCTTCGCAGGACTGGCTTGTCCTCCCGGCTGCGGTCCCGGTTGCGGCAGAACCGGCTTCAAAGCTGAATTCATTTCAAACGCGTTAATGTCGCCGGAACACTGGTATGAAACTGGAAAAACAAAATTGGCGCGCTTATTACTTTGTTTTGCTTAGCTCGTTACTTAACACACACCGAGATGTCTTTGACCCACAACAATATTTCATACATAATGAATGTAGGTATAGACGAGCGTTTCAGCGCGGGGTCGATGCAGCTTTATTCAAAAATCATTTGCTTATTCGAATTAAGCGTCATGCAATATTGCACAATAAAAATTACCACTACAAGCTTCGGAATCAAATATCCATAAATGAAATCTGGTGACCGCGGTAGAGAGAGCCGCAAAAAATACGTGATGCTATAGGCCAAGAAACTTCCGTAAGATTCTTGCGTAGGTTGTTCGAAATTGGCTATACAGACTTTTTACGAACACTTTATTTTAATGAAAACACAATAATTCCATGATTTGTTCACACATTTCACGATACAAGAGAAATTTCAATAATGGAACAATACACATATCAAGCACTATGTAATTTCAGAGATGGCGTCGGCAAAACGCGCATGCGCCACCCTCTCTAACTTCCCTCCAATCAAATCCAATGGAATGACAAACAAACGAAAGGATGTAATGGCGAATTTTTAAGGATCTTCTATCTCATTTCTTTTTATTTGTATCACATATATGCATCTCTTTTTAGAAAGGAAACGTTCAAATATAATGACAGTTTCAACATCTATTACAGATTAAAAATTATATTTAAAATACAATTTAACAGATAACGAATAGACACTATATTGTCGGCCATTGACCATACATTTCATATCATACCGCTCCACCACTATATAAAAACCATTCTCCATATAGGACGGACAAGAACAGTTGGTAAACGTTTACCAACTGTTACATAATGGATGAAACATTATAATATCATGATACTATTTCAAATAGTTCGATTAAAGGTCAACTTTTGAACTGTTTGTTTCAGTCATTATTTTGTAA
This sequence comes from Scirpophaga incertulas, assembly GCA_036419045.1. NCBI lineage: Eukaryota > Metazoa > Arthropoda > Insecta > Lepidoptera > Crambidae > Scirpophaga > Scirpophaga incertulas. The sequence continues at coordinate 21,147,109 of CM071631.1, read as the reverse complement.
AATAACATGATAGCATTGATTCTATTATAATAATATTATTTATTATTATTTACGTATGATGTACCAAGCTAAATGAAATATATTAATATTTACAGTACAGCAGCAGCAGAAGGTTGATAGAATAGAAATGATTGGATATTTACATTGAATGTAAATATTTTGATGGCTTGGAAGACCCATACATAATTGTCTTCGTTTGGGTTACTATAGTAAGTTGTCTTAGCAAAACCGATAAAGCAAGTATATTATGTTGCTTTGTAAATGAGAATGAACGCTAGATTTAATAACAATATAATTAATAGAGAATTACGGGCCCTAGCTATTGAATGTTTATTTTAATATAGACATGCAAATGGGTGCGTACGATATCTTTCAATTATGTAGTTGACATAAATATTAGTGCTGTTTATAATGTCCCTTCCATTCGTCATTGCAATTCTCTGTAATTTCTAGTTAAATCTCAAAACTGAAATAGACTAATGTTAGCTAGTTCTAGTGCCATCCAAACGTGCAAGATATATATAATAAACTAAGTAGACAGACTTTACATCATTGTTCATGCAAGAAAGAGTTTAGTGTGTCTATATATAGAATTGAATTGTTCTGTTAAGTTTGTTTTCTGTCTAAGAGAATTTATAGGTCAACCGTGATTTTTCATGATATAATTTGTGTAGGTGTGTGAATATTCTTGAAAAGTTGATGCAACGTGTAAATAACATGGAACTCCTTAGATACATAGAACAGCAGGATCAAAAAAAAAAAGGGGGGCACCCCTTTTTTTTTTTTTTGTTTCCCTGAGGAAAATGCATTAAATTGCATACCCCGCCTGTGGCGAGCCGGCGGTTATGTGGGGCTCTCCTCCCAGAAGGGGGAGGCCTACCCACTAAAAACCTCAGGGATGGCCTTCCTCAGGCATGTAGGGAGCCCCCAGGAGCATCAAGCCCCTTCCGGGAACCCCCAGCCTCCGCTCCCCTATCTAGAGGGGAACCCTCCTCGGGATCTGCCCCCCTAGACAAATGCTACACGCTATTTATTCCGCAAACGTTAACGCCGCTGCGTTAGCGTGACTAAAACGGTAGACGATGTGCATGACGCATTGCTAACGCAAATTCCGCAAGAACCCTCAAGAACCCGTGTAGATGTAACGTTAATTGTCTATGGAATAACGTTCTTTCTGATGTCAAACAATAACTTGTGATGTCAAATTCTACTGACTTTTTGTTTGAATTTTATCAATTAAATGAGATGATATTTTAGAAGTAGTAGAGTAAATAAGTTATTTTAGAGGTAATATATACATATATATATGAAAATGATTCTAATGCCTGTGCTGGTACCTACCTGTTGGACTAAGTTTTGACTGTTTTATTACACGCTTTTTATTGACTTACTCTGTCCGTTTGTTTGTTTGTCATGATCAAATCTTGTAATCGATTTTTCGACCACTTCTACTGCTCCAATCGAGCTCAAATTTTTTTTACATGTGTATTCTAGATGACAATACAATATTCAATCATTTTCGAATCATAAAAATACATAATTATGTTGTAATAAATTAAAAACTTTTTAATATGAGAATTGGTTCAATGAAGCAAACAGATAGAATTTGATATAATGCATATGTTTAATTCTAATACTACATTTTCTGAACAATTATGTACATTTCTTTATGTTTGTTATAATAATCACGAGACTAAAAAGTAGTAAATAAACTTTGCGTAAACTTTGCGTAAAAAGCGTGTTTTTTAAAAAGTTATTTTTTATTTTTTTTTTTATTATAGATGGAAAACAGACTTCGTACTAGCTGCGATCGATTTTCATTGTTGCTAGAGTTTATGGAACGGTATAGTTTAATATTTTACTATATTTCTTTTTTCATGTCTTTATTAAAAAAAACTTTTCGTATCACCGTTATTGTACGAACTTTGTAACAATGTTAACGCTGAAGTTATAAATAAACAACATTATTTTAGTGTCTTATTGTAAGGCTAGTGTATTAAGGTCAAAGTACAAAGCACCTGAAAAGTTAATTAAATTAGACTTAGTAGTGTATTAAAATCAACATAAATTAAGTGTTTTTTTTTTATTTTACAATATAAATAAAATATCATTATTTTATATACATAGCACACGCCTACAAAATTCTTTTATTAGGTTTATACGAGCATAACATTCACTTCACTTCACTGTGTTAGTGGCAATCGGTCGTTATGCACAACCATTACTGCCAAAAGTTCGCCTTAAGTTTCGGATAAAATACTGCTAGGTTTACTGTTGCATAACATTGTCTTAACCCTCGTAGTATTGTTTTTTACATAACATTATAATACATCAACAATACTACATTTTTACACACATATTAACTGAAGAGTATGATCCTCATCTGAAAAGTTGTTCAGAACACTCGGCAGCATGTATTGCCACGTTTTTTCGCCGTATACATTAACACATCTAGGTACTTCATACTTAGGCTGATCTATCACTGTGCGTATTCTAGATGTTTTTACTAATAATTCTATTTTATTTTATTCGTTAAGTTTAATTGAGATATTATTTTTTTAAAGACTGACAATTTTACAATACTTAGATTTGTGAAGCGTTTTAGATCGGCACATAAACAGGAAAAACTACTTCTGTCCAATCTAACATTTTCAATAAAATCTTTTTCAGTCATGTTGAAAATTCTTTTGCGTTTTTCAAACCTAATTTGTCGTCTTAATCTGGCCCCTTCGTTTGAAGCAGCCCACAATAATCGCAGGGTATGCATCACAAATAAAATTACTATTTCTTTTAAATACAATCACAAATTACATAAATTACAATTGTTATCGATTGGCAGCACAGACTAGTTAGAGATGCTCAGCAATTTTGCGTCAATCTAACTGTAGGGTCGTCGGTGACGCTATTCGCGTTAGCGTTTCTTTAGCAAAAGATGGCAGTTGTCTAACAATTAGTATAACAAAACTTTGGGTTCTTGCAGTCGTCGTCAGTGACAAGAAGGATTTTGTTTACCGAACAGCAGATGGTCACGTGACTTATGACTTGCTCATGTCATCCCCATACATTTTTTATTTTCCGCAGCTAATGAACGCTAACGCTAAGTGGCATTTGTCTAGGGGCTCTGATCGACGGCCGCTAATTCAAGTTTTGTCTTGGTCGTCCGACTGATGATAAGGTAATCCTTATCATCAGTAGGATATTGAAAAGTTTAGCGAACTCTGGCTGTTGAACTTGAACGTAGTATTCTAATTAGTCTGTGCTGTTGAACCATCTGTGAGTGGAGCAACGGAATAATCTTATAACAAGAAATTGGTGTTGTAATAATTTGACAATAAATAATAATAGTTACTACTCTATATCATACCTAATTAGCCTTACTGTTATAATGGTAAGTATAAAAAGCTTAATGTTACTCTTTTTGATACCAGATATCTATCTAATTTTTTATATAATTAATATTTATGAAATTAACATTTTTAGGATGTTTTAAGACGGCCAGCTGAAGAATTTTCAAATGATGAAACCTTGGAACATATGTGGGCAACAAGAGCTATGGAGCATAGTGATATATATTTCAATGTGAGTGGCAGTGAGTATATTTTAGGTTAATGTTAGGTGTTGTAGCCCTGAGTTATACTCCTAGATGTTAGGTGTTTTTGTTAGGTTATAATTCTTTGTGTCGCTTCTGTTCACTTATAGTGATCAAGTTACTGAGACCACTGGTAGCTTTTTTTTTATGGGTAAGTAGATGTTTTGAGTATTATTTTTGAAATTCATTATTATTATAACACAAACCGCACTACTAATACAATAGTGTATCAACTCAAAACGTTGTAGGTACTTGAGATAATACTATAAACACACGCAAAATTTGATTCCTCACGCGTGATCAAGACCGTCGTACGATTAGTGCAAAAACAGAATAAGGATAAATTAAAAAACTTATGTGACAGTTATTCAATTTGCAACTATTACATGAAGTGAGTAATAAGTTTTTTGTTGATTCTGAAAAATGTTCGATTTTGAGTTGATACACTATTGTATTATTAGTGCGAAACAGTTTTTGCACATGTATATAAAATGATAGTTGCATATAAATATTAGCTATAGTTATTGTTTCAAATTTTCACTTTACCAAATAACAAGATACAATATTCAGCTAATACTTTTTTCTACATTACTCAACTTCAAAAAATACACAGTAAACAACACCATGTCACAGCCATGGGATATTCTCACAGAGGTGGTGCATGTCCAGTGTGAAAACCAGTTGGTCAATTCTCAGCAGCCTCTTTTGTGGGCGTATGAATGACATTGAAATGTCTATGTTATCTTGGTGTTATGGTTATGTTATCTTGAGGTTCTTGTTCCTGATTTTTATTTAATGTAGTATTATATTCCTAAATTTCATTGATTGTGTCATTTAACTCTACATAATTTAAATACCTGGAACGCTCCAGGTATAACTCATTATTCTCTATTAGAATTAAATTTCAGTAAGCGTCATCTACTTCAGTACACATGCTTATATTTTCTTCAATTTCTGTTGTCATATTTCTTAAATTTGTTGACTTTGATATATCTAGTAATACGGTTTGTCCATTATCTTCTTTTGGTTCAGCTTCAGGTAGAAAGAACACTATAGTAGATAGTTTCAGATTCTTTGGTTATCTAAAAATATAAAACAAAAAATGGTCACTACAATATAAACACTTATTGGGTGAAGTAAACTGCGGGTTTTATTGATTTTTTATGTTACCTCATTATGTAGCTGTTGATATTTATTTTGTGTGTTTACTGCGTCAACAGAAGTAAATTAATGTATTAAAACTGCTATTGCAATAAATAAATTAATGTATTAAAACTGCTATTGTTTATATTTAAAATTTAATGGAAACATCAATATACTGTTTAATATACTGTGTGACCAGTTTAATAATAAATAAATATCCTCCGACATTCACACCTATCAACTAGCCCCATACTAAATTAATGCTTGTGTTAGATACTAGATAATGGAAAAATATATTTAATAGATAAATACATATAAATATTTAAAATTTACTTAGTATAATACAATATTTAGTAAATACCAAGATATTACTAGTAGTAAGTTAGCTTAGTAATAACAAAAATATATTTGTAATTATTTATTGAATTCATGAGTTTATAATTTTCTAAATCTGCACACAGAGAAAAGCCATAGGAGTTGCATCAAATACTTGAAAAATGAAACTAACTTCACTAATATCTTATTTTTATCTATTTTGGGTACTTGTTCTACCTGTGACTTTAGAACGAGAAGCAATTAGATATGTTAGCTATTGAGACTGATTACATTGATATGTGAAGTATATGTGAGAAGATACTTTTGTTCTGTGGAGTTTCAGACAAGCAAGCTTGTAATATACTTGTTTTAAGAAGCTATTGGAAATGGGAGGTAACAAGAATAGTAATGGATAGTAAAGACAAATTTTTATATTGCCACATTGATCTGGACAAAAAAAAAGTACTTCTAAGCCTCCAGGTATAAGCAATGCAACAATCATATCAGATTGTACTTTTACAATCTGATCTTCAAATACTTACTATTACTCTCTACCATAATAGATTTCTATAAAAAAAAACATTCCTATATAATAAAATTTCACTACATATAAAGGATATGCCTTTAAATTATTTAAAAAAAAAAACATGAACCCTGTGTAGGAATGTATTATATGGGCTAGTGACACTTCATGTCATAAATGCACATACACATTATTAAAAGAGATGAGTTGAGAATTTGTAATATTGTAAAATACTGTGGAAAAATATTTAAATTGTGTCAGATCAATATTGTTAAGAAATGTTATATTTATTGTGGGAATTCATTTTGAAAATTCATATATATTTGCATGCTATTATTTATGACTGAATAGGTGGTCATACTGTTAATACAAAAGAAATGCGAGCTATTTGTAGATGCAATGGGGCTCAATAGATTGTTTATTAGTATTCCTCGTACCCAAATGGAGGGTTGTCAATACAAATAAGTTTCACGTGACTATTTACAAAAACCAAAATAAAGGGACACAGATAAACCATTTCTTTTTGATTTTTTAATGTAGATAGTTTTTAAATAATTTTATTTTGATGGAATAAGTAGTGGACTATGAAATGTTAATTTTGACTTCTCGCATTCTACAGGCCTAGTTCAAACACAGCACATAGATTATATATATAAATGCTATTTTTTTAATGGTTGCGACCTTGACGTTTCTTTTAAATAGTAATTTATATATATATATAAACTCTTTATTGGATAAAATCAAAAATATTCAATAAAAACAATACTAACAGGTAATAAGTTAATTCGTAACTTCGGGCACGCTAACGCCGGGTAGAAGGAAATGTGGAGGTCTTGAGAATCTTAAAACAAGACAGGATATGCATATCCTGATATCGATATCTGATGAATTTACGTAAACAAATCTGATTGCCAGGTCCTAAAGTTGCTAAACTTACTAAAAAAAGGTGTTCGATTGCATCTAGATAACAAACGTCAGCGTAGTCAAAGCCCAACTTTTTTACACTTGTCTGCAAACAAGGATTACAACTCCGTCATAATACCATTTGTAGTTTGAGCAGAGACTATAGCAGTGTCAAGCTGTGATCATGGCAAGTTGTGGTAGGTATATACCGAAGTGTTGACTACACGTCGTCATATATATACCACAACTTGCCACGATCATATCTTGACACTTTTTACAATTAACTATAAGACCAAATGATTTGGCCCATTCCTTTATCAAAAGAATATGTTGATTTATCAACAAGATGGTGCATTCACATTATCAATATCAGTGCGTCTATAAATTTGGACGTCGCATACAAAACTAACATTAATTTCAGACCAATCTGAAACTAGATCCTGATATTTTATATATTGTTGGCGGCCTTGAAAAAGTACTGCTAAAATCAAGAACTGTTATCATTAAAGCTTATTGTGCATATTTTTTTGCATATCTTCAGTAATATTTAACAGAGCTGTAACTGTGCTGTGGAATCAGAATCAAATGAAATTGAAAGAAACCTTCAACATAGATAAATAATAATAAATATATAAATTTAACTATTCACTTAAAATTATTAAAAACTATATATATAAAGAATGATCCAGAGAGGGATGGCATCAATATTCTTACTGAGTTCATTAATGAAAAGCACATCCACCATAATACAATAAATAGGTAGAGTAATGGAGATGAAGTGCAATACACTACTATACCTGTTTAATCAAATAATGTTTCCAAGATAATTATGTACTATTTCTTTTGCAGGTTCTGTGCTCAGTCGATACTCAATGGCTAAGGCTGACACCCCACGATGATTTGATTTACACCCACTTCAGGCAAGATTTTCCAGACTTAAATGTGTCATACATCAAAGAGAGTGAAATCAAAAACAGTACAAACAAAGCAAAATGGAGAGTATACTGTGAGAAGTTTCAAAGCATTGTGGAAGATTATAACTTTGGTACTCTGATGAGAGCAGACACAAAGGGAGATTACTCTGAACAAAATACAATGTTAGTGCCGAGAGTTCAATTTTATGCAATAGAAATAGCAAGAAACCGAGAAGGCCTTAACAATGAAGTGAAGAAACATCACAAGTGTGCGTCAAAAGCTAATTTAGAAGCACAGGGACAATCAGAAATTGCAGCTTAATTTGTATTAAGTAACTTTCAATTGTAATGTTACATTTACTAAGAAAATATTCTGTTAGATTTATTCTGATTGTACTCAAAATGAAACATTTGATGCAAATGTGTGCAAGCTAAATCGGTTTTGTAGACTATTTGAGAAGTTTCGAATATAACATTTAATCTTTGCACTGAAGTTTTATAACACTTGCTCATATTAAAAGCCTCTGAAAGTAATTAAGTAGGATAATAAACGTGTTAAACGCCTAATGATGAAATGAATGAGGTGCTCAATAACTCATTACATTTTAAGCAATAAATTTTCTACTGGAATAGAAATTTTATTATTTTGATCCTTTGTGGCTGTTGTCTCAAAGGTCATCTTGATGGCTAATAAAAACTCGCGTCTTTAAATATAATAGTCGTTTATAGTTTTAATTCTCCACTCCTATATATATCTACCCGCCACCTAGACTTTGTTTTTCCATATTAGCTTTAGTGAAAATTATTTCCTCCTTTCTCGGGATTTCAACCATTTCCACACCAGATTACATTAGTATTTGCTTAGCTATTACAGTGGACCCCCGGTAGTTGCTATGTTTATACTGCAACAGGCCTCAACCTATCCCTAAATCAACTCATCAAAATAGGTTTAGTAGTTTTGTAGCTTATTTAATACAAACAAATGATCAAATTTTCCCTTATTTATAATATTAGTGTAAAGAAATACGAGATCTCCGTTCATATCTTATGTTTGTCTTATGGACAAAATCAGGCAAAAAGCAGACTATTTGTTCACAGCCTAAAAAAATTAATCCTTGTATCTTTCTGAACAATGTTTTCTTAAATTAAAAATTATTTAAGTCCAAAATTACCCCTAATCTTGTTTAAACTTCAGTAGTTTCAACAAAGCTTTCATTTAATGTTTTAAATAGATTTTAGCCGATATAGTCATAAACATCTAATTTATTTTACTGGACATTTTTGTAGTGCGCTGCTGGCATGAAGCCTTTCTGCAATCTTTACCATATCGTCGGTCCACTGACTTGAGGTATTTCAAAATTGATAACGCAAAAAATACTAACTAGTTCCTTGGCCAACTTTGTATTCATTGTCTTTTTAAGACATAAATTGTTTAGTACTGTCCCTCTGATGATATCGTATGGTTCCTGCAAGGATGGCAATAAATCTGCAAACTTCAGAAGACCTATATAAGATTTAACGTTCCGGTTTGCACGAGATATGTAAGACGGAGTTACCTAATCTGATGACCCCGGTATAGTTTCTTTCTGTTCATGGCCAGTCTAAATAGTAAAAACCGCAGGATTATGAATCATTCTCAGAATGACGTGATCTTCTGAATGTACAGTAGTGGTGAAATGCAGGTTGTACAAGTACACCGTAGTAGCAATAGTTTTGGAATTTATTTTGTAATTGGAGATGAGTTTTGGATCTGATTGACTTTCCAAAAAATTAAATCGGTACCGCTCCGCTATACCTTAAGATTTGTTTATCAATCGGTGATCATAGCGGATGGATTACTACTATGGATGGACATCATTGAATTACAGAGGCTTAGTAGACACGATAAAGCTAATAACAAAACCGATTCTGCACTCCTAGAATTATGGGAGTGCCTCAGGGATCGATATTGGGACCATTTGTTTCGTCTAATTTACATATTGATTTCACACTTCACAATCAACTGTTCAAATTTGTAAGGTTGGCAAAGGAAATGAACACGTTAGTGTGTATATTCCTTTCTCAACCTTAGTAAATAGTACACTGGTTCACAATGAATAATTTACTACAATCCCTACTGTTATAAAAAGATTGTAGTATGGGCATTTGTTACTCGTTTGTAAAAAAAAACGGTGCTAGGATCTGACTCACCTATGGTTACAATATATTTATTAATAAGAAAGTTCTAGGTGATTCAAAATTAAGTTGTCATATACTTATGTGCAATAGATTTGTCTATTTTATTGATTAGGATTACAGTCTTTCGCGACACTAGACTAACCTAACCTGTGTCACTATCTTCTAATCCAGATGTGAGATTCGATGTTTAATACCGCCAATTTCATCCCAGCTGAATTTTATATATAACTTTTCCAAAGTTCCTACGGTGAAGGCCTCTTTATAACGCCACCTTCATAGAGTTGCAAAGTTGAAGTCGAACAATGCGCACTGCCGACGTAGTTGACTAATGGCCAGGAGACGTATTTTTGAATTATTAGACCTGAATCGTGTGCGAAATTATTTTCTACTGCTTACAGTTTTATAGATTTTTGAATCACTCGAATTCAGTGTTGTCATTAAGAACAAATTTTTAATTAAATTCCGCTTCACGCAGAAAAATTCTACACCACAACAACAAAAATAAAAATCTGGCGATGTCTCACCAGCGTTGAATATTCTACTAGTAGAAATAAAAAACGAGCGGGTTGAACCACTCGTTGCACGACGCACGAAATGAAAATTCAGAAATAGTGAATTCGGTAATTCGTATACGAATCTCACGATTTCGAATTGGTTTTCTATTGTTTCAAAAATTCGTCTCCTGACTCCCAGCACGGTAACCTAGTGCGAGTTAAGATAAAAAATACATTGATGTTAGCAAATTGGTACATTATAATTTACGTAATTAACAACTAACTACGATAAAAAGGTTTACAATAAAAATATTGAAAAAAATAGACAACAGATGAATTTTACATTTTTATTGATCTTAAAATTAAGTTCACGAGGTTTCCATTGCAGTGGCGGTTTCCTCAGTGTATTTGCCCTTATCTTTGCCGAGAGCAGCTAACCTGCCCTTGGCTCTGCGGTCCAGGATAGCTTTTCTGTCCTTATTCATCTTTAGTTTGACGATGACACACTGCAGACAAAACTCAAATATAAATTTGAGAAATTCATATAGTGCTAAAATATTAACTTTCCATCACAATTATTATCAGAGCCATGGAAGTGTTTCAGCATTGTCCAAGTTCACTCTAACATCAAAGCTTTTGGTTGTAACCTTAGGCTTTGGTTAGACATGAAACATGTTCTAAGGTAAAAGTTATCATCATTTAAAGAGTTAATTTTATGATCCATTCGCAGAATAATTATCTAATAATAGGAAATTAACATTACTAAAGACAGGTTTATTTTATATACAACTAGCTTTCTGCCCGCGGCTTCGCCTGCGTGGATTTCGGGATTGGGTCTATAGGCCCACGGCTACATATGCGCGAAAGTCGGTTTATGGCGCGAAGGTTTTATCGCGCTTCCCGTGGGAGTATCCGTTTTTCCGAGATAAAAAATATCGCAGAACCTTGCTCAACAATCACTCTATCTATTGATGAAAACCGCATGAAAATCTGTGCAGTAGTTTTTGAGCGAAGCCTTTATTGCGCATCCCGTGGGACCTGTCGATTTTTCCGGGATAAAAAGTAGCCTATGTTACTCGGGGATAATGTAGCTTTCCAAACGTGAAAGAATTTTTGAAATCGATCCAGTAGTTTCGGAGCCTATTCATTACAAACAAACAAACAAATCTTTCCTCTTTATAATATTAGTATAGAAAAGGTAAGGTATCAACCTTCATCTCACCCAATAGTGAAAATATGGCAGATTGTCTGAACTCAACAATACCATTGTATGATTCAGTTCCAAATATCCTTAATAATTCAAACAAAAAAGTATATATAAAATCCTATGAATATTTTTAACAGCAGCCACAAATGTGTAAACTCAATGAAATTGTTGTTTAAACTTAATTGATTGTTAATAGATGCTGCAAATTCCAGAACTAAATAAAAGTAAGTGGTTGATATCACAGTTAACGATTTATTATTAATTAGCAACAATGTAATCAATTACTGTAATACAATGAATGGTTATTAGTGAAATTACTAGTTACAGCGACTGTCACAAGTTGGCAATACTCTCTAGTTTTATGCAAAACTCCCAGGAATCACATGTACTACAGGCAACTAATCACTTACCAGCAGGTCTGCTTGATGTTAACATATAGCATTGAAAAAATATATTATAGAAAACTAAATCCTAGAAACAATGTAATTAATTACTACAATATAAATGTATGGTTATTATGATCTACAGTCAAAATCTTATTAATAATCTAATATTAATTGTATGTATGGTACCAATATAACAATACATTTGTTGTTCTCTTTCTTCTTTTTGGCATTTTTAAAGCTGACAAAAAGACATTATAGCAGTTCACTCTTTGCAAAGTATCCAGTCAGTGATAATACTACATATACCCTTATTATACTATAATTTCCTAACCTTTCAGTAAAAACAGATGTGATTATAAATATATTTATTTATTGTACCTAAATGTAGCAGTGTTACTGCATATTGACTGGAAGGTCTAGGGAGCTAAGCCCCACAGGGGTCAAATATTTTATTTGGTTTAGGTGGTGGTAACGATTGTGACTCTACCTGGCTAGCTACCACACTTGTACCTTAGTTTTCCACCAAAATAATGTTATTGACAGCAGGCTATAAAAAAACTAGAGATGTGACAGTGAGTTCCTCAGCTGTTGAGGAGTCAAGGTGAAGTTATTTTCCATCATCAGTAACTATTAGCTAAGATGAAGGCCAAGAGCTTTCTTGCAGTGCAATTTAGAAAATAAAAAATATGGTAGAGTATTACTATTACAATCAATTGATAATTTTCATACACAGTGAATGAAATAACTTCTGTGTAAATTGGGTATTGGTAAAATAAAAGGGTGCAGCAGATCTTAATATTTTAAATAACATTAAGCTACAAAAATCATGCTAAATATATAACATTATTTTTGACATTGAAAATATAAAATCAATATTTAATATATTTATATATATATATATATATATATTCAAGTTTGTAAAAACAAAAATAAAATATACAAGTTTTTTTTTATTATCTATATGTAAATATATGTTTAAATATTAATAATTATTTCAATGTCAAACTTTTAATAGCTGTCCTTATTATTTCCTACAGTAAAAGAAATCGTCTTTCATATATTGTTTCTACATTTTCTACCATATATGTGTGTCTCAAGTGTAAATACAAGTGCAAATACCTTTGAAGGGTGGATTCCAACATAAGCTGTTGCACCATTAGCTTTCTCACGCTGAATCCTTTCAATGTAAACCACAAACTTTTTACGGTACACTTGTACTACTTTGCCAACTTGCTGCCCTTTGTAATGTCCACGTACAACCTATAACAATGTAGATTTTATACTTATTAGCAAGACATCTTTCTGATACAACATTGTAACATATTGTCTTTATATGTTTAATAATCAGAGCCATATTTTGAACCATGGTATAGACTTAGCTTGCTACATCAAGGATTGTCAAAGAAAACCTTCAGCGCCCCTTGACCTAGCAGCAATATCTATAGTCTGTGAATGGTTTGTGATCATCATATTGTTTTGCTAGTTGGAAATGCACATGTAAACACTAAGCAAATTTTTTGTCGTTTTTTGAAGATTGGGTCCACCTACTCACCAGAACTTCATCGTCTTTGCGGATTGGCATAGATTTAACATTGAATTTCTGTCTAAGTTCCTTGGATAAAGGAGCGGACATGAGAACTCGCCTAACGTGTGAAGGGGCGCTAAAATGCCTCTTCCTGTTTTTCCTTCTGGATGATGTGACGAGTTTATTAAACTTCATTCTGGCACTCTTCACTGAAATAGCAAAATATCATGTTTTAGCACAAACTTTTTTCACAAATGCTCAGGTTATGGTTCGGCTGTGCGTGCTAAATGTCAAACTATGGCGGCGAAAATAACTATCGTCAATAGTTTTAATAAAGGAAATATACATTATAGGTGGTACTAAATGAATTTTTAAAGCACACTTTATTGATTTTAACAAAATGTTATAGAATTATACAACGATTATAGTGGATTCACTAACGTACCCGAAACAACACGGCAAAGAACCGAAATAAAAAGAATGTCAGATTTTTTTGACGTGACAGTTTAGTGTTGCCTGTTTTAAAAACGTGCTACGAAGTGCGTTCAAAATTTTTGTCATTACCTGTTTAGATCTCTGTTCGTGGAACAGAGGGCTAGGCTGAGTTTTAAAAGCATTGTTTTCGGCATTACTATTATAGGACTTTTTGTAATTGTAGCATCGGTATGGTGGGAAAATAGATACTTTCTATGGACACATCATGATTATAAATACTATATATCAAGATAATAATACGTTCAGCCATGCCCGCTATAAATTATTACTTTAAATGAAGACGAGTGTTCGAGTTGGTTTAGTTAACGGTGTATTTTTATGACAAATATTTTTGTTATTAATCCTGCGATCTGTATAATTGAAATAAAACTGAAGATAAAATAACGCTGCACTTAGCTGATATTAGTTTACCACTTTTCTTAATATTGTAAATTTTAAATTTCAACATTAAACGCCGTTTTATCAACATTAAATGCCACAGTTATTTTTACTGTAACTGCTAAAATGTCGAAATTCGTCAGATTAAACTAAAATATGATAGAAATAGAATTACATATCAGTAATCATAATCAGGCTACTGGGTGTGTAATTTGTTTACTTCAATTAAACTACAAGTTAATACCATAACAAGAAAGGTTTATTATTTTAAATAGCATGTTGAACAGTTACCTAACTCACATAACATGACTTCACCATGATAATCCTGACATTTACATCTTCTATAGACTACTAATATTGTAGATAATAAATAATCATATGTCACATCTCCCATCTTAAAGCTAAGATAATAACATTAGGGGTTTTACAATAAACTAAGCAATAATCAGTTTGCATATAAATATTACCTTACTTATTAGTTACATAGTCTTTTAGATGAGAAGGAGGTCTAGTAATTCTATTTGAATGTCTTACTTCAGTATTAGGATGTAACATAATTTCTGGATTTATTTGTGAAATAATTGTCTGGGAATTAGACCAACATTTTTGGTTATTACCATAGATATACCTATTGGAAATAGGACTCCTAGGCCTCTCTCCTTCTTTACAGTATTGATTGATAGTTTTAATAAACCATGTATTTCTAACTTTTCTATTTCCATCCTCATCTTCAATTAAAATGGACCTTGGATTATCAAGTATTTTTCTTATAATAGCAGGTTTCCATATCTTACACTTTTCATTTTCCTTATAATATACTTTTTGACCTATTTGGAATGAATTGTTTTTTAATTTAGAGTTTCTATCATATATTCTTTTCTTTTTAAAAGTATTAATTAACCATCTATCTGATATATTTTCTTTGTTGCGCCCATCTTACACATCTTGGCAAAATGATTTTTTCTTTGGCATTTGCCACATGTCTTGTTGAATGCAGGACACTGACCATATTTGTGTGTATATCCACAATGTTTGCATGTTCTTCGTGGATAACTTCTCTCTGATGTGGACACCACATCAATTTTCGGAATATCATCTTGAATTTCTTTGATTCTAGCCCCCGTCAGCTCTGCTACTCTGAACGCCAGTATTACTTCTTCTAATGATGGGTTACCTTTTTCAATCATTTTTTTTTGACAACATAAGTCTGTTGATCCAAACACTAATCGGTCCCTCAATACGTCATTTTTGTCTTTAAATTCACAGTTGTTCAAGAGAACTTTCAAATTATTTAAGTAGTTGTCAAAGGGTTCTCCCTGACCTTGAGCTCTATTATAAAATAAATATCTTGCGTGAATTATGTTCTTTTGGGGATTGCAATAGCTTTCAAATTTATCACATACACTTTTTAGAGTGGGTTCTTTTGGTAATACAAATGTATTGTACACTGTCAATGCCTCTTCTCCAATAACATTCAGCAATACTGCTATTTTTCTTGACTCTGATGTTTCATCGAGTCCAGATGCTGCCAAATAAATATCAAAGCATTGAATAAATATTTTCCAATTCTCACATAAGTTTCCAGTTAGCAACAGTTTCGCAGGCGGGTTGCACGTAAGGCTTGCCATTGCCATATTCATTTGTGGTTTCTTTTCTGTTTCCGACTGCGCCATGTGTTATTTGTTTACTTCAATTAAACTACAAGTTAATACCATAACAAGAAAGGTTTATTATTTTAAATAGCATGTTGAACAGTTACCTAACTCACATAACATGACTTCACCATAATGAGCGGGAATCCTAACATTGACATCTTCTATAGACTACTAATATTGTAGATAATAAATAATCATATGTCACACTGGGCACCTATTATTTTTTTTTTACCAGGTAAAACTTCCGTTTATGGACGTCGCTGCTCTAAGGGCAGCGACACTGAACGGAGCTCATCCCGAGCGCCCGCCACGCTGTCCGTGGGGGCGCAGGGGAGCCCTCCTCGGGGGAGGCTTCAATACCTCCCCGATCTCCTCCACCAACGATCACCGTATCCGCGGGCGCGACTTACTCGCGTCCGTCGGCGACCCGCGGCGGCGCCGCAGCTGTACTACCGAGCCCGGTGCCACTTCCTTTGAGCGGGATCGGACATCTCCCGACCCCGCTCGGCGCCCTCCTTCTGAAGATCACTGCTTCACAGAGGAGGCCATAGCCCTCCAGGCTACTGGGCACCTATACCATGTCAGTTTTATAGTTATGTTCTAAATGCATTCATTCAACGTCCTGCCGAGTATTCGCCTGGTATTTGATTTCCAAAGGGTGCCGGAACTAAACCCACAGACTACTTTATACACTCTCTCATATGTCTAGCTGTCAACAATAACTTGAAAGAATATATTATTATGCCCGGCACAACTTATAGTGCAATGACCACTTAGGGCCGTATTATTAAAGAGGCTAGGTTTGGTTAATCTATGATGTTGTCTCGTTTCATCTCTTAATAAATATCTAAAGTTAGAAAAAGACAAAAAAGAATTAGATTAATTCAGTTATTGTACGTATAATTTTATGCGGCCGTTAGTGATTATACTAGCAATATAATATGTTGTGGTAGATTATTGTTCTGTGGCTCTATCACCCGCCAAATTATTGTTATATTATCTGTAACTTACCGTGCTTGAGAGTGTGATTATAATTCATTATAATTTGCATATTATTAAGAATAAAACACAATTACTAGTGATACTGTTTATTATTAAATAATTAAGAACCCATCAGAACATGGTGTCAGAAGTGTACATGAGATGAAAAAAAATGAGTGAACAAATTGTAAATGTTTTACCGATGCAAAGTGTGCAACCGCCGGAACAATTCAGTTTCGTTCCTTCAGACTGGGAGAGATGGAGGCAAAGGTTCCAAAGATATATGTTAATCAGTAATCATGATGGCAGAGCTGACAAAGATAAATGTGATTTGCTACTTTATTTATTGGGCGAGAAAGCGGAGCAACTTATCAAGCAACTAAAAATTGATGAGTCTACTAGTTATAGTGCCTTGCTTTTAGCTTTGGACAAATATTTTCTGCCAAAAAGGAATGTTATCTTTGAGAGGTGCAAATTTAACTCTAAAATGCAAGGTGAAAATGAAAACATAAATGACTTTATTAAGGAACTTTATAAACTGGCGGATTCCTACGACTATGGCAGTTTACAAGAACTCATAAGGGATAGGTTGGTAGTAGGGATGAGAGATAAAAAAACAAGTGAACGGTTACAGCTTATACCAGAGTTAACATTGGAGGAAGCCTGTAGACTGGCTAGACAAGCAGAGGAGCAAAGAGAGCAGCTGAAACTGATTTGGCAAAATAGTGAAGATGAAGATTTTAAAGTTAATAGAATTAACAAAAAAGATGAAGTAAAGAGGAAGTGTTGGTGGTGTGGTCGGTGGGATAAGCATACCAAAGAGAATTGCCCGGGGTTTAAACAAGAGTGCTATAAATGTAAAAGGACTGGACATTTTTCAAGAGTGTGCAGAGAGAAGAAAATTAATAGTATTGAAATAGAGGATTTTCTAGTTAATGTCGATTTAAAAACGGAAGAGGTAGAAAAGAAGGTAAAATTTTTATTGGACACTGGGGCTGATATTGTTGCAGTTCCTGACTGTATAATTAAAAATAAACAAAATATAATTAAATGTAAAGAAATAGTTAGAGGGCCAAGTGGGGCTCCATTACAAAATTTAGGTTATATCTGGGTGCAAATACATTACAAGAACAGAATCTATAAAGGCAAAGCTTTTGTAATAAAAAATTTATCAATACCAATACTAGGAAGGCCAGCAATAAAAATGATGAAAATTTTGCAATTGCACAATATTAGTGTAAATAGTTTAGATGTAGGAAAAATTGAAAGAGAATTCCCGGGTATATTTGATGAGTTGGGTCTCTTTAAGGACAAATTAGTGGATAAACCTGTCCCATATGTTCAGTATGCTCCAAGAATAGTACCGTTACCACTCTTAGATAAAGTTAAACATGAATTGAAAAGGTTAGAACAAATAGGAGTAATAGTCCCTGTGGAGGAGCCTACTATGTTTGTTTCACCTATAGTGGTAGTACCAAAAGGGAATGATGGCATTCGTATTTGGACGGAGACTATACACAGGTTAATAAAAATATAGTACGACCAGTATATCCTATACACAAAGTTGAAAATATGTTAAATCGACTAAAAGGAGCTAATTACTTTTCTAAACTAGATGCCACATCTGGTTTTTTTCAAATAGTTCTTGATGAAGAGTCCTGTAAGCTGACAACCATCCTTACCCCGTTTGGTAGGTTCATCTATAAGAGATTACCCATGGGATTAAACTGTGCACCAGAGTATTTTGCTATGAAATTTTCAAATTTGTTCAGTGACCTTGATGGAGTTGTGATTCATGTCGATGACATTTTAGTGTTTAATAGCGATAGGGAATGCCATATAAAACTACTTAAAGAAGTCCTAGGTAGATTACATAAAGAAGGAATCACTATTAATCGAGACAAATGCACATTGGTGGTTGAAGAGATTATATATTTAGGGCATAAAATTAACAGTGAAGGTATCTCCTTGGATCCTAGCCGGATTGACAGTATACTTAAATATAGCATTCCAAAGAATAAGAAAGAAGTCATGCAATTTTTAGGTCTAGTTAATTATGTTAGCCGTTTTATTCCTAACAAAGCAAACGTACTACAACCATTAAATACCTAGTCTCTTAAAGAATGGGGTTTCATTTACTTGGACAAAATATCAAGAGCAAGCTTTCAGAACAATAAAAAAATTAATATCTGAGGCTCCTATATTAGGTCATTATGATCCAAATCAAAAAATTATTATTTCAGCAGATAGTAGCTCATATGGTTTAGGTGCAGCATTACTACAAGAAAACAATAAGGGGGAGAGACAGGTAGTTTCTTATGCAAGTAGAACACTAAGCTGTACAGAAAAAAAATATGCACAAATAGAGAAAGAATGTTTGGCGTTGTCATGGGCTATGAATAGATTTAAAGATTTTTTTGTAGGTATAGAAGTGTTATTAGAGACAGATCATAAACCACTTGTGCAAATACTACAGACAAAGCCTTTGGATGATTTAACTCCTCGTTTATTAAGATTTAGATTGCAATTGATGAGGTATAGAGTTAATTATGTTGCAGGTAAGAAACTATTAGTAGCTGATGCATTATCCAGAGCACCTGTAGAACAGCCGCAAAGTTGTGCAATTGAAGAAAACGAGTTAAGTATTAACATGATCAGTAATAAAACCTTATTAGATGATAAATTAAAGTTGATTATACAGGAGCAGGGAAAATGCGAAGTTTGCCAAATAATTAAACAATTCACTAAGTCAGGATGGCCAGATAAAAACAAATTGCCAATGGAAATTCGAAAGTATCATCCTTTTAGATTTAATTTTAGTATAATAGATGGTTTTTTGATTTTTAATTTTCGATTAGTAATACCAAAATCATTACAGCATACTATATTGGAAGACATTCATATGGGCCATTTAGGAATTACAAAATGTAGGGAAAGAGCCAAACAGTCAGTTTGGTGGTTGGGTCTGTCGACTCAAATAAAAGTTCTTATAGAAAACTGTCCAAAATGCATAGAGGGTAAAATAAATAATAAAGAACCATTATTATTAGAGGAAATGCCAAAGAGAGCATGGCAAAAAGTTGGCATAGATCTTTTTAAACACAATGGTATACACATATGTGGTGATTATTGATTATTTTTCAAGATATCTAGACATATTTCAATTAAAAGATTTAACTGAAAATAGGATTATTAAATATTGTAAGGAAACATTTGCACGATTTGGTATCCCAGAAATTGTTAGAACAGATAATGGCACACAATTTAGTACAAAATTTAAAGACTTTGCAAAAATGTATAATTTTGTTCATATCACTAGTAGTCCCTATTTTGCCCAAAGCAATGGATGTGCAGAAGCAGGGGTTAAAATTGCAAAACAATTGTTAAATAAAAATACAGATTTACAGTTAGCATTATTAGCATATAGAAATACTCCTGGAGATTTAGGGTACAGTCCCAATGATTTAGTTTTCAACAAGAAAATTAGAGAGATATTACCTGTACATCCTAGACAATTAAATAAAAAAGTTAATTTTTATAAGGATTTATTTATGGAAAATAGGAAATGTAAACAATTTAAAATGGCTAACAATTATAATAATAGACATTAAGTAGTACAGTTATCAGAATTATCTGTTGGTGACTCTGTATGGGTAATAGATTTAAGAACATATGGTATTGTTGTTAGAAAGGCGAAGGAACCAAGATCGTATTTTGTATTAGTAAATGGAACCAGTTATAGAAGAAACAGATGGCACTTGGTACCTGCGCCTTTCATGAATAGGGAAATAACACAGAATAATTGTGAGTATGATACTACAGAAAAAACTATAGAACAGTCTTTGTCAAATAATACAAAAAATATTCATGATAGAAATAATATAGATTTAAATGATAGTCCCGATGATTTGGAGCCTTGTAATAGGTTGAGTAAGGACTGCTCAAAACCTAACCTTTCTAATGTTGGAGAGAATATAAATGACATTGATGATTCCAAGAATTGTATAAGAAAGCGAGTGAGACCTAAGTGGTTAGAGACTTATGTGTGTGACTAGTTTTTGTTATATTCTGAGATAATTGTTGAGCTGATAAGGGGGATGTTGTGGTAGATTATTGTTCTGTGGCTCTATCACCCGCCAAATTATTGTTATATTATCTGTAATTTACCGTGCTTGAGAGTGTGATTATAATTCATTATAGTTTGCATATTATTAAGAATAAAACACAATTACTAGTGATACTGTTTATTATTAAATTATTAAGAACTCATCAGAACATAATATACTAGAAATATACATATACTAGCTTTCCGTCCGTAGCTTTACCCGTGTTATCAGATTTTATAAAAAGAAATATATTTTCGCGTGGAAATATTATCTTATCTTTTTCTCTGTGTCTCTAACCTTCATATCAGATTGCATAAAAATCCGGCTGGCTAGTTTTGTAATTATTTCCGGAGGAAAAATATATTTTCCCGTGGTATAATATTTATATGTCCTTCTCCGGGCCTCAAATTATTTATATTAACTTTTATCTAAATCAGTTCAGTAGTTTCAAACAACAACTTTACACCTTTCTTTACCTTTTACCTTTTATTTTTACACCTTTAAGGAAAAAAAAATTATACACTTGATGACTACGACTTTCATACACACTTTCATACCCTGTTTCAAACCTTTCGCATTAGCTATTCGCCATTGTTATTGTTTGTTTTGATTCGTTTTGTGTTAGCAGTGTTTGTTTTTCAACTGTGATAATAGTTAGATAAATTGACATTTTTCATTGTGAAAGTTGTTCAGGTGGTGTGTGTGTACAGAAAATAAAAAGTGATACGTTTTTAAAACTATCTTTGAGTGATAAAAAACAAGTGATCGCGAAAGGCCGGTGTACACCTGATTTGCAATTATTACAAATTAAAGTTAAAGTTACCCGTAAGTTCAATATAAAACAATATGATTCATATAATCTTAGTTTAGGCATTGCTTATTTTCTGTTGCTTTTTTTTTGTTGTATGTGTAATTAATTATGACTATAAAGTAGGAGATCCACTTCTAATCTGCTGTGCTGGGTGTATGGTATAGTGCTATTATTGCTTTTTGATTTAACAGTAAGTTGTTCTTAAATATATTTTTAATAGGCTATTATTATTTTTATATATTTTTTATAATAATCTTTTTTTTCTTGCTCTTCAGACGAATATGAGAGTGCTCTGAGTGATGAGTCGGCTACATCTATCTCTGATACTGTCGCGGATTCTCTTGATGTTCACCTGCTGGGGGCTATGGGTCATAGCGGTCTTAAACTCGTACACATTAATGCCCAGAGCATAATTTCCCACTACAATGACCTATATTCCTCATTCAGTGATCGTTCTGATGATTGTATTCTGGTGTCTAAGTCCTGGCTGAAGCCTTCTCTCCCATCTACTATGTGCGCTCTTCCGGGGTTTAAGTTGTTACGTAATGATAGAGTCGGGGCTGGGGGTGGAGGTGTTTGCGTCTATTTGCGTGCGGATATAGGTACCTTGCTCTGTGGTGGGTGCATCTTCATACAACGAGCAGTACACACCATCTCTTGAATACCTGTTGATTCAAATCACTTTAAACCATACCAAAATGTTACCAAAATACCAAATACCAAAATGTAGGCCATCATTGACAGACCTGGCGATAGTGTTCAGAGAGGTGCTTGCCTGTACATACGGACAGTTGACTGCACCTTTTTCGTACCACGACCTCTTATATCTACAATATAGAGTGCGCCCTCCTAAGCGGAGAAGTAAAGTCCTTCAACTTAGAAATTTTAGAGACTTGAATGTACCCCGCCTTAGGCGAGATGCTGCTGAGTTGGACTGGTCGGATCTGCTATCAGCTGTCTCTATTGATGATAAGGTGTCTATGTTCAATCAAAAAATGTTAATGCTTTACGACTTGCATGCCCCTCTGAGACCAGTTCGTGTTAAACATTTCCCTGCCCCATGGCTTACAGTACAAATCAAGCAGCTGATGGTTAGACGTGATCGTGCCAAGTTAAAACTCAAGCAAAACTATTCAGAGCATAACCTTCTCGCTTACAAACAATTGCGTAATAGCTGCAGCCATGCATGTCGGGAAGCGAAGCGCCAACACATTCATGCCTTTTTAATGGATGCTTCACCGGTACAAACATGGCGTTTCCTTTAAAAGATTGGTGTCTATAGTCGCGAATCGCAGTTGACATCTTAATACATACTCTTGGGGCGGCTCACATTCATGACTCTACTCTCACCTGGTTCAACTCCTATCTTTGTGATCGTCGGCAATCTGTTAGGGTGGATACGAAATCTTCGGGGTGGTGTCAGCTGCTTACAGGGGTACCGCAGGGTGGTGTCCTATCTCCGCTGCTCTTTGCTATATTTATAAACGGTATTGTCAAAGTTATTAAAAGCTCATACCATCTTTATGCGGATGATCTGCAGCTATATCGCCACTTTTCAGTTTCGGAGGCATCGTCGGCGGTTGAAGCCATGAACACTGATCTTTCAGCCATTGCTGATTGGGCCAAATCATACGGACTTCTAGTGAACCCGAATAAATCTCAAGTAATTGTCGTGGGCAGTGTCCGTTTGAAGTCTAGTCTGCCTCAACTTATGGCTCCAGTTAAATACAATGATGTGATAATCCCATACACCGATAAAGCTCGGAGCCTCGGTCTCATCATGGAGTCGGATCTCTCATGGTCGGCACACATTGCTGACATCAGTAAGCGTGTGCACTTTTCATATCACTCATTGAGACGGATGCAGTATTTTTTGCCCTACGATACAAAGGTCATGCTAGCGCACACGCTGCTGATACCACAGATAGATTATGCTGACGTATGTTTTTGGATGTCACTGAAGATCTGTTAAATAAATTGGAGCGCCTTCAAAATCTAGCAATTAGGTTTATCTTTGGTTTGAGAAAGTGGTGGCTCTCAATTAGACAACGGCATGAATGGCACATTCTGACATTTCTATATAAAATCCTCAATAACCCTAAATTCCCCCAGTTTCTCCGTACCCGCTTCCAATACCTTCCGCCATTACCTTATCCAAGGCGTGCATGTGTAACGAAGACACTCGTACAGCCAGTCTGCAATACCCGAATGCTATCAAAGTCGTTTGTAGTGACGGCTGTACGTCTATGGAACAGACTACCGGTAAATATCCGCGAGAGCTCATCCAATACAGTGTTTAAAGTGAGGCTAAAGGAGCATTTATTGAAAGTTTCTAGTTAGTTAACTATATTTTTATATAAGTAGTATATAATAATATCTTATGTACTTAATTTAGATTAGTTTTTATTTGATATTTGTATATTTAAGCATAATTATATATTATTAGTATTTATTTTATATAGTTTATGTACCCATGTATTTTGTTTTTTTTTCTCAATCTCTCCCACGTAACAGTATAAGTCACTTGACACCCAGTAAGGTTGGCTGGAAGAGATCCCTTTTAGGGATAAGCCCACCCATGTACACATCCAATCACTGCATATTTTTTTTTACTGTAATGTCTTTTGTGCAATAAAGAATATATATAATTGGCTCACGGGTTGCAGACACAGTAATCGATTGTTCTGTTTCCCTTGTTTATTATTTTGTAACAAGAAATCGGTCTGGAATGACGCTGGTTACATAGATATTCATAACTTTGATACCACGGCAAAAAAACACGAGCAATCGGAAAAGCATATAGAAACTTCATTGAAATATCACACCTTTGGAAAAAATCGTATTGAGACGCGTTTAAATTCTCAGATTCAAATTGATATTGATAGACATAACGCAAAAGTTGATCGGAACCGAAATATTTTCAGCGACTTATTGACATTGTTTGCTTTTTCGGGGCCACAAGAGCTCGCTTTTCGTGGACATGACGAATCTGCTTCGTCTTCGAATAAAGGTAATTATTTAGAAATGGTCAATTTGCTCGCGAAATACGACGGAGTTTTGGAAAATCATTTACAGAATAGTACTAGCTCATTTACGAGTTTATCAAATCGAATTCAAAATGACCTTATTATCTCTAGTGTTGCGTCGGTAATGATCGACACAATAAAACAACAAATCGCTACTACTAATTTTGTCGCTGTGATGGTCGATGAAACACCAGACGTGAGCGGTAAAGAGCAACTAGTAGTAGGTAGTTTTAAGGTATTTTAATGAGTCAGAAGTGTACGATCGTTTTATAAAATATATTGACGTAAGTTATAATCGTACCGCGCAAACTTTAAGTAGACTGCACATTTTATCTGAATTTAATTGTCCTCAATTTAGTACTTTCCAAATCGTGTAAACGTATTCCTGAAACTAAACGTTTTTTCAATCTAATAAAAACATTAGCCAATTTCTTTAATAATAGTACCAAAAGACTAAACCATTACAATAAAATGGCTGATGTAAAAAAAATACCTCGCGTTGCTATCACTCGTTGGACTTATAATTCGCGTACTGTAAATGTAATTTTCAATTCTTTTAGTAGTTTAATTGATTTATTTGAGGATATCCTAGAAAACGAAAGCTCTTGGGATAGCGAGACTTCAAGTCAAGCTTCATATTTTCTATGTAATTTAAAAGAGTTTGAATTTCAATTTTTACTTCATGTATTTAACGAAATATTCGCGGAAACCGATATCCTATACGAAATTATGCAAAAAAAGACGACGACGAAGATGTAATTTATTGCGTAAAAAAATAAAAGAATGTGAATCGTTTTTGAATACATTCAAATCTAGGTTTGAAATCATTTTTGAACGCGTCAAAAAGGACCGCCAAATCGAAAACGTAATGTTGTAGACGCAAAATTAAATTATAAACGGATTTTTGTTGAAGTTATAGACAATATATCGAGTGAATGTCGGGACCGTTATGAAAATTTTAAACAGTTAAGATTTTTTGAATTACTATCGTGCGAGAATTTCGATATATATAATGACAATTGTCCGGTTGAATTAGTAATACAATTTGTAGATATTTATAAATCATTTAATTTTAACTTAGAACGCCTTATAAATGAGCTCAAATGTGCATATAAAGCCACCGAATTAAGACCTAAGTATTTACAAAATTATAGAACATTTTTACGAAAATAACGTAAATACAGTTATTCCCGAAGTGGGTTTGAAAGGATTAAGCTTATATATCATGTGATAAATAAGCTTAATCTTTTCAAAACATGTTAGGAAAAATGGAGTTCTTAAAATTGTAAAACGACCCTCGAAAGAATTTGAAGTTAATTGAATTCTTACATCAGCCTTAATAATATTGAGAAACTTCAGTAAAGTGAAGTAGGTTGTTGTTAGCCGAGGGCAGTGAGGATGGGCGTTGATGACACATATTTATTGTTGTAGCTGACACAAATCTATAGTCAGTAGTTCAACAAGTCTTATATAATCTTGCAAAAGGTTCACGAGCCAAAAAGACTTGTTTATTTATGTGGGTCACATATTCCAATATAAAATGTGCAAAAAGGCATTGATCTGATGATGCAAAAAGAGCTGCCGCCATAACCTTGTATTTGTTTGGTTGTGTAGTCTGTATTAGATCTAGTAGGTAATCTTGATAGTACTCTACGTCTGGAGTACGGGTGGGCTATACTTTCAATTGTGAGAGTGTGGTTCACAACTGTTCTACCCTGGATGTCAATGGTTCAAGCCTTCCAACACTCATATTGATGAGTATAATTACTGAGGATCAAGAAAGGATGAGCTGACCCAAATCTATATAGATTTGGGTCAGCTCAAGCCGTAGGGCCCTTATGGCCAATGCTAAGGCTGAGTTTAGTTACGTAGGTAGGTCACGTAGTCAGACCGCTCCGGTCGCGTAGAGTCCAACATAACCACCGTGACACTGCGGGGTACATTTCGTGCTCCTTAGTGATGATTCTCTGTCCTGAGAAAAAAAAATCAATAGTAACCGTACTGAGGAAGCAAGGGGAAGTAATATTTGACGACACGTTGTCACCGTAAACCAGTGAGCCTCTCACTAGCTCTTCCAAACCAAAATTAAAATCCAGAAAGTGATATATATTATATTATTTTTAACGTATATTTTAAAAATTGATAATACACCAACTCAAAACACAATCTTCAAGAATCACAATTCTTGTCATGTCAGGAACACCGTTTAAAGTCTTAAAACCATAAATCACAAAATGCGACCTATAACGGTGTTCCTGTTACAACGTTTAGCGCAGTGGTCGAGTAATCGGCTTCTACACAACGGGGCGCGTGTTCAATTCCCGCACGGGACAGATATTTTGTACGACCTACAAAAATTCCGGTTTGGGTGTTTGTGCATGTGAGATTCCTATGTTTGTGACTGCACCCGTGACACAAGATAAAAATTCTACTGTGGGACGAAGTATTAAAAAAAAAAAAACAAATTGGAAACACTTTGATCTCGACCCACCCCCATCGAACAGAGGCGTATGTATATGTATATACGTTTAATTTTAAGCATGTTGAGTTTTGTAGCAGCTGTGCATTATTACTTTCAAACTTCAGCTGTGTGTCTACATTCAAATTAAGCTCGCGACTGCCTATTTTATTTTTACTTGATTTTTCAATACTACAAACTTCAATGTTTTCGATAAGCTATAATCATCTGTCATTCAATTTGTCATCATTTTCTTCATGGAAATTGGTTTGATAAATCAAAATAAATATTAAATTTAGAGAATTATTATGAAGTTTAATAAGGTTGGGCAGTTATTTATGAAAAGTGATATCCGATAATAGGCTTGTATCCACTATGAACAAATCTGATGCATTAGGTTGCATAACTATTAAGATGATCATTTAATTATGAAAAAACAAAGTTTTATAAAATAATAACTTTTGATTATTTATATTTTTATAAAATAAAATTGCACAAAATAAGCCATAAGTCACGTGACACCAATTAAAAAGTGTTACGTCACGCCGTGCGAAACGTCAAAGTCAAAATGTCATTCCCAAGTGTTTTGTGGAAGTGCGAAAAAGAATGGGCATTATTCCTTCTCGCGAGTGTCAGCCACTTTTTACGTATCTGCTGATTGTTTGGCACGTATATAAATATTTTTTTTGGTGTTTTTATACTTGTGCTTGTACACTGGGGCACTATGCAGTACTTGTAATACGATGAATCCATTTTTTATTAAAATAACTTCACAATACCGAATATTCCGATACTAAAGCTGTGTTTTGCACGGCGTGACGTCATTCAAGACGCCATGACAGTCATGAGCGTTTTTGATGACTAATGTCAAATATTTAATTAAATGCAAAATTATTCTTATAAATAAGCATTTTTTTTCAAAAATAATAATTATTTTGTATAGAATAGGCATCAAGGTATATTAGTATCTAACTACTGAAATTTAGGCAACAAGCCTATTGTCCTAAAGTTTTTGATAACTTTTTGGCAAAACTGCTGATCAATTATTATTTAGATAATTATTTCCTAAAGGGATTTCATAAGCCAGTTCCGTGTAGACTCTGTCATCAATAATCCCACAAAAGATCATATAACTTTTCTTGACAGCACGAAATTTATTGATGAGATCAGCATTAAATAGGAGCAGTTGAAGCTTAACTGCTTAACTATAATGTTAAATTCAGAAAAATACAAATTACCTCATTGTATAATTAATATAACACCAAATGTTTTTCAATTTGAGTTGCCAATATATAAAATACTTAATAATTCTAGCTATTTTTAACTAAATTTAAAAAAAAAACATTTAAACCAGTTTTTTTTGCTTGAAAGTATCATATTATGTAAATTTAAAGTAGGTATCGTATTATACAAAAAAAAAAACAGTATGTCTCTTCTAGTTTAATTTTCTGTGTGCAACTCCACTATGCACCATGTATGTTGTATTGTATAAACCAATCACACTCTGTATTAAACTTCTCCGACACCGTTCAATTGAATTTCCATAGGAAATGCGAGTAAGGGACCTCCAGGGTTGTCACCTTTCGGAAAATAAAATCAGGTCAGGCGCGGTCAACCCGATTTTGCGGGACAGAGTGTTTAGTCCCTGTGTTGGGAATTTTCAAGGTTTGTGTTTTATGTGCAAATTCAAAAATGTTGGAAGGATTCATATAATCAGTTTTACAGACAGATATAGAACTAGAAATATCAACAGGAATACTAACAACAATATATGCTTTTCTCCTTAGAAAGAGTCCTTTAAAGAATAAAGATTAAAACAGTGCTAAATTAGGAACTTATCATCGAAAACCTAGGTATAAGTGAAACATCTTCGTGGAGCAAACAGTTTATAGATGATTGGTATTTTTTATTGTGTCTGGTATGCACGCTAAGTCTATGCTAACAAGTCACAGTAAGCCTATTTGAAAAAGGAAGTCAGAGAAAAGGACAATGATGCAAAAAAATAATATATACTTTTGAACTACTCGAACGAGATTGTTACTGTTTCATACTTAGCTTACGAAGTTATAGCTTCAAAACAAATTTAGTTTCGGTGAAATCTTAACTGGTATTGACAGCTTTTTATGACAATCGCAGGATATCACGACGGGATAGCACTCGGTGTGTTTATCAATGCTATCACTTACCTACGACCTTGTGACCTCTGAATCGGCATGCCCATCCCAGTGCGTGGCCCAACATGACGGAGGGAGCGAGTCGAACGCACGTCCGAGCCTGCGCGCTGCGCTCGCCCGGGCAGCCCGTCAGTGAATGAACCGGGAGCGGAGGGAGCAGACGCCCTGCCTGATTGTGACGTGCAGTGTTGTGTGATGGGGGCCCGCTGATGGCTATGGCCGCGCGGCGGATCGCGCCCGGCCGCCACCGACAATGTTCTTCTATTTAGGTGAGATATCTCAAGGTCACTCGTAGATAGTCCTATTTTTATATATTTAAATAAACTGGACTTTTTCTAGAATTAACGTTGGTAACTTACGAACATCTAAACGGCAACGTAATTCTTAGAGTTATTTGTCCTCATTATAGGTTCATCCTAGGCAAGCAAGATTTGTCGCGTTCGCCATCAATATTCATTTCCATTATTTAATTAAACCGTTAGCTTATGGTGGATTTGTAGTTCGTTTTATTGTTGCTTTAGTAGAGGTTAAGATAAAATAGTAGGGTACTTTGATATTCGAACGAATAATTGCAATTCAAGTCAATCAATATTTAGGTATCGAATTCGAACAATTTTCTTTGAGGAATGTTCTACGTCAGGACTCATTTTGAAATAAGTTTATGGTGGTGTTTCTGTAACATTGAAGCAATTGAAAAGTAAAACGTTAATAAAATCTACACGGTCAGTGTCATGGTCTATATGCTATAAAGTTTTGATGAAAATAAACTACCCCATAATATTAGAAACAAGCACAAAGCTAGCTTGCTTACTTTTCAAATTTTCCTTTAAGAATTCTATGTATTCCCACAATCATAACAATCTAGATTATAAAGCTATAGATTTAAATAAGAGTAATTTATCTGTTATGATGGTTTAACTGAATGGTAACTCAAACTAGAGAAAGGTTTAAACTCTCTATTTTTCGTCTTCAATTCTTTCATTTTCAAATAACCGGAAGTTCACTTGCAGTTTCACTGCAAAACTGACAATTATACAATATAAATGATAGCTTAGTATTTCTTGTTTGTTAATATAGCTGTGATTTTGCTTTTAATATTGGACCACCAAAGGATTTACAAAGAGATACATTATTTAACCTTCAATAGATTATTATTGTATTATAAATGTAATATTATGAACAATCTTGAGTGACTAACTAATGTCGCTTAAGTGGCTGGATATTCCGATTTTTTTTTATCTGGGTGTTTTTTTTATGACGAAGGTAGTCGTATAAGGCGTGAATTTAAAAATGTTGTATTATACAACTTGTAATAAGGTTTTAAAGTTTGTATGAAGCTTTGGTTTTGGATAGAGGAAAATAATGTTTAAAAACGAATTTCTTAAGAATTTAATTATTCATTACATCTTAGAAGATACAGGCTTATTAAAATTTATGTTGTGGTAGGTATTTATTATGCGTTTTTTTGTGCATAAAAACACGTTATTACTTTTTTTAATGTCAAATTACGTACGAAGTTCAGTAGATACAGTAAGGAAAGACCAAAGAAGACAAGAACAAAACATATTTTTTATATTTTATACGAAGATAATAAAAATTACGAAAGCCTAGACGAAACAAAGTTCATGGGCTAAAGTTAGTATATTATATAATCGTTACTGCTCCCTTTCCTCCCGAGGACTAAGGGAATTTGCTGTGATTGTATCTCGCTGAAGTGCCCGGACAGTGGCAATAGTCCCGCCCCCCTACTACACTGGGATTTAGTAAAAATTGGCGAAGTAGGGGTGATGCTTAACCTTCCAAGTAGAAGATGCGTAATTTAATTTATATATATAGTGTATACAGTAGAATAAGTTACTACTATATACTTGTATATATTTATACCACAAGTTGACGCTATTATCCTATGCTCGCCATAAAAGACAGTCTCGCCGACAAGACAGCATCGTTCCGAGCTCGCCCCAACTCACACATTCCTTGTTTGCGACCATCCATGTATCCAGTAGATTATACAATATGTAAATCGTAACTTCGCACAACGTAGTGTAACCTTATGAAATATTCAACAAAGCTCAAAACGACTGCTAAGGCTTTGACAGAACTTTGTTCTTTTAAGTAAATCTGTCAAGGATCGTTTTGTTCGCATCATTTGTATTGGTGTAGCTTTGAAGGACTTAGAATTGGTTCCCACTTCATTCACATATGTCAGGCACTAGGTCCATTTTATTTATCCATGAAAACGATAATATTGTTTTATTTATTTATGTACACAACAATCCGACATACAGAATAAGAATATTAATAAAGAGGTTATAGGTTCTGCTTTTACAGATTTTTTTACCAGCAGACCTGCGATAGGAAACATTAAATGATACAGCATTTGGGTACAATAAAATTTACATATATATATATAATTAAATCTACATAAACTATTAATGTAATTATTGCTAGAGCTAGAGGAATTTAAATAGTAAATCTATCACGCGGTGCTTAAAAGTGCAAATGCAGTGATTTACATACACGGATACGGTATAGAATTCCATAACCTCGCAGCGCGAACTGTATAGGGATTGAAATAGAACTGAGCAAAACATCGAATTTGGTAAAATTATTACTAGTCATATAATATGGTCCTAAGCAAGCTGTTGATTAAATCAATCACGTAATACTAACGGACGGACAAATAACGGACAATGTTTATATCTGATATGTATACATATATATGGGAATATACATATATTGCTAGGGTTACGAGGGTTTTAATAATAAAATCTTAAGGAATGAGGCTTTAGTAATACTGATAAATTTATGGTACATGCACTAAATACTAGCTGGTGCTCGCGACCTTTTCTGCGAAGGATTACTATTTTAAATTGCTTGTGTTATTCTGATGTATAAGCTATATTATTGATTATTGTAAGGTTTTATTAAAATCCATTTAGCAGTTTTTACGTGAAACAGTAATAAACATCTATCCTTATAAACTTTCGCATTTATAATATTAGTAGGAATAATGGAAATACTGACGTATAAGTTAAGCTAATTTACGGGGTCTTTTAGCCACCAGTATTATTTTGCTCATGTGAGGTGTCAACGTTCCGATGATTGACTCCATTTGAGTCAAGGGGTATAAATGGGGCGGACTCTGAAGCGGTGCTCTGGCCTGGCTGCACTCTGCTTGGGGCAACACGTATCAATACACATTTTATTATTAGAAAAGATATTTGCGGCCATTATAAAGGTGAGTCCTTTGGTTGCACTGTTGGTTAACTTTGATGGAGAATTAAAATTTTAGAATTATTACCTTTTTATAAAAGTAAAAAGTTTGAGATATAAAACCTAAAAAATAAATTAAAAAGTAAAGTTTAGATGATCTATTATATTTCATATTAAAGACCTAATTAAACTTATAAAACGTTTATACATATCAAATTAAGTTTTTAATCAAATTCATTTTTATAAGAAATATTATTTAATGGGATTTGTGAAATAATACTCATATTTTGTAATTTGTAATATGTAGAATAATACGAAAAAATGACAAAAACAAGTTTCAAGAAAATTAATGCTCTCAATAAAATTTACGTCTTACTTGAAATAAATGTCCCGTTTCTGAGACGTAAGTATTCAAAGTTTCCTCGGAAAATGAAGAAGGGCCATTACGCTACGGCGGCGCTACGAAACTGCTACGAGGCGGCGCCGTAGCGTAATCGTAGCATGCACACTTTGTGAGAGCGTGTGAAATCTCTCTGAAGTTTCGTAGACGGTTTCATACTTTTTGCGTTGGAAAATTTTCGTTAATATTTGAGGGGAAGCTGTAACGTCTTACTCCGGTAATTAAGCTTTTGTTACTTAATGGCTGCAGTGTTTCCATAAACCAGTATTTCTAGATCGTGTTTGATTAAATGTTTAAATAAAAGTTTGAATTAAGAATTACTCAGGCGTCTTTCCCATCTTTTCATTAATACTTATTTATTGATGTTACCAAATATTCGGAAATCAAATACCTGACTTCTAAAATATGTACGCTTAAAACCGTAAACAAGATAAAATCAGCGAAAGGCTGAGCTTGCTTTAAGACACCCAACCTCTAAACCACCCTCAAAACCTCCCTCTAATGACCTTCATCAGAGTGACACTCGATGCGATGGGATGATTTTACATAAGCAATTTTGAACCTTGCAAGAATTTAAATATTTCTCTGTGATAAATCAACATAGAACGTTATTGCGTTCTAACGTTATCAAAACGGTTGAAGCTAGGTCGAGGCTGTTATATATATATGAGTATAAATAAAACGTAATAATAATCACTTCTTATCAATCATGTCATATATATTATTATATGTATCAGTGATCATTTTAATACATTTTTATATTCTAATGAAATGGACGCGAAAGTCGCTTAAGTTACTTTGGCTGTATCCATTCTACTGTAAATAGAAATAATAATGTTTCAACCTGTTTTAACATTGGACGAAATCAATTATGCAAATAGCTGGGAGTATATTTGCATACGGTGGATCAACATATTTGCATACGTATTCGTCACTTATGTATAAAATTGTATTTGTACAATTTCGTCAGACGAGATTAAAAAAAATATAGGAATTGTTATAAGCACGGGACACATTTAATAATTTGTCGATATGAGTTTTTATTTTATGTCCTAAGAAAACTAAAATGAATGGCAAGAATAACATGGACTTGTATAAAATGGCCAATAAAATTAAAAAAAAAATATTATTTATCGTTATATTCAATTATTATTTATACATTTTACTATTTGCGAGAAATTCTCATTATTACCGCGAAAAAAAATTATAATGTCAATTATAATGTGGTTTATTGTTTTTTTTTGGTACATAGTTTGCGCCTACATTTTATTCAGTAGCAATATTGACGAATCTCATTTGCGTTGTCTGATCGATGGGATTAGTATAATGTGTCCTTTTTTATTTTTTCACCGTCATTGTGGCACTTTCTTCTTTTGTTTGCTCGGTCAACATCCGCAAACATTTTATACATTGTAAACTCATAATTAATTAGAATTGAGTTTGGAATCTACATCTTGGATGTTTCATTTGTCCTGAGAAGAGACAATATACATGCATTAAGTTACTGTGATTAAGCGGCCACTAGAATTAATTTAAACGATTGCGTTCATATCACAGCTATTTAGTCAATTGACTCAAAGCTGCCTAACATTGTATTTACTGTTATGTCAGAATAACATTGTGAATGAATGAATTCTAACAAACATACTCAACATAAAATTGGAAATATCCAGTTTTATTTACCCATCCCGATTTCCTTCACAAACGGATAACAAACACAAGGCAAAGCCAACAATGGTCTCATTAAATGTATATTTAAATAGACCAAAAGTCCCGAAAGAGGTAGAGCTCCGGTCGAAAGAACCGGACCTCAAAGAAATGTGAGCACACAATTGTAAAAAGACTATAAAGAAATGTTTGCGAACACTTAAAAAGAACGAATATCCTTGGTTTGGTGAGTTAAGTGGTTGCTCAAAGGGCTTATTAGGTAAGTAAAAGCCCGGGGCTCTGACTGACAGGCTTTGTATCGCCGGCTGCTTTAAAACGGCAAGATTAAAAGCATGATTCATTAATGACTTACTCAGATAATGGATTTGATATTGTTGTGCGCGGGCACTTATAAAACTGCTAAAATTTTCCTCTGACATTCAAACAGGTTCGATTGCCGTTTTGAATTATGCTTGTTTGTATCGCTATACTAGCTGGTGCCCGCGCCTTGGTTTGCACATAACACTTATCATCATAATTTGAATAATTCATACAATATCTTTATGAATTGTATCTTATGCGTTATTTTGATGTATAAGCTATATTATTGCACTCTACCGTGGGAGAGCCATGCTTCAGCACGAATTGGGCCGGCTCGACCGGAGTGATACCACGGCCTCACAGAAAACCGGCGTAAAATAGCGCTTGTGCTGTGTTTCGCCGAGTGAGTGAGGGTACCGGAGGCCCAATCCCTTTTAAAAGGCCGGCAACGCATCTGTGACTCCTCTGGTGTTGCGGGTGTCCATGGGCAACGGTTATCACTTACCATGAGGTGATCCGTTTGCTGCCCTATCCTATAAAAAAATAGTTTCTTTAAAATCCATTCAGTAGTTTTTACGTAAAAGAGTAATAAACATCCATTTATAATTACAAACTTCCTCATTTATACTATATAAATTATATTCTATATATTTTTCTAATGTAGAAGCTATATTATTGTACAGTTTCGTTAAAATACAATCAGTAGTTTTAATATGAAAGACTAAGTACATCCATACTTACAAACTATCGTCTATATAATATTCTTCGCTGGTCCTGTGATCTCTGTGGAAAGGTCGTAGTTGGATGAAAGGTCACCTGTCCCCCTGACTGCGAAGTGTACTTGTATAACTTAAGAGCAAATGATTCAAAAGATATATGTATATAATCGTATCATTACGTCACTTTAGTTCAAAATGTATCTTTAGCTCACTTAGCTTAGTAACTCTTTCACTCGCTTGTGATATAGATAATTGAAACGGCATTCACTCAGTACAGTAACCTTTTCACTTGGCTGGGTTTTGTAAATACAAATGTGACAGAGCAAAAAGTCAAAGAGACAGATGAACACTCAATTAATAAGTGTACATAAAAAAGATAAATGGATACCCAATAAAAAATGTACACAAAAGAGATAGGATACATACCTAATTAATAAGTGTACACATAAGAGATAGATGAACACGTAAGAGATGACAGTGTACACATAAGAGATGAATAACCAATTAAAAGTTCACACAAAATAGTGCGAACGATAGATTGCTCGCCATAATCGCGTGCGCATGCGTAGAGTATAATTTTTTTTGTCATTTAATTTTACGGACATACGAGGGGCGGTCAAAAAGTTCGCGGAATGGCGGGTTGGCGGGGTGAGGTCGCTCCTCCAGGTAGCCGCTACTTAAGTAACTCATAATTACTATATATGCCAATTTCTAGCCTAATTGGGTCATTAGCTTTCGAGTTACAAACGAGTAAACAAGTAAATCGGAACAAACTAGCCACTATGGAGAAAATTGAACATCGCGCCGTCGTAAAGTTCCTCACCAAACAAGGAAAACGCCTCAAACTATTTTGCAAGAGATGTTAGCTGTTTACGGAGACTTTGCTCCTGGTAAAACATGATTTACAAATGGCACGGCCTTTTCAAGCAAGGAAGGGAGTCAATTGAAGATGATCCTCGACCTGGACGGCCCATTGAGGCCACTACGCCGGAAATCATTGAAAAAGTTGAAAACTTGTATTGGAAGACGGAAGGTTGAAGAAGAAACAACTTGCAGCATCAGTTGGAGTATCAGAAACCACAATTTTAAATATTCTTCATCAACATCTTGGCATGAGTAAAGTGTGTTCAAGGTGGGTCCCGAGAATGCTCACGCCGCTGCAAAAACGTGAGCGCGTCAACTGTTCCCGCGAGTTTTTGGACCGCTGTGGAGAAGATAGGGAAGAAATTATGGCCCGAATTGTAACCGGTGATGAAACTTGGGTTCACCACTATGAGCCTGAGTCAAAGCAGGAGTCGATGCAGTGGCACAAAAAAGGCACACCACCCCCTAAAAAATTTAAAGTGTCGCAATCGGCCGGAAAGATCATGGCGACTATTTTTTGGATACTGAAGGTATTCTTTTGATCGATTATAAAGAACGTGGTGTTTCTATAACGGAGAGTACTACGCTTCCCTATTGGACCGATTAAAAGAAGCTATTAAAGAAAAAAGAAGAGGAAAACTGACAAAAGGTGTACTCCTTTTGCACGACAACGCGCCTTCACACGAGTCATGTTGCGACGGCTGCCATTCATCGATGCGGTTTTGAACAACTACGCCATCCACCCTATAGTCCAGACCTGGCCCCTAGCGATTTTTATTTATTCCCAAAGATGAAGAAAGAGCTGCGTGGAAAAAAATTTAGAGACGATGATGAAGTCAAGTCGGCGATTTCGGCGTATTTTGACGCCCAAGACAAAACCTATTTTTTCGACGGTATTAATAAGTTATATGCCAGATCCGAAAAATGTATTCGTGTTAAGGGGGAATATATTGAAAAGGAAAAATAACATAATGTATCATTTCATCTTTTTTCCCAGTCATTCCGCGAACTTTTTGACCTCCCCTCGTATATTATTAATTTTGCTAGTTCATAGAATTATTATCTCATTAACAAAATAGAGAGAAATTATTGAGCTGGGTTAAAGAGTTTGTGATTTATAATTGATATATATCAGCATTCTGCTCAGGGCAGAGCAAACGCTTCACAACACCCCTCACCACGCTGGCCGTGGACTTTTGCAATATCAGGGGATTACACATTAACCTCAATGCTGTTCTTTACCACCTTGAAACAGCTCAGCCGGTCTTGCTCTTTTTAACCGAGACTCAGGTATCGTTTCCGGTGGACACTTCATACCTAAATTATCCTGGGTATGAACTGGAACACTCCTTTGTACCGAAGGCAGGAGTGTGCGTGTACGTTAGAGGTGATATGAGTGGTAAGCGCTTGAGTAATTTTGAAGGTAAGGACCTCTCCAGGACCTTATAGCTTCGTGTAGATAGAAATGACCTTCCGCACGGCTATGCCTGCCTCTATAGGTCCCACAGCGGTGACACCGATACCGACCGATTAATGGAACACGTCCAAATGGTTGCAGACTCCGTACAGCGGCAAACCCCTTCCGTGGAAATTGTTTTCCTTGACGACTTTAACGCCCACCATGTTGAATGGCTACAATCAATTAGGACCAATCATGCGGGGAGATCTGTTCATCACTTTGTTTTAGCTTATGGCCCGACACAGCTGGTCTCCTCACCGAAGCGAATTCCAGATGTTGAAAGCCAGAATCCTTCACTGTTAGACCTTCTACTGACTTCTCATCCTGGCTACCGCGTATCCGTCCACGGTCCACTCAGCTCCTCAGACCATTGCCTTATCCGGAGCGTGGTGCCTCTCGGGTGCTCGCCACGATCACGAACTGTGAGGCAGCCGACGTGTGTGGTGGCAATATAGGTTAGCGGATTGGAATGGGATGCGGTCCTATATTGCGTCCTACCCATGTGGACAAGTTTGCTTCATCCAGGTTAACCTCGACGACGTAGCTAATTCTGTTACTGATGTGGTACTGCAGGGAATGGAACTTTTTGTTCCATCCTCTGTTGTCCCCATCGGTGGCAAGTCTAAGCCTTGGTTTGGAATATATTGGTCTTTCAAAAGAGATATTGCTTGGGCGAAGTCGGAGTACATTGGTAGAGTTGGTGAGAGATTGGAGCGTCTTCCCTTGGGAACTCGGGTATTCTGGACGCTCGCTAAAGCTATTCAAGGGAACTTCTGCTAGCTATCCTTTCCACCTCTGCACAGGGGAGATGATTCATTGCTTTTTCAGAAAAAGCTAATCTTTTGGGCCCACTCTTTGCGTCCAACTCGACGTTGGATAATGGGGGACAAGAGCCGCCGACCATACCACGGTGTGAAAGCTCTATGCTGGATATCCGGTACCACCAAAGCTCAGTGCATTTAGCACTTCTATCCCTAGACGTCCACAAGTCGAGCGGGCTCGATGGAATTCCTCTGATCGTGTTGAAGACGTGTGCTCCTGAGTTGGCAGCGGTTATAACGCGTCTTTTTCGGCTCTCCCACTCTTCTGGCGTAGTGCCGACTTTATGGAAGACAGTTTTAGTGCACCTTATACCTAAAAAAGCAACCACTCTAATCCGTCCAACTATAGACCGATAGCCATTAGCTCCCTATTCTCAAAGATAATGGAGTCCATTATCAATAGCTAGCCCCTTGGATACCTTGAGGTTTACTACTTGGTCAGTGTCCATCAGTATGGCTTCCGTAGACGTCGTTCAGTTGGTAATCTCTTGGCATATCTCACACATCATTAGGCACAGGCGATTGAGAGTAAGAGAAAAGCATTGGCGGTTAGTTTGGATATAGCGAAAGCCTTCGATCGGGTGTGGCACAAAGCGCTTCTTTCGAAGCTTTTTTCCTACGGGCTTCCTGAGAAATTGTGAGAAGAAGTCACTAGTTTTTTAGCAGACAGAAGCATTAAGGTCGTAGTCGACGGTAAATGCTCTGACAAATTGTCGGTAAATGCTGGTGTTCCTCAAGGCAGTGTGTTATCGCCTACACTGTTACTTTTGCATATCAATGATATGTTGCAAATCAGCAACATTCATTGTTATGCGGATATATGCACGAGTCATATCTTTTACACCGGTTACGCAAATATATCTAGGGAAAGCGTTGTTGAGAGTCGAAATCAACTTGTGTCTGAAATTGAGATTTCTTTAAAGAAAGTCTCAGATTAGACTTAATCTGGTCCAATTTAACCCTACTAAGACATAAGTTTACGCGTTCACCGCAAAAAAGTTACCGTTTATCGCATCACCTCGATTTGAAAGCACTCCCGCCTGCTTCAGCCAGTGTTGGAATTCTCGCTGTCGACATATCGAGCGAAGTACAGTTCCGCGGACTCCTAGAGGGTAAGGCTAAATAGCCTCAAAGAAGCTTGGTGTGCTCAATAGATCGAGGCGGTATTTCACACTGGCCCACCGAATGCAACTCTATAAGGCGCAAGTTTGGCCACATATGGAATACTGTTCCCATCTTTGGGCAGGGGCTCCCCAGTACCAGCTTCTCCCTCTGGATCGCATCCAACTTAGAGCGACTGGAATCGTCTGCCCGGATATTTCAAGTTGGCTAGACTCCTTGGCGCTGCGTAGAGATGTAGCTTCGCTATGTATCCTCTATTGCTTATACATATTACGGGTAGTGCTCAAAGGAATTGTTCGGATTAATTCCTGCTGCTAGTTTCCGTCACCGTTCTACGCGACACAACATTCATCCTCATCATCTAGATGTTTGGCAGTCCACCACAGTGCGTTTTTCTAGGAATTTTCTGCCACACACTACTAAACTGTAGAATGAATTGTCGCCTGCAGTATTTCCGAACCGATGTGATATCGAAACCTTCAAAAAAGGGCATATTCCCATTTAAAAGGCCGGCAACGCATCTGTGACTCCTCTGGTGTTGCAGATGTTTATGGGCAGCGGTTATCGCTTACGTTAGGTTATCCGTTTGCTCGTTTGCTGCTCTATCCTATAAAAAATATACTACCCACCTATAGGTCTAAATGAACACGGATGGAGTCCGCCGCCTGTACGAGGGCGTCGTGCGATCCGTGGCCATGTATGGGGCTCCCGTGTGGTCGCAAGACTGCGCGAGGTCCCCCCGCTGCAGAGCTCTGCTACGGAGCCTGCAGCGGATAATGGCCATACGGATCGTACGAGGCTACCGTACAATCTCGTACGAGGCGGCGACAGTTCTGGGACGCTCCCCCCATTCGACATCCTGGCCGACATGTACGCGGCGACGTATGCGTCGCGGCGTATGCGACCGGGGGGGCGATGGGGGGAGCGCCCTGGAACCCGCGCACGAAGTGCCTAAGCGGGAGTGGCACCGACGGATTGTGGCGGCCTGGCGTGCGCAGCTCGAATTACGGATCTGCGCGCGCCAGCGGGCCGTCGGTGCCGTACTCCCGCACCTCGAAGCTTGGCTCAACGGGAAGGAGGAGGTCACCTACCGATTGACTCAGATACTCACCGGGCACGGCTGCTTCGGTGAGTATCTGTGTCGAATAGGACGGGAGGGATCGACACATTGTCACCACTGCGCATCCGACCTCGACTCGGCCCAGCACACGCTGGCGGAGTGCCCCGCGTGGGCCTCCGAGCGCCGAGTCTTGGTCGCAGGGATCGGGCGAGATCTGTCTCCGCCGGCATTGATTGCGGCAATGCTGGCGGACGAGGGAGGTTGGAGGGCTGTGGCCTCCTTCTGTGAAGCAGTAATGCTCCAGAAGGAGGCCGCCGAGCGGGGTCGGGAGATGGCCGATCCCGCTCGAAGGAGGCGGCGCCGGGCTCGGTAGCACAGCTGCGGCGCCGCCACGGGTCGCCGGCGGGCGCGAGGAAGTCGCGACCGCTACGGCGACCCGGGATGGACCACGCCCCTTCCGTGGCCGGGGGGCGTCGTCGGTGGAGGGGACCGGGGGAGGTGGTAGCTTCCCCCGAGGAGGGCTCCCCTCTAGAGAGGGGAGCGGAGGCTGGGGGTTCCTGGAAGTGGCCTTTGTGTTCCCGGGGGCTCCCTACATGCCTGAGGAAGGCCATCCCTGAGGTTTTTAGTGGGTAGGCCTCCCTTCTGGGGAGGAGAGCCCCACATAACCCCGGCTCGCCACAGCCGGGGTATGCAATTTAATGCATTTTCCTCAGGGGAACAAAAAAAAAAAAAAAAGGTCTAAATGAACACATTTCCACACACATACCAAACATAAATCTAATATACCCACCTCACTCTTCACATTTACACACTATACAATCATTTCTGTTTGTTCTGCCTTTTTTTATTATTAGTATTATTTTTAAGTCAAATAATTTTATGTCTTCTTGATGTAGTGCGGTTAAATGTCTAGTTTATCCATGTGTCGCAACTTAGGTTTTCAAGATATACACTGTTGCTTAGTTTGAGGATCATAGTTAATTATTTATATGAAACTGTTATTAACCACGTATTTATATACAATATTTTTTTTGTAATAATTTGTGCAATTTTTGGTATAAATAAATAAATTTGAATTTGAATACAAAAAGATACATAGCCCTCATCTCTATATGCTCTGTACAAGTCTGTAATTACAGCACGGATCTTTTAATCAGGAGATCCATGATCCTTCTATGTACTAACCTATTTTTTGTATTTTACATGTACAATTATATGACTCTCTCACGGTGAATCATGACATCGCGATGCAACCTGCAAGACTTAAGAAATCACTCGTATCATCATCACATCACAATTATAAAGAATAAAATAAAATCACTCTAATTTAGTTAGGGTAAGTTCATAGGACCGTTGATGGCACTGTAGTTTCTAAGAGAACCTTGCTCACGTATCTCATTATGTGTGATTAGGACGAAGAGAGAGTCGTCAGAGAGAGGGATAGAGGCTTGTACCGACCTTGTGCCTACTCCACTGAGTTACACCTATTTTTATAGATTTCTTTCACCTTTTGGTGGTTGTAAACTTGCTGCTATCCGAATAGGACGGGAATTCGTTCCTGCCCCCGGAGGGGGATAGAGACCGTTGGAAGACGGTTCGCTTTGTCATGTGCGATAGCACGGGCGAGGTAGAGATAGCAAAAGGTAACAGTGCGTCTTCTATGGTGCTGTGGTAGAGGACAGGGGTTTTCCGCGGCGTCCATAGGTGTGGTATAGATGTTACGGTTCCGTAATTTGC
Source organism: Scirpophaga incertulas (assembly GCA_036419045.1). Taxonomy (NCBI): domain Eukaryota; kingdom Metazoa; phylum Arthropoda; class Insecta; order Lepidoptera; family Crambidae; genus Scirpophaga; species Scirpophaga incertulas. The sequence goes on along the minus strand of CM071631.1, from coordinate 21,104,482 downwards.
CTATTTTACATGTTAGCAAAATTGAAGCCTAGTCTTTTGAGTTTGGAGAGTAGGTTCTCAAAGCTTGACATGCTTATTCTTGTGGTGGTATAAAAGAACTGTACAGTTTATTGTATTTAGACTCTCGAGATATGAGTAACTGGCAACCCCAAAAATTACTGTAGTAATCCGTATACGACTGCACTTGAAATTTGTAAATAGATTCATCTAATGGGCTCTCGTCATCATAAATATGTCTTACATCCTAGAACCCCGGAGAGCATGAAAAGACATATTTCTCCCGTTGGAAAGGGGAGGGTTTCTTTCCGCGTTTGGTGTATTATTTGAACTATCGATCATTAGCACGAGAAGATTACTTATATCTTGCCACGAATGATTTAGCACTACTCATAATATAGATGGTGTTTTAGCTACTATATTGCATGGGTAGGACTTTTTTCTTTTTTTCTCTTTATTTAAGATTTCTCTATTATTATTAAATAGCAAAGTAACACATAAATTTGACTTATTCTTTATAGCGTAATAGATTTACTATTTGCATCGAAAACGGCAACTCGATAAACTAATATAACGCAGTTAATAGATTCAATTGTTAGATTTTAGTTCAATAAGCTTTCAGGTTGAGTTAATTAACTTTAACTAAAATCGCCTACTGGTTATTGATTTAAAGGAAAATGGCCGTGTGGATTTTGTTCCCTTTGTGTTATGAGTTGAAAATTTTGGAGAGAATTCCAATTAGCTTTTAAGCCATCAACTGTAATAAATTTATTTCAGAATAATTTGTCTCTTTTGTATTTCAAAATACTTACTAATTAATACTTTTCTAATAATTCGTTTGATTTTTTATATCGCGTGTATTACTTTTAAATAATTATCGACTTACTGTCGCTTTATGGTATATTTATTATATTTTGAGTCACTTGTCATTTTAAATTACAGAGTAACAAGAAACGTTGCTCCTATAGCGTTCTATATAAATAAAAAAATGTTTTATGACATAAATAAAAAATAGAAGGTTGGTTTTCATTAAACCTATTAAATACTATGTCAAATTGATAATTATTAAGTAAATTGTTTCCTTAAAACTAAACTACAGCGTAAAATAACTTAAAGATTAATATTAACAAAATTTTATTTATATAGGTTTTCTGGTTGTTTTTTGTTTTTTCTTAGCATTTAAACCGGCCAGGGTTAGTCTTTGAACAAAACTCTAAAGCTGCAAGCTCAGGGATTCCCGAATAATTTTGAATCTTTTTTGTATATTTTTCTAATTCGATTACAACGATCGAATGTTTCCACAGATAACACTACAAACTTCATTGAGCGAAAATCTGTGAGAAAGTATTCATGACTTAACTTGCGGCTTTCCATTTGCATCCAGGATAGTTGCCAAATTGTCAGAAGGTAGACCTGGGAATCAATAGCCAGATTCTAAGGTTAAGCTGTTACAATTTTAATTCGAAGAAAGTTCCATTTTACGCGCTCCCTGATTTTTAGGCATATTACACTCTAAGCTGTCAAGGCCTCTCCTTGACAGGTAATCTAAACATGAGCTATGGGTAATTGTAGAATATGGCCGGTGGTTTGTGTGCCATGGAGCCACTAGTTCAGAAAGCCGGAAGCGCTGCGGATGAGGTACTTCGGATGCCTAAATTAAGTAGGACCATCTAAAGATAATTTTAGAATTTTGGTCACGGTTTTTCTTAATGGAAAAATCTACAAATTTTATATTTGTGCGATAAACTTATTAATTTTCCTGTCAAAACAATGATAGTATGTGAAACTTTGTGCAAAGCCTTTGTGTAACCAACGATGGTAATTAAGGTGACCTACGGCTTTAACGTTTATTACACGCTTTTTATTGACTTACTCTGTCCGTTTGTTTGTTTGTTTGTCATGATCAAATCTTGTAATCGATTTTTCGACCACTTCTACTGCTCCAATCGAGCTCAAATTTTTTTTACATGTGTATTCTAGATGACAATACAATATTCAATCATTTTCGAATCATAAAAATACATAATTATGTTGTAATAAATTAAAAACTTTTTAATATGAGAATTGGTTCAATGAAGCAAACAGATAGAATTTGATATAATGCATATGTTTAATTCTAATACTACATTTTCTGAACAATTATGTACATTTCTTTATGTTTGTTATAATAATCACGAGACTAAAAAGTAGTAAATAAAAAAAAAAATTAAAAAAAACTTTTTAAAAAACACGCTTTTTACGCAAAGACTAAAAAACGTTTGAAAAAACTTTTGTTTGTTATAAAGACTAAAAAACATTTGATCTAAAAAGTAGTAAATAAAAAAAAAATAAAAAAAACTTTTTAAAAAAACACGCTTTTATTAAAAAGACTAAAAACCGATCTAAAAACTTGAAAATAAAAATAAAGTCACGCTTTTAGAAAATTTGGGTACATATCAAGAAAAATTTCTGATGACAAAAAGAAATGTAACTCAAAAATTTGTCTATAAAATTTAGCAAATTAGTCCAAGAACTCAATGACTATAAAAGCGTGGGGTGTAAATGTTATGACCATTAAATGAGTAATGTTTAATTTTGAACACCCCACACTTTTATAGTCATTGAGTTCTTGGACTAATTTGCTAAATTTTATAGACAAATTTTTGAGTTACATTTCTTTTTGTCATCAGAAATTTTTCTTGATATGTACCCAAATTTTCTAAAAGCGTGACTTTATTTTTATTTTCAAGTTTTTAGATCGATTTTTAGTCTTTTTAATAAAAGCGTGTTTTTTTAAAAAGTTTTTTTTATTTTTTTTTTATTTACTACTTTTTAGATCAAATGTTTTTTAGTCTTTATAACAAACAAAAGTTTTTTCAAACGTTTTTTAGTCTTTGCGTAAAAAGCGTGTTTTTTTAAAAAGTTTTTTTTAATTTTTTTTTCTATTCCAACTAGTAAAGTACGGCCAACTAACTGCAATACGAAAAGTCATTTACTTAAAAAATGACAGTGAAGTTGACAATCTATATTTATCTTTTTCTATCTTGTCTATTTGTCGTATTGTCTCGTTTTCCCGACAAATGCATTACAGGATCAAGACCGGGTCGCCAACATTTTGATATTGCTTTTGTTGTTTATATTATTACTGTTATGTTGTTTTGTTGATTATTGTTGTATTAAAAGTGGACATACATAAGATATACATAAGTGGAAATACATAAGACATCATGAATAAAAAAAAACACAGTCGAAAGAGTATTGGAGATTATAGTATCGAGAGTTATGAGTCTTCATTGTGAATGACTCTATAGAGCCCTGCTACAAATTATGATCATATGTAATAACAACAGAAGCACAATTGCGTATCATTGGAATATACGGCGTACGCAAAATACGATCCGGAACATCCTCGCCTGGTAATCCTGAGCCGACAGTGACAAATGAGTGTGCTGACATATGTCTTATTCAGAACAGCCCCCTGTAGCTCACGGGTTCGAAACTATCATACGCTATACAAGGACATCGGTAATTTTTTTTACTTATTCTTCTTTATACTATAAGCATGTAAAAAAAGAACGTAACATCTTTGGTGACCCTATAATTTTTTGGATGCCTGGAACACCAGTATGTGAACTTCGAAAGTAATGTGAGTTGCAGTTACAGTTACAATATTACAAAAGAAAAAATTCAACTTCTAATTTATATCCGCTTAACAAGAATAATTAAATCTAAATTTAAAGCGTATTCTTCCTATGGTATAAGTGCAAGCCAAAAGTATATAACTATTTAAAAAATAAATATTTAAACTTTATTTCACAACAGACAGATCGAGTCTATGTGACTCTATGTGTCTATTGTGACTTGTATCACAGTTTTTGATGATTGGGCCGTAGTCACGCTGAATCATTTTTGAATTTCATCACAAGTGTGTGCAGGTTGCCTCATGTTTACGCTGTAGGAACCTCAGATAAATGTACATATGAAATAAGGAAAACGAAAAACGATCTCGGTCCTCCCAAACCTTCAGATTTGTAGAACAGGTACTATTCTCAACCTCCACTTACTCCAGATCACTCACAAGTTTCTGAAATAGATATTGTTCTTATAGTAGTTCCGTGAGTATCGTTTGTAAGCGAAAAAAATATTGACGTCACTTTTTGAATGACATATTTGAATAGTTCCTTACTTCCCTGAAATTAATGTTGTATATATAGTGGTCCCGTGAGTATCGTTTCAGAGCGAGAAAGTTATTTACTTCATTATTTTTGACAAATTGAATAATTCCTTACTTCCCTGAAATATATGTAATTTTTGAAGTGGCTCCGTGAGTGTCGTTTGATAGCGAGAATATTTGTGACGTCATTCTCGTTTGGGCGTATTAAAAAGATTTTGTCAAATTTGAAATCGATCGAGTGATCTTGAGTTATTGAATCAAGAGACGAATTACGTTTCAATGGCAATTTTATTAAAAGCCTCACAATTAATTTTCGCTTAGGCATTCTATTGGTACTTGGGGCTAGGCGCGTGCTTTATCTTGCACAGAAGACGGCTCATTTATAAATTTTGCTATTACTTATATTTACAGTTCTCCAGAGGCTATTTTATGATATTTGCAATTACGGTGCGATTTTATATTGATCAGGTTAATGTTTAGGGCGATGGGTTTTTGCGTAAAGGTTTTAAATTTAGAAGTTAAGAAGTAAATTTAGAACGCACACAAAATCAAATATAAAGAACATGAATTAGTGATGTGACTAAATGGAGCTATAACTATGTTCATATAAATGTTTAAGAAATGACAAATGTCCCGGGTCCGGTGATAGATCTATCCAAAAATGTAAATAGGCTATTCATGTCAATAAGATTTTTTAATTACATATATCGAAATAATCATGAGATATTTATAATGTAAATGAGTAAAAAAGCGAGTTATGTAAATTAACAGTGTATATGTGTGGAAATAATATTACACGCTATTATAAATTCCTGTTTAAATTTAGTGAAACTGTTATCTGAAAATAGAATTTATTAAATAGACCATCTTAATTGTGTTTAAATCTATAAATTTCAGCCTTAGGTTAGTAAAACTGTGGGCGTACATAATGAGCCCATTGTCTAAGTAACACTGTGCTATTTTCTACATGGTATTTCAAGTAAATTATCAGACATATAAATAAATGGACAGTTTGAAATTAATACTCTAAATTGATAATACCTTCACGGCCTAGCGTAGAACTGTCTTTGTCCCGATCTCAACATAACTCATTCCTGTCAGATTAAGGACTTAATGAGTAGCAGTGGCGCTCTAAACATTACACCAGGTATATTAATTACGCTTTATTACATACATTGCTCCCCGTATTCAGTGGCGGGGCAAGACCTAAATTTGATGTGGGCAAGACAAATTTCATGAGGCCTTGTTCTATGGCGATCTGAAGACGGATTTTATAATAATAATAAAAAAAACAAAACAATTAACACTGCCAAGTTTTTATTCATAAAAATACAAATTAGATTAAAATTAATGGAAAATTATAGGTCGTATTGTTAAGTGGAGATGACAATACCAATAATCGTAAAATATCATGTTAACATATTTTAAAATGTTGAAAGTTTCAGATTTTTTTATTTAGTGGTTATTTTTAAAGGGATATTACGCCAAAGCATTATGTTCGTCACTTAAAACCATGTTGTTGCTTAATTTAATGTGTGAAAATATTTTTTTTTATTAATATATTTTTTAGCTGTAAGGAACTTATACTTAATAGTGCGATCAATGTTTGCATTTATTGTCGTATTGTCATCTCCACCTTGTATACATTTCTTGAAGTGTATATTTAAAAATATTTACACTTTTTTATTAAAAGAATAGAAATTTCTTGCTCTTAACAATAATACGGCCTTTACTGCTTCAATTCTACTTTTCCATCTTGTGTCTGATAAAGATTTCATAGTAAGTTTTAATTTGCCTTTTATTAAATTCCAGTGTTCGCTTGAACTTGAAAGTAGCAAATAAAGTTTTTGTATGAAACCAAAAATAGTTTTTGCTGCCAATGACGAGTTCGCTCCATCTATCAACAGTAGATTCCAACTAAGACAGCCACAAGGTGTGAAAAATGCTCTAGGGCTAATATTTAATATTCGAGTTTTCGCTCCACTATTTACACCTGCCATATTTGCACCATTGTCGTATCCCTGGCCACGGCAGTCTTAACATTTAAGTCTTATTTTGCTCAGTGTTTCAGTATAGCATTGGCTAAATATTCTCCAGTTGTCTCAGTAACAGCTAAAATCCCATAAAATGTTCGACTATTGTGCCAGTTGACATATCACGAAATCTTAAGATAACCGACACTTGTTCAACTCTACTACAGTCTCTAGTGCAATCGAGCAAAAATAATAACACTTTGCTTCTTTAACCTTATGAAAAATTTCATCGACAACTGTTTTTGACATCAATATGATCAATTCATTTTGAATATCGTGACTTAAATAATGGGGTGAAAGTTGTTTGTCACTAATGCGTTTCATGTGTTCTCGTAAAGTAGGATCAAATTTTGATATCAGTTTAAATAAATCTATGAAATTACCAGAATTTTTAATAACGTCACTTGTCTTGAGAGATTCTCTGTGACCCCTAAATGCAATATCATGAGAGGCCAAAAAATTAATTATTTCAATTATTCTCTCTAACAAGTTGTGCCAATGTTTTTGAGATTCACGTATTAGCCTTTCGTTTTCTTGGTCTATTGTTTTGCCTTGATTTATTCCTTTCTCTAAAGTTAGCCATTGGAACATATGTGCTATATGTTCTTTGGTATTCTCATGTCTATGTAAAATGCTACTTAAATATTTCCAGTCACTACACCCTCCTTGCACTATTAAAACGCTCATAAAAACAAAAAATATTGAATAGCACAATTACGTTTCTATTGTTATGCGTCTAGCGACTGCATTGCATGCATGTGGTGCTTTGCTTTGATTGGTTGGCTTCCTAGTAAAGAAAGTAAACAAATAAAACAAGGGGAATCCGCACTGGTCGTTGGCAGCAAGGATAGGTCCACCGATAACATTTCAAACCTTCGGGCGGACGCAGGAGTTTGGAGAAAGCCAGCAGGCTTCTTGTTATCTGCTTTGTACCGTTGACAAGCCACACTCCGTTTTAGATATGCTGTAACACAGGTTTTCATACCTGACCAGAAGTATCGGGCCCTGATGCGCTGCAAGGTTCTTTCTATGCTAAAATGGCCTGCCGTTGGAGCGTCATGATTCTCTTTGAGCACACTTTCTGTAATGAGCATGAGATACTTGAATAATATATTTATTATATAAAAATTACTACAAAACAATTTCTTTTAACTTCTTCGCATTACAACCCTGTTGCTAGGTTGCTCACTATAGTCAAAGTCCGCGCAAGTGTGCAAGAATAGAATGCTGTCAATGGCAAATACTTTTGTCTAAAGTTTTAACCCGTTGGGTTGGCCCTCCTACAATGATTTTTTCAAAGATTGAAATAGTAACAGTTTCGCCTCTTCTATATCTTCATCACTCACTGCACTAGAACATATCCTGATAAGACTTTCCTCATTCATGACATCCAGTTTATTTTGAATGAATGTCAACACTTCACTGACATCTAAATTAAAATTAACACACTTTAATCTAGTGAACATTTTCGCATGTATTAGCACTGGCATGCACAACATAAAGGAGATGGCTAAGTACAGTATGGGCAATTGCCCTTGCAATGTATAAATGCTGGATGTAGTTGCATCTAATGCTGGGTACCTGAAAGTTAATATGTGATATAAAAAAAGTTCCATGAACTTTTCATATTATTACAATCTTGAAAAACATATCATAGAAACTCCTACGATATTATGGTCGCAATCGCAAATCTACAACTAGAGAATTTGCTATGAACTTTAGGTAGGCATTTTAGTACAGATATAATAACTGGGTAATATATTACTATTGTAGTGAATAATTTGAAGTCGGCAAGGAGGCACAATACACAATAGGTCCGTTTAGAAAAGCAGGGTCAGTATTAAAATCAAAAATCAAGTGATATCGCAACGAACAGTCGAACAAACAAAAGTCGTATAACATCTGACATTGACATCTGACATTTTTAAAGTGCTGTGAGAATAAACTCTCAATACAATAAATACAGTACAGAAAATATTCTTCTCTATTATTTAATGATTTTTATTGAATTATTTTATTTGATAAAACAAAAAGTTTAATCTGCTATGTCCGTTTCGATTATTTTGTATGTTGACCGAAACTACAATAATCGATTATCTCGTTTAAATGTCAACACTATTCAAGTTCGGAAAATAGGAAAACAAGTTTAAAACTTTTTATTAAATTATTTTTTCACGAAAGTTCTAGGAAAATAATAATCATGTAACAATTCATTAATGAATATATAAAAATTACGAGGCAGTGTGATATATTTATACATGTTAAGGGCAGTCGTTTAGCCATTTCATTTACTAATTATCTGTACAGTTCAAGTCTTTTTTACTACTTTTCCTAAGAAATTGTTGTTCTGTTTATAACAACCCATATATGCTGCATTGCATCTGCGAAGAATATTTGCAATCGCCTCACTCGAAAAATATAGAGGTGCATGTGGGCGTTCGACAAGGTTGTTTCTTCCGGCCTTTCCTGTTCCTGAGTGTTCTCGACATAGTTTATACATCTCGGATATCCATGATCAAGGCACAATTGTTCATATTCATCACACAAATAGCTGCTCCCATCGGACAACTTAGGCACAGAGGTTATTCTATATAAAAAGAAATTCAACTTAGATGTGTTTAATAAATCTATTAAAAAGCTCTTAAAGTTTTATTACTAAATATTGATAATCCCAATAATTTCAAACTTGACTTCCCAAATAGAATTTAGCGCAAATAATATCCAAATACGCAGTTGGTTCACATGGTATGGATTGATGCTGTTATGGTTCTTATCCGATCCGGTCTACTGCACGAAAGCCTAAAAGCGGGAATTTAATTAAATATCTGGACTTCCACGCCACTGACATTCGCGCGAGACATTAGACAGCGAATCGTTTATTTGAAACCGTCAAATAAATTTGGAACGTGGAAAATGCCTTTAAAGAATTTCAAAATCATGAACACACACTAAATGAAGCCAAACCAATTGATTATGTCAATTTAGACAAAAAATATTATTTACTAGCTGATGCCCACGACTGTCTGCGCAAGATAATTATCGTCATGTATATTACTGTGAAGTATTATTAAAATGGAATTAGTAGTTTTTACGTGAAAAAGCAGCAAACATTCATCCATACAAACTTCCGCGTTTACATTATTGTTTGATAAAACTTGTAATATTGTTACGCCGGTGGCTTAGTAAAACTTCAAAAGTGATTTTCTGTGACTTAGAAACGTTTTCAGCAGGCTGAAACGTCGTTTCAGGCCGTTTCAGAAGTAGCTCTTTCACATACTAAAAAATCTAAATTACACCCAAGTTACAGTAGTTTTCAGGCGCCTGAAACATGTTTTCAGTACGTTTCAGGCTACCCTCTATCCAATGCCGCAATAACCTGAAAACCCGTTTTCAGGCGTTTTCAGGACCCCTTATGAGCCATTAAGCCTACTTCAGTAAAAGGACATAAATTTCAATAGGAGTGAAAGAGATAGCAATAGTAGAAAGAGACAGAGATAGTTAGAACATTCGAGAAGTATTAGAATGAGAAAACATCATTAGAAAGAGATAGACAAACACAGAATATTCGAGAAAGATAGTACGGGAATATTCGAGTATTGTGTATCGAGAATATTCGAGTATCGAGACAGTTATAATCGAAACGTCTCGAACGCGCGACGTATTGGACTACACATTCGAGTGTGTCCGCGAATGTTCTGGCAAGAGTGGCAAGTATCTTAGGGGACTATATAAGGCTGTGTCCGGCCGCCGGGAAGAGTAGTATTGTTTTGCGATACAGTGCGAAAACATCTAAGTGATACTGGAGAACTAAGAAGCGACTTTCAGTGCTTTCAGTTAAGTGATTAGTGACTGTAGTGTGGTAATTAATAAAAGTTCAGTGTTTTGGTAGACCGCAGTTTAATTTACTGACCCCAGCTCGTAACATTTGGTGTCAGAAGTGGGATCAGTATGCCGGTTCTACCAAAGGAAGACACAGAAGGAGAAATCCGGACAAGAAGCCAGCGACAACAGGAAGCCGACCAGAGACGCTTCGGAGCTACTCAGCGCCAACTGACGAGGACAGCAGTCAGTTATGGAAGCCACTCCCTCAACGTCGGCTGTCGCACCAGATTGGGCGGCTTTCATGGCGATGATGCAGGAGCAGGCCCGCCGTCAGGAGGAGCAGGCACCGCCGTCTGGAAGAGCAGTTGCAGCGCTGATAAGGAGGAGCAGGCCCGCCGTCAGGAGGAGCAGACTCGCTTTTGAGGGAACAACTGCAGCTCGGCCAACATGAACAAATGGTCCTGATCAAAGATCTCCAAGCGACTTTCGGCAATAAGGTCAAAGTGATAGAAGATAAGGTTCTGCAACACGAGAACCGTCTCACCGAAGCTGAATCTGAGATTGCCGATGTCAAGAAGGCTTGGGTAATCTGAAGGTCGGAGATGGGACAGCCACTATCGTCAGTGCCGCTCCTTCGGTGCGAGGATTCAAAGTGCCACCTTTTGATGGGAGTTCCTCGTGGTCAGCCTATAAAATACAGTTTGAGGCTGTAATGGAGGCAAATGGGTGGACTAAAGCCCAGGCCATGACCGCACTTAAGCTAGGCCTCCGAGATCAAGCCTTGACAGTCCTCGAAGCTCTTGACAAGAAGGTGAGCTACGAGGAACTATTAGAAGCGCTTGAGGCAAGATACGGCGACGCACACCTTGAACATGTGTTTCGGGCCCAGCTAAAAGATCGGGTTCAGCGTGTTGGTGAAAACCTGCACAACAATGGGCCCTAGAGGTAGAAAAACTGGTACGTAAAGCGTACCAGTCCGCACCGACGTTAATTGTGGGCAACCTTGTACAGGCTTTTGTCGACGGCATTCGGGACCTCGAAGTGAGAGCTGCTGTGAGACTCGGGCACCACGAAACCCTTAAAGACGCCCTGGCCCATGCTCTAGAAGTGGAAGCTGTGAGGCAAGACCATCGGTCTCACCGTGTCAGGAGGTAGTTGCAACACCTGTGCGTGACCGCTTCAAGGGATACAGCCCTAGATGCTACACTTGTGGCGAAAAGGGACACCCCGATCAAGTTGTCCTAAGCGTAGCTCAGGGATTGATAAAGATGGGCCTCAGGAGAACAGGGCAGCTAATAGCGCTGTCCAACAACAGCAGGGAAACGAGTAAAACGCCAGGACTGCGGGCGAGTGCTGGCTGGTGTTCGCAGAGCCCCAAGGATTTCGATCTCACAAGCCCACGATGGGAACAGCCTGATCATCAATGGCAAGGTTAACGGAAGGCCATGTAAGCTGACAATCGATACCGGAGCTTCTCGCACGGTTGTCAGTTCCCAACTTGCGAATCGGTTTCTGAGGGACTTCAGAAACAACAGCCTGGAGCGATTAAATTTAGTAACCGCCACCGGTCAGCACATACCCGTCCGAGGCGAACAGAAGGTGGAGTTGAAGTTGGGTAATCAAGTTTACCTGCACAACGTCATTGTGGCTGATATTGTCGATGACTGCATTCTCGGACTAGACTTTATGAGGAAGAATGGTTGTGAGATCGACGTCAAGCAAGGAATTATGAGTTGTGGACGAGAAGAATTGTTCATGGAAGGAGCCACACCGGGGAAAGTGTATAGCTTAAAGAAAACCGCTCTACCCCCAAAATCAGAAACCATTGTGCCGGTTAGTCTCCCTTACAATTCTGGAAGATCTCATGGTAATGCAGATGCTTTGTCAAGAAGACCTTGCTCTGAAGACTGCAAGCACTGCGTAAAACAAGAGGCAAAAGCAGACCTACCTGTGAGAATGCTAAACACGGATCTTAGCAATGAATGGAAAGAAACTTTTCAGCACGCTCAGCAGTATGATGTAGACATCAAACCGATTCTCGAATGGATCAAAGCCGGTACTCCTAAACCTGCCTGGAGTGATATTGTGTCGATGAGTTCCATCACAAAGAGCTATTGGGCTCAATGGGACAGCCTGGTTATCCAAGATGAAGTCTTGTGCCGCAAATGGGAAAACGCTCGAGGAGACCGTTGTCATCTACAAATGGTTGTACCCAAAGCCAAGATACCGGATGTTCTACAGCTGTACCATAACGGATGTTCGGGAGGTCATATGGGAGTGACGAGAACTCTGTTGAAAATAAGAGAACGATTTTACTGGATAAATTGCCGTGACGATGTTGAAGATTGGTGCCGCAAGTGTACTAGTTGTGCTGCAGTAAAGGACCTCATACACGCAGCAGAGGTGCATTGAAACTGTATAACGTTGGTGCACCATGGGAAAGGATTGCCATAGACGTTTGGGACCATTTCCGGAAAGTGAATGCGGAAACAAGTACTTCATGGTTGTGATGGATTATTTCACTAAGTGGCCGGAAGTCTTCGCTATTCCTAACCAAGAGGCTTCAACAGTTGCGGATAAATTAGTCCATGAAATCTTCTGCCGTTTTGGAGTACCCTTGGAAATTCATAGTGATCAGGGAAGAAATTTTGAGTCTCAAATATTTCAAGAGATGTGTCGAGTTATGGTACCCATAAAACGAGGACCACTTCTTACCATCCGCAATCTGATGGAATGGTGGAACGATTTAACCAAACATGGAGAGGTATCTTGCAAAGGTTGTGTCAAGCAGGCAAAAGGATTGGGACAAGCACATCCAACCATTCCTGATGTCATATCGAAGCGCAGTCCATGAAAGTACTTCGGTGACACCAGCATTTGCAAACTTTGGTAGAGAACTACGGTTGCCTGCGGATCTACTTACTGGAATTCCACCTGACGCCCCGCGGAATATAACCGAGTACGCGACTGATTTACGCAACAAGTTGAACGACGTACACGAGCACGTCAGACAATCAAGCCAACAGATGTCTGAGAAGATGAAAACCCGCTACAACCGAAATGTAAACAACAAGGGCTTTGAAGAGGGTTCGTTGGTGTGGTTACATAATCCAGTCCGCAGTAAAAGGAAATCTCCGAAGCTTCAAGCCAAATGGGAAGGACCCTATCGAGTTTTGAAGAGGATCAACGACGTCACGTACCGGATACAGCGGAATGCACGTAGTCCCTGTAAGATTGTTCATGTTGACCGACTGGCGAAATACCACGGAAATAATGATGCTCGGGACGAGCATGTCTTAGGAGGGGGTAGTGTGTCAGGGAGGTAGTTGCAACACCTGTGCGTGACCGCTTCAAGGGATACAGCCCTAGATGCTACACTTGTGGCGAAAAGGGACACCTCCGATCAAGTTGTCCTAAGCGTAGCTCAGGGATTGATAAAGATGGGCCTCAGGAGAACAGGGCAGCTAATAGCGCTGTCCAACAACATCAGGGAAAAACGAGTAAACGCAGGACTGCGGGGCGAGTGCTGGCTGGTGTTCGCAGAGCCCCAAGGATTTCGATCTCACAAGCCCACGATGGGAACAGCCTGATCATCAATGGCAAGGTTAACGGAAGGCCATGTAAGCTGACAATCGATACCGGAGCTTCTCGCACGGTTGTCAGTTCCCAACTTGCGAATCGGTTTCTGAGGACTTCAGAAACAACAGCCTGGAGACGATTAAATTTAGTAACCGCCACCGGTCAGCACATACCCGTCCGAGGCGAACAGAAGGTGGAGTTGAAGTTGGGTAATCAAGTTTACCTGCACAACGTCATTGTGGCTGATATTGTCGATGACTGCATTCTCGGACTAGACTTTATGAGGAAGAATGGTTGTGAGATCGACGTCAAGCAAGGAATTATGTGTGTGGACCGAGAAAATTGTTCATGGAAGGAGCCACACCGGGGAAAGTGTATAGCTTAAGAAAACCGCTCTACCCCCAAAATCAGAAACCATTGTGCCGGTTAGTCTCCCTTACAATTCTGGAAGATCTCATGGTAATGCAGATGCTTTGTCAAGAAGACCTTGCTCTGAAGACTGCAAGCACTGCGTAAAACAAGAGGCAAAAGCAGACCTACCTGTGAGAATGCTAAACACGGATCTTAGCAATGAATGGAAAGAAACCTTTCAGCACGCTCAGCAGTATGATGTAGACATCAAACCGATTCTCGAATGGATCAAAGCCGGTACTCCTAAACCTGCCTGGAGTGATATTGTGTCGATGAGTTCCATCACAAAGAGCTATTGGGCTCAATGGGACAGCCTGGTTATCCAAGATGAAGTCTTGTGCCGCAAATGGGAAAACGCTCGAGGAGACCGTTGTCATCTACAAATGGTTGTACCCAAAGCCAAGATACCGGATGTTCTACAGCTGTACCATAACGGATGTTCGGGAGGTCATATGGGAGTGACGAGAACTCTGTTGAAAATAAGAGAACGATTTTACTGGATAAATTGCCGTGACGATGTTGAAGATTGGTGCCGCAAGTGTACTAGTTTGTGCTGCAGTAAAGGGACCTCATACACGCAGCAGAGGTGCATTGAAACTGTATAACGTTGGTGCACCATGGGAAAGGATTGCCATAGACGTTGTGGGACCATTTCCGGAAAGTGAATGCGGAAACAAGTACTTCATGGTTGTGATGGATTATTTCACTAAGTGGCCGGAAGTCTTCGCTATTCCTAACCAAGAGGCTTCAACAGTTGCGGATAAATTAGTCCATGAAATCTTCTGCCGTTTTGGAGTACCCTTGGAAATTCATAGTGATCAGGGAAGAAATTTTGAGTCTCAAATATTTCAAGAGATGTGTCGAGTTATGGGTACCCATAAAACGAGGACCACTTCTTACCATCCGCAATCTGATGGAATGGTGGAACGATTTAACCAAACATTGGAGAGGTATCTTGCAAAGGTTGTGTCAAGCAGGCAAAAGGATTGGGACAAGCACATCCAACCATTCCTGATGTCATATCGAAGCGCAGTCCATGAAAGTACTTCGGTGACACCAGCATTTGCAAACTTTGGTAGAGAACTACGGTTGCCTGCGGATCTACTTACTGGAATTCCACCTGACGCCCCGCGGAATATAACCGAGTACGCGACTGATTTACGCAACAAGTTGAACGACGTACACGAGCACGTCAGACAATCAAGCCAACAGATGTCTGAGAAGATGAAAACCCGCTACAACCGAAATGTAAACAACAAGGGCTTTGAAGAGGGTTCGTTGGTGTGGTTACATAATCCAGTCCGCAGTAAAAGGAAATCTCCGAAGCTTCAAGCCAAATGGGAAGGACCCTATCGAGTTTTGAAGAGGATCAACGACGTCACGTACCGGATACAGCGGAATGCACGTAGTCCCTGTAAGAAGTTGTTCATGTTGACCGACTGGCGAAATACCACGGAAATAATGATGCTCGGACGAGCATGTCTTAGGAGGGGGTAGTGTTACGCCGGTGGCTTAGTAAAACTTCAAAAGTGATTTTCTGTGACTTAGAAACGTTTTCAGCAGGCTGAAACGTCGTTTCAGGCCGTTTCAGAAGTAGCTCTTTCACATACTAAAAAATCTAAATTACACCCAAGTTACAGTAGTTTTCAGGCGCCTGAAACATGTTTTCAGTACGTTTCAGGCTACCCTCTATCCAATGCCGCAATAACCTGAAAACCCGTTTTCAGGCGTTTTCAGGACCCCTTATGAGCCATTAAGCCTACTTCAGTAAAAGGACATAAATTTCAATAGGAGTGAAAGAGATAGCAACAGTAGAAAGAGACAGAGATAGTTAGAAATTCGAGAAGTATTAGAATGAGAAAACATCATTAGAAAGAGATAGACAAACACAGAATATTCGAGAAAGATAGTACGGGAATATTCGAGTATTGTGTATCGAGAATATTCGAGTATCGAGACAGTTATAATCGAAACGTCTCGAACGCGCGACGTATTGGACTACACATTCGAGTGTGTCCGCGAATGTTCTGGCAAGAGTGGCAAGTTCTTAGGGGACTATATAAGCTGTGTCCGGCCGCCGGGAGCAGTAGTATTGTTTTGCGATACAGTGCGAAAACATCTAAGTGATACTGGAGAACTAAGAAGCGACTTTCAGGCTTTCAGTTAAGTGATTAGTGACGTAGTGTGGTAATAAATAAAAGTTCAGTGTTTTGGTAGACCGCAGTTTAATTTACTGACCCCAGCTCGTAACAATATTAATAATTTTCTTAATACCTTGTATAGCTTAGCATAAATCATAAACACATTTAACATTGCCACTTTATATATAGAAGGATATTGTGAAATGACTCTCGAAAATTAAGTGGGGATGAAACTGAATAAATTTCCATGTAAACTAGAAGTTTCAATGTTCCTGTAGCTTTTTGCGTAAAAATAAACAAATGAATGTACATACGTTTCCGAATATATTCACAAACATTTAACATGGAAATGAACTGTGCATCACAATCACACTTTGTCGAGTATTTCATGTCATTTCGAAATTAGCATCGTGCGAGACATGTCGTGCTTAATGTAGGATGTATTATGACTTTTTTGGATTTAATCTTATTTATATTCAATATAAGGTGTTTCATGGTGTAATGAAGATGGATAAAAAAATAAGTGACAATACAATTACGCGAAACGTCTCAATGCGAGTGCCTACTGTTTGATACGTTAGATTTCTTTTTGTATTTAATGTAAATTACACAAACAATAAAATTTCGAGTGTTTTTATGGAATCATTTTTAATGCTTTAAGCACAATATATAAATGCTGACTAAATCAAACAAATAATACACAATTTAAACAATTTGCAAGAATCACAAATGTGTGGCATTTAGCATATTTCTAGATTTTAATAAAAATATAAAATATTTCTTATAATTACACCAATTAGACTAGCCCAAAGTAAGCTCTTTAAGGCTTGTGTTTTGGGGTCCAGGTCCATGACCCCCACCGGGACTCGAACCCGGGACCTCCGACACATTGAAACCGTTATACCAACCAATCGACTACGGAGATCGATAATAGAGAATATATAGCACTGTTTGTGTGATTTTGCACACGCTGAATCCATCAATAAATCTACTGCATTAAAACTTAATACAGGCAGTCCCGAAGTTTTTCTCTTCCGTTTTGCCCGAAGATCTTGGGGCTTTTTCGTTTAATACACTGTTTCGTCACAACAGGCATTTTTCCGGCTTTAATATAATTGTTTTGATAGAATATTCTATATCAAATAAATCGTGATTGGATGAGGTAAACGTGAGTTGGCTGTTACTCTAATGAATGGATTAAAAGCGATCAGCTTACGTTCATACCTACAGCTTACGTTTATACCTACACTGCTGCTAATGCAGCTACATTGTTGGATCCGTGCATCCTGATAATCAGAGCAGGACAATCGGATAGATATTGAACCTCAAATCTATGATAATATCTACACAACGTAGTTGGATTGTCAGTAGATCTTATTATCAACGTAGAATGGTCGCATTTTCAGCGCAACGCAGTGCTTTTATAGGTATAATGTGAACTTGTTCAAACTTGTAAAAGTAGTTGGGTTTAGACTATTTATTTGAAACCCGCTTCTAATTGACGAGTCTGTAAAAATGCAGGAATAAAAAAAGATTTATCTGGTTTTCTTGCCTGTTTGTTCCAGTACAAGGCCCCCGCCGTAGATTTGTAAACAAATGGCGTGGCATCTGTGACGTGCAGAATTCTATTTAAAGAATACATTTTTGATTTTATTAAACTGACATAAACTTCAATAGCTTACTATACGTCAAATACCTGTCGAACGATAGCAAACTCATGGAACACTGGTCGAAATGTCAGGCAATAAAATTGGTGTGTAATTGCCGTTATATATTTAGACGAGCTCTATATAAAATAGAAATGTTTTATTTATTATGTTAATCTTGACCACACTGATTAAAACGCGAACTAGTTATGAACAATGGGCTAGGTATTACGCAGATAGTTGTCTATGCCCGTTGACTTGAATATTTAAATATAAAATGACGTTGAAAACAAAATTATGACAATAGGTAGGTAATTTTCCACATATTCGTTTCCTCGTATGAATTTCGGTTTGTTCTATTGTTTTAATTAATATAGTGCAACTAGAACTGTTCTGGTCTCGCATCTCTATTAATCTATCTTGGCGCTGTGGTTTTGGTATTGGTATAAGAATTGGAGTTGATCCTACCTTTTAGTTTTTCAAAATTCAGAAAAAATTATCTGACGCTTCTGCATATACCTGCAAAGAAATTTAAAGATAGATGCAGTGAATCCGCACTCGGTCAGTCGGTCTAGTAAGGCCTAATCGCCATAATAATAGTTAGGCTCGGCTCATGATCCTCGGTGGGGACGTGTATGAATTGCGATGACATTTGAAATATCTACATTTTAAAAAACCGAAATTTTTATTTTGGCATAAATTTATGAGATCAAAATAATTAAATTAAACAAATTTACAATACAAACATATATTTTCAGTTGTATACTATCCTCTTCAACAAAAACTAAAAAAAAGAATCAACCATTCATTTGACATTGTTTCCGCGAACTCCAACAGAGAGCTCCAGCACAGTGATACTGACGTTCTCGTCTTCTGCCAATGAAATATCCGGCGGGCTCAGCCTTCATTCGATTGATTTTATTTATAATGGAGAACCTCCGGAATTGGGTTGAGCCAAACAGATAAATATAGCTGGGATTAATATTCAGGTATTTCTTACAGAACCACGTAGCTACCATGAGCTGTGCAGTCGATATTGCCAGCGTAAATTTTGTATAAACACGTTCTATAGAGTCTTCAACGAAAACTTTTTGTAATATTAATTATTTGATATGAGAATATACGTCAAATATTCATCAAAAAAGATAGCTTAGACTTAAAAGAGTTTCTACAGCTAAATATGGATGTTATTTTGACTAAATTGACATTCAAATTCAAAATTGAAATTCAAATAAATTCATTTAAAAAAATATTATCTTTTACGAATATAACGATGACATTTTAAACATTTTCAAATTTAAACTTAATGTTTTTCAGTATAGGATGATTACATATAAATGTATAAATAACAAAGATATTCGTATTTTTAATGTGCTTATAAAAATTATGTAATAATGGCATATATACTATTACTTCTATATTGAATGCTTTATATATTTAGATTAAAAAGCTTGTCCCTTACCCTATTAGTATCAGAAAACTTTTGCTTAGTGCTGTGGATATATCATCGATTAGCAAACAACTCCACTTAAGTCGAAAGTATTTAATTTTACTTTTAGATTCCAGAAGTTATAAAAATGAATTTGTGTGTGAATTATATATACAATGTACATATTTATTATGATGATATTTTTATTTTATTATTATTATCTGGAACTAGTTTCGCTCACCGAGTAACACATGTTTGTTATTTTATGATTTTGGAAAGAGGAGATAAATCATTATACTTTCAGAGTTTCTCTGAAAGGTTTTCACAATTTTCAGACAGGTGTAGACTACCTTGTTTTTAAATTTCCTTGTACGTACCGTGTACAAGGTTATTTAGCTCTTAAGCCTTTGTCATTAAATGCTATATTTGTTTGACATCAATAAATGCCTGTAAAGGCATACGTTTAATAAAGATTATTTTGATTACATATCCCACAAAACTATTTAAATACTTTGCGTATGCGATACTTTGACATATTGGAAGGACATATAATAAGGAATTCAATAAGATTGGCATATTCGAGTCCACTTAGAAATGATTTCAAGGCTAGGGTTGGTGAAGTATTGCGTCCCTAACGCATTATTGGTGGTATTTATTGGTGGTGATATGTATGTAATATATGTGAGGGGTTGTGTGCATGTATATATGTGTAGAATTATACTATATCTATTTTATTGTGCAAATTAAGTTAATTTGCATTTATTTATTATTTAGATAAAAAAATAAAAAGAACAATTGTCGCTTCCTTTAGGCGATTTTACCCAAAAAGATCAAGACAGAGATATTTAAAAACTAGCTCAACTTAATATACTGTTTTTAAAAAGCACGTATTTTTTTTCTTATTTAAACCTCAGGTGTAACCATATTTAGATTTTAATATCACTGATAAAATACGCGTTTCGTACCAATATTAGGAAGTCGAAAAGTGTCTATTTGTAAAGACATTGAAAGCCAGACAACAGTTAAGTTTGATAAGGCCGCATTCCTTTTGCGCCATCAATGATGATAGCCCGATTATGATAATACTAGCTAACACCAAATCGATTTATGTGTGCATATAATAGCAATATTATCACGTTATTATCGATTTTGACTTGATAAAGAAATTCGGCCTAAATATATCAAGTCCAATGTCATAATATTTTGATATTCTAAGTCAAATTACAGATGTGTTCGGTTCTCGAAATATTAAAACGGAGGAAAGACATTACAATAATGCGTTCACAGAACAATTATTATATTTGAATATCTTTTTTGTTTGTGCTTTTAAACATATTTTGAATACATATTTCCTTCAGTTATGTTATTTACAAAGAGTATCCTTAAATTATCCTCTCCATTTTTCATTTATTTTGGGAACATAAATTACAATTGTTCTCACCATTGTGGTGGTCGTGGGTTTGTGGTGGTGTACAAAGACTGTATCTTCTTGTTTATTCATGCTTAAGTTATGCAGAACCTCTTATTGGCCATACCTTTAAAATCACACAAATCATAGAGTACTTTTAGTAATATGATGCTGGTTGTGAAATAAAATATAAATTAAAAAAATTGGCGTACGTGGTGCTTTGGTCTTGGGACTGGTCTTGAATCGGGAGGTCCGGGGTCGATTCATTCATGTACAATCAATACATACAATACAATGTGCTAATCTCATTAGGTAAAATTAAACAATTACTTTAATGCAATATATATATCTCTGCCCTTTCTGCCCGCGGCTTCGCCTGCGTGGATTTCGGGATTGGGTCTATAGAGGGTTAAGGGTCATAGCTTTTGCCCACGGCTACATATCGCGGAAGACGTTTTATGGCGCGAAGGTTTTATCGCGCTTCTCGTGGGACTATCCGTTTTTCCGAGATAAGAAATGCCGCAAAACCTTGCTCAAGAATCGCTCTATCTATTGATGAAAACCGCATGAAAATCTGTGCAGTAGTTTTTGAGCGAAGCCTTTATTGCGCAACACGTGGGATCTGTTGATTTTTCCGGGATAAAAAGTAGCCTATGTTACTCGGGGATAATGTAGCTTTCCAAAGGTGAAGAATTTTTATATATATATACACGGTCTACGCAGTCTGCTTTCCAGGAATGACCACCCTGGATTGTTATTACGTCCATGATAATTTACTGTATAACCTTGTTGTTTGTAAGGATCGCGAGGTGGTCTGAAGGAATATGGATTCCGGTTTCTGGATCGCTGGATCGGATTTGGAGTGATTTGGTGGGTATGCCCGACGGGAAGAGTCATTGTTTGATACGATACGTAAAGGCATTGCATTGCATCGAAAAAAATATTGACAATAATATACTACTGCCAATATTTTTTTTATCAAATGGTTATTAGATTTTTTTACACACTACAATATTCATTATATAGTACATCTTAAATTAAATTCATCTGGCGTAAGGCTACTGGCAGATAATGTTTTAAGAAATAAGTAGGACTTTTCTCATTGCTAATGTATGATACGTTTTGTTTGGTCATATGTTAATTGTTATAGGTGAAAAAACCTCATCATATAGAACAGTTGAGATGGTCCTAAGATTAGGTAATTGGGCTGATGAATAACTAATGTCATATTTCTATTTTAATATTATAACGAACGTTTCATAATCTAATAATTAAAAATATGTTTCTTCTCCTAATAACATTTTCATAATTTTTGAGAAGATACAAGCATATAATATCCGTAAAAAGTTTTGACAAAAATACTTCGATTAATATGTTTATTAATTATTTTATTATTACTTGATACTTGGCAAAAGAATAAATAAATAACAGGACTAGTTCCTTTTTTTTTATAAATAGATCTTTAAATAATAATTCTAAAAAAACACTCAGTTTAAGACTTAGCTGTCTTGATAAATTCGGCTTGGCAAGTACGTTTTGAATATGTTTTCCCAAAACGTGAACTCTTCTTCATCTGGCTTAGTGGCATTGACAAGTTTATTGCCAATTTCCAGGAACGGCTGGGACTTAGGGTTGAATTCCCTCCAGTTGACTCCTAAGCTTATATCCGGGGTTGGTTTTCTGAAAGATATATCTGAATATTAGTAGTTTACATGTATAAAAGTCTATCTGTCTATAAAGTATATATATATATCTATTTTTGCATATTAATAGTAAACTAGCTAGTGCCCGCGGCTTTGTTTGCGCAGAATTTGTATTTTGAGTAGCTTATGTTGGCGTGGGGTATCCCTACTAATATTTTAAACGCGAAAGTTTTTATATATGGATGACTGTTTGTTACTTTTTCACGTAAAAGCTTCAGAATGAATTTTAAAGAAACCTTACACTAATTAAGCTTATACATCAAAACTAGACATCGCTTGTCTGGGATGCAAGCACTCCGCGGTGGGGTGGTCTATCCCGGCCGGATTTGAAAAAAATTGTGGTCTGTCGAAAATTTTTGAAAAACGTCTTCTTTTTGTCAAAAAGTAGTCACTTATATACAAAATTGTGTACGTTTGAAAATACACTAAGGCAGTCACACACGCACCATCTGTGGTCGCGTGTGTGCCTCGAGGTGCACGCACCTGGAGATGATGTGGTCTGCCCCACATTAAAAAAAAAAATTGGCGTTCAGTCATTAATAATATAATGAAAAATTGTCTCCTTTTATGTCACAAGAAACTAAAAAAACTGTGTGCGGTTGTAAACACACCAAGAAGTTCACGGTGAGTGTGGTCGCGTGAGTGCCGCGAGGTGCGCGCACCTCCCACCACCCGGTGGTGTGGTCTATCCCAGTATTGTAAAATGAAAATTTTGTCGTCGGTCGAAAAATTGTCTCCTTTTATGTTGCAAGAAACTAAAAAACTGTGTGAGGTTGTAAACGCACTAAGAAGCTCACAGTGAGTGTGACCGCGTTAGTGCCGCGAGGTGCGCGCACCTCGCGGTGGTGTGGTATATTATCATATTGTAAAATGAAAATTTAGTGATCGGTCGAAATTGGTAAAAATTGTCTCCATTTGTGTCACAAAAACTAAAAATTTTGTGAAGTTGTAGACTAAGAAGCTCACGGCGTTGGTGGTCGCGTGAGTGCCGCGAGGTGCGCGCACCTCGCGTTGGCGTTGCTCACTATTGCGTTATTCAAATTAAATTTTGTACAGTTGCGAAGCGGTACATAAGCGCGGGCATATTACTAAAAAAAAGTTTTTATTTTGCTGAAACACACATTTGGTTCCCTTCTAATCCTAAAGTGATACCCATATAGTAAAAATCGCAAAAAAATGTCAGTCGCCATATTGGATCGGTGGCCATATTGACATTTTTGAAACGTCACTTATGGCGTCGTGTTTCACTCGTCAAGGCCTTTCATTAGACACCATGAACCCCTGCTAGGTTGGAAAACAATAGCGTGCGTCATTTTGAGAGCGGCGGCTATTTTGATTTTTTTCAACGACTTTAACGTGGCTGTATGAGACACTTAAAACCCTTTTATTTGATATCCATATCGTAGGGATTATAATACAAATGATATTTGATCTTTTTGGACCGGCGGCTATATTGATTTTTTAACGTTGGCACTAATTGGCTTCAAGAGTGCTGAAAAAATCCTTTCATGCGATACCCATATCACCGTATCGGGATTGAAAATCGTGAGAATATAGCAAAAAAAATATATAAACCATTACAAAATGGCCGCCAGCGCCGCCGCCATCTTGAAAATGTCAAATGTAAAATTTTTCAGTGTAGTGGACTAAACTCCTCATCGATTGGCGGTAACTACAGGCGCCTGTCATCGGTTTCCGTCAAAAAATTCACAAAGTCGCCGAAATCAAAATCTGGTATAGCGCCCAGTGTTGCTATATATGTGGACCAAAATGGTGATAGAAATGAATTACAATATAGAAATTACCCTAAAATCGGGGTAAATTACCCCACCGATCGACTTCCCTCACCGAGCACTACAAAAGGTCACCTGGAGTTGTCAGTCGAAAAACGCCGGCAACCCTACGAAAACCGCGATTTAATTTTTTCAAAATTTCAACTTATTACAAAATGGCCGCCTGCGGCGCCGTCATCTTGGAATGTTGGAGTTTCGGATTTTTCCCAATATCTCAGCACCGATCAAGATGGCCGCCGGCGCCGCCGCCATTTTGTTTTTTCCCGCGCGCCGCAAATTTCTCGAATGTCGAGGACAGTCTCGACCACACAGAAATGGAAAATCCGGGAAAAAATCAAACACCTCGGCGGTCGACGGTCGCAAACTCAGGTCAAAATGGGTTTTTTAGATCCAAGATGGCGGCAGCGCCGTCTTATTATTTCGCAGTTTGACAGCCGCACCACATCCCTATTACAGAAGGGAAGACCCCCACCAAACGCCGTCAAAAACGGATCGGGTTTGAAAAAGTTTACATTTCGCACCAGCCGCTATCTTGGATTTCAAAATCGAGCTTTATCCCGTCAGATTAGAAAAAAAATCCAAAAAATTCCACCCTAGAAAACAACCTCTAAATACTCCAAAAACACCCCTGATCAGACAGTGAGTGAGTCAGAGGGAATCGAGCTTTATATATATAGGAGAAGATAACACAAAGGCTACAATTTAGAAAAATATTGTATGAATTGTCCAAAATATCACATGGAACTGGAGCTTATCTTTAGTAGGATAAATATTTTTTTAGCCATCAAATGCAATACAATGTTTAATAATTAGATGAATATATTACCCAGTCTTAGCAAAATTCGTCCACAGTTTTGTAACAGTGTTGATAGCTTTGAAGGTTTGCGACGATGGACCAATTTTTTGACTAACGCTTTTGACTGGGAAGAGATATGCTATTTCATCCATGTGACTCGTCAAAATCTTGCCTTTAAAGTAATTTGATACACCAAAAATCATAGCTGTAAAATTTCTTTCCGATTTACAAGTAAACTTGTAAAAATATACTTTGTTTTTGATCGAAATAGTCTTAGCCACTTGTAACACATCAAATTTGAAACACTCCATCCCGTAATATCGTTCGAGCTCATCCATATTGTTTATTGTGATAGTTTTGTTCTGTGTGTAATATTTCTTGAACATACTACCAATATGAAGTTGGTTATCTATAGAACAATACAAGCTAATACTTTTTGGTACCATGTATTCTTTGAAGTTGTTTGCCTGATAAATTGTATTCTTGATATCAAAGCTAACAGCGCATGTAAGTACGCCTTCGTTTTCGTTGTAACCAATTATAAGTTCAATATCTTTGTGTATATCGTTTTTAAGTGCTTTTATGAAATCTCCCGTAAAGAAGGGTTCGTTATCAGGAAAATATTTCTCGCTTACAACAGAGAACTGTGTTTCATATTTATCCTTTACTTTTTCTGCAAATGTTAGTGGCACTTGAATTTCAGCGAGAGCTTCGAGTGGCTGCTTTTTGAAAAACTCGTACAACTTTATGTCATCTTCTGATGTACAACCTAAGGATTTAGCTAAAGCGACTGCTCTTTCTCGCGGTCTATAAGATTGAGCATACCAATTTGTCATTACCCCACTTTGTGCGATGGCTCTTTTGAAGAGCCCTTTTGTCATAGGTGATAAGCAATGATATGTAACACATGCTGCACCAGAACTTTGTCCAAAGATTGTTATGTTGTCGGGATCACCACCAAAATTGGAAATATTACTTTTAACCCATCTCATCGCGGCCACTTGGTCCTTGATTCCAGCGTTACCAGGTACTTCTTTTGTATCTAAGCAGAGGAAACCGAGGATCTCCAGTCGATAATTGATAGTTACTAGTATCACTCCATGTCTGATCAGAAACTCTGGGCCATATGTTTCATCGTTACCGTTACCGCAGCAGAACGCACCGCCATGAATCCAAATCATGACAGGGAATGCTTTTTCTGGATTTAAATCTAATGTATATATGTTCAGAAACAAACAGTCTTCGCTTCCCGATTCCCGTCTTCTTGTAATAAAATTAAATTGGTAGCACTGTTTGCCACATTGTTTGGCACTACGGACACCTTCCCATGATTTTGGTGGTTGTGGAGCCTTGAAAGTAAAAATTATTTGGTTAAATGAAATCAATCGTAATATTATATAAAAAAAACCTTCAATTATAATTTCAATAAATATGTACAAGCTTGGAAATGAAATTTAGATCCATAACTTATTGATATAAATTCTAATAAATACTTTTGTGCTGAAGATCCGCTTTATATTTTCATTAATTATATTATACTATACTAGTTGTTATAGAGTTTTTTTAATGAGTTGACAGTATTTTGGCATGGAAAAGGATCTCAAATATTTACCTTGAATCTTAAATCTCCAATTGGAGGAGCAGCGTATGGTACGCCTTTAAAACTGTGAAATGTTCCACCAAACACATTAGACACTGTTTCTCCTTCCAGTATACCTTCCTTTACTTTCACTTGTACCATGTTTTAACGAACAACTAAATCACCTTTGTTTCAAGTAACGACAATTTCAAAATTATTATAAATTAATTTGCGGATCTACAAACCGGCGTAACTATCACAGTTAACTACTTAACTGGACTTGCTTACGCTTTTAATATTACTCACTTTAGTGTGTCGTCCATTGTTAAATTGCGTTTGTAATTCAGATCGGTTCTCATTTACATAACGGGCATTATTTAAAACACTATTAATTAAAGTAAATAGTGCAAAGAATCTACATAAATTAATAGCTGATATTGATGCGTAGTTGGAAATGATCAGTACAACAAAATTATGTTAACTTAATTTTAAGACAGACAAAACATTTTAAGAAGTGATACGCTTAGAAAATGCTCTTTTTCCTCTTGATCGCATAGATGACTTATTTGTTATGAAAATTATGTATCTAGACGACGCTTTGTAATAATATTTTTGGTTCACGAAATATTGGTAGGTATTTATTGTCGTAAGGTCCATTGTAAGTGGGCAGGTTTCGCTCAAAGAGACTCAAAGCCATTCTAAGGGCAAAAAGGGCTATTGAATTAAAATTAATTTATTTCAGGCAATTATAAACCGTATTAACGCATGTAACGATTAATTTACAAATTAATAGGGCCTATAAAATAAAGTCAAACAATAATAATATCACTTTTATTATAACACTTGACTATATTATAATACGTCACAATAAAGTATTATAAACAATAATAATAAGAAAAATGTCAATAACACATGGATAGTTCTATTATAAATACAATGTCAAATCAACCTAATTTATCTTACTCGGTGGCGGATTTTGCCATTTGAACTACTTTTAACTTCTAGAGAATGGTTAAATATTTGTCTAGTGTGCACTTCAAATATAATTAAAATTACGGCAACCAACATTGATCACTGATAAAATCATTATCATCATGATATTATCTTTATATATATAAAAATCTTCTGTACGTGTGTAGGTCATTGAACTCCTCCTAAACAGCTGGATCGATTTTGATGAAATTTTTTGAGTATATTCCAGTGGATTTGAGGATGGTTTAGATTCACAATACTGTCATCTAGATATTGTTTATTTTAGCTAAATTATTTATTTAAAAACATTTGAGACAACATGACATTTGACAGGACAACGTCTGTCGGGTCAGCTAGTAGTTTATATGCGACACCCAGTATTTTAAATATTATTTATGCATTTTTTCTTGTATTTCTATATGATTTCAAATTGTATTTTATTTATGGGCTTGTGTTTAAATTTATATATATTCATATACACATATATGCATATTTATATTTATAAAGATAAACTATGTTTTATTTTATGTAAAATCATCGCAAATTATTGGCAAACACAAAATCCTTGGGTTGTAGCAGAATACCAGTGCTTTGCTCACATGCTTTTGTGAGCAATTCGAATCACTGAGCTACGACCCTTTTACACTTCTACAGCACACATAGCTCTTGGTTTGTACTGGGTTCTTTGTTATAAGAAAATTTTATTTTAATTTCTTTGTGTTTCTTTATTTGTGTGTGATGAAGATATTTCGTAATTAAATCTTATCTATCTTATTCAAAAGGCCGTCAACGCATCTGTGACTCCTCTGGTGTTGCGAGTGTCTATGGGCAGCGGTTATCGCTTACCATCAGGTGATCCGTTTGCTCGTTTGCTGCCATATCCTATAAAAAAAACAGATTGTATGCTCTATTTATGTTCTATGCTCGGAGTTTCTTTGCGTGAACGTACCAGAGTCACCAACATAGCCGGAAGAATTGCGGATCTTAAGTGGCAGTAGATAGGCCACATTGCACACGACTGACGGTCGCTGGAGTTTTGAGTTGCAGCATATGTCTGATACCGCAAAATGGATAAACATTTTCGTGAGGATCACAGGAAGACGCTGGAAGTGCAGGACCGAATGGTCTGGAGATCCTGTGGGGAGGCCTATATCCAGCAGTGGGCGTCTGCTGGCTGAAATGACGATGGTCATTTATTGTTAGTAGTTTTTATTATGCGATAATGTATGTTCATGCTATTATAATTAGTTGCATTTACAATCTTACTTATATTCAGTGGAAATTACTTTACATTAAAGTACTTAATTTTGTCGACCATATTTAGCTCTTCACGATTCAAGCTATAAAGAGTCACCAAACGTATAGAGCTGTGCATTGGTGCTCGTATTTTGTTTAGTCAAAACCGTAGGACGGTGTCTTTGTATGTCGTTTATTGCTAAGTTTGCTGATCCGCTCACCTCAAAAGTCTTGACTAGAAATTGTGAATTTGTACCGAATTGTGCTTCTAGAGTAGTGCAAAATCAAGAAGAATTGTGAAGCACCCAATGATGGTTTTGCTATAGATGATGTATCTCTATTTTTTTCTTTCGAGAGGCTGAGAATTGTCATGGATCACCACAACGAAGTGCGTTAGTGATGACGTCGGACTCCAAACCGATCGAGGAGGCTCTACAGGAGTGATTTACCAATTAAACTCAGCCCGAGTCGTCGTCATAAGGATCCCACAGCTTGAATAGAATGGGTATCTTAAATATATTCATACTGTGTTCAAAAATTGACACCGCTTTGCTTCACAAGTCAAGTAGTAAATGAAACAGTTCATACAGAAAATACGTGATGGAAAGGGATTACGTTACGCTAGCCAGACAGAAAGGAACGATATCTCCATTCTCTCGGTATTACTACGCCATTAAATAAAATTACACCAATATGTATGCCCGAATATGAACACTTCAGTTGCGATACGGTTGTGTGATATTTACCTCCTGTTTGTACATATTTTTAGAAGCATCATAGAAATGAAATTAAGTTGGGTGTCGTCTTTTCATAAACAGCGGTTGCCAATTGTATTTCTCTGAGTCAGCGAAGGTTGCATTGTCTTCATTCAGACGTTAGTGTAATGCAAATATTTTAATACTAGCTGGTGCCCACGACTTTGTCTGAGCAGGATCCAATTCACACAATATCTTTCTAAGTATAACCTGTGCGTTATTTTGTTTTTTTTCCTCTGGAGAGGAAGGCTGAGAATCCTCACAAGAAGCACGAAACGTGCTTTCGCAACGGCAAGTGTCACGAAGGTTATGTCGGACTCCACTCGGCCAGAGCAGTCTGACCACGTGATCTACCGACTAAACTCAACCTGTGCCTAAGTTCTAAGAACCATATAGGCAAATGGTCAGGGATATTATTTTGATGTAAAGCTATATTATTGTAAAGTTTCATTAAAATCCATTCAGTAGTTTTTGCGTGAAAAAGTAATAAACATCCATCCATACTTACATTCTTTCTAACTTTCGCGTTTATAATAAAAGGGGATTTTAGAAAGACCAGGGTAATAGTTATTAGGTGAAGGACGCTTGTGAGATGATTTCTGCGTGTTAACACCTCACCGTGAATAATATTAGCACTGTTAAAATCGTTTGCGATCACTAGCAATGAAAGACATATTACATGTATTTTCTAACAAAATACAGAGAGCCAAGCGCGTTCCTTGTATGCGTAGGTATATTTTCCCGCTATCACATCACTTCCATTAAGGACGCTATCAATAGACTAAGGTCATGGCATTGGTCGCTACTTGGCTCTGCTCTACATTTCTACTCCGTAAAAGAGCATTGTATATCAAACAACGGTTAGAAGCGGCATTATCGATTATGCTCTCGGATTTGACGGCTTTGATCGTCGTATATGACATTGTTTATACGGACGGCGCAATCGGGTCAACTCCGAGGTCATAGGGCTGTCACGGCAGATACGCTGTTTACTAAGGGTCATCTTTCGCCCTGAAATGATGATGAAATTTCAATTTAGATCCATAGATAGATAAATATTACTTTATTGCTTATATTTTTTATAGATAATTAGTAAATATTAGGTAAAACATTTGACAGTTTTATCGCAGCGATCATCTTCAGACTACTTCTGGATTGAGAAATACAAAGTAATTGAAATAATAGGTGTATAATATAAAATGTAATACAAGTGCATTTAATTTTTACTAGCCAAGTATACAGTTGATGAGCCTCGATCGTGTACAGGTCTCATAGGTCCTCGAATCTTGCGATTCGGGAGGTCCACGATTGATCTTTATTATTAATATTATATAATCTTTATTGTACAAAATACATAAAAATAAAGTACTAATGGTGGATTTTATGCGACAATTCATTCTCTATGTCAACCAACCAACCAAGTGCAGTGGTCAAGTAATCGGCTTCACGCAACGGGTCGCGAGGTCAATTCGCGCACGGGACAGATATTTTGTATGGCCTACAAAAATTTGTTCAGGTCTGGATGTATGTGCATGTGAGATTTTTATGTTTGTGACTGTACCTACGACACAGGATAAAAATGCTAGTATATCTCCTGCGATGAATATAGCACCTAGATTCATGTCGTGTATTTTAAAAGATGACAGAAGACTTTAACTGTAAGAGATACGTACATTATAAGTACTTAACTGATATATACATTTTAAAAAGAAAGAGCGGTAAAATCAAAAATTACTTAAGTGATATGCCAAGCGAGGCAATAATTTTTTTATTTAAGGATGAGATTTTTTTAAAATTAAGTAATATTTAAATAAGTATAATGACTCACAGTTTTAAAGAAGCTTTTTGATTAGATAACGGAGTACAAATAAGAAATCATCCGACTTAAGTTTATAATTATTAGCCTTATTTTTGTGATACAAGTATACAAGTGCTTGAAAATTTCATTAGACATGAATACTGGCCGTGATAGTTCCAATGTTAATCCACTAGATTATGATTTATGGATAATTTTGGAGAGTCTGGCTCTAAGTCAATGACATGACAGTTTGGAGTCCCTAAATCAATTCAAAAGGTGGAGGCAGTGGAGAATTTTCCCATGGAAAGAGTGCGTGCTTCTATTGATGATTGGCCAACATCCTCCAACATTTAAAGAACTGTGTTGCAGGTAATGGATCAATTTGAATAAGCTTCTTATTTTTAATGTATTAATTAATAAATGTTATGCATTTGTAAAAAAATGTAGAAAAAAGGCAAGACTAAGTATCGGTATATTTATAAATATGTAAAATATTTATTCCCTTATATCCACGTATAAGGTTGTGTATCTCTTAAGCTGTTTGTGTCTTTTAAATTTATTTCTTCAAAATTTGTCTATAAAGGCCTATGTTAATAAATCAGATTTTGGTCATCAAAAATATTTCAACTCAGCATTTGATAACAGGATTATTACAATCAGATGGTCATTATAGAAATGGACAATATTTTGATAGTTTATATAGTCTATTGTGTTATTATTTGGTGACTCGATTTGTTCGCGATGACTCGCTATGAAAAGTTGGCACCAACTACACTGAATTAATTGCGGAGCATTGAACCGTTTCCGGCTCGTTTCCTCAACACAATCATGCAGTGAAACTAATTATTCATGTAATGGGTTCCAATCTACAGCTATGAAGCAGACCAATTAATTATAGTCTGTCGCTCATATTTCATGTGTTTGGTCAAATGAAAGTATGCTTAATTCTGTTATCACTAGTGTTTCAATCAGAAGAATCTTGAAATCCGATTCAAATAAAAATCGATTTCCATGAAATTTTGACATGATTCAAATTATGACAGTAGCGCCATTTTAAAAGTCGAATCGGAAGGAACTAAAATTCTTTTGGATTTGGTAATCTTTCGTCGTTGCTTAAAAATTCAAGATTGTTTCTGAATTGGATTTAAATTATTTTGGAGTTATATAATTATGTTGGATATTGAATTATATATTATTGAAGCTTCAAGTATAGATTTAATATTTATCGACGTAGTACAGGCTGTTCACTGGTGAAACAATATTTAGTGGTGTGTATCCATCAGAACTGAAGTGTCTGTAGAAAAAACATTAGCGTTAATGAAGCTACTTCGTTTTATTCTTACAAACTAAATAAATATTTTTTTCCTATCTCTATAATCCTAAGTATCGACAACTCTATATCTGTGTGCGAGGAATACTAACCAGTAATTAATTGAATGCGACTGCGTCTATAGTTAATTAGCATTTCTTTTGTATTAACAGCTGATTAGGGGTGTCAATTTAAAGTTTTTGCTTTTATTTGAAATCCGAACATTCCGAAGGTTAGAAGGTTAGAACTTCCTTCGCATCCTACAAACTGGTACTCTGAATGGAAAAATATCTAATAATACTCAGAGACTGTTAATCGAAGGCAGACAAGCACCGTGTCATCAGTGTAGCTTAAATTTTACACAATTCCAAGATAGCGGATATTTTTATGAGGTATGTATTCAATAATAGTTTAATTAAATATATTTCATGTTGTTTCATATAATTTTATTTAATTAAGTTTAGTTTATTTCTTATTCTTTTGCTAAGCTAAGAATTCCTAGCCCGAAAAAACGATGCTAAAAATCGTTAAAGACGGTTGCATTTTTCAGGAAGCTATGGTTTGTGTAGGTTTCTAATATTGAAAGTACTAATATTGAATAAAGATTTGTTACGCTCTTCTATTTATATTCTTCTATTGACAATAGTATATATTCTATTGATAAATAATAGTATGACATTTTCAAATTACCGTGATTCGTTCTTCATATTGTTATAGCACAATAGGACACTTAAGAAAATTCCGATAGGATCTTTGGACCATTGAAATTACATCAGTGTAATTAAGCCATTACAGTTCTGATTAAATGCCGGGACATATTAAAAGCTCATTACTGGTGGATTCCTTACAAAAAACCGGGCATTGTTCGGTTCTGTGTGGGCGGGCCATGCCGTAGCGTTCATTAGTATAGAATTTTTAGGCGGCAAATGAAATGTTGAAAGAGTATTTAAAAGTAATGCACCAAATTGCAACTTTAAAATATTTTTAGAATTCTTAATTTTCTTAGAGGAAAATGGTATCAAATCTTATTTATTTTTCGAATTTGATCAACAGACCTTTTATTTTGTCTGAACAAGCGATTATTAGCGTAAACTGATTTGTTTCTATCACGTATTTTAGCTTTACCAGCTTGACATCTAAATAATATGATAAATTCTACTCAATAAAATATTACTCATGAAAAATGCCAATGCAAAGTGGGACAGTTGAGTAAATACTGTCATCATTATGAACATCGTTTCTCGTATGGCCGCAACCTTTGATAGCCTGAAATTACTGGGATCATGAACGTCTACTCACTGCTAATTGCAAATGGCCGACACATACGTATCTACTGCTCGCGCTGCAGCGCCCGGGTACAAATGATGCGTGTGACGTGCTGACTTTAATCTCACTCAGTGAATCACTCGGTCCCCTGCATAGCATTGACGTCTGTCTAAATTTAACGTCGTAAATTAATCAACACAAAAACGCTTCGTTGACTAAGTTAATAATGTCCATCTTATATTGTTAATTTAATTTTAATGTTATTCCAGATTGTATCAAATTTATAACAATACGTTAGCAAAAAATGTGTTTCCTGCTGTGTTTCTACATAATATATGCACACAAGAGTTTATATGAGCAATAGAACATTATTTTTATCTATTATTATTTTTTATTGTTCTCTGTTAGTCATTATGAACTAAGACATGACTTATCCATTAATTTCTAATTAATCTAGACCAGAGGTTCCAAAACTTGTTTGTGTCGTAGACCTTTTGTCATGTTCTTCGGTTTTGGGTAGACCCCCATACCGGTACCTTATATACTTACCTGATATCGAATGCCTACATTCTACAACTTACAAAGTTTTATAATATTTTTTTACTATACTCTTATAAATAATGTATATGTCTTTACATTAGAAGATAGTATAATGTAAGTAAATAGATAATGTCAGTGTATGTTGAGATATTTTATCGTGGATTTTTTCATTTTCTTTTTCATTTCATGGACCCCCAAATTTTTTTTCGCTGAGGTAGACCCCTTTCAGGTTGTCATAGACCCATAGGGGTCGATCCACTTTGGGAATCACTGATTTGGACTCATTAGATCACTTATCGGTCCCTTATGGGCTAAGGTACATTTGACGAAGTGCAGCTCAGAATGTTTTATTGCTATGAACGTCTGACATTATTCGACCATCTATTTGATGACCTCCAACACTCAAGCGGCTATCAGCTAACGTCCAAGACCCTAGTGGCGTGCTCGAGTGATAGTGATCTTGTTCATTCGTATCACTTTGAACCTCTCCTCGCCACGCCACCACGCCCTCTTCCGAGGAGCGATCGCTCTCACTACAAACCACGGAGTATTAGGATCAAGGCATTGGATGCATCGGTAAGTCATATCGGTTGTTCGATAAGTCCGACATAATCTCCACGGCATTTGGTTGCGGTATTATCCATGAGGATTCTCAGTTTCTACTCTCCTGAGGGAAAACAAAACAAGACTCCACTCAATCCAGGGGACAACCTTTCAGTAGTGTTAAATTGTAACAATATATACCTACTTTGAAATAATATTGTAAA
Source organism: Scirpophaga incertulas (assembly GCA_036419045.1). Lineage (NCBI taxonomy): Eukaryota > Metazoa > Arthropoda > Insecta > Lepidoptera > Crambidae > Scirpophaga > Scirpophaga incertulas. The sequence goes on along the minus strand of CM071631.1, from coordinate 21,069,349 downwards.
TTTATCTCTACTACAATGTTTCGAAAATGAAGAAGATTATTTATTGTGATAATTTATATTGAGATGATGTTTTAATGCGCATGCCAATATGATTACAAATAAGTGATGAATACAATGTGACTTACCAACATAATTTCACGCTTCAATGGAGTAGTTAAAAGTTGAACTGAAATTAGAGAGGCTTTAGACGCTCCCTCTCTACTGATGATTTTAAGTAGAATTTTTAGAGGGATAAAGCGTACGTCGCGGCAATGTTTTGAGACCATGACATTTTGCAGATGTTATGCATTTATACATTTTATAATCTACAGAATTTTCGAAATACTGTTTTTAAGTTTTAGAATTATTTAGAACATTAGCATTATCTACTTCCACTCTTCATCAATCATTAATATCTGTTACCCTAAAGGATGACGTGGTAAAAATAGAGAACGAAAGTTTTTGTTTGGGTTAGAAACTACCAAAGAGGAAAATACATAAGGATATTTTTACCACGAGAAAATATGATAAAACAGCTGACAGTATTGACAAAATTTGCTAAAGGTAGGTAAAGAAATTACACGTCTTGTCATTAACTCTTCGGTGGTTGGAAAGTAACCGGGTCAGGTAGTCACTCATATAAGGTATTATAAGTTCCTCGCTTAGGGAAAGCCTGTTGACGCTTATGTAACTCAAATTGGTGCACTATTTAGGTGGCAAAAAGCTATTTGTTTATGAAACATGCTTAGGAATATTTTACTTCCCAACAAATACTTGAAACATTCCAATTTTAAGTATTTATGACACACAAACACATATTACTAGTTCATCAACATTCAAAAGATACTAACTGCAAAAAAGCTTCTAGGCCAGTCATTAAAGCCTGAAACCCGAAAGAAATTATTAACTCACTAAAAGGTTGAGGGGTCATTAAGGAAGGTATAGAATCACAAGCACAAGAAGAAGGTATACAGCATATTTAGAATCATTTTGATCCTTTGGAGCTGCGGAGAGATATTTGGCGATGATTGAATAAAGCGGATATTAATATATATATATATATATACCTATCAAAATCTCATATTAGCAGGATTGTAAATCTTCCCGCCAACCGGCTACTAAACATCCAGCTGGCTGCCAAGCAACCAATAGAAAAATAGCATGCTCGCCGTGCTTCGGAAAATCGGCCAGTTCGAATTAAAACGTCAAGCCTGAAAATATATCCATCCACACACGTGGAAGGTTAGAAACCCACCTCAGTACTGTGATCAAGTCTAGTATCCAATGTGACACTAGCCTCCAGCACTTGTAAATACCTTAAAGTGATCTAGTGCAGTGTCCAATGTGATACCCTCCCTCAACACCTGTAAATGCCTTAAAGTGATCAAATGTATTGTCCAATGTGACACCAGCCCTCAACACCTGTAAATACATTAAAGTGATCAAGTGTAGTGTCCAATGTGACACCAGCTCTCAACTCTTGTAACGACTTTAAAATCTATATACGCCTGACAAGAAAAGTACTAGACAGAAGTCTAGTACTTGTCTGGCGCAGATCTTAACAGACTGTGTTCTTATTGTACCCTGAAAACTTTACAATTTTGAGTTACACGATATTACTACTTAAGCGATTCTATACGTTTAGTGAGTTTCATTTAATTACGAGCGAGTACAAAAACAAAAATATTCTAATCAAATTATCTCTTAAATTTTATTGAAGCAATGTCCGTTTACATGATACATTCTATTCCGAATAAGGCTGGTTACACAAATACTACTAGTATATTCGCGGCGTCCAAAATTGCTAACTATATGCTTTTAGTATTCAACGCCGCGCATTGCGCTCCCGGCTTCAAGTTATTATTCAGGGGACAGACGAGTAACTTAGCTGGTGGTAAAGTGCACGCCTAATTAACTTGTCATTAAATGGAGCTTTCCAAACAACGACAATATTAGTTTATTTCTTTGGAGCTTTAGAAGTTTTCTTTCAAACAAATATTAAACTATTACTACTAGTATTAAACTTGGTTGAAAGAAGGTGTATTTTAGGTGTGTGTTACCACCTAAAATACACTTTCTTTTAATTTAAGGTGTAAGTGTACTTTATGCAATTTTGCTTAAATATGTTTACAATTATTAATTAACACTCTTATTTTAAACGTGGAAACTAACCATTGTCTTAAAATTCCGATTCAGTTTAGGGCTTCAAATGAGTAGAATCCTATATATGTCACCTTTTTTTTCGAGGGGAAATTCCGTGAAATGCTCCTTATGCACCATGACACCGAGCTGCTGACACGGCCGTGTCCGTGGGGCTCTCTGGTCAAACGGACCGGCCTACCCACTAAAACCCCCCGATGTCCTCTGAGCCCGTATCGTGGGCGCGTCTTATATATGTCACCTACGAACTCGAAACCAGATTCGAACTGCATACGTAAACCCGGAGAGAGAAGCGGCGTGGGGATATCGTTCTCAATTGTCCAGTGGGCAGCAGTTGGTACGGCTAGTGCTATTCCATGAGCACAGAGACTCCCTCTGTGACAAGGTATGGAACTGTCGTATTTCATATCTGTCGTGCAATTTGACATTGACATACCTCTGCAAGGACACGTGCATCAAAAATTCACGGTGGAGTGCCTCGTAGGATGCACCGTGACTATTCTTTGCGGTCTACGCAAGACTACTGAACTGGGGCGGAGTAACTCCGCCCAAGCCGGGGCTCTGCGAGTGCCATAGACCGTCTTGGTGTTCCGTGGCCGATTGGTTGGGGCGACCGGTATCTTCAACTAATCATGTTGTTGAAGACGCGGATTCAAGTCCCATCCGAGAAAATTTTGTTTGCATTTTTTCAATGCAGTCATAAATGTAAAAAATTAAATTAAAAATTATTAATATCATTTAAATTACCTTTTACATACTAACGTGTTCCTTATTTATGTATTTAATACTTAAGAGAGCAAACTGTAGAAAAAAATTACACACATGACCATAGACATTTAACAAAGTAATAATATAATTTAGATGTCAAGTAATTTTGTTTATTTTTATACAAAATTATACGAGTATGCAATTAATTACTAATGAAATAAGTTCTAACGATAAAAATTTAGAACCTCAAAATATATTCGGGATTAAGTTTTTCGATTTTATATAGTACTAAAGTATATATGTAATGCAAAAATAAATAGTTTCTATAACTCTTCATAAAATCAAGGTTAGAGTAAGCAGTTATTATGTTGATGTATGTACATAAATTTTTATCTGTCTCTGATTGCGGGTTTCCCTTTTTTATTATGAAGGACTCCATCCCTCAATGTTGAGGTGTTTCTTTGATTCAGTTAAATCGATAACAAATTGGTCAGAAGAACATTATTTACAGCATATAGTAAAAAGAACAAAGTGTATCCACCTTCGTATATATAATACTCTTTCTAACTGCGCGTAATCAGAGATTTGAGTCTGAGTCTCATTTCTTAATGCTAAGTATTTGTGCTATATTAGATTTTTATACTTTTGTTTGGTTTGTTATGGTGGAAATATTCCTTTTTAAAAGTTCTAAACTAAGACCGCGACAACGTATTGACTCAGTGACTTACTTACTTTTTTACGGCAATTAAAATAAGTTCGAAATTAACGTTTATATACGATGGCTTTATATCTATTTGATATTAATCTTTATCTAAATAAATATGTTATTAATCACAAATAGGTAAACAGACGACACTGGTATGGAAGATCCCTCAAGCACACGAGTAGTTCTACCTCTTTTTTGTTGCTCTGAGGAAAATACCACCGTAACCGGTGGTTATGTGAGACCTCCTCCACAGAAGAGGGATACCTTTTTTTTTTTTTTTTTTTTTTTTTTTTTTTTTTTTTCTTTTTTTGTTACGCTGAGGAAAATGCATTGAATTGCATACCCCGGCTGCGGAGAGCCGGTGGTTATGTGGGGCTCTCCTCCCCAGAAGGGGGAGGCCTACCCACTAAAAACCTCAGCGATGGCCATCCTCTGGCGTTGTAGGGGGCCCTCAGGATCAAGTATCGCATCTGAGGACCCCTGGCCTTTGCACCCCTGGGTGCATTAGGGGAGCCCTTCTCGGGGAGGAGTGATCTTGCCGCCTCCTCCCCTCCAACCTCCTACGACGTCATCCCCCGGCCATCCGGGGGTGAGGTCCCTCCCGGGTCGCCTCCACGGGCACGAACTGCGTCGCGCCCGCCAGCGACCCGTGGCGGCGCCTCAGGCCAGGCTATCTGGCCCGAGGCCGCCTTCTTCGAGCGGGATCGGCCATCTCCCGATCCCGCTCGGCGGCCTCCTTCTGGAGCATCACCGCTTCACAGAAGGAGACCACAGCCCTCCAACCTCCCTCATCCGCCAGCATTGCCGCAATCAACGCTGGCGGAGACAGATCCTATCACTATAACCTCAGCGATAGGCGTCATTAGGCGTTGTAGGGGACCTCAGAATCAAGTGTCGCATCTTAAGACACCCAGCCTTCGCTCCTTTGTTTACACCAGGGGAGTGATGGCTCGAACGACTAGGTCGAGCTAGCCCGTGGGCGTGTAGCGGTAGAATCGCGAAAGCGCAACCCCGTCACGCGCCCCGATATGGGCTTGGAGGACACCGGGGGGTTTTAGTGGGTAGGCCGGTCCATCTGACCCACACACAGCCGTGCCTTGCCAGCACGGTGTCAAGGTGCATAAGGTGCATTTCCCCTGGAAAAAAAAAATATAAAATAAAAAAGGGGAGCCCTTCTCGGGGGAGTTTTCGCAACCCCCCTTTCAGCCTCCTATGACGACAACTCCCGGCTATCCGGGGTGTGATTCTTACCGGGTCATCATTCATGGGCACAAGCTTTGCCGCGCCTACCAGCGACCCGCCGCGGTACCTCAGGCCATGTCATCTGACCCGAAGCTGCCCCCTTCGAGCGGGATTGGCCATCACCCTACACCCATAGTCGATACTCTGTATTAGGTTATGTTGCACTTTGCTTCATTAACTGATAAGTGAAGTGTGTTATGAATACCTCGTGTATTTTGGTAGCAAAGCCGTCGGTATGTTTTATTTAGATAAGAAGTTAGATATAAATAATGAGTTTGAAGCTATCCAACTTAAAGGGATCCAATAGCTATATATAAAATATATATAATAACTTTTCCTCAAACATGCGCGGACACATTGACATTACAAATTTATTGAAAAAAATACACATGGAGTATTTTTCTCGTATTTAGTTGCGCAAATAAGCCAAATCCGTTGCCAGCATGATTTATTAATTTCGAACAAAAAATGCTCCGCAAAATATTTGTGACAATTCATTTCCGACTTGGCGTGTATAAATGAAACTGGTAATACAATAACATTCTCGTGCAGTAGTTGGTCTAAGATGACTAATGTAACGTTTAATATTAATTAAATTTAATACTTGTGCATTATTTGCATTTTTTTTTCTTTGCATTTTTTCAGAAAATGTTTTTAATATTTGAAAAAAGAATTAAATTATACACTTTACATATTAGATCATGCCATACGTATAATTAACTAGAGGCTTCGAAGCTTGTCATAATAAAGAACAGTTGATAAATTTTAATAATATTCGGTCTTCACAAATATGATCACGTATCTGAATATCGGTCAAAACTTAAATGGCCTCCGATTCGACAGAGACGTGACCTTCATGTCCTCACTTCCTTTCCTTTACAAAATCCTTAACAATCCTAAGTATTCCAATTACCTTCGTTCCCGATTCTACTGTCTCCCTCAGCCTTTATACCCCAAACGAGCATGCGTTAATAGAGCACTTAAGTAGCCTTGGTCCAACACGCGTTACCTGAAGAATTCGTTTACGGTGTCAGCAACGAGGCTCTGGAACCAATTGCCCGCAAGTATTCGCGACAGTTCATCCGTGGATGTTTTCAAGAGAGTACTTAAGGATCACTTGCTTTCAACTTTCCCATAATCATAATGTGTTAGTATGTATATATTTATTTATTAAAAGCATATATAGTACTGTTATTATGTATTCATTATTTTAAAAGTAAAATATAATTAAATTATAATATATTGTTAGAAATTGCTTTAATTTTTTTTTTTTTTTTTTTTTTAAATATTTGTTACACTTACACCAATTAGCCTAGTCCAAACTAAGCTCTATAAGGCTTGTGCAATGGGATCTAGGGTAACGGATAGACATACATATATTATACATATATAAATAATTTTTATTGAAATATATATCAACAACCATGACTAAGGTACAAATGCTCGCATTCATCACACAAACATCTGCCCCCACCGGGATTCGAACCCGGGACTTCAGAGATGGCGACACCTTGAAACCGGTGTATTATCCACTCGACTATGGAGGTCGTCAATTTGAAAAAAGGAACAACTATTTGGAAATTTAATAAGTATTTTACGAAATTATCAAATTAACAAAATAAAACAGAGATAAATCTAGTAAGAAAGTTAAGACCGTTCGAGCGCACGCCTGAAGAGCAAGGAAAAAAGGGACCGAGCCATTTTTTTTTTGTTTCCTCGCGGGAGGAGGCAGTGAATCCTCATAGGGGGCGCGCCACCACAGTGGTCGCTATGACAACCCCCTGGTGCTTGGACGACCTTGCACCGGATACCACCCGCGCTACGGTCTACGGCGGGTGGTTATGTTGGACTCTGACAGAAGGCCAGCCTACCAACTAAACACTGCCTAATGCCTTTGGCCGGGCAGAAAGCCTGGGGCCCTATCGGCTCTATCGGAGCGCTCGCCCTCTCAGGGGAGGGGGCGAGGCAGAGACCGAGCCACGCAGTCGCTCGCTTATATACTCGTAGACGAGCCCGATGACGTAGGCTGTGGTGTGATGTGTGGCGTGATGCTAGAAAGTGGGGGTGCATCTAAGAATATATTACATATTATTAAATAAAAGTTGCACATAAAGCTTTTCCGCACATTTCTTTCACAGGACATCCGTTCTGGTTGGCTGGAAGAGATCTCTAAGTCTACCATTGTACATATTCTTTGTTATATATTATACATTAACTATGTCTAACTGTGCAATAAAGTGTTATATATATATATATATATATATATATATATATATATATATATATATATTATATATATATATATATATATATATATATATATATCTAAATTAATATTATTATAATGGACCGTTATAAATTAGTTATTGGTAGACTTGTCATAATGTTGTAGGCGTCTATCACTATCTGTCTACGCCTATTTATCTGTCTATGACACGCTACGTCTGCTACAGCCGCGTCTACGCATTGTCGTTAGTTATAATGTGAACATAACGACATTAATTCATAGATTAACTTCTATTAAATTGTTTGATCTTAGATGACTATAAAATCAAATATCCTTACTATCCAAAACAAATATGAATTTGAAACAAATTTCCCATTCAGCCTACTGATTGTGATAATTAAGAGATAAATCCATAAATTGACAAATGTTTAATATTAGTCATTATTTACTCTAATAATCTGGTGTTAAAGAGAATTACTGCGACTTTAGTCACGACTAGTTTTCATATAGAAGCCATTAATAATATTTATCGGATTTCGGTTTATAAACGAGAACAAGAAGATTAAATTTATATTTGTGTAAATAGATTGCAGATAATAAATTGTAATTTACAGTTTACATACCTCTAAATTATAGATTATATAAACCACCAACCAAACCAACTGTCTTGAGAATTAATTTTTCACAAGTAATTTCTTTTTATGAATCATAGGGTCGTTATGTATATATCTCGTATACATAATATGTATGCTTCAGCATTTTATCTTATCTTCGTTTACCCTTTTTTTTTTAGAGGAGTAATGCATTATGCACCGTGACACCGCGCGGCTAGGCGCGGACGTGTGTGGGGCTCTCCGGTCTGACAGGACCGGCCTACTCACTAAAACCCCCCTGAGTTCTTAAGGCCCATGCGGGGCACATGGCGGGGTGCGCTTTCGCGATTCTACCGCCATGAGCTCCGGGGCCAGCTCGACCTTTTTTTTCTGTTCGAGCCACGCCATGGGAGGGACTGTCCGAGAACCCCCCAAGAAGAGAACAATCCCCCAGACGGAGAGACATCACCACGGGGTGCGCGGTAGCCAAACGCCCACACAGTCTCACGGTAGGGTCATTGTGCAAGCACCGCTCTTGCGTGTGCCCGCCTTCTCCTACCTATCCGTCTGCGGAGGAGAGGAGCGGCCTCGACGTCCTCGTCCCGCTCCCTCTTCGCTGCCTCCTTCTGCGAGATGATTCTCGCAAAAGGAGGCGACAGCCTCCCATTCCGCCTAGCTGCGAAGCATGGCCACGACCACGCTCGGCAGCGAGAGGTCGCTGCTTCCCAACGCAGCGATAAGGTCGTTGCGCTGTTGCTGCCACGCTGAGCACACAGCCAGCGTGTGCCCAGATGCGTCGTCGGGAGCGCCGCAGTGGTGACACCGCGGCGTTTACTCCCGACGTGCGACCCGGTGCAGGTAGTGACCGAAACATGTCCGGTCAGTACCGGCACCATGCGGAATGAGAGGCTGCACTCCTCCTCCTCCTCCTGCGTCCACCAGTATACCTGCCCCTTATCGGGGTAGGTGCGCGTTCTCGGTATGGCGGCTTCGCAGACGACCTTCACATCGTCTGCGAAGAGCTCCGCCATGCCGTCGACATCCCCTGCGATGTGTGGGGGAGGATCGGATCACGCCCGCACCATGGCCGCTTCCTCCGCCACTTCAGGGCGGAGCTTGGTGAGCGCCCACCTTGGGATCTTCGTTTACCCTAGCAGAATTCCTTGCACTTTTTGTTTCATAACCAAGATTTGTTTTTAAATTAATTTAGTTGTAAATTGTATATTTAATTTGCATGTTGATCACCTTCAATGTTTATGGGGCTGTTCCAAAGTCACTTTCATCATTCCCTAGGTCTCACTTTACAAGTACTTATTAGTATAGTATATAGTAACCATAATGATTACTTGATAATTCTCTTTTATTATTATAACTCATATACGTATTAAGCCTTAATCAACTGAGCTGGCGTAGAGCGGATTGATGCGACTTGATTGGTTTGAATTTCTTCGTAGATGTATGCAGGTAGCCTCACGATACTTTTCTTTACCCTCAGATAAATACTTAATTACATATGGAATACGTGAAACGAAAAACACTACCGACACACTCCTTAATCTAGTCAATTTATAGTAATTTTTTTTGAAAGTAGTTTAATAATATGCATTTGCAAACATTCCAGAGGCGCTGCAGAACCGCGGCAGTCGCAGCATAGCTCTGAAGGTATTATTATACTGCACGCGTAGTGCACTGTAAGATCGCCGTGTACAACTTACCCACAGGCCGCCCGAGTAAAATGATTGATAGAAAGCCCTAAATACCTATACTTACTTTAAATCTGCCGTACATCGAGCGAACCTTTGTGTAAGCATATTGCTTTTTACAGCCGCTCTACGCTCTCTTTCAATATCTTCATCGTCATTTAGATTAGAAGTGACAATATGACCCAGATATTTAAATTTACTTACATGTTTACAATATTATTTTATTTTATTGTAATTGGTGGCACTACTTGATAGTTTATGACAATGTTTAAGTGAAAATCTGCATTAGTTCGAATGGTTTTATGTATAGTTGTGTATATTTTACTGTTGTTTTTTAGTGTCTTACTATATCTTATACAAACAAATATAATGGTAAGTGGTAGTAATGGTATCTTGGTCTTCTAGCACATACTTATATATATATATATATATAGATATATATATATATATATATATATTATATATATATATATATGATTCAAATTTAGATGCAAAACAAAAAGTAAATGAACCTCTGAACAATTGTTTAACGTGATCACTAGAGCGCGTGGCCAGCAGCTACTAAGCTGCTCTGATGGATACTGAAACTCTACACGCGATTATAAAGTTGGGATTTGGTTGAGTAATCTGGTTCATAATTGCGAGTAAGTTGGCTCGGTTTGGTGATCAAAGCAAGTGGAGTATGTTGTGTGCATATTATTTCAAGAACGATATAATAGCGCCAAAATAAAAAATAATCTTGAGTTAATATGTGAGGTCTATCAGCTGCATTTTATTTTTAGGCAGAGGGATCTATCGCGTCTATGTCATGTCAAATGATGGCGCGCGATACATATTCTATATTGGTGCGATATGATTTGCTCTGAAATGGTGGGTGTTTGTAGAGGTTGATAAAGTACCTTACCTATGTATGGGTATATATATGAGTAAAAATGTATATATTTTACACATTAATCGGTAATCATGAACGTAGCGGAAATTGATGATGATAAAATTGTTATTGGTTACTATTTTGTAATAAAACACGCTAATTTTGGTGGAACTATGTATTGAAAAATAAACTATGAGACTATTGCTTGTGACAAGTGAGACGAGAGAGTCATTCGGCGGGAAGCGCCACAGATAATATATATATTTTTTTTTTTTTTTTTAACTAGACAAACAACACTAAACATTTCGCCCGACTAAAGTACGTCAGGACTTTAAAACTAAAATTAAAACATTGACTACATTACACGTACAGCAGTTAAAGTGGACTGTATCATCTTTATACAATTGGTACTGTACATGAAATATGAAAATTAATTTAAATTAAATTAAACATTATCATTATCACTATCGGTTGGTAACAAACACAGCTTGTGAACTGGTCTTTTCAAAATAGAATTTTTGCATTTAATACTAACTACTCTGGTTAAACCATCAGAGCCCGGATGAACAATAACAATTTTGCCCATTAACCATTTAGTAGGTGGCAGTCTATCATCCTTAATTAAAACAATATCGTTTACTTTGAGATTGTGTTGAATACTAGTCCATTTTTGACGTTTCTGTAAATTTACTAAATACTCTTGACTCCACTGACGCCAAAAAGATTGCAATTTTTTCTGTAAATAGATCCATCTTTTATTATAAGGTACAAAACTATTTTCTTCAATTATTTCATCAGGAACTGTTATAATATTTTCACCAACTAAAAAGTGACCTGGTGTTAAAGCTACCGAGGTTCCCTCCTTATCATCATCTAGAGATGTCAATGGACGAGAATTCAAACACCCCTCCACTTGACATAAAAGTGTGGAATATTCCTCAAAAGTTAACTTGGTATCTCCTAAAACGCGGTTTAGATGTCTTTTAATTGATTTTATATTTGCTTCCCATAGCCCACCCAAATGGGGTGCTCCTGCTGGGTTAAATTGCCATTCAGTTCCATCCAATGATAACATTTCAGCTATTTCAATGGGTACATTACTTATGGTTTTGTTAAACATAATCTCAAGATCCTTAGCGGCCCCTATAAAATTAGTTCCACAATCACTAAGAAGTTTCTTACAATGGCCTCTACGGGCTGTAAAGCGACGGAAAGAAGCTATAAAACCTTCAGTACTTAAATTAGTAACGAGTTCAATGTGTACAGCCTTGGTGACAGTACAAATAAATAAACATATATATGCCTTTTGAGTTCTATTAGATCCACGGCCACTAAACAATTTTAAAATTACTGGACCAGCAAAGTCTACTCCACTAACAAGAAAAGGCCTTTGTGGACATACTCTATCTTTTGGTAAATTTCCCATCAATTGACTTACAGGTCTATTGGAGTTTCTACAACAAGCTATACATTTTCTAATTACTCCTTTAATTACATGTTTAACTCCAATTATGTGATATTTATTTCTAACATAGTTCAACATTAACTGTACTCCTCCATGAAGAGTTTTAAAATGTGCATCTTTAACAATAAGGTAAGCTAGTCTACTATTTTTAGCTAAGATAATAGGATGCTTAGTTTCTCTAGTACAAATTGCATTTTGAATACGACCTCCTACTTTTAGAATGTTGTCATGATCTACAAATGGATTTAACCTTTTAATATTAATTTTATTTATGTTTTCAGATGCTTGTGACAGTCGCAACAAACAATTTAAGGCATTTTTCATTTCAAAAGAATTCAAGTGGTGAGTAAACACAGGTAAGTTTTCATTTTTTGACTTAGCTTTACACATATTATAAAATCTTAAACAATAACTAACTACTCTTACTAACTTATTAAAATTAGAATATCTATTAATAATATCAATTTCTTTTTCAGAGTCCGATACTACAACACTACACTGCACTTTCACTGATCGTCTTTCTTCATTAATGGGACTAATAATTTCACTAATGTCTTTCACAGGTAATTCGTGATGTTCACGGAGCCATGATGGACCATTCCACCACAGTTGGTGTGACTTCAGCTCGAGTGGACAGATTCCACGAGACGCCACATCTGCAGGATTGTCCTCCGATACGACGTGATGCCATCTGCTTGAGTCGATTCTATTGGTGATTTCGGTGACTCTATTGGCAACAAAAGTGTTCCAATAATTTGATGGTCGTTGCAACCAAGCTAGGACAATAGTTGCATCTGTCCATGCATAGACATCTTTTGTTGGAATATCTAGAGCTGTCTTGACTCTGTCGAGCAGTTTTGCAAGCAGAACAGCCCCACATAGTTCGAGTCTAGGTGTCGATATTTTCTTTACTGGTGCTACTCTTGTTTTGGCTTCTATGATTGTGACATGAATATTCTCAGGTGAAATAGTTCTGCAGTATACAACCGCTGAGTAGGCTGTATCTGATGCATCAGAGAATCCATGAAGTTCTATGTTAGTCACACTATCGGTTATTCCTATCCATCTATCTAGTTCTATCGTAGGCATGTTGCATAACTTACTACGAAATGTTAACCACTCCCTTTCTAGTGTTTCAGAGAGTTGGTCATCCCAATCGATACCTTCTGCCCATAGTTGTTGTAGGAAAACTTTTGCTTTGACAACTATAGGAGCTAACCAACCGGCTGGGTCATAGAGCTTAGCTACATCTTGCAATATTTTTCGTTTTGTTGGTTTTTCTATCTCTATGTCATGTAGTTCAAAATGGAGTTCAAACTTATCAGTCATATCATTCCAGTTTATACATAAAATCTTTCGTTTGGTTTCTATTGATGGTACAATTGATGCAGAATTTGAAGCCCATTTATGAAGTTGAAAACCCCCCTTTTGTAGAAGATTTACTAAACTAGTTTTTAAAGTCTGTGCCCTGTCTACTGATGATGCTCCTGTGAGTAAATCGTCGACAAAGAAATCTGAGAGAAGTGCATTGATTGTTTCTTCTGGAAAGTGACTTCTTTCATCTTCTGCTAGCTGCTTGAGTGTTTTTATAGCTAGATAAGGTGCACATGAAGTACCATAAGTGACTGTAGACAATCTATAGTGTTTGACTGGCTCATCTAAACTCCATCGCCATACTATTCTTTGATAATCTCTATCATTTTGTTCTATGTTAATTTGGCGATACATTTGACGAATATCTGCTACCAGAACTATTGCATGTTGTCTCCATCTAAGTGTGATGTCTCTAATATCACTGTGAAGTGTAGGGCCAATCCACAAGTTGTCATTCAAGGACTTTCCATTACAGGTCTTGGCAGATGCATCAAAGACAACTCTAAGTTTTGTGGTAAGATGTTGCTCGTTGATTACAGCATGGTGAGGTAAGTAGCAAATTCTATTCTCAGGAATGGAAGTAGTTGGAGCTAGTTCCATATGATTTTTATCTAAATAATCTTGCATGAATTCTTTGTATCTATTGTGTAAGTCAGGATTTGTCTTAAACTTGCGTTCTATAAATGTTAGTCTCTTCAGTGCTATAGATAATGATTCACCAATGTCAGGTGGGTTGCTAGTAAATGGTAATCTCAATTCATATTTTCCATCAACACTTCTGTTATGTGTGTCCTTGTAATGGTTTTCACATTTTACTTCATCATTGGTCATTATCTTGTTCTTTGGAATTGGTTCCTCAAGTTCCCAGAATTTTCTCAGTGCTATGTCTAAATCTAATTTTACATGATGGGTACAAGATATCTGTTGTTGAATGACCTTGTTACTATTCCCAGATATGAGCCATCCAAGCAAAGTTTTTTGAGCTGCTAGCGAGTTAGTTTCATTTCTATGAACCATTACCCCGATTTGAATAATTTCTGCATATATGTCTGCTCCTAACAGGAGATCTATTCTACTAGGTTGGGTAAAGGTAGGATCCGCCAGTTGCAAAGTACTAAGTTGTGGCCATTCAATTGCCTGTTTATGTTGAGGAATGTATGATGTTATATTCTTTAACACATAAGCTGTAACTTTGATTTTTATATTTGAGCTATATCTTGACATTATTTCAAACTGCACTAGAGCTTTGGTGGTTGTACTATTTGAGCCAATTCCTACTATGTTTCCACGAATAGCTATTTTCTTGAGACCTAATGCTTGGCAAGCACCTTCCGTTATGAAGGAGGCTTGTGACCCCTGGTCCACAAGCGCACGGAGTGTTGTCCATTTCTGACTCTCATTTGACTGCACTTTTACAAGCGCGGTTGCTAAAATGACTGGGGATGTGGTGATGTGATTTGTTGAAGTCTTCATAGCACACACAGATTGTGGTGTGGATGTAGGATTAGAGTTAGAGGTACTGGTGCCTGCTGGAACACTGTATCCATGCAATAAAGTATGATGCTTACGACCACAAATTCTACAACTAGATTGAGTACATACTTTAACAGAGTGACCCTTTCTCAGGCAATTGAAACACATGTTATTTTTCTGTATGTACTGTTGCCTCTCATTTACTTCTAGCTGACTAAAATCATTGCAAGTATAAATTTTATGATCATTACTACAGTAGGCACATTTTAATGATTGATTCACATTAGTAGTGAAACTCTTGGTGGTACTTATGTTTCTAGCATTTGGCTGTGTCTTTTGTATCTGTGTATCCTTGCCTTTTACAGCTTCTAAGGTTCTAAATCTCAATTCTAAGAACTCAGCCAAGTCTGCCCATCTAGGTAATCTATCTAGTGTTTCTATGCGTTGTTCAAATAATCTATGTGACTCAGTATCTAATTTTTGTATAACTACATAAACAACTATGTCATCCCACTTGTCTGTAGGGATGTCCATTGTTCTTAGGGATGACAAACATTCTCTAGTTGTGTCTAAGATCTCTTTTACTGCTCTTGGTGACTCATTCACTATTTTCCTTTGATTTAGAAATCTGCCTAAATAAGAGTTTACTATTTGTCTGGGGTTATTATATCTGGTTTTCAAAGTCTCCCATATAAGTTGATAATTAGCCTCGGTGACAGAAAACCTCTTGACTAACTGTTCCGCTTCACCTTGCAAACTAGATTTTAGGTATTGGCATTTATTTACCATACTTAATGTGTTATTATCATGAATGAGAGATTTGAATAAATCATGAAATGACATCCAATCTTTATATTCCCCTGAGAATTTTGGAATTTCTATAGCAGGTAACTTTACTTTGTCATGCATATGACCAGAGGTGTGTGTGGAAGTTGTGATAGGTTTTACTTGATAACTAAGTGCTTCCAACTTTTCCTTGATGTATGTTTTCGCTTCTAAATAATGATCAAAGCAACTATCATTGACATTGTTATCAAAGTAAGTTAACGCAGCCTTTATTTCTTCAGAGAGCCCACAAAGTGAATCATGAGTTGTTTGGAATTTTATCCAGTAATATTCTAAGGATTCTAGCCTTGTTTCTAAATATGCTTTTGTTAGTCGCTCTTTAGGACACTTTTTTAGGTTAATCAATAACTTTTTCATAAGTTCAACTTTTTCCAATTGACTACTTTGAAGATCAGCCATGGTTGTAATCGCTAATTATGTTTATGATGTAAATAACTAATGATATCTGATGCTATTTCACAGATTTTCCCGCTAAATTGTCTGTGACTTTGAATTTGGAACACAAATTTTCACTAAAAGTTTGTAGGTTACTATTTGGTTATTTATGAGATTTGAACAGCAAATTGTCACTAAATGTGGAAAATGTTCTATTGTCCATTGAATTTTACAAAGTTTATATGTAGCACTTGGTTTTAATGTTCACTTTTCTTATTCTATTACTCACGATACCGGGATACCGGGTCCAAACACTGAAATCCAATATCGACACAACTATCACTGTAACTATTTGCACTCACTATTACTATTTACTATGTTCATAATCCGGCTCGAAGGACCAAAATGGTTACTATTGTGTAATAAAACACGCTAATTTTGGTGGAACTATGTATTGAAAAATAAACTATGAGACTATTGCTTGTGACAAGTGAGACGAGAGTGTCATTCGGCGGGAAGCGCCACAGATAATATATTTTTTTTTTTTTTTTTTAACTAGACAAACAACACTAAACAGTTATATTAGTTACTTAGCGTCTATAAATATTTTTAATACGACTTATTGCAAAACCATAAGATATGTTTGGTCTATTGTGTATGTCTATGTTTGCTACCTACCAACCTGTTGCAATCTATGTTTGTTCTAGATTTTTTTGTTGTTTACATGTTTTGATTCAGATAGAAATGTCTATTTCTGTGTAGCATAATTCAAGTTAATATTAATATTTTAAAATGTTTCGGCACTCTATGTTTACAATATATATAATGTTAAGTTGCACTGTAATCTGTAATGACTGTTTGTGCCAAAATAAAGAGAAAAAAAAAAAAATTAAAATGTCTATTTGAGAACGTGGTTGGTTTTGTGATTAGGTTTTTTTTTGTTGATGCTTTGACTCTTGTGCCTTTTGGCCAAATAGAGTAATGGTCATATTTATGTTATCGAAAACAGGTTATTTAAACGTGTTAATTAGCATCCGCTAAAAATTCATTACAAAATTACCGATCATATTTAGGTATTTTATTAATACTTACAGGTAAGCATATATAATATTTGATTTATGAATTATAAAGTACCTACTTTAAAACGGCGTAACCATTTTGCTATTTACTTATAAAACACAAAATATTTTCTTTTATTTCGTCATACTAAAGGTATGTTATGTCACTAATTTAATAATTTATAAGTTCAGTTTTCTCAATATGTTTTGTTATCTTTTTTATATAATCAGTATAAATTTATATTTGCGTGAGGCTTTAGGTGTCTCTTGCACTCGCTTGCTGACATCATCAAAGTGACTGATATGGTCGCGTGGCTATTGCTAAATGCATTCCAATATTAAACTTAAAAAAAGGACGTGGTGAGAAATTCTCGCTCTATACTTAGATAAATCTTATATATAAAACTCTCATATCCAAAAATATATAGAGGTTAACAGTCATTTTGAATGCATCATCGACATAAATATTCTAGTAATGTCACGATAAATAGCTTGTGAATTTTTTTAATATCTTTCTAATATGCAAAAAAGTACTTGTTCTTACAGCCACGTCAACACAAATTATTGTACCATTATTTTAATGTGTAATCAATATAAAATCTAAACAAATTGAAATGATAAAATTAATGTAATACATTCCGCCTACAAATATCGCACATGCCTTAAACAAGAGCATGAAAGCGAGTTCAATAACAATGGACGACGCCTTCCTGACTTACTGCTGGAGTCTGAGACAACGTACACTGTTATATTGGGATTCAGGGAAACTTTGTGCACAGGGAGAATATCGCGGAACAGGGAGGAGTCCTGCTGAATTGCTTTCGTTGCCGCGCAACTTTAGAAATATACCCGAGATCTTTCGCGTTATGCAGCGATGTATAGTATGGTTAATGCGATTTACGGTTTGAATGAAGGGCTTTGCTATATAGATAATGAGTAGAGAGATAAACTTAATTCTGCTGTTGATAAATTATTTAATAGTGTATTTGCTTTCAAGTATAAATTAATTAAATCTTGTAAGAACTGGGGCCAAAGCGCCACAGTAAGGCTATAATTATATAGATATTTTTTTTTATAGTAATATATAGACATGACTAAGGTACATTGTGTTCATCCAATAACATTGCCGTCACTGGGATGCATACCTTGAACCTCAGAGGTTGAAATCTGCGTCGCCAAAACGGAAGAGAAAATGATTTCATTGTCTCATATTTAAAAGTAAAAACTTTGCGGAGTAACTGAAGTGTTTCTCTTCCGGTGTTTTACTTTTTTCAAGAAAAAGAATGACAACATCGTGTCTTAACACGATGTTGTCATTCTTTTTCTCTCCTTCTACTCTACACCGAATGTCCATCAAATATTTTCTTCTCTGCTGTTTCTCTTTATTCCCCTGTCTCCTATGTTACTCAATATTCAGATCTGTACACGACTTGTTTTATTGAATATACTATTAATATATTTCGTACCTATAGAAATTTAATAAGTACATTAGTTCAGCTGGTAGAATGCCACCGGAATCTCGAGGAATGTTATTGGGTCTAGACTACAGCTCTTTAGAGCGAAGATTGCGCGTTATGCAAGATTAAACTATTTGGCACTCGGATCTGTGCTTCTATTTATATATACAAGATTATATGGAACGAATTGTTTTGTTCATGAATTTCAGTTAAGAGTTAAAGCAGTGATTCCCAAAGTGGTCTATATCGACCCCTAGGGTCTATGACAACCTGCAAGGGGTCTACATCAACGAAAAGACATTTTGGGGGTCCATGAAATGAAAACGGGGTTGCACGATAATGGATCCCAACATACACTGATAGTACCTATTTACTTACATTATACTATCTTCTAATATAAAGACATATACATTATTTATAAAAGTACTAACGAAGTAAAAAAATATTATAAATGATTATAGAATTTTGTAAGATGTTGGATGTAGGCATTTAATATCAGATAAGTAGGGGGTCTACCCAAAACCGAAAAACATGGCAAAGGGTCTACGACACAAAAAAGTTTTGGGAATCTGTGAGTTAAAGTCTCCCATTACTCCTTATTTGTGGTTAGGTCGAGTGTGGTCACTTTGTTGTTAATTGTCGCACCGCACTTTCTAGGTTACAGCAGGCTAACCTTTAGCTACAGAAGGTTTAATCTTTGGTTGCATTCCTTATTGTGTATATGTAATGAAATCGCGTGTAAGGTTTCAATCTACGTATATCACGTACGATATGATACCGATTTCAAGATGTCGCTATTTTTGAGGTCTCGTGTTTGAATCCTGATGGGACAGAAGTTCATCTGATGAAAGCGACAATTTGTTCCTTAGTTATTGTTGTTTAAATATATGTCTGAGGCCTACAGTTTGAGGTCCTGTTTGCCGCCATCGTGGTATAAAAATATATGCGTGTCTATCCGTCACCTTAGTTATACATTTTTTTTAATGACCTATGCTGAAGCCTCAATTGCTTTGCAATGAGTGTCCCTAGTTACACTGTGTTTACTTTGAACTAGGCAGTAATTGATGCGAGTGTAAGAAATATTTGATTTTATTATTTACTAGCGGATCCGACAGATTTCGTCTTGTCAAAAAGATTTGTAAGGTGGCAGTTTTTTGTTCCTACTTATTTTATAATCAAGACAAAAAATTCTCCTGTACAGAACCGTCACCTTGGTGGTAGAACGTTGTTGTGAATAAAAAATAATTAATTACAAAAAAAGTCCAAATGAACTATTACATTTTGTGACTTTTCAATTTTCGAACATGACATTAAACCCTACAACGATGTATTCTGTGCTCCAACGCACACACTCACACTGTTTTGATAGATATGATTGAATTTTAACTTTATATAGCGTTAATAAAGCACAATTTGACTCTTTAATGTTAGGAACACACCTTTTTTTTTTCTAATTCCGAACTCTACTTATAATGTATATGAATAAGAAACACACCTACATTGCTTAGGTAACAGCGAGTGCTTGCAAAATGAACTTTATACGATAACAATAAAGCTTGAATTGACTGTATGTTTTAGTTAGAAAACGTTTGTATTGAAAAAATAAGCTGTTTTTAGGGGTTTTCCGAAAATTATTAGAATTTTGATAATTTATCGCTGTAAAAACTATCCTTGAACTTCAACAAATATTTTAAAAAAGGAAAGACCAAGCGTTGTTGAGCTATGCGCTTACCAACACATTTTGCGATTCATTTTGATATATAAGAAGATTTACATTCCCATGCGCCTCTTACTGGTAATTTGCTTATTTTATGTTATTTTTTATGTATTTGGAAAACTTACAGTACTACATATCTATGTGTCGTTATAACAATGCTTATCTATGTACAATTAACAAGTTTTCACAAATAATTTTCTGAGTACAAGTGATTACTACTAATGTAAACAAAGTGAAAGATAAAAAGGTGAAAATACAAAAAAAAAAAACAAGAGAAAACACGTCCCTATCTTATTAAGGAACAACCTGGGGAACCATGTCAAACCAGCCCCTAGACAGCGTCGCTTTAACGGTACTTGGTTTGGTGTTAAATAAGTCAAGTTCGGGGAAGTTACGAGTAGTAGTAACTTTATTAAATGTATCTGCAGATTAAAATAAATGCATTGCGCCTGTGATTAGTGGTGCCACTAGGTACGTGTAGAAGAGTGGGCCGCCTAGTAATCTTATGCGAGAACCTAATATTTACTAGAGAGAGGAGATATGAAGTGTCTGTGATGGATTGCGAAATTTTCATGAGCATGCAAATTTTCATATCTGCAATTTCCATTCTTTCATGTAATGAAAGCATATGGTGTTTTTTACATCTACTGTAATAATTATTTTGATAACTTTTACATTTATATTGAACAAACTTTAAAAACTTTCTCTGCACAGATTCAAGTCTATTTATGTAGATATTGTATTGTGGATTCCATATTTGGCAACAATACTCAAGACTACTTCGCACATAGAACAATATAATACTTTTATCGTTTTTATATTAGTAAAATGTGAACTTGATCTTATTAGAAAACCCAGCGCCTTAATAGCTCTTTTTACGATATAGTCAATATGCTTTTCGTATGTTAATTTTGTATCGTGTATTATTCCAAGGTTACGAACTTCGTTTACCTGCAGTTTTTGTCCCTTTATATTATATTTGAAGTTTATTGGTCTCGGTTTACGGGTGAAAGTCATACTAAAACACTTCGATACGTTCAGGTCTAACTTGTTAACAGTACTCCTCAAATCGGTACAAATCCGACTGAAGAAAGTGACAGTCTTCGATGCTAGAAATATGTTTGTAGACCTTCATATCGTCAGCGTACATCAAACAGTTGGAATGCTTAAAACAGGTAACCGCTTACCATCAGGCGGGTCGTAGGCCTGTTTGCCACCATCGTGGTAAAAAAAAAACAGGAGTATATATCGTTGACAAATAGATTAAAAAGGAGAATTTGACTTGCTATAATCAGAATACAATAAATAGTAACAGTTGTGGACGATCCCAAACTTGAAAGTAGATTTGAGCAGGCGATGTCGTCTGACTGTGAGTTTCTACTACTTGGGTTACTGGACCTTATTTCAAGAGGCAGTTTGATATCATTTTCATGGCTTCATTATATCTTCGCACTACTTACAAATAACAGAGTATTCACTCTCAAAGGAATTCTTCAAGAATGGTTTCTTCAAGAAGGTCATCAAAAAGTTTCCAAAGGCTCACTTAAGTCAAACGATAGCCTAGGTGTTTTATGTGTCTGTAGGCTCTCAGCTCATAGACGTCGCCACCGCCCTCAAGTAACTTTGAACAGTTAGGCCTTGTTGCGGATTGGTCGTCTTTATATACCATTTGTATCGACACCATATAAACTACATCCCTCTGTTAGATAGAATAATACAATTACGTTCCGCTAGGGGCGTTGTACAAAGTTTTGATACAAAAATTTACACTTTAATGTAAACTCATGGTAGCTACACTTGTCGTAAAGTTTTCGTCATTAGTGGATTTATTAATACAAGTAAATTGAGATGTAATCCTCTGTAACTACGTCTTTACGTCCATATCCCAATATGGAATATCTATGGAGTACCGGGATGCCTCTGGAATACTAATGTTGGGATTAGGAGCGTCATACAAAGTAGATAGTGAACCTCGCGTAACTTATGTCCCAACGTGCTATCTTGCATTTTTATTAAGCACTTTCTTACTGATATTGTGTTTTCCCACAAAAACTACATATTGAAATGACTTTTGATACACAGATAGTCTAAAGCCGTAACAAGGTCTACACTTTTTAATTCGGAAAAGGGTAGTAAGGAGTAGAAAATGAGTATGAAACATTATGTGGGTAACACTTTTGGTGTTGATATGATGTGGGCGTGTGGCGGTAGAATCGCAAAAGCGCAATCCGATACGGACCCCGATATGGGCTTGGAGGACAGCTTTAGTGGGTAGGACGGTCTTCTCAAACCGGAGAGCCTCACCTTGCCAGCGCCTTGACATGGTGACTAAGGAGCATTTCCCCATGAGAAAAAAAAGGGTGTTGATTTGATGTAAATAAATATAACTATCACATTTTGTAAAAAAAAATTACCCTAAGAGGGTAAAATAAAAACAAGAGATGAAATATACTTTATTGTCATAATTAAACAATTACAAAGTAAGTTTCAAAATAATTTTCCAAAAGTTGGACTTATCTCTATTAGAGATTTCCTCCAGCCAACCTGTAAGTGTCTACGGAATGCTGCATATAGTGAGCAACTTCAAAGCGCATTACAGCGTTATTACTACACTACATTATACTTGATAAGTTCAATAAAGTAATATTATTTTGGACAAATATACATACTATTTATATACTCAGATATATTAAATACAATAAATCGACACATAAGAAAAAAATATTATATATAAACAAGCAAACTTATACCAATATAATAAATACATCCTTAAGATGACGATGTGAATTTCAGTCTTATAGCGGGTTGCCAACTAGCGTCTGCAAGTGCTGCTTCAGCCTATGTTTAAATCGCATGAACAGATGGGCTTAATACAGCATGGAGATGGTTTCACATTTTGACGAATCGAACGAAAGATACATTTTATGTACCTAATATAGTATATATATAGCCAAAAATTTGGCAAATACCCAATTGCGAGTCTTTGCAAAGCGTTATTTTAATAAATTCATTAATGTACTAAGAAAAGGGGAAAAAGCTTTATATAATAATTCAAGATATAACAATAAAGTTTCTTAATCGTTCGTAAGTAGCAAAAGCAGGTTGAATAAGAAAATAAATTTATCGTGGCAGGCTTGACGTACATATAAGCGGCACATGCTTGCTCAATACTTAGACTTTGTCGGTGAAAGTTGTGTGTGCTAAGTTAGAATTTGCTGACAAAGTGACTTAGGTAAGTCGAGGGAACTTATTAATGAAATAAGTGAACGTACAAATAAAGCTTATTGGTTCAAACTGTAACTGAAGTGTTGTTCAATTTTAGAAAATTATCGATATTCATCAATTTACTTTTTTTATATGTATGTTGACAAACAAACAGACTGCCTACCTGATGGTAAGTAGTTACAGTCACCTATAATACACGTAGTCCTTGTCAGATTCGCACCAAATGAGAAATCCTCACAAAAGTACTGTATACGTTGCCAACATATGATATGAGGTGTAAATTTGATAATGATGGCCTAGGATGATACAAAAATAGGATACTATCGTAAAATATTTTCAAAAATTATAAATCACTTTCAGTGCATTCAGCATAAATAAATTGAAATAGACGGCTATGTAAGCAACAATAAACGAGTAAAATGATTTTTTTTATCATGTTTGTCTGGTTTTTGTGGAATCTTTTGTCCGCACTCTTTTTTGTTTGTGTCAGTAGATATTTTTTAATGTCCTTATTTATTATCATTTAGAGCTAACATATCAATTCTCGGTTGAGAGAAGGTTCTTTTCTCCGTTTTGTGGGAGCAGATGGTCCCGTCCCCCACAGTCATGGCCCCATCTATATCTATATTCTACTTTAATATACTATTACAACCATTATTACCTATGTCATAACGAGTAAAATGTTAGAAGTATTCATCATTAAAGTATTTTTAGTTGTTGCTTTTTTATGGGTACACTTCTTTTTACTCTATTACTAGCGATAACAATATATATTTATTAAAGATTAAGTTTAATTTTTTAACCGGACCGGTACAACGACACACATGAGCTGATTGCACACTTGATGATAGGTGGTTCCGGTCATCTACAGTACATGTAGTTTCACAGTGTACTTTGCCATGTGACAGAAGATGTAGTCACAGTATTTTGTTATTTCACTACTTATATTACCCTTCACACTTGAATACAGCAATACGGATTTTGTTATTTTGCAACAGAAAGAGGAAAGACGGAGGTATTCAGGCCTGGTATAGATTCTACCTCTGGTTAAAAATGGCATTTGCTTAAAATTTACTTATAGGATATTCGATTCATGTTGAAAAATAATCTTCGATCTGATATATCGTTGCTTCACATCACTATGTTATGTTTCAGTAGGTGTTATAACTTGTTTTCGGTTCCAATGAGGAAACAGCTCATATTGAATAGAACTTGCTGTAATTGCTAACTGTCCGAGTCTTGGAGACTTCCGCAAAACAACCCATGTTGATTACTTATTGTGAAGGTAAGAACATTTATAAATTTGGCTTCTTTGCTCTTAAAACGGAATTGGAACGGGTTGTGAAATATGAAAGTAGATTTCTCTAGCAGGCTTCTGCCATTGTTATTATTCACCTTATTAATTCCTTGCCTTTCTAACACACTTTCATAACCATTTATTTTAACTCCTACCCAACCATAAAAGTACTCTAACATAACAATCCTTTCGTTTTCCTTGCGTTTATTCAAAACACCCCTAACATACTCCGAAAACTCCTCTTATTCACTCTTTGCGATTATGGATTTGTTTGATCGCCTAAGGAGCTATGGGCCCACATTTTGTCTCAGTTACACATTCATTTATTCTTTCCGAAAGTAGTAACCTAAACCCTAAACCACTTGGTATTAGTCGAAAATATACGTATCGGACTTTTGATAGGTAGTGAGTTTCATTCTCCACTGCTTGTGATAACAAAGGCGAATCAAGCCGTGATGGAAAGAATTCGAAGAAATACTGTCAGAAAGGAAAATATTACATCTCGCGAGATGTGATAGCAACTAGAACCATACTAACTTTTAAACTATCGCGTTGCATGTTGATAATAGTATTATTCCGGAAATTGACGCGAAACATGCATTTTACCTTTATTGGCTTGACGTTTCGGCGCAGGTTGCACTGGCCGTGGTCGAAAGCAGACTGGAGAAGCGGTGTTTTGGCTCCGTGTGCGAGGCAGAAGATTCTTCATCTACTTCAAAATTTTGATTTTTCGCGATACCGCCTCTACACACTACACTGACTGTGTCCGTATTTTGAGCGCGACCCGACTGCGCAGTAAAGCGAGGTTGTGTTAACCATTTTTAATAGAGGGGTAAAAGCAATAACAGAATCACCTGAATATAGTAATGATACTGATGGTAATTTAAAAATCAGTAGAGTGGTAATATCAATAACAGAACCTGAATAAAATAATGTTACAATAGTGATTTTGGTACAAGTTAAGTTAGAAATTATCTCGAAGATTTCGCTGTTGTTTTCGATAAAAGTTGCGAGAAGGAATACAGCAACAATTCGCTTATATTCCTAAACTAGGTCGCTGATGGCCGTCGGCAGCTGAGTGCTGCGATTCTTACGCTGACACCCGCCACCGTATATCGGATGCTTATGTGTACACTCCTGAAAGCGTACATTACATTAGCGGAGATTGCGATGTGAATTCTATTAAGATTGATAGATGATTCTGTATTAAGTGTGGAAAATATTGTAAAGTTTATTGTAAATATTATAAAGTTGAAAATATTCTATTTGGATCTAGATCAATGTAAGAACTTAATTAAATGATAAACGAAGAATTCTTTTCTGGGCTTTAGTGGGTCCCTTTAACACCGTTTCATTTACCGATATTTTATCAAGATATAATATTTTCGTTACACTCAAAGATTAGACGTTAAGATTTTCTATCAATTATTATAAAATGTTTAAGGAATTATAACTCATCTATAATACAACTCCGCGAAAATTTAAAAAGAAAACTATATGTAAATATATGCTCAAGGAATAAAGGACCATCATCATTTCAGCTATAATTCAGAAGATTTTATTTAACCAATTGCTCTCATATTTTGTTGGAAATAAATGATTACATGAAAATCAGTTTGGTTTTACTAAAAATAAATGCACTACAGATGCCGGAGTTGCACTTGTCAAACACATCTTTGAAGCATGGGAAAACAAGCAAGACGCCATAGGTTTTTTTTGTGACTTATCCAAGGCATTTGATTGGATCATAGTATCTTACTTATTAAATTAAAACATTACGGTATCTCTAACACTTTTGGAACTTTTGGAATCGTATCTCAGTGACAGGGTGCAAAAAGTGTCTATTAATGATACAGTATCTTCCGGTGCACCTCTACGAATGGGTGTGCCCCAAGGCTAATTATTGGGCCCTTTGCTTTTTTTAATTTATATCAATGATTTGCCATTTTATACGACTGATCTTTGTGAACCAGTGTTGTTTTTTGATGATATTTCTCTCATTTTTAAGACGGATAGAAACAAAGCATTTTTGACGATGTAAACAGAACTCTTTCACAAGTACTACTCTGGTTCCTAACCTAACCAATAATTTGTTACTGAATGCATAAAACAACTAAATGTATTAAATTCACCATGCCTAATTGTTAAGCAAATAAGTTTCTGTATCGAAATGAACGATGAACCAATAGAAATTGTTAATTCAACAAAATTTTTAGGCATCATCATTGACTCTAAGCTCCAATGGGGTCCCCATATCACAGCCATGGCAGGAAGACTTAGTTCAGCTGTATATGCTTTTAGAAAGATAAGACATCTTTGTAACATTGAAACTGCAAGGTTGGTTTATTTCAGTTATTTTCATTATGCATTATGTCATATGGTCTACTGTTGGGGGCTCTGCTGCTGATATTCAGACTATCTTTATACTACAAAAAAGACCCATACGCGCAATCTATAATCTTAGACCACGATATTCACTTATAAAACTATTTAAAGAAATTAATATATTGACGGTAACATCACCATATATATTTGATTGCATCATGTATTATTGGATATTTTTGGAATATTGTCGAGATTCTTACGCGCGTAAGAACTTCGACAATATTCTTAAAATATCGGACAGCCATAGTATTAACACCAGAAATAAACATAAGCTTGCCGTTCCAAAACTTCGACTTCATAAAACAAGTCATTCTTTTGTAGGACTTTGTATAAAAAATGTTTAATAAATTATCAATAGGTCTGATTGAATTACCATTGTATAAATTCAAAATGTACATCAAATCATGCTTAATGAAAAAAGGCTAATACAAAATTGAAGACTTTTTAAACGATAATAATTGTTTTTTATAATCTATCTTTTTTGTTATGCTTGCCTGCACATACGCTTCTGATCAACAGAAGTTTAGCTCTAAGTCCCTTGATAATGTATCAAACAATGTAAAAAATTTGAAGTGCAAAAGTATTTCTTGTATATCAAATTGCAGAATAAGTCATTTCATTTCATTTCATCGCCCGAAGATTTCCATATCGTTCGGTCTTAATTGAAATTGACATAGGACTTTTGGGTCGTATCCCACCACGATAGCCCAGTGCAAGTTCGTGGGGAACCAATACTAACTAATAACATAGTGTCGTCTGTTATTTAGTAGGGTACCCTACGTACAGGTGACGATGGTTTGCCATAATATCATTTCCAGCTCTTGGGACCCTTTTCAAATTATAGAGTATAGGCTATTGTTAATGAATCTTAGATTTGTGGTATGTTATGAGCGATTACGGATGGCTGTAATTATAAATAATCAACATTTGGATTTAAGGAGTGACGGTGGTGCTGTGGGCTCGACACTGTTCTTCAAAATCGGGAAGTATGACGCTCGATCATGATCATGTACATAGATTCCAATATGTTTTTCATTATTAAAATTTTATATTGAGTGAGGCCTGAGGCAGCATGTGGAAACTGCATAGAAAATTGTTAAATAAGACCTACCGGTTCAACCTAAGAACAGTTAGATTTGTGCCCTTCGTCAGGGACATATTTGAGTGCTGATTATGAATATGATATTTCACAAAGCCTTTTAACAAAACATTGCGAAATTGGCTGGTTTCTAGTTAATACAGTAGATGTATCAAATGTTATGTTTTATATCAGGTTTCAAACAAGTACAATATTTATCTAGTTCAGTATACAGTTACAATGCTAGTGCCATTACTCAAATGTTACCGGCCTCTTACTTCACGTCGACAGTTCCCAATAGGACACTAGTTGTAACTCCCCAATTATAACCTTACTTACATGCTGAAAGTACCTATTAGCGCTGGACTTAATGATATGCTGGTAGTGGCAGTAGCTTAGCTCAGAACTGAATCAAATATTCCGATCAAATAGATTAGCAAGTCAACAGCAAAACTAACAAATCATGGTACACGCAATATTGATGGGTACTTTTATAGATGATATCTTTTCTGTAACCTGTTTTCGGCATGGCTCGAATCGTAAAATAATTATGAAGCGATACACGTTTACAAAAGTTTAAACGTAGGCTCTAAGTGAACTAATCTGAGTTCCAGTTCATTGCTCACATAATTGAACCGTGAGCTTAACTGAGTTATTTCCTGAGGAACTCGTGGCAATGGTATTAAATTAATAGATAATGTTTTTCACAGAGGCGGTTGCGGTGGTGGGGCGCCGGAGCCGGGCGGGAGTCGGCGCGGGGCGCGCGGGCGGCACGCCGAGTTGACAGCATGCTCAACGCCTCGAGCCCCAACCTCACCGACCTGGCGCTCGACTTGCCCGCCAGCCCCTATAGCCTCGCCCAGAAGATCGTCATCGCCATCGTCGCCAGCGTCCTCTCCGTGCTCACCGTCGTCGGCAACTCCATGGTCATGATTAGCTTCAAGATAGACAAACAACTTCAAACCATCAGCAACTATTTCCTTTTCTCCCTCGCGGTCGCCGATTTCGCCGTTGGACTTATATCCATGCCGTTGTATACTATGTTCACAATATACGGATACTGGCCGCTCGGGCCGCACATTTGCGACACGTGGCTCGCTCTAGACTATTTAGCATCCAACGCGTCAGTGCTCAATCTTTTAATAATCAGTTTCGATCGCTACTTCAGCGTGACGCGGCCGCTGACGTACAGGGCAAAGAGGACTACTCGCCGCGCTACAGTCATGATTGGAGGCGCGTGGGGATTCAGTTTAGTGCTATGGCCTCCTTGGATTTACGCTTGGCCGTACATCGACGGTGAGCGGAAAGTTCCGCCGCATGAGTGCTACATCCAATTCATAGAAACGAACCAGTTCATTACGTTTGGGACGGCCATCGCCGCGTTCTATGTACCAGTGACTGTCATGTGTATATTGTACTACCGGATATGGAAAGAGACGAAAAAACGGCAGAAAGACTTGCCCAATCTGCAGGGTGGGAAGAAACACGACTCGTCGAAGAGGTCTAACTCTAGGTGAGTTTATTTAAATACTTTTTTGTCTACTTAATTAACCATGTACCTTTTATTACCGAATTGAACAGCTTCCACTATAGGATAAAGGTTATAAAATTTTATATATTACAAATCTACTGGTTTTTGAATTTGTGCATGTAACAGCAGATTGTTTTCGAAATTTTGGAGTTCATATTTTAGTGAAAAATTGTGCAGTGTGATGTTATTAACAGCTTCCTTATATAACATCTCAATGTTTTGGAACAAATGTATATTTATTGAAAACTATGACTCATATAGCACAAGGGAAGTCACTGAACTAGTGACATTGAGTTCATAAAGATTTTTCCTCCCTAAAAACAGATATTCGCGGAGCTTTTACTGTCAAAGGCTAACCCGCCGTCCTTCAAAGCCTTTATGTGCCTTTGTTTGACTGTTTGTGACAAACCATAATTATACTCTATGTCTTCTTTGTTCCGCGGCTTAGACACATGCCCAGGTAAGGATTCCAGTATCCATCCTTGTTCCTTTATTGGTTTTATCAACGAAATTACAGACAATTCAGGTTTTTCTTTTAGTACGTGTAATTGTCTTGAGTCAATGTTTGTTCAGTTTTCTTTTATAGACTATATGAATGGTCGTAACTTAAATCAAAATTATTTACAGCATGTTGATATTACGAAACTATAATAGATGTTGTAGTGTCTGTTTGATAAAATTAGAGTGTCGTCTGTCTGTCTGTTTGTTTGTTCCGGCTAATATCTGAAATGGCTGGACCGATTTCGACGGGACTTTTATTAGCAGGTAGTTGACGTAATAAGGAGTAAATTAGGAGTAATTTTTATTTTAGAAAAAATATTTTATTTTAGAAAAATTAAGTTGAAATGTCCAAATCACTGTCCAGTACCGCGCGCAGTTCACTTGCATACCACTTACAATAAAAAAGCAAAAACTAAAAAGGAACTAAATAAAATAATTAACTTTTTTGTTAAATTCCACGCAGATGAAGTCGCGGGTTCAGCTAGTATATAAAGCTCGAGAAGAATCTCTGTATGATCTACTTTTTAATTCAATTTGAATCATTGTGCACGTCACAAGACTATGAAAAATTGTTAAACCTTTCAATTTTTTTTATTGTAATGGACTAATGTGCTAATGCTGTTTGAGTAAATTTAATTCCTCATCATTTATAAAAAAAGATCATTGGTTAACAACATTTCGACAAATGACTCTGTTAAGAAAATGTGTAGTTTTTTCGCCACTTACATAGCCCTTGAGAACGATTGAAAAGTTTTCTTTGGGTATACGTGAAGGATAAGGTTTTTGGGTTTATGTTAATGCTCCTCAGTACCAAAGGCAATATTCCTACCGTTATTGGAGCCACAAATGTATGAATATGTGATGGAAAATTTTATGAAAAAAGTGTGATCTCTGCAAAATGTACATGGCAGCCATCTGCCTGATATTGTTTTTCATTATTTAATGGTAAACCTTTCTCTATCGAATGAAATAAGTATCGAACAAAGTAAATGTTATACAAAGTATGTGTATTTTATATTCCGTCACTTTGAAGATTTAGAGATTAATATTTTTTTTGTATAATTACTTTGCCAATAATTAGTTTTTTTGTCATATAAAATCTAGGATGACTTTCTTTTAGTAAAAAATTATTCCTTATCTTGTTGATCTTTATTGAAGTGATCGAGCCTTATCATTGTATTTTAATATTATAATCTTTTGAGATTTGTCCTTATAGATTGTAAGCTAATTTCAAATTGCGAAAAAATATCTTGGGCGTAAAATAACTTGTTGATAATCCGGTTTCGGCTGATGAATAAAACGCATTGTTACTAAAAGTGACTTAAAATGTACCTCTTACAACGCTCTAATACCCACCCCTAAAAGGCTCTCAGACCGTCACACTCGTTCATATTTTATTAACCGAGGAACTGGATGCTTTCGTATGCACAGTTTAAGTTGTCAAGCCCGTAAAGCGCCTCGCAACTTTGTGCTTTGACATTATATGGGTAATAATGAAGAACAGCGGTGTATTTGTGAATTTTTTATCAGGAAGGTTTTTGAATGTGGTTGTTGTCGCATCTACATTGTTGCTAAATAGTATTTTTGAATTATAATCTAAGGCTAAAAAAGCAGCTGGTCCAGATGTCAAAATTGTATTACATTGATATGATTAGAAGCATAAGAATATGTTTATGGTTAATCTGGTTCCATATTCTTAAATGACGTAAAATATTCGAATCGCTCAATCTGTATATTTGTCACTTTAAAAACCTTTTAAAAAAGTCGTAATTTTTTTTTAAATATAGTTTTATAATAATATAGTTAAATAGTATAATTTTTGCAATAATCAAATAAAACGCGTTCGAATTTACGCAATTTGGATACTAAATCTATTAACCACTAATAATAACATTAAAATGGAGGTTATTGAAGCAAGAAAAAAGAAAAGAATTAATTATTTGGTACTTGTGACCAAATTATTGTAAATAGCTATCTATTTTCTCATAAAAAAACTTCTAGTTTCCTATAGTCTGGTCATCGGAACGGCAATCTTCTTTTTATTTTTTGTCATTCAGTTTAAGTCATAAATTATCTTTCCTATCTATCTATTATCTCAGTTATCACCATCAGGATTCAGGATTAAACACTTAATACCACGCACTTAAAAACTCGCCAGCGATACGAGCGACGTAAAACAAAAAAAAAGATTTTCGAGCGACACCAAAACAGACCACATAAATTTAGCAGCTCATAAATCGACGTTTATACCAGCATCCTTCCTTATCCGTGCGAGATCCGATAAAATACCTATCTCGTAGGAGCCTTTAAAAATTTCATCTCGGCGGTTGGGAAGGGGCCTTTGTATTGAAGGTGACGTACTAAAGAGGAGATCCGCCTTGGAAACTGAAATAATAGGTATTTTGGATAATGCCGATTCTACTTCAATGGTGAATTTCGGCGAGCGATATTAGCTCTGCAATACTAACTTTTTAAATTTCTAAGTTGTGTTTACTTATCTAAAGCTGGGTACGTTTTTGTTTAAGAAAAGGGTAAAGTAGTATCTTCCCCTATTCTCGTATCATCCTCCATCAACATCATCATCATTGTCACCATCATGTCAGCAGTTGTCACCAATCGGTCCCTTCCTAAAACCCGATCGGTAGAGTTTTGCATTTGCATAATAAGATTTTTCCTCAAAATTTGGTCTAAATGCTCAAACAAGTATTCGCCCAGTACACCCTAATCCCTCATTCTCAGGAAAGTGAAACGACGTGTATATAAGAGCAATTCCTCCAAAGAAAAATAATGAAGACGAATTGCCGGAGTCCTAACAAGAATGATAAGAGTGCCGGGAACTAACGTATAGCGTGGGTAGTTGTGAATAATGTGAAGCCCTTAGAACTGTGGTCTACATCACGCAACAGTAATCCTTATTCGAAACAGTTAAGGTGCATTTTTACGGAGCTTTATCTTGTTGTTAAAGCATTAAAATTTCTAGGGTATGTGGCTCGCTTTTATTTTAACGTTTGAAAGATGTCATGATTCGGTTGAAGAGGATTCGTCGCTTAATGGATTCGAATATCGTGAGAGATTGAACAATGCTGGATTTGGTTATCGACGATTCAAACGAAGTTAAAATCGAATTCTTTCTTGAGCAGAAGTCTCCGCTTAGTTAATCATTATAATAATTTTAACAGTACCATTTGTATCTAGCTGGTATTGATTATATTAAAAAGATTACATTTAAAAAAGAATCTAAATCTGACATTATTTATTTGTTTATTTTTCTGTTAAAAATTAATAAATTAAGAGTCTAATTTTTAATATTTAACATTATATATAGATTAACATTATATATAGATTGAGAAACATTATAATATTTAAGTACAAAGTAGTAAAAAAAAAACGTATTAAAAGGCAAAGGCGTAATTTTTTATTAGTGACAGAAAGAATAGCAAGATGTTGATTTAAGCGTTTGCAGTCATAGATTATTGTGATTGCGCCTTCAGATTTCGGTGTTGTCAACATGTTGTAAGCAATGTCAGGTTAAGCATTAAAACCAGTAGTCGTTTTTTCTTGATCAGAAGTCTGAAATTTTCTACAACTTTAGAATCATAATACTACCTACAAAATGGCAAAAAATCATCTAAACTATGGAAAAATAAACTGCGAAGCAACTTTTCCCAACTTAAAATTATATGAATAAAAAAATATATAATAAGGACTAAATATTACTTATACAGTCGGGTCAATTTAATAGGCCACATTTGACATTTCATTAAAATTCCTCAACTAACCTTGTAATGGCGAACATAAAATATTCAATATTTTTTTAGTTTGGAAATGCACAAATGACCGTTGTTACAATGTTGCGTTCAGTGAAGTCTAAACGTAAGTGATGTCCCTCAATAAATCGAATGAATGCAATGATTACTTGTGAAGGCATTATTCACCATGAATTAATAGTCAGTCAGTTAGTTTATTGTATTATTTTTGTATGTAAACATACATACGACTGTAATCGTATTAGGTATGATTGTATCTTATACTATATTGTATTATATTATTGTAATTATTAACATTGTAAAGAGGAGATAAAAAATAGACCTTCAGAGTTTCTTGCCTGTTCTTCTCGAGAAGGCTCTCCCAATTTCCTAACAGGTGTCGAGTCAATTTTTTTATTTTTTTCTTTTTTTTCCTTATTCGTACGTACGGACAAGGTTTTTGTTTTCTTTTTTTAAGCTTTGTTTTTTTGTTTTGTCTGTTGACGTCAATAAGTGCCTGTAAAGGTCTATGTTGAATAAAGATTATTTTGATTTTGATTTTGATTTTTTTGAGTCAAATTTTTATTAAAATAAAACATGTTATTCTTTTGTTTTATAATAAAAAAAACAATAATAACTTCTTTAACAGAGAAATAATTGGTATTATAAAATTTTAAGGCAATTAAACTCGTAAAATATATTAATACAGTACCTATAAAAAAGAGCGTATTCACATTTAAAAGGCCGCCAACACATCTGTTGTTGCGGGCAACGATAATCACTTACCATCAAGTAATCCATTTGCTCGTTTGCCTATTACAGTTATTGTGGAAAAGTACTTTTTTTTATAAGATAGGGATCCTATATAAAAAGTACTTTTCCATAATAACTGTATTCGATTCACATATGTTTGAAGTAAATATCGATTTTTTCACCATAATCGGAGTGTTTAAGCAGGTCACCTCACTATGAACAAATGTCAAATGTGGCCTATTAAATTGACCCGACTTGTAGTAGTAGAAGTGTCTTTGTGCCTATTTGAATTTTTTGACGTTGTCGATGAATACATTGACTTTTTAATATTTTATCAGTGTTACTTCAGGTTCCATAGAACATATTTATTTCGCAAATTAGCTGTCACTATGAAATACATTCTTATGATAGTCATAATATCACTTGGCCTACTAACAATATGTGGCATGAAGCTGGCCATATAGATAAACTTGTGTTGTTACTGAAAGCTTTCGGCAGTCCCATGCGCATTACGGTTTATATACATGGGAACCCGGAACCACGTACTCAGCTTGAGTGCTCCAACTGTCTCCAAGCATACTAACTTGTTGTAAATAAAGTAATTTATCTTATCGAAATATTTATTTAAAGGAAAATGCGTATTCCGTAACAGAGTGGTTTTAAGATGTCGTCATCTCTGAAATCCAGGGTTGGAGTCCCTGGCAGGAGAAGGCGAGCAAGCGCTCGTCTAATGACACTGCAGTGAAGGCAGCGTGCGCGGCTGGCTACCGCGCACGCCGTTGAAGTGCCTCTCTATCTAGGGGATTGTCCTAGTGTTCTCAGACAATCCCTCCCTTGGCAATGGCTCGACTAACTAGGTCGAGCTAGCTAGCTCGTGGGCGTGTGGCGGTAGAATCGTAACCCGCCACGCGCCCTGGTATGGGCTCAGAGGACACCGGGGGGTTTTAGTGGGTAGACCGGTCTCTCAGACCGGAGAGCCCCACACACGGCCGCGCCTTGCCAGCGCGGTGTCACGGTGCATAAGGAGCATTTCCCCCCGAAAAAAAAAAGTCCCAGTGGGGACAGATGTTTGTGTAATGAATACGAGCATTTGTATCTTAGCCATGGTTAAATAAAATATATTTCAATCAAAAATATTATTATGTATATAATATATGCTTATAATAGTACTTACTTTGGGCTAGGCTAATTGGTTTAAATATTATACTGCGTCATATATTAGGTCTGTTCTTGCTTGTTCAAGTTGTGATTTTTTATAGTTATACTTTTCATATATACTATCAAGTTATATAAGCAGATAACGATGATCCTTATACACATTTGGTTTATGAAGAAAAACGTTTAGCGTTTCAATATAAAAATAGACAATTAATATTAATATACTGTAATTAATTATTCAATTCAACACGAGTTACTTTTTTATTGAATATTTTAACTCCTATTGACGAAAAATTCGGGCAAGTCTCATACAAATGTGGCGCTAGTGCATTGTTGTGAGTTACGGGCCGTGGGATTTATTCGGAGTCACGCCAAGGATGTCGCAACCTATCGAACAGCTTAGCGAAATCTTGTGAACACGTTAAGCGTCTCACTAAATAATTTTATTTAATATAAACTTTTTTATATACAGGCGAGGATTAGGTAGTTGTCATTTCCATTGCACACCCATGAGATCCTTAAAGATATCGTTATTGACATTCTGCCTTATTTTTTTATACAATGATTCATTTAGATTTTTTTTATATCCATCAATAATAATAATAGTAAATTAATATATCTTAAATAAAAAATATTTATGAATAAAAAATAGCTGCCAAATCTTGCAATATAATTATATTGGCAAATAAGCATAATACATGATATTATTCCGGGATTAGCAGCAAACTTACAATCTTCATGATAATTACAGTATGTGTTGATAACTTATGTCAAGTCACGATAATTAGTCATTTCACTGGCTTACCTTATCCTTCAAACTGGAGCTGACATAAGCACTCATGCAGAAAACCATAATCCCACTTACACCGAAAGACTAAAATACAAATTAAAGAAGGCGGAAGCTATGTTTACCTCGCGTCCAAAAGTTTTGCGTTGCCTAACTTTTGGGCAGTTACAAAGTTCTAGAGGAACATTAGTTTTGTAACAAACTGTGTAGTGGAGTTTTGATCTTTATTTGCTATCAGGAACATATTTGGGGAAAATATATACCTGAGTAAGCTTCCAAATCCTTAATTCAGATGACCCTTCAGATTTAGCTGGACTGCGATCTTTCGCGAGAGAGGGAGCTGTGCGACGCAGCCATAAAAAGATGCATATGCCTTTGAAAGCAACACGACAGCCAAATTGGTTCGGTCGTATCTAACAGGAACGATCATGAGTCTACATGTTGTCGTCTCACAATGAAACGAGAATCAAAGCACGTAGTAGGTTGAGACGTTTTTTGTTTCTCTCATGCCATTTAGACGCAAAGTGTCTTCATTGTTCTAGTTATTGTATGTTATGTCGCATTTTTATTTACTAAATTCTGCCTTTGTCTTTGACTCTTCAGCTTTCGCCGGATCGCAAGTTCTCCCTCGCGTGAGGCAGTGATGCAACGCAGCCATGAAAGGATGCATATATGCCTTTGAAAGCAACACGACAGCCAAATAGTTCCATCGTATTTTACAGGAACGTTTGTGTTGTTAACATTAGTTATAAGTTTAGTATTCTTTTGATAGAACTAAACGTCACACTCCGTTTCACAATAAAACAAGAATCAAAGCACGTAGTTACCCGTAGCTTAATGTAATTAAAGTAGGTCACAGTCCCCATCTATTACAATGGATTCGGAGATTATCGTGTGGACGTGAAAGGTAATCAGCGACTGTGTTGTAATTACTTTAGCTCGGGGGCGCCTCTTCCCCTAATTCGCTTACACGGACTCAAAGGACCGAGGTCCACAGTTTATAATCGTATTACTTATGTCTACATAGTTTTAGCGTAAATTTATTAAACTTAGTAACTGAGTAAGATTCTCATGTAGTCTATGTATTTAAACTACATAGACTACACTAGAATCTTAAACTAAAAATGCTAAATGTAATATAGTTGCACTATCTACATATTATTTTTAGTGTCTCTTTTGGTTATAAGTATTTGTTGTTTTATTTTTTGTTCCATTTCTAAACACGTGAACTATTTATATCTACTTGTTTTATTGTATGATTTGTAAATTTTATTTACATGCAGTGATTCTTTTTGTTATATTGTAAGTTATTTTTGTGTTTATATAATTTTGTAATAATTGTTGATATGTCATAATAAATAAATACAAATATACATTAGACCTTTATACAAGATTTGCGGCAATTTAGCGCCGTTGTCTCACCTTGACACACACAAATATCCGCTCAACAAATAATATAGGTTTTTTCTTGTCACTTAGGAAACACCTCAATACATGCCGGAGGCACGAGGAAGTGTTGTGTCGTTTGATGCGTCTGATCTGTTATATGATATAACAGATTAGACGCCAGATCAAAATGCATAAACAAGAAGAAAATTATACCTTGTCTTTTTATTAAATAAGAACTCATCACCGAAATAAATAAAAAAACAAAATATCACACTGATCAACAATCACAACAATGAAGTAACGAAATAATTGAAGATTTCTAAGAAAAACGTAGTTTGTTAAGTAACGTAGTAAGGGGGAGGCAAATGAAAACTAAAGTGACACAGCTGCTATGATAACTACAAGTTGTATCGATGTTACCAGCTCTAAAAATAAACATAATACTCGTAGTATTCACAAGTAAAAGAATCGATCACGCGCCGTTACATATATTAAGTTTTGTTTTAAAAACGAACATTATGACTGGATCCAAAAATAAATAATTCTATAAGTCTTCAACTAAAAAAGATGTACGAACGAAAAAACAGCAATTTCCTATGTAATAACCTAATATTAATCTTTACTAATATAAATGCAAAAGTAACTGTGTTTGCTTGTGCGGTTCACAACTACTTGCAAGTTTGGTACTGAGATAGTATATAATATACTTATATGCTATATATTGTAATGCAAACAAATAGCTGTAAAGGGTTGAAATAAAGAAATTAATGTTTGGAAATTACGTAATTTTTAAGGCAACATGTATTAAGTTAAGTTTTATTTCATATTCATTTTTAAGGTAGTTATAAGAACTTACCATAAAAGGAGTTATGTTAGGAGCTCTTGTTAGGAGATGGACCCTACACATGTCTGCCATCTAGTAAATGGACGGGTACGGTGAGATTTCACGGATTTCCCCTCGAAAAAAAAATAGCTATTGATTAGATATTCGTATAAATAAATATGACAATAAAATTTTCACAAACTATGATTGTTTAAAATGATTGAATAAATTAAGAAAAAGGTTAATAAAAGTTTAGC
This sequence comes from Scirpophaga incertulas, assembly GCA_036419045.1. NCBI lineage: Eukaryota > Metazoa > Arthropoda > Insecta > Lepidoptera > Crambidae > Scirpophaga > Scirpophaga incertulas. The sequence continues at coordinate 21,030,465 of CM071631.1, read as the reverse complement.
TGGGCATATCTTACATATGCCCATAATATTGTATGAGTTTGCGACAAGAGACAACTATTCTGATTACTAGACTATTCTGATTAAATCAGCATAAATAATCAAAAAAGTTTCCCTCGATAGACTTGTAGCAATTACTTAGTTTCCAAAAGTGATGAAGAAAATCCTAGTTGATTTATCGTTGTTTCGATACCTCGAGTTCGATCCTCTCAGGTCATCGATCCTCCCGGATCCAAACAGCATTATCCGTTGAATTTAAACACGCGTGAGGATTTGCGTATTTTTATTTACGAGGCACAAGGGTCGCTCTTATTGGGTGCAGGTAAGCATCTGCGCGGAATAAATTTGTATATTGAATCGGTTTATTCGTTTATCCGTTTATAGAAAGTCGCTTTTGTTTCAACCCCTTCGTTGTTACTATGTCTCGTCATACATTAGGTAATAATAAGTTTATAGCAGTGGTTCCCAACGGGGGCGATATCGCCCCCCAGTGGGCGCAGCCGACTGTTTGGGGGGCGGTAGCGGATTCAGAAACAAATGATAAGCAGTCAAGAAAGAGGAATGGTGAAATAAAAATGGTTTCATAAGGGTTAATAAGCAGATTTAAATTAGCATTAATAATAATAATTAGAATAATTTCTTTTAGTTCAGAATAGAAGTATATGACTTGTCCTCGCAGGTTGATAAGCGAACGCGCGATGTTCATATAAAATAACATGTTTCGACATGTTCGCACGTAGACAAGTTGAATCACGCACGAAATGAAACGTATAAAAGCAACAGCTCTAAGAATGTTTGGTTAACTCGTCAATAAAGCCAGTAGGGTCATTAGGACCAAAGGCTTAGGCTGAGTTTAGTCGGTAGGTCTGGTGGGTCGAGCCGCCTCGATTCACCAGGAGTCCGACATAATCAACGCATCCCTGCTTGCCTGTTGCGTTGGTATCCATGATGGATTCTCAGCCTCCTATCCTAAGGAAAAAAAAAATGTTTGGTTAGTTAGTTGTATGTGCTTGGCCATTGATTTTTCATTATTAATTATTTTGTATTTGTTATTGTATTGCATTTCTTATTTATATTGTGATTGTATTTCTTATTGATTCTGTGTTTATGATGTGTGAGAATATTAAAGAGAAATAATAACTATGGTCGACCTAGAGTTCTCCGAAGGCGTAGTGAAAACACGGCAACAAGTTATTTATTTGACGTTTAATAAACAACGATATAAGGGCACAGTATGTTGTTTATATATACATTTTTTTCCCAAACATATACCATCTGTTTTCTTTTCTAAGGATGTTGAAGAGACAATTTTGATAGTATCTCCTTTATACCTGTCTTCTTAGAAGAGAAACGTCCCCAGTATTGGGACTTGGCTTTGAAGACAATGCAAAGGCAGGCAGTTGAATTTTGATGCTCTTAATGAAGTCTGCTTTATCGATTGCATTTTTCTTTTGTAGAAACACATGCAGGCGCTTGTTAGTGACCTACTTGTCCCTGGAGTAATGGAGTCTAATAGCAAGCTTTATGAGTGGTAGCCATATTTAGTGAATAACCGTATAGGTGAAATAATATTCTTTTGCCTAAAAATCTTATGGAGACCACAGTTACTACAGACAGTAAATATTACGAAAAAGGCGGGGATAGAAAATCCCCCGAGGGTGAAACTCACAAAATTCATAAAACTGCATCATGACAACGCATTTCCAGCCGCCTCTCAGTAATCGCGGGCGTTTTTAACAAATTTTGCGGGGAAGTTGTTTCCCATCGTTTCTCAGCTCTCCTGTGTTAGATGATAGACAAAAAAATGAAAGAATTTAGCGTCTTACAGCTCGACATGAATGAGCAATTCGAAAAATTTCTGTTGTCAATTATCTGTCATCCATTCTTTTTACGGACCCAAACTACACTCTTGGGCAAATTTAGACGAACGCAAAAAAATGTTTGTATAAAACGATAAATCATGGACATTTCGTTATATTTTTTTTTTGTAATTTGAATTTTGTTTATTATCCATTAATTTAAAATTGTAAACGTCGAAAAGAGAAACGAACAAATATCAAAAATTAACCTAATCCTAAACCATTCTGTTTGCAACAAGTAAAACAGAAACTAAATACAATCACATTTTCTTTCCACCCACTGCAACGGCTTCGTTATTTTGAATTTTTCAATAAGAATGAGATATTTACCCGCACTAAAAATTATCCTGGATGTCAAATAATTTTAACTCCATGTTTATAAAAAAAAGGGTCACCTGTTCTCCCAGAAGCCAAATTCAAAAACTTCACCTTTTCATAATACTAGTATAGATAACGCACAACATGCACATTTAAATTCTTTAATAATTTTAATAATAATTGAATATCAAGTTATTGATACTTGTAACTATGTAGCATATGTCACGAATTAAAATATGATTTTTATTCTGATCCCAAAAAAAACTGTATTTGCGAAACAATTTCCCTCGCAACATACTCTTTACTAAATGAAGCGTGTTTATTTGCAAAAACAAAATATTGCGAATAAAACATCTTCCTACCCAAGCGTTGGTGTTTTGATCGAATATAAACCCTGTCGAGAAGATTTAGAGTTTATAATTGCTTACTATAACTGTTGGGTTGACAGAGGTTCTCAACTCTGCGAGCGACATTGACATATGTTGAAAAGGATTGCCTGTCAGGGTATTTTTGCAGGACTTCACATACGCTCCCGGAATAATATTTTTTTCGTCAATTTAAATACTGTTTTTACAAGTATCAGTAGTTATTGTTTGGAGTTTCGATGTTTCTCAATATTAGAATATTGAACGTACCTTTATTGTCAACGTGGTTGACTTAAGACCTATTCACCAAAACGTTGTTAAGAGACGCTTAAAGAAAATAAGACCTTAATGGCCGTTTTCACCAACTTTGTCTTAGCTTAGGCGACTCCTAAGAGACATGCTGTCTCACTCTTTTCAGTTAATACAAAAAGTGACAGCATGTCACTTAGGAGTCACCTAAGCTAAGACAGGGTTGGTGAAAACGGCCATTAGTTTACTATATAAAAAATCTTTTGCGTTTATTTTATGTGGTCGCTGTATACATTTAATTCATTAAAATTATAACACACATGCATAAGCATTATCGTCGCTTGATCCCATATACATATGTATGTGGCACTGTTCGTTATCGTGATTTTTTTGACCGTGCCCTCTCCTGAGCGTGCGGCCACCGCTTCTCCATTCAAGCCGTAGGACCCTTATAGCCATATAGAGTATAGCCGGTAGGTCACGCTGGTCAGACCGCTCACTGCCGCTGCGGTGGTATCCTGAGTATGATACGTGCTCTTCAGTGAGGATTCTTAGCCTCTCTCTCCTGGGAAAAAAAATATCGTCATTAGATGCGGGGGAAGTGTCTAGCGTAATAGCGTGCTGCTGTAGTTCCTGCATCCGCTAGCAGCATGAATTAGTGAATATAGAACTCAGAGCCTACTTACGATAAGCCAATCGATGCTCTTCAGCGTTTATTTTGAACTGTTATAATTTGGGTTTGGATTATACCAAAGAAAAGGGAAATAAGGGACTTAAATAAAATTTTAATGACGTAGCTCTTATATTTAAAATTTAATTAACGTCCAATATCCGATTTCGTCACTGACTCAGATGATCATTAACATTTTTAAGTGTTTCCTACTAGAGTAATGCTCTAGATCAGAGGTTCCCAAATTTAGTATCGTAGACCCCTTTGCCATGTTTTTCGGTAATGGGTAGACCCCCCACTTACTTGATTGCCTAACCCCTACTTGCCTACAACTTAAATTTTTTTATAAGCATTTATAATGATTTTTTTTACTTCATAGGTACTTTTATAAATAATTTTGTCTTTATATTAGAAGATTATGTAAGTAGGTATAGGTATATATATATATATATATATATATATATATATATATATACCTATACCTACTATATATATATATATATATATTATATATATATATATTATATATATATATATACTGACTGAAAAATCAAACAAAACACAGATAACATTTCCACAAGTATGACTTGATTACGAGTGGGTGAGGGCACTCGTAATGAAATCACACCTGTGACTAAGGTAGTCACATCAGTGATAAAAAATAAGAATTATTGTAAATCGGTGATTATTAGTCACATCGGTGATTTCTAAGTCGCATTCGTAATTCAAAAATATTGTAGGTCTCCAGGTATTCGATTAACAGTTAACGAATTTTTAGAATATTAACGAAAGTTATATTGCACGTTCACATAAGTTAATGTTAAGTTTAATGTAAATAATCACTTCGCTCGTTAATATTTTAATGCTTAATTATGAGTATACTTGCTGGTGTCAGTGACTTCGTCTGCACAGACGATAGTTTTTTCCTACTTCATACTGTCATATTTTGGACAATTCACACAATCTATATATATAAAAGAAAGTCGTGTTAGTTACACCACTTATAACTCAAGAACGGCAGAACAGATTTGGCTGAAAATTGGTAGGGAGGTAGCTTAGAGCCAGGAGACGGACATAGGATACTTTTTATCCCGTTCGACAGCGTTCCTGTGTGACTTGACATGAAACGTCAGTCACTATAAAACGTGGTATTACAAAAAAGAATCAGACTTGGAATAACAAAACGCAAATGACAGCTATGTAATTGACGTAAAATGACAGCTATGTAATGACGTATGGATGACAATTTGATATTTGTAAGAAATCAATATTAAACTATTTCTATTAATATAATAATTAACAAGTGGATTGAAGTGAAGTGAAGTTTAATTAATAATGCCGCGACCAAGACGATCGAATCTTTCCCGACAAAGCCGTTTTCAACAGAAAAGCGGAAAAATCTTTTTTTACATACAGCGATACAACATGACATTTGAGACATTTGACAGGACAACGTCTGTCGGGTCAGCTAGGACGAAAGCAAGTTTGCAGTAGACACATCATTCAATAGTTTAGTTAAGTAAGATGTCTTCTTATTGTAATTTTGGAGGGAACAGGGCTTGGCTGAAAATCAGCACTGCATTAAGCTAATCACGCCTCATACAGCACAAGCTGAGCCAAGTTCCTTTTGTCGCCACAAAATTAGATTAAGGTTTTGTTTGTTAATAATATTTATTTCTTTGTATTTTCTAAGATTTATTTTGTTTTGCAAATTAGATTACACATTTTATTATTATTTTTAGATTATAAATTACGTATTAGTTATCTATCTAATATATATAAATCTCATGTCACAATGTTTGTGCTCAATGAACTCCTAAACTACTTAACCGATTATAATAAAATTCGCACACCATGTGCAGTTCGATCCAACTTGAGAGATAGGATAGTTTAAATCTCAAATTATCATCATCATCATCATCATCATCATCAATTTTAAAAATTCTTTCATCAATAGCAAACCCACATTATTGCGGAGTGTCATCATCATCATCATCATCATCATCATCATCATCATCATCATCATCATCATCATCATCAGCGGACGGCGCGCGATGGCTTCGGGTTTAATTCAGTTCGCTTTCGTGCTCGCTTCGGGGATTATTAATATTATGCCCAACGAAGTGGGCGCGGGTCAGCTAGTATCTTTATAAATTGTAGCCTATATTTTATTGTGATGTACAATTATTGTAATGTTCAATAAAATCCATTCAGTAGTTTTTACGTGAAAGAGTTACAAACTTTCGCGTTTATAATAAATATGATTTAAGATATTCTATAACCGTCGACGCTTGTTAAATAATGTTTAAGAATTTTATGTAATATAATGTAACTGAACTAAATTTTTCTTAACTATAAGTTCCTTTATAGTACTTTTTGTATTTATAAGCAATTCGACTTGAAATATTAAACGGATCGAAAAAACATTTAAGTAATAAATAACATTCCCTCAAATAATTTTTTGTATATAAAGTAGTCTTAGGTGAAAAACAATTCGATACAAAAATAAGCGGATGTTTTTCCGGCTTAACTTTTATTATGCTATTTTCTTTCCCGTTGAGTTATTGGCATAGTACACGTGTAACAGTAATACAATTTCAAATATACCCATTGGTTACTGTTGGAATAATAATCACCATAGTGCATACGAGTTCAAAATTGTACCACATCTTAAAAATCCATACCTCTTCTTACCGCTATGGCGAGAATGTGCTGTTGCATCAATTGATATTGTCACGGATTACTGGAATCACCTACACTATATACTATCACACATATTGCCCTAAGAATCGTACCAGTAAAATTATATACTATAAGCGGATACCCCCACACGTTACGTAAGGTTGCCGACCGTTGCCTATAAAAGCCGCTGCGGTTGGCTAGCGACTTACTTATCATCGGGCATTCGGAGCGGGTAGACCGGTCGTAGCGTTATTACGTGTTGCGTTGCGTAACGTTGCGTAATTCGTAAAGTAGGCGTTAGGCTGATTTTTGTTCCTCTGTAAAATTATTTTGTTGCCAAATTTTTGTGTTTATAAGTGATTTGTTAAATTGTTTTTTTTTTAAGGAATTTCTCTTCTGATTCCTAAAATCAGAACTGGGATAAGCAACTCTTAGCCCACAATTACGAGGAACAAAGTCTTCTGCGTACTTTAGTGTTCATGTTTGTAATAATGGCTGGCGGATCCAGTCGGAGTGACCGTAGGTCGCGAAGTCGTTCCCGTGATAAGTCGCGGCACCGTTCACGTAGCCGTCACGAAGTGTTCACTAGGAACCGCCGATCGCGACGTCGGTCATATAGTAGGACGCGTAATGAAAATTTCACACCGTTAGAAAAAACGCCTAATCATGATCGCCATCATCGTCGCTTGAACAGATCGCGGTCTTCAAGCAGGTCACATACCCCGGATTTGGCTATTCATTCCACATTGAATTCGATCGTGGACCGTCTTGCGTCGATCTTAGCAATATAAGTGAAGGTCAGGTTAGGCCGAGTCAGGAGAAGGTTAGAGCTTTGATTTTTTGAATTTCAGCTGAACCTCAAAATGTTAAGCAGGTAAGTCAGTTTATGGGCTTAGCCAGTTATTTTCGGGGGTACATACGACGTTCATAGGATGAACGCGTGAACCGGCAACGACACCCTCCACGGAAATTTAATATAAATGACTGCGTTTTTGTTATAAAGTTTTCGCAGAGCACAGGAAAACTTGATCCTGGCATGCGTGGCCCGTACAAAGTAGTCAGGATCCTGCCGAATGGTCGCTACGAGCTACGCTTGCTGAGCGGAGCCTACGGAAAGACTACGCAAGCTGCAGCACAGCATATGGTGCCGTGGCGAGGAGAGTGGTGCCCAGAGACTTGTGCAGCGTTCTTCGAGGGTAAATATGACTGCACATGGGCGTTGTTAAGTGTATCTTCCGCCGTAGCGCTAAATAACTTTGGACGTTGTTAAGTGTGTCTTCCGTCCATGGGCGTTGTTAAGTGTGTCTTCCGCCCGTAGCGCTAAATAGCTTTGGACGTTGTTAAGTGGTGTCTTCCGTCCATGGGCGTTGTTAAGTGTGTCTTCCGCCCGTAGCGCTAAATAACTTTGGACGTTGTTAAGTGTGTCTTCCGTCCATGGGCGTTGTTAAGTGTGTCTTCCGCCCGTAGCGCTAAATAACTTTGGACGTTGTTAAGTGTGTCTTCCGTCCATGGGCGTTGTTAAGTGTGTCTTCCGCCCGTAGCGCTAAATAAATTTGGACGTTGTTAAGTGTGTCTTCCGTCCATGGGCGTTGTTAAGTGTGTCTTCCGCCCGTAGCGCTAAATAACTTTGGACGTTGTTAAGTGTGTCTCTTCCGTCCATGGGCGTTGTTAAGTGTGTCTTCCGCCCGTAGCGCTAGATAACGACGACGAGAGATGGAGGCTATGCGATCCCGACTCCATGCCTTGGAGAGGCGGACGCTCGCCATGGACGCCCACCGGTCCGTGAGGGACCAGTCGTCAACATCACCTCGGTGCCCGAGCCGCGGGCACATGCCGCCATCATCTCGCGCAGCGCCGCGTCGCTGTCAAGGCGATCGGACGCGCGCACACGCCGCTGACTATGCGGCGCCCGACTACGCGGCGCTCCGTCTGCGCACCGCTTCATCGGCGCCGTCTGGGCGCGCGACGACTGCGAGGCCGCTGGAGGCTCGCTGTGCGGTTACGACGCCTGCGCAGAGCCAGGGACCGTCGCACACGCCGCCGACTATGCGGCGCCCGACTACGCGGCGCTCCGTCTGCGCACCCGCTTCATCGGCGCCGTCTGGGCGCGCGACGACTGCGAGGCCGCTGGAGGCTCGCTGTGCGGTTACGACGCCTGCGCAGAGCCAGGGACCGTCGCACACGCCGCCGACTATGCGGCGCCCGACTACGCGGCGCTCCGTCTGCGCACCCGCTTCATCGGCGCCGTCTGGGCGCGCGACGACTGCGAGGCCGCTGGAGGCTCGCTGTGCGGTTACGACGCCTGCGCAGAGCCAGGGACCGTCGCACACGCCGCCGACTATGCGGCGCCCGACTACGCGGCGCTCCGTCTGCGCACCCGCTTCATCGGCGCCGTCTGGGCGCGCGACGACTGCGAGGCCGCTGGAGGCTCGCTGTGCGGTTACGACGCCTGCGCAGAGCCAGGGACCGTCGCACACGCCGCCGCACGTTCCTGTGACGCCGGTCGTGCCGTCAGAGGGCCCGCCCGAGACTGCGCCGGAGGTCGCCAACAGTGACGTTAGCGTCACAGCCACGGTAACCGAGCGTATAGTAGACGCGCTACGCTCCATCAACAGCACGGTGAGATCCAACCAAATATTTTATATTTCTAGTTTCGATCCTAATTTGCATAACTTCGAAGATTGGTGTGAAGAAGTCGATCGTGCCAAGTCGATGAATAACTGGAACGGTTACGAATGTCTTTCCAGAATAGGCAACTGTCTAAAGGGGGACGCTCGAATGTGGATGACTGAGTGGGTGACAACCCCGAGGCTCGTGTCGAGGACGACACTATGTCAGGAGAGGCCGTATAAGCGGATACCCCCACACGTTACGTAAGGTTGCCGACCGTTGCCTATAAAAGCCGCTGCGGTTGGCTAGCGACTTACTTATCATCGGGCATTCGGAGCGGGTAGACCGGTCGTAGCGTTATTACGTGTTGCGTTGCGTAACGTTGCGTAATTCGTAAAGTAGGCGTTAGGCTGATTTTGTTCCTCTGTAAAATTATTTTGTTGCCAAATTTTTGTGTTTATAAGTGATTTGTTAAATTGTTTATTTTTTTAAGGAATTTCTCTTCTGATTCCTAAAAATACATACATTATTCACGAAAATCCTATATGAGTATTATTCTTCGGAGCATATTTTTGGTTGTTTTATTTTATTTATTTATTTAAACATTAAAAAAATGTACAAATGGCGGATTTAATGTCAGAGGCATTCTCCACCTGTGGACGGTGTGCGTTTTTCACAAAATAAATATAATAAAATAACACACAAACATTTACAAATTTTAATATACCGAAATACTTGAAATTCTAGGAACACATATATAAAGACATAGACATATCAAATACATAATAGATACACAACACATATGCACACACACACATACACATATATATATTATATACATACTGTTGTTCTGTAAATTATATCAAATTCTTATGTGTGTGTTTTTAAAAACGTTTATATCATTCACTTAACGCTACAACTCCTTTAAGTAATGTCCTATTTTAAATACTTTCATGCAAGCTCATCGCTTACGGGTACTCTTGATCTGAGTTTCCTTAATTTTTTTTTTTTTAATTTATTTACATAACAGATAATAGACAATAAAAAATTCGATTGCACAGCAAACGAAAACCAAAAGTTTATCTGTCGCGCTGTAAAATGTCAAAATGTCACTTTTTATTAGAAATTTTGATTATAAGTTCATAGAAACTTTAGCGACTTTATCACATTATGACGTCAACATTGTATTTAGTATGATAATATATATATATATACCCCTTTATATATATATATTATAATATATATATTATATATAATATTCCTGGAAAGATAAAAAGACGACTTTTACATATTTGTATTACTATTACACTTACACTGTGTAACTGCTGCCAGTTGTTCTTAGCTGGTTCTTTTATACGGCGATTCCGAGTTTAATGTTTTCTTTACATTTTCGGAATCAGTTGGGACTTTCCTTGTGGTGTGTTCAATGGAACAGCGACAGCTGAGCGATTTCATTGAATGTTTTGTTATTATTAATTCTGCTTGACAGAAGATTTTATTCGTGATATCGTCGCTTATCACACAATACCGCGCAACTCAAGTAAATAAATTATAAGTCTTAATTATTTACAGACGCTAAATATAGTAACAATTGATCAATTCAAGATTAACTTTTATTGTATAATTATCAAAGAAATTTACTGTGTCTCAATTATTATTATAATCTATAAATTATTGACATAAGCAGGATTGTTTGTTAAGCGGCGATGTTAAGATTGAAAATTGTTTTGAAAATTTATAAACTACTAGCTTCCGCCCGCGGCTTCGCCCGCGTGAAATTAGTTTTTGTCAATCCTGGTCCCTTATGTCTAAGGTACCAAGATTCATGGTCTTATCTTCAATTCAACCCCTATTTCACCCACACACTGGTAAAAATTTCAAAATGTTAGAACAAACGATTTTTGGTTTTTTGTGACGTGATATTTGACGAACTTGCATACTAACTGTCAACCCTCACCCCCTAGCTGGTCGAAATTTCAAAAATGCTAGAACTAATGTTTAATGATTTTTTATCAAGTGCTTAAATATAATATTGACGTTGACGACCTCCATAGTCGAGTGGATAGTACATCGGTTTCAAGGTGTCGCCATCTCTGAGATCCCGGGTTCGAGTCCCGGTGGGGGCAGATGTTTGTGTGATGAATGCGAGCATTTGCACCTTAGTCATGGTTGTTGATATATATTTCAATAAAAATTATTTATATATGTATAATATATGTATGTCTATCCGTTACCCTAGATCCCATAGCACAAGCCTTACAGAGCTTAGTTTGGGCTAGGCTAATTGGTGTGACAAATATTTATTTATTTATTATTTATTATTTATTTATAAAGTTTCATGATTTTATCTTTTAAACACACTTTCAACCTCTATTTCAACCCCTTCATCCCTTTTTTCATTGTCTGAAGATTGTCTGTACCAAATTTCATCAAAATCGGTTGCGAGGTTTAAGCGGGAAAGAAAACGTATAATTATTAATAATAAAAAAAGAATTACGTAACGCAATTTTTGAAGATTTTTGACCCCCCCCCCCCCCTCCCTGCAACGCACCGTAACGTTTTTCTGTACCCCCTCTCCCCCTGTAAACGTTACGTAACACTCAAGTGATCACTAAAGTCGAAACAAGTTATGTTATAATTTTACTCCTTGGTATACATAAACACTAACGAATACTGACAACGAAAACAACATTGAATGACGTACAATACAATCTAGGGAGTCCCCGTGAAATATAAACGAAAAGATTTGCCAACTTGCGAGAACAAATTGAAAATGACGACCAGACTAATACAATCGAGGGATTGTATTAGTCTGGTATAGTCTGGCATAACTTATTTAGCGAGCATAACAAACTTATTTTAAAAATGTTAGTATAATTCGCGTTTTTACTTTCCAAAAGGGCTTCCAATTCTTGCGTGTCCAAGCTAAGTTTAAGATCACAACATTCACAACTTTTGATTTCATTTTCATTTTGTAATTCATATTTAATTTTGAATGACTTACTAATAAATAGTTAGCAGGCCCAATTTGATGCATCTACAACAAAATCTTCATTCATCTTTCCTTCCTTCATAAACCAAATCTTTCAGTATATCATTATAGATGAAGTCCCCAGGCGGTGACGCCACAACTCTGTACAACGTGCATATTGCACGAAGTTATTAATATAGCTCTCCCTAAAATCCCTGCCCGCGCCATATTGGATGGAATCCCACTTGCTGGAACATGAAAGCTTAGGAAAAGGGTTGTAGCTTTAAAATTAGATGACTTAAATATATATTGTTTTACAGGCGATACTGATGTAAATAAATATATAAAGTGTTTATTTTACGTTATTGAAGTTGACATCTAGTAAAGCAATGAGAATTATTTAGAAAATAATATACATTTATACACTATATATATATATATATATATATATATATATATATATATAATATATATATATATATATATATATATATATTATATATATATATATATATATATTATATATATATATATATATATATATATATATATATGTATGCTGCAGAAAGCAAAAGGCTAAGGTTCGGCTAAATATTTGTCTAATTCAGAGGTTCCCACACATTTTTGTGTCGTAGACCCTGTGCAATGTTTCTCATTCTTGGGTAGACCCACATATATTGGGTAGACACTTATATTGAATGCCTACAACACAACAACTTACATAATAAACCTTTTTTCTTCTTAGGTACTTTTATAAATAATGTATATGTTTTTATATTAGAAGATAGTATAATGTAAGTAAATAGGTGCTATCAGTGTATGTTGAGATCCATTATCGTAGACCCCTATTTCATTTCATGGACCCCCAAATTATTTTTTCATTAACCTATTCACCTATTAATGCAAGAAAAGAAGAGTCATATTCAAAGTGCGTTCAATAAATATAATTATACTAATACAAAGAAAGATATGAAACTGATATTTATCAGTATCATATAACAATATCATAAAACTAGTATTCTGCGGGGGTAATAATCTGATGAAAGATTACAAATAATAAAGAATATGGTTCAAGAGGCTCTGTATGTGAAACAAAATCTAACAATCAAAATTCGCAAAGACAAGACGGTGCCATTTTATGTTCAGCATTCTATTTAAGAAATCCATAAATTTTAAAAGTAATTATTAAAGCTTATTTGCTGCTTATATTAAAGAAACTTAATATATATATATATTATATATATATAATATATATATTATATATATATTATTATATATATATATATATATATTATATTATATATATAATATATTATATATTATAATATATATAATAAGTGAACACAATAAAGATTGATTATATATATATATATATATATATATATATATATTCTAATATGACATATCAAAGTTAATTAATAGAATAAAGGACATTGTTCCGGCTCCATACAGGTTCCGTCCATCCAGAACCGTTGGAATCGAAAGTGACTTATATAAACTCTTAAAATTATATGGAATCTTATGAAATAAGTTTTCACGAACGGACACTTCAGGAAACTAAAATAATTACAAAAAAAGTTAATATTTTGAGGTTATAAATAAGAAATAACCAACTTTGCGTGTAATATCAGAGTAGTAATATCAAAGTAATATTAACAATACTATGTACAGCTATATATGTCCTCTTCTAGAACTAGGAAATGACTACTCTACTAGATACTAGGAAAGAGATAGTGGGCCCGATTCTGGCGTGCCAACTTATCTCTAAACCTAACTAAAATTAGACATAGAACTGTCAAATTCAATTTGGTATTCTGCAGTGACAGTCTATTTCTAAATTTAAAATTGACGTCGCTAAGTTACTCAATTTAGATTTAGGCGCTGATTTGGTATTCTGAAACGCATTCTAAATGTCAATTTTTCTCTAAAATTGGAAATGTCACGCTAAATTTAGGAAGGATCTACGGAGGTCATCGCTAATTTAAGCGGGTACTTTGGTGAGCGTATCTGATAAAACTTTTCGATATTTTGAATTTTTTTTTGCAAAAATGGATGACAAAATTGTTGTACTAGCTCTTTTGGAATCTTTAGAAATGTAAATATAAGGTACATTCGTACTTACAATCTATAGAAATAAATAAAATCGAAGTTTTTGTAATGTTAAAATAATAGGTTATAATAACTTTAATGCTACGAATAAGTTAGGTATATGTATATCGGGTAGCAATAACAAAGGCCCAAAAAATTAAAAATGCTTGTCTCCGAAAACCGATTTCCTAAGTAGATAGCTAAATAAATAAGGTCTAATCTTGAATAAAAATCGACCAAAATATTCAAGATGAATTTCGCTAATCGACAATAAATTTCGCTAATCGAATTCGACGGCCTCCGTCGCCGAGGTGGTATGAACGCCGCGTGCTAACTTGGAGGTCTCGGGTTCGATTCCCGGTGAGGGCAGATGTTTGTGTGATGAACACGAATATTTGTGACTTAGTGGTGGTTGTTGTCTATTAAAAATATTTATCTATGTAAAATATATGTATGTCTAACCGATACCCTAGATCCCATGACACAAACCTTACAGAGCTTACTTTGGGCCAGGCTAATTGGTGTGAGTGTCTGACATATTTATTTATTTATAATAAACTAGCTTTCTGCCCGCGGCTTCGCCTGCGTGGATTTCGGGATTGGGTCTATAGAGGTTAAGGGTCATAGCTTTTGCTCACGGCTACATATCCGCGGAGGTCTGTTTATGGCGCGAAGATTTTATCGGGCTTCCCGTGGGACTATCCGTTTTTCCGAGATATAACCTAGTACAAAACATTACAGAATAAATGATGACAAAATAATCACTAAGCAGCTCAGGGATAATTTCAACCCATTTCATTTGCCGGAACCTAAATTGCCCTTTTTCTTGCAGTGGGTTCCATATATTAATTAATCTCAAATCAATAAAAATTATAGTGAAGTGAAAATTAAAGAATTAAAAACTAATTATAACTAATAACAGTTTAACCTGGTTTAACTTTAGGAATTAAATTAAAAATAGAGAGCCAAGGTTAGGTAAACAAAAAAACATTGATGTTGATGCCACAGATTAGAGTGGTTTTTGTTGATGCTCTTCATTCGTCGTTGTAAAGACAGGCAAAGGTTACTACTATTCTATCCACGGAACATAAAAAACAGAATTCTATCTGTCATCCCATTTGGACCTCTTTCACCGCTTAACATTAGGCGGGAAGAGGTCATCTGCCGATCTTCGCATAAAAAAAGATCTCGATAATACGGACAGACAGTCATAAGGAAATAGGAGCGTACCTGTGTTAAATATGTAATTGGGCTTGACCCGTTTATTTAACAAGATAAATAAATAAATAAGGGTACAGGCTCGGACTCATCAACCTAAAACTGTCAAATTTCCACAACAAAATTTCCACCCTATGTCCAAAGTCTCCGAGTTCAATATTAATTGTAATATTTTGACAGATTTGTATAGGTTGATGAGTCCGAGACTGTACAAGCTACCTTTGGTGAGTTAAGCGGTGAAAGAGACCCAAACGGGATGATAGAATATTATAATATATAATATACTAGCTTTCCGACCGCGGCTTCGCCCGCGTTTTATTCGATTTTCCCACAGGAAAGAGATGTCTCCTTCAGTAAAACATCACAATTTCGTTTCCCGTGTCTTAAAACCTCCCCATACCAAATTACACCATAAATGATTCGGCTGTTGCTATCGCGTTTTCCACGGGAAAGAGGTATTTTACCGCGTTAAAACGTATTCTATGTCCATTTCCGGGGTCCAACTATATTCGTTCCAAATTTCATCAAAATCGGTTCAGTAGTTTTGGCGTGAAAGACGGACAGACAGACAGACAGACAGACAGCCATCAGACAGAGAGACAGAGTTACTTTCTTCTGTGTGAATTATATTAAGCAGAATTAAAATCACAGTGGAGAGGCAAATATACTTATTTATTTTTCAGTAGTTAGAGAGTTAGTGACAGAATGTAAATATGTCATGGTATAAAACAATACATTTAAAATAGGAACCAAGGGTGTGCTATTAGAATTAGTCAAACCAAGGAGTATTATTTCTACACCTCCCCGTAATGGTACACCCTGTAGGTAAATAAAAATTAATAACAATAAATCCGTATCAAAGTTATGCTGTACACTAAAGCCATAAAACTAAACACTTAACTAACACAACATAATAGACAAACAGACTGTATAAAAATATCGAAACTATTATAATACAACCGACTATCCTACCTTAAGCCTAATGATGATGAGCATTTACAATGTTTGATTTTAGCTAATGGCTTGGTGAGGATGTCTGCTATCATGTCAGTGGTCGGTATGTACTGTAATTGAAAGTCCTGTTGTGATAGTTCTCGAATGAAATGATGCCTTATATCTATATGTTTCGTTCGAGAATGATAGGTGTTATTGCGTGTTAGTTTTAATGAACTTTGATTATCGGTATATATGGTCATGGGATGAATGATATCAAAGACATCTTTGATCAGCGTCCTAAGATATATGGCCTCTTTGCAAGCATCTCCCAAGGCCATGTATTCTGCCTCGGTGGTCGAGAGAGCTGGAGTGCGTTGTTTGCGTGATTCCCATGACACGCAAGCGCCGCTCATTTTAAATGCATACCCTGAATAGGAGCGCCTGTCTATGATACTGTTGCCATAGTCTGCATCCGCATAACCGGTTGGGTATATATCCCCCTTTTTGTAATGTAACCCGAGATTTTTGGTAGCTTTGAGATACCGGAGAACTCTTTTCGCAGCTCTCCAATGCACCTCCCCGTAATGTACATTGAACTGGCTCAGATATGAAACTGCGAATGAAATATCTGGCCGAGTGCCCAGAGCAATGTACATTAAAGAACCTATTAGCTGCTGGTACGGGAGTTCCGGTTTCTCATCTTCCTTTTCAGGTAGAGTGAGTTTGATACCAGGCTCTAAGGGTGTTGTGACAGGGATTGCATTTGCCATTCCAAACTTTTCAATTACATTCTCAATATATTTGGTTTGGTCAAGTTTGACACTACCACATGATTGTGTAACTCGCATCCCTAAGCAGTCTTTTAAAACACCAAGGTCTTTAACAGTAAAGATACTTTTGAGCTTGGCTACGAATTCAGACTTCATGGTCTCGTCGTTACACAAAAGGAAAAAATCATCTACAAAGACAGCTACTACTAGAATTTTACTTCCTTGTCGCTTGTAATATAAGCAGTGCTCATTCTCGGCTTGTTTTAATGAGAGTGTGGACATAGCTTCTCTGACTTTGATGTTCCACTGTCTCGGTGATTGTTTCAAGCCATAAAGAGATTTTTTAAGTAAACATACTTTGTCTTTGCGATCAGTATCGAAACCTTCGGGCTGTTCCATAAAAATTTCTTCGTCTAAGTCTCCATTCAGAAATGCTGTTTCGACGTCTAAATGCTCTAACTGAGCGTTGAGATTTACGCTGAACGCCATCAACAGCCTAACTGATGAGAGTCGGGCAACGGGAGAAAATGTCTCTCCGTAATCGACACCATAGACTTGAGTGAAACCCTTTGCTACAAGTCTAGCTTTATATTTAACAATTTCCCCGCTAGTGTTTCGTTTTACTTTATAAACCCATTTGCATTTAATAGTTTTTCTATCCGCTGGTCTCTTAACAAGAGTCCACGTACCATATTTGAGCAAGGAGTTATATTCTGAGTTCATTGCAGCCAGCCATTCTTGTTTGTGACTGTCTTCAATGGCTTGTTTGTATGACTCAGGTTCGCCATCAGTTGTACTGAGGTTGACATAATCTGTCAGACGAACTGGTGGTCTTCTCCCTCTTGTTGGATAGCGTGGCTCTGAGGGAAGATCTTCAGTCTGAGGTTGACTCCGAACTTCATCACCGGTGTCTCCTACAGTTTCTAGTTCTGTATCCGGGAAAATATCTGAAGACTCAACAGGAGCATTCGATATTTCTGGACTAGGAGCATTCGGAAGATTTTGTTCTAAGACGAAGTTTTCGTCTGAGTACGGTTCATAGGTCTGAGACTGAGCGTTCTGAAATTCATTAATTTTAAATTCAATGGTTTCAGGTTGGGGTGGGACAGAATTCTGTTTTGTTTCCTCTGTTTTCATGTCATCTTCAACAAAAACTACATCTCTGGAAACAAGGATTTCCCGTGGGCTTTCCGGATCTACAAGTCGATAAGCCTTTGACTCAGTTGAATAGCCTACGAAAACACAAGTGCGTGTTTTTGATTCGAGCTTGGTACGCTTTTCCTTTGGTATAAGGGCATGAGCTTGACATCCAAAGACTCGAAGGTGGGAAAGATTAACTTTTTTGCCTGTCCAAATTTCTTCCGGAATTCGGTTATTAAGGGATTGGGTGGGAGATCGATTTTTTAAGTAAATCGCAGTATTTACTGCTTCCGCCCAATAAGCTTTTGAAAGCTTCGCGTCGTGGAGCATAGCACGTGCTTTTTCTATAACAGTCCGGTTTACGCGTTCTGCTACACCATTCTGTTGTGGATTGTACGGTACAGACAATTGGTGTACAATACCATTTTCGCGTAAAAAGTTCGACATTGGTTTGTTGACATACTCGGTACCGTTGTCCGAACGTAAACATTTGATTTTTCTACCAGTTTGGTTCTCTACAAGGATTTTAAATTCAATAAATTTAGAAAAAACTTCGCTCTTATGCCTTAAAAAATATCCAAAAGTTTTGCGACTAAAGTCGTCTGTAAAAGTAAGTAAGTACCTAGTACCTCCAAAAGAGTAAGTACTCATTGGTCCGCATACATCTGTGTGTACTAATTCAAGTAAAGCATGCGACCTACTTTTTGATTTTCTAAATGGTTTTTTCGCGAGTTTACCTTGTAGACATGGAATACATGTTTTATTCAGGGTTGCGGTAGAGTAGTCTATGCCTACATTTCTTTTCTTTAATATATTGAGAGCATTGACACAAAGATGACCGAGACGTCTATGCCAGAGTGACATAGGTTCCTTGATACTCGTCAAGTTTGCCGCTTCTATCGTATTAAGTTTGAAAAGATTATTATGTATAGAAGCAGAAGCAATCATTCGGCCGGTAACTTTACAATAATCTTTTGGAATATAAATGCTCCCTTGTTAGAAAATATGACCACGTAGCCCTTTTTCACTAAACTATTAACTGACAATAAGTTTGTGTTTAATTTAGGTACATAAAGAACTTCTGAAATTTGGTGTATATGTTTAGAAATATTTAAATTTACAGTACCTTTACCTTCGCTTAAAATTTGGCTATTGTTAGCCACGGTCACAGGTTTTATGACGTGCGAAAGGTTTGTGAAATGATCCTTTCTGTTGCTCATGTGAGATGTTGCACCAGAGTCTAAATACCATATATCCTTTGGATCTGTGAGAGAATGAAATGAAGATGAAAGAATGAAATCAGTTGTATTATTAATATCTAAATTACTATCTACACTATTAACATATTCTTCATTCTTCTTCGTCCTGGTATTTACATTTATGCGTTTTCTGCATTGCGAGACGAGGTGCCCTTTCTTCTTACAATATGTGCAGAACAAAGGTTTGCTATGCCTGGGTTTCCCTGTCTTGAAAGCGATTAATGCATTAGAATTACTGTTCACGGAATTTCCTCTCAAATCTTCTTTCAATAAGAGAGAAGAGACGGTGTCGACGGTAATTTTGGAGCCAGAGTGTTCGAAAGCCATAACTAATGGATTGTATGTTTCTGTTAGTCCTGCCAGCATCACAATTCCTATGAATTCGTCTTCGACGGGTGAATTTATTTGGATAAGTTGTTGCTGAGTAGATCTAATAGAATTTACGTACTCCTCCATTGAGTTATACTGATCCAGCTTGGAATTGAAGAGTTTCTTCAAAAGATTTAGTCGCCTGAGTAGTCCACTAGATGCATACGTATCTTTCAGTTTCCTCCATGTTTCTTCGGCTGTGGCACAGCTTTGGACGATGGGAAAAAAATATGGGATTTGACCGCTAAGCATATTTTAGCACGAGCTTTGCTGTCATTTCGACTAAAAACTACTGCCTCTTGAGTTTTTTTAACTTCTTCTGGCTTACTTACGTAATCCCAGAGGTCCAGGTCCGTTAGGAGCATTTCAATTGAGAATGCCCATGTGCCGTAATTAGAAGCACCTTCCAGTTTGTCTATCGACGTGGATGACTGAGATGGAACTTGGTTCCGCGATGTATGATTTTTGTATTCAGTCATTTTACTTTAGTTTAAACTAGGAACAGACACTGGTATGAAGAAAAAACTGCGTTTAAAAGTCCATAACCTTCTGTGTGAATTATATTAAGCAGAATTAAAATCACAGTGGAGAGGCAAATATACTTATTTATTTTTCAGTAGTTAGAGAGTTAGTGACAGAATGTAAATATGTCATGGTATAAAACAATACATTTAAAATAGGAACCAAGGGTGTGCTATTAGAATTAGTCAAACCAAGGAGTATTATTTCTACACTTCGCATTTATAATATTAGTATGGATAAAAAAACATATTTTGAAACCCCCTTCTAAAGTGGAAACACCAAGGAGCTATTAATTATAACAAGAAGCTATACATTTCCAAATAAAAATTATGATAACTTTATACTGTTTTAAGTAATTAATTATATAATAAAACATTAATAAATAATGAATAAAGGCACTAAAGTAAGTCAAAATGGTCAAAACCACCCTAAAAACATATTTATAACAGTTTTATAGAAACCGGTAAATTCCCGTAAAATAATTCTATATAATCTGTGAATTCAATTTAGATGCCTGTTTATAGCTGTCAACTGTGTTTTAAATTTAGTTAGCACGTAATTTCAGAATACCAAATTCTCTAAAACTAAATTAAAATTCGTTCTCTAATTTTAAGTTTAGGTTTAGAGAGTATACCGTCAGAATCGCTCCAGTACCTAGTCAAGTTTAAGATAATTCTTTGACAATTATCATTTTACAAAATCCAGTCTTTTACACACATCCGAGTCTACCAAGTACCTACGCAATGTAATCGGAGTCCGTAATCAAGCCAAAGTTGTTAGAATAAAACCATGAAACGCATAGAAAATCACAAAAGAAACGATAGTCGCAAAGCAATCAAAAATTAAATGAAACGGACACAGATAAGGTATGAAGTACACCAGTGTTGCCAATTACGAAAACTATAATACTCGAATGCCAAGCTAGAAATTCGCGATTTCGCTTAAAAAGTACTAGTTTTTTTCTAGCTAGTCAATTTAGGTATTTAAATAAATAAAGTGTTATCAACTAATTTTAATAACCGACTTTAAAAAGGAGGAGGTTTTCAATTCGATCCGCATTTACCGAAATCGCGGAAACTTCCGAAACTGGCAGCACTGGCTGACGGAAAACATTTTATACGGCATCAATAATTGTGACCCAACTTTTTATTTGGAATTTATTTATTTGAAGTGTCCGTGGAATACTAAAATATGTTTCAAATAATATAAAAATAAATAAAAATTATAGTAGGTATAATTTATATTCACATCGGTTCTTAGGCCAAAATTGAACAATGTCCTTTCTTTTTATTTATATTATGTAGTAAAGAGGTTTATATCAGCTGACTAATTAAATGTCTTTGTACGAAATATTCTGGAACTGAAAGTGAGATTTTTTGTCAAAATATTTTTTTTTTCTTAGAGGTACTGAGAATTACAGTTGGTAGTTTTCGAACGAAGTAGACTAACAATTTGGTGCAGATCTCAAGATGGGCATAGAAGCGCAGGACTGATCCTTATCGGATTAGATTGTAGATCCTTGGGCAGGTCTACATCGAAATAATGGTAATAAAGCTTTAGTAGCACGTATTAAATTAAATTGCTTTTTACTTTATAGTTTCATTTTAAGTCATAAAATACATTTTTTTCTGTTTAGTACTTTAACGTCACCGGATTATAAATTTTGTGTAAGAAATCCGAGCTTCCAATTCCAATGATCGTTCTTGAGACTACTTTTAATATAAATCTGACATTATCTGGCACAATAAACAATTATAACAAATAAATAGTCTTGTGACAAACACCTCGCTATTTATAGTTCACTGCTTTGCCATAATTTACAAGTTGAAACAGTGTCGTCGCAATATCAATTTCACATGATGTGACAAAGCAATCTGCGAGGCCATATTTCGCGGTCGGCAGCACAGACAAACAAGTTCTACGTTATAAAAAACGCCGCGACATAAACAAACTCGTAAAGATGGCCCTTATGGAGCAGCCGTAAAGTATATTTTAGTATCTCTTACTTTTATATGTCTGTATGAAGGGAATATGGAAGGAATATGTGAGGTTGCGCTCATGGTAACATATCGCGCCATGGCATGGAGATAACATTACCCATATCAAGAGTGAGCCTACTCAACAAAGCTTATTTTTCCAGAAAAGCTGACATTTCTAGAGCTTTATTCATAGGTTCATGACTATTGCAGAATTTCTTGCAACCATAGTTTTAAAGTTCTTTCCACTTTCAATATGTGTTTCAAAATGAAATTACGAGTGTGCTTATCAATTTTGTTACTTGTTGTCAACTTGCTAAAATATCGCCGTAAAGTTTGTATTTTAAATCGTTTTTTCTATATTAATTTATTAAAACTTAAATACAGTATATTATATCATTTTTTTTTTTCACTTTATTGGGGTAAACTAACAATTCTACAATAAGTCTTAATAACAATTCATACAAATTATACATATCATTGTAGATCAACTCCGTTTACCACTAAAACATATAATTATATAAAATAGTTAGCGTAATTCGTAGATATATTTAATTATAAGGATACGTGCACGCATAATCCAAACATCATGCAAATACATCTACATGCACACACTCAAACACGAACACACAACACACTCCCATAGGTGCACTGTGGTAACATCATTCATTACAAAAACAGTATAATAGGTTCTCATGTACACAGTAATTAAGAACTGTATAGGTACCTACTATTAACTATATCTATAATTCCATTATTTTGTCATAAATAGCTCTTTTGAATCTGCTAGGTTGAGTTGCATGTATATCAGTGTAATTAAAATATTCATTATATAATGTAACCATTTGATATACAGGTGATCGTTTACCAGCATTTGAACGGCATCTCATAGTTGTAAAAAGTTTACCTTGATGTCGGCAGTGTATTTTTGTAGGGACTCTATAGCATATTTTTCCAGTCAGGTAATTACAATCGTATTTATTGTGGCATATATCATATAACAAGTTTACTATAAGCTGTAGCCGTCTGTTCTTATGTTTCATTACATTATATTTTTTCAAAAGCTGATCGTAACTAAGATAATTGTGATGGCCTCTATATTGGACACTACGTAATTTTTTTTTTTTCACCCATTTGTTCACCCTTTAGTTCATTTCAATGGCCTTTTAATCACTTCAAAGAAATTATTCTTTTGTTTTGATCTTATTTTCAGGAATAAAATTGGATTTATTTAGTTATTACCTTATCACGTTTGTTGTTGAGATACACTTTAATTAGTAGATTACTATAATAATTAATTACAAGATACATTTTAATTATTATTGTAGATTTTCTTGCAACCATAGTTTTAAGTTCTATTGACTTTTTAATATGTTTCAAAATTATGAATGTGCTTATCAGTTTTGTTAGTTGTTTTCAACTTGCTAATATTGTGCCGTAAAGGTTGTTTATTTTTATAATTTTTCTATATTATCTTATTTAAACTTAAATACAGTCCATTTTATAATTTATTCACCCTTTAGTTTACTTCAATGGCCTTTTAAACAATTCAAAGAAATTGTTCTTTTATTTTCATCTTGTTTTGAGGAAGAAAATTGGATTTATTCAGTTATTTTCTTATCACGTTTGTTTTTGAGATACATTTTAATTACTGGTTCTCTTTTACATTACAAGGACACACACATACTCAATCACATACACACACCACACATTTACACACACAAACACACACACACTACACATAATTACTATACTTACTTTTTCGCACATCAACAGAATGCTCTCGCATCAGAACGCTCTTTTCTTTAACTTTGTAAATTTTTCTACTAAAAATGCCATGTAAATCTTTAGTATTGTTCGTAGGAAGAACGAGGTTTCCCATCACAAGTGTTTCGACTACTTTCTGGGAAACCCCAGCAACTTATTTGTAATGATTTATCTAAATAAATGCATTTTTATTTTTAAATAGACATCAATCGTTGTATTATTTATTTAAAAGAATAATTCATTTCGTCAGAGGGGTTATAATCCCTACTAATACTATAAACGTCAAAGTTTGTAAGCATGGATGCATGTTTGTTATTCTTTCACGTAAAAACAACTGAATTGATTTTAATGAAACTTAACAATACTATAGCTTATACATCAAAATAACACATAGGCTACAATTTATAATTATTTGTGTAAATTGTCAAAAATATGACGATAAGAGTCCTGCACAGACGAAGTCGCGGGCGCCAGCTAATGCATAAAAAACTCTGTATAGGATCTGCTAGAAGAATTAAAATGAAACTATTTAGTAATGGTGTAAAAGAATTAATATCTATACTATAAAATAATTAATTGCATTGAACATAGCTTCTATAACATAATATTGATCAGATTAAATAATGTAAATTTTTACAACAAAATAGCTTTTATTCAACATAGTTATTTACAAGCACTAATTGACGTCAAATAATAGTAAAAATTACGAGAACAGAAGAAACAACATAATTTTCTATGTGCACGTATAAGGAAAAAAAAATAACTATCTATCTGGAGACGAATTTTTGAAACAATAGAAAACCAATTCGCATTCGAAATCGTGAGATTCGTATATGAATTACCGAATTCACTATTTCTGAATTTTCATTTCGTGCGTTGTGCAACGAATGGTTCAACCCACTTGTTTTTGATTTCTACTAGTAGAATATTCATTTCGTGAAACGAAATTTAATTAAGAATTGGTTCTTAATGACAACACTGAATTCGAGTGATTCAAAAATCTATAAAATTGTAAGCAGTAGAAAATAATTTCGCGCACGATTTGTATTCGTATTCGAACTCCAAATTCACGTCTAATAATTCAAAAATACGTCTCCTGGTCGTAAATTAGGTAAGAGAACAGTCCTCAGAAGGTTTACCTTGTAGCGGGTCCTTTCAATCATCATTTTTAATATTGTATCTACTAATATTATTAACGCGAAAGTTTGTAAATATGGATGGATGTTTGTAACTCTTTCACGCAAAAACTACTACATGGATTTTAATGAAACCTTACCTTAATAATATAGTGTAAGAAGATCCACGCTATTATTAAGAGAATGACGTAACTTTTTACAAAATACTAGATGCATAAGGCTCTGACTTAATTTATGCAAAAGAAGCTCAACTAATATTTAATAGAAAGATATAGAGGGTAATTTGAAAAACATGTGTTCACTCGTCGACTAAGTAAATGAGAATTGAAGTCGCCACGAAGCCTCCGAGCTCGAGAGCGCTCGGATATATTCGGTTGCTGTCGCTCGAACGCTACATACTCGTAGCACACGTAGCGCTGTTTTTCGTCAGCGATAACACGCAAAAATGTCAGACAGCAATGCCGCTTTTATATACCCTTCGTAAGCATATTTTCGTATATTCTACAATAGCTTATACATCAGAATAAAATATAGGCTACCATCTGTAAAGATATACGTTACGCAGCAATAATATGTCTAGTAGCTTATATTAACTAAAAATATTATTCCTGCGCAGACGAAGTCGTGGGCACCAGCTAGAAGTAACAAATATATGACGCAAATACATATAATACAACCATGTATCATAAAATTATATGTATGCGTTGACATATATACATGCACATAATTACAAGATGGAATATCAATGACATATATTGTACAAACATGGAAACTGTCTCAAATTTGGGCGATTGGTGTAACTTTTTTTAGTCGCGTGGTAATAACGAGAGAGTGAAGATGTCGTCTCTAGAAAACTAGAAAGCACAACGCTTTCTTTACGCTTAATACTTTTTGTATAAATAATTTCGGGAAATATTTAATGATCAAGGGGTTTGTTTTTAAACGTCTCACAGTATGTGGGTATGTGTTTTCTAGAATAAAACGTCATTAAAGGCTGCAGTCTTTTTTTAAATTATCTTGTTATTCTCTAGTTGCATATAGTGTGATCATTTAGAAAATTTTAAATGATAACTTTATTGGACAATTAAAAAGGCTATTATAGCCTTAACTCATGTGTATCTTTAAGAAATGCTTTTAAAATTTATACAGTAATACTTCCTAAAAAGGAAGTTTATTTAAATTGATAAATATCTCTCTAAGAACGAGGTACTAGTTTTATGGGTTTTGTATATAAGAATGGCAAGTTTATTGTAATTCTTGGTTGATTCATATTATTAAAAATAGTTTTTTTTATTGAATTTGCTTTAGTTTATATAGAGTTATATTAATTAATTAATAGTATTAAAATATATTCTTTGAATAATTCTCATAGTGAGTCAGAGTTCGGCTACAGCCCGTAATGAGTAGATGGCACGATTCGTCCTTTTCTGTAACAAAATACTTAAATTAGTTTCAAAATAAGAACTATTCTCAGGTCTAGCATTAAAAAAAATAGCACTGTATACTACTTGGAAATAACATTGTAAAACGAGAAGTTTATTTCACAATAACACAATTTCATCTGATATTATGTAGATAAGATAGCGAATGAAATGTAAACACGAGCCATTTTAACAGGAGAATTTTCTTTGCGCGGCGACAGAATAAAGTTGCATTCCCTTTGCAAAGAATAGTGGGACTGATGCAAAATTTGTTCGCCGTATTCCCAAAGGAAGGCTGGCTTCTTGGAAGGCCAAGCAAACAAGATTATTTTAAACAAAGTGGAAAACTTATGTGAATTGATCTTTTCTTTGTCGTAGAAACATGCAATTTAATATACATTTGAATTAGTTTAAAATAATCGAATTTACAAGGAGATGGATACTTTTAAATTGAATTTTAAATACATTGTTCTTGTACAGACAATTTTTACAGAGGAACTTTTAAACAGGAAATTTATTTTTGTACAGGAAGAAAAATTAATTGCCTTATAGTTGATTAATTTTTCATTTAATGAAGCACTCTAACTAAAGTGTTTAATAATATTTTTACTTGTAAGTGTTTGTTCGGTTCATGAACAGAACTTGTTCATCAGGTTGTTTTGTCAAATAGAATATAATTCACGAAATTAATTTGTTATCAATGTAATAATAATTAAAAAATGTAGTCTAAAATGTATTTTATTTCAAAGATATTAAGTGTCCAATTTAAAAAAAAAATGTGTGTGTGATCATTATTTTGACATGCTTAGGTCCAAAGCAAAAGCAAAGGTGTATTTGCGACTGCTAAAGAATTTGCACAATAATTAAAATATGATTTTTATATTGAATTTAACAGTAAAGAGTGTAAACAAAAGTGTTGTTTGTAAATTTTAAAAACACCAACATACTACACCGAATCCCAACTAATATTATAAATGCGAAAGTGTGTTTGTTTGTTTGTTTGTTACCTCTTCACGCTTAAACTACTGGACCGATTTCAAAAATTGTTTCACCTTTGGAAAGCTACATTCTCCCCGAGTAACATAGGCTACTTTTTATCCCGGAAAAATCGACAGATCCCACGGGATGCGCAATAAAGGCTTCGCTCAAAAACTACTGCACAGATTTTTATGCGGTTTTCATCAATAGATAGAGTGATTCTTGAGGAGTTGTGCGGCATTTTTTATCTCGGAAAAACGGATAGTCCCACGGGAAGCGCGATAAAATCTTCGCACCATAAACCGACTTCCGCGTATATGTAGCCGTGGGCAAAAGCTATGACCCTTAACCCTCTATACACCCAATCCCGAAATCCACGCGGGCGAAGCCGCGGGCAGAAAGCTAGTACATTAATATATTGTAGTACACGAATCTTGTATTACAAGAGATAAAACCGCAGTGTAAGCAAGATGGCGCTATACGCTGAAAAAGCAGTGTCTTTGTTTCAATATTGTTTTAACCTTACTCTAAACAGTCATGGTGTGGCCTTTGTATGCACGAACTCGATTATGAACTAAACACTCCAACTTTAGGCTACACTCAAGATTTTCGAGTAAAAGAAGACGGAACCACCCAAATATTTTTGTTAAGTTGTATAAGAATAAATTGTGTATATTTGAGCTTTTAGGTAGGTAAATGTAAGAACTACATAAACACGAAGAGTTGATAAAATCATCGATAGCAATGAACGCTTATGCGAAATGGAAGTATTCCATTAGTTAAATATGGAAATTCAACGAAAGAGTGTTTCAACAGTAAGAAACACATCATTTTCTTTTCTTTGGCAGGTGTTAATAAAACACATCCATTTAACTTTATGTTATGTATGAGATATAAGTTTAAGGCATAACTATAATTATGCATATTTGTCACGCCAAACGTTAATTCATAATTATTATGAATTGATTTTGATGTGGTTTTGTTCGGTAAGTCATATATCAAAGGTAGGTAAAATTTATCGGAGGTTTTTAAAAAATCATTTAGGTCAGAAAGTTTAAAAATAAATGAAACATAAACTGTCTTTAAAGCTATACTTATATCATAGATTTATTATATATCGACGTAATAAATGTATGACTTATATGCACAAATGCTCGTATTGGATATTGTTAAACATCTCTAAAGAAAACCCTAATTTCACTCACTGTTATGGGAAAATCGTAAAAACGCGAGCGAAGTCGCGACATGACAGCTAGTATGTATACGTGTAAGCAGTAACTATTATATGAGTACTTAGTTGTATTTACATATTTCATAAATATACTGAGCTTGACGCTAAAGACAATAGCGTGACAAGTATTGAGCATGGGATCTCGAACGTAACAGGCAACTGATAGTATTGTGTCGCATCTGTCCATTCCAGCTCTATGTCCGCCGGAGGAAGGATGTGTCAGAAAGCGAGCTAGCATTATACGCATATCTAACGAGTGAAAGAGAAGGACAAGCGACATTGTTATGGCGCGATTGTCACCAGTTTGTATGCAGAGAGGAAGCCGCCTTTATATTGCCTTCAACGCGTGTACGCGCTTAGCGTAAACTGTCTTATTAAGGTTTTTGTATAAGCGTCGATTTGTAGTTGAAAGATAATGTCGAAGATCAGGTTCATGATGAAATAAGGATCATAAGTGTTAGATTATCGCAATATTTTGGCGTTTTTTATTAGCTGTTTTTTACTATCGAGCCACGCAGCTGTTCTCATCAGTATGAGAAATAGTAAAATAAACTAATATGTTTATTAAACGCCAGTGCGTTTAATAAACATATTGATTAGTTTATTTACACATAAACATTTCATAGTATTGCTTACACATAAAATATAGATGTTGTAGCGGTTTTTTGGGATTATTTGAGATAAACATTTCCATCATACATTACATATGTTAGCTGTTTTACTAATAGCTTGCAGATGGATGATTTTTTTCAACTTACTTGACACATATCTTCATATTTATAATATATAAGCTGCATTATTGAAAAGTATCATTAAAAGTCATTTTGTGGTTTTTACGTGAAATAGTAACAAATATCTATTCATTCAATATTAGTAGGGATAGGGCCTAAGTTTATTTTTATTTTGTGCTTCGACACGAGGGAATGTCATATGATCTGAAATTCGGTCTTCATCGCACCATATAAACGTTTCAATGAGGTATTTATTATTTATTTATTTTTATTTATAGTACACAAACCTACTCCAGCTAAGGGAAACTGATTAGGTTATAATCAACTATGCTGTTCCAGTGCAAATTACTTGCTTTCATATACACTATTGAGTACCTTTGCAAGGTTTGCTAGGTCTCTAGATCTATTCTCCTTAGTTGTCCTACTTTGTTATACGTATCAATGGCGCTCTTACAGCTGTTCATAAGAATGCCATTCCGCCAATCTAAACAAATTACTTGTCTTAATGAAGTACCATTCCGCCAATTTAAACAAATTACTTGTCTTAATGGAGTGCTGTTCGGCCAATCTAAAAAATTACTTGTCTTAATATAGTGCAGCTGTTCGGCCAATCTAAAAAATTACTTGTCTTAATGGAGTGCTATTCGGCCAATCTAAAAAAAATACTTGTCTTATTCCGCAAATCTAAACAAATTACTTGACTTAATAGAGTGCCGTTCCGCTAATCTATATTGGTTATATTACTATCTGGTGAGTTATTTATTTATTTATATATTGTTCCTGTTACTTTTCATTCTTTCTTTTCTTTCGATATCACACGCTTCATACTAAGACTTGATCTGATGATATAGTATATATGATCTGCTGTCAATCATAAAAGAACCACATGTACTATTAGCTACTATAGGCTACTGTAATCTCTTACCTGGTACTTCTTACCTGTCGGCAGTTTGCTTGTTTGTCAATATATTACATAAAAAAACAATTACAGCTTTACTAGTCAATAAAAAACTGTGTCAAACATTTCGTCACTATGGTTCGTACGAGTATTACTAGACTTTACTCAAATCTCTGCTTCAGTTTAGTTAGAAAGGGATGGCGCTATGTGGGCTCCATAGCATCATTCCTTTCTAACTGTACTCAACCAGAGTTTTAGTTTGATTTTACAATATGATCCTAAGGAGTTGACCGTTTGTAGAAAGATAATCGAAACGAAAATGTGTTTAGTAACCTAATTAGTTCTAAATGATTTAGCAGGTTATAATGCCGGTATTCAAATGTACATATACTTTTTTTATGTCTGTCTGCTATCGTAGTTATTTAATCTTATCCAAATTAATTTGGTCGGCTTTATAATTGTTATTCCATTCATAAGTCAAGAATTCCTTCCTAGTACAGCATTTCTGTAAAGTCATTTAAATAAATGCCAACAACATTGCGGAACTTTGTTCAGAAAGTGTTTGATCTTTGGAACCTATCAACGACTGAACCAGTTTGTTTGATATATGTCATGATTGTTAATATAGTATATATTTCTATGTATATATTTATATATGTATGTCTATCCGTTACCCTACATCACATAACACAAGCAAGTGTAAATGTAAGAAATATTTACGTTATATTTATTTATATATTTTTTTTTATTCCATACGGTGGCTGACGAGCAAATGGCCCACCTGATGGTAAGTGGTAACCATCGCTCATGGACATCTGCAGTGCCAGGGGCACAGCTGAGCCGCTGCCTACCTGGAGAGTAATACTCTTTTTGAGCCTCGTTTGAAGTTAAACATATCATTGGTGCCTTTGAGAGGAAATTGCGCGTTCCTCTATTATTATCCTCTATATTTTCTTTTATTATCATACAAACGTGGTTTGCTATTTTCTTCATGGAAAATCACACTCGAGCAATATATTTTCCTACATATCTATAGTTTCTTTTTTAAGTAATAGAGGAGCAAGCGAGGACGAATCACCCTACGATAGCGGAAATTAGCGACAGGAATCAATCCGAACAATTCCTCGGAATATTCTTCGTAATATTTATGACAAACTAGTTGGTGCCCGCGACTTCGTGGCGTGGCGTTTATAAATATGTAGGCTATGTGTTATTCTGATGTATAAGCTATATTATAGGCTGGTCTAAAGCTTTTCTTAATTCGTATTCAAAAAGTATTTAAATCATTTCATTTTTATAGTAATAAGTAGGAGACTACGAAACGTAGACTTTGTCTGCTATT
Organism: Scirpophaga incertulas; assembly: GCA_036419045.1. Classification (NCBI taxonomy): domain Eukaryota; kingdom Metazoa; phylum Arthropoda; class Insecta; order Lepidoptera; family Crambidae; genus Scirpophaga; species Scirpophaga incertulas. The sequence continues at coordinate 20,998,962 of CM071631.1, read as the reverse complement.
CGTAATATGTTTTGTCTGTTGTCCCTATCGTACTCTATGGACAAGTTAGTGCAAAGCGCGAAAGCAATAAGTATTTTAAAATCGACCAAGTGCGAGACGGACTCGCGCACGTAGGGTTCCGTACCACTATACATCTAAATAAATGTTTTTCTTTATTATATTGGAGTTGATTGAATGAAAGGTAAAATGCGGTTAACGATTTATAACGAATTTTTGGATCTCGTTGAAACCAATTTTCCGTGGAAATTTGTAATGTACATCATATATTATTTTTACATTTATCGTTCCCTTATTTTAGAAGTTACGGGGGGGCGGGGGCACATTTATCCACTTTAGAAGCAGCTCTCGCGCAAACTATTCAGTTTAGAAAAAATAATTAGTTAGAAAAATTATTTTAGAAACCTTAATATCATTTTTGAAGACCTATCCATAGATACCCCACACGTATGGGTTCAATGAAAAAAAAAATATTAATGCGGTTCACCGAATACATCTACTTACCAAGTTTCCACAGTATAGCTCTTATAGTAACGGAAAAAAGTGGTTGTGACATACGGACCGACAGACATGATAAATCCAAAAGGGTTCCGTTTTTTGCCATTCGGCTACGGAGCCCCTTAAAATGCCTGTTTGTCAATTGTAATGACTTTGATGTTTCCTCTTAAAGTTTAATTATTTTTATGTTGTACTAGCTTTTGCCCGCGACTTCGTTCGCGTGGACTTCAGGTTCGTCCCGTCTAGTCTAGTAATAAGTAATACGGTAACTAAGAACTGCAGAGCCCTAATCATAGGCGTATAGGTAGCTACTGCAGTATGCTCCTATAAACTACATTTAACGATCTTTTTCCTTCAGCATAAACATGCAGATTCTTCGCTTTGGAAACACGTGAGCAAGCCACATAGAGCTGACCGTTGCAATGTAAGCGCAAAAAAGGTGTTTTTTTTACGACCTCACATCCTCAAAAATTGTAGCCTATGTGTTATTCTGATGTATAAGCTATATTGTGGTAAAGTTTCATTCAAATCCATTCAGTAGTTTTTACGTGAAAGAGTAACAAACATCCATACTTACAAACTTTCGCCTTTATAATAGTAGTAGGATTTGGAACATAATTATTGAGTGGGCCCAAACGGTTAATTTTTTAAAAACCTATTTTTTTAAAATACGAGATAAACTGAAGCAAGTCTTAGATAAAAATTTGAATTTAATAAGAAGCTGTATAATTTGATAAAAATATAAAAAATCAGCGATGTTCTAATGAAAGTGATCGGTGGCAAATGGTTATTTAAGAAAGTGAGCGTTGACACATGCATACTTAAGAAAGCAAGCGGTGACACATATATATTTAAGAAAAAGAGCAGTGACACATGTATACTTAGTACTCGTAAAGGGAGCGGTGACACATGTTAAGAAAAGGAGCGGTGATTGATACATGTAAGTATATTTAAGAAAAGCTGTGACAACGGTACACTTAAGAAAGGGAGCGGTGTGACACACGCATATTTAATCCGCCACCACCAATCAAACTTTATAAATGAGAATTTTTTTTTTACCGATTATATAATTCGTAGATTTGGACGGTTATTGCGTGTATATCAAGTAGGTACTACATATGTACTTACTTGATCAATGCCTTCGCTTTATTGATATGTACCATGCTATTGTTCGCAATTCAACGTGAAAGCAATATACTAATAAGAGCGAATAAAACTCAGCTATTAACAACATCAACGTCTATATCGTAAACCGAACCGGGATAAGGAAATTAAGATGTATTTCCGCGATATCAATTTATCTCCGCACTCGTTTCACGCACGCCATTATTGGGAGTGGGGGGGGGGGGTTCCCCCCTAAACGCTTTCACCACTATTTATGACTGAGCAATCTTTAGCAATAAGTTAACAATAACCTATCGGCCAACTTCAGTCCACATTTAAACAATACACTAGCATTTTGCTTCACTCCGTCCGTCGCTTACGTTCTTGCTTTGACGACTATCCACGCTCGTTTGTGTCAGAATCTACAATCAAAAGTCAGCTCAGAACTAACGAAGGAAGATTCATAATCGTCTGTTATCCCCACGCAGTTGCTACGTTCTCGACGTTAAATCTCGAGATGGGAATTTGCGAGGGTACTTATTACAAGTCGCTCGGCTCGTAGCATCAGAAGTAATAGAATAGCGGATGGTATTTACGCTCTTATTATTAACGTGCCCAGGGCTGTTTTCTTTTGAAGGGGAACAGAAGTTATGTTTCGGTCGGCGCACAATGAGTTTTTCAGTCGCTCCGGCGTGGGTTGAAATCGTTTTTCGGGTAAGATGATTCACCCAAACGTTTTTGCATTTACGTTTTCTGCTTTTGTCGGTAGTGTTATTGCAAAGTTCGGTATCATTTATTCAGATCTGTTCATGTCATATTCATAAATGGAAATAAGTAAGTGGCGTTGTGTGCACAAAACAACTTGTGCGATTTCATGCGATTGCAGCGAGCTTGAAACTACCTACTTTTAAACAGTTACTGAAAATTATTCAGCTCATTTTTGTTTTTTTTTACGCCCTAAGTATTTGGGGGAATCTGGCTAAGATAAATATTATTTCGTCTGTTATGACGATAGAACCTTAATAAAAGGTGCAATAATTCAATTATAGTTTTGATAAGCGATTAAGTTCAACGAAAATTATGTTATCATTTATAAATATTGAAACTGTGCCATACATATAAAGAAAAACCTGAAATTCCAATATTTATTAATTTGTTTATTCTGCTCTGAAACACATTGCGCTGGGATAAAACGAAACATAACAAAGAAAAAATACAGGATAACAAACATGCACAAATAGTCATATAATACACTTTTAATTCTAAAATATTAAAAATACAAAATATAATATTTAAAAAATATATATTTTTACTAGAACGTAGAAATAGATTTATGAAGATTTAAACAGTTCTTGTATTATCTGTGCATATTATGTATACACAAAATCTGAAATCCATGAAAAAGCTAAGTTGAACTACGAATCTAATGCCAGCGTTAAATTAGTTTCTGATAGCAATTTACTGGCAAGCAAAGTATATATATTTTGAACTTCCTAGGAGGGCAATTTACAGCCAATTCGCACCGATACGAACTGAATCACCAGTACAAATCGGATTACTACGAAGCTACATATAGCAGTCTCAGTTTCATTTCCTAGAATGTAAAGTTATTGTTAATTATGTTCTGGTAACGTTGGAGAATGTAGCGCTAGGTAAAACGTAACTCAAAATTTGTCATTTTCATTAGTCATTTCATTTTGATTTTGTTTTGTCATTTTCATCATGATTGATATCTTAAACCTCAACCTCATTGTACGTAACATACGTCAACTGTAGCTAGGATTGTTTTATATCAGTTTATTCGAAACGTTTTAGTTGTGTAGAAGTCAGAATCATACTTACACTGGTCATGCAAGCTCAAATGATATTTTTCGCTGTGCGCAGGTGTGTAATTTATAAATAAATATTTTTTATATAAATACATATTTTTTTTATAAATAAATATTTCTTACACTTACACCAATTAGCCAAACCCAAAGTAAGCTCTGTAATGATAGTGTTATGGGATCTACGGTAGCGGATAGACATACATATATTATACACATATTTAATTAAATTTGGTAGAAATATATTATAACAACCATGACTAAGGTACAAATACTCGCATTCATCACGCAAACGTCTATCCCCACCGGGACTCGAACCCGGGATCTCAGAGATGGCGACACCTTAAAACCGGTATACCAACCACTCGATTACAGAGGTCATCACAGGTTAATACTTAAAAGAATTTGTCAGAGTTAGATATTATTTCAGGGATCTTTGTTAGTTTGCTTATCTTTGTATTCGTAGTTACTTAATATATCAACATTAAGATTATTTATTTCCTTAAAGCCTTAGTCTATATTTACATATTTCAGAGATACTCTTAGTGAGCCTCTTTAGAAGCCTGTGACAGGAGATTATGTTCTTCAAAACATTTTTTTTAATATAAACCTGAACATGGTAAGTGTTCCTTCACATTTTTCTTATGGCTACGTGAAGAAACAAAACGTTTCACTCGAATCCACCCGAGCAGCTACGAGCGGACACGATTTTCACTTTTGGCGCGGCCGTTAACTTCACCTAGGCATTCATTCATAACTGACCAATTTGAATATATTTTATTTTATATTTCTTTGTTAATCAGTCATTAAACCAGCTAATTATATACAGTCCACTTCATTATTAATATTCACCCCAACAATAAGTATTAAATTTAAAAATTAACAAAAAATTCTTCTATATTTGTAAACTAGCTTGACTTCGTCTGCGCAGGATTAATATTTCGAGTAGCTTATATTAGTGTGGCGTATATATTTATAAATTATAGCCTACGCGTTATTCTCATGTATAAGCTATATTATTGTAAAGTTATTATTATTGTAAATTTCATTAAAATCCATTCAGTAGTTTTACGTGAAAGAGTTACAAATTTCCATCCATACAAACTTTCCCGTTTATAATATTAGAAGAGATATAACTTTATTATCATTTCTACACATATTTCTTTCTCACTGTTGGCATTAAGTGCTACTTTGTATGGTAAATTACACATAATGAGTTAATAGGAAATGCTCTTATTAGTATTATGTCTGATTACGGAGTGAACATAGAATTTCTTCTGCAAAATTTTCTGTTTTGAACTATGCTATGACTGTTGTAAGATTTGTCACCGTAATACAAATGTACGTTATTACAGGTGTGTAAAGGTCGTGATTTCCGCTGTTGTTCAGGAATTCTAATGTAGCTTCTGGTCTTTGTATTGTCATATTCTAAATATAATAGAAAATATTCCGCGGCTTAAATTTATATTTTTTAATGATGATATAAGAATACTGAATTATTTATATCAGCATTCCATTAAATACGTGTTATATTCATAAAATAATTCAATTAAAATGCCATCTTTCATCACGATATTCGAGAGATCATTTCGACCTGGACTTAACCCTAACACATAATTCTGCCTCGAATGTCGAAGAATTTGGACACGAAGAATTTAATAATGACGATAGGGTATGTAATCTCGCGCCTGAGGAATGCCTTATGAGTCTAGCAATAATTTCTGGTGGTAATTTTATCACTAAGGGCGGGGCTACTCTCAAACTCCGAAATCACGTTCTTCATTCTAAGTTCTCTGTACACCTCATCGAGAGTACGCGTATTTCAGTAACATTAGAGGAAGACACATAAATGAATAACAAATTTTACATTCGAAATTTTGGTCACGGACTTAGGATTACTCTCTTAGGCCCCGTATTACAGAACGAGAAAGGGAAGGTGCTATGTGAGCTCAATAGTTATAACTTTGTAACTATACTCAAGCAGCGATTTGAGTTTCAGCTTGGTTGGCGAAATAATAGCGGTGCCCAAAAATCTATTTTGCTATGTATCTTTATTATAAGGGGCAAACGAGCAAGGTGATCTGTTCGTAAGCTATTATCGCTGCTCATGGTCACTTGCAATACCATACCAGTCACAAGTGCTTTGACAGCCTTTAAATAGGAAAAACCTTTTTTGATAGTTTGATTTCGCATTGATTTGGGAAAACCGCAGGCGTCATTTTTTTCCACAGTCTAGTACTGCGAGGTAAGAACTTTCTGGTAAAACAATTGTTATGGACTGCAAGCCATTAGATGATGTGGGTGAACGTGTCATCGCTTGGAACGATGGTGGAAACTGATAGCAGGGATCGAATGCGAAGAATTCCTCGAAACACACTCCGTAAACGTGCGATAGGGATAGGTAATGAGGCAACATCTCTGCGCAGCTCCAATGGATGAAGTCAATTGCGCAATTGGTTTTGCCTTATTACTTCTTTAATAAGGACACGTTTGGACGACGATTTGCGGGTTCAATTCTTGCACGAGGCACAAAAATTTAGTAAAATATATATAATATAAGTATAAGTATAATAGTTGGTTTCGGTTTGAGTGTACGTGGGATTCTATGTTTGTGAATGCACCCATTTTTTATAAGAAAATACTATTATATTATTGTACTAAAGTTTTCACAGTCTAACGAATTTTAACATATCACCATAATTCCTGTGACGATTGCACTTGTCGAAATTCATGTACATGATACAAGAAATTGGTAGCCACAGCAATTATATTCTTTAATTCTTTGTTTTTTACGTTTAAGGAACAAAGTTACGGGTTTTAATAAAAATGCTTACCTGCAAAAAATATATACGTAGCTCGCGAATTTTGTTTACTGTCACTTACTGTTATATGTTCATTGACATAACAGTCTTATAGTATCCAAATTATTGCTATCATAGACAAAAATTTGTATCTCCTGAAGTATAATGAAAATTTCGATTTCAAGAAATTAGTTTTTAAGGTTCATTCAAGTCATAACAATTGTGTCATTGTGGTTACAAATTCAAAGTTGCAAAAGTTTTTGATTTCATACATAATTCTAACTAAAATTACATTCCCTATAGACGTTTCGAATTCTCTATTGTGTACTAAGATCTAAAAATCTTTTGATAGGAAAAAAACCATTATAAAATTTTAGTGCTCTAACTCAATTCAAAGAAAAATTTAATATACTATACAAATAAGAAACACATTTTGTACAAATAACCTTTTTTCGGTATATCGGCCACTTTAGTGTTGACAACATGAGTTAGTTTTCGGTCAGTTACTGACAATACTTTATATGAGGACACTTTGACACCCGGGGCAGGAGATTGGATTATTTTGTCCGATCGGAAAATTAGTAAGGATTATAATATGATTTGATACAAAAATGAGGTGTTTTAAGAATTAATAAAGAAAAAGTCGGAGTATCTGAATTACAAACTCACAACAAGTTATAAAATTCACTCTTTTATTCACTCATGCACAATGCTATTATTACTTCCTCTTAATTTAACTTAACTTCTTATCTACTATAATATAGACTATATTCAATCTTCATGAATTATTTTCTGTCTTCTTTTGTTTTTTTTTTTCGGAACTGCATAGTATGTCTTAGTTACTACCTCCTCGTGTCGTTCTTTTTCTTTCGTCTTTAGGTAATATTTTTACAATTGGCGGACTTTTTTACATGGCTGTGTAAATACTAGGATAGTGAGGTGAAGTTAAAGTGTATTCAAAACTATAAAACATAATACATTATATATTATAATCTAAAAATAATATACAATATAAAATCTAAATATTTAGTAATATATAATGTAGTATATACAAAGTGTAATAAATTCATAAAAACAATACATGTAATATATTAAAATAATACATGTACTATACAAATAACAATATGATACAAATGCATTAATTAAATAAATGGAATAAAGATTTACATATTTGGTTTTCAATTTAAATTTTTAAAACGCTTCTACTAACACATATATCAACTCTATAAGATTGTTTCGTTGAAAAAACGAGATCACATCGTATCTGCCGCCATGCTGTCTGCTGCTGTGAATTGCATCTGCGACGAGATGATCTAGTTAGCGACGGTGCTGATTCAATCCGCTGTACTAATTAGAAGCGCACGTGAGCGCCTCAGGAGTGGGATGGAGGCACCGACTCGTTATGACGTGATGCAATCATCTACAAGTTGCTCATTGAATTGTTTAGTGGTTAAGTTGATCGGATGCGGATCAGAGATCCGCACTTAAACATAAGAACCGTGTTGACAATTTATTTCTTACCAGTGTTTTTTGTACAAGCATTGCATAACGTTCGGATTTGATTCTATGTCCGGATCTGTAGATGTTTTTAATATGTCAAAACGCAAATTTAAAATAACAAGGTTAAACATAACAATAAAATCTACTGATGTGTACGTAATAATAGTGATTGGTTGAAATTGATTATTTAAATGTTATATTTAATTTATATTATACATCCCTACATAGTATAAATCAAAGTCGTTTTTTCTGTCCCTTTATCCCTATGTATATGCTTTAATCTTTAAAACTACGCAACGGATTTACGTGCGGTTTTTTTAATAGATAGAGTGATTGAAGAAGAATTTTCATATGTATAATAACATATATTAAATAGTGGAGAAATACTATTACTTTTTGAGATTTCTAATTTGATGTCGTAAATAATATTTTTTTTTCCGCTTACATTGCAAACGCAGGCGAGATTTATCAAAATAATGTTAATGTAATGTTAATAATGCTAAGTATTGTACACATTGAAAAGGTCTACAGAAAACTCCGCAATTGTATATGTCTATCTCTTATGGATATTCCACAATAACATTTGTTTTTGTCATTTACTTTTTACGACAAATAATGGCTAATTTTCGATGCGATTGTAACCAATACAGCATTAATTCTTATCCAATTAATTTATTATATACAACGTTCACAGTTGTTCTGTAGTGTATTTAGTATCAGCATTGCATGTGAGCGAAGCCGGGGCGGGTCGCTAGTAAAAAATATAAAACAAATTGGTTGCTGTGCTTATGGTGTATGTGTGTGTGTGCGCTGTGTGGTGCTGAGGTCAAGTATAGCGCACTATTTTTCTTTTTGTTACTCTGTGGACAATATTGATTATTCAAAATTCATGAAACTTGTTTTATGGATAGGATTACCTATCCAAAATAATGGATGTATCCATTAGGATACATCCATTATTTTCACATTCGACAGACATTCGGTCCCGGCGCATTCGAATTCGGATAGATTCGCCTATGTGACGCGGTAGCTTAGATTGTTATAAAATAAGTAATTGTAAAACGAAGTATTTCCTTAAATTTCACTCCTGTAATATTCTTTATAATTCAGTCCTGCAATTAATTAAATTAAATAGTGTACAAGTGAATTGTGTACTAATTTGGACTAACCTTATCAAGGCAAGTAACGATAAAAGCATTCACACCACCCACTATAGGGATGTGGAGATACATACCTAAGCAGACAAGGCTGGCTAGAGATTATTATTAATTTTATTTAATCAAACATAATTGGCGCAGCGTTCGAGCGATCGGTTACCACGCAACGGGTCGCGGGTTCGTTTCTAGCATGGGACACATATTCTGTATGAAATACAAAAAAAAAAAATCCGGTCTGGGTGTATGTGCACATGAGATTCTATGTTTGCACTAGATTCTGCATCTATGTGGGGCGAAATTAAAAAATATACATCTAGAAAATCTTACTGAACATATTAATTATAGACATTACATTCTAAAGTGTAAATATTTGTTTTCCCGTATAAATTGTAAACACATATGTACGCTGTATGATAACGACATAATTTATTGTAAATGTTGTTATTACTTTTGATAAAGCTGATAAGTTTCTTTCGCCCATTCTTCAGCTTAAAATACGTCTGGAATGGGTGGTAGGAAAAAAATCTGCACGATTCAAAACAGCTTTTCATAAAGCCGTTTTTCAATAAAATTTTTTTTTTTTGATTTTAATAAAGACTATTGTGGTTTCAGGACCAAAAGTCCAAGTCGACTTATTTTACTTGTAATCAAAACTGTTCTGTACTTTAATAATACCTACTCATTGCATGGCATATCTTATTATGTAATCTTGTTATATATTTTATATATAAATGCAAATAATTTTATTTAAAAAAGCAAGAATTTTTGAATTTACTGCCATTCTTTCTAATCAAGTTTCGTTGGTTAGACTCTATAAACCTTTACTGCCTGTTAGGGAAAAATTGTATATTTAAATAACGTGATGGATCCTGTTATCGTTGTTTGTTTAATGTGAAATCAAATTGTTACAGCGTTTTTACTCTGACTTCGGAGAACCCTAGGTCGACCAAAGGGATTACCCACTGAGTTCTTCTCTTCTCTTCAATATTCTCACTGGCACAGTTTAGGTACACTCACAATAAATAGGAATTAAAATGTAAAGGCGCAGGTGGCGTATAGGTCGGTCTGTTATTGTCGCGTCAGTCCAGCCACAACGTTGCAACACACGTTGCATCTACTAGGGAGCGCGGGCGGGTAACAAGCGCGACACAGGTTTTTGGCGTAAACACCGCCTAGATACTATTCCGTCTGCCTAAGAAACGGTGGTGTACACTAGATTTTGTTATTAAGAATAGAAACAGTCGGATAAAAGTGTTATTACACTTTTTCGGTTTAGTTCTCATCCGCTTCGAACGTGTAACGTGCGATAAGAAACTTCGTTAGTCATTGCTGGTTTTCTTGTTGGTTCTTTGCAACACAACTTGAGAACCAATGGCGTAGCTTGTTTGACGTTCAAAAATCATTGTAATCATTGTCCCAAGGTCGTATAAAGTGCAATTAATCATAACTCTGTCTGCATTAACACTTAAATTTTTCTTTCACTTGTTTTTTTTTTTCTATTATAGTACTTCAACAAAATGTATGCATAAAATAGATTCAAGTTACTGTCTATTACTTTCATTTGTTTGCTATTTATTTTTTAAATATTTTTAACTTTATTTCTTGTTTATCATATATAGTATAATTATTGTATATCGTATGATATAATATATAGTGCAAGGAATACGTGACAGTATAACAAATCTTTTATATGTTGTCCGCAGTGACGAGACCCGAGAAATAGACGGGCGTACGCGCTCAGAATCCGGAGACGCGGACTCAGTCTATCACGTGCGGGGGGCTTTATACGACCCCCGATGGAGAGATCATCAGGTATTTATAACTTAGGTAGAATCTAGGATAAAGGTACTTTCAGAAATAGACAGTCAAGGCTTGGAATCGCATATACTCACTAACATTCTACCAGAGGGAGACTATCATCTACTTGGTTACTGGCGTCTTACCGATTTCTGCTGTAAGGTAGTGCTTGCATTGCTATCTTATAATTTGACTGGTAATACCATTAATATCATCATCTTGTGACATGGATTGAATAAGATGTAGGTATTTCCTTAGCCCTCTCATTTCTTCTGAAGCGAAAAACTTCTCAGAGTACCTTATCTTATTCCCAATCAACTAAATTATCAGGCACAATGACTTTGTACGTTATTGGCAACGTCTACTATAGTCCTTGTGTGGGGGCAGCAGATTTGCTACGGATCTTATAGCAACCATGTTGTACAAGCAATCAATCAGTTTGATAGTCTGGTTGTTAGTGAATATAGAGGTTGGTGAAAATAAATACCCCAGTAACAATGCTTAGTCATACAAATATCTTATAAAGATAGTTGTCGGTATCGGTAACATTACACTAGTGTTATGATGAGGAACACTAAACATAATTTTCCAAAAGACGACAAGTTGAATGAGAATTTTATATTATTCTTTCAAATAGAATCTATCTAGTAGTTTAAAAAGCAAGAACAATAACGGTTGTACTTTCATAACTTTTTATACAGAATAAGAGCAAGAATTACTGTTTATTTGAATTGGGAACGTCGAGGGCTTGATTTGGCGCCCAACTTGGGCGCAAACTTCTGCCGGAGCTACCCTGGTAATATTTTGCAAAACTTCATATTCACGCCGGATTAAATTATTAAAAGCATTGTTATTACTGAGTATAAGTTTTAATAAGAAAACTATGTTTTGATTGAATATGTTATACTTTTATTTTTATGTGTACTTTTTGGCAACTCTTAGCATAGCGCACAAGAAAATACTATTTTTGAGCTTCGTTTGAAGTTGGTTAGGTTAAGTGAAAAAAATAAGTGATGAAATCGAATTGTACTAGATCAGATCGTAGAAGGAAGACACCAAAGAAGAGATCACTCTCGAGTAAAAGAACGAAAGAGGAGCTCAAAAAGAACGCCGTCAGAATTATAGTCCATCGAAGAACTCCCAAAGAACTTTCAAAAATTAGAAAAAGAATGTATATATAAGTATACCTATTGTGTTTAAATTGTACAGAAAAAGCAATTTCGATTTGTTAAGCACGTTACTGGTTTATTTGTTGCAATTTTGTCTTGATTTTGTTTAATAAAGAACATCATGAGGCAACAGAACAAAACTGTTCGTATTGCTTAAATTAATTGATAAACTGTCTCATGTCAAAACGACATTATTCGTTCAATTTATCTTTTGATTGTATCTCTCTAACTTTAACAAAATATAGAACAGAACTCTATACAGCTACAAATGAATCTTGATTGTTTTAACTAGCCACTGAGACTCAAAGCTGGAGATCTTAATGAAATTTCTTACTATCTTGCTACTGCACCTTGTAATCAGACAACCTTTTATAGCGTCACATTTGTGAAACAGCCGGGCTGATTTGCATGCGAACCGGTTAGTCCGACGTAGAAGTTTCTGAGAACTTTCGCTGAATCCATTTAGACCTGACGTGGATTTCATTGTGGTTAACAGGGAAATTTATTAAGAAGTTCGCAAAACATAAATAGATATTTCAATTTGGTATGTAACGGGGCCTCATTAAATATTTCATTTAGTAAAACAAACAAGCACAGATCAAAAAACTAAATTCAAGTGCGGTTTTATTTCTTAAAGTTTTTTTTCAGTCAACTAAGAATAGGTTTGAAATCAACTTTTTTCTTAAGTGGTCTTAATTTAGCTTTGACTTTACCATGAGTTAGTTTTCGATAGCAATTTCACATATAGTAAACTACAGAAGTAATGTCAAATTAATATGAAAATATAGCACAATTACATTCTGCTAGGGGCGCTGTACAAAGATTTCAAATAAAAAATATTTCATATAAAGAATTTTTTGAATTTTTTGAAACATAAACATTAAAAAAGCTTATACAACAAATAAAAAATATACAACAGGCGGCTATATTGCTAAACAGCAATCTCTCCCAGACAACTTTGAACCAAGAAAGTAAAAAGAAGATTCAAATAAATATAATTTGTTAAATTATTATTGCATTGCTTATCTCGTTTATACTATGTTGAATTGATTTAAATGTCAATTGTAAGCCATGTTTTACGAATTTATACATATATTAAAATTTTACATGTTGGCAAACATACTACATATTTAGACTATTCATTATTTTCTTACGCCTTCAATATAATTTTATTTATAATATCCACATATTATAAATTGTAACATAATTCATAATTATAAATTATTATGTGATTTATATGCTCGTGAAAATTACTAACCTTAATTTTGTACTACACAAATATTTGAGTTTAGTAATAATAGATTTAATAGATGATATTATTACATATCCAATAACCAAATCCTTACATCTAATTATCTTGCCAATCTCTGTTTTTCTCAGGAAGACGTACTCAGTGCCTTATCTCGTTTGAATCAAAACAAGGGGGCCGGTCCTGACGGCATTCCTCCGAGACTCGTGGTCCGTTGCTGTGAAGCTCTTCATAAGCCATTAACTATCATATTCAATGCGTCTTTAAAAACAGGCACTTTCCCGTCTGTATGGAAAGCTGCGCGTATTGTTCCAATTTTTAAATCGGGTGAGGCTAAGTCTGTCAAGAGCTACAGGCCTATATCAATGTTATGTGTATTCAGCAAGATTTTCGAATCCTTGATGTGCCCAGTATTGGCTTGGCATATAAATCATATTATATCACCTCAACAGTTTGGTTTTCTAAAATCACGTTCGACAAGCACCAATCTTGTCTCATTCTTGACGCAAGTATCAGAATCTCTCGACCAGCGACTACCTGTAGATACAATTTACACAGATATCAGTAAAGCCTTTGATACCGTTGACCATAACATTCTTATTAATAAACTTTCCACTTTCGGTATCACAGGGGATCTAACCATATAATAACCATACAAGATATAAAGCCATATAAAGATATGGTTTGCAGAGAACGCAAACTTATGGTAGCTACAATGATCAGAACGTTGAATATTTTTCAACTTACTTTTATGCGACATATTATTTATAACACTACTTTAATTTGAATAAATGACTTTTACATTTATATAGACAAGAAAAGGTAATTGGAATCTAACACCAAATATGTTCTAATGTTATGTAATAAAATATACAATATAGGATAATAAAAAAAAGAATTATTCCTTATTAAAATGACGGACCTTGCAATATCCTGTGATTCTTCTATGAGTTTACTATCGTTTTCATTAAATACAAGTATTTGACGTATAGTACGAGTAAGTTATAGAAGTCATAGCAAACTAACATTAAACTTTAGTACATATACTTTTCCGCTAGAAGTGCTGTACAAAGTTTCTATACAATCACTTATGTTGTCTATTTTATTCTATCGACTCCAAATGATATCCAAATGTTAAAAATTAATGAACAAATTTGAACCTTACAAATGTATCACTTATTGAAATAACCAGACTGCCTAGGATAGTAAGTGGTTACAGCCGGCTATGTCACAAGTGGTTTCTATAATATTAGCAGCATCTGCAAACCCCACTATAACCACGCTATATATAGCTATCTTGGGACATAAGATACCGGAAACATCGCTACGTTAGCAAAACAGCAACGCGGCAAGAAACTATATTTCACTCGCTCGCTATTGCACGTTTAATCATAGTTAAAGTTGATTGATTTTAGTAATTGTAACCAAGCGTAGTCATTCAAACATTTAGCTGATAAATGATCGATTTGCTTATCGGTAATTACAATATAACAAAAATAGCTTTAATTTCCACCGCACAGATAATAAATATTGTAACGAGAAATTAATTAAAACAACCCGATACCTACATAAGTATTCCGATTATTCCAATCAATTTGATGCCATAATTTTACCAAGTTGTGATATTATTACGATAAATGTTACCATTTATGACTGTTATTGATTCACATTATGTAATGTAATATTACTCTTACTCACCAACTAGATTTATAAAGAAAACACAAATAATACAAAATAACAAAGTGACTGATTTAATTATCAACTTTAACACTATAAAGGTATATTTAAAACTTTAACACTATAAATGTATATTTTTTTTATAACAACTAAATTAAAAATCAAAATAGCCAATTAAAATAAATAACTTTATTAGAATAACTTAGTACTTAGAATAACAAATTTTGATGAGTAGACCACAAGGGCAGGTTGGTTCTGGTGCTGTTTGACCAATCTCGGCAAGGATATTTAACAACAATAGTTGATCAGTGTATTGAAATAAACTATTAATTCTAAAATCTAAGAAATAATATGTATTCTAATGCTAAATTCCCATCCCCCGGTGGTTAGTACTGAATACCTTCCTTGAGACTGGGTCCAGACACTCTTCTTTTAATAGATTGCAGTTATTCTCCTTAAGGTTTATATAATTCTCTTCAAGGATTTTTTATTTCATATATTTTCCTTACATAAATTTGTAGGGCCGGGTATAACAACCTCCCGGTACCTTTTTGCCCTGTTACATATCATAAAAATGCTACATTATCATAGTCATGGACTCACTGTGGGTGGTCTATGCGGTTCAGAAGGAACCCATATACATTATTGTTCTTCATACAATTAAATCTGACAACTAGGTTACAAAGAAAAAATATCAAACATGATCTATTGAACATTCATCAAATTAGGGTACATTTACATTTTAAAAGAACAAGAATTTACATTATTTATATTATTATGATTAAATACAAACACCAATTACCTCAAATACATGAGATTAGCAACTGAGCAACTAATTTCAGCATGATTTGGTATGGGTGGTTAAGCCTACCCGCTCAAAACAAATCATCAATAATTATTTGTGAAAATCATTACCATTGGGAACAAATTGAAATTAAAGAGATTAAAGAGATAAATGCAACTATTACTGACCTTTTTATCGGGCTTTCAATATGTAAATATTTTAGTTTATTATTTTTCTTCCTAAGTGCCGGTGGCAACTAGGTTAAATTATGTGTTCCAACAGATATGGATAATTTTGTTAAGTAGAATACTCCTGAAATCGGTGATCCTGACACCACTTTCAGTAACTTTTATACGATTTTTATATCACGAAATATGCGTGATGCGTGAGATTTTTACAATAGATCGATTCCCAATTCCCAGATCTCAGATCTCCAAGTCACAGATTAGTATACCGTTACAGATGGCTTACCACCGATGAGGCAAAGACTATATAGACGATGTATAGTATGTGAATGTTTGTTATTAAATGGAACTAGGATGATGTGGAAACTATAAGGAAAGGAAGAATTGATCTGCCTAAATTTAAGTTTAATCCTAAACGATATTTTTGTAATCGGCAGTGCAAATAATTTGTTGTTAATTAGTATCCGGTATATAATCTGTGGGCAGTTATTAATCTACGACACTGTTTTTCAATCTATGAATTCCGGAGTGATGTTTCAGTATTATTAATAAAGAACCTATCTTTGTAGACGACGCTTGGCTAGATTTGGTTGCCTAATTTGCCCATAGATAATGGTGTTAGGATCATGATAAGCGGCCCACACTATAGAACTGTCAATGTCAAAGTAACAATTCGACGTAAACATAACCAATGCAAGATACAATTGTAAAAGTGATTTTAATCAATATGAATAAAAAAGTGTCTTTAATAGTACTTAAAATCAGTGAAAAAAAAAGTGTTACAATTACCTTAATATATTCCTCCCAATAAACTGTTCTGCACGATTCCACCGAACTCGCCTATCCTTCTCACAGCCGAAAATGCAGCCAACGGCAAAATACTGGATATCGTGTTCAAATCTGGCTTTGAATAAATCATCTCTTATATTGTACGCAGTAGGGTCCTTTTCTGGATGTTTTTTCGCATGGTATATTTGTTCAGGTTTCAGTTTTGGATAGTAGCCAAACGGGGAGCCAGTATATAGGGTTATTTGGCACCTACTGTCAGAAACGGTTAGCGCTGAATGTATGCTGACTTTGAGAGACCTTATTACTGCATTTAATTAAATAATTAATGGAATCTTTCTATGGATAAATTTAGGATTATTAGATTAATGATTGAGTGACCAGGTTGAAGATACAATTACGAATATTGCTCAACTCTCGATTGAATATTAGACCAGTTTTGAAATGCTGAAAATAGTGTAACTAGCCCTCATAGCACGTGCAACTAAACAAAATATGACGGCTATCTTGAAATCCTTTGTATTTATATTTTAAGTAATAAATCGCTAAATTATCGTCCTACGATGAAGAAAAACATCGTGAGGTAACTTGCCTACACCAACATAGAAATTTAAAGATGTATGTGGTCAACAAACCCTAACACTTATCACCCTAACATTGTTAAGGTAGGTTCGCGTCCCACGGTGGAAAGTGACGATGATGATAGTTGTCTCAGTAAAAGATCTAGAACAATACGAGGAGTATGGAGGAAGACATAGAGATAGGTTTATTGAGGATACGTTCCGGATGTTTATAGTTGTACTGTATTCAAACTTTTTCTTTGTTCCCAGTCTAGTTCATCAAGGCGCCAGAAACGGGGCTGGGCAGCAGTGCGGGAGTGGTGCTTGGCGTGGTGGCACTCAGGACGAGACGACCTAGAGGATACTGAGCCCGAGGAGGAACCCTCCGACCCTGGTTACGCTACCCCTGTGTCTGTCGAGACACCGCTCCAGAGCTCTGTCTCAAGGTGAGCAGTACAATCTGGAACAAGTTACATACCAGGCACTAGAAACTAGGGATGGACCGAATATTCGTTTCATATTCGTTATACGTCATATTCGACAAGCTTACAGAGTATTCGTATTTCGAAACTAAATCCAAAACAAGTTTAACTCTGTAATAGATAACGTTATAACTTATCGGGTAAATCAAGCGGTAGACACATTCTCGCTATGTAAAAATAAGTTAAGATCTGTTTTATTTACGTAAGGAAATCAATAAATTTAGATATGAATTTAATACGATTAGTCAGCCCAATTGTTTGGGAATATGTTTCTCGAACCCGAATATTCGTATTCGGTCACCCCTATTCGATCCATCTCTAATAAACATTCGGGATTAAGCGCAAGGTAGGCTCACTTATCCATTCGTAATCAGAGATGTCTACATCACTCGCATAGTTGATTGCACATTTGAATTCAGTTTGAAATTGTCATGTCGATCTATGGCTAACAAGAACTCGAATGCCGGAATATCCGTAGTTAGAAAATAAACTCGACTGTCTACCAATTAAACGTTACTACTAACGTAACGTAATATAGACTCTATAATCAGTAGTAAAGTTTTTCACATTGATATTCAAATCTTAATTTTATATTTTACAAGTTATGATGCAAGATACATTGCAGAACAATATGATAAGGGAAATGAGCGGTTTGAAAGATGTAGTAACAAAAATCGAGAAGAGAATGGTTAGATGGTTTGCACGCGTAGAAAGGATGGACGAAAGAAGACCGATGAAAGAAATTTAAATTTAAATCCATGTTAGGTTTTACCTACTACCATGAGAAAGAGGCATGAAAATATGTATATTTTTAAAAATTAGGTTTTAATATTATCATTTGATATTCATTGTAACAATATAGGAAATAGGAAATTTACAAGACAACCGTTCTATTCACAGGTGTACATCATTAAATGTGATAAGAGATCCTTATGCCACACGCGCAGGCTCTGGCGGGTCGACTGGTGCCGATGGTGGAACTTCTCCTCTCAGAAGGTCCTATGAACCACCATCAAACATGATTCCGGCGGCCAGAGACAGTCGTTCGCTTCCACCTAACACTAGGATAAACACCACCACCTCGCCTGCACCAAAATCAGCATCTGCAGATTCAGTCTACACAATCGTAATTAGATTACCCGACGCCGATTCGGAACGAGCAACTATAAAGATGATAACAGAGGAATCTCCTCCTACTAATGCCAGAACTCACTATCGTCCGCCTACTAGAGGGGATTCTGAGTTAAATCTACATCCAGCTGGTCACCCAGCTCTGACTAGAAGAACGTCGCATATACAAGACGTGAGGATACCTTTGAATGCAAAGATAATTCCTAAGCAATTAGCAGGAAAGGGGATAACATCTAAGCAGCCGAAGAAGAAGAAAACACAGGAGAAGAAACAAGAAACGAAGGCTGCGAAAACATTATCCGCTATCCTTCTATCGTTTATCATCACATGGACGCCTTATAACATCTTAGTGCTGCTAAAACCACTCACAGCGTGCACAAAGTGTATACCTGACGAACTGTGGTCTTTTTTCTACGCTCTGTGCTATATTAACTCTACCATTAATCCCGTTTGCTACGCATTGTGTAATGCAACGTTTAGAAGAACTTACGTGAGAATTTTGACTTGTAAATGGCATAACAGAAATAGAGAAGCCATGACTAGAGGAGTTTACAATTGATTTTGATATACATTCTTAATGTTTGATGAGCTTCTTGGTGGTATGTGGGTTGGTGTGGTCCGAACCTGAGGATTCGGTTAAATCGGCAAGCTTGGTATTGGTAACTTTATGAGGTATCAGAATGTATATTGCCCAATTTTGGTACCTAAATGTGAACATTACATGCCTTTTCCGACATTAGATAATGTTGGCTGAATTAGTTTCAATTTTAATAGAAACGCTTATTTCTAAATTGGCTCAGTGCTAGCAATATTGCTGATTGACAAAACAAATGATCATGAGTTTTTGGGAAGTTCACAGCCAGCAAATTTATATTCAATCATAAAACAAAAAATATAACGCAATAAATATTTTGTTCGCAAGTGTTTCGTTAGTGAGTTGATCGTCCCGTCCATTTGTAGTTGTTGTGTATAATTTGGTATATTTTTTTTAATTCGTTATACATTGAGGATTCGGTTTGTTAGTAACTTTGAGTTCTTCTGTTTTAAGAAGAAATTTATTGATAAAATCATAATTAAATTTGTGAGGAGATTCCTTATTATAATTAAGAGTGATATAGTATTATTAATAGCCACTACGATGGAATGCTGCAATATCTGTAGTACGATTTAGTCATCATTGTGATGAAGTTGTAATTCTCTAGTCGAAGTTTCTGTACGAGGTGTTCTGATAAAGTTTGAGCTTGTAGTGTTAACATTGACGAATTTAGAGCAAAACTGTTTTTGTTTAATCCATTCATTTGTCATATTATTTCTGCCGCTGAACGAACTAAAGATAGATGGAAGGATAATGTCATTTGCAAGTCAAAATTTTTGGTAATAATCTATTTTTATGACTTGGCTCGGGTTCAAGAGCGAGCCAATGAGATTGAAATTGATGAATATCTTAATTGTTTTATATAGTAGGTACTGGAGGTTTTATTACTGTTGTGTACTTTATGATTCTATTTGACTTTATCTGTGTGTGCGTGTACCCGGATTTGTCAAGAGAGAATTTTGAGCTTCGTGTGAGTTGTCTTCGTGTGTTTACAGAAAAAAATCATTTCTTTGAGAGAATACTTTGGAAAATTCTAAGCAATATTATACCTACTATGTATCTTCTTGTGAAATAACAATACTTGAATAAGCTAGTGATTATAATTTTTATTTCCACTTTGTAATGATAGATATTTGAATACGCTGTAAACTCGTTTAGATGTCGCTATTTAATTTCCTTGCAATTTTGATGTATGAAATTTAAATGTACACGTGTTACTACTTAAAGACGTACAACGAGGTCAAACATTAATTAAGGCTGTATACTCTATGGTAACTTTTAGCAGCATTCAATGATTTTTAATTGTGTAACAGGATTTTGCAACAGTCAACATAATTATGTATAACGACTGTTTAAAATGCTTCACTTACTATATAGCGAACACTCTATCCCTATAAACTAAGATGAAGTGATGATGTCAAGCCATCGTAGACTAACAACGTAGCTTAATAAAAAAAGTGTATCGTAGGTTCTGATCTTAATGGAAATTATAATTCATTCAACACCGTATGATAGCTTTGTATACAAGATTTAAAAAACTTTTAACGAATTCGACGTGTATTTAAAGTATAGGGATACAAGTTATACCATCAAAAATAAATTGTGGCAAAACTACTATCGTAATGTTAATATTTTGCGTCGATAATAATCATTAAAATATATTATTATTCACGCAAAACAAAGGTGTGCAATGATAGTGCCACTTACAGGTATATATTAAATACAGCCAACCAAAATTGATTGCGAAATATAATAGTCAATTTATTAAGCAAAATAAATGTTCATCATGTGATAGACATGGCATTATTATATTATTCAATTTATTACAAACTAGATTCAATGTTACAGTATAAAAAAAAATGGAATTTGAACGGCAGCGTTTATTTTCGATTAATAGAAATAAGCCGCTTGGTAGCGATGGACCATAGACAGTAGAGTAAACGTCGAAAAGCAAACTGGCATCATCTGTTGTGTTAAAATGGCTTCACTTACATAATACTTTTATTATTGATTTAACAATTATACTGTTAATGATAGAAAGAATGTGATGCTTCCATTTTTCTAAGGGTCTTTTTATATCCTGTATTTTCTTTGTTATTATCAAGAACATTCAATTCAACATTCAATATCAAACTAATAACTTTGGCTATTGCTTAAAAAAATTCCTTTATTTTTATTATTCATAAAAAAGTATCAAAGTAGATCATTCTATTGTTCTTTTAAGAGTGTAGATTAAAGTTATGAGAATTCTATGTTTCAAACTAAGAATTGTGAATTAAAACAGGAAATATAAAGATACAGATATAATGCGATCTGACAAATGGAATTCTGGTATTATTAAAGTTGGACATCAATTAAAATGAATCCGAGGTGAAATGTATCTGAAAATTAAAAGATTTCTCTAAATAAATGAATTGAGTGCTGCTAGATAAAGGAAACACGATACAAGTGTTTGTTCGATTAGAGCTGCTACGTTTAAATCACTTTTGACTTTTGCAAAATGTATAATTTGATATCTCTTTAGTAAGTGTATTCGTGGTGGTCACTTTTGTATCACTTTTGTGATATTTTAACATGAACGTGTCCCGATTGGTCCTGTGGGATGTTCCACCAACCTACGGTAGAGTACCTAATGCATGTTTTACGTGTGAAACTAGCTAAATGAATATATTAATTAAATTCTAAATTTACGTATATATTTTAAAATATTAACGTTTAATTGTAAATACATCGATTAATTCGTCTATTCGTAAGTCTATAAAATTTGTATTGGAAATGAAAACTAATAAGTCTAGTGATTATTTATATTACTGATATAGATATACAAGTAATATGTGTGTATTTATATACTGTATATTTAAAATATACATCAATCTGAGTGTTGTACAACGTTCCTTATGTTGTGAAAGAGGTTTTATTAACCTAATTAAATTAATGTATGTGTAGATTTAGCAAGTATATTGTTACTACATTGCATACATTATGATATTACGTCGTAGATATGGAAATACCAAAGATTTTATACAATATATATATATATGTACGGCGGATTACGCATTTTAAACGGGTGAATGAAATATGTGGCTTTATAATTACAGATTTATACAGATTATTATAAAGAGAAATATGATTATAAATATTTTCAATGGATACAGATTGAATATTTGAATTAATGTTGTACAATTTATTATAACAGATATTTTTATATAACTCGTTTTCTTTATCAACTATAATGCCATTAATATATTTTCTATTCTTGCCTCTTCTTCTTCAACAATTACACGATTATACTATAAAATGCGTAATTTTGCCCATAGTAATGTAAATTATATGTACTAAAGATACTGGAATTAATTATCCGCACTTTTATATATGTATTGTTATATGTGTATAATTATTTTGAGAAAGATCTAGAAGCATTTGAACAGGTACGAATATCTAGGGAAGAAATACGATGTATAAATATGAAACTATATTTTTTATATTAGTTAAATACATCATTTTACATTTAATTATGTTAAGTTCATACACACTACAAATTATGTGTGATACATCTCTTATAGACTGAATCGATAACGCCCTGCAGAAATTAAACTCGAGCGGATGTATATGAGATATATAAACTCGTTAACTTTTACTAATGAGGAAGTAACTAAACATAAAACATGACATTATGAAAAAAAATCAACTCACACAATATCTTTATAAATTGTATCCTGTGTTATAATGATGAATAAGCTATATTAGTGTAAAGTTTCATTAAAACATCTAAACTTTTACGTAAAAGAGTAACAAATATTCATCCATACTTATAGGCTTTCGCGTTAATAATATAAGTAGGGATTAACGTCTCTACAACCCCATCCCATGACATAGTTCCCAAAATATTTGGTTCCCAAAATCTTGCGTCGTATATTCTAAAATAGGGTCAAAGGTTATTTGCGGTCGAAGAACAATTGAGGGCGTTCCATCCCTCAAAATGAGCAACTATCTATAAACTATGAACTACAATTTCGCTTAAGTAAAACTCGTAAAACTATTACAAAGTTCAACTCAATTTAGTCGAAATTAATGCTCAGTAATTAATATTGATTATAAATTAAGACGCTTCCATACAACGAAAGGAAAAAAACGAGGTCGTTTACCTTTTAATCCGCCTACAAAAAGTTCTGTCAAATGTAGAAAAAGCTTAAAAACTTTTGCGAAGATTTTAACTTGAGTTCGTTTGTCAAAGTTCGCGGTTAAGCCTTCGTAAGCTGTCCGTTGAACCACTTGAAGCGTTGTCATCGTCTTCTGAAGACCTCGGGGACTACAGTTTAGTGATGCCCGCTCCATCATAAACTGGATTCGATAAATTAAATGATTTTACAGACAGACTTGTGGTCCATACAAATTTTCAATATATTTTGATTTAGTCAATTTATCCTGAAATTTATTCTAAGATGCATAATGCTACTAAGATACATAATTATAAGATGCATGCGCGCATCTCGAAATGAAATCAAATACGATCTAAGAAAAAACAGAAAATTCAACTAGATTTTTATTTGCATTTGCGATCATATTAATCAGTTTCACGTTTATTTATGAAACTGCCGTATTTATTACGTAGGTTAGGTTCCCACTACGAATACCGTCGATATTACGAGATGAATAAATGCTGTCTCAAGGTCTACGTATCGCAATTTTGCGTTTCACGATTTTGAACTTTACTGGTAAATTTTATGATTTTGAATTACGTTGTTAGATAACTTAATGTCTACTAAGATATGTGTAAAGGATTCATAAAGATTAGTTTCTGGTTATTAACTTATTAAGGAAAAAGTGAATATGCATAATTATATATATCTATATTATATATATATATATACTCTTTATTGAACACAATTAAACACTATTACAATAAAAATATTAGGAAGTACAAATTGAATTGGTCCAATCTCTCAGAGAGATTTCTTCCAGCCAACCCATATTATATATTGTAATAAAATCTTCATTAAAATGTTATTATAAAGACATATTTACGGCTAAAATCAATCAAATTTCTCAAACAGCTTAATCAGCGACCAGACATTTGGATCGATAGCTAACTGTCACTGAATAATGACAGCTGTCATTAAACTTAGGTCTTAGTAGTCAGTTGCCTCCATAAATCAAACATGAAAGCGTATAAATACTCGTAACACTAGGTTTGGACCAGCGTTACATAGGATATTCCCGTAGGAAATATATATTTTCTCGTTATATTTCCCTACTATTCCCAAGCTAGATTTATTCAAAATGAAAATCTAATTACATAATCTATGTAATCATTTTTAATACATCTATTGATCGGCAATCTGACTTGATAAAAATAACTGAATTATGTGTATCGAATATAGTTATTTGCCGATTAGACAACAAATTTGCCATGGTCAAGCGGATAATGAAGTTATATAGTGCAAAATTAAAAAATAAACCCAACAGAATTGTTGAATCGTGGTAGTAACATCACTAATGACTCCAGGATGGATGAACTGATTTCAGTGAATATCTATTTGATGGTTTCATCTCCATCAAAACTAAGTATATGTATTGACATATTACAAAAAGCAGGTAAAATTATAACTTTTTTTTAAAACGTCAGTGGATTTGCCGGCATTTTCCTCATTTGACAGCTCATGTCAAATCAGTGACTGTTAGGCGGTACAGAGGCGTCGGTCCCATGCTTAGGTGTGCACAACATATCTTTATTTTCCATTTTTCTCTGCCATTAGCCATCTGCCTACTGAAATTTTAGTATAAGTCAGTAAGTAACATTAAATTTGTGATCAATGCAACTACATTTAATGTATGATCAAATGCAAATATTATCGTACGTGTAATTAATTCCAGTAATAAACCCTAATCCTGAACATTAATGTCGAAGCGCACAGAAAACTAGTATTAATTCTTTTTTTGATCCTAAATATAGATTAGACTAAAACTCTTTTTAGAATAAACTAGTGTTTAACTTTTTTAAATATTTATTCCAACTAAAATTTATTTGGAAGACATTGATATAAATATTATTCATGTGGCGTCGCTCAAACGGGTTAATCACTCGCTCAGAAACACAAACAGAAATAATGAAAACTGTTTTATTTTGAACTTGTATTGATTAATCTCTGTTTAAAAGATTATTTACGATTACACGCATTTAAATAAACACGGGCTAATATAATTCACACATTAATATTGTAAAAAATAGTGTTGTGTGTCACATGTTCATTTAAAACAAACACAAAACCTAGTCTTAGAAAACTAAGACTAGGTTTTTATAAATATTTCATAGGTTATTAAAAATATTTCAGTCAAAATTACAGAAGATCAATGGCGGACTAAACTTTGATTCTAATGACTGAATCTGTCAAATCCTAAATAAAATTTATCAATGTGTTAAGAATCTTAAGTGTGGTTTGGAATTGAAAATGATTTTTTTCCCACAAGAGAGTTCTGGAGCTATTTGTAGGCGGTTATGGCGGTCGCGAAGTTAAGTTCCACCTATCGAACATAATACTGGCGGGAGTTTAATCCTATAGACCTTATCTAGGCTTGAAGTGAAGAGAGTTGGAATCATTCTTAATGGAAAATGAGATATTAATAAATACTTAACCTCCCTCTACATCTGCTATCATATTATGATACTCTGTGACCAATGGGGATTCGAAAATTAAACATTTTCGTAAACAGGTTCGTATTAAGTATTATAAATATCTTTGCAGCCCAAGGTATATACTATTGGAAATAAGGCTCTGCAGATCTCTGTGGGAATTTTCCCATATGTATCGCTCTTGCGGCTTGTGTATCCATGGCCGTTATTCGAGAAACGTACCCTGCCAACTATACGTAAGAGTCGCAATTCGTTTAGATATAGTACCACCCTTTTGGCCACTGATCTTTCACATAAGGTCTTTTATTAGAGACCATGTTCCAGTCCCGTATGTTATCAATAGCAGCAAGAAGGACCTGAGTGAAGATAGATTTTCGGAAAATAAAGGTACACAAATATTATGCTCCAATATTGTACATATTACTTTATTTCAACTTATTGTTTTTCTTACAGATCGATTGGTATTTTATTTTTCTCATCGGTAAAAATATTTTATGAATGCTCAGAAATACAAAATATAAATACGAACTGAATAAGAAGCTTGTAATGAACTGAAAAAGAAGCTTGACTTATTAAAGTTGCCTTATTCCGCCGTCGCGCCGCCCCTCAAATGGTTTTAGTCCGCCATTGCAAAAAATTCAAATCATAAGATGCCTTAACATGTTATTACTGTAATAAATAATTTACTGTCTTAAATGAGAGTAAACAAGAGGTGTTTTAAATATTTGATGTAGATATATACAGCTTGGCAGTTCGCAATAGAACTGAAATCATTTATCAATACAAAAATTCAGTTGGGTTGCCACCAAAACACCAAAAAACCCTTCCTAAAAGGGCTTTTTGGTGTTTTTTCAAATAGCAACACAGTACATGACTTGTATATATTCAACAAGAATAGTATTATAATATGCTTCTTTTTGTTGACAATATAAAGTTCAATATTTATCCAAAAATTGTATATAAGAATCTGACTTCAATGTTATATTTTTTATCGGACTGGATTTCAATAATAGATTATTATTCAGATATATTATTATTATATACTTTATAGTCACTCTATATATTAACAGGTTATTAAATAATTAGATTAACTTAAACGCAACGTCTTAAATAAATAGAGTAAATCTAAACTTTTTCACACAGAAGAATGAATTTATTGAGTAATTTCCATTTTTGCGTTTTAGTGAGGTTGACGATCAGTCTTCCCCGATATGAATTAAGAACGATAGAATTAGGTAAATATAAAAATCGACGAGATTGAAAATTAATTTAATTTAAAACACGATCCATTATTAACTATGGAATTACCTCTACTATTGACTCTGAACAAAGTTATGAAAAATACATAGGAGAGATTAAATAGAGACTACAAAAACAAAATGTCTTACTGGAATTTAGATTTTTTATAATAAACATGCCCAAATAATTATGTATTGATTGAATCATAAAAAAGTTGAAGTAACTTTATTTGTTATATAGTATAAACATAGTTAAAACTATTAAATATATAATTGTACTTAAATTTTTCATCATATTTAAGTATCTTCTATTACTAATGTGTAGATATCAAGCTGTTTTATAATTATGACGAAGCGATTATATATTACGATATATTTTAAAATAATCTATAGTTTAATATTATATTATGAATGTAATAACTATTTATTTATCTTTATTATTAATACAATTTAAAATAATTATTGATACAGATAAACATTTTCAATTTATTCAACCATCAGAAATTGAGGTTTCTTTTAATCTACACTCTTTTGCAATGTAACGTTAAAGTTTTAATAGTCCCTTTAAAAACACAAAACTAATGATAAGGGATTAAAACGAACTGAATTATTTATTTTAAAAATGTACTAATTTTATATTATTAGTGGTGTAAAATTAAATTGTAAAGATACAATTGCAATGTCGAAATAATACCTAATCTTTAAATTTATAGCAGAAAAAGTGAATAACCTCCTTCCTGGTTCAAGATTTTCAACGTTGGTAATAAATTAAGTTGTTTTGTTTTAATTTCATTTGTAAAATAAGGATCTCCCTTAATATGTGGTGGAGTATTATGTACTCAAGTAATTTTATACTGTACACGACAAAAAACATACTCTAAATTTATACTAAATCAGCTTTACCCTGCCTCCCTCTTTCCCACACCAAAATAACATCAGAATCGCTCCCCCAATGTCTCCTCGGGTCTCAAACAATAAATCTATCCTCTTTATACTATTTGTATAAATAATTGTACTTAATTTTAACTTAGAAAACTGTCTGGCCACATTTCTTCATTGAATAAAAGTTCTTTGTATGTTTTGATTATCAATGGCTCATAGATATATTTACCAAATAAATATATTTACCATATTTTTATTTAATAATAAATAGGTACTCGTTGGGTAACTTGTTAGCAAACATCTATTGCCTTACTATCTTGCGTCATAATACGTGACTGTAAACTATTGACGAAATCTGATTTCCGAAAAAGCTATAGTACCATAGACCACAGTACAATAGACCATACCTATACGATACGCTGCCGCAAGTTAAACAGATAACCCAAGCGTTTGACCTGTTACTAATCTTAGCGTTTGTGGCCTATGAGAATGCCGTAGATTCTGTCGAGACCTGGGCTATGCTTTTATTTACTACAGTGGTAGCACATAGACATTCCAGTCCGCTCTCAGAACTGGAACTTAAGATCTGCCAGCGGGGTTGTGTGACAGGGTGAGGTGATATCGCCAAAGCTGTTTATAGTTTCGCTGGTGGTCAGATGATGCACCTTCATTTTGCTGATGATATCGGCTTTATCTATGGGAGAATTCGGTACAAAGACCCACAAAGCTTGATATAAACTGGGTATGAATAAGAAGAAAATTATGTCGAATTCCCAAGTAGCGACTCTGATAAACGTTGAGGTTTATGTCTACGGAAGTTCTTGACGAGTGTTTATGTGGGACAAATAGTCCAATTAAGCAGGTCCAAGTTTTAGGAAGGGGTCAATCGCCGGATCCAAGTTGGCTGGGCAGTCTTCTGAAATTCGAAAGACGGAAAGACGAAAGTTGTTGTTTCTTGCGTGTTGTCATTGACATATGAAATTGAAACCTGGGTGAAGTATCCATTTCAATGGAAATTATAAGTAGACTCAAAGTCATCCAAAAGGCAATAGAGAGGTAAGCTTATCTAGTTTCTCTGCGTGATCAAAGGCATATGCCGGAAATCTCCAACAAGGTGGCGATTTGGTGACGATCGTTGCAGAGTGCTGGACACTGGCAGGGCCTAGCAGTGGGCGTTTCTGGTCTGAATTAATAATGATGATAAACGTATAAAATTTCCATTATAATCATTAATTTATATGTATTCTGAAGACGCTTATAAAAATTCTAGCTCTTATCACAATAGCATTTGTAACAAAATTTGTTACGGCTACAAGAACTTGTTCCTCCTCTTTCTTTTTATAATTAGATTAAGTAAATAATAAAAAAATAAAATTTATTAGCTCTAGATATATTATGAGAAATTTTTTGATGAGTAAAGTCGATCGCAAATATTTAAACGAAAGTTTTATGTATAGAATTCGTGTACCGTATAGGCTCTTAATTTTTTTTTCTTGTTACATTTTATTGTTATTGCTCTTTTTGATATTTGTAAAAGATTACCTACTGTTTTATTCATAAGAAATATGATGACCAAATAATCATTACCCCCACTACCTACGAGTGATTATGAAACGATGTGTCAAATGATGGTGTCAAATCTCGCATAAATTTAGCTCTTATTATTATAAATGTACAAGTTTAGTAATTGACGATGTATTAATGAATAAATAAATGTGTTTTTGTAAGTTATTTTAAAAATTAATCCATGTTTTTGTATAACCAAAGACAATAAAAATTTAACTAAAAATCGTATTTTTGTTTTTTTTTTGTCCATAATTATGTTGGTGAAGTGCCTTCGTGGGTATTTTATTGCTGTAGGTATGAAAACAAGAAAATGGGAATTTAATAGAAAGTAATACAGCGGTGTAATATTCAGTAAATAGGGTTGTGACCCGTGTTTTTTTATTAGTAAAATAAAGTTTACTTATCTAAGACACAACACAATATATTACAAAATTATTGTATTGACGACGACCTCCGTAGTTGAGTGGCTTAGTAACCGTAGTAGTTGAAACCGTTTCAAAGTGGCGCCATCTCTGAGGTCCCGGGTTCGAATCTCGGTGGGAGTAGATGTTTGTGTGATGAATGCGAGTATTTGTACCTGAGTCATGGTTGTTAATATGTATTTCTATCAAATATATTTGTATATGTAGTGTAAATCTACGTTTAAAAAAATTTAAAAAAAAACATGTGTTACAAAAACAAAGAACTGGTTTGCCTGATAGATATGCTGACTCTCCATTCGTATGCTGATGGCTAATTGGGAAATATGTAACTGTATGTGTATATATATGTATATGTATGTATGTGTATATGTATGTATGTGTGTATATATATATTAATATTATCTGTCTACATTCACGTATTGCGCTTTATTTATTAATGTAATATGTATGCTTAGGTTTGTCTGTTTCTCTATGTGTGTCTGCTGTTTGGTTTACTTACCCTCTCAAAGGGTTTCGGCAGAATATCAGCGCTTCGCGCTATGTGAAGCACAACGCTGAGCCGAGACCTGTTTACTACTAGGGCACAATGTTACCTACGGATTTTTAATAATGTTCTGGTTTATATTTTGTGTCAAGGTTGCATATAAAGTTATGTCTATGTCTATGTCTATGTCTATGTCTATGTATGTCTTTCCGTTACCCTGGATTCCATAATACAAGTCTTACAGAGCTTAATTTGGGCTATGTTAATTGTAATAAATATTTATTTATTATTATTTATTGATACAACTTAGTTATTTCAGGTTCTAGCTATTTATCGAGCACTCCTGTGTTTTGAAGACGAATCCGAACTATCAGTTATATTGACAGAAATAACCTTCGTCCTTGGTGGGTAATATCGGCACTGGATGACACACTCTTTAACAGTCAATTGACAGCCTTATTTACCCACGTTATTTACACCTTAGTAACAGTCAATTGACATATCAACAGAACATTATACAATGATAATAATATTTAAATGCTAACATTAATAGCTAGTGTGCAGATTAAAGGAATAAATAAAAATACTATTTATTCAACATAGTATTTCTTGAAAACAGATATACATATAAATAGAGAATACAAACCGCTAGTTATTTCAAGCTTGTGCGATAAGAGGCAAGGTCAGTTATACTGTTTGGTCCTTTAGACCGATCTACTACAACTTTTAAATTAGACTATACTGCATTAGTATCAAGCGTATACTATGCAGTACGTAGAAATGCTCAAATTCTGTACGTACAGGCCGTCTTTTCGCCACTAGCGCTTGTCGAACTAACGCCGCCGCCGGTCTGGAGGGGCGTGCCGCTCAGTCGAATGATGCACAAATATAACAAATCTTTCAAAGATATAGATTTATTTTGTGGTTGTATGAATAGTTTTAAAAAGTATATCTTCGAATAGCTGCAGGGTTGTTAATATCTTTATTAATTTTATGTGTTATTTTAGTTGTTTAAGTAGTATATAGTCTTGTTTTGTTTGCCACTTTGATACACAACTGAAATTAACTTTTCAACACACGTTCTCATAACGGGGCTGTTTCATACGTGTTTTTAATCTCAAAAACTAGGATATTGCACACTAGTGCGCAATTTCATTACGCACTAGTGTGCAATATTTATAACCCGATAAAATTCGGTTGTTCCCTGTTACAAGACGTTTTTATATACGTACAATGCATTCTTAATTTAGTCTGGTAGCACTTTCTTTTTCTCGAACAAATGTATTCTAATGTTTAATATGTATTTATCAATGAAGAAAAGTTATAAAAGCGCAATAATGTTCTTGAACGGCAACAACCAACTTTCATTTTTACCGCGCAATCGCGCATGCGCGCGCCGCTCAGCGTAATGGCGGCATCGGCATACAGGCACGAGTCAAATTATCATTCAGCCAAAATTTTATAAATTCAAGCAAACAGCATATGATAAATAAAAATATGATAGTATTTAAATAAAATTATAGTGAATCTTTGATTACTATTGCATCTCAATGCAAGTTTGTTGAATGTAAATTTATATCTCAAACCGTAAAAATGCTCGCAAAATCTGTACAGTATCACTTCGCAAATTGTACATTTACTAATTGTTTTAATAAATAAAAATTTGCATTTTATTAGCTTTTTTCCTCAACTTGTGTTGAAAAACGTCGTATGAAACTCGTGAGCATTGTTAATTGCATCCTCGGCTAAATTGTCGCGCTCACCTTACGGCTCGCGCGACCAATACCGCCTCGTATGCAATGAACAACTTTGCACACTAGTATCATAATGTACTATTTTGTACTGTCAATATTATTTAGCGGCTCGCGACTGTGTTTGTGTTATTGTCAATTGAGTAACACGTTGACAGCGTTGTGGGCTACAATATTGTCAACGTTTGTGTTATGATTTGTATTTATTTGTATTTTGTAGCTGTTTGCTTAAACATTTAATAAAATATAATTCTGTAGCTCGCAATGAGAGACGGTTTTAGTTAAGCAATTTATATACATGTCATAGCGCCTATATCTATTTACGTGTGAGAAAAAAAATAAACAAGTAAGAAACTCTGAGTCAGGTATGAACACAGTTATTAGATGCAGCGAAAAAAATATATTTAGGGATTAAAATACGAAGTCTCAATTTAGTTATTATTTAAGTAACTAAATTGAGACTCGTATTTTATTGAATGTATAAGTAATATTTAAATCTGTCCTAATAAAATATTTCAACGACATTTTTCACCTTTCACTTTTTTTAAACCAGACTATTCATATTTTGTTAAAAAAATTATTTACATTTGTTTATGATTAGCATTTTTAAATAAAATATAAAGTCAGACATGCAAATTTATAAGATTGCAAGTTGATACTAAGTTATTATCAGTGAATAAAGAATACATTATCTTAATAATGTTAGAAGTGAAGATTGCAGTTGAAATATTGCATTGGGGCGGACAGTGATCGGTAACAAATATTTGTTTGCTTTTTTTTAATATAAATAAGGGGGCGAACGAGCAATTGGTTCACTTGCTGGTGTCATTACCGACGCCCAAGGATATCCGCATTACTAGAGGAGTCTGTCTTTTAAATGGGATTGGAAAATAACCTAGATGACAATTTGCTCTCACTGTTTGGTAGTACGAGGCAGAAAGTTCTTGGCAAAACGCATGTATATGTAAACGAAGTACAAGCTATCCAAATGTTAGATTGATCAACAAAATTGTACTTTTAATTTGACAACAAACTTTAAAAGCTTGAGTTGTCAACAACCATAGTAGATCAACGCAGAATAAAGAGCTATTTTAGCTTTAATGCAATAGTAACAAAGTTTATTAGAGCATCGTAACGGTGAAAAAATTTAAGGTTAGCAATACGTCAAGTTTTACATTTACACTTCGAAAATTACCTCAATTACGATATATATATATATATATAGCTCTCTGATTAAGTAGGTATGGTGCTATCAAATTGAAACTGACAGCACATCACTGTCTTATCAGCATCAAGCACAAATCCAAGACCGAGGAGTGAGGCATTGCTGATGGGCCGAGATTAAGTCACGTAAATTTCCGAACTCCATCGATTGACCTCTTTTTAGAAGTTAGATTTACCTTGTTTTCTTATCTGTCCCAGGTAAACATACTCGTCAGCAACTTCCAGTGGGGTGGGTGTCTATTATCTTTACCTAATAGCTCAATTTTTATAAAGTAAAAGTTTTATTAACCTTAATTGTTGTCTATGTATAAATTCTATTTAATTTTTTGTAAAATAGCAACCCTCGAGTTATTGGCACGCTCTTCTCAACGTATTGCTAATACCAAACGGATGGTAGATTCAAATTGTTATTTTTAGTTTCGACCTTTCATACTTATTAAAAAGACATACATTTATATTATTTGGTGCTATTTTACAATTCATACACTATTTCTTGTGAGGGATGCAGATACACTGCTTCACAATAAATTACTTATTAGAGATAGTTTACACAATTAGCATATAGGGGAATTATTTTATGACCCATTTCATCAGAGATCTGCAAGCACTGTCAACATCGCATCATTGAAATTACCTAATACTAGACCAATCCCCACAAGATGTAATTTTATACATCTGTTAGAAAGATAGATAAAGCGTTTATTGTTTTCTGCAAAATACACAAATATCTACTAAAACAATGGTAATAATTGAGAAAAAACAAACATACAATCAAACACCATAAATATATGCTGCAGAAAGCAAAAGTTCAAGGCTCAGCTAAGTATTTGCCTAATTTAGAAAAATCACAGATTTTCAGCCATTACCTTTTTTGAGTGAGTCGAGTTTTACAAAATAAGCATATATAATAAATGAGCGATAAAAAGTAAAAATAAAAAAATAATAGTAAATAAAGAGCCGCCTGAGGCCATAACTATCATTGTCTCGATAGAATAATTATTTTAAAGAGTCAAGCGAGTACGAATATATCTTTAAAGTATTTTCAATAAATATAATAATACTTATATAAAGTATAATACAAATACAAAGATATGATACTGATACTGACATATATGTATAAAGATGTAAACACTGGAAAACTGTTCGGCCAAGGCAGCTACCTTCCCTGCCACAAATAAAACTTAATGATGGCATAAAAATAGAGGAACTTTTGTATGACTAAATAATATTTATTCACATGTATTTTAAAAGTATCTTTGGAAGACTGAAGATTTTCTAATAGGTGGAGGTAAATGTTCCAACATTTGATAGCCTGGAAGCGAAAACTGCCACGGAAAGCCACAGTTCTATGAATAGTACTCACCAGAGGCTTACGAGTACTCTCTGACACTCTCTTGGTACGACGCGAATTTAAGTTTATTGAACAAATATTCAGGAGTTTTAAATTTTATTACATCAAATACCAAGGATGCACGATGCACCTGTCTACGTGACTCCATGTTTAGCATGGATGAGGAATTTAAATATGGTGAAATATGACTACGTGGAGGAATATTACTGTTTTATGTGTATTCACTCTAAGACCACCAGCCAGTACACAATTTTCTTTATAGCACCGATATCTCTTAAATCTATTTTCGCAAACCAAACATCCGTTAATCGGTTTCAATCAAAAGTAATCGTCAAATCCATGCGACGATCTCGCCTGTACTATAAAATCACGCCCCTGAATTCATTTAGGCGATTGCGATCCACCGATCGATGGCGGATTCGCTGTGATGAATTTCCAATCGGATTATCGGAGTCCTCGTGACACCACGCTCGTGGTTTTATAGTTTGATAATTCCGCAAGTTTCTACTAAGCCGGTAATTAATTATCGGATTAACGGAATAGGTGGTATTAATGTAGCGAGGAGTAGATACAAACAGAAATCTTATATCGGAGAAAAAAGTGGTTTTTGTGTATTGGGTATAGTGAGGTAACGTACTATTTTTTGTTCATAAAGAGTACACTTTACAAGTATTTCATAGGTGTAAAAAAAGGAATAAAAAATGACACAACCTTTCTTTTTTTTTTTACTTATTTTTCTTATGAGGATGTTCGTCTAATAATGTAGCTACATTCGAACAACTTTCATTTTGCATATTGAATTTGATTGTAAACAGAAAGGAAATTCCCATAAAATAGTCTGTAGTATCTATTTATCTCTCCAGGTACTATAATACAGCTTCTTAATTGTGCCAGAAACGGCAGCCTTATGTGTGCCCAAAATTCAAATCACTGTCAAAATAATTTTAAATATTTAATTAATGAAATTGAAATGAAATCATCTAAAAAATGTTTTAGAAATATAAATGAGTATGAAATTACACAAATGAGTACTTTCAGAGTACAAAATTTGAAAAGAGGACGGTTTGCGAAAATATAGTACAAAACTGTAAATGAGTATAGTCGGTCATCCTAAAATAGGATAATGTTAGATACGTGTAATAGATATATTAAGGTTGTATATAAATATTTATGGTGTGTGTGTGTGTGTGTGTATGTATGTATATATATATATATATATATATATAGTATAATTTCATATGTTATTTGACGCTCCTATGGTGAAGGAAAATAACAACCAATCAACTTTGGTCGTAAGAGTTTTATTGGGTATTCCTGTCTCCAGATAAAAACGAATTAAATCGGACTTTAAATTTGGTTTAGTGGTGATCCCACATATGGGGGGAATCATATACACTGTCTATTAAGTACCAGTAAAAAGCAATCTTTTTTAAACTTTGAAATACATGTCAACATTTTCTAATAACATTAATTTGAAGGCAACTTAAATTATAAATTATATATTAGTAAGTTAAGTATTAGTTAAAAACTTTTATGGAATAAATTTGGTTTCCGTCATTGTATATTTTTAATTTAAATAAACAAATTTTGAGTTTAAAGGTAATATATAATTACAGAAAAGCCATAGCAAAAGTCATTTTTCCCACTTTAAAAAATACTACGTCCTTTGACTTGAAATCTCTGGTTGATATTTTTTATAACAAACCATAACACATATTGCTTTTGCTTTTCTTTTTTATGTTTTCGATATAATACAATATTATCAAATACTATAATAAAAACAGAATAATCTATATTCTCAAAAATAATTATACAAATTTCTGTAAATTCACATGAATTAGTGTAGAAATCTTTTTTTTTCTCTTCGACCTTGTCGCAACTATAATTCGTAACCAATTGCAAATTAAAATTTTAATATTTCTATTCGCAGCTAGACTGTGAACCTGTTAAGATTTTAAAACAAATATAGTAAAAAAAAACAATCAATTTGGAGGGTTTCCCATACTTGAAAGTGAAATTCCAAATTTTTTTTTCATCAAATCCATACGTGTGGGATATTTGTGGACAGATTTTAAAAATGATATTGAATTTAAAAATGATATATATTAGATTATTAAAAGATAATTATATATATAAGGTTACAAATATAATTATTATGGAAACTGAAACTTGAAATGTACTTCCACCGAAAATTGGTTTGATCGAGATCTGGTAAGTAGTATTTTTAACACGTTTTAAATCGTAAATCTTACTTGCTGATACTTTGTTTATTTTGCGTGTAAAGGTAGTGTATAAGAAGAAAACTTTTTACGTTCTAGTTTTAAGTCCTACTTACGGTTAAATAAAAAGTTATCTGTTTATATATTTATATATAAAAGTTATCTATTAATTAAAAATTTAAGTAACTAATTTCAAAAACAGAATGAATATCCTAATTCGCAGCTGATTGCGAAACTCCAGCGAATATAAACTGCGATATCTACAAGAACTGCTAATTTATCCCCTCTCAGGGTACATATGGGCAAAGTTTGTGTAATGAACGGTAATTATCTGAAACTACTTCGGGTCGGAAATATCTATCGATTGTTTTGGTAAGCGTTCCGACATACTTCGCTTATTCGGAATGCAGGTCAAATAGTAATTATATATTCTAAAGAGACGTAAATATGACATTGTGTGGCATTATGATAGAAGGAGAAAAAGTAGAACAGTTTGAGTTGTGATAACGATATAGAGAAGCGAGTGAAAGCTGGTAACATGGTGAATGGGACCATGCATACGTTTCTGAGTAGTCAGAAAATATCAGAAAAGGCGCGACTAGCAGTGCATGAGGGCGTGCTGGTCCCAACATTAATGTACGGAAGTGAAAGTTGGGTATGGGAGAAACGACATGAAAGCAGAATAAATGCAGTAGAAATGAGAGCTTTGCGGAGTATGGCAGGAGTAAAACTGAGTGACTGATTGTATAATGAAGTGATTAGAAAGAAATGTGGTTTGAAAGAGGATATCGTGACAAGAATAGAGAAAGGGATGCTTGGGTGGTTTTGGCATGTGGAACGGATGGATGAAAGTAGACTGACCAAAATGATTTATGAAGCTGGAGTGAGTGATTGAGAGAAAATGATTTATGAACGGGACGAGGAAGACCTAGGCGAACATATTTCGAACAAATCGAAAGTGTCCTCAAAAAAGGCCAGGTCAGAAGTACCCGCAATCGTCGAGCATGTATGAGGAATGTTATGAAAGTAGATGAAGCGAAAGAGCTATGTAAAGACCGTAGCAAGTGGAAAGACGTAATCTCTGCCTACCCCCATGGGAAAAAGGCGTGAGTGTATGTATGTATGTATCCCTACTAATATTATAAACGTTTAAGTTTGTATGGATGAATGTGTGTTAATTATTCACGTAAAACTACTGAATGTATTTTAATGAAACTATACAATAATATAGCTTATACATGGGATAATAATAAGGCTTCAATTCGTAAAGATATACGCCACGCTAATATAAGCTACTCGAAGTAATAATCCTGCATAGACGAAGTTGCGGGCACGAATTTCAAATTGAATTCAGCGCTTAAAATCCGCCACTTTGTTTCTTTTTTATTTTGGTATTACCAGTTTCTCTTACAGTAAATACAAATCTAACGACATCTTTCAAGCTAAATCGTTGGTAAATAATTGGCATACATATGTATATACTCTCGAAAACCACTTATAAATCAAGAACTGAATGATGAACAGATGAAGAAAACATTTGTATCATGACATATTTGGTTCAAGATTTTGTGGTTATATCGAATTTTCAATTGTAGTCATTGGTATATATACAATTAAAGCTATTTAACATATGCTGCTGCATTAGTATTCTGCTTGATACAGTGATGACATCCGCTACGAGGTACAGCCTAAAATATGAACACAATGCAAATAATATATTTAATTCAGGTGCTACAGTCTGACTTATAAATACACGGTTTGTGATACAGTAAGATCTATGGTACTTACATACGTTACACTTTTCTCGAGCATATCGACACATCGCAGATAATCGCTTAAATATCTTAATAGCCAAGCCATTAAATATCCAAAAAATCGGACATTTACATATTTACTGCAAAGCTGTTATTGAAGGTACTATGTAATTTTTGTTACATATACATTAATTGTGTTTAAATATATCAATTAAAAATGCAAAGCTTGCCGAAAAACACACAGAAAAGATAAATATTTCCAGCAAGAAAGAACATCAACCATATTACTATGAATTACAGTGCTATACTGGATTTGTTAGGAGACGCCATATATATATATGTCGGCATCAGGGTCGTCAGGGTCGAATTTGATAAGCGCCACCGGAGCAGGCATTGTAGACACGCCAGCTACAGTGCTAGCTAACCCACGTAACAATTGCAGCAACGCAGTAGCTTCTATAACACCGACATTTTCATTACAGCTCTCACTCGCGATACCATGCGTACGATCGACATTATTCCTGGTTTGTTCACCCGTGTCACTGCCCCCAGAACTCTCCCGGATCCCGTATCCCACTTCTGATGTCGAAGCAAATACGCCGTCATTTCCGTGCGACTCAGACATGGCGGAATAAAGAGTTGATTTGCAAGAATTAACCGCAGGCAAAGATCCGTAGGAGTATCGTGCATGCGCACCGAACACGTGCTGAAGCCAGACTGCCCCGTGTTCGCTCCAACGTTTCTTTAGCGCGTTCACATGCCGACCGGAAGGCGATACCAGCGCCCCAGGTAACATGGTAAAGTCGCGCTGTGCCTCGGTAGTCAAATCAGCTTCAGTTTTGCCGGCAAGCGCGTTCCGTCGACATACCGACCGGATGGCGATATTAGCGCCACAGTTGTCATGGTAAAGTTACACTGTGCCTCGGTAGATAATGCAGGTTCAATTTTGCCGACATATATATATATATAATATATATATATATATATATATATATATATATATATATATATATATTATATATATATATATAATATATATATATATATATATATATATATATATTATATATATATATATAAGGTATGATATTCAATGCGTACTTTAGTACCTACTTCTCAACAAAAGACTAGAGTGACAATGAAAACTGATTGTATTGTGATATTTAGTTGCTTCTATCGCACAATCTTCAATGTAGTACCAGATGGGACACCGGGGACTTGAGTCTTGCGGACGTACAGACGAACGAATGGCACCTCTGGGCCTGATAAGGAGGACATAATAAGGATAAAGGGCCGCTATGAACATATTTTTGCTTTGAAAGTGGTTTTAGTTTCTGCATTTAGACACGGTTTTCTGTAAGTCCTAATCATTCATGAATTGAAGGATTTTCTAGAATGATACGTTGGCCTAGACGATAACTACGTCGATATATCAACGATTTGCAATCGCATAAAAGTAGTCCGGATAAAGTTCCTCATAATTTTTTTTTTTGTAATTATTCAGGACAGCACGTTATAAGTTACAAAATAAATATTTTATTTATTTATTATAATATATAATAATATAACAGACACTGACGCTTGACAGAGAAAACTATAAATATTATAAGTTAAAATCTAAATCAAAATTATTTTTATTGAACATAAGCTATTAGAAGCACACAAACACTTAATGATGTCAAAACAAATTATAGTATGTATTTGAGAAACACATTGAGCTGAGAGATACATAATATTGTAATAAATAAAACAAGTCCTTTTTAAATTTAATTCCTTTCTCGTTTCCAACCATTATTTTACAAAGTTTATATATATATATTATTTTACCGTGGGAGAGCCATGCTTCGGCACGAATTGGGCCGGCTCGACCGGAGTGATACCACGGCCTCACAGAAAACCGGCGTAAAATAGCGCTTGCGCTGTGTTTCGCCGAGTGAGTGAGGGTACCGGACGCCCAACCCCCCTTATTCCCGTTTATTCCCCTTATTCCCCTTATTCCCCTTATTCCCCTTATTCCTCTTATTCCCTTTTAAAAGGCCGGCAACGCATCTGTGACTCCACTGGTGTTGCGGGTGTCCATGGGCAACGGTTATTGCTTACCACCAGGTGATCCGTTTGCTCGTTTGCTGCCCTATCCTATAAAAAAAAAAAAAAAAATATATAAACTTTGTAACCGGTTCGAATCATCATTAGGCAAGGAAAATGGAAAAATAACATAAATATGTCGTCAAAGTAGTGGAAATTCTTTATGTAGATTGAACTTTAACTAACGGTCAAATAAGATAAGGGGCTGCTTACTTAATTAGTGTTATGAATACTGCTGTTTTCAGAAAATTTAATCCTGCAGTGTTGTAGGAAATGAAAATCCAAAGTAAGTAAGTATTGATCGTGGCTTAACATATTAATGATTTATTAGGTTATAAATTGTAACCAAAGTGTTATTCTGATGTGTAAGCTATATTATTGTAAAGTTGCATTGAATTCCATTCTGTGGTTTTTAGATGAAAGAGTAATATACAGCATGTGTGAGTGTTAGCATGTATATATGTAGTTTGTTGAATTTTGTTTCAAGAAGAACAGAGAAGTATTGTAAAGCGATTTGCCTTAATTAAAGACTTAAATGATATCCGCAGAAGTCGCGAATTCTCGCCGAGGTATTTTTAATATGACTTCGTCTCGCCGCCTGCGAATTCTTGAGAATTCGTTAAACATTCAGGCGGTTCAATTGTTTTCTGAAAAGGTGAATATTCTTTGTCATTAAGGTGGGAAATTGTAGAATCATTTTGGCACGCTATTATAATGGGTCGGATTCCAAGGATCAATCGTGCGTTGGTTAGAGCTCGAGAATAGAAATGTCTTCATATTGATCTCGTATTAGGTAGAACCCCTTGTATAACTTAATCGATTTGCTAAGTTAAATTTTTCTATTATACGAGTCAAAATTGATAAGTCATTTTACATAAACATACTCCCCAATTTTAATAGATCTGTTTCTCAATAAAAATAACTGCGTTCTTTCATCGCCGGAAGTTGGTGTAAGTATAGTACATTATAATACAAGTGAGTAATGTTGAAAATTACGTTCGAAGCTGACATAATTTTTAACTACTCACGAGTGTTATACGACGTTTTTCAACACCATTGCGAGTAATTAATACAAACTTTATAGGTCAATAAAAATTTATTTTGAAAAACAATTTGTGAAAGTACAATTATAAAAATTATACGTTAGATTTCCTTAGAGTTAGTTCTTTACTTGAAGGTGGAATCTAACTTAGAGTTAGATTACACGTTCACCGCCAGTCATTTCTGAAATATTCGTTATTATTTCATTCGTACAATCAATTTCATCGCTTGATGACATGTTTGATATAAAAATCATAACAAAAGAAACAATGCAAAATATCTACTTGCAAAATAGTACTGAAAATTGAAAAATGGCGCGTTTACATTTTCTTTGACGGCTTTGTGCGCGAAAAACTAAGGTACCGACGCTTATACAGCCAAAACAACAAATATATAATTTTTACAAAATAAATATATTCTTTTAATATTTATGTATGACTTCTATTTAATAGTTTTAATTTTAAAAAATGTTTTTATAATCGAATATCTTTAAACAGAGTGTTACGAGTCTATACGCCAAACTTATTTAACTTACAAAAATGTTTCAGCATTTTGCGATAAAAGCGTAACTTTTCTTTACGAAACTATTAACTTTTGATTACCTTTTTATTCTCATTCTCGTTCTCGTTCTCATTCTCGTACTTATTTTCATTCTCATTCTCTTTCTAATTCTCGCTTTCATTCTTGTTCTCATTCTGGTTCGCATTTTTATTTTCGTGTTAAGATTACCGACTACTCCTTTATATGTATAATAAGTTTCACAAATCGCTCCAAGGCATCGATCATGGGCGGTTACTATTATTAAACGAATAAATTAATTTGTATATGGACTTTATGCCTATGGTATTTATTATTATTATTCAAGTGTTTTGTTCATTTAGTTTCGACATTATGTGTATTATTATTTATGATTGCAATGACATCGCAATGTGCATTGTGTCAATGTTAATTATGCCAATTTTATGTATCAGCACATACATATGTGTTTTTGGGTTTTGGTATCCACAATGCGCCAAGAAGTTTGTAAACAAGTAAATAAGCATTAAATAAGTTAACCGATCCGCACTGGACCAGTGTGGTTGACTAAGGCCTAATCTCCATAACATAAATATGATATATTTGTGTTCCTTGGTGAGGACATATATGGGATGTGATGATAAGTCTAAATTGACTTACACTATTAATTTACATAATATTTTGGATTTACCAAAGTCAACTTGGGTCTCAAAATTCTAGTGGTATCGGTCTCCTTAAATACTATCTAGTGATAAGACAACAAAAAATGTATCTTAGAGTATAGGCAATCGACAAGTTAATAAAACAATATACGTAGACTTCTGAATGCATTTTAATCATGTGTTTCCAATGGAATGTACGTTTTTTTAACACTTCGCCTCGATATTCAATGACCTAATCCTAAGGGCACTGCGAGCGAACCGAGGCCATGACCGGCGAGACCTAAAGTTCCTAAGCCTAAGGGGGCGTATCCAGGAGCTGCGATGGGGGCAGTGACCACGGTGCGGACGACAGGTGCGGTGATGATAGGGGTAGCTATTGTCCTGATGACGGAGATGGGAGCAGCTTTCACTAGGTTTGCGGTGGAGACTGCTGCTGGGGCCAGGATGGGGGCGGTTATTACTGGCGCTGAAAATAAAATAGGATTTATTAATCACATACTTCGTCAATTAAGGAAGGCGGTTATTTATTTACTCTTTATTACATTGAAAAGGTACAAAGGGTGTTATTAATGCACCAAGGCATTCTCTACCAGCCAACCGACCATGTCATCAGTTTTGTATCTCAATACAAATCCCAGAGTTTGAGTTACGATCGATTTAATTACATTGGCCCAGATTCAGCAGATTATTCGACAAAAAATTAATAATAA
The DNA here is from genome assembly GCA_036419045.1 of Scirpophaga incertulas. Classification (NCBI taxonomy): domain Eukaryota; kingdom Metazoa; phylum Arthropoda; class Insecta; order Lepidoptera; family Crambidae; genus Scirpophaga; species Scirpophaga incertulas. The sequence goes on along the minus strand of CM071631.1, from coordinate 20,955,128 downwards.
ACATAAATAAATAATAAACACCATACAATAGGTGTAACATTCGGATGCAAAAACAAGACAAGATTATGTTCTCTCTCTTGCTCTTTTGCTATCGAATTTGATAGATAGTGGAGTCACATTGCTGCATTTTTAAGATTCACTGTGGCAATTATCTTCATATTACAGTAATTTATTAATTATATAATTAGGCTACTATCCCCGACTATTTTAGGTTACTGCTGCACATAAGCCTCCCTCAAGTAGGAGGGTTTTGGGATGTGTCCCACGACGCTGGCCCAAGGCAGATTGGTAGGGAGTTCCAGAGCTTAGTTTTTTATATGAGGTTGAGGCTGAGGTGAGGTTGACTTATCCATGAGGAACTTAGTAAGTATATAGTGGTAGTCATCCAGTTTAAAATTATATTACTCATTTCCTTGATATTTTGTACGTGTGTTATGACAAATATAAAGAGTTTTATTAAATTGATCAATAATATATAATATGTTATTGTAATTCATACGTACGGAAGGCCTGGCACGCAGCCACGACAGCCAGCAGGCAACCAAGCTGTGGAAAAAATAGTAATTCATTAATTCTAATGAATATTATCTGTATATAATGAATCATAAAAATAGACAAAATCATTGTAAACATTTTCTAAGCATTTGGTCGTCTGATCCCCATATGGTCCTATCAGGTATTGAGGGGAGCTTAGTGAACAAATTTGACTTAGATTCGATCATGTGTTTTTTAACTGTTACATTTGTTCTTAGCAAAGTTATTATGAGGTAATTGCAAATGATGCGACACCACACCTTAAGTTTTTCTTACAGAACGGAGCTCAAACTCAAATCTATACTTGAGTACAGTAGGAAAAAGATCTCAATCTGTTTTGTTCTTGCTATTCTTTTACTTGGCCAAGAATATAGGACATTAAAATCCCAGAGGGTTGTCATGTAAAGAGTCTTATTCACTAAGGTATGCGTCAAGTTCAAAGCTTCAGTTCCATCGTCACCCAAAGCAGTCGCTAGACGAGGAAAGTCAACAAAGAGTTGACACCCCGAAATCGAATTTCACATTTGAATTTGTGTACAACATGTGACACAGAGACACAGGAAAAGCACCCAAAAACAATCCCGATTTTCGATTTTGAATTTAGAATGCGCACTTTCACGATTTCACTTTAAAGTAACACAGTTGTAAAATATAATTTACTTACAGTGACGTAGGTGTTCATATTGCTTCGTTGTAAGGCGAAGTGTGCCAGAAGGACGTAGAGTACAGTATTTATACTTGTCTGTTCCTTCGTCAGCCGAAACAAGCGGATGCCCGCGAGGAGTTTCATCAGCATATTAACATCGAATATCCTTGCGAGATTAGGTCGAATTCATATTGTTTGTTTGAATTGAGTCTTTGTTCGTAAACAGATTTTAGTGACAGACAAAGACTGCGGCTAGAAGTTGGTCATGTCCAATCTTTTCTGGGTCAGATTTTATATATTTTTTGGTTGAAGTTAATAGCGTGTATGCAATGCACAACATGAACTGGTTTTGTGAGTTAAATAATTTTAAAGGAACATGCTTAGGGGTTGGAAGGGGTCGACGTAGCTTGATATTGTTACAGAGCCTTAATTACAATAAAAATGTTGATACAACAGTTATAAATAATATAAATAAGTGAGATCTAAGTCTAATTAAAAAAAGCTAAATTAAAGAGCTAAATTAAATATTTTTGATAGAAATATATAATAACAACCATGCCTAAGGTACAAATGCTCGCATTCATTACGCAAACATCTGCCCGGGTTTCGAACCCGGGACCTCAGTGATGGCGACACCTTGAAACCGGTAACCGGCACTCGACTACGGAGGTTATCAAAATATATATGATATCGATGAAGAACGTTAATGCTTAAAATATAAGTATAGTATAAGCTTAGGTATAGACAGGCTTTATGTTTTGTACAGGTTATACCTTGCGAAGCCTCCAAAAATGGCATTAGAAAGCCTCAGAGCTTACAAGAGCCTTAGGTTACTAAACAGTACCGGGCTAATTGGTTGCATATTGACAAAAAGGAAGTTTATGGCAATAGACGAAAACGATATTAAGCGTTTACTAACCACAACCCTAACCCACCGCACTCTGTAATTAATTAATCTCAGGTCTGTAATTCAGTCAAAACTGGTATTTACGGTGACAAATTTAAGGATCTTATTCTAAAATAAAATATAAACTCAGTTCGCAACTCGACTACAAATTAGAAAGAGATAGTGCTATTGAGCCCACATATCGCCATCTCTTTCTAACTGTACTCGAGCAGCGAATTGAGTTTGTATTTGATTTTAGAATACGATCCTTAAAGAGCTATGGCAGCTTCCCATACATCATTTTATTGAAAAATAAAGTAAGCGTCTATGAATGAAATATACCTTGTTTAAAAGAGCATGTATTGCTAATTAATAAGAAAATAAAATCGTAATTTTAGGAGTCCAGGTTTTTGAGCAATTTTGCATAGAAGTTTTATAGGTTATGCCTTTATTAACCATATTATTTTGCGCAACAACAACAATGCAACAGATTTAGTGTATTAATACATATGTTACAATTAACAAATAACAATTAACACACAAAATGCGTGTGCTCACAGAGGATCTGCCGTGGCTACGATGAGTGGTCGCGGCACTCATTTTGGCTTCAGAACCTTATAAACAACAATATCCAAGAAACAGGCCAAAATCAGAATCCTTAACCACCCACACCCAAGTCACAAAAGCAATATCACAGTCCGAGTCGTATTATTAGTGGCGAAAACAAGAGTCCTTAGACAGTCCGGGTCAAAAATTATAAAGAAAACGGGGGAAAAGCAGCGAAAACACACAGAACACACTCGAGCGTTGGCGCAAGGGAGCTGAGAACTTGGTTACTTACTAGTCTGTGGAGCTGAGTGATATACTAATCTATGTGAGTGATGAACAATAAAAACGAAATGTCAAACGTTGTATTTTTTTTATTGTTCTGGATAAGAGTCTCTAAGCCAGCGCCCATTTTCATGTTAATTGCCAAAAAAGGTTTTTAATACTGAATTTCATTGAAATAATTTAAAATCTGTATAAACATAAATACACTAAACCAAAAATTACATTAGCTATAATCGTAAACAATTTAAGCCTCATATTTTACAACAAACATTCATGATTTTAATATAGCAAAAAATAATAATTTAGTCTGGCAACCTTGTAATAAAACATTGTCATGCCGGAAAAGTAAAATAGCTACTTTTAATTAATTACTTTTTAACCTGGCCTTAACTAAATATGCCAAAATCATCAAAAGTAGTTTATGAATATTTTATAATCATTGCTTGCTGTGAGTTCTTAAGACGCTTTCAAAAATAGTGAATAAAAATCTGCCATAGCTCTTTGTCATCGTAAATACTAGTTTTGGCTGAATTACAGACCTTTTTTTTTCGTAACGATGAGGGAATGCATACCCGCGAGTCGGGTTATGTGGGGTTTTCCTCCCCAGAAGGGGGTAGGCCTACCCACTAAAAACCTCAGGGATGGCCTTCCTCAGGCATGTAGGGAGCCCCCGGGAATGCCAAGCGACTTCCGGGAACCCCCAGTCTCCACTCCTCTGCCGATACAGGGGAGCCCTCCTTGGGGAGGTTACACTACCTCCCTCGATCTCCTCCACAGACGACGCCCCCGGGCCACGGAAGGGGCGTGGTCCCTCTCGGGTCACCGTATCCGCGGACGCAACTTCACAACAATTAGCCTAGCACAAAGTAAGCAATATAAGGCTTGTGTTGTTGGATCTAGGGTAACAGATGTAACTGTTTTTAATATAAATATATATTGTGAATGACCAAGAATAAGGCACAAGCACTTGTACTCATTATATAATCTGCCTCCAATGGACTCGAACCTGGGACCTCAGAAAATCCGACACTGTGAAACCGGCTTACGAACTACTAAGCCACAGACGTAGATCTAAGGCGATGGTGAAAACAATCATAAATTAAGAACATAATAATAAGGCAATGAACAAAGACTAATTACGAAGACGTTCATGAGCAATGCATTTAATTGAAGTGCCAGAGGACTGCGGATACATTAATTCGTTGAAAATACTATATTTCCTATAATTATCAAAGTAACATTTTCGTTTCAGTATTTCGTACATATCTTTTTCTTCACTTTCTATAGTTTTTATTTGATTTTTTATGTTCTTTAGTTTTCTGTATAGACATGTTTTTCGTTGTTACAAACGTAGACAGATATCCACACAATGGCATAATAATATATTATAATTGTAGAAATATGTAAGAGAATGTCGAAATTATAACTTTAATTGTACTAAACAAAGTTATTTAAATCATTGTTATTAACCAAATATGAGCCCGAAATAAATATTATTCTTTTATTTTATTAACAATTAATTATATAATATTTTCTTTTCATAAAATATCCTTAAATTTAAGTTTTTTACAATATAGGTTTGTAAAAATAAACTAGTGGTTAGCGCTGCGGAGCGAAGAATCTCCGGTTAATGTTACATTTATAAGTAAGATTTAGTATTGTATATTATACAATACTAAATCTTACTTATATTATAAAAGCGACAGTTTGTAAGTATGGATCGATGTTTGTTACTCTTTCTTTCTTCTTATAAATAAAAATAATATATAGGCTATAATTTATAAATTTATTGTGTGAATTGTCTAAAATATAACGATAAGTGTTTAGTAAGAAGAAAAAATCTAATCTGGCGCGCGCTACCATAACCTAATACTAATCCTATACAAAGGAAGTCGCGGACTCCAGCTAGTATAATATAAACGTACAATAAATAGATACTTAAGATTATCAACGTTAATTCGCACAATCAAAATTGAAATATGTTTCATTTTAAATATTAAATCCCAAGTAATACTTAAAATGAATATTATTTCTGAAAATTGTATGTCTATATCTAAAATGATGAAGTACGAGTATAAATATGATAATCAGGATACAGATGAACAAACAGTAATTTAATCATCATTTACAACCATTGCTAGTCATCACACAACGGAGAACGTTATTAACGAATTAATTACTTAGTTAATCTTCGTGCATTCCAAAGTTAACGTTTAAGTAAATAGATTAATGAAGTATAATAATTAGTCGTTCAAAAAATTTTGGAAATCAGTCATCAAAAAATTTATCAATATTTTAATAATTAGATCGGAATCTTTTTTCCTTTTATTTGCATCTTATTATCTTCAAGCTGTGCATATTTATAGTTAATACAAGACGAGGCTTATGTTACGAAACTCGTTAAAAATTATTTAAAAAAATAATAAAAGTATTAATTTTCATAAAACCGTTTTATTATAAGGAGAGGTGTGGATAAAAAATGTTACGAGCATTTTTAAGACACATTATACAATGTTACATACAATACTTTTATTTATTTTATAAATCACAAAAATAAAAACATATGTAAAAAGAATCACTTAATTATTTGTTTTAATTTAATCATAGATTTTAAAAGTAAATATTTATTTATTTATATTTGGGAAACAAACAGTAAATATTTTACTTAAAGGCTATACATAAAATTAATTATCATATACCAGTGAAGTTTCCATTTAATAATAGATGTTTAAAGTAGATCGCTAAAAATATTTTAAGAAATAAAAAAATCGTATTAAAACAACAAACATGGAGCGCTATAGGTCACGGATAATGGCTAATATGTTTCCTGTTGCCGTATATTTCTCGTATGGTAGCTCAAATATTTATTTTATTTTGTTTTTAGTACTAACATAACAGCTTAGCGGCAACAGAAATACATCATATGTAAAAAATTCTACTGTCAAATTATCACGGTTCAGGTACAACATGGCGACAGACAAACAATGGAGTCTGAGTAATGCGGTCCGTTTACTTTTTACGTATAGAACACCAAAAAGAAGGATGAGTATTTAATACTAATGCATTATGGATCTTGAACTATTGCACTAGATATTCGACATACATAATGTAAGTATACGCGTGCAATTTAGTCAATAACAAAATAATTAATTAATTCATATGCTGATGTAACATGCGTTCAAGTAACATCAGAATGATCGTAATAGGTTGGCGTCGGTTTCCATCACCCAATTCTTTAATTTAGCGCTTCACCGCTGTCGTCTCTTTCTAATCTGTTCTGCTGGAAGGAGACAGGTTATGGTCAGTGCAACATACCGTAAAACCTGAAATCGGCGATCTATCAATATCAAAACAAGTGTAGACGCATTAAGCGGTCGACTGAAGGTTTTAATTGCTAACGAATTTTTTTTTTTGCGTAACCATCCAGTGATTTAAGGGGCTATTACCACTGTCATAAAATACAAAACATTGCTCATGATCATGAATACCTTTTACAACAAACAAAAACCACTTCACAAACAAGATAGGTGTGAAAATGACCTCTTGACTTATAATTTGGCACTTTTTACCTTCAACTTTATGTTACACTAGCTGGTGCCCGCGACTTCGTTTGTGCAGGTTATCGGACAATTCACACAATATATTTATACATTTTCGCCTATGATATATATTTTAAAATATAAGCTACACTATTGTAAAGTCTCATTAAAGCATCCCATAGTTTTAACGTGAAATAGTAACACGCATGTATACTTACAAATTTTCGCATCAAAAGGATTACAGTCGGGTCAATTTAATAGGCCACATTTGACATTTCATTAAAATTCCTCAACTAACCTTGTAATGGCGGACATAAAATATTCAATATTTTTTTAGTTTGGAAATGCACAAATGACCGTTGTTACAATGTTGCGTTCAGTGAAGTCTATACGTAAGTGATGTCCCTCAATAAATCGAATGAATGCAATGATTACTTGTGAAAGCATTATTCACCATGAATTAATAGTCAGTCAGTTTGACCATGAATTAATAGTATGATTGTATCTTATACTATATTGTATTATATTATTGTAATTATTTACATTGTAAAGAGGAGATAAAAAATAGACCTTCAGAGTTTCTTGCCTGTTCTTCTCGAGAAGGCTCTCCCAATTTCCGAACAGGTGTCGAGTCAATTTTTTTATTTTTTTCTTTTTTTTCCTTATTCGTACGTACGGACAAGGTTTTGTTTTCTTTTTTTAAGCTTTGTTTTTTTGTTTTGTCTGTTGACGTCAATAAGTGCCTGTAAAGGTCTATGTTGAATAAAGATTATTTTGATTTTGATTTTTTTTTGAGTCAAATTTTTATTAAAATAAAACATGTTATTCTTTTGTTTTATAATAAAAAAACAATAATAACTTCTTTAACAGAGAAATAATATATTAATACAGTACCTATAAAAAAGAGTGTATTCACATTTAAAAGGCCGCCAACACATCTGTTGTTGCGGGCAGCGATAATCACTTACCATCAAGTAATCCATTTGCTCGTTTGCCTATTAAAATTAAAAAAAAAAGTACTTTTCCATAATAACTGTATTCGATTCACATATGTTTGAAGTAAATATCGATTTTTTCACCATAATCGGAGTGTTTAAGCAGGTCACCTCACTATGAACAAATGTCAAATGTGGCCTATTAAATTGGCCCGACTGTAGTAGGGATTTTTTGCGTGGCTGGTACTGTAATCTAATCCAGTGGAATCACGGGCTTCGACAGAATTCCCGAATCTAGTCTTCCTGCCATGTACCCACGTGATATTTTTTTTTCTCTTGATTAATTAATATATCGAGAAAGAAAACCACTATCTTAATATTTTTCTGGTTATTACTAATTATTTTCAAATATGTACATGCACATGATAATTCAATCACCGTAGGGAGTGTATACCAAGGTAGGTAGGTAGTAGGTACTTACTTAGGTAGCCACAAAATAGCAGTACTTTCATTGCTATGAGATGAGTAAAATAGACAGTGAATTACTGAGTAATATTAATTACTGTATAAATTACTGAGTAATATTTTTTTTTATACTTGCACCAATTACCTTAGCCTAAAGTAAGCTCTGTAAGGCTTGTGTTATAGGATTTAGAGAAATGGATAGACATACATATATAATTATATTTGTTAGAATATTATAACAACCATGACTAAGGTACAACCCGCAAACATCTGCCCCCACCGGGACTCGAACCCGGGACCTCAGGGATGGCAACACCTTGAAACCGATATACTAACCACTCGACTACGAATCGAACGAACGTCGTCTATAGAAATAAATAAATAAACATTTCTTACACTTACACCAATTACCCTAGCCCAAAGTAAGCTTTCTAAGGCTTGTGTTATAGGAACTACGGTAATGGACAGACATACATATACTTATTATACATATATAAAAAATATATATATGAACGACCATGACTAAGGTACAAATGCTCGCATTCATCAAACAAACATCTGCCCCCACCGTGATTCGGGTCTTCAGAGATAGCGACACTTTGAAATCAGTGTACTCGTAGTAACCACTCAACTACAGAGGTCGTCAATCATGACTGACATGTCAAGTCAAATATGTCTTTACATCTTATGTCAGATGCTGCCAACGTACACTGTGGTTTCGTTTACAACGACTTACCATCCATCTTGTTTGTCAACATATCCCATACAATAGAATCCGCAGAACTTAAATTATATATAATATATTTGTTTAGAACTTGATAGTTCCGCTTTTTTAATATTCGAGACCAGCGGAAAAATGGCTTCCTCGATCCGCCCTCCATCTGTTTCATGTTTTCACCTAATGTTATTTTGTAGTCCACTACTTGTTACTTCAAAGACCCAATCGTCGCGCAGCCTCGCACTGTACCTACAAATCAAATTTCGAGACTATTCCAGTGTTACAATCTTGCTTTTTAAAATGTTATTCGCATCGCAACATCGTTACAAAATACTGAGATCTTAATAAATTCGTTCGAACCTTTCACTTCCATTTTTATTCATTTCATCACAGTTCATGTATAAGAGCTGTGAAGGGGACCTAACCTATGTACTCAACGAGCGGCCTATCCAAACTGACTGTAATTTGCCCTTATTTCAGCAACTAGCTTTGCTGCCGCGGCTTCGTTGCTTTATATCGGATTAGAGATGTCGTGACTGATTACTCTACAGCAAAGAGATTGTTTTGTTCTGGTACTGTAGTACTGCTCAACTTTGTTCGAATGTCCAGTTTTCTACCGCTGTTTGTCATCATCATCATCATGATAGCCCATACACGTACCCACCGAGGGCGCACGAGCTTACCCTAACTATGTTAGGACGATTAGGCCTAAGTCAACCATGCTGGCCCAGGGCGAATTGGTTGACTACATACATCTTTATATTTATTTATATGCAGATTGTTTCACGATGATACCCTTCGCCGTAGGAGCGTCAGATAAATGTACATATTAAATACAAAAAACACGTTTACATGAAAGGATCGACCCCGGACTCCTGAATTATCAATTTAGACCAGTGCCGAGACCACAGCGCTAGCGACGCTTTTTTTATTACGACGCGACGGCTCTATTTTTCATCTTCATCTCAACTTGCTTTCATATCTCTGTCTATTTATTAGTTCGTTTGGAATTTAGTAGTATATTTTAAATTATTTTAATAATGATAGTACCTCGCGATTTGTTGACATTGCACTTTTAATAGTTGTTTTTTATTAAATACACACTTTTAATAAATGTTTCTTACATGTTTTATATAATTTATTAATAATTGTGCATTTTGTAAAGATTTGTATAAATAAAAATAATGTAAAATTTATAGCATGCATGATTTTGTATATAATATACTCTATCGATTTTAAACAGTTATGTTTAAAATCGATAGAGTATATTTTTGTGTTCTTTTCATAAATCACCTGTTTATAAAAATCGCGTTACTATATGTCCTAAAAGAAAAATATATCTCCTGCTACAATAAGTATTTTTCCTGTTCAAAGTTTGTAGCGTTCTAATATGATAGTTAAGAAAAAGAAAGAAATTTGCCAGCTAAGATCAGGGTGTGGGTATAATCCTTATCGGAATCGAACCGACCTGGTGATATATGTAGATATTTAGGATTAATGATATGGGCGCCTCCACATAAATACAAACAGACCTTCAAATGGTTAGGTGATAAAATTAAACCAAGAAATTTGTATATGAAAGTTTATAATTAACATTTTAAAATTATTACATGTAAATACAAAAAAAATATATATATTCGTCCACAAATCAATGGGCACGGTATTTGCACACGTTACACTTTTACACATTCCCTGTTGAGCTGAGCCATCCTCCATCCGTCACCCAAGGTGAATGTCACACAAGAAAAATTAATTCGTCCAAAATACGGTGGTTCACACACGTAATATAGTAAGAATGGTAAGATGTCACCTTATACGTTGAGATTCCATCGGTGATGGCAGGGATTGCTTCACGAAACTAATTAGTTAAGGCATTACGCCGATACTTAAAAAATATTAAAAAGAAGACATATTATAAAAGAAAATGTTAAATGTGAAATTTGTTTTCACGGAGGCCTAAAGCGGCACATCCGCCAGGAGAGGAACGCCGAAAGACCCATCCTTCGCGTCCTCCTCGCCGACGTCAAAATGACAGCCATGACTCGAAATAGCCAATAAATAGCCATGGAGGGATCACCATAGATCAAGCCGTCACGTTCCGAATTGGAAATATCACAGAGTGAACAAAAGGCGGAATTGTCCAACAAGGAGAAAGAAACGAAAACTTATTTTAATAAACCAAAACGAAAGAATTTGTTTTAAGTAAACTCCTAATAGATAATATTAGGTATATATTAGTTATGAAAATATGTTAAGGTTTTCTATGACAGTCTATGGCTTCACCCTATCAAATCCCTACAACCATAGATCTGTATATTGAAATTTAAGTTCTAAATTACAATTCCAACTAAAACTCCTATCACAGACTCAACACCATCTGTATGCTGATTAAATGAATACAGAAACTAAATGTTTTGTCCCTATGTCCATCTTGTTATAAGTAAAATTTATGAAATATAAATTAGGACAAAAAAATTGCACTTATGCTGAGGCTGTACAGGTTCCGATCCCTTCACTCTTACTTTCACTTAAAAGGTTAACAAAAGAAAATAAATATCTGTCACAAAATCCTAATAGAATATGTAAACAAGAATTAAATTTGTAAATTAACGATGAAATTAAAAGCATTTTGATGATTAAATTGTGCTGAAAACAATAGTAAAAAAACAACACGTTACAAGTTCTCCGTCCACGAGTCTACCATAACCTTTTAAAACAGAAACGCTGCCAGATTGGTTTTTCTGTTATTTCAATAATTCACATTTCTATCAATATTATTTTAACCCTACTTTAGGCGGTTATGATAAAGTCTCTGGATGGATCACGAGGATTCAAAGGATATGCAATCCTGCCAGACCATGGGTCTATTTTTAGAGTCTTTGTGTATAGTTTTCAGTTGGAACGTTTGATATGAATTTGAGAAAGTGTATAACTAATGGAAATATTGGAATGGCAGACAATTTTAGGTTACTCCAGAGATGAGAATTTTAACAATGAAATATTTTTTTTATAAAGACCATAATATTAAAAATGTAGGTTACCTATTGCTTTTTGCGGTTTAATTTACTTCTTTGCTGATATTTTGTCTGCCTCAAGAAACTGTTCTAAAATTATATTCCATTCATCCCGATTCATCGAACGCTTTAAATTTTCTATTTTCATTGTCATTAAGTATAGACAGAAACCATAACATAATATCTACATTTATCAAAATATTAATAGATTAACTGTGTCACTTGACAAATTTATTTAAGTTCTATATATTTCTTTTCATTTCAAGAGAACTAGAGACATTCTTTTGTATTAAATTCTAAACTATCGCATCGCCTCATGAAAGATCGCTCAAACTTAAGTGTTTAATAACACGGAGTAGTCTCAGACCACCTCCGAAAATATTTAATTGCCACGCTATTAAAGTTTTGAGTGGAACTGACAGGCGAGCCAGGCGGTCCACCTTGGGGAAATAACGTAAGTAAGGCAAATTGTTTCTCGGCTTTCAGGATTTTAAATTCGCGACGGCCTCCCGACGTCACCGTGTGGAAAGTTATTTTCTCGTCCTTTAATGGAATGTTGAGTGCAGGTGGCCTTTAGTTCTGTGAAGGTATTTTATCGTCAACTAACTTTTAATTATCCACATAGTGTAGTTGAATTGCTTTTCATGAGTTCAAGGTACAAGTTAAAAAACGCAAATGAGTAAGGGCTATTACAAAGTCAATGATTATTTAAATGATGCCATTGCTTAGCGTTGATTTGAAGACATTACATTCTAAAGTGTAAATATTTGTTTTATCGTATAAATTCTCGTACACATATGTACGTCGTATGATAACGATACATTATTGTAAGCTAAAAAATACGTCCGGAATTAGGAAGGTGGGTAGGAAAAAAATTGAATGATTCAAAAGAGCTTTCTATAAAGTTAAAAATCAAAATTAACTAAAGTTAATTTTGATTTTTAACTTTTGATTTTATCATTGGCTTTCTGTTGACCTTTCATTTTTATGGTCATCATCAACAATCGAGAGATGCTCTCTACTGGACGTAGGCCTTCTCCAAGGATTTCCACTATTCGCTATTGCTTCGCTACCACCCAGCGTCTTCCTGTGAGTTTCACCAAATTATCAGTTAACCTTGTAGAAGACATATTAATGGTGCGGCACTCCTATAGGACTATTCCGCTTTAACAATTATGACTCGTTTATTCATTGCCACTTAAGTTTTGCAATTCCAATGCCATCAGTAACTCTAGTTCTTCTACGAATTTCATGCCTTCTTAATTGTTTTTCTTAGTTATTCTGAGCCTAGTTATTAGAAACATATTAAATGACTAGTTTTTAATATTATGTGTCATTATTGACAACATGCACATATCATAAATTTTCATCTTGACGCACTGCGGTAAGTGAGTTAAGAATATTCTGCGTAACTTCCCGAACACTGCCCATTTTCCGTAAATAAATTAGTAAAAATAAACTACAGCATATAAAATTATTTATTAACAGCTTCAAAAGGCTTATGAGTACATACTATCCAAAAAAATAATCATCTTACTGGTTGTTCAACATGTAAAAAATATGAAAAAATACTTTAGAAGTTATTGTAATGAATAATAATGAATTTTAATAATAAGCGTTTCAAAATTATGCAGAATTTGTTAGGTCTTCTATGAAATTGTCGTTTTCTGTGAAGACATTTTTTTTTAAATTCTTTGCCATTTTTAGGATTTTCTTAATTATTTTATAACCAAGAAAGTAAAGTTTTTGAAACTTTAAAATACATACCAATAGATATTAAACTAATTAATAACAAATTTGAAGACAATAAAATTGTATTCAGCCAATAAAGTACAAAATTCTGACGAAATATGTTGGATCTATTTTCAAAATTTGTTTCCGAGATTGTAAAATGAAGTGCAAAATTAAATAGCTTTCCATAAATCTTAAATTTAAAAAGGTAGATTTTCGACACAATTTGAAATAACATAAGACTGAAGAATGAATTAAGACAAGAAGAATATTTGCTTACTTGACTAGAACTCCGACTAGATCGTGGGTGTTATCTTAATTCTATAGTTTTCTTAACATATTGTCACACAATAGAAATGACCTTACACTAATATCGTAATAGATCGAATAGTATTAAATAATCTTAAGCTTTCTACCACATACAAATTTACAACCTCATTACTCCTATCACTTCTTTGTTTACATTAGTAAACTTCAGTGATAATTGTTATTAAATTAATATAAGTATTAATATCACTTAATAAAAATGTTTATTCTATATTGAAAGACTTACCAATGTCTTTCCGAACTAAACCAATACATCTCCGTTGATCAAAATATTCTGAGAAACGTTACGTAAAATTAATGATTTACTATGACTTATATTAAATTGTGAATCAAATACTCCTGTAGTTATGTGATGTACTTGTCCTCACACACGCCAGGTTCTGGAGGTATGGTAACGGCTGCTGAACCGTACTTGTTGGCGTCGGGGCGCTCCTGCAAAAAAATGTTAAAGTCATTATGGTACTGCTTAATGGATTTTCCAAGTGAAGTCTCAAAGGACCCAAGCTCATCAACCGAGTCCGAACGATTGTCCGAACCTTAAATAACAGTGGGCAGACCAGAAACCGCAGAGCATTGGCCATCCTACCAGAAAATGAATCGACAATTTGGTGAGGATCACAAAAAGGCACTAGACGCTGGGAATCGGTATCTAAAAAACTACAATATTCCACTTAAATATGCTACGTAGTTTACAGAAACAATGCTTATGTAAATATTCATTTAAAACTTTATTAGATATTACAAGACGGAACACATACATGGTCGGAATCCACATGGCTCATCCCATGGAGTGCTTTCATCATCCGTTGGGATCGTTTCTGGGCAGATGCTGCGCGTTGTTGCAATATCTGGAACGAGAATTAGGTGTAATTTTGTGGAATAATATTAATCTTGCTAATAATAATATGATGAAGATCATCATAATAAGACCTTTGGACTAATACTAATAATGCTCTTCTTCAATGTCCCTCTCGGCATTCCGATACGAGACACACCTCCTTTTTCGTTCAGTCCATTTCATTATGGGATGCACTCTATCAAGAAGTGGGAAATACCCCAAGCAATCTTAAAAATAAATTACGCAAAAAAATAATAATGGAGGGAAGTCATAGGTTATAAAATAAGATGCTAAGGTATTTTGTAGTAGCGTATTATTTATAAATTGATTTATGTATTAGATTTTTTTATTGATTCTATATATCGATAACTTTTATGTGTAATTATTAACATCTGTTTTCTTTTCATCACCTGAAGATACACTCACTAAATAAATAAAATGAATATACATTTCTCTGCATGAAACTCTGCATGATACACATTATGAAACTAGGGTTATCAACATAGCGAGAATTGGGAATTTTAAGTCGCAGTGAATAGGACTTACAAGACAGACTGTCCTTAGGGAATAAAGTTCCTCAAGTGGCAACTATATGCCACAAACCTTAGCATTAGTAGGGATCCCATAAGGTAGAAAAAAGATTTGGTGAAGATTGCAGATAAGTGCTGGACGCAGCAGATCGCAGGAATTAGTTTGCAAGTGGATACATTAAATTTTTTTGGAGTCTTCTTTACATATACAGATATAAAAAAATAAGTATTTTCTTTCATATTATTTGTATTTGGTCTTATTCAACGTCAACTCTACGGAAGTTGTTGCTAGGCAACTTGCATGTTAGACTGAAAAACATTAAATGGTGATAAAAGTAAAAGATATGGCCAAAATATTTATTATTGTGTTATTGTAATTTAAAGCAATAATATTACGTGAATAATTAATTTGATTGATGGGCCTGCAATGCATCGCCTCCTCTCCTGAGTGAGCGGTCGCCTTCATGATTAACCTATATTGTTCTTAGAAATTAGGGATACGGCTGAGTTTAGTCGGTAGGTCACGTTGGTTAGACCGACATAATTACCGTAACATTTACCGTTGCGGTTGTATTCTGGGCAGGTTTCGTGCTCCTCGTGAGAGCAAAACAAACGGTGATGTGTGTGACTCCTCTGACCGGAACCTGTGCTGTCACGAAACCTCCTTGCGATATGTAAGTTGTAAGTAAGCCTCAAAAAGCGCAGAGGGAGGAAACGGTAGAGATGAGAGATGACTACCCACTAACGCTAGAGGCATAGAAAGAAGAGAAATAGCACTCTGATCCAAAGCCCCACTTGTCTTAACACTTTGCAAATGCAACCATCGAAAGGGGCTGTACCCTGAAAGGTTACCCCGTCTCGCATAGAGGAGATGAGAAGAATTTAGTCAAGTAATATCTGTGATCTAGAACCAGCTAGACAAACAGTTCAAAATACATCTAGTTTTCTAATAGGGAGGGAGCCGGTAACACTGAAAGACCCGTCATAGCGAGTCAAAAATATTTATTTAAATAAGTATAGGAATAAATAAAGCTCGGTATGCGTGGATCCCTATTGCCGAACCAATGTTAAAAAATTATTAAAAAAATATAAAATGTTTTACCGTCACGTAACGTTCATGTAATATTTATTTATATAAATATTTTTTGATTCCGCTATGACGGGAATTTCAGTGTTACTGGCTCCTGAACCATAGATAGTGCAACAATAAACTTCAAGTAAGTGCAAACAGTGTTATTTCAGTTCAATAGTGTTAATAGTTAACACAGATCAATACGATATAGTTTACTTTAGTTAGCGATAGGAGTAAAATATAACTTATATAATATAATATAATATAAAATTATTTATAACCTTCTAGCTTCAGTATTAAATATAAATTTAGATGATCACTCGTGGACCCAGGCATCTCTGCCGATAAGACACGGTGGTATAGGCATCAGGAAAGTAACCAGCGTTTCACTCCCCGCATATCTGTCTTCTATACACAGTTCAATAGATTTAATGAGCAAGATTATGAAATCACCAATTCAGCCATTAATATTCCTTTTATAACAGAGGCTATAGATGCGTGGAGCGCGGCCTGCCCAAATGTCGACCTGCCTGTAAACACCAGTTCACAGCGTCTTTGGGACGAGCCGCTTTGCAGGCTGGTACGGGACAACCTATACCATACGGCAACCAGCCCTGTAGAGCGCGCTCGCCTCATTGCCAGCGCTGTATGGGAATCCGGGCAATGGCTGCAAGCTCTACCTTCTTACAATTTAGGAACCTTTTTAGATAACACGACATTCCGTTTATCAGTTGCTCTTCGCCTGGGAGCGACCTGCGTTGTGCCACATCGCTGTCGTTGTGGTGATCATGTTGACCAACTAGGTCATCACGGCCTATCTTGCAGCAGAAGCGCGGGGCGTGCCTCTCGCCATGCCAGCCTTAACGACGTCATCCGTAGGGCCTTAGCCAGTGCGGGAGCACCGGCTGTTTTAGAACCGGCCGGCATTAGCCGTGACGACGGTAAGAGACCCGACGGCATGACCCTCGTGCCATGGAGGATGGGACGACCACTAGTTTGGGACGCGACATGTGCTGATACTCTAGCGCAGTCCCATCTTCGTGGCACCGCAGTTAGGGCTGGGTCTGCTGCTAACTCGGCTGAACTCCTCAAACGGCGCAAGTATGCAAACATAAATAGTGGTTGCATATTTGAGCCTTTTGGGGTGGAAACTCTGGGGCCCTGGGGGGAAAGTGCCCACAGAGTTTTTAAAAAGTGCAGCTATAGATTGACCGAGGCTACATGTGACCGGAAAGCTGGCTCATATCTGGCGCAGCGAATCAGCATCGCCATACAACGTGGCAATGCTGCTAGTCTTATGGGGACGTTGCCTGACGGCAGCGATTTATTTCAAATATTTTATTTATAGTTTAGTTTTTAATTTTACTAAATAATTATTAGAGATAATATTAGTTTTATATATAGTTTAGTTTTTTTTTTTTTTTATATAAATATATTTGTATAAATAACGTTTTTAGATCGATACCGTTACTGTCATCATCAGTTTTGTTTCTATCATATAATATAACATAAGTAGGGCTAGTATTTAAATGTCCACAGTATATGGTGTGCGTCATCTATAATGAACTATGATTGAAGTTAAATAAACATCTATGACATTTTCATGTAATGACCTCTATATGTATTTATAGAAAGAGTTTGTAATGTCAAACTTATTATCCGCGAATTTATTAATTCGAATAAAGAACACCTAAATACCATTAATGGTGGTCCAATATGAGAATCGTGTCAAGGGAATTCGTGGGACATTCCAGTTGTTTCGGGCGCAGTGGCTATCTTATTTTTCATAGTACTCGTATGTTTCCTAATCGTTGCAAATCCTCTAGCATAATATCAAGTCGTATTATGAAATGCTCTTCATTTAAAGATATAAAAGAGTAAAGTAATTCTAACTAGCCAAGCTGCGTTATATATAGCAAAGTTGCTGACATCTTTAAGTTAGAATTTAAGCCACATTCACCAAAAATGGGACAACTCATTCAATTAGTTTGCAAGTTATGGACTTTTAAACAGTGGATACTTTTAATGTTTTACGCAATTATTAATGAACGAAAGAGTTCATACAGAAAGTACGGGACGGAAAGAGATAGCGTTACGCTGGCCAAACTTAGAATTGGAGCAAGAAACGTCTTCTTTCTCTTGCTATTGCTATGCGACTAAATGACACTAATTGCCCGAATTTCGCCGTTTCAGAATCTTCTACTATCAATGAACGAACTGTCAAATGCGCGGAGCCGTCATAAGTCAATGTCGGCTGTCAGTTTGGTACATTTAATACTATAATAACTTTCATTTCTTAAGCTAAAACGAAAACCTTGTTCCTTAGTTCGTTCACGTTTAAAATAACGAAATTAAACGTACGCTCGTATTTCTTTGTTCAGAAAAGCGGGCGCGTCCTGCTGACCTAGTTCTCGGTGATGGACTATCACTCGTGCCGCCACATCCCGCCCTATGACGGCTCGCTGTTCTCAGCAATTTTGTGTATTCAGTACTTCAGTGTTTTCTGGTTTTTGAACTAATAATAATACACGGAATTTATTATGATACATGATAAAATAAAACAATAGCGGTAAGCGTGTTCGAGTCGAAAGGATAGCTAACTCAGCATGTGCAGACACTCAGCACTGATTTTCAGTTGACACCCACAGTGGGCATAGATAAACAGATAAATGGGCACGTAAATAAATATTACTAAGTAATGTGGATTCATATGGCTACTGGCGACAACGAAATAAAAGATTTTATCCTACAACATTCAGTATGCTGCAAATTAGTAGGCAAATGTAATGTTTGATTAAACATTCTTATATTGATATTTTACCTTTTTATTTAACTAATAAATTGGGTATTTCTAAAATAAATTTCTTAAGTCTATTCCTAAATGTAATTATATTTTGTGTGTAAAGTGGTAACATTACATAAATTGTTGTGACTGTATGGTAGTGATATATTGTTTATTTATTTATTAGCTGTTAACAATAGCACACAGTTTATTACAACTACTTTTCGTCATAATTTAGTGTCACAGTGATTTATCTAGAGAATGAATATTTGTGTATGTATTAGATAGTAAATTTCTAATAATTTTGATCTTTGTCTGCGCCAAACACAGTTCTTTGTCACTCGGTTGACTGTAAAGAATGCCTTGTTGCATTATTACATATTGTGCAATAAACATGATAATAAATAAATAAACAACGATTTTGTATAACAAAAGGTAGACACCGGAGACGTTTGAATCCGGGCAATTGGCGTAATTTCATTTAACTATGTTCGAGGCGGAATCGTCTCCGCCGAACAGCACGGGTCATGAAGTACTATTTGTACAAGATTTAACATTGCTTTGCATATTTGACTGGATAACTCTTGGAACTGGATCGTTAATCAGAGCGTATGCACCACTACGTCGCATCGCCCCCATTAATTGAGGTGACGAAACGGGCATTTTCGTGAATAAATAATTGGAAAATCTGCCTCACAATTTTATGTCGGCCTCAAAAATAAAATATAGCACTAAATTGGACTCCTTGTAAAGTTTTGGTAAAGCTAATTTTACTAACGTGCTATTAATATATAAAATGTTGAAGATACACATGTATATAAATTGCTTTCCAATTTTATTAGAACCAACCCAATATTAAATAATATTAAGATAATTAAAAGCACACTTAATATATGTTGCTGTATCACCTGTCACCCAATGTCATGTTATATTAAAAAAATACTAAGATATGTAATATTAAAAAAATACTAAAACAATTACGCAATAATAAAACGAAGCCACTTTACCCTGATCCGCGAAAACCTCAGAAATCTAATTAGCAGAAGCACAGCAAAAGGCAATTTCCTTGACGCAAAACTCAATTTACCCTTTTAACGGGATTCTCGTCCCGCAACGGACTCTCTAGTGCACTTGTTGATTAATTAAGCAGGACAATAGCGCCAATTACAGCAGTGAAATTGAAATACGTCGAAAAAACGAGCTGTCAACGAAACGCTTACGAAACGATAATAACTTAGGACAAAACGTCAATTTCGAATTAATATTTATAAATATTAAGAAATTTAATGAAAACGTGCGTGAAGTGTACTAATCTAATCTCTATCTGCACAATGAGCAATGCAGCTAAAGATTATACCCAGATAGATGATCAGAAACTATCGTCATTACAGGTCAAAACGTTTATGGACTATTGCATTGCGGTTGTAATGAGAACCGGGCTATGGGAGAGACTCCGGTCACCTGCCTCCTCGAGGCCTCCAAATTGATTTAAATATGTCAGATGATGACTCGCCGCTCACTACATGGGCCCCCGAGGCGCTGTTGGCGTTATAACATTATTATACTTCCACCCTTCGAACATCTGCTCGTGCGACTCCACTCTGTCCGGCCGGATATATAACAATATTATTTATTAAATTACACCAATTATTAATATTTATTATTATATGTAGCCGTTCATATTTTTTATTGGTAGGCATATACGCTGCCGGTCAGCACTAACTGAGTAAGTACGTTCTGTACACATAATAACTCAAAATATCTTCCGTACATAAATGAAAAAGAGGAAGTATCAGTCCCTGGTGTCAGTTAGTTTCTGCACCTTCTTCTGAGGGTGTCGCAGTAAATCCTTCTTAAAAAGAATAAGCAGGACATTTTTGGGTGAGGAGGGCTAACCATAGGCGAGCGGACATCGACCAGGTCATGGAAGTGGAAGTGGCAACGACATGCAAGGGGTATTGCTGGGTTTTAGTTGGTGTGCTGCAAGCTTTGGCATTAGACTTCCAAAGTTCGTGGTGTACCCGAATTAATCTCGCGTCATGAGACTACAGAAAACTCTAAAAATGTAATCTTATGTGTTTGAAATCGACAAGAACCAATGTATTTACCACTTTACGAGAGATATTATAAGTATGTTTACCTTTAAAAAGTAAAAAATAATAAAAGAAAATTAATCCTAAAGTACCTACATATATGTATAAGTATGTCTTAATATAAAAAAAACTTCGTGTTGGGGGACCGCTCCAAAACTTAATTATTAACTGTTAAACAAAATTAAAAATTTCTAATGTAAGCAACAAACATGAATTAATGTAAGCAAAAATCGGGTGGGGCTGTGCCGGGGCACACGGCCGTTAGTTTTAACGTGAAACGTTTATGTTAGGGAATAGCTTTTAAAGTAAAAGATTGAAATAAAAACAAGATTGACGGTGTTTAAAGTATTTTAATAAAAAAACTCAATGTGACAACAGCGAACTGACTATATAAGTAAAATATTCACAACACATTTTTGTTTCCAAGACTAATAGTTTTTTAATTATTTAGGTACGATGATATAGACCTTTTCGTTACGGTCCCCTTTTTAAACCTGGTACCCGTATGTTTCGGCGCGATTTTAAAGACGTTTCACGTCAAAAAACTGAATAAAGAAAAACTTTAATAAAATTAATTACTCCGAAATATTGCGTTTTAGATACGACCGTCAACGACGTCTACCCTCGCGTGTCTGCCCGCTCGGGTAATGAAACTTCACGACCTAACGCTCCGCCCACTTAACTCCCCTCCACCGCCGCGCATTGTACAAATTAATAATAAGTCTTAGATAAAAGATGAGATAGGTAAACATATGACACTAATTAATTAGAAGCGGTCCCCCAACGTGAAGTTTTTTTTAAATATTAATACATGCTTATACATATAGGTACTTTAGGATTAATTTTCTTTTATTATTTTTTACTTTTTAAAGGTAGCTTATGTTTTTTGTGGCGCGAATTTTTAATTTTTTTAATTTTATATCAAAGAAGTTATCTCTTAAGAACGATACTCACTGACATTCGCCTCTGCTCAGCCTCGGCCAACTTCTCCTCGATGTCTGGCAAACTGATGTCCGCCTGAGATGGTTGCAGTAACCGCTGCAAATGAGGAGGTGGCGTGCTCGTCTCACGCCTGGTACCGTCGATTTCCTCCAGGGGGATCTCGAACGCGATCGCTGAAACATGGAATTTGTTTTCTATCACTTTACTTATATATTGGCACTTAAAGTCCACTGCTTGGTGCAGACCTCCCCTAAGGATGATCAGACCCTTTACTTTGACTTCGGGACAAGATTGTCTTGGGTTAGAAGGTGGTCGGAAAATTTTACGCATAGACTGCTTAAAATTAAATAAATGTATCTCTCATAGACGAGTAGGGCACAATCTACCCATTAAGAGACCCGAGCCTACCCTAAGTTAAATGTGATAAGATCTTAGTCAACTACGAGGTAATAACTTGATGAGCTTAACAGCATCACAGTGTTCTCCTAGAGCCTGGGGATGAATATTATGGTAAATTAACATATTAAGCAGCATTACTGCTGGATTCTATTGAGGATATATATGGCTTACTTATGTACAAAAGGTATTAACAATTTATAAGGCTACGTACAACAGTGATTATTTGGAGTCTTGGGGATGTATATATAATCTACGAAGGTATAAAAAGAAAGATCAACATAAGAAGTTTCAGCTTAACGGGAGGTTTCAGCAGATCCAGTATTCAGCTGTAAAAAGTAAAATCAACATACGAGGTTTAGGTCTAACTGGCGTGTCGGGAAGCACCACAGTAGGCAGGTCGTCGTGCTCGCTGTCACGGCGGCCGTTCAGCCGGACTCCGTTGTTGGCTGGCTTGCTGTGTCCATTAGACGTCTCCTCTGCTGCAGGGACCACGTGGCTTGATGATCCGCAACCCATTTTCAGTCTTCTCACAGCCGGTTTAGATTAATTTCTGGTTGGTCATTTGATCTGAAGAATGAAATGGCTTCAGTACTTTATTCACAGAAAATGGTAGACGTTATCTCAAATGAGGATGATGATTTAAAACGATACTAGTGGAAAGACTAATAAAATATAATTATTACGCTTTTAGGTAAAACAAACAAAAAACTCATTGAATCTCACAATAACTATATACATGTACAATTGTAACCATTTAACAGTTAACCATTAATCAGATGGGCTTGTGGGCTTTTCACAGTCACATATAAAAAACAACGTTGAGACTCATATTTATAATCCCATAAGAATGATAGAGATAGCATTAATTCCAGACAAGGAAATCAGATCGGCTAGTCAATTTCATTGAGTGTAATATTATTGGCATTAAACACTGTTAGACACCTCATGGCTTAAAGGTACTCACGTGACCTTTTAAAGCAACACGCACCGGTACTATTCACCCCATAATACCATCGTACATAATTAAGTTACTTATAGTCATAGAATGTAGGTAAAGTTTTTAATTGCCAGCTCTAATTTTTCTTCCCATTCTCATTGTTCAAACAGTAAAACAAAATTCAGAAACTCGCCCCATTCCGCAGTGTCACGAAATGATAAATGCTCCCCTTTTATCGGCGGTGGCGCGTCGATGGAAGGCCTAAGGGCTATTAATTTGATTACTTCTTCGCGGTAATGGATTGGGCTGAGGTTTGTCAGGGTTTCATTACATTTTTGAGGTTATGGTGTTGTTTGGAAGTTGGTGCGGGATTGAGGTTAAAATATGAATAATATATGAAGAAATGAACTGGATAAAATTAACTATCGAGAAGGCTCTAAGTTAGTTATTTATGTCGGAAAGTAGTTCCATGCACGTTGAAGAAACAAAGACAGAAATATCGTTTATACTCGTATGATAAACAAAACAGACATAAGACCACTGTATTCGAAGAGTTTGTAGGCTGCTTTCAACGCGTACAAGTTCATTAGATCTAATATGTAATTAAAATAACAAGTTAAAATCAAAATCCAAAATGTATTATTCAAATAGGATTTTACAGTCACTTTTTTACGTCAAAGATGCCTTTGGTTCACAACGGTAATTCTACGGTAACTCCCACTTTGTACTAGCAAAAAAAACCAACAAGTGGTATTTTTTTTTCTCCCGGCATACCTCTGCCACTCGACGAACTTTCCGCCCCAGTGGACCTCAGATCGGTAAGTAATATGTCCTGTTCATAGCCACTTAAGGTTCAAAATTCTTCGGATTATGTTGGTGACTCTGGTTCTTCTGCTGATTCCATAGTTTCTGATGCAATCACGTAGACGTGAATTTGAGCCCCTTTTAGACTCAATATTAATGGCCAAGCGTCGGTTCTACCCGTCATCACTGGCGACACGCTCGAATCAAATCACTACGGTAGATGGGCCGACAATGTCACGTTATTTCCTAAATATTTTCCAACACGAGGGAGTCGCGCCCGCGGATACGGCGACCCGGGAGGGACCACGCCTGGTGTCGTAGCCTTCCCCGAGGAGGGCTTCCCTGTATCGGCGGGGGGGGGGGGCGGAGACTGGGGGTTCCCGGAAGTCGCTTGGTGTTCCCGGGGGCTCCCTACATACCTGAGGAAGGCCGTCCACGAGGTTTTTAGTGGGTAGGCCTCCCCCTTCTGGGGAGGAGAGCCCCACATAACCGACGGCTCGCTATAGCCGGGGTATGCCATTTGATGCATTTTCCTCAGGGGAACAAAAAAAAAAGCTTTGTCCTCCAAATGACTCCCAAACGTGACTAGCTAAAACTTTTACACCGAGGAAATTCCACCTACGATGAACGCTGCGTGGATGATAATTGCGTTCTTTATATATCTCGGGATGTAACCTATTATATCAAATAGTGAGTACTCAGCTTTATAGATCACTTTTCAGTGGATTACTTCGACACGTCAAATGAACATCTGTAGCTGGATTTCATTTAAACCCTCAAAGGCGGCTGTTCAAACTCGTTAGCGTCTTTTTTCAACCCCTGAAGCCGATGCGCGTAATCAGGAAATATTGCGCTCAGCCGTCGCTTCCCGATTATTGCTCCGGGATCACTTCCGGCAGTTACTAGGAAAATGTTTGCCATCTATACTGGCTTTGCATTCCATTTTTATTTGAGTAAATATTGGCTGTCAGACTATACTTTGGTGTTGTTTGTTTACCCAAAATAAAAAAATACATCCAAGCAATTATTAACGACATTCTCACTTTAAACTCGTTAAAAAGAGTTTGCTATTCCAAATCAAGGGACGTCAGACATCGTCAAAATGTTGTACAAATATGTAAAATCATGTTTGCGTAGGCGTTAAGCTAAGCTGGACCTATGGGGATGGCGTAGTCTATGTTTGATAAAACCCTCTTTATATCAAAATAAAGATTTTAAAAAATAAACCAAGGTACACTCACATACTATAGTATAAAGTAAATAATTAAAGTATACTACTATACCTGATTCACAATTAATAATTATTATTTATTATTTAACAAAAATTATATTAAATGTGTTTTCATTGTTATTATCAAATGCCAGGAAAGTTTCCATTTCATACTCAAGACCAAAGACTGATAGTCTCTATAAATTGTAGACTATAATAACATATAGGCTTCAATTTATAAAGATATATGCCACGCTAATATAAGCTACTCGAAACACTAATCCTGCGCAATTTTTTTTGTTGGACGGACCTATGCTGATGCCTCAGATGGCTACTTCAGCTTTGCAATGAGTGTGTTTGTGGAAGGCGCAACAGGAGGTTTGACCTGCTAACAACACCGGCGACCGTTCCGGAGTCGTTAGGGTCGGTACAAAGGGGGTCGCTCAAGATCGCCGTATAGTGGAGGGTAAGAATCTACTCGGTACGTGACGGTATCGGGTACATGTTTGACGAGAGGTGTGTGGCCCGGGTCGTCGGGCTCGCCGATGAGCGCGGTGTGTGAACGAGAGACGTCGGTGTGTGGCGTGAGGGACGACGCGGTTGGTGACCAGCGGAAGGGATTCGTTAGCGCGTGTGATGGGGTCAGGCGGGTCGGATAATAATACTGCGCAGACGAAGTCACGGGTTAGTGATGTCATATTTTCTGAGCTTGCAAGGTCAGTGGCATATAGAATTGATAATCATCTAAAATTATAGTGAAATATAGCATAGGCCTTAATTGTTGCCATTATTTTACGTAAATGTGTCATATTTATGACACATTTATGTATTCTTGATATATAGCAAACAAGTTAGTAAATTACTAAGACTGTGCTTATGCCCACATCCGTTAAATTGGTCAACACATTAAGCACAGTGCCTATTCTTATGGATAACAGCAATTATGCAATCTCCATCACGATCCATCACTATAATTCATTCAACGACTTATCGTGTATAGTATAGGTATCATGAGTTTATATTTGTTTGCAAACGATATCGACAGCGTAAATTAATATATGAACATTTTGTACAGCGCCCTTAGCGGAACGTACGAATAATTGTACTATTCCTTCATATTAAACTGATATGACTTCTGTAGTTTACTATGCGTCAAACAGCCATCGAAAGCGATAACAAACTCATGGTAGAGACACAGGTCCCCTATATTTGAAACGGAATACCAACCCTATTACATTTAATTAATAAAGGAAATAATACTTGATTAACACATAAACAGTCACAGCACAGTTACAGCACAACTGCACGTGGTGAGCGCTAATTTTATTATCATTATCGACCGTGTGGGTGAAACCACGAAGTCACGTCATACCCACAACGCAACCAGTCATCGGTACCTTAACCAAAACCACATTGTATTCTATCCACAACCTGCGGACCAAAATTAACCTTTTGTCCCAACGAGGTATTTATTGATGTAAGTGTAAGGTAAGGGGATAATTATTTTTATTCTATATATATTAGTCCAAATTTAAAATTAAAAGATGCCTTTTTTTATTATTTTCTACAATATTGGTTTACATTTCTAAAATAATATATATTCTCGCACAAACATTATGTTTATGGGCGAGATGCGCTCTTATTTTTATGCATAACTATAACCTACAATGCAACTATATATCCCTAGTAAATAATTGACACAATATTGTAATTTACACAAACTTAAACTAACCTACCATATCGAGCAAAGCATCTCGTAGTTTTGATTTTATCAATGCTAGCAGTTTAGCTAGTTAGTTTTATCAGCCTATTCGCCAGCGAAGAAACTTGAGACTCGGTTCATTTCTTTTTTGTATACTTAACGATCCGAATGCCCGCAATTATTTAAAGAAAAGGTTTCAGACGCTTTTTTTCCCACGGGGGATAGTAGTGAATCCTCATAGGGGGCGCGCCACCACAGTGGTCGCTATGACAACCCCCTGGTGCTTGGACGACCTCGCACCGGATACCACCCGCGCCCGGTCTACGGCGGATGGTTATGTTGGACTCTAGCAGAAGGCCAGCCTACCAACTAAACACTACCTACAGCCTTTGGTCGGGCGGAAGGCCTGGGACTCATCGATATATATGTACTACGTACTAGATTCGCCCGCCCGAACACTCACTACGTTCAAGTGAAATGCAGGGTAGACTGCACCTCGCTCAGTGAGTCGTCGCCATTCACGCAGTGTGCATCGCTCATAGGCCGACAATAAATATAATTAAAACAGTGATTAAATAGTAAACCCGAACAAAAATAATTATTGAAAATTTAAGTGAGTGAAATATCTAGTTGTTTAAGTGGAAATAAGGATAATAATATTATAATTATACAACGTAAACAATATTTTGTATTTATTGACGCCGCGCTGGCACGTGCTTGCTAAAATCATAGAGTAAAGCCATACAGATGTTCCTCCATTATTAGTTAATATATGTATAGACGGGATGATTATAAAATGTTTAGTTCGTAATTTTTTATTGTTTAGTACTAATTTATATAGTAGTAATAATTAAATAAAGTCCTAATATTTTGTTTTCTTTTATGTTGCCATTCCTTTTATTATAAAACATAAAAAGTGTATGAGGTACAATGTGCTTATTAAATTTGGTATCGCTTCTGCGGTGAAAACTCTTTGATACAAAGCGCTTTAACGTCATGCTTCACTGCGCTCGGCAAAACGTCATAAGTAAGCGGCGGTTACGACGTTTTGGTTGAACGAAATCTATACTTCGACAAGCGATCCAGCAGTTGTCTTTTTTCTATGGTCAGACGAGGTTACATAGATTTAGCGATCTAGCTGATTATAGTTCTAACATTCACCAGTATTTGAACACAATTTTTCCTTTAGTGTTCTTGTTTATCGGTAGAATATATGTCAATGCTCGGTGGTAACCATAATCTAGGAGCCACTGCTTTGGAGGGATGTGGCCTCCTTCTGTGAAGCAGTGATGCTCCATGCCTACATGCCTGAAGAAGGCCATCCCTGAGGTTTTTAGTGAGTAGGCCTCCTTCTGGGGAGGAGAGCCCCACATAACCGTCGGCTCACCACAGCCGGGGTATGCAATTTAAGGCTCATTCACTCTTCCCGCCAGTTCCAAGGCTTCAATCAAAAGAGTAGTAGCGAGAAATTTCTGAAATCGTACACTGCCCATAATTACTTTCACATTTGACTGAATAATACAAACACAGGTTGACTGAATGCTCCTCACATTAAGTCCGCCTTTTGTACTGTGATTATTCGGTGTACGAAAAATCCTTACTAATATTATCAATCGGAAAGTGAGTTTGTTTGTTTGTTAGTTCCGCTTTCACGCCGTAACAACTGAACCGATTGCTTTAAAATTTTGCAGACGTAAAGATAAAAGTCCGGATTAAATAATAGAGTACTTTTTATCCTGGAAAAAAAAAGATGTTTCCGAGGAAAAACAAAAATATTGTTTGCTTGATGGATGGATTGTAGATGGCGCTGTCTGTTGTTTAAAACAGGTAAAATATTGCAAACGAATATAAACATGTAAATTTAGAAACTAAATGATACGATAAAATGAGGAATTCCCGAGGGATGACGTACAATTTGTTTTATCGTCTAAACTGTTTTTCAAACCGAATTCTACGCGGGCGAAGCCGCGGGCGGAGAGCTAGTATTAAATAAATTAAAAAAATATATTTCATTCATGTTTTACATGTTTTTTTACATTTGATGTCATGGTTATTATTATTTTACTGATTGACTGCAATTACTTTGATTTGACAATTTCAAATCAATACCTAGTTATACATAGTTCCAACCTAAAGAATTTTCTACAGAGACGACATATTTAAATTATAATTTAGCAATATATATATATTATACCTAGGTCTAGTGGCTTGAGAATCCGCACTGATACGCCACTTGTCTTCGAAGCAGCCTTGACCTGCTTATCAAGCAATGTCTTATTATTTATATACACTCCTTTGTACAAGAAAATGATAAATTATATTTTATTGTGTAGCTGTTAAGCGGTATAAATTAGCTTATACTGTGTTGCCACGCAGCTAGTTTTGATAGAAGTTTCTTTAGATATAATATTTATAATTATTAAATTTAAAAAATTGACATCTCAAAATGTATAATTTGATATGATTATTAAACTTTCCGTGAAACAAAAGTAGAATGCTGTTTTGTTTATATACTTATTCTAGCGCGCCGCGGGCGCAGCGGTAGCGGCAGCTCTCTGTATGACGAATTTTTTTGAAAATGTTGTTTGTCGAATATTTTTTTTCTTTCTGGGAAAGAGAGGCTGGTAGTCTTCATGTATATCGCAACCAAGTATCGCGCTGATTATGTCTGACTTTAGACCAAACGAGGTGGCTCGAACGATGAGACCTACTAACAAAACTTCAGCTCAAAGACTTGGTAGATAGATAGAATAGTTAAAACTTAGTTTACCTTATAAATATAAATATAATATGTATGTATGTGTGTGTATATAGATATGTGTATATATATAATATATATATATATATATATATATATACATATAAATGTAAACGCAAGCCAAAAATAAATACAAATTGAAACATTTACGCAGAAGTATAAGGAAAAAAATACATAAATAATATTCAAATAGTCGATGTCGCATATAAACTATAATATAATGTTGTATATCATTCAGTGATCAATGTTGGCTGTCGTAATTTTAATTATATTTGAAGTGCATATTAGAAAAGATTATTTTATTAGAAAATATGATACTAATGACCTCTTGGCTCGTAGTGAGAGCGACCGCTCCTCAGGAGACCTATTTTTGAATTACGAATGCTATTTCGAAATCACCGCTGACTAAATAGTCAGCGGTGACTTTGAGGTCACGGATTCCTAAACATCCAATTTTTGAAAGTCGATCGCAGAGCTGTCAACATAGATAAAGTACACACATAAATGTAAGAGTTCGGTTCCATGCAAAATGTAGCCGCTGCCGGTTATTGCCGACTTAACCATTGCGGTTATTATATACATACATATATATATGTAGAAATGTTATCTGTGTTTTATTTGATTTTTCCCTTTTTATATATATATATATATATATATATAGACTGAAAAATCAAATAAAACACAGATAACATTTCTACAAGTATGACTTGATTACGAGTGGGTGAGGGCACTCGTAATGAAATCACACCTGTGACTAAGGTAGTCCATCAGTGATATTCAAAAATAAGAATTATTGAAAATCGGTGACAATTAGTCCCATCGGTGATTTCGAAGTCGCATTCGTAATTCAAAAATAGGTCTCCTGGTAAGGACGCGGTGGATGTATCGACTTGAAAAGACGACTTTATGTTATAATATTAACTTGATGGTGTAACGTTGTTTTTTACTCACAGTTCATGTTTATGTTTGGTCAAATGCTTAATCCACAATTCCATAACATAAGTATATTGTTTTCTTATTAATTTCAACTAAAATACTAAACTGCATTTGACAAATAATTTGTTATTGTTTTTTTTTTCTTCTTTCATGGCTTCGCTTAGAGCATTTAGCCAGTGTCGTGTGATGATACTTATAATAAATTAGGTAGGGAAACTATACAATATAATAGACACGATATTCAAGTTAAGGAGAAAGG
This sequence comes from Scirpophaga incertulas, assembly GCA_036419045.1. NCBI lineage: Eukaryota > Metazoa > Arthropoda > Insecta > Lepidoptera > Crambidae > Scirpophaga > Scirpophaga incertulas. The sequence continues at coordinate 20,924,240 of CM071631.1, read as the reverse complement.
AAAAGGATTTGGTTACAGGAATTGGTGATATTAGGTGGATTATAGGATTATTGACAGACATAGTAGTTAGCTTGGAAAACATTGGCTTAAAAGGTCTTGTACCGAGAGCCGTAAAAACCATACTAATAATAAATGAAAATAAATACCTATATTGCTTACAAGTTACAACTTAATGTTATTAAATTCTATGTATAATACTATAAATTTTACGATTATTATTATATAGAAGACAGTTAATTGATGTTGGAAAAGGAATTTTACTATCTAATAGTTGTCTAAATAACTCAGTCTGATCATACAATGGACAGTTGAAGAATATATGGTTTACATCACCAAACTCCCCACATAGACAATTGGGATCTGTGACGATATTTAATTTAAATAACTGTTGTGGTGTACCTACAAACATGCCCGAGACGAATTCGACATAATATTGATGTTGTACTTTTACTGAACAATATTTTGCTAAACCAGGGTTTACGGGGAATCTGATGTTGTATATGATGGTAAAATCTACCTTTACAATTATCCTCAGTCCAGAGCTATTGCCATTTTTCATATAAATAAGTTGAGGGCAATGAGACAAGTTGATGACTGTAATTATGGTATGATATAAACATCCCCATTATTGATTGCCTCTGATGCCAATTGATCTGCCTTCTCATTACCAAGAATACCAACATGACTTGGAATCCATGCTAATATGATGTCATAGTTTTCAGTGGAACATTTTTGTAAAATATTTCTTATATCAAATATAGGTGACTGCTTATGTGATTTAAAAGGAAACCTTGATATAGCCTGTAAGGCACTAAACGAATCACAAAACACAATAGATCTCTTTAATTTGAACATTACAATATATTCTAATGCTTTGAAAATAGCATAACATTCTCCTGTATAAACTGAGGCTTTTGGTGGAAATGTAATTTTTTGCACTATTTGGTATTGTGAATGATAAACTCCTATCCCCACGTTACTAACTAAAGACTTTTTTGATGCATCTGTAAACAGTATGTGTCGATTATACCAGTCATTGCTGTTTACAATATTATTAAATTTTGAATTTTGATTACAATCGACTTTATTTACGCCCATGTTATATTCAATTTTTGGATTTATTATAAGAGAGCTAACGAACTATAAATTTATTATAAGGGATTTATTATAGCTGTGTTGATAAAGAGGAATGCATGATGCTTGATATACAGGTGCTTGGATATTTTTAAACTTATTATAACTATTTACTAGACAAGGTGCCTCTTTATATTTGAAGTGTATTATAAATTAATAGTTTGAAGTGTTAAATTCATCAGTAAGAATATGCACTTTAGTCACTAGAGGATGATTTTTTGAATGTATACAGCAAAATAAGAATCTATCAGTCAAATATTGTCTTCTAAGCATTAAAGGTGGTTCACAACATTCTACCTGCAAACAATTAATAGGACTTGACTTCATTGCCCCAGTTATTAAGCGTAAGGCTTTAGATTGTACTAAATCTAGTTTTTTAAAAGCTGCAGTATTTCCGGGATGTAAAAGTGGAGAGCCATAATCTAATACACTTCTTATAAAGGAATTGTATAATAATCTCATGCTGGTTGGGTATGCACCCCACCACACTCCAGTGAGACATTTTAATATATTTAATTTTTTCTCACATCTTGCTGCAACATACTCACAGTGAGAGATTCCAGTTAGCTTCGAATCTAACACTACTCCTAAAAAAGACGTGTCTCACTGTAATAAACATCAACTGCAGGCAGTGATCTTTTACGAGAAAAAATTACTACATTACTTTTATTTACTGAGAGTTCTAAGCCATAACTATTTAACCAAAATTCTAAAGCCTTTAAGGCATTAGTTAATAATTTGCAAATTACATTAATTTCATTACCTGAAATATATAAAAGTAAATCATCAGCATACTGTAGAATGCTAACCATGTGGTTATCACACTCGTGAAAAGCTGATTCTAAGTCAATAGTGTATACATTGTACAGTAGAGGGCTCAAAACAGAGCCCTGTGGCAATCCTTTCCAAACTGTTCTATTTATTGATTTTCCAGTGCTTATATCCGTATAATATTTAAGATATCTTTCTGATAATATATTTACAGTAAACTTTACTAAAATAGGGGGTTTTTATTTAGCTTTTCCAGTTTAGCTTTTAGAAGAGAAATATTTACATTATCGTATGCGGAAGTTAGGTCTAGAAAAGCAGCTACCACAAACTCATTTCTGGAGAAAGCTAACCGTATATCTGTAATAAAGATAGACAAACTGTCAAATGTACTGTGACCTTTTCTAAACCCAAATTGGTTATTTGTAAAAAGTTTGTTATGTTCCAGAAACCATTCCAACCGATTCTTTATTAGATGTTCAGTGATTTTAATAATAACTGAAGCTAATGCTACTGGACGATAGGAAGGAGGATCTGACTTTGGTTTATTTGGTTTCGGAATAAATATCAAGGATTGAGTTCTCCATGACTCAGGAATAGTTCCTGTAAACAAGGGATCCCGTCTTCACCAGGTGCCGAATCCTTAACAATAGAAAGGACTCCTTTAAGCTCCTCCATACTAAACGCAGAATCTATTTCAACCCCGTTATTATTATGTATTAAAGAGGGTATATAACTAAGTGAATGCCCTAAAACTAGTTCTGACTGGGGCACTGAGGCAGGAGCTAGACGATCCATAATTTGTTCAGCAAGTGTTGGTGAAATTTGAAAATGTTGGTTTGTGTAAAGAGCAGACCGGAACCTTCTTATATTTTGCCAAACTACAGAAGATTTGACTGTTGGAGATAAAGACTTACAAAAACTTTGCCAACCTTCAAATTTCTTTTTTTTAAGAAGTTGCTTTGTATTTTCTTCTACCAGTATATACTTATTAAAATTATCATTTGACATATCTAACTTGTAATTTCTCTCAGCATTTTTCCTCACCATTACAGATTTCGTACATTCATCATCCCACCATGGAGGGGACGGAATAAACTTGGGGCTTCCTTGTTTTTTTGAGAATGTTTCTTCGGCAGCCTCAATAAGAACTTTGACAAATAAATCGGAATGAACTGTGGTGTTTGATGTGTCTATATTAGATAGGTTTTGTAATTTTTGTTCAACTTTATTTTTGTATGTGCACCAGTCAGCATTATTTAATCTATACTTCAAGCGTGGTTGTTTTGTTTGCCTAACAGGTTCATTAAATGGAAATGTGATAATTAAAGGATAGTGATCACTGGTGTATGTGTAATCATCACATTGCACTACTAAACAAGAAGCAAGATCTGGAGTACATATGCTTAGATCTGGTGCACTTACATTTTCTCTTGGACCTGTAAGGCGAGTGGGCATACCTGTATTTAATATACACAAATTATGATCATCCAGCAACTGCAGCAATTGTTCACCATAATAATTAGAAGAACTACAACCCCATGATATATGATGTGAATTAAAGTCACCTAAACAAATAAATGGCTTTGGAAGGAAACTAAACAACCTACTTAGATCATTAATTATTACATCATTTGGACGAGCATAATATATTGATACAAAGCAAATGTTATTTTCAATTGCAGCTACTGCAGATATGTCAGAACTTAAAGAAGGAAGAGTTATTGAAGTAAAAGGGAAAAATTTTTTGATGAGTAGGGCAACTCCACCATACCCATCACTTTTGTCTGCTTTTGTCTGCTCTAAGAGTAGAAAAACCAGGAATTTTAAATATTAATTCCTGTTTTAACCAAGTCTCTTGAAGGCAGAGAAGAAAAGGATTATATGAATTGATTAAATTAATTAACTCGTATTTTTTAATAATTAGGCTGCGACAATTCCACTATATCACTGAGGCTTTGTGATCCATTATTGTTGTTTTTTAAAATATGCAATGCATGAATAACTGCAGCAACGTTGGACGGTGGTACTAAATTAGAATCTGATAACAACTGTGTGAGAGCATTAATAATGTCTGTTGTACTTATATACTTTTTAAAGGAGTTTGCACATCTATGGTTGGTTCTCTAATAATTTCAGCATGTGCTATACGATCATAACCTCTGGAGAAAGTAGGTAATGTTGGTGGTTTTTTATAGACAGTTTTTGTATAAGATTGAGTAACATTATTTTTAATGAGAGAAGTATTAGATGGGTGTCTATGTGTGTTAATAATAGAGGAATAGGAACTTGGTGTAACTACAGTTTCCGCATATGATATTTTTGTATGTGTAGTATATATAACACTTTTGCTCATTGTTTCTTTGATTGCCTTTTGCCTATTGTACTCAAGGCATTTTTATTAATAGCCTGGTATATCTACCTTTGCACAGGCAGCACCAATAACCATCTTCCTCAACCTCACAACTTTCTCCAGAATGCCCTTGACCACATTTATAGCATCGGGGTGTTGAACGACACTGATTTTTCACATGCCCAAATCTACAGCAATTAAAACACTGTACTGTAGGATATATATAAAGTTCCACGGTTAATATAGTATAGCACATGTGTACACGAGTTGGCAAAATCTGCCCATCAAAAGTTGCAACTATAGTGCCAGTGTTAACAAATTTGGTTACCATCATTATTATTAACTTTGCGTTTTAAACGCCTTACTTTGCGAATTGGACCACAGCCTACTGGTACATTTATATTACTAATTATGTCCTCTTCGCTCCAATCGATAGGAACCCCTCGGATAAAACCCATGCGAGTAACATGAAAAGTAGGCTTTATACTAGCTTTATACTTTTCATTTGTAAGAAGTTTATTGTTTAGAAATAAGTTAGCATCCATATAGTTTGCAAAGCCTAAAGTTATTCTATTTCTTCCAATTTTTTTAAGACTACCATTCACAATCCCTTTAATGCAGCTTTTTTGCAGAAATTTGCCAAAAGTAATTGGATGTAAAGATGTATCATCTTTTTCTTTCAAAGTTTCCCTTTGAACATGTACAACAAATGGAGCAACATCTGATTCCTGGTAAAAAGATCGACCCACAGACTTCGGATTACTTTCAATATCCTTGTTAAGTACCAACTGCCCATTAAGAGGTGCTACAGGGCTGGACATGAGTTCGGCTTCTTTATTTTGTGTACATTGACAATCAGACGAATTAAAAACTTTAGACCCTGTTTTACGTGTTCTTTTATTACATGCTGTACAGACACCGCGAGAAACCCGTTTACGTTTAAGCTTAGATGATTCAGAGATAGAACAATCAGTATCAATAGATGATTCCAGCACGTCAATGAGAACATCCATCGGTGTTTGTACTGCTTGTGATGCTTCAACATTTTTTTGTATCGGAGGATATGTCCCTCCAGGATCGGGCGGGTCGCCCATTATCAAGATACAAAATTTTAAGACTTACCAATATTTACAGCAAACTACGCACTAATATAATATATAAATACAATTTAGACTAATATTTTACAATAGTAATAATAATTAATCAAATCCTTTTAAGTTAACATATGAAAAATATTTGGAAAACAAAAAACCGCGATAACCCCGATCGAAGTTTCCCGCGCTACCAAAAACCTTTGTTATTGTTGTACATGAAAGGTAGATTGACATTGACATTACCGACGCGGTTAACAAAAGGGATGCACCTACATTCAGACACATCTTTCTGTACTGGATGATTGAGACAGGGCAATATATAAATTCTGTCTTACATAATTAACTAATTATTAATAGTGGCAAACAGATGTTAATATGCTTTGCATTCCTAAAGGAATGCAGCTGTAATTCTTGAAAGAATTTGAATTAATTTTGAATGTTGAGTTGAGTCTGTGAATAGATAATTCACCTTGAACTCGTATCTGTGTAGGTCATAGAATATATTTGCTATGAACATTTTAGATATTACAATTTCTGAATATTAAATATAATTGAAGCACCTAAAATATAAAATAGGTTTATTTTCGTAAGAATATATTTATTTGTTATTTCTCATTGGATCTCTATGGGTGTCTATGTTTCATTCTGTAGTCTATGGCTGAAGCTATCCATTCAAGCCGTAGCCGTATTATTTAGGGCCAAGGCTAGGCTGAATTTAGTCGGTAGGTCTGTGTAGTCGAGCCGCCTCGACAGCACCAGGAGTCCGACATAATCAACGCATCCCTGCTTGCCTGTTGCGTTGGTATCCATGATGGATTCTCAGCCTCCTCTCCTGAGGAACAAAAAAAAATGCTTGCTTTCTCTCGTTGGTCACGATGGCGGAAAGACGCATGGGGAGGTCTGAACTTTGCGATGTGGAGATCAGCACGATTCAAATAGAACTTGAATAGCTTATTTTTTATTTTTTACCCAAATGAGGTGCACATTATTCTTATAAAAATCTTGTTATTAAACCCGCTAAAAAACGGTAAGTGGAATTTACTGGTACTTTGGATTCGCTCGTGGTACTTCTCCGTAATGGCCGATGCCAATTTCAATTTTTATTTTCATCTTTTCCAGGGTTCCAACCTTTGGTTATTAGTCGATCATATTTTCAACATATGGTCTAATTTGTTGCTCATGGTTCCAACTAGTGGTCTAACTTTGGCTCGTTGAGTAGCATACTGCGTGGCACATCTTCTATGTGCACCCAGCTTCAAACTTAAAGTGGTCACCTGCATAATCAATCAGCAAGCCGCATCCGTTTAAGAGAAACGTGGAGGGTGTCATATTGGGAGTGCATCGTGAGAGATTTAATTCGCTTTCATCATGTCAATCCACCTCGAGGTAACCAGATGCCCGGCTGGAACGTGAGTGCATACCACCATTTAATGATTTGGTACCTGTATTTTTAAGTTTCGTGTGGAGCGGTTGGCTACAGCAAATTAAATTACATTAATCATATTTGCTCTCTGATGGAGCATTCTTTGTTATAAGCTGGTAGATTTGTTAACTTACATATGAGATTTTAGTAACATTTTGTATTTACATGATTAGTCAACATCTTAATACTTCTTAATATTTTAAATGGAAGTAATACATGCATGCTCATTTTGGTAAATTCTTTGTGGTTTTATTTTGCATCCATCTGAAATTCTGATTGAGTCAGTGTGATGGCGCCCTGGTTATAAGTTGTTCACACTACTCACCAGGCTACATTGAACCAAATCGTCTGTCCACTCCTTGAGTACATTAGTCGCTTATATCTTGCTCTGCCACTATTATTAGTATCACTCTTTAGCTAGTCAATTGAAATGGGCACATTAAATTAGAACAGACATCTACAGCAACTTAGACTCTTACAATGGTAAGTGGTTACAGTCGCCTATAGTTTGTTTGGTTCCTGTGAGAGTCACAGTAATTTGCAACCTCCACAAAAATCATAATATACGTTACCAAACGTCACGACGTAGTCACCGTAGTACGCATGCGCTGTGTTGTGCTAAATACTGGCGTCGATCCTACTATTTTGACGATCTTAAGGTGACGCCATCTCTGAGGTCCCGGATTCGTATTCAAGTGGGGGCAGATGTTTGCATGACAATTGCAAGCGTTTGGACCTGAGTCATTGTTGTTGTTAATACATATTTCTATAAAATGTATGTCATTCGTTATTGTTATACCAGTGATTCCCAAAATGATCTATATCGACCCCTAGGGGTCTATGGCAACTTGCAAGGAGTCTACGTGAATTTTGGGGGTCCATGAAATGTAAATGGGGGTCTACGATTATGGATTTCAACACACACTGATTGTGCTTATTAACTTACATTATACTATCTTCTAATATAAAAAGATATACATTATTTATAAATGTACTTATGAAGAAAATAGATTTCTTATTTAATTTTAAGATTCACATTATATTATGTTTATAAATTTTTCAAAGCAGTAGGATATAGGCATTCAATATAAGTAAGGGGTCTACCCAAAAACGAAAAACATAGCAAAAGGCTACGACATAAAAAAGTTTTAAAACAGTAGTGTGGGGGGTGAAAAAGTTAGATCTTAACACATACATTTTAATTTATGAGACACATACACTTTAATTAGAAAACACGGTTGGCGCAGCGGTCGAGTGATCAGCTACTGCGACAATGATATTTTTTTTTTCCTTAGGAGAGGAGGCTGAGAATCCATCATGGATACCAACGCAATAGGCAAGCAGAGATGCGTTGATTATGTCGGACTCCTGGTGAATGGAGGCGGCTCGACCCAACAAACCTACCGACTAAACTCAGCCTGAGCCTTTGGTCCTAAAGACCCTACTGGCTTATATTGACGGAGCGACAATGATCACGCGCACGTAACTAATATATATATAATCTGACGAAATTTGTTCCATGTCAAATTCTATGTTTGTGAGAGCATCACAACACCACCAACTTTTTATTCGAGATTGAATTAAACGCGTTCGTCTGAATTGTGTCACGAAAAGTAATTGTTATCATTCTAATGACTAACCCAACACCCTACATTCTGACAAAAGCCTAAATTTCCTTGTCATTTAGATTGATAGACTGCGCGTAAAGTTATAAAGTGGACATAATAATATTTTATTTATCACCGGCTAGAGTCGACGTCCTCTGTGAATCGGTTACTTTAGACTTTGAAATTTCCTTATTTCAAAGTGTTTCAAATTACCTTACCGTGAGTAGAATTTTTTTACTGATTAGAGTGGTTTTAATGTTATAGGGTTTATGTAATCCGTTGATAAGCAAGCAGATTCCCCTGATAGTCGTTACAGTCACCTATTCAGCTAAATTCAATTAAGCTGTTTTTATTTATTTATATATATATATATATATATGTCTACTCCACGGACTCGTAGTCCGTGCCTTTTTTGAACTGTCCTCGTTTGGATCTACTACGTACTGTACGTACAGCGTCATATTTATTTAGTTTAGCAATACCATCGCTTATGACGATAATAACATATATGTAATATCTTAAATAGTATTTTAGAAGTCTCCACTGAAGAATTAATCTAAGTCCAGCTTATCTATAATACAATACAGTTAAGATTATAAACATATTTCAATTAATTTTAAGTAACGCGTTTATGGTCAACAACAAATGATGTTTAAATGTAAAGAACAGAAAAACAGTTGTGTTCATATTCTACTAATATTATAAATGTTTGTTGCTCTTACACCTAAATAATAGTAATAATCCATTCAGATTGTAATGAAACTTTATAAAGATATTAACCGACACCTGCGACTTCGTCTGCATAGACGGTAGATTTTTTCTTACAAATATAAAAAGAAGGAAGTCTGCTTCAGTTTATAACTTTTTTATTATATAACTTTTTGAATGATTCAATTTGGACATTCCGTTCGAAAGATTATCACAAGTTTAAAAATGTAAGTTATTTGAAAAATGTCACATGGTCACCGCTCACGCCGTTCGGTTAGACGCCACCATAATAATAATAAATAATGTAGGCGTTCGTTATTTCACAAATTTTTAATGACCTTATAAAAACTAGAAAGTATGTGTAAGAGAGTGTGTGTGTAAAATTTATAACTTTTGAAATGTTTGCTTAATCCCCGTGCGAAGCCAGGGTGCGCTGCTAGTTTATAAGACGTTCTTCTTTATTGACATGTGATAGTATGTATGTAAGCAGACATGCTAGTATAATCTTACCATGTATGGTTGTCCTAATTTCTGTATTAATAAAGTTATAAAAGAGTAGATAAAATATAGACCTTTACAGATTCTTTTCTATTCTTCTCGAGAAGGCTTGTCACCGTAAACCAGTGAGCCTCCCACTAGCTCTTCCAAACCAGTATCAAAATTCAGAAAGTGATATATATTATATTATTTTTAACGTATCTTTTAAAAATTGAAAATTACACCAACTCATGTCAGGAACACCGTTCAAAGTCTTTTCAAAACCATAAAGCATAAAATGCGACCTATAACAGTGTTCCTGTTACAGGCTCTACCAACATCCGTGAGAGTTGTAGAGGCGATATATTTCCTTGTTCGTTCGTATGCACGTACTTTTATTCTCTTAAACTTATATTTGTTTTGACGTCAATAGGTCTATTTTGAATAAAGATCATATTGATTTTGATTATTATATCGACTTACTGTTACATCCGATATACACATATATAGAAAAACACGCATATTGCACTGTATCCCTTTTATCATGCCTGACCTCGCTAACAGGATCCCACAGTTACAATAACGTTGAGTATTCTGACTTGATAGTGGAGGTAATAATCTCCAAGCTTCGAGAAGCGCCCGGATTAAAAAAGAATGGTAGTATCCATCTAGTGTGGAACCCTCAGTATAAGAAATATATAAATTAAATTGAGCGAATTCAGAATAAAATTCCCTGCTTTCAGGTGTTATAATGATTATACGCTTTCTACTTTAATATCGTTAGAAAGACGTAATTCGACGTACAGAAAACGATTTATTATTCTTGTTTAAGTTATTCTTTTAGTTGCAATAGCGTTCTAAATATTATTACTGATAGGTTTGACTGCCCTATACAAAAGCATTGGGTATAGTAGGTTTGCTGATAGGTTGTACTAACACTAGTTTATAAGTATTTTCATTGCTACTAACACATAAAATGTATGGACTCTGTCTGAAATAAAGTTATTATCATTATTATATTAAATTACTAAACAATTACTTGGATTCGATATTCTTGGGTTCAGGCTATTTATCTGAGGCCAGCTTCTAATTGACGATTGTAAAAATACAGGCAGACAAGAAATAGCCATTGCTGGTTCTTTCCAGTACAAGATCTCCCGCCGTAGACATCTTTGACGTGCAAGTAAAGTAAAAATCCCATTTGAAGAATAAATTTTTGATTTAGATTTTGTCTTGTCGTTACACAATCACCCACCGAGCCTAGACCCTTCTTGCTGCTGCACACACGTCCAGTACCCGGAGAATTTTATGTCTCGTCTTTGTAATACGTGTGGGTCTTGTAGCAAATAAACTTATTATCTATTTACTCAAGAAAAATAAACTTATTACCTTTACAGTTCTTTGCAGTGACGATCGTATATTCGTATATCCGTATATTTTTCACAATTGTTCGCACTCGTATTGTATTCCATAAAATCAACTGAATCCAATATTAGTGTTTTTACTAGTTATGTATTATTGCACAACAGTTCGTCGATATGTCCTTTGCTTCCGATAAAAAAAACCTCTAACAATAACACGTTATTAACTGTGGCAATAAATATACAGAAAATTTAATGCTTTTAAAAACTATGTCAATACAAATTGCCCTTAGCAGAGAACCGAACTGACGACCCGTGCGGACGCGGCCGCATCGTCGTCGGTACTATTGGTAAAGCCGATTAATACAAATTTTATTTTCACAAAAGCTTCTAGTTTTTCAGTATGATAGTGACGTGTTCGACGATTATGTGAACTTGGTACTTTATATTAATTTATACGATTTTTTGTTAGCGTTTGTTTACAGGCCAAAGGAAATAATAGATACCTCCAGCCCTCAGTAGCCGAGTGGATAGCACGCCTGTTTCAAGGTGTCGCCATCTCTGAAATTCCGGGTTCGAATCCCGGTGGGGGCAGATGTTTGTATGATGAATGCGATCATTTGTGCCTTAGTTATGGTTGTTCATATTTTATATGTCTATCCGTTACCTTAGATCCCATAACACAAGCCTTACAGTGCTTACTTTGTGTTAAACCAATTGACGTTAGTATAAAATATATTTATTTATTTGAAACTGCCGTTTTTTTCGTGCTTACTTCTAACTTAATACATACAAACATATACTCACGTCTCTTTAACTTTCTTGACTTTCATTATTGCTTTCTTGCATGTCCGTCGGTTACGGCCTTCTTTCAATATATCACCCCCCATAGATTATCCCCTACCAACTTTTTAACTTTTACAATTTAAGACTTATAAAAACTCTATAGTTTTGAATTTCATTTAAGCCCTTGAATCTTACAATATCTTAGATTAGACAATCTATTAGAAAAATAGATCTCGAAACAATCCCCTATTTTAGTCAGAATTTCATATTCTGAAATAAATTTTCTGACATATTCTTTTTTGCCTTCAAATTTTTGTTATTAATTAGTTACATCTCATTTCTTTTCTTGGTTATTAAATATAACAATAACGTACGAAACAAGAAAAAGAAAACGTAATATAAGAATTCGGGCTTAACTCAATTTCTTGTGTGCTTAATACTATCAGGCGCTCTCTTGCTCCAGTCTCGGTCATTTGGTCACACCCAAGTTTTAATTAGTTTGCAAATTAATTTTGGGCTGAACATGTGGTGTTGGCTTATTACATTTGATATATATATATATATTACCACATTTAGACAATAACCAGAAAGTAGTCTGGGCTTAAAACACATGTACAATTCAAAAGAAATGTATGTTTAGTAGCTTTTGAAAAGTTTCTTTGATCACGTGATTAAAGTGAACGAACTTATCGAAAGTCACCGAGCACATCTGAATATTATTTATTGATTTATACAAAATTGGAATCTGTAAAACTGAGGTGATAAGCTCAAGAGATTCCCATTTTATACGATTGGATGATTCTATTCTGACACGTGAGAAACATAGAAGCCCACCAAGTATCAAGAATTTTGTGTAGCGCTACATTCAGGACACAAACAATACTTACATAGAAATTACCGTCGGCCACTATAAGCTTCTAGACAGCGCGTTGCCTCCATTCCACAGAACAGAGAAAACTTAATTTCTTAAACAATGTTTATTTATTAGTAGCTTTATGCATGCGGAAAGTAACTTATTCATAGTAACATCGTCAAAAATAGTATTTTGCTACAATAATGGTATTAAAACAAAAATCATTTAAATGCTTAAGTGTTTTCGGAAAGTTTTAGAAAATAAAGTATAAAATTCTGACGAAATAATAAAAGATTTCTGGAACATAATGTTTTTATTTCAATTTATATAAATACATTGTTGGATTCAAGAAACACTTGACGTCCTGTTTTATAGTTGTATATGCAAGTATAAGGTTGACTTTAAAACTGTTCGTGTCTTTTCGAGTTTATATAGGTATGTTTGTTATCAATAAGTGACTGTTTTGTATAAAGATGATTTTGACTTATAATACGGGTATTGACACCTCTTTTCTCAAGTTAACAGTTACGAGTATTGCTCTTATGTATAATAAATAGATTAAATTAATATATTTCGAATTGGTACCAATTAATCGCAATTTGTCTTTTGTTAAAAGATACTCACCGATTTTCCGGCATGCAAAATAAAACCTTTAGAACGCAGGTCGATTCCACGGCTTCCATAACAAGTGACCCACAATCACCGGCTGACACCTCCCATTGATTGCCGCTACATTATGCATAGACGGACCCCCCACCCCCTGAAATTATCCAATCGACCAACATACCCTGGCCCCCGATTGCCCGCCTTCGGTTATGCGTGCTCGCATACAACGGTTGTGAGCGGATTAACTCTATCCGATTTGTCGTTGGTGTCAGTACTGACGTTCCAATTTGCCGCAGCTATCTCGATTTTGCACCTGATCTGAATTTTCATATTTAAAGCAAAGGAAGCATGTAAACTAAATTATTATAACTCGCAAGTACAGCAAACATTTAAAACATTTTCATGATTATGATGTATATTTTACAAGAGAGAGTGTTATTAAATAAATATTATTTTGTCATCAATGTTCATTCCTAATTTAGTCTGCTCTAATTTACCTGTTATTTTTATTTTTAATCTCCTAAAGCAGCTGGACTCCAATCTTAGTTGTTGCAAGTGCAAATTCAAAAAAATATACAATACACAATTTTTATTTTACTAGCACCACTCACCATAATTATAATGATTAAATTAATACTTTAAATTCGCAACCATTTGATGGATATCACTAAATAAAAAGATACGCTTAAATAAAATATAAAAAATAAAAACTACTTGTACATACTAGTTTATAATTAAAATGTAAAATAACTCCTTATCACATCATTTCAGCTAATAGACGATCTGCTGGATATAGGTCTCCCTCAAGGATCTGTACACCAGTCGGTCCTGCGCTGCTACCATCCAGCGCCTTCCTGTCGTCTTCATCAAGTCTTGTGGAAGGCTTGCCAACGATGCAGTGTCCGACATACGCCTTTCACTTGAAAACCTTTCGTAGTACAAATATTTAACGCGCTGTCTACATATACTAAAAAATATAAAAGAAACTAAATCTCTTTTAAAAAAACCTTAATAACTTACCTACTAAATATCCTAATATTATTATAATTTAAATAAACATCTAATATTATCAATAAACAATATACCCTTATACTCATTGTGAACTCGGAGATTACATATTACTGTTGCAATTGCAGATTTCCTGCCTAAGAAGGATATCTGACAATCTGAAGGGATGATTGGGCCACAGTGCCACCTCTGCACCGCGCCCTCTGCTGAGGAGCGCTCGTTCTTATTCCCAGCTGTAAGATCATTGAAATCTAGGCAAGACAAGTGGGTCGGCAGACTGGGCTAAGCCACGTCGATTCAGTCTGAGTCCAATATAATCTCCGCAGCACTTTCTGTGGGGATGCCTTGGGCGGGCTTCCCGCTCCTTTATAAGGATTCTTCTGAGCGGAAAAAAAGCCAGCCTGGTTGTGCACGTCGGAGTTCTCTGCCAATTTAGGTAAAGTCACCTGTGAGAATTCTCCGTCTCTCATGTGACAAAAAAGTCGCTAGTCTGCAAACAAGCCAAACATACAAAAGCGACAATCCGCATTCTGGTTAGTTCGCTTGTTTAGCCACCATGCCATGCATGCCGTGCCCAATCGATTCCAATAATTACCAGTTGTGGTGTGTGGGTGTTATTAGTTTTACGATTCAGTCTGAGTCCAATATAATCTCCGCAGCACTTGTCTGCGAGGATGCCTTGGGCGGGCTTCCCGCTCCTGTGTGAGGATTCTTCTGAGCGGAAAAAAAGCCACCAAAGTTGCCTTGTGCTCACTGTTGTGCACGTCTGTATAGTGTTATGTCTCTGAGTTCTCTGCCAATTTAGGTAAAGTTACCTATGAGAATTCTCTGTCTCTCATGTGACAAAAAAGTCGCTAGTCTGCAAACAAGCCAAACATACAAAAGCGACAATCCGCATTCTGGTTAGTTCGCTTGTTTAGCCACCATGCCATGCATGCCGTGCCTAATCGATTCCAATAATTACCAGTTGTGGTGTGTGGGTGTTATTAGTTTTACGGAATCACCACCGCCATGGTGACGGGGACATTTTCTTGTCATATTGTGTTCATTCTCACTGAGTCACTTGAAATTACTTGTGAGGAAATTATTATACTTTTAAGGATTGCTAGTTCCAGTAATTAACCCATTATTCATGACACCAAGAAATCAAATAACTTAGCAAGCTGCACGAGATCATATTAATTATTGAATCAACAATATAGGTAAAGCTGAGAATGCTCATGGATGCCTCAACCAAGTGCCGCGGTGATTATGTCGGTCTCGCAACCGATTTCAATCGCAAATCGCAAGGTTAAATGATCAAACGACCTGCCTAGCCTGAGCTTTGATCAGATGAACCCTACGGTTTGGATGGGTGGGTGTCTACCTAGAGAGAAAAGCTCTTTTAAAACATCGTTTGAAGATGGAAATATCGTAGCGCAGAAAACACTGACAGATGAACACTGAAACTGCACTGCACTAGAACTGCACTTGTACCTGACAATAAACAGGTGACGTAATTTTGTACCCAATAGTACCTGTTACAAACTTATGAAAAAAGATTATTATACTGTTATTATAAACTCATTTGCAATAAAAACGGGCACCTAAGCAATGAATAAGTAAAATGTTAAATATTGCTTTGTGATAATTATAGGTAGTTTTATCCTCACAATTTGGTAAATTAATAAGAAAATAATCGTTTTCATCAGTATTTCATAAAATGTTGATACAATTTATGGGAAATAATGCTAAACCTCGCTCATGAAGTAAAAATAAAAAAGTTTGTTTGTTTGTTTTTCTTTAATAAAGTAAAAGCGGATAAATGTTTTGTATCGAGTGTGACCCCCTCTGGCATTCGTCACAGCTTGAATTCGTCTGGGCATGTTAGCGAGGAAACTTTCTTGCGGAATACGTTCCCACTCTGCAGTAATCACATTCTTCAGCTCTCTGATGTTCTGTAGAGCCGGTTGTACTGATCTCATACGCCGTTTCAGAACGTCCCAGATATGCTCTATGGGATTGAGGTCGGGATTTCGAGCTGGCCAATCCAAACGACGAATGCCGATCTCTGGCACATACGCTTTAACATCGCGAGATCGGTGAGCGCGAGCATTGTCGTCCATAAAAAACGAGTCTTCACCTAGAGCGGCAAATGCGGGTTGTGCATGAGGAATTAGAGCTTCCGTTATGTTTCAATGACCAGTTAGTGAGTTTTCAATGAAGACCAACCCTGTACGAGCCATTGAATTTAATTCTGCCCAAAACATAACAGAGCCCCCACCATAAGGTGTGATTTCTTCGAAACATGTCTCTGCAAAGCGTTCTCCTTGTCTTCTCAGCACTCGCCGACATCAATCTTCACCGAACAGAGACATCCTGGCTTCATCAGAGAACAAAACCCTATTGCAATCTTCTTGAGTCCATGATTCACAATTTCTAGCGAACCTAAGCCTGTGAACTCGATGCTCACGGAGTGATTTGGGGCAGTGGGCTGAGAGGTGACTGCATATTTTGGCAGCGAGAAGCCCCCTCCTGACTGTCCATAGACTAATATGCACATTTCTTATTTCTTGGAGGTTGTTCTTAAGATCCACATACGAAGTTTTGCGATTTCTCAATGCGCGACACACAAGAAAACGATCATCCCGTGGAACCCAAGAAAACCATGTATCCAATACATAGTTTTCTTCCAAAACCAGGACTTTTCTCGACGGAACCAGTCTCCTGATATCGCTGCCAGGTCCTTTGGACCGTCGAGCGATTAACATTTAGCCTCCTAGCCATGAAGCATTGGCTGTAACCCTCTTATCTACCATTTTTGATACAGCCAAACAGCAATAAATAAATCTTTGTCAGTCAAGGATATGAATTTCATCAATCATCATCATCATCAATCGATAAAAATTGAATAAAAGTTATTAAACTCGATGTTAACTTCTGGAACCTCGCGCCAAAAATGTAAGATAAAAGGGGGTTTCTGTAAAAATAAGCATCAAATGAAAATTTGAATTTAGAACGAACTTTTTTAAATACCACGGGATATTTAAAACCGGCCAGTAACGTGTACAAACGATTGAAACCTTTTTTGTATTGTATCTTTTTAAAGATGAATGAAAATAAAAACCGCCCGTTTTTTTTTTGCAAATGAGTGTATAAAGATCATTTAAAAAATAAAAATGCTTGGGTTTTAATTTTAATTACTCAATAGTTACGCTGCCAAATATTTTGACTATAGAAAATAACAATGAAACTATAGTCTTTCTAGACATAATGTGAATTTGTTTAAAATTGTAAAGGAAGTTGGGTTCAGACTATTTATCTAAGGCCAGGTTCTAATTGACGACTCTGTAAAAACACAGGGAGAAAAATAATTGCTCTTGCTGCTGTTCTTGCTGGTTCTTTCCATTACAAGATCGGCCGCCGTAGACTTGTAAACTTTTGGGAAAATTTTGATTTTGATTATCTTATTCTGCAGTTATTTTAAGTCGTCCGATTTACTTCTTTCTCTTATTCGGACCGTTGATTACGATTAATATTGTTTCTTGTTGTGTAGCTACTAATTAACAAGTTGACTAATTGAGATAAAATTAAATAGCGTTTATTTTAATTGAGTGCACTACAAGTCAGATGGGTTTGTAACCGGATATCGTCACTATAACTGTTTAAAATGTATATGTGTTAATATAAATGTTTGAATTAAAATTTATTTGCACAAGACTACGGTGATTATGTTGTTTCTCTTCAGTTAAAATTTAATGTCATTTTTACGCAGACGGGACTTTTTTCAATTTATTTTTCGTAAACGGCGGCTGGTTATTTTGTTGAGTTTTCATTTATGTCGTTTTCAGTAACACTTGCAAGGTTAAGACGAATTAATACGACTTTTGAATCATTAAAATGAACTTACTCGTTTGATTTTTTTCCCCTCAGTACAGGAGAGGCTGAGACTGAAATGAAAATGAAACTGAAATTTCTGTATTGAACTCTTAAACTTCTCATTATGTCTTTGAGGTTTTGATAATAATTATGATTTGATTTGACAAATAGGCAGCTTCGAATGTACATACAAGTTAATTTTGTAATATTAAATTGTTTGAACAAGCTATCTGTGAAACAACTATTAGTTATAGATCGTAGGTAAACATTTTTTTTAAATTATTTCATTTAAATACCTTATCAACATTTACCGAGTTACACCAAAAAAAAATACCATAATTGAGTAAATACGTAATAGGCAATTATGACAGCTTCTCTTGATATTGTATGCCTGATTTCTCTTAAGGCATAAACGAAACGATCGAGTTTATTGCACACATTTTCTACGTGACATTTCCTGTCCAGATGACTGTCAACATGCATTCCTACGAATTTGACATCGTGTTTTTAATCTATTGTTTTAGCACCATGAGTGACTTGTATATTCAATGGATATGTATTATATGAATGAAATTGCATGAATTCAGTTTTATTTGAATTTATATAAGTTTGTTATTTTCCATTCATTGTATTATACTGTTTAGTGATTTATTAATCTGACACTTGTAATTTGATTTGTTTATATCTTATTATCATATATATCGGGTAACACAGGGTCTGTGGGCATTCTATAATGTGGGCTGAGGCTGAGGATTTAGTGAAGGTGCAGAGGCGCCAGCTAATACGAGTAGTATAGTATTAGTGTCGATTGATATAGAGACACTTGGGTGAGGCCTTGTCGGTAGGTCTATGTGCGGCGATTTCTCATCTAAAATTAATGAATGAATACATATATATATATACTCACATAGTTTAGTACGGTATATATACATATAGTTATGTATGCTTATTTAGTATGTATAGTTTATGGATTTTTTATTTATTATTCACAAATCCCTGTCACCATATACCGTCATTATTATACACCAGTTTTTATTGTAGCACTAGCTTATCGGGTATTCCCATTAGGAATACCCGATAAAACAGTAGAACCAATTCTAGTGTTATTTAGTAACAAAATAGTTTAAGACACATTAAATGACTTAGACCAATTCTTACCACGGTGAGTAGAAAGCTGATGATGAGATGAGTTGCGGGAAAAGAGATGTTCGGTGTGTACCGGTGTGTATGAGTTTACATTCCGCAATCGACAGCATACATTTTTGTATGTAAACTTTGTACAGCGCCCCTAGCGGAAACATAATGAACTAATATTGTAATAATTTTTGTTAATATACTGATTTGCTTCTATATATTTATTATTACTTTACTGTACTATATTTCAAATCCTATCGAAAACATTAGCAGTCATGTAAACGTGTAGGAATATATTTTATGAACAAATAATATCATATTTGAACAGAATACCTACCAACAATACCAATCCAATATAAAGGTACGATCAAGTTTTTATATTTCTTTTCTACTATACATTGCTTCTTGTGTCTGTGAATATAAGAGGACATACTATAAAAACCAGTAGTGTACTGCTTAGTAAATGATAACTTCGCGATCTCGATTTCTTATTGGTAATAACAACAACAAACTTTTTCTAACCCATTTCGCTATAATATCGCCTGAAACTACCAGTGCACTAAGGTCGAAAATTCCAGAAATGTCAAGTGATTTTGTTACGTGTAAAGTAATGAGTATCCAGGATACCACTACAGAGGCAAATGTCACGGTGATTATGTCGGACTCCACACCGGCCAGAGCGGTGTCTGACCCGCGTGACCTACCGACTATACTCACCTTTTGCCTTGGCCATAAGGGCCCTACGGCTTGAATGGAGGTATTGAGTAGTCCAACGTCCTATATTCCAACTCCTATGATGTCAGTTTCCCGCACGATATTCAACCTTAGGTGGGTCTAAATCAGAGGTTCCCTAACTTTTTTGTGTCGTAGACCCTTTGCCATATTTTTCGATTTTGGGTACCACGTACCCTACTTACCTGATATTAAATTCCTGTATCCTACAACTTACAACATTTTATTTATAATATTTTACATTTATAATATTTTTTTTACTTCATTGGTAATTTTATAAATAATTTTATATCTTTATATTACAACATTATCGTGGACCCCCGTTTTAATTTCATGGACCCCCAAACTTGTTTCGCTGACATAGACCCCTTGCAAGTTGGCATAGACCCCTAGGGGTCGATATATACTACTTTGGGAATTACTGGTCTAAATTAACCCAGACGTTTTTATATTGGTATTCTGTTATGATATATTAATTAACTGTACTTTCCTATCTCTAAAACTGGTATTACACTAATTCTTATATGACGATTAATAAATTAACATAACAACTTAATAGCCGCATTATTGTGCAAGATTTTGAGATATTTACTATAAATAGATTTTTCAAATTTGATTCTCGCATCTAACTAGGAACCGTTGTAGAGAAAAGAACAAAGTGATCAAGGTAAGATAATGATTATTATTTGTTTATAGAGTGATGGATTTAGCAAGTATTTTCTTGGTTATTGTGCAAAAAAGCCAAAGGTAAGGAGTAAGAGGTAGGTTACTATAGTAAAATTTTTGAAAACAAAATAGACTTAAATCAAATTATTATAGGGGCTACACCTACAATAACTCTATAACTTATCGGATATCGGTATTTGAGTATTTTGAACTTTAAATATAATGAAATAGAAGGTAAATACTTAGTATTTTCTATTTGTTATTATATATTTTATTTAATTCCTTACTAATATTATAAATGCATGCAATCGCACTACCCGTGTTTGATTTTGATTGAAATGTTTTATTATTACGTAAATAAAGCGAGCATCATGGTTTACACCTTCTGTCAAATATGTCGTGAAGCTATTTACAAAAATGAAGGAATAAGTGCAAAAATAAAAAAAAAAGTGACTTTAAAAAACATTCCATTCCAGCATAAAATAGGGGTATGCATATTTGCATTTATTCGTTTTAGAATTATCCCGCTGATAAAGTCATAATTATGTTTACGTAAATTTTAAAAGAAGATTAACAAGAAAATCAATAACGCAAATATACATCATTACTTGTTCCTGTATTTTACAATCTAGGACTATTGTGTAATTCTAATTACTCTATGTACAAAAAAGGATTTTCCGTTAAATAACAACGTGATTATACTTACAACTCTAGATTATAATAAAATATAAGAGAGTACAAAGCCGTAAGTAGAGTTAAATTAGTTAATATATTTCAAAATACATAACTAAAAAGCAATAATTGTAGTTACCCCTGCAAATATCCGATGTGTTTCGTGGAATAAAGAAGTAACCGTTTTTTTTTAGATTATCCCGAAGTACATAAATCTGTTCCTAAATTAAACAACACGTGTAGTTGAAGGCAACTGTGACCTGCGATTATCTCTTTGTAACTTTTTTCTAGACCTCATAATAAAAATATAGGACAGTTTTTTTAAGCTCCTGAAAAGTAGGTAAAAATCACTTACTTCCTTTTTCCAGGAATAGTGCGATATGTGACTCTGTCTGACGCGCTTTCATTCCATAACTACCGAACCGATTTAAATGAAATTTAAAACGATTTATATATAAAGACATAGGCTTAATACAAAAAAAGAGCCGGAAGGGCTCGAAATAGGGAGTTTATATGGAAAGTTTTTTTTAGTATTAATAAATAAACAAGACTTTTAACATTTGTAAGCGTTTACTATTTAATATAAAATATGTAATAAATATTTTATGTGATTTACATGGGATCTAGGGTAATGGATTGACATACATATATTACACATATATAAATATTTTTTAAAGAAATATACATATATTAACAACCATGACTAAGGGAAAAATGCTCGCAATAATAACACAAACATCTGCCACCATGGTGACACTTTGAAAACGGTGTACTAACCACTCGACTATGGAGGGCGTTTAATTAAAATATTAAAAATTATTATTTTGACCTTTTCTAATATACAGTAATATATTATTCTTACCCACAGATGAAGATCGTTGCCCTCATGATGCTGCTGGCTGTGACGGTGGCAAATCCAACTCCAGGTGACGAATACCACACCGTAACAAAAGTGGTCAAAGATCATGGTGTCCAGTACCAGACTTATGAATTACCTAATTACAAGTGGATCTACCCAAAACCTCTTAGATTAGTCTACGATCACTACCCTAAGTTTGTGTATCCTGCAGGAGTTACGAAGGTTGATTATGACCCGGAGTATTTCTACCGTGTTTTTGGCTACTACCCTTAGAGAGTTTGGGTTAGTCATACTATATGACGACGTACGTGTAGATATATCCCGTTTCATCATCCCAGAAGATCAGAATAAAATATGTAATACTAGCATTCTTTTTATTATTTAGCTGACCCCGCAGACTTCGTACTGCCTCAATCGACAGATAAAATATCAAATTTTTTTTCATAACGGGAATCCCTAAAACAAAAGGAACATCAAGCGAACCAGTTTTGTTGACCAAGTTGTTGTTTTTTAATCATGTTTTCATATTTATTCAACCTTCCCTGGACTTCCACAAATAAATCAAGACCAAAATTAGCCAAATCGGTCCAGTCGTTCTCGAGTTTAAGCGAGACTAACAAACAGCAATTCTTTATATATATATTTAACATTAAAGATAAATAAAAATGTATTCAAACATTCTGACACAGGTAACGAACCTCCGTCCTCGACATACTGATGAAATTAAAGTAATAAGTCACTAAACACAAAAACGGCATAAATTGCTCAAACAAAAGCATTCATTAAAAACGTATAGAAATTCAGTTGTCCCT
Source organism: Scirpophaga incertulas (assembly GCA_036419045.1). Lineage (NCBI taxonomy): Eukaryota > Metazoa > Arthropoda > Insecta > Lepidoptera > Crambidae > Scirpophaga > Scirpophaga incertulas. The sequence continues at coordinate 20,901,329 of CM071631.1, read as the reverse complement.
CAAAAGTTTGCATGTCCAAAAGATAGTACTTAGTTTGTTACTGTTACTACGTGCACACAGTTGTACAGCAGTCGAGTAATCGGTTACTGCACTGCGAGTCACGGGTTCGATTCCCGCAAGGGATTAACATTTTATATAACGTACAGAAATTTGTTCCGACTTTTAATTATATTAGCTAATGTTTATATAATTGAAATAAAAATCAAAAAAGTTTAATCGACGCAATTTGACACTTTTGGAGCAGCGGTATAGTGAGATTGTCTTATGCTTATTTTTATATAGCGAGATTATATCTTATATAATCTCAATACAACCTTATTGTCGAGAAGATTATTTATTTATTCATCGAGCTAACTAATTACGAGTGTGAGTCTAACAAATTACTATTACTCCAAAAAAATCTAACTTTATTTGATTTTGTTTATTTAATTTAGTATTATAAACAAATGTACAAATAACAACATACATACGAGTATATACGTTTGTTTATAATACTCAATATAAAACATACATAGCCAATAAAGAACATTGTCACATTTACATTTGCAGGTAACGTAGTTAATTATTGTTATAACAAAAATACGTTAAATGTGGAATTACAAACAAAAACAGACGAAACAATACTAATCATGTGGAAAAGAAAATTAGATCCAATGATTAATATGAAGATGTGTAAATAGTTTAATTCTTGTCATATTAATAAATAAATTTATTGTTATAATATTTTTTTATATTCAATGAATTGATAAAAGCTTATATTATTAATTTCATTATTTACGTTTTAGATTTGTTACTGTACAATGTTGTGTCACCTACAAAGGTGATCATTATTATCATTGTAATTTCAGTAAGTAGAAGGCCAGTGCTGGCCATAGGGCTCCTTCAAAGATCTTGACACTGGTCAGTCCTGCGCAGCTAGTGTCCTTCCTGCGGTCCTCACCGAATCATCTGCCCAGCTAGAGGCCTACTAACGCTACGGTGTCCGACATATGGCTGCCACTCGAATACCTTTTCGCCCCAGCGGTCGTCAGTTCTGCAAGCAGTGGGCAGGCCACATTGCCCTGCCCACTGCCACAAATCTTTGCAATTCTTTGTGCTACTTAGGATGACTTAGTTTCTTCTGCGGATTTCATAATTTCTTTTTTATTTTCGTATCAAAGTTAGACTATTACCAGTACTATAATTCTCAATGTTATGTATTAATGTATGTACCGCTAGTGTCGTAATAAATAAATAAATACTCTAATTATGAAGTTATGTATAGAGTTGAGTTAAAATTACAATATGTAAATATATTTTTAATAAATATATATAAGGGTGGTGACACGTGTCTGAATCACTCAGCCTAGGTAAAATAAAAACTATTATATAAGTAACTAGCTTTCCGCCGCGGCTTCGCCCGCGTTATATTCGAATTTCCCACAGGAAGGATATGTTTTAACAATACTGCCATACAACCTTTCACCCCCTCTTTCAACCTTTTACAACCCTTTTCTGCTTTAAAAGTAGCCTCAGTCCTTTCTCAGGCTCCAGACTATCTGTGTACCAAATTTCATTAAATCGGTTCAGTAGTTTTAACAATATTTCCATACAACCAATAATCCCTCCTTTCAACCTTTTACAACCCTTTACAACCTTTTTTGCATGAAAAAGTAGCCTATGTCCTTTCTCAGGCTCCAGACTATCTGTGTACCAAATTTCATTTAAATCGGTTCAGTAGTTTTGGTGTGAAAGCGGAACAGACAGACAGACAGACAGAGTTACTTTCGCATTTATAATATTAGTATGTATGTATGTATAGTATGGCACAAAACAATGAGCTTTTCCACAAATACTATTTTCACAGTACTTTTGATTAAAATTTCACCGTCTTCAATTTTCACAGATGACACTCCAGTTTTATTTAATTGAGTTCATTAAAATGACGATAACTTTTTTTTTAATGAACCGATTTTGATGAAACAAAGTTTAGATATTATTCTGAGTTAAAACAAAGCAAATAGTGAAAGTTTCAAGCAAATCGGTTCAGTACTTCGGAGATAAACGTGAACATACATACAGACAGACAGACAAAAAATTCCAAAAAATTTTTTTTGCTTTCTAATAATCTATTTAAGTGCCCCCTATCCATTTCAGTCAAAAATACTAAATGTACAGACAAAATATTTTTACTGTCTTATTATATGTATAGATTAAGATTATTTCGCTTAAAATAATTCGTGCAATCCAATCCATTTTTCTGTTTACGTGCCCAAATTCTCTGGCAATCAGATAACAATTAATAAACTGACTACTCAATCAGTTAATTACTGTATTTGTTTTTATGTTAATTGTTATTACTACGAGAATTCGTTATTAGAATTCTTATATAGAACCGTTACTCTACGAACCTGTACTATTTTCGATCTTGAATTAATCACTTTAAGTTCTTGTGTAACACCGTGGCTCTTAATTGGTATGTCACTTCTAATTTTAGATTTACAATGAGTTTCATTACCAACTAAAAGGAACATTACCAACTAAAAGGAGGAAAGGAGGAGAGGAAGGAAAGGATGGTCCTTTACATTTGTTTAAATTGCGCTCAGTTTGATAAAAAAAGGCAATAGTTTCTTAAGAAATATTTACGATTTTATGTCACGTGAGGAGAAGCCGACCTCTTGTCAGGGTCTCAGGTCCCTCATGGCTACTACCGCCAACAAGTGTCACGGTGGTTATGTCGGACTCAAGACTGATCGAGGCAACTAGACCAATATGACCCACCGACTAAACTCAGCTTAAGGCCTTGGTCCTAATGACCCAACGGCTGTGAGAGAGAGTGAGAGCGACCGCTCCTCTGGCGAGGATACAGTGCATCTCTCTTGTCTTAACTTACCAGTGGTGAAGGATGCTAGTAACAAGATATCAGTCGACTACCCTTTTTTTCTTAAAATATTAATATATGAATAAAAATAACTAACCTACTGTAACTTTAAAGTCAATTTATTTCACTTCACAATGTACTAAATCGCCTACTTAAAGAGCACAGCAATGTCACACGTCATGTTTTTATGTGATACATTTTTGAGGTGGTGTTCCAGGTGATTGAATTCTAGTGCTCCTGGTTTCGCCTGCGTTTTATGTAATTTTACTATAAGAAAGATATACTGTCAATTTTCTTCAAGTAATCAAATAAATCCCTTTTCAATTTTTTCCGAAGTCAGATGAGTGGGTAGTGCCAGAGATTAGAATATTATCGAATATCAAAATCCGGTTTTGATAGGCGCTATTGTAATAACATCTGTAAAAACGGCACTTCTTAGATACAGTTTGAAAATAAACTTTTCTATTTCCATAAATAAGGCAGCGTTTGAGAAATCACGCCGCATATTCTCGGCCCTATTAAAAATTGGAGTTCGCTGATGGAATGGACATAACAGGCCCATCTACTGTTGTGTGTCAAGATTAGTCTTGGATTCGTGCGCGTTTCCAGTGATGACTTATGCAAAACCTTATGTAAAACCTAGACACACACAATAGGCCTTACAAGAAGTTTGTGAACGTGCAATGGAGAGGACTATGCTCGGACTTATCAGGCATATGCCGGACATCACATCGTTGATATGCGCCTGGTTGGATGCTAGCAACGCATGTCTAACCAATGTGAAGATCTTTGGGTGAGGCCTATGTCCAGCTATGGGTATAACGGTATAACGATGATGGAACTGGCAGAGAATGCAGCTTAGGAAATAAAGTCGACTCATTTTACAAACCAAGAGTGTCATCGCTGCGGTCTCAGCACGGGTCTTCGAACCAACAAGTCAGGCACGTGTTTTCGATTTCTATTTCAAAATCAAATCAAATCGAAATAATCTTTATTCAATATAGGCATCTATAAACACTTATTGACGTTAAAAATATATAATTTAAGGACACAAAAAGCTTAGATGTCAAAAATATTTATATTCATCTAACCCTCTTACATTGAAGGAAAATATTGTGAAACAACGTTTTCGTTTTTTGTTCCGCTGAGGAAAATGCATTGAATTGCATACCCCGAGAGCCGGTGGTTATGTGGGGCTCTCCTTCCCAGAAGAGGGAGGCCTACCCATTAAAAACCTCAGCGATCTTCCCTATTATGCCTGGGCGCAAGCGCATCCCTCCCAAGAAGAACTCCATCGCGCCCTGACGAAGACATGGGAACCCTAATGGACAATCACCACGACCCCGTCGCCGTATAGCGACTAGCGCCCACACCGAGCTGCCACGAAGGTGGCCACCGGATATCTTAAGCGATTCTCTGACCCAAAATGGGTCTCCTCGACACCAACCGAACCCTCTTAAAGAAGAAGGGCGGTTTCGCCCCTCCGCTACTGGCTGCCAAACGCTGCCAGCCAGGTTGGACCCGACCATTCCACGCCCCCTCACTGGGGGGGTCCTCTGTCAGACGTCAAAAGACGTTGCCCAGGATGCACCACGAGGAGGTTATCTGACGTCGCATCCCATTGTGAGACAACCTGCATGCACCTTAGTCTAGTGCAAATTAGAGATTATAAATTAAAAATTACGGAACCCAATTATCATGAATGGATTAAAATGAAAAATATTTTTTTAAGGTAGATGTCAGTAATTAAGTTTTTTCTTTGATTTTTATAGGTTTGATAGTACACGCCAGTAATGGCGTGTACTTTCAAAGATTTTTATTGGTTTGATAGTACACGCCAGCAATTATTATTTTTTTATTTAAAAGTACACGCACGTAATTACATATTTTTTGTTTCAAAGTACACGCTAGTAATAAATATTTTTTATTGTTTGAAACTAAACGCAAGTAATTGTATATTTTTTGTTAGAAATTAGACGTCAGTAATTAAATTGGTATTTTTTGATCGAAAGTACATGCTAGTATTTAAATAGAAGCTAAACAATTATCTAAAATAAACATGAATATTGCTTAAAATATATATAGTTATCTATTATAAAACTAACGTTAATTTTATGAAAGTATTATTAAAAAAAATACTTAAAGCAAAGTTTTTAATATAAAAAACCAAAAAGGTCTAGAAGTCTTCAAATCTATTCATTATAGCTGGGTTTCGAGGTATAAACTTAATTGCGCTGGACTATATCAAGAAATCCAAAGGTATCTAAAGTTGAGTAGTCAGCAGCAAGCCAGAGTTGACTATAGCCTGATCGCCCTACCATAGTTAGGATTGGCTCGTGTACCTCGGTGGTAACTTATACGAGCTGTAATGAAATTAATAAAATTTGATAAAGGTGAAAGTAGGGTTTTCTGATATAGGGAATGAAGCACCTGTGCTATTTATACGACCCATGCAGATTTCGGGACCTGACAAAGGAACCAGCCCGGGTCTTTCGGGATTTCTGGGAATTTTATCAGCTTCTTTTCGACGTTGAAACGTATCAGTTATGATATAATTAAGTGTATTTTCCTTTATCTTAATTAGTTATTAATTAATAAACTGACATAACAACCTGTTAGTATCCTCGTTATTGTGTTAGATAATAATTAATAATTTTAGATTTTACTATAAATAGCTTTCCCAGTTCTGACTTTCTTATCTATACTAAAACCGTTGAAAAGAAAAGAACAAAGTGTTTAAGGTAAGTAAATCTTTAATTGAATTCTTTATGTGATACCTTACTTTAGCATAATCATCAAAATTAAATTGTCATAGAATGTATCAAAGATATTCATTTTTTAACGTAATTCAGTGTTCTACATATGAAATATTTGTGTAATTGATTTTTAAAAATATATATTAACATAAATCTCACCCACAGATGAAGTTCATCATTTCCCTAATGATGCTGGTGGCTGTGGCGGTTACAGACCCAACTCCAAGTGAAGAGCTCCATATCGAAACTAACATCATCCCAGATCATGCCGTCCAGTATCTAAATTATGAAGTACCTGGCTACAAGTGGATCTACCCAGAACCACTCAAATTGGTTTACGATCACTACCCTAAGATTGTGTATCCTGCAGGAAGTCCGGAGTACTTCTACCGTATTTTTTGGGGCCTCCCTTAGTGTTAGGGCTAACCCTTAATCATTAATTATACATATGAATGCAAATATTGTGTTTCACTGTTCCAGAAGATCAGAATAAAACATGTAATTACTTTCAATTTTATTAATAGGGGTTTATCCGAAGAAATGTCGATCAATTGTCGTTTCTAAATTTCTATCGCATATCACAGTTAATAACTTTTATAATTAATTGATGTATGGTAATTATTTTATGTTACATGACATTTTATAAATCGGGCAAGTTTTGATATTAATTGGTACTCAGATTTGCCTCTGGGAGGAATGCTGGGGTGTCAAGAAGTTTTGTCCGTTGACAACCACACTTCTGCATTCCATAAGGACGTCCCGAGGAGTTTCGGTCCGATTATTTCGGTATAAGGTTTCTGACCTTTCGGATTCTGATCCTCTTTTGTTTGATGTAGGAAGAAGCAAGCTTCTCGGATCCCAGCGGGATTGCATTTTTTGTTTGTTGACTTCCTTCTTTGGTTCTCCATTTTGCTAAATGGTTTTCTTCGGTTCTCTCGTAGTCAAACTTTATCTTTACAGGCATCTATTGACTTCGAGTTACTACAACTCATAAACTTGTATACGAATACAGACAAAAAAAAAACATGTACTCTATACTTGTTGGGAAATTGGGAGAGCCTTTCTGAGAATAACAGGCAAGAAACTGGCTAAAGGTGAATTTTTTTTAATTCCTCTATTCAGAATATTAAAATAACCTAATTATATCTATTTTCATATCAAAATAAATATATCGGATGTACATATGTCCGGAAAAAAACTATTATTTATTTAACACTGAATCATTAAATTATGTAATATTATACATATAAAAATTCAATCAAAGCATTTTATTAATTTCAGAAATCATTAGTCTTTTTTCACACTTGACACTGTGCAAGTGTATGTAACATTGGGACGGGAAATTTATTTTTATTTCTCATGTTTACCTAAACACGAGACATGAAGTTAAATAATTATGAAGTTAATAAATAAGACTATATGAAATATTACTTGAAGCTTAAAGAAAATGATAATGGTTTCAATAAATTATTTGATTCAGTTTTTATTTGCACAATACTACGACAGTGACATCTAGCGAAATTTTACGATATTTTGTAGTCTTATTGCTAAATCATAATATTGCTCGATCGAAAGCAATCGATCGCTTGCGACCAAAATGATCTCTGTGCTCGATAGAGGGCGTTAGTAATAGCAAGAATCGAAAATATGATTTTGAAACTTGATATGATATTCCCACTATTACAATACTACTTCAATTATTAGATACAACATAACATTTTTTCAAATTATTGTAGTGGGTTTTAGTGATCTCTCTAGATGGGAATGGCTGGCCAAAAACAGCTTTATAGCAAAGAGCAAGCTAAGCTAAGGCAAAGTTAGTTAAAAATATATATTATATCATCTGGCAGATAGCTTCATTGATTAGCCATAAAACTTTGTAACATCTCTACTCACCAGACAGACCCTCACGTCTGCGCAAAACTTTCGTCGTGCACCCTAATCATAATAAAAACCGACTAAGTGCGAGTCGGATTCGCCCATAAGGGCTCCGTAGCAGTAAGTACGATTTATTACATTTACGATTTCTGATGTATTAAAGAAAATACACTTGCTAGGTCTCGGTAAAACCAATTTTCGGGCGGGAGTTTGCATTGTAATGTACATCATATATTTTTTTTAGTTCCATAGATACCCTAATACGTGTAGGGTATCTATGGAACTAATTGGTATGATAAAAATTTTTTTTTGAGTTTCAATTTCACGTATGGGGAATTCCCAAAATTTGTCCTTTTTTTCTATTTTTGTGTAAAAATCTTAATTCGATTCACAGAATATATTTACTTACCAAGTTTCAACAGTATAGTTCTTACAATTTCGGATAAAAGTGGCTGTAAACAGGACAGGATAAAACAAACGGAACCCTTATTTTGTCAGGTCTATTTATTTATCTGTCTAGATAAATAGATAGACCTGACAAAATAAGGGTTCCGTTTGTTGCCATTTGGCTACGGATCCCGAAAAACAATACAACAACAATATGTGTCGGTTGTTTAGTGGACTCCTGAAGCTTGAATCAAGACAGCGAGGGGTCCACGTCCTGACAATAATTATCACGAACTCGTCCGCTTCGCGGTGAGATGTCGATTGTGCAGAATTGCAGATAGATGTTTTGATACTTAACTAATATCTAAAAAACCCGTGAAGTGTGAGTCGTACTCACGCACCGTGGGATTTGAATTCGTTCGGACTTTTTTATATGATGCATCTACAGCTTTCCGATTTTTCTTTTACTTGTTCTATATAATAATATGACCCCACCGAGGAACACGGGCCTACTCTAAGTATTTCATATTTATTTCAACTTGATCCCTTCACGCATTCCTAACAAAAAATGATCTTATTCATAACAAAACGAAGTAATCCCATTATGTTTTAATAACAAGTTTCATGGTTTGTTTATATTAAATTTGTATACTTAACAGTAATCTATAGCCGAGCTATTGTACTTTTACTATCTCTGTACTAACCTACTTATGCAGATATATCTACGAACAAATAAAGATTTATGATTATGGTTCCATTTCTTAGGTACGGAACACAGAACCCTAAAAATTAAGTACGCAAACCTAAAAATTCTTAATAATCTCCATACAGTCAGTGTCGTACATATCTACTAAATAATGATTAAAGTTGTTGACATAGGTACTACAAAGTAAACTGACAATAATTCATTTTATACTTATTTCTCATAACCTGAATGGAATAATATCTATAAAAATTTACAATTTAAGTCAAGTAATACAATTTGCAGAGACTATAACAAATAATATGCTCTGATAAGTATCTTCTGATCGAGAACTTTCAGTACAATGTCTGATAAATCACATCATTATTTTTATGCCAATTGGTCTTATCCCTTAATTTTAAGAAATTTCCTTTAAATTTTTATTTCCTTTAAAAAGACTGGCCAATTCTGGCTATACAACCTACTTTTAATATCGTCTATCGTTTGATTAATCGTCTGTTTACGATGGATTATATATAATATTAAATATATTATTATTATTATATATAATATATCGTAAATAGAATAGAAATAAAGCAGTTTTCCAATATTAAAAGAACCATGGAATTACATTTTAGTTGCAAGCTGTAATAAAAAAACTTTGCCGTACAAAGGTAAATATTTTTTATTTATCATTTATTTATATGTAAGTATTGAAATAGTAAGTATATTCATTTAAGAAAATTGAGAGTAACTTGTATTCTTACCACAAAGTATGGAGATATGACTCTTTTACAAAGGAGATTAGAAACTTAAATCAAAATCTTTCGTAATACATTTTCCGACATGAAATTTAAACATTAATGTATATTTTATTATTTTTTAAGCCTGGCCTAGTTCATTTATATTTTCTTACTTTGTAACTTGTGGCTTTTATTTAAAAATATAATGATTTAATAATATACATTGATAAAAGATCAAAAAAGTTCATTTGTTCATACTTAATTAACTAGGCTAACTAACAATATTTTTATAACAATCAATAACAATCAATGTAAAATGACTACATTTTAAATAAATTGTTAAAATAATATATTAATAGTTTGAGTCAATATTTTTATAGCCTATCAAAGCATTATTATATTATATGCAAAAAAAATTATGTATATACATATTTTTGTAAGCATGGTAATGCAAAGATAATCTCTTTCACAGTATGAATGGCGCCATTTGTGGTTTACTGTTGAAAAAAAGAAAGAGTATAATAATGTCTTGAAAAGCAAACAATACATATTTTGAGATTTTTTATACATACATATATTTACCCCTTTATCCCATGGGTAGGGTAGGTCACAGTTTTCCAATTGCTACGATCCAAACTTGACTTTAATTAATATTTTCATGCATGCTCTTCAGTTACGGTACATTTTACCTAGTTTATAAAACTCGTTATTAAACAATAACTAAATAACCAACTTAAAATAAATAAAATTATGTTAATTGAAATATCAACACAACAGTAGTGCTAAATACATTAAATAAAACCACGAAATTATGGCGACATAATAATCGCACGCGCTGACCACGCACCGCCAATATGGCGAACATCGGGCGGCACTTTTGGGCATAAACGCAAACACGAGTTCGAAGACCGATTAATATCGACTAATTTAAGGGTAAAGAACTGTATAACTGGTATATGTTTTATTAAAGTTTTAAATCTATACTTATGATAAATCTATAGTGAGGTCAATTCTATACATGAATTATAAGTATTTCCAAAATAACTATCAGAGGGAGCTTCTCAGCCTCTCCTATCCAGTGGGTGAAAAACTATTATTTATTTAAAAATAAAACGTAATAATTACATTAGGTACCTTGACAACTCGAATATAGTGCAACCTTAATGTAACGTACCTCAATATAACGACTTCCTCGACTTAACAAATTCTTCATTATCCCCTTGAATTGTGCATAAGAGTCAATATAAAATATGCCTTTACATTGCGAACATTTTTTGCGAACAAACCTCTTTATAAAGAATTTTCAAATAGTTATCAAAAAAACATACCTCTAATTAACAAATTTTGTTAACCCAAAACCTTTATATAAAGTTCCCACCAATATATAACTCTTAATCTTATAGTATGTGATTCATGCCACGAAATGTTTCGACACGCTTTTATTCGTAAAACAATCATTATTGTTTGATGGAATGTAATGTAAACACTTCTGCTCATCAAGATTCTTAAACAATTAAGTAAACATGGCTCAGAAACATAAAATTATTATTATCATTAATTATGTTGACGAAAATCCTATGACGAAAAAATTTGATATACCTAATTTATTAGTCGAAATTGTTCGCTATAATAAAATAAGTACGTAATGTTGAGGTGAAAATCTATTTTTTACCCCTTTATATCGAATTTTAGACCAACCTAACCTCAACATAACAAACCTCAATTCAACGAATTACTTGATACTCGTATAACGAATATTTCCTTATTCCCCTCTGATTTGTTTTATCGAGGTTACATTAATATGTATAAACAAAAATAATTGCAATTTATTAGAGATAACAACAAAAAAAGCTGGGTAAATGCAAAAGTACATTCAATAATAAATTTACAAAGAAGCACTAAATGCCAATAATGCATTTATTAGTATAATTTAGCAGCTGTGGCGTGCGCTACGGGGCAACGCTAAGTTCATAGTCACGACCTGAGGTTCCGTAAAAAGGGCCATAACATAACATTTAATGGCGTGCTAAAATTATATACGTTATTTTCATTAACATTCGGAATTCAAATTTTATCGATTTCGTTCCCATAATAATTTTATCGTTGATGGGTGAGTGATATTAACAATCAGAATTACTAATTAAATTTAAACACAGACATATATATACATATAGTTAATGATGGCGGATTATAAAACAATACTCTTCTCGAGTTTAGGTATATATTTAATTTATAAATATACTTATATTTTAACAGCAATTTTGTCGCTGAAAGACACGGACCTTATAAGGCGTTCGCTGGGATATACGAGTAGATCCAACGCGTAAAGGCCATTTAAGTGAAATTTAATGAAAGTGTGCGTGGAGCGTACCATCTGGGTCTAATCTCTATCTGTACAATGAGCAATGTAACAGCTATTATTATTAGATCGTACGATGGGTGCCCAGATTCATGTTAATTTTAACTGTTCTCTATCTCCCAAAAGACGATTCAAAAAAAGTTGAAAAGAATAGAGATGTCCGGCGGCCGCCCTTGTGGCGGCGCGGAGTGGGCGCTAGTCGCCATACGCCGACGGGGTCGTGGTGGTCGTCCGCCAGGGTTCCCATGGCCTCGTCAGGGCGCGGCGCAGCTCTCCTTCGGGATCGAGCGCTCGCGCCCAGGCGAAGTGAAGGAGATCGCTGAGGTTTTTTGTGGGTAGGCCTTCCCCTTCTGGGGAAGAGAGCCCCACATAACGCCGACTCTCGGGGTATGCAATTCAATGTATTTCTCTCATCGTAACAAAAAAAAAATATTTTGCTGCTATTTATCTATCCATACCTTAAATTCACTTACGCCTGAGGCTTAAACTACCGGAAAGAGAATTGTGAAAGTCAGCGCCATGCCTTTATTTATTATGAATACAAATCTTCTAATTAACAAATCATTTCACACAATCAAAATAATAAAATGTAAATTAAAAAGTAATCCTGATAAAATTATTAGGATAATTACACATCATTTGAGATTAATAAAACATTATTAAAAGATTTGTTTAATATGAAACAAACTGTTTCCAAGATAGTTATTATTAGCTTATCAATTTTACTTTGGTAATTTATAGGTGCTTTTAGCCGAAAAAATTTCTCAGTGAATCCAAAAAAGGTTAGGGATGTGATCATTTTCTGAATCGGCTTCCTTAATGACAACCTTTTTGGTGTGTTTACGCATATTTTGATAGAAAATTCTACATTTAAAGTAAATAATAGCAACGGTATTGTATCGATTAGGAACTACGGATCTTCTGCAAGTTTCTGTTTTTAGTAATATCTAACTTTCACAGGAATTGGGCATGTTTTATTAGAATTCAAATGTTTATAATATTATTAACTTGAATATGAAACCATATAATAAATGAAACTATTATAGTATAGTATATATTTGAATAAATTATATTTTAATAGCGCGTGCCAAAAGAAATTCGGCAGAGATATTCAGCAAGTAATTGAAACATTAAAAGAAGGCTAAATAATCACAACGTATTTACACATAAAATCTCAATCAATCAATAAATATTCCGAACTTGGTCAGAAGTCAAACCTCATACCGTGCTGATCTCGGAGGTTCTAAATTGGTTATATTCTATTTTGTTATACATAGATACATATAAACATATACACACGCCTCTTTCTCGTTGCATTAGGAACAGTTTTCCACTCGCTACAATTTTGGTATCATGAAAATCCAAAACAAATTACAAAATTTATTTTTCGTCCTTGCATCATAATATATAGCGTCAATTATACTTAAAAAAATATCTAAGTGAGTTTTACATATTTCTCGCCTATTGAATTTTTTTTATAATGTGAAAATGGCAAATATCGTAATGTTATCGCAAATAATGTGAAGCTAATAATTTGTACGACGTTAAGTCGTATGGTTATTAAACACATCACAATACAACTTCTTCTTTCTCTTGCCCCGTTCTCAATTTTATTTGAGGTCGGTGCAACATGTCTTCCTCTTCCACTCTCCTCTATCACTCGCCATTTCGACACTCACTCCCTTCTTCAACATATCAACATTAACACAGTCCATCCATCTTTTATTCGGTCTTTCTCTCCCTACACGTCCGTCCACTTTCATGTTCAAAACTTTCCTAGTAGCATGATCATTCCTTCTTCTTCAACAATAAAGAAAACAACGACACTCTCAACAACTATAAATAAATAAATAAATGTTTTTTAGATTTACATCAATTAGCCTAGCCCAAAGCACTGTAAGGCTTGTGTTGTTGGTAACGGATAGACATACATTATTATTATATACATATAAATATTTATGATATAAATATATATTGACAAACAAGACACAAATGCTCGTAATCATCACACAAACATCTACCTCCGCCGGGATTTGAACCCTATATAACAGGTAATGTTATGTTTACGAAAAATTACTAATAATATATTTTTATTTTCATATTAAAAGTTATCTCTTCTCCGTTTCATAATATTAAACATACTGTTGTGATGGTACTATAATCTACTAGTTGGTGTCCGTGATTTCGTCTGCACAGAATTAGTATTAAGTATGTAGCTTATACCTATTAGCGTGGTGTAGAAAAGAACTAACTACCACGAACAAATTTTTGGTTCGGATTTTAAAAATATAACAGCCTGACAATATTGAGATGCTGGCCAGCAACAAATTTATTAAACCTTCCTACATCTTCAACCGCATATGCAAAGTATCTCGTTATTTCACACAGAGAAGCTCCAGATCATATTTATCTATATTTTTCAGCAGGAATAGGTAAGACGGATGTGCTGTGACGAACTCATTGAGACTCTTTGGATATCCACGGCGAGTGTCTCAGATTTCAAATAAAGAACCCGCTGCGTTAGACGTAGCGACATATAGAGTTGATAGACAGTTGACAGTGAGACTTTAAGTACGTACGATCTAGCTAAAATATTGTATTAGTTTGTAGAAAGAAAGAAATACACATAATTGAAGAAGAAGCCGAATTTATATTTTAAAGTATTCCCCATGATCCCGGAGCATCCTTGACGTTGTCAGAGTACCCAAGCAAACGACTTTAGTATAGTTTCTATATGGCTATGGCGTTTTCAAACAACACTGCTTTAAGGCGACGTAGATACGAAACAACGCAGAAGTCTCTTTTTGTCTCCCTTGAGAAATATAACGAGAAACCGTGAAAGCTGCTCGACAATTCTCTCCTTCAAAAATCTTGACGTCACACTTGCGCAAGCGCAGCGAGGACAACAACTAAAATAATTAGAGACGGGACTCAAACGGAGCGAGCCTTATTTGGTTCCCCAAATCGTTGGCCAAACACAGACTAGCTTATATGGAGACGAGAATTGGTCGCCAAATGTTTTCTATTCGAATCTTCAAAAGCGCTAAATGAATAGTGCGTCTACGCGAAGCTGTTGTTAGTCGAAATGACGCCGAAATTATTTCAAAACTCATTATGTTTTATGAATTAATGTTATGCATATCGTTATGTTGCTAATACTTAAATTGAGGGAAATAGCGAACTACTGAAATTTGGTATACATTACTCATATTATTCCACTACACTATATTCAACGTTTTCTTTTATATATATTATTATTATTATATATCTTTTAAAATTCTTTTTTATGTACATCCTAAATTTATTATGTCAGCATATATTCAACGTTAATATTAGAAGATTGAAACAATTTAGACAACTTCAATTCTAGTGAATTATCGAATATATAAGCGAATAAATAAACTTGATCGATTGTGCATATTATGTAGTCATCAGGTCTCCCGTTTAGAACATAGCTGGTCGGGTCGTCTTAAGGCGATCCGGAGAAATTGGATCCATGGATCGTCCTTGCTAAGGACAAGATGGACATCGAAGTGAAGAGTTTAGTGGGTATGCCCTAATCATCAGGTATAGTGGCAATACATTCCACCAGCGTGGCGTGTGTAGGACTCTCCCCGTAGGCCATACCTACGAAATAACTCTCATGTCATTTTTCCTATGTAAACATGATACAGTAACTTTTTGACACTAAGAAGCTTTTTTCAGGAAACTTAAAATTATCCATATAGAATTTTGTGCGACAAAAAAAAATAATTTACATTCTTTTGTCACTTACTGAAAAAGAAAATTATTACTATTATTCTTTGCAGCAACGAACAATTACATAAACATATACTTAGAGCAATGTAATAAACAAGTACAAAACCACGCCGGCCGAGAGCCTGAAAAAAAACTCTATAGAACGATTAACACATTACAAGGTTAATAAACGAACGTTTCAAAAGGCAAAATTCACACATCACCAAACAGACGCGATTTATACCTAACTTCAGACAATAACGTGAAATAAACAAACATTCAAATATCGAACGCAAACAAAACTGCATTACGTCAAAACACGCAACCACAATTCATTCACAAGAGAGTTACGCAACATAACGGGTCGCATTGACCATTGCCATTCGAGGCTAGCCGGACCAAAAGCAGAAATTCCCAGCTGACATAAAAGAGCATCTTCGTCTCTTTGGGTCCCGACCATAGCGGGGAAGTGTCGATACACTTGGCTCCCTTACTTTATGGATTGGCGCCAAAATTATGGTGTGGCGATGCGGTTAAGGAGATGCACGTGGGGGTTCCCTCGACGGTTTAGGATCTGTGACTCAGTGCACTTGACCCCCTGCCTCACTGCTCCAGTGTCGAGACTTATTGAACTTGCTTATGGCAATGTTTTCGACTTCCTAATGTGTAACTATTGATATAAGATTTACGCTTTTATGGTTTGCTGAATGGTTTCCTTGCGTTTAATATTTTTTTTTATTTCTATAATGGCGTGTTTTAAATACTTCTATAGCTGTTCCCTTTCTTTCGATGTTGTAAAAGTCGAATAAGGGAGTTGGCGTCAATACCGCCTCTGTAGACATGTGCTTCAGACTAATAGGTCCGGGGTTTGGTAGCTAGTCTCAGAGTAGTATTTGTGAGCCCATCTCGCTAGTTACAATACAGATTCCCAATCTTAATTTTGTCGCCAGTTTAACATTGATGATATGTTCCTGTACAGAAAACTTGAATACCTAGTGTCAAAAATGCGAGTTCCAAAAAGATTGTTTATCTTTATCATTGACAATACTAAAACGAACGATATAATGTATGAACGGTACCTACCTACCGTAAAATATAAGTACCTATGAGACCCTATATATACAGTTACAGGTAAATTATTGATTACGCGAAATTCATGTATTGCGTGTTTATACTTAAGGCATTCTATATTAGAATTTTCTCTTTGCTCTTAATACTGCCAATCCACTAAGAGACAAAATCCAAAAATAAAATGTTTACCACTATATATGCAATTCCACGCTCTCCGTATTCTATCTATTACACAACATTTTTCTTGTCTATGCTCAGATATTTAGACCATTTAAAGCTACGAGTAACATGGTTAACGCATTTTTCTGGATCTGACCTTCCTTGTATTGGAATTGACTCTGCTCAATGCACCTGAGCGTATTGAGAGATCTAAAGATTGAACTGAATCGTGAAAGGTATGTTGTGTAATTTTCAATAGACGAGATATAATCGCATTCGAAGTTCTAATGATATTTTGTTTCGGCATGTCGTAAGATAATTGGCGTTTGGAAAAATATTTTTGTTAAGTAAAATAGGAATGTAGGGTACGACTCTCCAAGATTTCTATTTTGCAGTGTTATTTAAGTCTATCGAGAAATTTTGCCTGTTTTCGTTTTATTGTATGATTCGGTACAAAATGTCAAAAGTTCTAATGGGTGATTTAAAATTTAAATAAAGTGAATCATTAAAGAATGTATAAACTGAATCTCACACTTAATCTTTAGAGTTGTAATTCAAAAATTTACGTTAATACCTATTACAAATAACGAAAACCGTTATTACAAATATTAAAATCCGCCGTATTAAAAATAAGTATTGTAAATAGAATATATAACAGTTTTGTAATGAAGAATTGAGAGAAGGCTTCCTTCACCTTGCTACAGTTGTATTTATGTGTTAGAAATAAATGTTTATTTTTTGAATGAAATAAATCAGACCAAAGACAAACAAAACAGGTGGTCTTTGAGAAATTGTGATTAGCGAAACGTGTTAAGCGGTTTCCTGCCATCATAACAATAACACACATTCGCAGTTCAAATTCAATGTCAGTCAGTCTTTCACCGTTGGAGACGTGACCGGAAGTCGCAAATGATTCGCCAATGATAGAACCATCCCCGTTTCCGGCGGAAGCTCGCGGACAGTTACTTTCGCGCCAGTTGCATAACAATACTCCACCTACCCGGAAGACGGACTTGCGTTAAGATTTTACAAATAGGTTTCATTGGTACGTTCCGATTTTGAATTAGGAAGTGGTCAGTGACCTCGTTAGAAGAATAATAAATAAACTTTTGTATCGAATTATGTATAATGATGAATACAAATTTAAAAAACAACCAGTTCTTTAGAAGTGGAGGCGTTACCAATTCTTTGAAAAAGCTAAAACGTTCAAAGGGCTGTGTTGGTTCTTGTATCTGTATCTTGTGACCTATTAGCGGTTAAAGTGTTACCGATTAGAATGAAACAGTAAATCGAATTCATAATATAACTTCTTTTGGTGGTGATAAAAATAATTTATTTTGAATTCGTCATGCTATCGGTAACGCTATGATGAATCTTTATTTTGTCCTCATATTATAAACGAGAAAGTTTGTATGGATGGATGTTTGTTACATTTTCAAGTAAAAACTACTAAATAGATTTTAATGAAACTTTATAATAATATAGTTTATACATCAGAATAACACATAGGGTACAATTTATAAAGATATACCTCACGCTAATATAAGCTACTCGAAATACTAAACAGACGAAGTAGCTGTGTGATAAATTTCAATCAATCGATTTATTCTGTTCATCATAGATATCTGTAAAAAAGAAATCGCTTTACTATCTACATATTCATTTATGTAAAGAGGATAAATATTAAATACGGGTAATATAAGTAGCATTCTTTGTTAGAAAAGTGTATTTCCTCTAGCCTACAAATTAAGTATCTCTTCTTGTTCCAAACCGTAGGACCCTTATGACTAGGGCTCAGGCTGAGTTTAGTCATTAGGTAATTCCGGTCAAGCCGCCTCGATTCATTTCGAGTCCGATATAATCAACTTGGCACTTGGTTGCGGTGGTATCAATAAGGATTCTCAGCTTCTCCTCTCCTGAGGGAAAAAACACTCGAAGTTCGAAGTATGTTTCGACATAAAGTGAAGACGGAGATATTCACTCCAGTCTCCTCGCAATCAAGTTTGCAATTTCTGCCTGGCCTCGATCTAACCTGATGGTAAGTGACGATGAGGCCAAAGACGATCCATGCCTGTCCAGATAGTGCCTATTCACTCTTGCCTTGAAAAGGCCCAGATTGTATTTATCTGCGAAAATATCCGGCGGGAGGGAATTCCACTCCTTTGCTGTGCGCATTCTGAAAGTAGAAGAGAAACGCTTAGTGAAAAAAATAGCATTGTTCACTTTGCTGTGTCCGTGCGTAAAGGGTAAGACAGGCAGTGCTATCACTGGGTACTGTGGCTCACAGGAGGCACATGTATTATAGGCAAATGTAACCACTTATTATCAGGCTGCTTGTTTATCAGCATATAGCATAACAACAAAAAATCAGTAATTTATCTAAATTAGGCAAATATTTAACTGAGCCTTGACCTTTTGCTTTTTGCAGCATACATATATTTATGGTGTTTGATTCTATGTTTGTTTTTTCCCAATTATTACTATTGTTTTAGTTGATATTTATGTGTATTTTGCTGAAATTAATTAACGTTTTATCTATCTACCTATCATATCACACAAAAAATGATTGTGCCCTTCACTACACAGCGATCTGGAGTGTCTGAGCCACTGGACGGCGCAATCAATTTGCGTCGACTCTTTTGTAGCGACCCTAACGACTCCGGAACAGTCGCCGGTATCGCTAGCAAGCTTGGCATCGAACCTTCTTAACGTGCGCCTTCAACCAACAAACTCAATGCAATGCTGAATAGCCATCTGCGGCAACAGCATAGGTCAGTCAAAAAAAATTTATTGACACCACCGTAATTCACAGACTCTCCATCTTTGGTTACTCATCACATGGATGCCAGAACTAGCGTTGCTTAATACTAGCAACCGTTCCACATACCATATCTATATCTACTTCAGACCACCCACAACTGACGTCGCAGGTTTACGCTTACTTGCGCATTCAGGAACATGTATTTTTAATCCCTCAGCTCTCGGGCCCGCTGAGGCGCGCTTTACATTTTCCAAGAGACTATTGTTTATTCAAATGGTGGTTTTAACAGAATTAAGTGGGTACTTAGAGGAAACGAAACAGGAGGTAAATTGTATAACAATTTGTATGTTTTTTTTAATATTTCTTACACTTGCACCAATTAGCGTAGCCCGTTGCACCAATTAGTGAGCTCTAAAGGCTTCTGTTATGTGATATATTATTATGGTAACGGATAGACATACATATATTACGAACAGTTCTCCCATTTTTTTTAATCAAAATCTGCAGTGGATTCATTGACCGCGAAACGTCCTTAGCAATCCCCTTAATCAATTAACGCAAAACCTTCAAGACCTGCTAGCGGCAGCGTCTGACCCATCGCATCCCGTGCCACCCCCTTCTCAGCAGCCTTCTGCTTAGCCACGAGTAGGTTCCTATCAACATAGCCGGAGCCATTTTTGGTGTACCGTGCCTCTTCTAGCGCATATGCTCTCTTTATAGGGCAGCGCTGACCGTGCCTCTCATGAGGTGCGGTTTTCCTTATCACGTCAAGCCATAGAGTCAATAGGACCAACGGCTTAAGCTGAGTTTAGTCGGTAGGTCTGTCGGGTCGAGCCGCCTCGATGCGCCAGGAGTCCGACATAACCACCGTGACACTTGCCGTTGCGGTGGTATCCATGAGGATTCTCAGCCTTCCTCTCCCTGAGGAAAATAAAACCATTTTTGCCTTCTTACATAGAAGGAAAAATATGGTTTTATCCGCGTAGGTTACGTAGCTCTTAAGCTCTGTGTGTCCTTAAATTTCATTTTTATTTGACATCAATAAGTAAAGGCCTGCGTTGAATAAACATTATTTTTATTTTTGACATTGTAATGCTGTTGAACACTGCTCTAAATAGAGAGAGATGGAATACCTTGGAGGAGGCTTTCACCCGAAGAGGGTTCATACAATAATGATACATGTAAAAATAAAAATTTTGATAATTAAGTGAATTCAAAAATAAAAATTTATCTAAAAATGTATTAAGCATAGCAAACATTAGCTGATAAGTAACACATAACCTTATTGTATGAAATTCAAATAAAGCTTATTATTATCAATGCTGTTGAATTGCGATGACTTTATTAATACTACGGCGAAAGCGTCTGCATTCCAACCAAAATGGCGGCCATCTTGCAGAAATGAAAAAAGCTTACACCCTTGGCAGGCGATCCAGTAGGTAGTTGCTGCATCAGTGCGGTGGCGGGATTCAAGAACTTCAATAATATGGATAAAGCAGGGCTCATAATCCAGTGCACGTGAAAAGGACAGTTAAACACGAAAATACCATGAGCAAGGAGAGAGCGAAATTTATACATTTAATAATTGCGTTACTAGTTTTCAATTAATGTACTTATTATACTTTGTTAAAGTCTTGTAATTAATTTAGAATAAAGAAGGGTAATTATTTAATTTTATTAATTTGATTCCGTTAGTTAAATATTATTGGTGTGTGTGGTGCGCCTCTCACGCCATGACTAGTGTGAAATTATACTTTTATAGTCTTCTGTAAGATAGTTTTTTTTAACATTCTGAGTGTGTTTCTGTACTTAGTCTGAGTTATAGCCACAACTATTAATAATTAACATTAAACCAACTTAATCGTTAATTTATGTTAATTTAGACGATCTTAGACGACATCCGTAGTGGAGTGGTTTCAAGGTGTCACCATTTCTGAGGTCCCGGGTTCGAACCCCGATGTTAGGAAATATTTGTGTGTTGAATTGAATTTGTACCTTAGTCTCATGACTAATATATAGTATACTAGTGTTTACATTAATCACCTACAATTATTATGATTATTTAGAAAACATATTATTATAAACTTCATCAGAGCACCATCGCAAAGTTCCCAGAAAGAACAGAGCCGCTACGCCATTACACAGTGATGGGAATTACGAATATTATTTTAATAGCCGTTATAATATTATATTTATGTTCCCAGGAATCATAATGAAAATATGTCCAACAAACACATTCCATGTCGTTTGCAACAACAAAGTTACATCAAAGTGTAATCGCAAGAGAATTTAATAAGATGAAAACTTCGCAGTAGGAATGCGCAAAAAATTAAATATTCCTCGAACGATATTAATCGATATTAAAGGGTGCATAATAGTTTGTCATATGTATGTAAACGATTGGGTGGCGCTTACAAGAATTCTTATGGTAAGTACGCCCAGAATCCCACCCACCTTCGACAAAAACTGGTGCAGCTACACGGCATTCAATAATTAATCGATTGCAAATATACAAGCTACGCGCATTAGTCGTGTTGATTCAATGGAGGGAGACCAGGGTCGTGTGCTTGGGTACCTCCGTCTTAACTATTTCTGACGCATAATACTAGTCTACGCATTACAGATGGGCAGTGAAATTATTGGGTCCTATGACAAAATTTTATGTCACATGTTGGTAGCATACACCAATGTAAAGGTGGGTATGCTCCCTTATTAACAGATGTGTAACTGCCAAAACCGTAGTATGGTTTAAGAAAAATTTCAATTAAATCACACTATCAAATTGTATTAAAAAAAAATTAACTTACAAATTATCCGTCAAGGCTCACGAATTGTCAAGAATCATGTACACAATAATATATCTTACACTATAAAAATGTCAAGAATTGTAATTATGTATAACATCTTTTCTAAGTTATTAATTAAAATTGTAAATTATTTGGATGTCAAAGTAATTTTAAAATAGTACAGGTCGATATACAATTTATAATTTTATATAAGCCAATAGGCATGTATGTGCATTAAAATTTATAACAAGCTACCTAGTTAATAAGTAGCTATAGTTTAAGTTTTATATTTAAACAAATAAGTAGTGAAGAATTAGCTTATAGGAAAATGCTTTTATAGTATTCAAGAGTTTCTAGATTAGTCGTAGGCAATTACTCGTAGTAATTATTTAAATTATTATAAGTGTGAATACGCCTGAAAAGGTTGGATAAGTGTTTCTCTATTATTTAACAGCTCTATTGTAAATTACACCTTATCTATTTACATTACAAAAAGGTGATTATGTTAAAATTAAAAGTGAAAATAATTCTGGTCCACATAAGAGTGCTATAGTGTTAGATAAGTCAATGGGACCTAGATCGTATGTAATTAAGAATGAAGATGGTCAGATAATAAGAAGAAATAGGAAAGATTTAATTAAAGGAGGGAGATATAGGGATAGGGTAAGAAATAGATGTAACGTGTGATGATAATCATAGTAATAATTTTAATAATATAATGTAACAGTGATGTCAGAAAAAGTTTAGATGATCAAAATACATGTCAAAATTCTAATAATTTCAATTATAGTAGATCAGGTAGCCAGATAAGAAAACCTGTACACCTAAATGATTATGTTGATTAATGTTAAGTTAATTTTATGCTAGCTATTAAAATTACTTTGTAAAAGAGAGGAATGTTATAGCGTAGAGTTGTGTCTTAAATGTGGCAACACTAGAAGAACTAAGATGGCTACTGAGTTATGTATGTGTATGTGTATTGTTACATAATTAATTAAACAAAGGCTTTCAAGATCCCTATCAAGATGTTTCAATATATAACAGCATATCACACAAAAGAAACTGTTCATTCCTAATTAGCTAAATTGCTTCGTAAGTGCTATTTCATGCCTTCAAATTTAGGTGCTAAATCATTTAGGGCGACTGAATTTACGAAGGTGGCATAGCTGCTTCTTTGTCGCTATTTTCATGCAAACTTAACTAGACAGCCAAACATGTGCATGATTATGCGGCAGTGGATAGTGTTTATTTATCTATCTATAGATGAAATCATTTCAAGGTCATCTATCGACAATAAAGCATCGATATTCCAGCACTAACAAAAATGGCGGTCTAGACACGACAAATCAGAATTCGACGCACAGCCCCGCGACACATACTTTTTGCACGCACGCACGTCTACGCTGCCTTCCGTAAATACCTCTATCGCATTAAAATCGCGCGGGCCGGTTTTTGTGCGCGTCGCATGTGACGGTGCATCGAGTACATAATTGTGATTAACATAAGATTTTCCCGTAATAACAAGGTCTGAAATGGCATCGCCCGCTTTTTGCGGGGACGCCCGCTGAATATCATACGTTGTGCGCGCGCTGTCACGCACACGGGGGCATATTTAGCTTTTGTTTTGTTTTATTTTCATATTTTCGGTTGTAGATATAGGTATACACAGAAAGCTTTAGAGTGTACTTAATGGCCTTGAAGCTGTTCTTATGTCAATCGTTATAGCGGTGATTTTCATAGTGCAAATGTAAAGTATGATGTGTTGTTGATTGTACGACCAAACACACAAAGTAGGTTTACACACACATAACATAGAAAAAGTAGTGACGGGGGAAACGTCCCGGAACCCGCGCACGAAGTGCCTAGGCGGGAGTGGCACCGACGGATTGTGGCGGCCTGGCATGCGCAGTTCGAGTTAAAGGGCTGCACGCGCCAGCGGGCCATCAATGCCGTACTCCCGCACCTCGAAGCTTGGCTCCGCAGGAAGGAGGAGATCACCTACCGACTGACTCAGATACTCACCGGGCACGGCTGCTTCGGTGAGTATTTGAGTCGAATAGGACGGGAGGGATCGACACGATGCCACCTTTCCGCTATGCCCATTATCCGCTGCAGGCTCCGTAGCAGAGCTCTGCAGCGGGGGTACCTCGCGCAGTCTTGCGACCACACGGGGGCCCCATACATGGCCACGAACGCACTACACCCTCGTACAGGCGGCGAACTCCATCCCTCGGTCCCCCGAGATTGGGCAGCAGGCGATGCAACGCGCCCGCCATCCTTTTGGCTCGGGGGACCAACCGCACGAAGTGCTCCTCGAAGCTCCAGCTGCGGTCTAGGGTGAGGCCCAGGTACTTGATGTACGGCCCCACCGGGACCACCGCGTCACCCACCCGGATCCGGCAACACTCAAGATAGCTTACTTCTCCTTGGCTCAATCAATATTGTGCTATTGTATTTCTATCTGGGGTTCAGCGAGAAAGACGTAACTTATGCAGTTGGAACGAGCTCAACGTGCAGTATCAAAGGTGATGGCGTTCAAACCAATACGGTATCCAACTCACCAACTTTATGCCCTGTGGAAGGTTCTTTTGTTCTTCTAATGTTATTTCGCTCTTCAAATATAAGATTGGCAAACAGAATATTTGTAATTGATAAATGCAATACAGAACTAGTCAAACGTTATTATGTATATCTAAGCTTATCATTATATTAATCACAAATTACATATATATAAAATGACCCTCAATGATTGTAAGCATGTACTGCAGAAATGGCTACTCGATCTGGATTACGATGATGTTGAATCTCTTATTAAATAAATAAATAAATTAAACATATAACACATATACATACACACACATATACATACACACACATACCACCCTCACACACACACACAATACGTAATAAACTTATAATTTATTAGTTTATATAAAGTTTTCTTGTTAAGAGGTTGTTCGAGGTGGGCGCTAATAACTGCGACAAAGTTTTCGACTAAAGTAATCGTAGTTATTAACGTAATATGAGTTTGTAAACTTTATAATTATTAAGTCATTATTATTATTATGTGTTTATCAATGTTACTAGAATTAAGCTGTATAATATTTATAGTAAATATATATAAATATAATATGTGATATCTACAGGAGGAATGGGAGCGTAAACACATGTATTTTTTATTTTATAGCATTCAAATAATCAGACTGCGTCCTTGTGAGATTCGCAGCAAATCTCCAACCTTCACGAAACCCACAGCATGAAGTGCCAACGTATGTCAAAGGACGTAGAAGTCACAGTACTTGGTAATTTCGCTGCCTATCTCTTACCGCGTACACTGCTATTTTGCGGTAGAAATAGGCAAGAGGGGGGTCCCTCTTACCTAACGCAAGAAAACGTCCTTGGTATACCCTCCGGTAAATTTGTGTTCTTTTATTATAATTAAATATATTATTAATCTGTAATCGCACAGATAGATTATTAATAAATATGAATGGACAGTCAAAGAATGTTGTCATGTAAAATGCATGGCCATTCTGTTATTTTTACCAAAGTTTTCACAATATAAGACATATGTTTGCAATTAATCAATTAAAGCTCTATCTCTCCTCTGCATAAAAGTAAAATAATCTAACGGAGGTTTTCTTGACAATTTATTTTATAAAATACAAGAACATATTACGAACTAATATCATCCCGTGTGTTTGTACCAGGAATCACGAGACAGAGTGCCGTTCTAAGCTGAGGTCTGACTAGCCTATAGCGATCCCACTTAGACGCGCGACATCTTCCGACTAACGACATTTTGCCGTTACGATGTTTTTAACACGTAATTGGAAATGAGGTATTTTCGTTTTTTTTTGAATTTTTAATTGGAGTGATTTTGTATTATTATTAATAAATAACTGTGTAGCTTTGAAGTAAATTAATTCAGATAAACGATATTTAAATATCTTTATAGTTATCCCAGAAATTGTTTATATTGATTTATTTCCCTCTGGAGAGGAGAGGCTAAGCATCCTCGTGGACACCACCGCTACCAAGTGTCACAGTGATTATGTCGGACTTCAAACCGATCGAGGCGGCTCGACCTTAAGACCTACCGACTAAACTCAGCCTGAGCTCTTGGTCCTATTGACCCTAATGGCTTGGCGTGATGGAGGTTAAGGAAAAGTCTTAAACTTAAATGTCATATCATATCATACGATATGATTTAGTTCCGATTACAAGATATTTAAATTACTGACTTGTATGTCTTATTTACAACAAGGTCATACAGAGGTTACAAACTTATTGTACTTACATGTAAATGTAGCCAATTTTCATCAGTTAAATTAGTTTTAGTCTAAATTTTCTTTCCAAATTACTAACAAAATCATATTAATCGTGGCGTGTAAATGTCCGCCTGCGTACGCGCAGTTGTACGCGCCAGTTTTTGCGCTTTCGTTACACGATCGGCCATCTCATAATTCCGCGTTTTTTCCGCGGTCACCTTATTAAGTCTCTTGATATCGTGATTATCAATACCCACTCTTGATTAGGGCACACTTCTGGTTGCCATCACATTTGTTCATGTCAGCTGCTGTGATGTTACTGATTCATCCGATTATGTGAGGACATGCATAACTCTTTACAACAATGTTTCAGTATTACTGATTTGTCTTTTCATAGATTTAAATCAATTGTCAAAAATACTCTTATCAGAAAAGGTTATTATACTGTTAAGGATCACTTAAATAATACTTGGGTTTAATTTTAATGATTCAATATTTACGTTGACAAATCTTTCAAGAATAATAAATAACACAATGAATTCATAGTTTTTATAGATATAATGTGAACTTGTTTCAACTTGTAGGAACTTGAGTTCACACTATTTATCTGAGGCTATTTTCGAATTGATGACTCTGTACAAATACAGGACAAAGAATATAGCCCTTGCTGGTTCATACCAGTTCAAGGTACGTAGATTTGTGAACCAACCAAAGTGAAATGTGATGGTATAAATTCTATATGAAAAAAAGGATTTTGATATGAATATTAAATATAATACTAAAACATCTTTTACGGATTGTGAATCACACGAGACAGACCCTTCATTCCCATGAGAATCAACTAAGGGATTTTACGCCAATTACATTTCCAGGTGCCTGGACAACGCAACAAGAACCCGCTTACTGTTTGGGCAATAAAAATTATGGTATTTATATTAGGGCAATGCCTAAGTATGTAAAATGTCTACGCAAAGCGCTGATACATCGTCGTGATCATCATTTAGGCAAACATATCCTAAACGCTGACAACTTAACACTCCCAAAAGGAGAGAAAATCCTCCAATACATTCCAGATCTATATCTGGAAGAAGTAAGTACTATTACTGTTTACTATTAGTGTGGAATTACAAACAGATCTAGAATTGCTAGTTCTATTATTTAAGTTGAAGTGAGAAATAGCTAATATAGAATTTGGTCTATAATAACAGGCTTTGACCTGTCTATGTAATAATAAAACCTTATGGATATCTACACATTTTATTTCACGGTCTATATGTCAATTTAGCGATTAGCCTTTAACAGATCAAACGAACCTACTTATCTCGATAGATTCAACATGCCTCGCTTGTTTAATCTGCCGTACTCGACTCGGAAAATCATATTCCATCTCATATTCCATTTCGGCAATGAAAAGTGACAGGTATGGAAATTCCGTGATTTGATTACTTTCCGATCTTTGCGGATAGGATGACTGGTTTTGAAGTGCAAAATACGGTTCACACCGAGACGGATGTCTTTTTGCTTGACTAGATTGGTGATCGGCTTTGAGCCGCCGTCTTTTCTATGATTGTCACCTTTATGAAAAGAATAATAATATCGGTATGTTCTAATTTTAGGTTGTAGGAATTAATTAACACGAGATAAAGTTTAACAACGTTTATTATACGGTAGCAAGTAGTAAGCAACAGATAAAACAGAACAGAGAATAGACAGAACACACCAGCGCCACACGTTAACAATTGGAACTAATAATTACGTTTGGAAACATAATTGATTGGTGTTTACTATTTCAGTATAGGTACTGGTCAAATAACTTAAATGTCGCTGCAATTAGAAGTACTTACTCCATTTTCATTTGCAACGATATCGAAATTACACACCAGACAGAACAGAAAAAGACAACATGTAATTTATATACAGAATGAATACTGTTGGAGAGAGCACCGAACCTTGTAGAACGCCAGTATTTGTGGGCATTGTCATCAAGTAGTAGAATCGATTTATGAATTTCATCATCATTGTAAGGTTAACGGCGCCCATTGCTGGATATAGATATTCTCAAAGATTTCCACACTTATCGATCTTGCTTCGAAACAATAGTAGAGTTTTAGGCTGTCAGCTAACACGCTGGCCTAATCTGAGTTTGTGAGAAGCGCTAGTCTCATCTGCTAGTTGGTATGGTGCACTGCGAGCAGGTAAAATTAGCTAGGGTCCTGATAGATGTAATTCGGCACCTTTTCCCCCTTTTTTAGAGTATCGGAGCTTAATACTACTAGTATAAAGAAGTAGAACCTAAAGAACTCAAAATTATTGTTTCTGTCGTTTATTTTTATGTTAATTTTAAACAAGTCCTATATACCATCTTAGACGAGAACGTAATATGTTTTATAAACTGAACGACAGCGGCCTCTATAAATTACATTTCATTTTTACACCCATCTTTTATTAATACCACAACGTAAACTCCTTCACTTTGATAACCTCTGACAATCGATCAACCGCTCATTATTCAACTACGTATTCAGACGTCAATGTGATTCGTTGACCCATCCCCATACAAAGTAACTCAAAATCTATCACAATCAAGTTTGATTCGACAATCTGTAAACGTCCATCACTGTCTTATCAAGAAACAATTGACAGAGTTTTATGTAGATGCCGCAATGAGAGTCGATCTATAAGCGGTAGCAGTATGTCGAGTTACACGGTGCGGGGGCCGGCCATTTTCCGCATGAAAACCTTCATTCGCGCCGCCTAAAACGGACCGGACGCGCGGTTTAGGCAGCAGCGCCGCCGGCCATACTAATACTGTTACACTGATAGGGTGACCGTATCATAGACAGAAATCTCAGTTTTCCACTAGCTACAATCCAAATATACCTTTTTTTCCTTTTTTTTTGTTCCGCTGAGGAAAATGCATTGAATTGCATACCCCGGCTGCGGAGAGCTGGTGGTTATGTGGGGCTCTCCCCTCCAGAAGGGGGAGGCCTACCCACTGAAACCTCAGCGATGGCCGTCCTCAGGCGTTGTAGGGGGCCCTCAGGATCGAGTGTCGCATCTGAGGACCCCCGGCCTACGCTCCCCTAAGTGCGCTAGGGGAGCCCTTCTTGGGGAGGAGTGATCTTGCCGCCGCCCCCACTCTAACTTCCTACAACCCCCCGGTCACCCTCCGGCCATCCGGGGGTGAGGTACCTCCCGGGTCGCCTCCACGAGTGCGAGGAGATTGTCGCGTCCGCCAGCGACCCGCCGCGGCGCCCCAGGCCAGGCTATCTGGCCAGAGGCCGCCTCAATCCAAACATACCTAGCTTCGTCGACTGTCAACAACAATTTCATGCTCATGTCGGTTACGGATACTGTTGACGTGGCCTTCTTTCAACATAATGAATGTGGTCCTGGACGTATATTGGGGGCAAGATTTAAGTGATTTACTAATATTATCAAAACTGCTTCGTCCCTATACATCCCATACATATATATATATATATATATATATGTATATATATATATATATATATATAATATATATATATATATATGTATATGTATGGGATGAAAAAATACGATTTGTTTTCTAAATAAATTTATTTGTAAATTTCATAAATTGAGCAAAATTTTTTTTACATAATTCGTATACAACCAAAACATTTGTCATGCATTTGTATAGAAAGTATATACATATATCGTATAATACATACATAGATCGGATTGCATGTATCACCGTAAAAGGATAATGGTGCTTTTCCACCAGAGATGTGCTATGCTACGTTACTGTGCATGTGTTTGATATCCACCTATCATCCTTTGGTGAACATAACTTAGCATTGGTAGAAATTCAACTAAGATATGTTTTTATATAGAAGGATGATACTTTGGATCTATGCTATGGATGCGTGCTATAGATGTATGCTATGGGCCATCGCGAGTAGTGTAGCTGAGTGCAGAGCAGAGTACCTACAGTATGCCTTTTTTTAATCCTCAGGCATGTAGGGAGCCCCCGGGAACACTGAGCGACCTCCGGGAACCCCCAGCCTCCGCTTCCCTGACCTACAGTATGCCTGCATTTGTCGCTGAAAGTAGACTTGCTATCGTGGAAGCAAAAAGTGATTTTATATCTCTCAATGTGCGAGAATGATAGAGGAAGATGAATTGTTAAATCATAGATTCTGAATACGAAATCATTATACTCAGAATTGGTGGAAAAGCACCCTAAGTTTCTCGTCGACCTGTATGTACCGCGTTTTGTGAAAAGATAAAAAACAACAAACCCACTTCCTCTGAAAATAGAATTCACAGTCACCCTACACAAATATGACGTTCGCTACCAATTACGGAGGGCATTATTAAAATAATGTGACCATATTTTGTCCATTGGCAAAATATTTATGCAGACAGTGTGTAGAATTCCTGATGGGTCATATTCTTACAATGGTTTTTCTTGTACCGACAGAGCATGGCAAGTTTCTTGGTAATGGAGCATGACAATCGCACGTACTAAGTATTATTGTTTTATTGCGTATTTCTTTCAATAGTTTAATTGCAGGAAATATTCATTTAAGATTAAACATATCTATTGTATTGAAAATCTTATTAATAAGGTTTTTTTTTATTTTTATGGGTGGGTGTTAGGCCCGAACAGAATACCGGCGCTGCCACAGAGTAGTCAGCTTATGCTGAGGTTGGTTCCTGATTGGCCATTTGTTAATTTGTCGTATCTGTCTTTTACCGTAGCTTGTGGTCAATAAATGTTATCTATTCTATTTTATTGCAGATTTTCTCGATGCAAACTAGTGCATAAATTAACAAAATGTACACACAAAACTAAATTGCTATTTAAAATGGATATTTTGAAACTACATGATATCCATTGGAAGAGGATATATCCTGATTTATATATCCTTAATCAAAAATATTTTTTTTTGTAAGATGGCCGCATCTTTCTATTATAGCGGAGATAAAATAAACACTAAAGATCACCCAGGTAGGCATTTAGTAGAGTTTAGATGACATTAGATAAAATTAAATAAAACGCATTCGACTAGTATTCTAAAATCAAACAAACTCAAATCACTGTTTGAGTACAGCTAGAAAAGAATTAGAGAAAGGTATAATTCAGCCCACAAAGCGCCATCCTTTTCTAACTATATTAAGCAGAGTATTGAATTTCTCTCTCTCATTGAGTAGTACAGGCCTTAGTTAAAACCTGATGACAAATTGAGTCTTGGTATTTAATATTCTAGTGTTTTTTTTATAAATTGTAATGTATGAATAAATAGCTCATTTTACATATATGTATTATTCCTTTATATCATTATAATCTCTCTGTAAATTAAGATGCTTCAAAAATACTTATCATATCGCTCTCTTTATGTAAATGTTTTAAAAAATATATTTATTTGATATTATTATCTCTATATAGAAAATTTAATTGAAACATTTCAAAGCAATTGATGTTATGTTAAGTCGTCACTTGCCTTATTATGCATTATTGGTACGCTAAGTGAAAAAAAAAAAAACAGCATCTAGTTCTTGTCTTCATCTAGCTCTGTGGTCCTAATCGCGCTTTTGGTATAAATTGATTATTATTAAAAATGAAACAGCTGCTGCCATGAAGTTACGTATTTACAGTTATATCTTATATTATTAATAGGAAAATTTCAAAGCAACTGATGTTATGTTAAGCCTTCACTTGCCTCATTATGCATTATCGGTACGCTAACTGAATAAAAAAACAGCATCTAGTTCTCGTATCTCCATGTTTAGGGCCCGAAGACCAGATATCCTTGCGCCAGGGCTATCCACATTGTTGCAGCAACCTTCCAACGTAAGCTAATCGTGCAATTTTACATATAGGGCCAGTTGAAATATATAACACTGTCAGAATATAAAATTTTGCCTTTCTTATAACTAAAAATTAGCCTTCTTTGGAGGGCACTAACAGTTACATCTAGAAAATACTATAAATTATCAAAATAACTCCATGGGTTATTATTAACTCGGGAGCAAAGGACATCGTGAGTAAATTGTGCAAAAGTGCAAAATAGTCGACATTGAAAGTAAATAAAACGAATATTTTAGATTGATTAAGATAGATTTGATGGTTTAAATGTAAAGAAACTTAAAATTCTATTACATATTAAAAATTATGTCAACCTTCTCTGTAAAAAATTACTTAACATTTAACATTACCCATATTGTCTAACTTATATCTAATTCCTTTAAATGGAACGATTAGATAACAATAAGTAGAATTTTATTACTATGAGCTACATAGAAATTTTAACTGAATATATAATCTTCTTCTTCTTAGCCATTTTCTACCCTATGGGTGTAGGCCTCCTTCATTTTATGCCATTTCCGACGATCTTGGGCGGCTTCGATCCACTTCACTCCTGCTGTTTTTATAATGTCGTCGCACCAACGCATTTTTGGCCTTCCTTGTGGGCGTTCCTCGCCCCACGGTCTCCACTCCACCAATGAGAATACCAGATGCCACTATGGATCGCATTCATAGACTACAAGAAGGCATTTGACAGTATCGAATCCTGGTCTGTAATGGAATCTCTAAAGAATGCCAGAATCGATCACCGCTATACTAGCTTAATTGACAACATATATAAGAACGCAACCCTTAAGGTAAACCTACCACCTGAGACCCAACCGGTTAAAATTGAAAGAGGAGTCAGACAGGGAGATACTCTATCTCCAAAGCTCTTCACACTAGTGTTGGAGGACATCTTCAAAAGTTTACATTGGGAGGAACGAGGTCTAAATATAGCTGGGAGAAGATTGAGCAATTTGAGATTCGCGGATGACATTGTCTTATTCTCCGACACCCCAGGAGACACCCCAGGAGACCTTGAGGCCATGATACAAGAACTTAGTGATGCCTCTAGGCATTGTGGCTTAGAGATGAATCTTACCAAAACTAAGATTATGACCAACTGTACAGACAGAAACACACATATCATGGTAAATAACTCAATCATCGAGAGAATTAATAAGTATGTCTATCTTGGGCAAGAGGTTGTAATGGGGAAAGAAAATCAGGGCAACGAGATAAATAGGCGTATAAGATTAGCATGGGCGGCCTACTCTAAGCTTGAATTTGTCTTCAAAATGAATTTAAAGGCCGAACAAAAAGCTCGTATACATGACCAGTGTATCCTGCCAGTGCTCACTTATGGAGCTGAAACCTGGGTATTCACAAAGGAGATTCTCCATAAACTCCAAGTGACTCAGAGGGCAATCGAAAGAAAACTGGTGGGAATTACACTGAGGGACCGAAAACGAAATAAATGGCTTAGACAGCAAAGTCGCTGATGTCACTAAACGTGTGACTTTAAAGTGGAAGTGGGCAGGCCATGTCGCCAGAAATCGAGGCTCGTGGTGCAAAGCATTGGTGGAGTGAATATATAATGTTTTGTGGTATTATTTTAAAAATAGAAAATCTTCTATCCAATGCAATTAAAGAAATACAACCTATAATGTATATGTAATTTACAATTGATATAAATACATATTACCTAAAAATAGAAAAACGACAATTATGGCCGTTTTCACCAACCTTGTCTTAGCTTAGGTGACTCCTAAGAGACATGCTGTCTCACTCTTTTTAGTTAATATAAAAAGTGACAGCATGTCACTTAGGAGTCACCTAAGCTAAGACAAGGTTGGTGAAAACGACCATTAATGTTTTATTTCAAGTGTGACACGTGTATCAACATGTATATGTATTTATTTTTAAATATCATATGTATATTTATCTGATACTCCTACGGTGAAGAAAAACATCGCGAGGAAACCTGCGTACATACGAAGAAATTGAAAGATGTTTGTAGTCAACCAATTTTCACTGGGCCTGCATGGTGGACTAAAGCACAATCGCCCTAAGATAGGATAGGCCAGTGATTCCCAAAGGAGTCTATATCGACCCCTAGGGTTCTAGGATAACCTGCAAGGGGTCTACGTCAGCGAAAAAAAAAGGGTGGTCCATATGAAAATGGGGGTTCACGATAATGTATACGGTCCACGTACTGATAGTACCTATTTACTCATATTATACTATTTTCTAATATAAAGACATATACATTATTTGTAGTAAAAAAATATTAGATATTTTTATAACATTTTGGAAGTTATAGGATGTAGGCATTCAATATGTAGGTAAGTAGGGGGTCTACCCAAAAACGAAAATCATACAAAAACTTTTGGGAACCTCTAGGATAGCCTCACGCTGCAGACTTATATGAGCTGTAATGATACTGTGGTCTTTTGTGAATGTGATCCTACTTCTAGTCTACTTTACATATACAGGATATGACGAACTCATTGGGAGTTAGCCTCTTTCTTCATCCACCGCGAGTGTCAGATTTAAAAGAAGGAAGGTTTTGACGTAGCAAGGTACAGACAGATGATAAAGAGATTCTAGTACGGACGAACTAGCGCGTACCTTTATCGTATACCTCGTCACGCCCTCGTCGACCCTGACAATCAATTTACGCAGGACTTTTTGTTTCTGCAGGCAGCATCTGTGCTGGCGGCGGCGTCTACGCCGTCAAACCCTACATGATCCCTCAGTTCGGCAGCCTTCAGCATCGCTATGACTAGCTTCCCTCATGATACGGGAGGGACCTCACCCCCGGATGGCCGGGGGGTGACGTCGTAGGAGGTTGGAGGGGAGGAGGCGGCAAGATCACTCCTCCCCGAAAAGGGCTCCCCTAGCGCACTCAGGGGAGCAAAGGCCGGGGGTCCTCAGATGCGACACTCGATCCTGATCCGACATAACCTTCGTGACACTTGCCGTTGCGGGGGTATCCTGGGCACGTTTTGTACTCCTTCAAAGAAAAGAAAGACGACTAGAGCTTGGCAAGAAATACAAATAATTCAAGAAGAAATCGGATCTCCCTCTATCCCGAGCATCCTGGAGGGTTCTTTTCATTAATAAAAGTTCCGTGTAATTGTGGGTACTTCATGCCTCGTCCAAATTGATTCCACATTATAGGTTTGCTATGGCGCGCAGACCTCTGGATAATCGTTGACGAGGTGCGAAAACATGACAAATGTCTCTTTTTTGCTGGCAAAGGGCTCATGACGTGACGTGACAGTTATGTCAGCCATGTGATTAATTGTCTGTCTCGTTAATTTAATTTATTTTTAGTACAGCTGATGTTTGTTGATGTTTAAGTACATGGAAGAAATTAATGAAATGACAGCAGCGCGAAATGAAACTGAAACGAAAATAAATAAATATTTCCTACACTTACACAATTAGCCTAGCCCAAAGTAAGTTCTGTATGGCTTGTGTTATGGGATCTAGGCTTACCCTAGATCCCATAACACAAGCCATATTTTATACATATAAGAGGATTGACATATGTTATACACGTATAAATATTCTTGATTGAAATATATATTAACAACAACCTTTTGGACACGATGCCGATTTGTCAATCGATTTGGTTCAGATTTTTTATTTTCATATTATTTTTTAAAGTTTCTTTTTAATCTTTACTTTTGATATTAGCTTAGTGGTCCTGATCGCGCTTTTGGTATAACGTATTACAGTTCAGTTCAGTTCATCTTAACAACCATGACTAAGTTACAAATGCTTGCATTCATCACACAAACATCTGTTCCCAACCCAGGACCTCAGAAATGGCGGTGTAACTGGTGTACTAACCACTCGTCTAAGAAGGTTGTCTACATAACATACTAAAGATTTTAACAGAATAGAATAATAATCTTAACTAATATAAACGTGTTTGTTTACACGTGCCAAATTACATTATCAATACCGTCCTTAAATGATGAGGAATCGCCTCGGTTCGACTAATTGGAATAATTCTAAGTCGGCGCGCGTACACAACACATTTGTTTCCTTAGGAATTTGTTTTAAATGAACCGAGTAATTAATGTTTTATGGAATCGTTGGCGGAAGAGAAATCTTGTTTGCCATTACTAAGGATGCCTTGGCCTACGATAGGGTTGCCTGTATTGAAAATACACTAAATCAAGATCCAAAAATAAAATATTCTTCAAATAGGATTTTTACTACAATCACTTTTGCACGTCAAAAATGATTGTACCGAGTAATTAATGTTTTATGGAATCGTTGGCGGAAGAGAAATCTTGTTTGCCATTACTAAGGATGCCTTGGCCTACGATAGGGTTGCCTGTATTGAAAATACACTAAATCAAGATCCAAAAATAAAATATTCTTCAAATAGGATTTTTACTACAATCACTTTTGCACGTCAAAAATGCAAAGCCATTAGCTTACAAGTCTACAGTGGGAGACCTTATATTGGAAAGAACCATCATTCTATTACCTTATTCTCCTTTTTTTTTTTGTTCCCCCTGAGTTAAATGCATTAAGTTGCATACCCCGGCTGTAGCGAGCCGGCGGTTATGTGGGGCTCTCCTCCCCAGAAGGGGGAGGCCTACCCACTAAAAAGCTCAGGGATGGCCTTCCTCAGGCATGTAGGGAGCCCCCGGGAACACCAAGCTACTTTCGGGACCCCCAGCCTCCGCTCCCCCGCCGATACAGGGGAGCCCTCCTCGGGAGAGGCTACAATACTTCCCCCGATCTCGACGACCCCGACGACGCCCCCCGGCCACGGAAGGAGCGTGGTCCCTCCCGGGTCGCCGCATACGCGATTGCCTCACGCCCGCCGGCGACCCGACCTTATTCTCCCTGTATTAGTCTTATAGAGTCTTCAATAAAGAGCTGGCCTCAGATAAATAGTCTGAACCCAATTTCCTTTATCCTTTTTTCCTTATTTCTTTATCTATAAAAACTATAGTTTCATTGTATTTTGCTGTAGTTTAAATATATAGCAATGTAACTATTGAGTCATTCAAATTAAACCCAAGCATTGTTATCATTAAAGTAATCTTTAACGGTATAATAACATTTTTTATAAGAGTATTTTTGATAATTGATTTAAATCTGTGATAAGGCCAATCGGTAACACTTTGTGGAAATTTGTTGTAAAAGGCTATGCATTTCTCCATAAAAGAACCTCTACATTTTTACAACCTGTTAAATCAGTATGCTAATTTTTATTTCTTGTGTTTAATTTATAAATATGTTCTTTTTTAATCAAAATTATCATAGTTAATAATTTTGTTATGTATTTTAATTATTCTTATAACCACACATTTATAAATTGACTTGCTAAGGTCTATATACTAATTTCTTTTAACAAGTCATTCAGATTACAAGATTGAATACACAAAAATTTACCATATTTTTGCAGCCATGTTATACAGAATGAATGTTTTATGTGGACGTGGATGGTCTAACCTTAAACCATGAGGATGTATGAAAGGAGTCAAGGAAACTACTTGTTTA
Source organism: Scirpophaga incertulas (assembly GCA_036419045.1). Lineage (NCBI taxonomy): Eukaryota > Metazoa > Arthropoda > Insecta > Lepidoptera > Crambidae > Scirpophaga > Scirpophaga incertulas. The sequence continues at coordinate 20,863,525 of CM071631.1, read as the reverse complement.
GTCATTACTATCCAGAATATATTCCTTATCAGCGACAATATTGAATAATATAGGTTGTGTTATTTCTTAAGAAAAACAAAAGGTTCCTGGTTAGGAATATTGATTTTTCATAAATCCGACGATGCGTCTTACATCAAAACCGGGCCCGAAACTCCATTGATTGCTTTTCGCCATTACTCATTTTTCGTCTCTCGCCCACGCCATTCTCCCTTTAAACAATATTAACTTTACAGCTTGTAAAACTGAATATCGTTGCCGCTACTGTCTAACTACAAAGCATAAATTCGAAGATGGCGGTTACATCGCATGTTAAACATTTTGTTGTCTCAATCAAAAAATCTATCAAATCTTGTTACTCTATATATAATCATAGTACGGGGGTCTTAAAACCGTTTTATTGTGGGACTAAAAATGTATTGTAAGATCCGATAGGAGTGCGCAAAGTGGGTGTGTCCGTGACATTGATTATTCAATCGGTAAATTTTATAGATATTCTATAAGAGTGCAAGGATGCATGTTTTTCGATATATGTAAAAAGTTATACTCGACGTTTCCTATATAAATAAATTACTTAACTACTCCATTATGATCGCTCGAGTTTCAATTAATTAACCGAACAACATAATATCAACCCGTATTGGGCTAACTAATTAATTATGCTGGTTTTTATGCCGGATCATGTATGAATAACAGCATATTAAACATTTCAAATCCATCTAATTTCTTTATCCGATTTTTAACTTAATGTCGAAGGCATAGAGTCATTAAGGCATAGTCATGAGGCATCTAGAAGGCATAGAGTCAATGTCAATCAGGAAAAAAATACATATTTTTAATAGTTTAAAGTGCGGTTGTCTGTACAAGACGTGACATTATATGTAACAAACACATAGCCACGCACATATTTTCTATGTGCGCATTTGACGCTGTTAGCTGTGCAGAATATATGACGATTATCTTATATGTATGTTATCAAATAAAAAAGAAAAAGACATGGAGTTTTGTATTTTAATTAAAATGTAATTTTGTAAGATTATTTTGGCGATGTATTCTCTAAGTCCTTGTTAAATTTTCAAACTCATCAGAATATTTTAACAATACGAGTACTTATTGACTTAATTTTTAGTCAAAGCGCTGTGTGGTTTTGCTGTCAATTTATTTAAATTTCAGAGAAAGTATGTTTATTCCATAGACTTCAGTGTATACACAAACTATAATTTAAACTTAATTAAATAACTAATTTGGTCAAGAGTAAGGTTTCCTAACTGTACAGTCGTTGTATCCTAATTAGCTTCGAATTCCTGATATTTAAGAATTCGGAATATACAGTCACTTATTAGAATTCAAATGTATTTACTTTTATCAATAAATGTTTGAAGTTACGCCGCGTATGAAAACAATTCTTTTATTGTATTTTCGGTGATAGAAAGATTTTTTCTGTGTTCCAAAGAGAAACGCTATATTGTTGAATTTATAAATAGCACGCACGTCTCCACTCATCTGTCATACTGCTTGTTCATTATCAATCAAGCATGCCTATTGGCAGCCAAGGAGCCAATAGCAGGCAGCTCATTATTAAATATTGTATAAAACGACGCCATTTATACCGAATATTATCCACCAGTGCACCAAGAACTCGCTAGTTCACTCTAGTCTACTTTGATATTACCAAGCGTTCGATATGGAGGGACGAAGCTATACTGGTTTGCTTTTTATCTGTAGACGAAAGCTCTAGGTCTAGTTTTTGTCGATGGTCGCAGTTCGAGCTCGTGATCAATTCTTTTTTTGAAATTGTAATGGCGGATTGACGAGGTAATTGTTTTGTTGGCGGCAAAAACGCGTGGATGTGTGCAATGCCGGAGAGAAGATTATCGGGTTTGTGGATTGATACGGCGAAATTCGTGGGCAGTAAACTTTTAATAAATACTTTATATAACTACTAAATAAAATTATTGCTTTTTTTATATAACTCAATTTTCAAATAAAGTACATATTAAAAAATATGTTACATCACATATAAAAGAAAATAATGAAGACCGTAGCTGTATTGAACAGTGACCTTTTGCATGTTCGGTATTCTGTGGTTGGTATTATAAAATTATGAGTTCAGACATTGTCGATTTGTGAATTGATTTCTCCGTACTTGAGAGTAAACATAAATATACTCGCCTTGAGGGATATTATTATTTGGAATTATGGAATTATTATTTCACGTTATTTACTGAATAGTTTAAATTCTAATCTCATATTTATGAAGGAATTTCAAGGAGCTTATCCATTCAAAAGAAAAACGAGTGGTTAAACTCACGTCGAATCAATCACTCAAATAATATAAAGAAAAAACTACGTAAATATATTTACTTTAAATTCGAAACATGAATTTAACATTATTTTACTCTATATTTTACATGAATTTATAAATCTTATTCAAGAATACTTTGATATACCTTAAGTGTTGGTAAAATACTACTTTTTTATTTTACGATGTTTTCTTTCTCTGTAAAAGCATCGAGTAAATTAAGAAAAAGACTGGTAGATGAAAAGGTTGAACCTCGCATCTCCTGGTTAGAAGATCAGTATCGAGGACACAGCGACTGAAATTCCTCACTATTTATAATCAACTTTATTCTAAATGGCAACACTTAATATAGATACATTATTATACAGCAATTAAGGGAAATTTCTTCCATCTTTTAGTAATCATCACTTTTACAATAACATCTAAAATGATGAAAACTTGAAGCAAGTCTAGTTTCTTCCACGAGAAATATTGTATTTAGTTTAGCGAAACTCTATATCAGGTACCTCCATCTTACCTGTTTCTGCCGCAAGATAGCAGTGTTTACATTGCTGTGTGAAGGATAAGATAGGCAGTTAAATCACTAGGTACTACAATTTTACATCTCATGTTCATATGTTAGCAAAGTAATATTGTATTAATATTAATTATGCAATACGGGTTGCAGATTTGCTGCGAATCTCAATAGGAATCACATGTTCTATAGGCAAATTTAAATAAAAAAAATAATAATAAATATTGACTGTTTTGAAAATAAAACCAGTTTACTATTTTTCTAGAAATTTTATTACAAAAATCGAAACAGAAGGAACATTAACATTATAATTATAATTAAAAAAAAATCAAGTACTCCACATTTCGAGGGTGTATACGAATAAAATACACATAAGAACACAAAGGGGCAATTCTCTAATTCGATAATCGAAATATTGTTTCTTTATTCGTCGCACATTGAAGCGTGCGGTATTAAACATATCTTTACCATACACAGATTTTAAAGAAAATTAATTACTTATATTAAACTGATTTTATAGCGAGCATGATTAGAATTATTCCGGTTTCAAACGTTACACTTTAAAATCACAGAGATTTTCCTCTGGTCCAAGAGCGGTGTTCGCCTAATGACCCACCGCGAGGCTGCGTGCGCGTCTGGCTACCGCGCACGCCGTGGTGATGTCTCTCCGTCTGGGGAGTACCCCAGACGCAGAGACAGTAGTCCAGGACAGTAGTCCAGGGGTTCTCGGACAGTCCCTCCCTTGGCGTTGGCTCGACCAGACCTAGGTCGAGCCGGCCCCGGAGCACATGGCGGTAGAATCGCGAGAGCGCACCCCGCCATGTGCCCCGCATGGGCCTAGAGAACTCAGGGGGGTTTTAGTGGGTAGGCCGGTCCTGTCAGACCGGAGAGCCCCACACACGGCCGCCTCTAACCAGCGCGGTGTCACGGTGTACCTCCACTTCTTTATTTTTTCCTCCCCCTCAACCCTCCTCCTGGTCCAAGTGAAAAGCTGTCCGTGTTATTTATGCTAAAATATATTTGCTCATACTTTCGACAATAAAGATATTATTATGTGCTAAAATATAATTGTAAATTGTATTACAATAACACAATAAAATATCTGAAATGTCGCAGCTAAAAAGACAGTAGAATGGACGATCCACATAATTAAATTGAATAATAATGAAATTGATAAATTTACTGGAACAGTCTTAATTTCGATTATCGTTTACGAGAGCCACTCAACTTCTCCAAAACAATAATTGTCGAACTGATTTTAAGTTTAAAATCCTTTACTGATAGCAGTTTTTGTAACAACACAAAGTTTAGAACACTCATACAAATGCAAAAAATCAAATAAAATAATAAATGCTTCCGCAACGTACTCAAGAAATTAATTCAGTAAGGCGTAAGGTAATTAATATTATGTATATTACATTTTCCTTTTAAACGTTTTTGGATAATTTATACAGAATACAAAACTACCCCTTTTCATTAGGGGTCGTTATCCAAAAACATTTTATACACACAGGAACTCAACTATTAAATTTACTAAAACAATAATTATATTTAAAAAAGTGATTAATTAATGTGTAGTATTTCACTAAGGTCCTTCTTTCTCGTGAATACTTTGTAAACAGTTTTATCCATGCTAAGCGCAGCGCATCTTAAATATAAAAAAAATAAGTGACACAATTAAAAAATAAACAACAATTTAACAACACAAACGCATCCAATCAACAACTATCTAAATGAACGAATGCTTATCCACACTACCTCAATACTATTTTGGATAAATAATGTATTTTTAGAAAACATATAATAAATATAGGTTCTTGCAATATATTTAATGATGATATTTTATGTCACCTGTAAAAATACTCCATCGGCCCGAGTTAGAAGCGACAGTGAACTCTTAGTGTGAAATGAACCTAATGGTAAAATAAAAAAGTCCAAGCATAAGTGGATTTACTATTATACAAATAAACTTCAGAAGTTACTTATTCAACAACATTAATGTAACATAATTATATGCCAATGTATAACAGGTATATATGAAGCTTATCATCCCTAAATTAAATTAAAGAATACGAGAATATACAATATTTATGAATAAGGAAGCAATAAACATTGTTTACGTTGATACAATTTTGTGAAAAAAAATTAATGATTAATAATTAAAATAATTATTACTATATCTACGTATTTGGTAGCAAAATATTGTTTATTACATTTTTTCATCTCACCAAGGAACATACTTCATACAATATATCTTATTTAAACAATTTGCATTGCGTTCATTATAAACAGTGTTATTTCAATGGTCTCCTAATGATTTTTTTATTTTCTGTATAAAAATACACATTAACATTTGTTTATTCAATAGTACGTATTTTCTTAGTATTTTAACCAACTAATTACCGTATCAATATAAATTTTAATTAATATAATAATATTAAGCACTTTTTTTTGCAAGTGTCAATTCAGGATATACATTTCCGTAAAATACAAAGTTGCGTTTACAATGTTTAGATTAATCTTCTACTTCTTTATCTTGCCCTTTTCCCAACTTTATTTAGGGTTGTTAAATCATTTTTAGATATAATTATAATAATATTAAGTGAGTTTATATCAATTTCAATAAAATTATTAATATTCGTAATTTAATAATACTAATCCAAGCGATCATGTCCAGAATGCTGTTATGCTGCTGTATTCTGCGAACATCCCCGACGCACTACAAAAACACGGCAGCCCGAAAACCACCCTGAACGCATTGTTCTTACCCCGGAGTGAAATGTAGGCTTTTTGATCATATTCCCTCCATAGGCAAGTGTAAAAGATGTGCAGTATGATCCAAACCACTGATTCCCAAAGTGGTCTAAGTATATTGAGCCCTAGGGGTCGAGGGGTCGACAATCAATATCGTCATTGAGGCCAGGGGACAAAATATACCCTAGGTACTTGATTCTTTGTAATACTTTCCTGTCACTATTGTTTGAATATATTTAAAACAAGCTTCATACAGCGATCATCTCGACCGCGCTAAATCGGACTTTCCTATATTATATATTTATATTTCTTACATTTACACCAATTAACCTAGCCAAAGTAAGCTCTGTAAGGCTTGTGTTATGGGATCTACGGTAACGGATAGACATACATATATTATACATATATAAAGATTTTTGATAGAGATATATATTAACAGCCTATTAAGGTACAAATGCTCGCATTAGTCACACAAACATCTGCCCCCACCGGGACTCGAACCCGGGACCTCAGAAATGGCGACTCCTTAATACTGGTATATCAACCACTCGACTGTGGAGGCTCATATACGTCCCCACCTGGCCTAGTGCTGATCGGTCGACTACATACATCATTGATTTTTTTCAGAGGTGTATGCAGCTTGCTACACGATGTTTTCCCGCACCGTAGGAACGCCAGATAAATGTAAATTTTGGTAAACGGTAGGGCGACCACAAGTCCCCGAACCTTCCTTATTCGTGAACCGAGATTACAGCGCAACTGACGCACCTTTCCTATAAGAAAGGAGGTAACGCTACTTTAAAAGTCTTAATGAGAAGGCTACCAAAACTTCACAGCAGTTTTCCAAATATAAAATATAATATATCCAGTGAATTTAACATTTTTGCTTCTTTTGTTACGAAATTGAGTGTTATTTATAAGTTAGTTATTAAATAAACAATAAAATGTATCTGTTTTAAAAAAGTTGTATTTTGATAAAAAAAATTGTATGAAATGGTCCTTTTTATCTTACGTGTATTTTCTGATCCTAAATCGACACTTGCATAATATTTTTTAATACTCATAATTGCATAAACAACAAATTAGCAAGGCAAGAATCATAATTATTATACATTGGTGATACACTTTTTTATTAATCTTGGTTCGAATTAATAATTCTCATAAAAATTTAAGACCACATCTCGCCTTCAAACAATATTTGCGGGACTAGTTAAAAATTAACATTTATTACAAGGAACTAAAATGCTTATCAAAAACAGTGGCGTGAGAACCGGCCCGCCGTTTAATGGAGAGACTATTTGGTGGTTGAGCTCTGGACATTAAAATGAATACGCTTATTTATTAACTTAACTCTTATTTCGTAAGCTATGAGTATTGCAGCATGATTGAAATCTAAAAGGATCTAATCTGAAATCTATTTTTTTTTATATCTGAGGCAAAATGTGCAAACCCTAATGTAAAATGTGTGGTCCTAAATTTGCTTTCAGTGCTTGTGTACGCTGTACGGGCAAACAGTTGGTCCAAAATTGACAGTTCTGGAGACAGTAAGATACTTATTTTCTATATTTGAGCTTCTTTCAGCAATAATTGCAGACTTTGTTCAATTGAAAACGAAATAACATGTATTCATCAAATGTCAGCGCAGGCACATATTGTTGTTAAACAAAATATTATATATATGGATGTTTTGTTGAATAAAGGTTATTTCGATTTCATTTGAATGAAGTCAGCGTGAGTTTTATTTTACAGAGATTATGTCTAGTACGAATCGTCAGGTGATTTGAAAAAAAATTATTTCTAAATGTGTGAAACCACAATTAATTTTGAATAAAGTACCATACAATAACTAAATAAATACAATCATATATTTCAAATTTTATTTATTAAAACCATATTAAATGTGTAAAAATTACAGAAATACCAACATCACGGGGTGTTCCCAGGCGGTCACCGATCCAAGTACTGACCACGGCTGACGTTGCTGATCTTCGGTGATCGGACGAGAACGGTGTTTTCAACGTGGTATGGACGTTGGCGATCGTATTGACAAAATTGTAGAATAGAATCAGTGTGCCTGCTTCTGTTTACATAATTACTTCGATTTATTTAACTAACGACATCTTTGCATGGGTAATAATGTTATGATGAATTGTTAACATATATATATGTATGTATGTTATAATAAATGTTTGTCTAAGTTCCTATCATTATTTACCAATCAAACTATGAATAACGATAACAAAAATTTGCACACGATCTAATTATCTAATGATAATAAGCTTATATTTTATTTTATTTTTAGTATGTTTTCTGTTAGACGAACAACACTGAAATATAGCTAAAAAGCCACAAAATAACAAAGCGATTAAGTTGTTAGTTAGACAGAGAACTGCAATATATAACGTGACGTCATTTTACACATCCGCATACAACAATCTGTTATGCATTAAGACATAGTGTTAAATTTTTTATATCTACGAGTAATATGTTGCATTTTTCATTGGTAATTTGCTTAGGTTTGTTTTGAATTGATATATTATCAATAAAATGAATATTTTTTCACTCATATTCCTTGTTGTGAATCAACTTTTCCCTTCCAAAAAGCGCACACGACACGAACATCAAATTTAGGACCGCACTTTTTACAGTGACCACTATTACCTCACAGATTAAAAAAGACTTAAAGTAAAGCGAACTATGTCTTAAAATCGAATAAGTATAATCTGTTACATTACGGGCGTATACTATTGGCATCGGTTATTAATTTGATTTCGTAATAATGCAATCGACCATTTCCAAGATAAAACTTGGATTATTTTTTTCATAAATAGGGATGCAGGTCGTGATACATTTTCTTTTGTTATAGAAAAATAAAAAAGTAACTTTTGAATCATCTAATAGGAAGTGATAACCTATGGAGGCCTGCAATGCCAATTTACCTTGCTAAGTAATTTACCAAATTCTCAATTCAATAGAATCTCAATTCTTCAAATGATCAATTAAGGGATTTTAATCGTAATTTGAAATCACAATATTTTTTTTGTTTTGTTTGACATTTAAACTCTAATTTGCATCCATTGCTATATAAAAATAGAATTATATAGTATTTATAAAGAGATGTTGTCAAAGAATTTCTTAAATAAAGAATTCAAAACACTCTTAAAACACATATTTTCTCTTACTTATTGAAGTACTATCGGAAAAGATCTTTGATCTCCTTTAATAAGGTAGAAATCGTAACTTTGTGATTAGATGATGAAAATGTCTCCATTTACTTTGTTTAGAAAGACATCCATTTCCAAATGGTTTATTACTTAAATGAATATCTTGAGATAGTTTACGCCCTTATAATTGCATCAAACATTCACCTCTAATACATACAACGTAAACGTTTCCGTTACGAGACGTTAATAATACACATTACATAACTTTACATATTCAACAAGGCATCTCTTCTAACAATGTTATACAATGTTACAAAGCATAGAGTCCAAATTCCTTTGGTACAAAATCTGTAACATTATTTACTTAAATGTATACATATTCCAAGCAACTACGTTCCTCGCGATTACCTGAAATAAAAATAAAAAGAGTTTATTTAAAATTAGAATATTAACATATGTAAAGCCTGCGGCTTCACTCGCGTTTTATCGGATGTTACAAAATGATATTTTCCCGTGGCAAACATATTTTATGTTATTCCCCGTATCTCCCACTATCCACATAACAAATTGCATTAAAACACGGCTAGTCGTTTGTATCAGATTTTCCCGAACGGAAAATATATCTTCCTTTGGTAAAATTGTACATATGCCTTTCTTCAAGTCACAAACAAACCCCATATCAGCTTTTATCAAAGTCGGTTCAGTAGCTTGTGACCTTATTCAAACGAAAACTTACCCGTTGGAGGGTGAAATTTTTACAAATATTAAATGTCCTATTTATTTATAACTAATGAAAACCCTAAAAAATAAGATCCAAATTTAATAATGTGCATCTAACTGGGTTTAGTCTTTAGCTGCATTTCTCATGGTGCAGATAGCGATTAGACCTAGTTGGTACACTCCATACACACTTTCATAAAATTTTGCTTAACTGGCCTCTACGCGTTGTATAGCTGTATCCCCGCGCACGCCTTATAGGGATCGTATCTTAGAAAGACGCGTGATATTGAGCATAACAATTTAATTAAAATTTAAAGATCACAAAATCTATACTAAGCTAAATCTATAAAAATCAGCATTTCCTCGTTCAATCGCTAACACATTGTGCTAAGAAACTGCTAGCTCTACGGTCTCCTGTGATTAATTAAATATTAAACAATCACTTCAAAATTTAATATAGAGGCTTATAAATTAATAATTCATTTCAATCACAATGACAGACGTCGTTTCAGTTCCGGTTAAAATGTCGTCGCATTTAAATACAAAATTGAAAAAAAATGACATCAAATTCATTCTCATCTGATATTTATTCAAAGGCAGCGCCGACATAACGCAAAATTCGAAGTATCGGTCGATTGTTCTCGCTTTTCTTAATACGACCCTCTATCTGTCGGGTAGACTACGAATTTAACTTGACAATTGATCCGTCCGAACTTCATGTGACTATACATACATGTTAAGTAAAAACACTCGCATAGGCGTATTAACGATTTTACATTTCGTCCTAAACTGATCAGGGTAATGTTATGGGTATATATAGACTACCGGAAATACAACATAGTCTTATCACAAACACTGCCAAAATTTAAAATAAACAAAATATTACATTTGAATTTAGAATCTGTCATTCTAGTATAAATGTTCATTATATTTTCTCATTTTTGCGCCAAGCGGTTGTCAAATACTATATTGTTACAATTTAAAATTATTAGAATATTACATTTAAATTTGGAATCTGTCATTCTAGTATGAATGTTTGTTATATTTTCTCATTTTCGCGTCAATCGGTTGTCAAATATTTTTGTGATTAACTCTTACAGGATTATAAGATGTTCAAGAGTAAACATGCCAATAGAACACAATATTTTAGTTATTGCGGGTGTAAAGTAAGAGTATACCACCAAAAAAAAACATATCAGGGTGTATAGGTTTCCTATAATTTTATGGGAAATAATTTTCCCTATGGACCATAAAAATAAATAAACGAAGAGTTAGGTTTATTATATAGATATTTTATTTATTGCTTTAAAAAAACATAATAAAAAATTTGTCAGAACAGTGAAATAAATAGCTACTTATGGTATTCTACGAAACGAATTTCGTTTACTTGTGAAGCACAAGTGGACATTGCATATAACACATTTATTATGCGTCTTAATTTGTATACGTCGTTTTGCACAATTTACGCATCATCCATAAGGTTCGCACCGCCCATATATTTATTATAGCGCGTCACTACTTCCGGACATGTAACATTTATTGTTCCTGCCTGCCTCCTCTTTACTGTGCTAGTCGGCACTGGAGAAATTGGTCAACATATGAACTGCTTCAGTATCCATCTATTTTACGAATGTTATACCGTTTGTACTTACGGCATGTATGTCGCCCCTTTTCATACTTTTATCTGATGGTAATGACTTTGGCACATTTTTAGGAAAATAGGTTTGATTTGCCTGTTCTTGAACAGAATCTTCAATTTCAACATCATCGGTTCCATTTTCTACATCTTGAGCTATGAACTGCTCGTCTTCTTTGTGTATCTATAAGTCATCTTCTCCGTCACTATTATCTGCCATAAGTAACTGCAATATTTCTTCACCTTGAATATAACATTCCCTGCACCCTCTTTTAGCCATTTCTGTAAATTATATAAAAATACTAGAAAACCATTCATTATCATAAAGCACTACATATAACGAATACACCCGATATGGACCAGAGGGAAAAATATTTCCCTTTAGATGATTTGCAATTTTTAGGTACTTCTGCTTATATTCTGCAGTTTACTGAATTATAACATAAAATTATACTTACCAAATAATATAAAACACGTGATAAAATACAGTTATTTTATTTTCTAAAGTTCAAAACACTTTCAAGAATTATTAGTTCAGCCCGCGAATGTTTTTGTTTTGGCGCCATAAAGTTTGACAGTTCTTTTTCTTTTATTCGTTCAGAAACACATTCGCCGCCTTGATCATACGTTTTATTTTGAGATTCAGTAAAAAAAATATCGATTCAATAATAATTGAACAATCGATAACGATTTTTGTAGAAGGGAAAAATATTTCCCTTGAGCGTGTAAGGGTAAAACATCACTGTTAGCATTTATATCTTTCGGTATAACAATAGACAGTGAAATTAATGGGTACCACGACTATACATCTGTTGTTGTATTAGTATTGGTTTGTGACCACAAACCAGCAATGTACCCTTGGTTTTACACCATATGTACTAAACATAGATCACATCGACGCTTAGCAAACACTGCTCAAGTCAAATATTTTGAGTTTTTACATTTGGATGTCATATGTCAATTATATATATAATTATATATATATATATATATATATATATATATATATATATATAATGCAGTTATTTATCATTGACACGATTTATAAATCACTGCACAGTATAAAACAAAGTCGCTTTCTCTGTCCCTATATCCCAATGTATGCTTAAATCTTTAAAACTATGCAACGGATTTTGATGCGGTTTCTTCAATAGATAGAGTGATTGAAGAGGAAGGTTTATATGTATAATAACATACTCGTCAACCATACAATAATAACAAAAGCACCCACGTGTTTTCAATGATATCAATTTTTTTCATTTGATTACTTCAGTTAAATTTTTTTATTTCATATAATTTTAAATTCCTGATATTTTAGTTTTTGAAACTATAATTTATTATATACAACGTTCACAGATTTTCTGTAGTGTATTTAGTATCAGTTTTGCACCCGTCCGAAGCCGCAGCGGGTCGCTAGTTTATTATATTAGTCACACAGTGACACGATGTATAAATATACATCGTGTCACTGATTGATACTTATTTGGTTGTATTGGTTTATTGACGACATGTACAAAATAAATATTTTAAACAAGAACTTTGCATTTTAAATCAAAATAAAGCACTGAATTAGGTGACAACGATTAAAATGTTTATTTATTTAAAAAAAAACCTTAGGGTTGGATATTGTGAATGAAAAATGATATGACATAAATGTTACAGATATCGATTCGTTTACCAAAATTTGGCAAAATTGGTTTCAAGTTTTAAGCCTATGATCGATTCGATTTGTTCCGTATAACATAAGCCTATAACAATCCAGTAGTCTTAAATCCGCCTAATCAAGTTATAATCTTCAAAGAGTCCACTGACAACTAAAATAAAAACAAAGTCCGAATTTATATTAATGTAAATAGAAAAAAAAACTACACAATACCTCCAGACATTTCAATACTATCACTTCCTCCCGGTGCTCAGGTCCTGCAGCTCGCTGCTGTCATCGCTGGAGGCCGGCGCGGGGCAGCCGTTGGCCGGCACCCCCATGCCCATGGGCAGGGGGATGGTGATTGTGGTGTACTGGGGCTGGGTCGACGATGACGCTGCTATAATACAAAAGTAATTTAAACTGGGTTCAAATTGATATAGTATCGAGATTTGCAAACTTAGTTGGTCTGAATTTCTTTTTTTTTATTTTATCTTATAATTCATTACGTAAAAAATATTTTCTATAACCCTTACCGACCCACTCTAAGCTTTCAGTTACCTGAAAGGCTAAACTGGTGTATCGTATAGTGAATTTTTGATTTTTGTTTTTTTTTCCCCTCAGTAGAGAAAGGCTGAGAATGCATCACTAAGGAGTACGAAGCGTGCCTAGGATACCCCCGCGACGGCAAGTGTCACGGAGGTTATGTTGGACTCCACGCGACCGGAGCGGTCCGACCCCGTGACCTACCAACTAAACTCACCCTTACGAGTAGGCCTCGGCCATAAGGGCCCTACAGCTTGGATGGAAATTTGACTTAACACATATAATGCAAACATTCTTGAAACAGAGAGATCGACATGTGTTCTGGGTTGCGTGGTTTTCAAGAGTATCTTTTTCGCAAGAGTGCTACGTGATAATATATATTATACAGAACACAAATGAAAGACAGTCAGTTTATAGGTAGATTCCTTTGTCTATCTCAAACACATATTACTTTTTACAACTACGACAATAAACTAACTGCTGCATATAATATTCAAATTAAATGAATAATGTTTAAATTTTACAGATTCCTGGTGCTCACCTCCTTCTTGTCCCTGATTCGCAAGACCCAGTATAAAGCTGGGTGGGTACCCCATCGCTATGTTACCGATATTGCCTAGATTGCTCAAATTGCCCAAATTGCCCAGGTTGCCTAGTCCGATGTTTGTGCCTATTCCGTCGAGTCCTGCTAGAACTCCCGAGTGATAGAGTATCGCGCCGCCTGGGAGGTCAATCTTTGGTAATATCTTCGGCAGAGAAGGCTGACTGGATTTACTGCTGTCTGCCTCTCGGGTTGTCGAGGACGTAGACGCTTGCGGTTCACTGTTCGATTCCCTGCAAAAAATACAGATGTAAGATCAAAGTAAGTAAAAATAAGACTACTACACGTAAATAAAGTATGAAGTAATGTCTACACAAGCTATGGGCTAGGTTTTTCTGCAAAAAATGTATTCTTTTTATAGGGAAACAAACGAGATAAAAATGTTTGATGGTAAGCTATTACCGCCGTCTATAGACACCGGCATCACCAGAGGAGTAACAGGTAAGTTACTGGCCTTTGAAATGGGCATACGTTCTTTTTTTGAAGGTTATACATTTTTTTTTTCAATTCATTCTATAGTTTGGTAATGCGATGTAGAAAGTGTAAAATGTATGCAAATTCCATAAGAAGCTACCTAGTACTGGATTCCCGTTCGGCAGCCTCGCTCCATTCCTTATTATAGTTTTGGTGCATTAGTTTCTCGCTCGGAGATTCTGGCTCGCTGCCACTCTCGTCGCCGCTATCCCCTGACGATGGTGGCTCCTCCTGGCGGAAGGAAAAAATATCACGTTAATGTCGTCCAATATGTATGTAAATATATAGGTCACTAGATCACTATTATCGCGATCAAAAAGCTCTATTATATCACTATTATTATAACCAATAGACAACATTAATAATTCGCCAAAGGCGGCACATTATTAGCATAATTGATGCAAGTAGACCTACCATGATCGCTTATAATAAGAATAAAACCACAGTACAAGCAAGACAGCGCTAGCGTAATGGTAACGCCTATGGTAATTGCACTAACTGAAAAATATGTCAGAAAACAGACGGTTGATGTAGTTTATATGTATTGTTTAAATAAATGTGCGGTTTGTCTTTCAAACCGATGTAGATGTAGTGATAAAAATCGAGACGGGAATGCTCAAATAGTTTGGACACGTAGAAAGACGAAAGACGACTGACGAAAGAAATTAACAAGGCAAATATTAATGGGCCAGTTAGTAGGGGGGCGAGCGAGACTAGTGATTCCCAAAGTGGTCTATATCAACCCTAAGGGTCTATGACTACCTGCAAGGGGTCTACGTCAGCGAAACAAAAATTTGGGGGTCCATGAAATGAAAACGGGGGTCCACAATAATGGATCTCAAGATGGATGAAGCTATGGAAGAAAGTATATATATGTAAAACAGGTGATTCTAGAGAGTTGTATACATACATCATTATAACAGACAACACCACTTATGTCACGAAACAATAGTTTTTACTTTTGGATGTCATAAGTGAAATTAAATAGTGAATTTGTAAATTATAAACACAAAGTAATTATTTGTTATTAATTATACTCAGAATTATAATAAATTACACTTACAATACAATTTATTTATTAGACTTACGCGATGTTGTTTTATAAGGGATAATTTCCATTACAATTTTATTGAATACTATCGGCAGATTACTGCGTTGACACATCATTATTGTAAATACTTCGATTTCTCCTGTATAGGAACCGACATTCAAGCCGACCTCAAAAACAAAACCATTCAATTTCCCTGTGTACAAAGGATATGAGAGAGCAAAGAAATATTTGTTGCGAATAAGGAAACAGTATATGGATCAGAAATTTTTCCGCGGCCATTTCGTCCCTTAAACACTCCGAAACGGAGCATTACGCGAGCCAAAGTGAATTTCCACCCGTTTTCATTCTAGTCAATACGTCGACGAAATCGAGTGTGACACAGATCCTTTTCATATCAGACGTTAACGACACAATATCGTCGTCGTTTAGCTTTATACAAATAGTCTTTAACACTTTCGATGTCGTTTGCAGACATTATATCGTGCCATTGTAGGCTGATGCCATTTTGTCGTCAACTTGCTAATTTGCTTGCCATCATAAATTTCATAAATTCATAACTCATTAGTAAATACTATGACGTCCATATTGTTGTTGTATTAACAATATAGAGTCTAAATGCAAATTTTTTATATTAGTAATAATTTGTAATTAAGTTACGTATTATTTCCTTAGTATGTTATTAACGCACCATCTTTTGTAAAAACAACTAATACAAATGACAAACTATACTTGTATTGTTGTTAATCAAAATTTGCTTGTTGTTAAGCAATAAAAATAACTTTGATTTATAGCAAAAATGGAATTTATAGCAAAGAAAGTATATTTATTACAGATTAAACGAATGACCATAGATTATAATAAGTACATCGAATTTGTGTTCCGATCTCGGTTATGTTCATATAAATTAAGCGTCATTGAAAACACTATCTTGTTTGTGACTGGTCAGATTACAGGTGCATAAGCTTTTTTCTTTTTTCTCCTTTGTACCTTTTTTTTTTGTATTCGATACCCGTCACCTCTGACTCACTATAACTGACTAAGGTATAACTGAACGAAGTTTTATGCTGTACATGTAATTTTCATCGATATTTTGTAATAGTGTGCCGTTGTGAGACGCTCAAAGAAATGACTTCTCACTCAATGCAAAACATGTGAAGACTGTTCTCTGAAACACAGCTCGCGTTACATCAGGGGACAAGATGACAGTGTTAATTCTTTACAATGTGATTACCAATAAAATAAAAATCCTTTATTAAGAAAATCCTAGCAGTCGGGATCCATCGCCAGAAGCTTAGTACATTGAGACATATCTATATTAACATTGTAGCTTACCCCAATGACTCCAACGGCTGATTTTATAGGGTTTTTCATTTTTAAATTACCCTTTTTTGACGTGACAACGTCTTAAATTAGGTTGCGGCTGGGAGTCACTTATGAAAAAGTGTAACGCTCGGTAACGTTACGATGAGTCACCGAACGAGAGAGAGGCCCGCCGAATGCCTTGCGTCTCTCTCCCACTCAACTATGATCGGTCTGCCGCACCGCGCAGCACTAGAGAATTAGGCGCATTGAATCGGCGCATGCTTGTGTCTCTGTCTTTGTCTTTCTCGAACGTTCTTGGCGTTGGAAAAACAAGAAAGCGTCATAATACAAGTTCACACGTGTGGTTAAAGTATCGTCAGCTGTGTCTGTAGTGAAAATGTGGAGTGCTTAGATTCGTCATTTACAACAACTACAACAATAAAGGTAAATAATTGTACACTGATATTTCATTATCGTAAACTATGATTGATTGATTAATTGTTAGATTGACACAAAAGTTGAGAAACTGAGTTTATAGGTTATGTCATACTATTGATAAATGTTGATAGTGTTAAGTAAATTATTAGTTTAAAATTAATTAATTAATTAATTATTATTTTACAAATTGTCATTAATTTCAAATTTATTTAGCAAAAATTTGAACCTTCAATCTGAATAAATGTTTTGATTTTCGAATTGATTCTTTAAAATTACAAATATTAGAAAAAGTGGCAGATATAAGAAAACTTGATTTAAACTGTGTTGAGCAAGAATTTTAACATCTAATTTAAGTAAATGTTTTAATTTTCAACTTCATCATTTACAATTACAAATTTTAATTAATTTCAAATTTATTTAGCAAAAATTTGAACCTTCGATCTGAATAAGTGTTTTGATTTTCAAATTGATTCTTTAAAATTAAAAATTCATCCAATTCCTTGTTCCTATTGTGCAATTTAATTATATTCATATCAATAAATATTCTACCGAGAAAAAGACGTTGTCACGTAAAATCTTCGCCCGTAAAACCGACTTTACAGGCAACCATTTTTATTCCATTTAACAACAATATATGCGTGTTGTGTCAATGTCCTATATATTGGATAACAAATAGTTGATTTTGGTATACGAGTAATTGAGCTACTATGCAACAAGCTTAAAACAACTCAACACCTCTTTTGGCCGATAAATATTTCAGTAATACCATCCCCAATCCACGTACAATTTCCTTCGCTTGGCCGAAAGCTGGTACCAACAATGCTTATCTAACTTTCGCCCGCGGAACGAGCGACACTTTTTGAATATCATCTTAAATTACGATCCCAACTTCGGCTCGAGTTCGGAAACTCCCCGGCTTCAAGTTACCCCTTCAATCAATTAAATAGACATTTTATTGGGGTAACTTGGATACCTAGTAGAGGAGATTCTCGTTTATTTTTGCTGGATAAAAAGCCGTTTCGGCGGTTAGTTTGCGAAAAGCTGATTGCCAAATGGAATTGTAACGTCACTGTTTTATTATACAAAATTATTCTTAGTTGGGTTAATCGAAATGAAATCCTTAATTGAAATTTTATATAATGACAAAAATATATATATTTAAACTGTATTGATTGAGAATAAGGTGTTTAAGTAAGTGATGTCCCCAAAGACAGATTGCAATACTTGAATCAGTTACATTAAAATATAAATGGCCTATAATTTATCACAGTGGTTTAGTCCCCTGACTTTTATGGCTATATCAAGCCTTTATTATGAAAGTCAATGGATACCTATGTTTGTGGCTGTACCCACGATACAGGATGAAAATCTAGTATCGGACGATGTTTAAAAAAAGGCTTCGCTCCGCTTTTGTCACGCTAATTCATTTGTTTTGTCTATTATGTCACATTACTATCTATTTGTTTACGAAATTCTTTAAAAAATTATCACAGAAATATTATTTAACACGTGACTGATATATGTTTATAATGTTTAATTATAAAATTTATGTTTACATTGCCTGGTGTGGCGTGTAAACAGCCCACCATTGAACGCGGGCGCGTAGGGTCAGACACAAGTGATCCACACAAAAAACAGCGTACCTGATATAGAAAAATCAAGGGTTCACTAGTACTCGCCAAGGCTGGAGCTCTCTCTCTTCCGCCTGACTGCTTTTGTAACTTATAATATAATGTCATATAACTTATAATATCGTAATCTGTAGCTTATTATCTAGATTGGGAATGTGTATATTGGTATAGTTATGTGACGTTCATGTTGAACTCACATGCCTTTTTTTTTGTTCCCCTGAGGAAAATGCATTAAATTGCATACCCCGGCTGTGGCGAGCCAGCGGTTATGTGGGGCTCTCCTCTCCAGAAGTGGGAGACCTATTTTTTTTTTTTCCCCCGGGAACATCAAGCAACTTCCAGGAACCCCAGCCTCCGCTCCCCTGCCAGAGGGGAGCCCTCCTCGGGAGAGGCTACACTACCTCCCCCGGTCTCCTCCACCGACGACGCCCCCCGGCCACGGAAGGGGCGTGGTCCATCCCGGGTCGCCGAAGCAGTCGCGATTTCCTCGCGCCCGCCGGCGACCCGCGGCGGCGCCGCAGCTGTGCTACCGAGCCCGGCGCCGCCTTCTTCGAGCGGGATCGGCCATCTCCCGACCCCGCTCGGCGGCCTCCTTCTGGAGCATCACTGCTTCACAGAAGGAGGCCACAGCCCTCCAACCTCCCTCGTCCGCCAGCATTGCCGCAATCAATGCCGGCGGAGACAGATCTCGCCCGATCTCTGCGACCAAGACTCGGCGCTCGGAGGCCCACGCGGGGCACTCCGCCAGCGTGTGCTGGGCCGAGTCGAGGTCGGATGCGCAGTAGTGGCAATGTGTCGATCCCTCCCGTCCTATTCGACACAGATACTCACCGAAGCAGCCGTGCCTGGTGAGTATCATGCCTGGGAATATAATCTGGTCCGCTGTATTGTATGAGAAATACAACATACATACATACATACATATACTCACGCCTTTTTCCCACGGGGGTAGGTATGAGAAATATATATCAATAATCGAACATATTCCGTTTTGTGTGTCAAATAAATAAATAAATATTTCTTACACTTACACCAATTAGCCTAGCCCAAAGTAAGCTCTATACCTCGAAACCGGTGTACTAACCACTCGACTACGAAGGTCGTTTGCTCAACAATATTTCTGAGCTCAAAAATGTTACGTAAATCGATTTATGCGTAAATGTCATATTATATATTGTCTAAAAATACCATGAAATAAGTACGTTTCTCAGCAACCTCTGGCCAGAAATGCGTGGGCAGTCCCTTAAGCCTGCAGACCACTCCAAATGATAATTATACTTAATGAACCTTTAGTTCATTGCTTTCTTCTGTAAATCTGATAAGTGTTGTACGAGCAGCATGTTAAGTTTATGAACGAATTATTTGCTAAAATAAATATTTCAATGTTTATATATAGTATTGTTTTCTTAACAATTACATAATGAATTCTATTAAAAAATCACAATAAATTCCACGGAAACTGTCAAATTCAAATGCAATTCCTAATTTGAATCTGACGTGTAATTCGAATATTATATTAGATCAGAGGTCCCCAAAGAGGTTTTTATGTCGTAGGCCCTTTGTAATATTTTTCGGTTTTAGGTAGACCCCTACTTACTTGATATTAAATGCCTACATCCTATAACTTACAAAATTTCATTAGATATATAATATTTTTTTTTGCTTCATAGGTACTTTAATAAATAATGTTTACGTCTTTATATTAAAAGATAGTTTAATGTAAGTAAATAGGTACTATCAGTGTATGTTGAGATTCATTATTGTGGACCCCCATTTTCATTTCATGGACCCCCAAAATGATTTTCGCTGACGTAGACCCCTTGCAGGTTGTCATAGTCCCCTAGGGGTCGATATAGACCACTTTGGGAATCACTGTATTGGACTGTCTATTTTAATATTAAACATTTA
This sequence comes from Scirpophaga incertulas, assembly GCA_036419045.1. Classification (NCBI taxonomy): domain Eukaryota; kingdom Metazoa; phylum Arthropoda; class Insecta; order Lepidoptera; family Crambidae; genus Scirpophaga; species Scirpophaga incertulas. The sequence continues at coordinate 20,842,845 of CM071631.1, read as the reverse complement.
CATGTAAACAAAATCAAATTCTTTCAGTAATATATATACGATGGAAACATCAAGATGATATTTACACCGCGCGACGTTAGTACACAGCTGTTACGTGAGATATGAAAATAGTAGTATATGATAATGATAATAGTAAATAAAAAAGATCATACAGAATACACGACTGAAAGAGATAGTGATGCAATAGCCAATTATAACATCAGAGCGAGAAACAACATGTATGTAGATTCTTTCGCTATTACTATTTAACTAAATAAAAATACAGCAGTTATCGGAATTTGTATTCACTTTGGAAAATTCAAAATACCGATCGCCAATAGTTCGTGAAAATTCTATGTCCGAAGAGGATCGCAAAAGGCACAAATATTGTAACATAGGTCTAAATTGCATATTTGTCCCGTTCGGGGTAGACACTACGGGATTATGGGAACCGGAGGATAGAAATAGTGAAAGAATATCAGCGCCTTTAACTAGTCTTCAGTGACCAGAGGGCTGGCAGTTACCTCTGTCAACGGATCAGTTTGGCTATCCAATGGGGTAAAGTTGCAAGTGTGCTAGGTACTATTCCTATAGGCCCCCAGCTGCTGGACATTATTTTTTCATAGTTTCTAGTTTAATATTATATATAATTTAGAAGTATTTAAATTAGACATTAGACGACTGACGTCTCGTCTATATCTGAGATTGGACTCATAGTTACAGCGATTTCTTTAAAGATATAGGTTGTCGGTAATAGTTGCAGGTGTGCCTGCTCTGGTATCCACCTGTGTCAAAAATTAAATCTAAGGGCCTTGATGAAAATTAGCGTTGCTTCACAAGGAAACCTCTATCAAGGTTTCCATTTACACAGCAGCCGTGAGACGCCACCATCTTAACATTACAATCTTGTCTAATTTTATCTTTGTGTTTTTGCATGTTCTTTGTTTAATGTTTTCCTTATCCGTATCTGTGTCTGTGGGAGTGTATCAGGTATTTGAAATTTGTAGTTGAAATTTTAAATTAAGAATATTCTTGATCCGCTGCTTGGCCGCATTTTTGCCAACCGTAACCTAGCCAGTAATCCGCTGATCCCTTTTTGGTGTAAGGTTAGTTTTGTCCGTTTGTGACGTCACTTCTCATTATGGAGTTAACTGTAAAATAGCTCCGTAGACAATAGCCAGCTGCGTGCCACTAGTATAATAGTACGGGGGACTTATAGGCTACAAATATGGAATAGCCAAGGCAGATAGTTTATTGTGAGGCAACCAGCAATACGTTTGGCGGCAACAATAAAACAAAGCTCAGCAAATAGAGCTTTCTGGTCTTTATAGCTTTTTATTCGATACAAACCAATGAGGATATCAAACGTTCTAAGTTCAGTCATGTGAATTATGTTTTTATGGTTTCAAATCTTTTTTGCTCGGTACAAACTGTAATTTATTAAGGTACTGCAATTCAGAGATCTCTTTTAAAGATAAGTGTATGCTTTAATTAAAATTTGTTGTGAAATATCTGTGATCAGCAAGCAACACGTAAAGCTCTCTTCATTTGCATTAGTAAAACCGCCACAATTACAAGCGACAAAATAACTATAGCAAGATCAATATGTAAAGTCTGAATTTATGCTATGTGTACAATATAAAGTTATGAAGAGACCATGAAAATGGAGCTAGCCTAGTCTAGAGTCAATTTGCTCTACAATGAGGCAATATTTGCAATGAGAGCTAGCAAATATTAGAGCTGGAATGGTATTGTTTGCTGAACACAGTTTTCAGTTAACCAGTGTATTTGTAGAACTTGTAAATCTATTTAACTATAATGCTATTGAAATAAAAGAAATGAAATTATTAAACAATTTTATACCAGGGTCACATAATATAGCTATTTGCGAATTGTATTTATTCATTTATTTAAATTTTATTTTACAACGATTAAAAAAGTGTACAAATGGCGGACTTAATGCCAAGGCCTACCAACCAATCAATAAAGTGTGCAGAAAAGTTATTCTAAAGGCAGTTTAAATGTCTGAAAATGATACATATATAAATAAAGCAGCTACAAGTACATTAAAGCAAAGAACTTTACACGAATGCAAATGTATATATATACTATCTGTGCCCACGACTTTGTTCGCGTGGAATCGTAATTTTAGGTTTTTAATGACTGCGAGTGTTATAAACGTAAGAGTAGACAAATATAATCACAGATATTCGAACTATCGGGAGTTACATGTGTTATTGTGAGTCAACCATAAACGATAAACATATGCTGTCGTGGGATATTTTTTATATAATTTTAAGGATAACATTTCCGTTATAGATAATTTCTGTGTAGCTTTAACCATTAAAGTTACACACGCGACGGAAGTTTAAAAAATGTAGTAACTTCTACCGTTTTCCCAACATTTCCCTTCACTGCTCTGCTTCTATTGATTTTAGCGTGATGAAAAATATACTCGAACCAGCTCAGGAGTATAAAAAATAATTGTACCAAGTTTCGTTAAAAGCCGTCGAGTAGTTTTTGTTTCTATAACGGTTATACAGACAGACAAAAATTTTACTGATTGCATTTTTGACATCAGTATCGATCCCTAATCACCCCCTGATAGTTATTTTGGAAATATATTTCATGTACAGAATTGACCTCTCTACAGATTTATTATAAGTATCGATAAGTAAATAATAAAATATGTTCTTTTGTTACTGCTATATCCCATATATGTTAAAACCTTTTGGCGTATATACGATATCGTAACGATGGCAAAAGACCCGATGATTAACTGTTGGTCCTTGAAAATTGCGGCAACTGTTTATCTGTAACGAGGGCAGACCTTGGCTTCCTTGTATGTTGGCAGTACGTCCCTGAGAGGTGGGCTACTGCGATCTTTGAAGAGCACCGCGAAATATTATAACATACGATTACATATTTATGTCGTTCGCGGTAGAAATTATGGACCCATAGGAAATGGAGAAAATTATGTACCCATGGGAACTGAAGGAAAAAAAATAGTGAAAGAATTTATGAGCGCCTTTGAGTGAAGTCGTTAAATTGTAGAATGAAACTTAAGTGTAACGTATTTTAAGAATTTTCCTTTTAATGTGTGTTTTAATATGTAAATAATTTGGATAATGTTAGAATAATAATTAAAGCCTATGACGACTTAGTCGCGTAGAATTTTGCATCTTTGCAGCTTTGTAGATAAAGTCTTAACAGAATTATCTCTAAATATTAGATGTAATTATATAAATGACTGATTTACACAAATATGACGACAAATTTAGTTCAGCGGTCGACTTGACGCAATGGGTGGTGGATTGGATTCCCACGCAGAACAGATATTACACAAATTTGTTCCGATCTGGGTGTATATATATATATATGTCATAAAGGATAAAATAAAAGGCAGGATAAAATCCAAGTGCGGTTTTTTTTATATAAAAGCAACGACTATCCAAAACTGAGCTGAAGTCACTTTCACTCTGATTAAACTCGTCCGAACGCCTTCAGTTCGTGCGCAAGCGCAAGCCTTATGTGGCGTACAATTGTCGAAGATGGTATCGGCAAAGATCGTGTTCGATAGCAGAGCGCGGTGCCGCCCCTAATGAGTTACTCATATGACTATCGACTGCGGTAGCTTCTGAGATTATTTATCTGAAGATGTTTGAGTAAGGTGAATAATTTTTGTACTAAAACGAGCTAGATCGTTCGTGCTTATTATGGCAGTAGTACGACTAAGAAAGGCGCTGAGATATATGAAGACAAGACAACAGATTTCGGGCTGCTGAGAAAGTTTATATGTATTGATTTATATTGTTTTATACTCTTTCATTCACGTAAAAACTATTGAATGAATTTCGATGAAACTACAATAATAAATAAAAAAATATTTCTTACACTTACATCAATTAGCCTAGCCCAAACTAAGCTCTGTAAGATTTGTATTATAGGATCTAGGGTAACGGATAGATATTCATATATTATTCATATATATTTTTGATAGAAATATATATTAAAAACCATGAATAAAGTACAAATGCTCGCATTCATCACACAAACATCCGCCCCCACTGAGACTCGAACCCGGGGCCTCAGAGATAATGACCTTAAAACCGGTGTACTAACAACTCGACTATTCAGGTAATAATAAATATAATAAAGATATACACCACGCTAACATAAGCTATTCGAAATACTAATCCTGCGCAGAAGAAGACACGGGCACTATAGCTAGTATATTTATATGACATTTGATTGGAACAAATCTGCAACCTCCACAAGAAAAACTGTATGAGTTTCCAATGACTGAAAACGTACAGTGAAATTATTTCAAGTTAAATTACTGGGTACTGCGACCCAGTAATCTGTTACATCAGGACACAGCAACGCGAATATTGCTGTATAACACGAAGAAGTGAGAAAGGGATTCCCAAGCACACAACCTTTTTACCGGGACTCCTACAGCTAGAGTACCAGTTTTATTATGGTATTCCGTATCCACATAAGTAGCATTATAAATTTACGAATAAGAAATTTTTAATAACATGTTTCATTTAAACCGCGTCATATCTCCACAGTATTTTTTTTTCTATGTTAACAGATAACTATGCACACAAAATACCCTCGTAAAAGTATCACAAGATTAGGAAGTTTGGGCATTAATGTTTTTTTAGTCCCCTGAAGACTACCACGCAAATATAAATTTAAAAATGGAAGAAGAGACAGTGCAATTTAAGTTTGAAGAAACCGCCGTTAAAACTCCTTTCAAGCATAGACCTCCAGAAATCCGATGCGGCCTTAAACAACCAAAAAACCACGGCCGACTTACCTGTGTAGGTTACATTGTAAATCATTATTCAGCTCCATACAAATGTCGCGACACACACGAGACTAACAAACATGTGTATAGCAAGAATCCCTATTATACGCGCGGAATGTGTCCGCTTGATTTTGAATGGTCCCTTATTATGCACCCATTTACACCCGGAGCGGCGGGGAGGAGGTACCGGTCACTGGATGTGTCAGTTACGACGGAACTTGGACGCTCTATCATAATTTATACTAAATCTAATTGTCTTTCTCCAATGGACGATAATTTTCTTTGAAAATGCTATATAAATGTGCAAATTTAAAACAACGCGCGAAATTTTTTTACACAGGTGGTATTCCAACCCGTGGCACAACTTCACAGGGTCAGCGACTGGCGGCATCTTGTGCAAAACAGGTTACTTGGGTATACAGTTCGCTGGTTGCCATTAGCAGGCAATATGAAGGCAAAGAAAAGGAATAGCCTACCTTTAAGGTGCCGTCGGTGGCGCCACAGCAGTCTAGTTCTATACAAAGCAAATGTCACCCAAAGTAGGTCGTAAAAATTTTTCTTAAGTTGTTTTTATTTCCGTGATGCCTGTTGGTCCATGTGACAAGGAACGGATGCACGGTCTTGAAATTTCTGAACAGTGCTCGGAGGTTGAGTCAAATAGCAGTTTGAGTTTCTCAGTTGAATTATGGCTTCCATCAACGGGAAAATTCTTACCCTCGGCGTCAAACGCTGGTCACAATCTCTGACGTCCATAGGCGGTAGCTAGGACTTGAGGTACCCTCGGCACTTACACTAACTAATATAGGATGCTTAGACTTTAGTTGACCACGCTGAGATACATAAAAGTTGCATGAATTCACACAATTTGCTACACGTTATTTTCGATCACCGTAAAGCGTAGGATAAATTTACACATGTAATTCTGATAACAAAAACACATTGGTACATGGCAGAATCAAACCAAGTCGTCGAACCTATGTTTCATCAAACTGTAATTTCATTTCCTAAAGCAGACCGATCTAGAGAAACTAATTCGTGATAAAGATACGAAAACAGTAGCCCAGGCGTATGATACGCATCTCGGCGGTGGTAACAAGGCCCATGTATCTGTCAATCGCGCTAATGTTTCAGCGTACAATTGGTTAAGCGCATATGTAATTTTCATGCATCCGTGAGTACGTTTTGCGTATAAAGAACAAACTATTCTAGAAGCACATTAATAATTACTTAATTAGATAAACTTAGATGAATTTTTAGGTCTAAATAAAAAATCTAATAATACGTTTTTGTTTTAATTAGGTTTTTCACAATGGACTATAAATTATATCACCAGATGTATATTATAGCCCAAATTGATCTTCACACTATAGAATCAATTAATTTTTCACATTTGTGTTGTTCAATAACAATTTAAAACCAAGATGTTGAAAATCGAACGACAAATGTATGTTTCTGAACTTCATTGCATTTGATAAAGTCGACTTCAATATTGTGCGTACTATATAGCACTCTCTTAATATATCTGCACCGGTAATTTAATTGGTTGCGAAGTTGCCTATTTGGCCGTCAGTCCAAGAGAGGAAGGCTGAGAATCTTCGGAAGATGTACGAATTGTGCCCAGGGTACCCCCGCAACGGTGATTATGTCGGACTCCACGCGACCAGAGCGGTCTGATCACGTGACCTACCGACTAAACTTAGCCTGTGCCTAAGTTCTAAGAACCATATAGACAAATCGTTAGGGCGACCACCCCTCAGGAGAGGGGCGATGCAGCGAAGAAAGACGTTTGGTGTATATCATGCGTTAAAACGTTTGAAAATATTTGCTTGATTATTATGTTGATATTTGCTATACAGGTCTTAGTGTGACACTAATAAACACATTTCAAAGGCCTGTAACCATAAGTTTATCATTAGTTTACGTAATTCGTCTTCCAATATAGTTCTCCATTTCCATAATTGCCAGCTTCACGCCGAAGAGACTATCGCATACTGTTCTTCCTTTACACAAGCTCTATGATTTTTTTTTTATATATATTAGAGCAGGCAAACGAGCCAACGGGTCACCTGATGGTAAGTGATCACCGCCGCCCATAGCACAAACAACACCAGAGGTATCATCAGCGCGTTGCCGGCCTTTCATGAAAGTATACGCTCTTTTTTTGAAGCTTCCCATGTCGTAACTGTTCGGAAATACCGCGGCCGAAAGTTGGTTCCATAACTTTGTCGTTCGCAGGAAAAACGTACACGAAAACCGCACTGTGGAGGACAGCCAACCATTAAGATGGAAAGCAAGTCCCCTCCGTGACGCACGATACAGGAAATCGGTCGGCGGCAGTATCCCAAACAACTCGTCAGAGCACTCCCCATGGTATATGCGGTAGAGAACACAAAGAGACGCGACATCTCTCCGCAGCACCAATGAGTCCATATGATCACAGAGCACCGGGTCGTCGACAATTCGAACCGCTCTTCGCTGGATACGGTCAACTGGAAGGAGCTGGTACTGAGGAGCTCCGGCCCAGAGGTGAGAGCAGTATTCCATATGTGGCCTGACCTGTGCCTTGTAAAGTTGTAGGCGGTGGGTCGGCGTGAAATACTGCCTCGCCCTGCTTAGCACTCCCAGCTTTTGTGAGGCTAATTTAGCCTTGCCTTCCAGATGACAGCGAAACTGAACATCGCTCGATATGTCAACGCCCAGGATTCCGATGGTTGACCCGGCATCAAGGGAAGCGCCTTCAAAGTTTATAGTTGCGACAAAAGGAGATTTCTTAGCGGTAAACGCGCAAACTTGTGTCTTAGAGGCGTTAAACTGGACTAGATTTAGTCGGCCCCAATTCGAGACATGGCTGAGTATGTCATCGATATCAGACACAAGCTTGTTTCGGTTCTCAATGACGTTCTGATGTGGAATATTTGCACTTCCGCGTTATAGTGCGTCTCCAGTGCTATCGTCTGCATAGCAATGGATACCGCAATTATGCAGTAAATCATTGATATGCAGAGGAAACAAAGTGGGAGACAGCACGCATCCCTGCGGGACACCAGCGTTCACGGGCTGGAGTTCCGAGCATGAGCCATCAACTACGACTCTAATGCTACGCCCAGAAAGAAAACTGATGACCCAAGTGCAGAATTTCCCAGATAGTCCGCACTCTGGAAGTTTGCTAAGTAGAGCCCTATGCCACACTCGATCGAAGGCTTTCGCTATGTCCAGACCGACCGCAAGAGCTTCCCCCTTCCTCTCCACAGCCTCCGCCCAACGATGCGTAAGGTACACTAAAAGGTCACCAGCTGATCGCCTACTACGGAAACAGTATTGTCGGTTACTGATCAGCTGGTTTTCCTCCAGGTACGCTAGGAGCTGGCGGTTTGTGATGGATTCCATTACTTTAGAGAGATAGAGGTGATAGCTATTGGCCTATAATTGGACGGGTCGGAGCGTTCACCTTTTTTAGGGATCGGGTGTACTAGGGCTGTCTTCCAGGACTTCGGGACGACGCCAGTGGTGTAGGAGAGCCGAAAAAGGCGCGTGAGTACCGGTGCCAACTCAGGAGCGCAAACCTTTAGCACGATTGGTGGAATGCCGTCCGGCCCACTCGACTTATGGATGTCCAGGGAAAACAGTGCCTTCCGAACGGAACTTTGAAAGAACCGGACATCAGGCATTGAACTCGCACAAGGCGGCAGAGTAGGTGGCGATGTTCCCATGTCATCCAGTGTCGAATTCGATGCAAAAAGATTACCAAGAAGTTCGGCTTTTTCCTTTGCAGTGTGGGCCAGAGAGTCATTATTTTTGTGCAAGGGTGGAATTGATGAGCGACCGAAGTTCCCTAGGACGGCTTTGGCAAGAGACCAGAATGCACGTGTGCCAGACGGTAGGCGCACTAGTCTCTCGCCAATTCGCCCTATAAACGATGACTTTGCCTTGGCGATGCTCCTCTTGAAAGATCTTGCAGCGAAATTGTACTTCTTTTTATGGAATTTAGCGTTTGGATTGTCAGACGCCGCCATTACCGCCCAGGTTCGATAACACTCCTGTTTTCGACGAGCTGCCGACTTGCAGGAATGACCTAACCAGGGTTGAGAACTACCGCCGATGGGAATCACAGAGTTTGGAATAAAAAGTTCCATTCCCTGAAGAATCACATCGGCGACAGATTCGGCAGCATCGTCCGTATCCTCCCGCGAGAAGCAAATTCGCTGCCATGGGTAGGATGCAAAGAAGCACCGCATTCCATCCCAATCTGCTGACTTGTAATGCCAGACCCGACGGGTAGCCACTGGCTGGGAGCTCATAGACTTGTTGAGAGGCACAGTGCTATGGATTAGGCAATGGTCCGAGGAACCAAGAGGTGCATCAACAGAGACTATGTAACCGTCCGGGTCCGGTGATTCAAATATACCAGGCTACCTTAAGGAACGGTTTGAGTATAGTACATCTGTAAATATCCAGGAATTACTCTCATTTTATATCTCTGTATCTACACTCCTCGTATTGTTTCAGTTGTTTCACTCAGATGCATATGTAGCTGTGAAACTTTTTACCTAAAATAAGATTATAAGGCGCAACGCCATAAAAAATAAATGGAAAACCATTTCTGTGAGCTAGAGCAAGTACTTATATTCATACTTATGTTTCTGTAGGCTACGCTCTATATTTATTAAATCTATTATAAAGGTACATGTTTATTTTTATATAAATATATATTTCTGTTTTTTCTGACGTTTTATTGACAAACAGACTCTACCTAATGTTAAGTGGCTACAGTCACCTATGATACATGTGGTTCCTGTGAGATTCGCAGCAAATTTGCAACCCGCATTAAAACTACGGTGTACGTTGATAATATGTGACAAAAAATAACAGAACTCAGTAATTAACAGATAATTTTATTAAGAGAAGTGTGCCAGGATCGTAGCAAGTGGAGAGAGATGGTCTCTGCCTACCCCATTGGGAACAAGGCATGACATATATGTATGTTTGTATGTATGTATGTATGTTTATTATCCTGCACACCAGAACACAGCGGATGCTGCTACTTTGCAGCAGAAACAGGTAGCATCCAGTAGGTATACAATGATATAGAATCTCCGTCAGATGACATAACAGGTCATATTGGCAGTATTAATTGCACTGCCCGCATTACTGCATTTATGATGCTTTCCTTTGCCCTAAGACAGGACTTTGTATTTAACAATAGTATTGCCAATCGTTCTTTGTGTATACAAACGGCAACTAGAATATAGTATTTAAAAAAAAGATTGCTTTCGAGTAAATCACTACTTCATATTTAGACTTACTTGTTTCGACATCAATTTAGGAAAATCTATGGTTTGGGCGTTGTTCAAATTCTCAGCTATTTGATCAAGCATTAAAGTATCACAAGAATTACCGTTGACACATACTTGGTACAGTAAAATAGATTAGAAGACGCAATTCTTAATATAATTGTCTCTTTGAAGGACCAGGTGTGGCGAATTTCCACCGATTCGATTACAAAGCGCTGACGCAAGACCATTGAACGTAAAAAGGTGAATTTACTCTCAGAGATCGAAGACCTCGAAGATAAACCATCTCTTTGATAAGCGTTCTTACAAATGTCACCAGATGGATCGGGCGGTAGAAAAAATCAAGTAATTGGCACCGCAACCAACTAAGGCCATAAACTAAATGTCAGCTTTATCTGAGAGCAAGTATTGATGTACAATTTTGGACTGTATCACGCATGTATTAAGGCGCGTCTGCTGAACGCCATCCGAAGGAAGCGTGTAGACAGTTCTTGATGACAAGGTGCTGCGTTGTCTGATTCACTCTGGGTAGGATATTTACTGTGGAGTGCAAAATGTGCATTATTATATCATACGATTATCTTGCTCGTAATCTATGAGAAAACAAAACTAGATAGTATCAAATTATTTTATTTATAGTCTAGTAGTATTATAAAAATATTTTTTTTTCATATTAAATATCAGCTCATTCTAAAATGCCGTAAGTGACATGACGCGTTACTTACATAGTGAAACGGATTATTTCCCTCGCAAATTGACGTTTGATATTGGTTTGACGTGATCATCACGTTAATGATAGTGATAAATGTTTACAGTGTAACTTTTCCCCTACAAGAATTCTAGGAAATATCTAAATCTATAAGAAAAAATATTTAAGTCACAATTCACTCTTTAAATATAAAATATTTTCCGTGATCAAGCTAACAAAATGATAAACGGTTTAAAAAATGAAAAGAATGTGACCGTATGCTAGTAAAGAGTGTTCTAAGTTAAAACAAAGGTTAAGGTTTGATTATTTTTAAATCACTTCACTTTAGAGCCTAAATTCGGAAACGCTAATAAAAAAAGATATCTCAATAGATTTTCGGCAGCTCCAATATCAACATCACAGAGGCATATCGATTTTTAATTTTCCAGTTAAAACAAACGGCAGTTTTCATATGAACTTGTAATTAAAATCAAAATAATCTTTATTCAATATTGCCCACATAGATCTGAATAAAGATTTATTGACGTCGAAAGAAATAACACATTGAAGAGCTACTCGTACATAATATTGTACGTGAATACGTACAAAGAGAAAAAAATCTCTATTCCTTCTAGGAAATTGGGAGAACCTTATCGGGAGAAAGTTTCATAAGTGACTACTTTCTTTTTTTTTTTTATTATATTTGGGAAACTTACAGCTAGCATATCATCATCATCCTCTTGCCCATTTCCCATTATCTGGGGTCGGCGCAGTAGATCTTTTTCTTCCATTCCTCTCTTTTCTACTTACAGCATATAACAATATTTAAAATACAATACATATAAAAAGGCCAATTACAAGTTTCCACATACAGGAACTTTTATAAAAGTACTAATTCGGTTCTCTTTACAATACTATTCTATAACATGAAACACAGTATTAAGTAGTCAGAATATAGTATTAAGTAATATTATATTCTGAGTTGAAAAATTTTCTTGCCATTATATTTTTAAGTTGCGAGACACTGGTATGAAACAAATCTAAATCGAGTTCTTTTGATACTTTATTAAAAGACCTGCACGCAACGAATCGTATAACAGTTCTGTCTATATGTTGTTTTAGCATATGGTACATGAAGTAAGGTAGGTTTCCGTAAGAATGCGGACCGCGTTACAAGTCCTATATCATAAAGCAATTCAGGACAGTCAATAACGCCGTTTGAAATTTTGTGGAGGTATGATAAATAAATCATACAATCAGTGTTTCCAAGATTGGAAAATCCATTGGCATGAGTACATTGCATAGGCAGAGGATTACTTTGAAGGGAGTGAAATTGATTTGGAAGAATAAATAAAGAATTTTCAAAATAAATACAATGTCGCATTATCTTTTGGATACAGTAGTATACTGCTACCAAGAACGTGTGGATGGATTGGCAATTTAATAAATAAATAAATATTCCTTACACTTACACCAATTAGCCTAGCCCAAAGTAAGCTCTGAAGGCTTGTGTTATGGGATCTTTGGGATTTGGTATATATATTAATAAATAAATAAATTAATTAACAACCATGACTAAGGTACAAAGGCTCGCATTCATCACACAAACTTCTGCCCCCACCGGGATTCAAACCCGGAACCTCAGAGATGGCGACACCTTGAAACCGGTGTACTAACCACTGAACTACGGAGGTCGTCAAATGTTTAATGTGCTTAACTAATTATATATCCGTGTAACTGTACCGTATCTGTCCCTCTCTCATTCGTTCGACGTCAAGCCGTCAAAGTAGTTGGGCGTCAACTTAATTGTCACACTTAAATCATCATAGCTCGTATAAGTCCAAAATAAAGGGCTCGAGCCTAACCTAAGTTAAAGCGATAAGGGCTTGTTTAAACACGCGAGTATACTGCAGATTGAACAACAACATGTTATTACAATAAATACCAATAATTAATTTATTGATCAGAAATATCAAAATGGTTACTATCGAAATTCCATTCATTTATCATAGTATTAGATTTGTAAGAGCTACGACAAAATTTTAGCCTTAAAGTATATAGTGTTGTTAAGCAGTTGAGGAAACAGCTCGCCAATTAGCACTATTCTCCATAACAATTAACACCATAAACTCACCAGCCTACCGGTTACCCAACAATAGCATGTCTGGGTACGGTAAGAGCCCATAATTTGCAATAAACGCACAACTGGACCAATACCAACGGATTCGCACAATGAGATGTCGTAATTTCTAATGTTAATAACATAATAACAAGTCGCAACCGTTTTAGTCTGAAAGTCTCCGAACGGGAGGTCTAGTGACAGGCAGTCGAAAAACGGTATAAGTCAAATTTTTAAGTTTTTCTGTTTTAGTATTATTTTTATATAAAAAAATTGAAAATCTTTGATCTATTATTATTTATAGGTGAATTGTTACTATACTTCATATTAATATGGACTATAATTGCCTGAAACAAGCCTTTACATAGTGAAACTGCCTCTATTCACTACATCTACATCTTTACAAGAGGTATGTTGTGTAAGCTCACCATAAATATTTGAATTTCTATTAAAGATTTTTATTAAAGGTTATTGATATATCTATCAATATATCAATATACAGTTTGATTTATTTTGAATCTTTTCGTGTATATACGACTTTGTATATTTTTTTCCTCAAAAGAGAGGTTGAGAATCCATCACAAAGGAGCACGAAACGTGCCCAGGATATCCCCGCAACGGTAAGTGTCACGAAGGTAATGTTGGACTCCACGCGACCAGAGCGATTCGGCCACCTGACCTACCAACTAAACTCAGCCTTAGCCTTAGCCATAAGGGCCCTAAGACTCGAATAGAGAATGGACCACTTTGTATCTCTACAATTCTGCATTATCCAAGGGTTGAATAACAGAAAATGGCTAAGTTCATCCATTAGTTCGCGTCTGTACACACATTTCTATTTACATAAAGTATGAACAAATATTTGAATATATACGAATTAAATCCGAAGCTTCCACGCGACATTTTAATTTGTATTCAGGGAATGCCACTACGCCAATAATATTTAACTTTAGGCGTTAACTAAATGACAGCATCGCTATTAAACGAACCGCTCTCGGCGTGAAAACTTAACACCTACCAGATTAATAGAAAATCAAATTGGAAAATAAAATCTCTCGTTGCAGGCTTCTGATTCTATTTATACTCGTATGATATAAATGGCGACGCGAAATCAGGTAAATAAAGCAATAGTATTTTTTATATTTTCAGTTAAATTGATTTTATCAATGATTTAGTTACTTGTAAACTGCTAAACAATTTTGTGTCAATAGGTCCATACGGCTCCAGCTAGAATTTCAGGCGATAGTCCAATCAAAGTTACCCAGAGATTTCACTATCATATCTTATTTTGTAAACCAGAAAACCAGCAAAGTGAACACTGGTGGTTTGTATCAGAAATAGACAAGAGAATGTTACAAAAATAGACGATCTCTAATTATTTGTTATATTTATCTTGGGTATCTGTTCTCTTAACATCCTCAACTTCATCGATTATAATATTAATTTCTATATCGATGGTTTTCAAAACTGTCTCTTTGAATCGTCACTCTCACAGTTCAGTGACGCGCGAATTGCCAACAAACGCGCGATAAACGTTCGCCCGCATAATTGGGTTGTCGAAGCTTTCAGTGATTCAGTTAACGGAACGTGAACACATTTTTTTATTTAACAATATCCACAATGCTATTGTTTTGAACTCAATTCTGGCTTATGTTTCGACTGACATAGACATTTTTACTGCCAGATTATAATCTTAGCCTATCCACTTCCCGCTTGTCGCTAGTCTATAAGTCAGGCGCAGAACTCTCTTTAGTTTTTCGCGGATATGTAATTCGTGCATGTATATAATAAGGTTCAGATTTGTGAAAATCTGAACCTTATTATGTTATTAATTAGTGTGGACTAATTATCATATTGATACCTTCTCGATCATACTGGAGGAGTCCAGTATGAACAACGACACAAGATATTATAAAGTGTCGTGCGATATTCATCTATCGCTTGACTCATGTCAATCGCCATTTTAACAGCTCAATAATAAATCTCTCTATTATATCGCGTTTGTCAGTAATATCCGTATTGTCGTCATCTAAACTTTTATAGCCATACAATTTAGGTTATGATTTTTGTAAGTAGAATGTTTTAAATTACGTGTGTTGGATTGGCTATATTTGAAATAAAATATCTCACTTTATTAATATAGGTTTTAATGAATTTTGAGACACACATTAAAATGTTTACTGAAAATAATAATAATAAAGGAAGAAAGGTCGGATACAGAAAACAGTGATACTCGACATGATATTATATACTGTCATATGTTGCTTCTGCTCTTTATAGCGCTAACCACCGAATCAGTACCTTGGGCTCTACCTGCTGCCAGCGGCATAGTCGGTTCAAGTTTAGTACTAATTATGTTTAGTTTAGAATTTAATTTCAAATTTGAGTATTTTCACTACATAGTATAAAACAAAGCCTCTTTCTCTGATCCTACATGTATTCTTTGTATGTATTTTTAAATCTTTAAAACTACGCAACGGATTTTGATGCGGTTTTTTTAATACATAGAGTGATTGCAGAGGAAGGTATATGTATAACAGCATTGCACCCGTGCGAAGTCGGGGCAGGTCGCTAGTAATTGAATAAATTAATAAATCAAAATAATAGTTCCGCTTTCCTGAGAGGGATTTAGTATTCGTATTTTAAAATATTATTAATATTAATGACAGAAATATGAAAACTTAATCAGACACTCACACCTTGTGTTGTTGTTTTATCTCCAAACTAGCTGGTGCCCGCGATTTCGTCTGCGCAGGATAAGTATTTCAAGTAGCTTATATAAGCGTGTATATCTTTATATATTGTAGTTTATGTCATTGATGTATAAGCTATATTATTGTAAAGTTTTATTCAAATCTATTCACCAGTTTTTACGTGAAGGAGTTTGTTGGAAACAACGATAGTTCACTTTTAGTGCTAATTCATTGAATTAGCGACAGGAAATATTATAGGTATGTATAGATTAACGAAAGAGTAAGAAAGAGTAATAAGGTAAGAATGATAGAACGAATCGGTGCAGGTCGACCTAGGCGGACATATCTCAATCAAATCGAAGATGCCCTAAAGAAAGGCCGGGTCAAGAGTACTCGCAACCGACGAGCATGCATGAAGACGCTCATGAAAGTGGAGGAAGCAAGAGAAGTGTGCCAGGATCGTAGCAAGTGGAAAGAGGTGGTCTCTGCCTACCCCATTGGGAACAAGGCGTGACATATATGTATGTATGTATAACATGATTACACGTGAAATTCGTGTATTCTGGTAAATCAAAATTCTTAATACAAAACGTAGCCATAGCAACGACCATAAACTAGCTTTGTCATAAACTTTTTTATGTTTTTAACAGAGTTACAAACATTCATCAATACAAATTTTCACGCTTATAACATTAATAGGATAGGACTAATTAATTAATTTAGTGGGTTATACAGTTTTCTTACCGAGTTGCCGAACGTAGGCTCGCGGAAGTCAGTGCAGGCGCACAATAGTCGGCGAGATGAAAGCGGCTTAATATGCATGACGTAATGGCCCTAATGGCGGCCCGTGACCATTGTGGCCGGATTTATCGGCGCTCAGTGTCCTTAGGGACCCGGGACCTGAGACCCAGTTCATTCGCTAAGTGGAATGTGGTAAAAATATGGGCAACATCATTGTGTGGAGATCTATAGATGAATGTCATAGGTCGGTTAGATATACATTTAAAGCAGAGGTTCCTAAACTTTTTTGGGTCGTAGACCCTTTACCAATTTTTCGGTTTTGGATAGACCCCCTACTTACCTGATATTGAATGCCTACATTCTACAACTTACAAAATTTTATGAACATTTATAATATTTTTTTTTTACTTTATAGGTACTTTTGTAAATATTTTTTATGTCTTTATATTAGAAGATAATAGTATAATGTAAGTAAATAGGTACTAGAGTCTCATTTCATAGACTCCCTTTCGCTGACGTACTTGCAGGTTGTCAAAGACTCCTAGGGGTTGATATAGACCAATTTGGGACTAACTTAAAGTATCCACCGATGAAAATTAAAGAAGTTTACTCAACTACCAATAACATTGACAGTGGATCAGTAAGTATGGAAGTCAGTAAAAAATTTACCTAAGGTTCATTAACCGAACTTATACTTTGACATTTACAAATCATTCCATGATATTATTCCAGCGTGTTGTCGCGGCACTGGTCTACGAATTGGATGATTCGGGGGGCCCACGGTCGATCCCCCCATGTACCAATATGGTTTTCGTTTTTAGAATTTCATATTCTCCATTTATTTATTTATTTGACGCTCCTGAAGGAAAACACCATGAGGCAACCTGCATACATCTGCGAAAAAATTCAAAGATGTGTGTAGTCAATCAATCCATACTGGACCAGTGAGGTTGACGGAAACTCTACTTGCCTTAATATGGTTAGGGATTGTGCCCTTCGGTGGGGGTATATACTGTAAAATAGCTGAACATTGTGGTAAAGCCTTAGTCTTGTCATTCCTACATATCTAGTGCCTTTCACACAATCTTTCATCAACGTGGAAAATAATATAGATCAGTGACGAAACTTTTCACCCTTACCAACCCTCACTATCACGTTACATTGTGACTGATGAAACGAGAAAATCCCTAAATAACTGTACGAGTTAATGTAGTAATTACAAATTATTGGACCGTACAACGATACATTCGTGAAAATCTCGTTGACGACCGACTGATTCACCAAAGCTTATTGACTTGAAATATTAACTTGTCCTAATTAATTACCAACATAACGAGGTGTTAGTTTAATTCTGTGATTATTTGTGATATAAACGGCATTTATAATAATAATGATAAAGCCTCATTTAATCCTTAGTAAAATACAATTTTTCGCATGATATTCGATTCAACAATAAAAAATAATAAAACTACACTACAATTAAAATTTTGATCACAATTCGTCATTAAAATTTGTCACATGTATATAATAATAAAGTCAAGTTTAAATTTAATTACAATAAATTAATTCCCTATTCCTATTACATGCAAATATTACATTATAATTAAATTTGAATTTGGTTAGGATCATTAAATTGACATTATGCAATACATATATTATAATATTATTAAATTACATTCATATTATTTAACTTTTATTACTAAGGACCTCTCTACAGAGTAAAGGTCTCCTCCATTTTTCTCCACATGTTTCTATCGTTTGCCTTTTCCTTCCAGTTATTTCCCGCTATTTCAGTTACTTCGTCAAGCCATCTTTCCACTGGTCTACCTCTGCTTCTCTTGCCTAATGGGCCTTTCCACATAGTTATACGCTTTGCCCATCTATCGTCGTTCATTCGTGCAACATGGCCGGCCCATTTCCACTTTAGTTTTTTGCAGTGTTGTAGAGCATCTATGACTTGTGTTGTATTCCGTATATCACTATTCTTCCTTTTGTGTTTCAGTTTTAGCTGAGAGTGCTTCTTTCCATAGCTCTTTGAGTTGTTAATATCTTATTTCTAGTATATTTATTGAATATCCATGTTTGTGATCCGTAAGATAGAGATGGTAAAATACAAGAGTCAAGAACTTTTTTCTTTAGTCTCACTGGGGCGTTTGATTTAAGGATTTCCTTAAGACTCCAAAACTTATTCCGGCATTATGACTATCTATTTTTTCACAATTGTTTTATTGACTACTAGCTGGTGCCCGCGACTTCGTCTGGGCAGGATTAGTATTTCCAGTAGCTTATATTAGCGTGGTGTAGAAAAAATCAACATTATAGTATTCAAATTATTACATAAATATTTTTTTTCATCATACATTACATATATATATAAGTATATATTTATTACCGTACGTGGCAAACGAGCAAGCGGCACACCTAATGTTAAGCGTTAACCGCTGCTCATTGCCGGACTTAAGAAATTCCAAGGGTGGACACAGCTAAGCCGCTGCCTACCGGGATGAGATTAACTTCTTATTTTTTGCAAGCTATATATATATATATATATGTTACTGCAAGCAAATATTATGCTGAGCTGTCGCCTTATTGCGCCTGCTGTGGTGCACACACACATTAGCGCTTGTGTTTATTTCATAATAATATATACGAGTAGTTTAAATTATTGTCTGTGTACTATGCTGTTGCCTATGTTTTTATGTTGTATTTCATATATTGTGTTTAATGTTTTTGTTTAATGTCGTGTCATTGTTATTCCCGTTTGCTTTATTATTAATATAAAACAAAGGACAGTAGGTGACTACTAGTAATTTATTAGTCACCCACTGCCTCTGCTTGTTCAGACTAAGGTTCTCTGCTTATTCAGACTAAAGTTTGTAACGTTGTTTTTTTACACACAGTTCAAGATTGGCGTATAAATGCTTAATCCATAATCCAATAACATTAGTACATTGTTTTCTTATTGATTTCAACTGAAATACTAAACTGCATTTGACAAATTATTTGTTATTGTTGTACATGAAGGGTGGACTGACATTGACATTTGCCCTCACATATTACCGACGCGGTTAGCAGAAGGGATGCACCTACATTCAGACACTTCTTTCTGTACTGGATGATTGAGACAGTGCAATATATAAATCTGTCTTACTTAATTAACTGTTTATTAACAGTGGCAAACAGATGTTAGTATGCTTTGCATTCCTAAAGGAATGCAGCTGTAATTCTGGAAAGAATTTAGTCTTTTTTTTAATGTTGAGTTGAGTCTGTGAATAGATAATTCACCTTGAACTTGTATCTGTGAAGGTCATGGAATATATTTGCTATGAACATTTAAAATATTAAATTTCTAAATTATAATTAAAGTATCTTAAATATAAAATAGGTTTATTTCGTAAAAATATATTTATTTGTTATTTCTCATTTTTTTATGATTACATCTTCTGAAGGGCAATTAGGTCCGGATGTCTATGTTTCATTTAGTCTATGGCTGAATTCTATTGTATGGAATCGTTTGTCAATGCTTTCTTTCTCTTGTTGGTCACGATGGCGGCAGGACGCATTGTGACCCTAGACTTTGAGAAGTGGAGATCAGCACGCTTCAAATTTTTATAATTGAAGATTAATTAATTAAGTTTATTTTCTTTTTACCCAAATGGGGTGCATTTTTCTACTTGTATAAAATATCATTCTTAAACCCGCTAATAAACGGTAAGTGTAATTGTCTTGTATATTGGATTAGCTCGTGGTAGTTCTCCATAATGGCCGATGCCAATTTCAATTTTTATTTTCATCTTTTCCAGGGTTCTTCCAATCTTTGGTTATTATCCGATTATATTTTCAACATATGATCTATTTGTTGCTCATGGTTCCCACTAGTGGTCAAACATTGGCTAGTTGAGTAGCATACTGCGTGGCACATCTTCTATGTGCACGCATCTTCGAACTTGAAGTGGTCAAGCTGTATCTGTTCAAGAAAAAACGTGGAGGGTGTCATATTGGGAGTGCATCGTGAGAGATTCCATCCGCTTTCATCACGTCAATCCACCTCGAGGTAACCAGATGCCCGGCTGGAACGTGAGTGCATACCTCCATTTAACAATTTAGTACCTGTATTTTTAAATTTCGTGTGGAACGGTTGGCTACAGCAAGTTAACTACGTAATAGATTTAAGTAACATTTTGTATTTGAGAATTAGTATTACATTAATCATTTTCTTTCTAATAACTGGTAAATTTGTTAAACTATATAAAAGATTTTAATAGGTTACTAATTTTCATGAAAAGAAGAATTTATCGACTAACTAATTTTAGATGTTATAGATTGCGTTGTGAATTACTTAGTATGTTACATTTTTATGCTACTTTGTAATTGCTAATATTATTCTTGTTGTTAATATATACCAGTGACAAAGATTTTAATAATAGTATATATTTACATGATTTGTCTACAGCTTAAGAATTAAATCTTAATCAATATTTTAAATAAAAGGAATACATGCATGCTCATTTTGGTAAATTCTTTATTGTTTTATTTTGCATCCATCTGAAACTCTGATTGAGTTAGTGTGATGGCGCCCTTGTAATAAGTTGTTCACACTGCTCACCAGGCTACATCGAACCAAATCGTCTGTCCACGCCTTGAGTACAATTGTCGCTGATATCTTGCTCTGCCACTAATACTCTTTAGCTAGTCAATTGTAATGGGCACATTAAATTAGTACAGACAGCTACAGATTGCGACTACTACAGTGGCGCCCAACGTGGGGCGTACACAACGTGGGGCGTTTTGGAAACTAATACCTCCATCAGAGGATAGATCTGATATTCTTTTAAAATATCATAATAACCCTACTGCTGGTCACTTTGGTGTTTCCAAAACTCACCACAGGTTATCTGAACTTTATTATTGGCCTGGTCTTTATTCTGATATTAAAAATCATGTAAAATCATGTGAAATTTGTAACACTTATAAACCTCTGAATGTCAAACCCTCTGGACTTATGGGTCAACCTAAGAATATAAGCAGTCCAGGTGAAGCAATCTCTTGTGACATATTGGGACCTTTTCCCCCTTCATATTCACAAAATAGATTTCTCTTTGTTTGTTGTGATTATTTTAGCAAATATGTCTCCATATTTCCATTAAGAACAGTAACTGCTAAAAACATAATTAAATGCATGGAAAAAGGAATTTTTCTCTTACACGGGGTACCTAAGTATATATATGTAGATAATGGACCTCAATTTATTTCTAAGGAATTCAGGGAACTCATTTCCAAATATCAAGTTCCACACTTATTTTACAATCCAGTGTATCATCCCCAAACTAATCAAAATGAGAGGGTTAACCGTGAAATTGTAAGATGCATTGCTTCCTATGTGCGTTCTGATCATAGAAATTGGGATAAGAACGTAGCTGAGGTGCAATGTGCACTCAACACAGTAGTTCACGACGGCACTAAATACACCCCTCATTTTTTAACATATGGTAGGGAGATGATTCTCGATGGTTCATTTTACAATCTTAATTTTCCCGTTAACTCAGAAAACATTTTGATAGACTATTCTAAGTTTGCAGAGTCACTAAAGGATTTAAAGGCTATCTTCGAAAAAGTAAAATACAATCTCTCTAGTTCCTATAAGAAAAACACTAAATATTACAATTTGCGAAGACGTCATACTGACTTACAGGTAGGCCAGATAGTCTATAAGAGATGCTTTCCTTTGTCTAATGCTGCAAAGCACTTTTCAGCAAAATTGGCCCCTAAATTCGAAAAAGCTGTTGTTTCTGAAAAACATTCTTCTTTAGTATATAACCTGAAAACATTGGATGGTAAATCTCTAGGCAGATGGCATATAAAAGATATAGTCAGACCTGGTGAATCTCCTGTCAAATCATGAAAACTTAATTTCTTTTAAATAAATATCTTTGACTGAGAACTGAGTCATGTTCTCAGGTTTATTAAATGTGAACTTCATCTCAAATATTAATCAACCTGCTTGGTAACCAATTTTGAACTAGTAATTACACTGACATATATAGTTTAGGTGTAATGCTAAATTTGCATCTATGTAATGCACTTCTATTAAAATAAAAAGGTTCGTTGCAACAAATGTATTTATTTATCTTTATTCATCTGAATGAATATAAACTGGTTTACACATTATTAACAATATGTATGGTGTGTTACCATGATAAACTTCCTCTAGTAGGAAATCTTCTAATATGGAATTATGCAGATTTTTGCTTAATTTTCATTAATAATAACTACCAACTGTACACATTATTATCTGTATATGTTGTGAGTATTATTTAATTCAACACATAGCTGTTGACTTTGTTGCATCTATGAAATGCACTTCTTTAAAATAAATGGTTTGTTGTAACAAATGTATTTATTGATCTTTATTCATCTGAATGAATATAAACTGGTTTGCACATTATTAACAATATGTATGGTGTGTGACAATGATAAACTTCCACAAGCAGGAAATTTTCCAATATGTAATTATGCATATTTTTGCCAAATTTTTATTGATAATAACTAACAACGGTACACATTAGTATCTGTATTTGTTGTGAGTATTAATTAATTTAACACATAATTGTTGACCTTAACTTCCTGACACACTTAGTGAAGAGGCGCTGATGTCAGTGACCTTTATTATTCTATTACAAGCTGATGGATTGTAGCTTGTATATGATATCTGATGCTTTGATTTATTACTCAATTCTTAAATTGCATAGTGTAATTTAAATATTTGAAATGTCTTGTTGATTTGGGATTTCATCTCTCTTTGTTTTCTTGCGCTGTAAGAAATTAGCAAATGAATATGTTTAAAGATTAATCTTGCCTTTCACTTGGACTTAAATAGAAACGATTAGGTAGGTAACACCTATACTTTTAGCGAATTATTTTATTTAAAAATTTAATTTTTAAATAAAATAATTCTTTTCACAGGAAAAAGGGTACTGTAACGTTGTTTTTTTACACACAGTTCAAGATTGGCGTATAAATGCTTAATCCATAATCCAATAACATTAGTACATTGTTTTCTTATTGATTTCAACTGAAATACTAAACTGCATTTGACAAATTATTTGTTATTGTTGTACATGAAGGGTGGACTGACATTGACATTTGCCCTCACATATTACCGACGCGGTTAGCAGAAGGGATGCACCTACATTCAGACACTTCTTTCTGTACTGGATGATTGAGACAGTGCAATATATAAATCTGTCTTACTTAATTAACTGTTTATTAACAGTGGCAAACAGATGTTAGTATGCTTTGCATTCCTAAAGGAATGCAGCTGTAATTCTTGAAAGAATTTAGTCTTTTTTTTAATGTTGAGTTGAGTCTGTGAATAGATAATTCACCTTGAACTTGTATCTGTGAAGGTCATGGAATATATTTGCTATGAACATTTAAAATATTAAATTTCTAAATTATAATTAAAGTATCTTAAATATAAAATAGGTTTATTTCGTAAAAATATATTTATTTGTTATTTCTCATTTTTTTATGATTACATCTTCTGAAGGGCAATTAGGTCCGGATGTCTATGTTTCATTTAGTCTATGGCTGAATTCTATTGTATGGAATCGTTTGTCAATGCTTTCTTTCTCTTGTTGGTCACGATGGCGGCAGGACGCATTGTGACCCTAGACTTTGAGAAGTGGAGATCAGCACGCTTCAAATTTTTATAATTGAAGATTAATTAATTAAGTTTATTTTCTTTTTACCCAAATGGGGTGCATTTTTCTACTTGTATAAAATATCATTCTTAAACCCGCTAATAAACGGTAAGTGTAATTGTCTTGTATATTGGATTAGCTCGTGGTAGTTCTCCATAATGGCCGATGCCAATTTCAATTTTTATTTTCATCTTTTCCAGGGTTCTTCCAATCTTTGGTTATTATCCGATTATATTTTCAACATATGATCTATTTGTTGCTCATGGTTCCCACTAGTGGTCAAACATTGGCTAGTTGAGTAGCATACTGCGTGGCACATCTTCTATGTGCACGCATCTTCGAACTTGAAGTGGTCAAGCTGTATCTGTTCAAGAAAAAACGTGGAGGGTGTCATATTGGGAGTGCATCGTGAGAGATTCCATCCGCTTTCATCACGTCAATCCACCTCGAGGTAACCAGATGCCCGGCTGGAACGTGAGTGCATACCTCCATTTAACAATTTAGTACCTGTATTTTTAAATTTCGTGTGGAACGGTTGGCTACAGCAAGTTAACTACGTAATAGATTTAAGTAACATTTTGTATTTGAGAATTAGTATTACATTAATCATTTTCTTTCTAATAACTGGTAAATTTGTTAAACTATATAAAAGATTTTAATAGGTTACTAATTTTCATGAAAAGAAGAATTTATCGACTAACTAATTTTAGATGTTATAGATTGCGTTGTGAATTACTTAGTATGTTACATTTTTATGCTACTTTGTAATTGCTAATATTATTCTTGTTGTTAATATATACCAGTGACAAAGATTTTAATAATAGTATATATTTACATGATTTGTCTACAGCTTAAGAATTAAATCTTAATCAATATTTTAAATAAAAGGAATACATGCATGCTCATTTTGGTAAATTCTTTATTGTTTTATTTTGCATCCATCTGAAACTCTGATTGAGTTAGTGTGATGGCGCCCTTGTAATAAGTTGTTCACACTGCTCACCAGGCTACATCGAACCAAATCGTCTGTCCACGCCTTGAGTACAATTGTCGCTGATATCTTGCTCTGCCACTAATACTCTTTAGCTAGTCAATTGTAATGGGCACATTAAATTAGTACAGACAGCTACAGATTGCGACTACTACAAGTTCTCTGCTTGTTCAGAAGCCTGTTCATTTCTCCGAGTCCTAGAGCACCACAACAAAATAAACATATAAAAAATCAGCACACTTCCGCATTTCATCTGCCGTAACAGATTCCAACGAGCGTATAAAAAGTATTCCCCAAATTGTGGCTCGCGATTCCTGGATACATAAAACATAGGTGAGCAGCCCTCTCGCCCGACTCCCAATTTACATAGCAGAACTTAGCAAAGCGTGAGTCGCTAAATCAAGCCATGAATATTCTATGCCCCACGCTGACTGACTTCGTGAATTGTCTCCGGTGTTTTCGGAAAAAATATTCCGTTCGCTATTTTTTCTAGGCACCGACGATGTTTTATTTGTGTGTTTGCGGATGATAAAAATAAATATTAGATATCTAGTCAATTGTATTCCCATTCATTAATCATTGAACAGCTTTGGAGCGATATTTACTAAGCGGTTGAGTTCAGTAGCTCTGCCGTGAGTTAGCTATCGCTTTCGATAGGTATACAGTAATACAGAACTCATCTCGCAACTCAGTTTAATATGAAAGAATAGAATTTTAATTTTATCACACGTCAAGAGAGCAAAATTATATGCATTAGGTATAATCAATAACATGTCAATAGAATTTGAGTGTGTTGAAAATCAGAGCGGTAACTGAGCCCGTCAATTAGCATTGGATGAGATGAATCAAGGGCTGCCGGTTGCAATAAAATATTGTATTTACAGTATGTTAAGTTTAAGCAATCACTCACTTTGTAAGCAATAGTCGTCAGATAAATTTAGTTTCACTGTTTCTGTGCACAATATTCTACTTATAAACAATACAGTCGTTATGCGTATCGTAAGAGACAATGCGCAATAATAAATTCGTTTATTTGCCCTATTTTCCACGCGTAAAGTGTTCCTCCAGCTTTGTTAGAAGGAGAACAATTGAGCTTTTTACTTTATTACCGCTTTGGACGTAAAAGTGTATACTCATTTAAAAGCTCTCGGCTATATACAGAGTAATCATTTAAACGGGGTATTCCGGACTGATTTCAGCCGACAATAGTATTGTCAGAGTGATCTTGTATTTTATCGATGATTTTAACCGATGTTTTTTTTACAAAAAGAAGATATAACAATGTTACAACTATACTCTATGTCTCGTGGTTAACTCACAATAAGCATCATATTTATAAAAAACCTTAATTAAAAATAGTCATATACGAGTAAAATTGCCATTATTTACATTCACATTACATTACAATAAATACTTTACGACGACTCTAGCAGTGCAAAACCAAACAATGTGGAGATTCTTGAGAAAGAACTGAGTACAGTAATGAGCGACTATGGTCTGAAATAATGATTATGATGTAGAGAGACATGTCGCACCGTTTCTTTTATCCTGTAGATATCGGATTACCTGTCTCATGTTTTCATTTGAAAATGGCTGAACCAATTGTGATGTAATTTGTTATGAGGATAAACCGAATTTCCGAAGATATTAGTTACGAGAAAAGCTTATACATATATAATAGTAATGAATATTTACTTGTCGATAAAACTGCCCTACTTTAAGATGCAGAGTGTGTGAGTGTGTAAACTCATAAATAAACATATGGTCTTTGTATTTATCGATAATTGAAAGTGCTATCTAATTCTGCGAAGGCAAAATATTTTGTTGAAGCTAGGCTGGATTTTCAATCTTAAGTCAAACACCACTCACTACCACAAGACAAGGCCTACTTCCTTATTAAATTAATTTTCATTATTGATAAGAAATATCTTCCCGATAGCGAACTAACCATTATAACAAGCTTAATTAAACACACAAAGACAATCACTTTGAATTAACAATTAGATTATACAAATTTGAGTTCTGTCTTAAAGTCAATTCAAATACAAGTTAGAGTTTTTCATCGACAAGCTATGACAAGATCGCTCTCACATCACTACGAGCGCGTAGAACTTACTAAACAAATAATGCTTCTAAGACGCAGCTCCATTGAGCTTCAGTATATATTGAGATTGGTACTTTGTATTTCTCACTCAAAGCTTTTTCTGATAAAACTCTAATGTTTCTTTCAGCATTTTTTTAAGTTCTATCCAAAGCTTCAAGTTTGGTTAGTCATGAATCGACACATCATATCAGCGTTATCAATATAAAAGTGAACAATGAACAAGTGTCAACGTTAATATCCGATAGAGCAAACATATTGTCAACAAAGTTAAGGTGGAGTTTTATTCAAGATCTACAACTTTAAAGTTTTAAGCTTTACGATAATCACAAACTTAAAGGAAACAGGGTAATTTATATTCTTAATTCGGAATTACACATAAATAATTAAATCAAACAAATCATAAATGAAAAATATTTACTGAGTGTTGCCAAATATACCCAGAGCCATCACGTTGACAAATGCTCACGCCTCGTTCTCACGAGGGTAGGCAGAGATTACAGTTTACAAGTTGTTACGATCCATACATACTTCCTTAGCTTCCTCGACTTTCATTAATACTTTCATTTCATTAATACGTCGGTTACGGGTGCACTTGACCTTCTTTCAATATATCACCTATTTGGTCTATTGTAGGTATGTATATACTTAGAGATCTTTAAAAAAATAAAAATCGACTAGCACCATCGCTAACGCGACGAATTTCTTCCTTCAGAATTTTAACTACGAAAATGCTGAAGGTCATTCAACAATATTAACCTTTAGATTATGCCAAACTAATGTTACAAATTAAAACTGAACTTTGTGGTGTACTATCAGGTGGTGACATATACATTTGTTGACTTTTATTGTCATCACGGTATTCTTAAAATGACATGACAGTTCAAAACACTCCATTCACAAAAACAAACCCACGCTCCGTTCACACCACCTCGCGTCGTTGCCAACCCCGCCTCGAAAATTTGCGCCCGTCGATATCCGCGAACGTGACGAATCGAATCGATCGAGCGCAAACATCGGCCAGAGCGCAAATCACAGGCGGTGGCGGTACTGAGATCGCAACGTCGTGCAGCCCCCGGGCTGGGGCAGAAACACTGCACTTTGCACTTGGACGGCGTACATGGATCGGTCATATTATCCTGTTACTTGGCAACTGATGAAGAGGTTTGACCTTTCAAAATCCTATAACGACTTTACAGAGACACTTCCACACCACATCTCTATTATCACTTCCAATTTATATCTTTCAACTGCTGGGCACAAACAGATGGCTTAGATGTTCTACATCACGCTTAAAGGGTTTATTTCGTTTAAGTCTCAACAATACTGTGGGTTAAAAGAAGTTTCTAGAAGAACTCTTTTAAGCAAGAATTACATAAAAAACATCTAAGAAGCCTTAGACAAGTACAAGAAAACATTTGCGGTAACATACTTAATGTTTCAAATGTTGGATCACAATAATGCAACAGTCATATTCATGGCAAGAGTGTTGTTGATAGATAATATTGATATTGAACAATAGAATAACCACAAAGAGGTACGAAAACCGCCGCTATTACTAACAACTTAAGAGCTGTCTCAAAGTGAATACAACAGGAGGCTTAATTACATATTCTTTGTTATTGAGAAGTTTAGGAGGTTCACTTCCATCTTCCATTTTATTCTGGTGACAAACTGCTACCCTGTAATAATAAGAAGCTGGAGCAGCAATGGACGCGTGCACAGGCGCGCGGTCTCTACTCATAACAAATGAAACGCTAGCCCATTGAGCACGTTCTCGCGCTGGATAAATAGTTCACACTTGCTGCACGCTAGGTAAGCTACTGGCTGAGGAAAGACAAACTTAGGATCGTACGCATACATGCTTTCATTCCACTCATATTAAATAAAAATTCAGTAATCTTAATATTGAATGAAAACACGTTTATTCGGCAACTACAAAAAAAGTTAGTACAAAAAAACCAATTGCAAATATATTAAGTAAATAAATTATTATAATTACAATAACAAATGGCCCATTTGCTAAGCCAAACCGGATACCAACTCAGCATTATGCCACCGTCGTCGGGTTAGACAGTCGCGCTGGTATTCTGTCGTTGCTGTTATTCTAATTACTCAAATTATACTGGTACATAAAAATATTCTTCAAATAATTTCAGTTAAATAACAATTTATATTACCTCCAGATTTATCAAAAGTAAAGAAAACAAATAGAAATCAAAATTAAGCTATGTCAGACGGTCGGGACAGTTACATACCACACGGCGCGCCGGCACGTGGGAGAGTGCGCGCGCGACGCCGCGGGCGGCGGTTATCTGCATACATTTACCATTTCACCAGTCAGCAGTGTGCGCGAGGCCGCGCAAAGGTCGTGTGCACACTGCTATTGGTTGCGGAATCGACTTGCACGTGAAATATTGTCTATATTGCCACCGCTGTATGTTTCAACTATT
The DNA here is from genome assembly GCA_036419045.1 of Scirpophaga incertulas. Classification (NCBI taxonomy): domain Eukaryota; kingdom Metazoa; phylum Arthropoda; class Insecta; order Lepidoptera; family Crambidae; genus Scirpophaga; species Scirpophaga incertulas. The sequence continues at coordinate 20,813,270 of CM071631.1, read as the reverse complement.
GTGTGTCAACGGTTCGTTACAACTCAAGAGATATATCCGTTTTTGTTACTTTCAGAAGGGAGTTCCCCGTTTATAGATTTATGTCATTAAACGATTTATCATTATATATATATATACGTACATATTTTATACTATTGATCTTTGCGATTCATTTAAACTCTTTCTTTACGAACTGGTACAATGTTGCGTACTGTATCTATCTATCATAGCTAGACAGCACTAAGATGTATTGAGTTGAAATTTAATGAAAATTAAATAAATTAAAGAACTGGCTATCTTATTAAATTGATGACTATTATGTAATAATAAGTGAATTAATAACATTAATTAAAAAATAGAAGTGTTAATGGTTACCATCATACACAGTGTAATGCTTGAGCCTTTAGTAATATCATTTGTAAATGGGTAGGTACATAGACATTATCCACCATTAACTTAGTTAATTAGCTACTTTAAATCATATCTTCATCCAAGAAATTCGGTTACCTACAATAGAATTTTTTCCTTATACCGTCGAATCAAAAGCCAATCTAAACTAACAAAAACCTGCAGTTTGTTTAAATTATTATATTGTATAAATAATAATATAATGTATACGATTGTCTTTGAAGAATTCAAACTTATTCTCAACTCATCCATTCACAGTAACCTGTTAAGTTTGACCACACACGTTGGTCAAAGAAAAACAGATCGTGTAATTCATGCTCTGTGCTCGCAAAAAGTCCGGTACATGCAACAGCAAGTCCACAACAGAGCATTTGAGTGCTCATCAACTCTCTCATTGTGCTCCGACATGAGAGAAAGAAACTAAAATACAATATCGAGCAAATAAACTGTTAGGAAAAAATAGTATATAAACAACGTGCTGGGCCCTGTTATCGTTGTTTGTTAAATGTCAAATCAAATTGTTACCGCGTTTTCGCTACGCCTTCGGAGAACCCTAGATCGACCATAGGAATTACCCACTCGGTTCTTATGTTATCTTCAATGTTCTCTCTGGCACAGTTACAGGCACAATAAATAGAAATAAAAATGTAAAGGCGCGGGTCGTGTATGGTAGGTCTGTTATCGTCGCGTCAGTCCCGCTACCATGTTGCAACACACTAACTACTATCTAATAGCGAGCGCGTGCAGGCAACAAGCGCGACACAGGTTTTTGGCGTAAACAAAACAGATCAACTTTAAGACCCTGTACTGTGAACATAAAAAAAATATATATTGTTGTCGTTGTTTTTTTATATATAGTTTTTATTAGTTGTGTCTCACTACGTCCTATTCTAACTTAAATGTACATAGTGCAGTTAGAGCGAGATGTGTAACAATACCGACGACGATATTGATACTGTTTTAAAATTTTGAGGATATAATAATAAAGACTGTTGTATAAAAAATATACATATCAAAGAAATAAAATATTATAACTTTAAGATTTATTTTTCGAACTTTAAGATTTTCGATAGTTGATGTTCCTTTTGATAATTAAAGAGTTCAGATGACGTTCGCTTTCACCATTATCACTTAAGATCATGGGAGATGAAAACCAATAAAATTATTTTCTATTGTACACAAAAAATGTAGCGCAATAAAAGAGCTACACACGTTCTCAAAATTCCTTTTGTTTTCAGGTCATTAGAAGTGATCACAAATTTTTACCAGCCACTGTAGTTGCCATTGGAGATGTTATCATTCAGGCCTTGAACTGGGCTCGTCCCGAAGCAGCTGGTGGCCGTGATTACTGAAGCACCCCCCACAAAGGCGCAACAAGAACACCACACAACATGTGTAGCAGCATATTTTTTCCCGCCTTCAATCATTCACCAGATTAGCATCAACTTGGTCGGCGAATCCAAAGAATTTTTCAGTCATACGTGAATATACATAAGGACAATATGTCATCAATAATTTTTTGGTTGTAATCGATGTAGGAGATGAATTTTGTGTAAAGATATTTTGAAGCAAGTGTTTAAAAGAAAGTTTATTATTTTTTTAATTGATTCCGCAGGCTCGCGGTTCATATCCTTATCATGTTTATGGATCTCATTATAACATAACATAAAATAAATTTACAAAACAATATTATTTATATTCTTATTATAAAATACATAACATACGAAATCACCTATTAAGTGTGCCTAGGCTCTGGGAGCGATTGCCTTCGTTAATATATCCAATATTCAATAATTTATTGCCAAACCATAATATAATACATAGATGTTACACAAATACAAATTTAAGACCAATGTTATGGACCCTGTCGGGCACGCAATATAAGGGTTAACAGAGAGGAAGTATATAATATTATTCACTTAAAGTAAAATTACAATTAAAATAATTAAATTCATATTAAAATTAACATAATTAAACTAATATTACTATTTATTATTATAATTAAATTCAATTTTCATTGAGTATTAATATTTTTGTTTTAATAGTATTATATTTTAAATTAATAAAAATTATTAATTTGAATAATTAAAGTATGTATTATCGTCAAAATATTCATTAATACTGTAATAGCACTTACTAATTAAGGAATTTTTCAATTTATTCATTAATATTGTATCACTGGTTTCAGTTATTAATATATTAGGCAATTTATGATATATCTTTATAGAAGAGCTGAGGGTACTCGAGGAACTCATTTTCATTCGTGAAGTTGGCACCATCAATTTATTTTAATATCGCAATGAGTATTTACAATGTATGTCTTCACGCTTTGTGTAAAATTGTTTATATTTCCGTACAAACTTACACATTTCCAAAAAAACGTACACTATCCAATCCAATCAAATCCAATGGAGGGTTTGCTATTATTTTTTTAGGGCAACAGGATATGTTGCCATGCCCTGTTGTATTTGAGTTGACAACTAATTACATATACTTTCTCCCTATCAACCCTTTGAAAAGTAACACTGTAAAAATTCCGTATTATATCGAAACCTTCAAAAAAGAGCATATTCCCATTTACAAGGCCGGCAACACATCTGCGACTCTTGTTGTGTTGTGAGTGTCTATGGGCAGCGGTATATAACTACATATAGATATACGCCACGCTAATATAAACTATTTCTGCTAGTACTTAGATAATTTCGATACATTAACTCGACTTGTCCTAGATACAAGTACCAAACATCATATAAATTTCAGCACCTATTCAAATCAGCTTTCGTAGAACTTTCAAGCCATTAGAGAGATTTATCTCTCAAACTGCACTATAGAGGACGTCCGGGGAACCAATCCTGAAATTTCTGGAATATTTAATGGCTCCCGTCCTGGCCTATTCATTAAATAGCCGCTACAATATTCTGACCACACTATTAACCAAGGTAAAATCAATTCATTTCGCTTTGAGCACAATTTCGCCTATCATTGTCGCTATGGCGCTAAGTTCTAAATTATATTATGTTTTAATAGATTTTGCAGCTACTTTTATGAATGTTATTTATCAGTAATATACGTTTAATCTATTAATGAAAGATTTCCTGGAAGGAATTGCTTGCTAGCAATAATGCCGCCACTTACCTTCCGATGTTTGTTTTTTTTTTCTATTTCATCAGTTTTTTATATGATATAAATTTTTATATTTATCTTTCTGATACATCGACTAATCGAGCATGTCTCTCGAAATAAGAGGTTTCCCTTGTTATTGAAGCCACTGAAATCTTTTATCACTTTCAGTTACTTCAACAATTTTTGGGTATTATGGGCAATCAAATCCTCTTTGAAACTGAAGGTCTATCCCTATCTTATTCAGCAGAATGATCAGTGAAGTTTGGAACAGGCTGAAAAGAAGCGGACATATAATCGCCTAGAAAACACCAAGACTACACACTTAATTCTTATTATATCAGTTGTATCCAGCAGTAGCACACGCGATATGCAAAGCTAAATATTGCCCCGCTTCATATAGGTTTGAAGGAAGAGTTATCGTGGACTCCTTACTTCCTAACCCGGTTTCTTTAGATCACCAAGAACCGAGTCGGGCACTTATTGTCATTCGTTTTTTATATTATAGGGGGCAAACAAACAAATCTATTACCTGATAGTAAGCGATTATTGATGTGGAAAAATTACGTGTTTTTGTCCAGTTGTCCAACGATCAGGTCAGCTGTAACTTACATACACATATGCATTCTGGACGGTATCATGCGATTAAAGCATAAATTTTGTCCTTTGAAATGGGTTTAAGAATGGATGTCAACTTCTTTTATATATCGGATAACAACATTGTAGTCAGAGATTGAACGCTTTAACATCTACGCTCTACTACGATAATTATCTCTTATTTATATATAATTTCAATGATTTTCACAAGTAACATTGTTGTACAGCAAAGAAATTTCCACCTCGTTTCCGACATCTAGAACAAACTATGAATCACGCAACGCTAAGTAAATCGCGATACATTCCATCATCGAGGGCACTCCAATCTGAACGGTAACGTTGTACTGAAGACTTGTCAGCAAAAAGTCACTTATGACCTTTGTTGCCCAGGCATTAAAGTTATAATCGTATGGACGAGTGCCAAGTTTAAATAATGTTCACCGTACATGAACTGAGACTAGATCCGCCCTAGGCACATCGGCCTATCACGACCTTCGAAACACGAGTTCAAGACTTTGATGGTGGTTATGTTTGACACAGAAAGTATTTCACTACAACATAAAGATGATGAATGATCTTTATGATAATCCATCATCTTTCGATGAATGCTAACATCAAATTAAAGACAAAACAGTATGTAAAACAAATCAAAATGTCATGTAATGTTAAAAGAACACGAAATGAAAGACTATGGTACTTGAGATAACTCCAGACTGCTGACGATACATGAGCGGTTGACGTACTGCAACTGACGCACTGAGTAATTGTGCTGATGCGGTCTACGATAGTGTTCTTTTTTTCTCTCTCGAGAAGAGAGGCTGAGGATCCTCATAGGTACCACCACAACTACGTGCCATGGTGATTGTGACGAGCTCCAAACGGATCGAGGCGGCTCTACCGGGGTGACATAACTTTCTATATATCAAAAAAATAACTTTTTATTTAAAAAAAACACGGGATTTTTTTCTGCTGTTTAAAATTAATCTCGGGATTTGAGGCACATCCATTTTATTCTTTCGCTGTATGAAATAAGTAAGTACATAAATACCTCTACCTAATTCCGACCTCTGATCATTACAGGTTCCTTATCTGTAAGTATTTATTTTAATAAGTAAGCGCAAGAGATTTCGACAATAAACTGTTTCTATTAATATATGTCATTTATATAATAAGTATATGTGTGGATAAATAAATTAAAAAGAAAGGGCTAAGCAAAGAAATTCTTAGCAAGGAACTGAAAGGAATATCACCACTTTTAATAATGATTATTAAAGTGTAAATTGAGTTGTAACTTCACTATAAACATTAGTTATGGAGAGTTTATGTGGCAATTAACACTAAAATCGAGATTGTATGTCGGAACTATCCAAACGCCGGTGTTGTGTAAATCAATAGGGGACCAGCCAGGAGCATGTTTGTTTAATGGACCGCATTATCCGATAGCTATCGGTCAGACGCTCTGATTATTTAATTTCGCGGAGGCGTTACGCCTAGAGAGGCATTTTAAAATGGATGGTTTTATGCAAAACATGCAAAGTCAATTATTTTTGTTCAAGTTGGTTCTTCCATAAAATATAGCTGAGAAGTATGTTATCTATAGCAAAAAAAAAATATCTGTACAATAAATAGCTTAACTTCTCCCTTTGACTGTAATTTTCTCGACGTGGATTCAATTTTAACACGACTGCGCCAGAAGAAAGGTTACGTTTTTCGACAGTATGTATGTATGTATTTATAATTGTTAGGCACGCTCTGCAGCCTAAGGTTGGATGGATTTAATTTAAAAAGTGTCGTTAGGTTGGTATTTATTGTAACAGTGACACAGGGTACATGAAAATTAATAAAAATAATAAAATGGTGGATTTTGTGCGCAATTCCATCTGTCACAGAGTATCTCATGAAATTGTTACAGATGATGAATTCTGTTGCCGTTATAGAAAAATATTCTAACTAAACAGAATAAAGGAACTATTTAAGTGGGGTTGATATTGATAATGGCTCAAGTAGATTTAAAATATTCACAAAAATTTTAGTTATATATTCGTTTTGATAACAAATAATTAAATTAAAATAAATCACATATTTAAGTTGGGTTATTAGTTTAGTTAGGGTTCATACAACAGACAAGTCTTTTTTGCTGTTTTATAGATTTTGAAGCTTTTATGTGTGAATCTTGCACTTGTCCGGTTATTTACCTTTACCTTTAAAAGTAACTTTAAAACTGGCGTGTTTTAGATATTTATTTTACTTTTGCTTTATATTTGATAATTTCTTTTGTTTATGTATATAGTATTATAGTCCTTTGTTGGATTTGCACACTTTACCGTCTTTCTTTCTCATTCCTTTTTATTAAATAAACTGTGTTACTATATTTATATAGCTACATTGTCTTGTATTTCAATTATTGTTTTCTTTTGTTTAAAAACAACTTCACCCCGAACTATGATTTTATCCTGTGTATGTGGAACAAATACAAGATATCTGTCCCGTGATTGTGAGGCATCCAGCGTACCCGTAAATACCCGTTGCGTAGAAGCCGATCATTCGACCGATGTACCAAACATGTCGTCATTCTTAAAAAACTAATCAAATTACATTGTTATTGATTTCGATCAAGCTTTCCAACCTGACTTAGCGAGACGCCACACAAGCATACAAACGTAACAAAATCATTATTAAAACCTATTTATTAAAATTCTACTCTTTTTTATTTTTTTTTAATTATATATTAAATTATTCAGAAAATAATAATGTCACGGTAAAACGCCCGTTTAACAATGCAATGCAATATTTCAGGGCAGTATCAACAATCTATAGAAGTTGATCGAGGTGAGACTCTCTGCGTCTATATAGCGCCGTTCATATAGAAACAACATAAATTTGCAACGACGCTCTGCTGCCCGGGACAGACGCGACAGCGACACGCCTCGATTTATACAGCTCTAGCAAACAACAAAAGTGAAAAGAATATTGTTATATGAAATCTAAAGTATACATAATAAATATTTCTTCACCATATGTGTCCCCACCGAGGGGTTACAGTTGTTAGAGGGGTCTAGTCAAAGTAAGCCTATAAAACCTGTATTATGGGATCTAGACTGGCGGATAAATAATAGTAAATATATATATATATATATCTCTACAGTATTATAAAGAGAAAAGATTTGTATTTTTGTATGAAACGAATAAACTCAAAAAGTCCTGGACCGATTTTAATAATTCTTTTTTCATTAGAAACCTACATTATCATTGAATAACATAGGCTATATTTAGTACTACATTACTATAGAAATATATAAACAATGCAAATCGTCCGTGGGTGATTGCCTGAAATAAATGAATTTTATTTCATTATTTATAGCATAGGAAAGCTTTGGGCTTACAACAAACAAAGTTAGGTAAAGTGAAAGCAAGTTTCACTTGAATATACCTGGTGCAGGTGCTAAGCAGTCACGGTTCGTTTGGCCGCTACCTGCACCGCATCGGGAGGGAGCCAACCCCGGGGTGCCACCATTGTGGCGGCGAGGAGGACACCGCACAGCACACCCTAGCGGTGTGCCCGGCGTTCTCTGCGCGGCGCGCCGAGGTGGTCGCCGTGATAGGCGACGATCTCTCCCTCCAAAACGTGGTGCGCGCCATGCTGGAGGGGAGAGGACGTGGGCGCTAGTGAACTCCTTCTGCGCCGACGTCATGACGTAGAAGGAGGCGGCGGAGCGGGCCAGGGAGGCGGATCCCGAGGCTCCGGCATGCCGCCGCAGGCGCGCAGGGCGGAGGAGGCGCGAGGCGCTCGCCTCCTTCCTCCTGTCGGTGACCAACGGGGACCAGGCCCGGGAAGGCTGATTCCTGCTATTCAAAGGTCGCCATCAGTTGACGATCACCTGGATGTCCCGGGGGATCGACGGTCCCTCCAGCACAACGGGGGCGGTGAGAGGGACTCGCCGCGGGCGAGCCAATGACGCCGACGTGGTCGTGGAAGTGTACGTAATTGTTCCCATGACCTTGTCAGGTAGTGATGCTGCTCTCCTCGGCGTGTCTTCCTCCTCGTCTGATGAGGGGGAGGATGCGTCGACGATTGATGCGCTCCTGCCAAGGCGTCCCTGAGGGGCATTGTCTGGTTTTTAGTCGGTAGGCCGCGCGCTTGGCTGGCACTCGGCCCCCAAGCGCGCGGAGAGTCCGACATAACCCCGCGGTGTTCCCGAGCCGCGGCATATGCGTAACGCATTTTCCAGACATTAATAAAAAAAAAAGTTTCACTTGAATATATAAAAGGCATAATAATATTTCCTGTCTTTTTTATTTTTTATGCAGTATTATGTTGTAATATTTTTTCCGAAATAGATTTATCAGTGTACTGATCTGTAACACAAACATGATCACGCCTCAAGGTGATGGCGCGTTCGTCGCTTATAGTTGTCGCTTAAGCACTGCTTTCCGGCTGTAACATAGACCAATGCGTGGCGGGTATGCGTTCATCTATATGCAAATGTGTCTGCACCGGGCTGCCGCTGGAAAAATTGTCATCCAACCGTTTTATTCAAGGGTCCGTAACAATACAAAGGAAATACGAACTTACACAACTCTCCAAAATACTGAAAAGTGTTTTCATTCTTGTCGATTTTTCTATAAAAATAAAAATCAATTTTTAAGCCTTTCACCATAATGGTTAAGCCGGCTACAAAGTAATTTTCATGCATTGACATTATTTATAACAAAAGAGGTACATTACTTGTAACAAAAGAGAATTCTAGTACTATTACTACTTTTAAAATTGAAACTTAAACATTTATGAACAGCAAAAAACAGTCCTTGCCTACTACATCTAATTTCTGCCATTAAATTGTCTGTTACATTAAATTGCAATTTAAAATTAGTGAAATTAAATTTATTTAATAGTAAATATAATTTACATTTTAAGTAATATACAAATTTAAAAATAATATATGATTGAATTATAATTTGCATCCAATTTGCAATCATCACTCGATAATTTTTTTGTGAATTTTATGTAACTAATTGAATGACAATTGATTTTACATATACAGTTCAATGTTGTAATTTTACTGCAACACTGTTGGCGATGTCGTTGCTAGGCTCATGCACTGCGTCTTAATAAAATTGTAAAATCCATATACTTGTACATGATGACGAATAAAGAAATAAAAACAACATTTATTTCTTAACATTTAAATCGTTTCATGAGTTACTAATAAATATAGTGACAAAGGGAACGGTACTTGTAAAATTTTGAATCGTTGAAATATTTAAACAATAAAACAAAATTAATCAATGCTAAATAATAAATATTTATTTTTATGTAGATACGAAATTCTAAAATCTAAAAGCATTGGTCAGCAAACCCGACTTGAGTCGCCACCAGCACAACCCACGCTCCTTGAACAGAACAGTTCCTATAAAGAATAAATACGAGAAAGTTGACATCACCGTGACATGATATTGATCACACAACTAGTCTTATTACACCTAACCTTCCGCACCACCTTCCATACTAAGCTCCATTGTCATCACACTCACATTAAATCGCATTTTCAAAACGGATCATCGATCACAAATCTTCGCACTAACGAAGCATTCACGAACATGGATCCTATTTGAAGTGACCTGGATTAGTTGACGGTTCATCTTCATTAGCGCAAAGTCCCCGAACTGGCTGTTAAGGCCGTTGCTACACTACAGCGCATTCTGGCCCCACAGAATATTGATGTCACGACCGTTTACTGAGTGGGTCCTCTTTGGTACCTATATAGGTACACAACTATATTTAATTATTAAGTTACAAAATTTGTGACCGCATATCTTACTATAGAAAACAAATATGCATAGCTTATGTTCACACATCCTACGCTACGCGGTTATTGAGTACTTATTACTCAATAACAATATTTATATTGCTATTAAGTAATAAGTACCAAATAAACATTTTTGTTTGTTTCTTTCTTTCTAAAGCGTATTGACTTAGCTATTTTCGAGAAATACTGACAAAGTGTAACTTATGCTGCGAATAAATTAACGCAATTCTAATATCCATGTATCGAAATATGAAATGTTAACCACACAACACAACGTTACGCACGCTATGTATATCCATCGTCACAGCTCAAGTCATTCGCATCGAGGAGAAGACATCTATCCAAACTAAATAAAAGTAAATAGGCTTTGATGAACTACACTGGGGATCGTAAATTTCCCATACACCTTTCAGGTTTTCACTGTAGAAACGTCGCGAAATGTACAAACGAAAATCGAATCGAATCGAAAATCTATATGGTAAATGGATTGTGGCATCCGCGTAGGATGTGTGAACATAAGCTATGCCTATTAGTTATCTATAGCATGAAATGCGGTCACGAATTTTGTACATAGAGTATAGCAATACTCAGTACTCAGATTTATAAGTTTAATACACGTAATAAGTGAATACATAGAGCTTCTTTTTTCTTTTTTTATAAACGTCGCCCCACACTAGGATTTTTATCCTGTGTCGTGGGTGCAATCACAAACATAGAAATCTCATATGCACAAAGACCCAGACCGCAACAATTTTTTGTAGGTCATACGAAATATCTGTCCTGTGCGGGAATTTAACCCGCGACCCATTGCGTAGAAGCCGTTTACTTGACACTGCGCTAAACGTGTCGTTATTATATAGTTGCCCGCCTACGCTGCAGTGAAGTAGCGCCTTTATTCCCGAGGTGACGTGTGACAACGACGACGATAAATCAGAGATTGACAGTGTCACTTTTGTCGTGTGAACTATCACTGGTTAATTAAGGGTATGTTCTTTTTTTAAGAATAAATATTATGTGGTGAAGCTAGGTGATAGTCCGTGTGTGGGATTTTTTGTCAGAAGGTTGCCTATTAAAACTTCAGGTGAGACAACCTACGAAAAAGAAACGAAAAACGAAGATAGGATAATATGCTCCGTGATCATCTTTTGTCCGTGTTTCACATTTTGTTTAATAGATGTATTAGCAAACAAAACCATCTGGTAATAAGTGGTAACAGCCGCCGACAATACACGTGGTTTATGTGCAAATCGCAGCAAATCTGTAACGTCTACAAGAACCACAATGTTGCCAATATGTGACATGACATGTAATCACTGTATCGAGTTATTTAATTTCTTATTTTTAAAATTGGAGCACAGCAGGGACGAACAATGTGTACGACGGGAAATTATTTTAGCTGATAGAGGATACATCAAATATATTTGCCGCCCCTGGACCAGCATCATTGATTTAAGCGTTACTTAGGTCGCATAACCAGAAGAAGTGTGAACTTCGATGTGGACTTAATTAATAGAGCAAATTATATAGTCCAGTGCAATTTGGCGTTATACATTATTGAAATCCATTTACTATATCAATTTTAATTTCTAATACTATGAAGTTAAAAGTTTATTAACGTTTATCACAATTTAAAAATATTGCAGAACAAATTTTTTATTTGTTCTGCAATATTTTTGCAACTAAAAAGTTCATCAAAAAGTGCAATTATTGGAATTTTCTGTTATTGTTTAAAAGAAAGTATATATTGTTCTGGTATTTGAGGTTATTTGTAAAAATACTATTTATAGACTAGTGTAAAAATAGTATTTTTTATTTTATTATGGCTTTCTTTTATTAATAGGTTTTTGAAGGGTCGGCAACGCGCGAGTGACCCCCCTGGTGTTGCAAGTATCCACAGGCTACGGTAACCGCTTACCATCAGGCGGGGCGTAGGTCTGTTTGCCACCATCATAGTATAAAAAAAAATCCAATTCTCGAAAATAATCACGAATTATTAAATATTGGTATGAAAACTTTGTACAGTGCCCCTAGCGGATATATAATGAACTAATGAATACTGTTGTAATTTTAGTTAGTAGATTGACATGAGTTCTTTAGTTTACAATATGTCAAATGCCTATCGAAAACGATAGCAACTCTAGGCAAAGCCAGCGGTAGAGTTAGCGCGTTTATTTTATGCATTGCGGTCATTATTCTTGGAATCGCTCCTTTAAAAAAACGTTATTTAAACAATGCTTAGCTTGAACTGTAACAAAAACTCTACGCGACATGGAATACAATAACATTTAGAACATTCTAGATAATCAACAAGAAGCTAGAAGCACACTATGATTCTTCACAAGTCCATTTCAGTGACCTGTCATATTCAAGCCAGTGTGTCCTACAAAAGCAAACATACAACCAACTCATCAAAATCCAGCGCGGCACACCTGCAACCCATATACGGAGGGATAATAGGAGAAATCTATCTTGAACTCGGAGGTGTCAATGTTTTTTCCAAATTGACTCGTAGGAATCATTGCTGTCATACTTCTAATTGGTCACAAACGAGCCATTATGAATTTAATGCAAGCCCTCGCAAAAAGATGGCCGACCGGTTGTTGGCTAACAGCGTTTCAAGGGGTATTGTGAAAAAAATCTATCTTTGATTTATAGAGTTGCGATTCCCACGTGCTACGGGGAATAAAACCCGGAACTAGGCACTCCTGGGAAAGATACGTTACGAGGACGCGTGGGGTTTTTCTTTGTGTTTTAGGGATGTGACATGCTAAACAACATATCGAGAATTACGATAATTTTGCTCTTAATGTCGTTAAAAAAATATGCTGTCACATCAAAATGTCAAAGAGAATGTTTGTAGACCTTTTATTGTTTTTTGTGCTACAAATTTTACTGTAACGATTGGGTTGGATTGGTTGTGTTGGAGATCGTATAATAGTCGAGACAAGAAAATTAAAACATCTGACAGTTTCCTCCTATCCATATCAGTATGAAATTGGAGAAAAATATTTTAACCACTTCAAAAACGTTTTTACAATACATTGTTGGTAAATTTTGACACAATAATTTGTTTAATCTCTCTACGGACCACACGGATCATAGTGAAACCATAGTAAAGATAGGCGCGGGTGTTCCAATGATAATGGAATCGCTTCATATGATAAAAATGAATTAACACGATTTTTACTAACAAATTAATTATGAATCAAACCAACCGAAATATAACGATTTCAATAGGCGATACCCATCATCCTACAAAATGTCAATATCCTATATATTAACTAGGCGTTAATCGTCTTCTATACTTTAAGATTTTTATCATGTTTTATTCGATTTTTTCAAATTTCGTATCTTCATAAATCATTGAACATTAATAAAAAATAAATGCCAAAATGTAATCTACCATGAAAATAAGATGAAAAGCAAATTTATCAAATTATTTAAGATGAGCAACAAGTTGCAAGCAGTATCCTGAGCATATTTCATAGTAATAAACGCATTCGACCGATCGTTGTGGACTTCCTTAGGGGAGGTCTATATGCAACAGTGAGCGTCTATTGACTGAAAAGATGTCGATGAATCTTTGTGAGATTTATCGATATCGATAGAAACTGTATGTTTCGCACCACTAACAAATACGAGTACTATAAAATAAAGGAGGTATGTCTCACGTACGCTTATAGATAGCTGGACGTCAAAGATGTATAGATATAATTGTAAGAGCAGAGTTTATAGAATATCGTAGTAGAATTCATAACGGGTCTCTGAATTACCGCCGTGCCACCGCCTGCTAGATGGCAACACTCAGATTGTTTTGTATCATCTTTGGCGAGATGTCGATAGAGGCACAATCGAATGTCTTTGTGATATTTATATAGTCTTCCGAGTAAGACCTTGTGTTGCACAAATAGACTTGTGGTACTAATACATTACATTCAAATTATCCAGGTCTTCGAACTGGGGGGCAATCGCACTAACAAATCGCAGCTGAAACGAAACCAAATCGTTCCACTCAACTAATCCGAGAGCTAGAATATCACGTCATTGAACAGATGACGATGATATTGTGGCGTTCGGATTGGTTAAGCCGAACGGTTCGGTTGCGTTTCGGTTGCGATTTATTAGTGCGATAGCCCCTCTGTTTATTTGATATTTTTAAGTATGGATGGATGTTTATTACTCTTTCATATAAAAAAGTAATGAAAAGATTTTAATGAAACAATAATATAGCATCAGAATAAGATATAGGCTACAATTTTAAAGATATTATATACATTGTCCGAAATATGACGATAAGTATCCTGCGCAGACGATGTCGCGGGCACCAGCTAGTAGTTTATAAAAATTCAATATTTTCCTTGAGTGCTGTATTTCAATACTTTTGAGAATTTGTTCTTTATTAGTGACACTATGACATATAATACAGAATGTTATTTTTGAATATTAAGAATATTGATTTGTAGAAAATCCAATATTATAGTTTTCATAAAAATCGTACCCGGGACTACATCGAGTTCTGTTCGCTATTCCTCATTGCCTAGGATTTTGCCATCCCCACTTAAAAAACTCAATCTGTATATTATCTGCAATTCCCAGTTGTATTGAGGAAAGTTTCGACCAGGTTGCACCGGCTGTAGTCGCAGACAGAACAGAGCTTCGATTTCATGAAATAAAATAAATGGTACATAGGGCGTTATTTTATTTTTTCTCTTAGCAGAGGAGAGGCTAAGATCCGTCACAAGGAGCACGAAACAAAGCAGTTAAAGCCCCCGAACATTATGTTGGACTACTCGTACATATAGGTCATGGTGGCCCAACTAGTATGACCTAACAACTAAACACAGCTAAAAGCCATGGTCCTAGTGACCTTGCGACTCGTAATAAGAGAGTCGGGAGAGGGCGTGGTACAATGTCGTGTTATTTGTCGATATAAACTATTATTGATTATACAAAACGAAAGATTCAAAACTAGTATAAAAATTAAGGACTATTAAACACTATTAATAATTAAGAAATAAGCGAACTTTTTGTGACGAAAACTGGATCAAACCTGGCAAAATATTATCCACGAATATGAAACAAATACGATGACAAAAACTGGACCAAACCTATCAAAATTATCCACGAATATGAAACAAATACTATGACAAAAACGGGACCAAATCTGTCATAATATTATCCACGAACTATGAAACAAAGACTGACTGCTAATTTTATATCGAACTGCGTAAAAGGTCACACTAAGTAATCCGCTTTGCAGCACCAGAGAACTAATCGGATTGGGTCCCTCAGCAAGCGCGGCCCCCTAATTAACCTGTAACATCCAGCTCCGTGCCCCCGGGAATCACTATTAACCTTGCTTGACTCGGAGCCAACTTGCGTGTGTATTATGTGCCTTTGAATTTAGGGGATTTGTATGTTCGTCACTACATCTACTATTATATAAGGTGACGTTGTTGTTTGTTTCTTTCGTACTTCTAAGTTAATAACTTTTATATTATACGACTTATAGTACTTAATTAATGTTGTGTAACATAAATACCATATCAGCAAATGTTGATTACAATATACCCAGAGATTTTGTTTATTTAAATATAAAGATATAACAAATTTTAAAAGGAACGCCAGTTAATCCTTTCAGTTTTTTGTACTTTACACTTTCACAATGGTCGAGGGTCTGTTATAAAAATGCCGCTATTTTATGAATATTATATATTTTTTTATATCAACAAATATTTATCTATGTATGATTAATACATGTATGTCTATCTCTCGAATAAATAATGTTTCACACAAACTTAGAGGCTGTGCAGTATGCCGGGACACATGGCGGTCGAATCGCGAAAGCGCACCCCGCCATGTGCCCCGTATGGGCCTAGAGAACTCGGGGGGGTTTTAGTGGGTAGGCCAGTCCTCTATGACCGGAGAGCCCCACACGCGGCCGCATCTTGCCAGCGCGGTGTCATGGTGCACAAGATCGTATTTCCCCCCCACAAAAAAAAGGCTGTGCAGTATGAGATAAATAACGTGCGTGATAGGAATTCTAATCATAAGGATCGATTGATGAGATGAGCTACGGGTACCCGCACCCCCTTGCTTCCCTTGCTTTGTCACACAATTACCTATAAAATACTAAGCCGGACGAACGGCGAAACTGAGAAACACGAGAGAGATTTGCACTGGCAAACAAACGAAGATCGTCTCCAGAATACCCAGCTAGAGGATTGGCGAGACAGCAACAGACGAGACAAGCCACGATTGGCCCAACAGTTGCTGTTCAGACAAAATGACGTTCACGTCAACAATCCCAGTCTCGCCGCAGACGAGCAACGGAAGGCCCGACACTTTCATCACGCGACGGGGTCGATCGCCTCGCTTCTTGCGACAAATAATATAAAGCCTTTTTGTCGCGCGGCCGAGAATCTCGTCGGGCCCTATATGGTATGGGAAGCTCCAGGCCCCTTAATATTCGTTGCGTGTTGCGCCCACAAAAACTACGTTACGAGTGAGTACGCACTGCGTACTCCAGCATGCCGGTAACGAGGGTTGCCCGTTGCAACGCCCGTTTTTTTAATTATTTATTTATTACATACTTACTCGTTTATTGCAAGGAACATAAAACGTACATACTAAGTAAATGGTTATGCGCATAGAATTTTTATTTCCAATACTGGTTGCGAATACTTGACAACTCACAGATTAAAACGTTAGGCTTAAAATAGGGAGTTGTTAGAACCTAATGTTTTTGAACAAGCCAGCTTAATCTATGATTTAGGCTTTATGTTAATAAAAGAATAAATAAATAGAAAAAATAAATATTTCTTACACCAATTAGTCTAGCCCAAAGTAAGCTCTGAAAGCTAATGTTATGGGATCTAGGGTAACGTATAGACATACATATATAAATATATTTGATAGAAATATATATTAATAACCATGACTAAAGTACAAATGCCCGCATTCATCATACATACATCTGTTTCTACCGGGATTCGAACCCGGGACTTCAAAGATGGCGACACCTTGAAACCGGTATACTAACCACTCAACTACGAAGGTCGTCAAGGGACACAGGGCCATCACTATTTGCAAGTGCAAATAGTGGTGGACAGGACCAAACGATGTGTATTGCTCAGCAATAGACTTACTACAAAAATAGTCCTTCTGAGATTGTAACATTTTTTTTTCACTGATTTTAAGTACTATTAAAGACACTTTTTATTCATGTTGATTAAATTCACATTTACAATTGTATCTTGCATTGGTTATGTTTACGTCGAATTGTTACTTTGACATTGACAGTTCTATAGTGTGGGCCGCTTATCATGATCCTAACACCATTATCTATGGGCAAATTAGGCAACCAAATCTAGCCAAGCGTCGTCTACAAAGATAGGTTCTTTATTAATAATACTGAAACATCACTCCGGAATTCATAGATTAAAAACAGTGTCGTAGATTAATAACTGCCCACAGATTATATACCGGATACTAATTAACAACAAATTATTTGCACTGCCGATTACAAAAATATCGTTTAGGATTAAACTTAAATTTAGGAAGATCAATTCTTCCTTTCCTTTATTTGTGGCGGATCGGCATAGTTTCCACACCATCCTAGTTCCATTTAACAACAAACATCACATAGGTACTATACATCGTCTATATAGTCTTTGCCTCATCGGTGGTGAGCAATCTGTATTGGTATACTAATCTGTGACTTGGAAAAATCTGGGAATTGGGAATCGATCTATTGTAAAAATCTCACGCATATTTCGTGATATAAAAATCGTATAAAAGTTACTGACAGTGGTGTCAGGATCACAAATTTCAGGAGTATTTAATTTCCCAAATATATAATAATAAAATTATCCACATCTGTTGGAACACATAATTTAACCTAGTTGCCACCGGCACTTAGGAAGAAAAATAATAAACTAAAATATTTACATATTGAAAGCCCGATAAAAAGGTCAGTAATAGTTGCATTTATTTCTTTAATCTCTTTAATTTCAATTTGTTCCCAATAGTAATGATTTTCACAAATAATTATTGATATTTGTTTTGAGCGGGTAGGCTTAACCACCCATACCAAATCATGCTGAAATTAGTTGCTCAGTTGCTAATCTCATGTATTTGAGGTAATTGGTGTTTGTATTTAATCATAATAATATAAATAATGTAAATTCTTGTTCTTTTAAAATGTAAATGTACCATAATTTGATGAATGTTCAATAGATCATGTTTGATATTTTTCTTTGTAACCTAGTTGTCAGATTTAATTGTATGAAGAACAGTAATGTATATGGGTTCCTTCTGAACCGCATAGACCACCCACAGTGAGTCCATGACTATGATAATGTAGCATTTTATGATATGTAACAGGGCAAAAAGGTACCGGGAGATTGTTATACCCGGCCCTACAAATTTATGTAAGGAAAATATATAAAATACAAAAGCCTTGAAGAGAATTATATAAACCTTAAGGAGAATACTTACTGCAATCTATTAAAAGAAGAGTGTCTGGACCCAGCCTCAAGGAAGGTATTCAGTACTAACCACCGGGGGATGGGAATTTAGCATTAGAATACATGTTATTTTTTAGATTGTAGAATTACCATAATAAATAGTTTATTTCAATACCCTGATCAACTATTGTTGTTAAATATCCTTGCCGAGATCGATCAAACAGCACCAGAACCAACCTGCCCTTGTATCTACTCATTAAAATTTGTTATTTATGTACTTAACATAATAAAGTTATTTATTTTAATTGGTTATTTTTAATTTAGTTGTCACAAAAAATATACATTTATAGTGTTAAAGTTTTAAATATACCTTTATAGTGTTAAAGTTGAGAATTAAATCAGTCACTTTGTTATTTTGTATTATTTGTGTTTCCTTTATAAATCTAGTTGGTGAGTAAGAGTATTATTACATTACAAGATAAGTATTTTTTTATGAAATTTTAATTTTCTCCACATTCTCTTTATATTTATGAATGATATTTCTCTTTTAAAATAAAATATTGCAAAGATCAGGAGTTTATCATAATTGGGATCCTTACATAATATAGTCTATATAAAGGCGAGTGCACCCCCGTTTTCAGCAAGACTTTGTTGAATACCAGAGCTAGTTGAAATACCGTTGTGATAATAAGATTCAAATATTTGAAATGGTTCCTGTGTTCCCTTTCTAACAGAGATTCATATCATACACCATCATAATGTAATTTCAGCCAACCTCCTAAGTCATATAGACGGTTGTATGATCGTAGATGCAATGTATCTATATCTGAATACATAAATATTACTATACAAATACACGAATAATATAAAGATCTAAGGCCATATTTTTTTGAACTTTAGTTCTGTTGATTTTTGTTTCGCTTTCGATAACTACCTGTGGTGACGAAAGAATTAAATTTAAGTTTGCTTTTATTCTTAATAAAACAGACGATTAGCGAACGCACTACAACACCGTTATCAAAAGATGGGGCATTTTTGGTCCTTCGAGAAAGTTAAGAACATGTCAATTAAAAATAATAAACGCAATAATATGACATAGGCGTAATTTTACAGCAAATCGCTGCTTGCATACGCGTCGTTCTTCCGTAAGGGTCATCCGTCATTCGTCCGTCACTAATTATAGTAAAACATCTAACGATACTGCTGGTATCGAGAACCGATGCCGTACGACGCGCGAGACTCCCCGGCATCCGTGGCGCGCACTATAAGACAAAGGATATACTGTTCCAGGAATAATTACAGCAATGAGCTAAAAAGAGGTACAAATCACTCGACGGCATATCACGGCTTTACGAGGGTATGATCCAGTCAATTATTATATAAAGTATGCTTCAAATGAAAATAGAAATGTATAGGAATGTTCCCATCACCAATCATTGACGTATTTTTTGTTCACTGTCAAAACGGAAAATGCGCGTAGATTTTATATGAAAATACAAGATTGACGTTAATGGCACGATATAATCAAATGATTGTATATTTACATTAAAAAAATATTGCAATTTAACGCAAATAATAATACAAAATATAATAAAGCTATTTTATAAAACTAGCTTTGGCAGTTAATTGAGAAAGTAACCATCCCTATTGTCCGTTATATGTTACCCCAAAGGGGGTTAGAATAGGGGATGAAAGCTTTTGTTTGAATAGGCTCACAAACTACTGTACCGATCTGGATGACACTTGATATAGGGATAGTTTGAGACCCGAAAATTTTCATTGCGTCATTTTTACCACAAAGCAAAACAGCCGGCCGGGTTTTGATACAATTCAATGAGATATAGGAAGATTATAATATTTTTTTCCGCGGGAAAATATATATAATGGAATCTTTATAACTCGAACCTTGTTAAGTCGAAATCCTCGGTAAATCGAGAAAAAGACGCGTTTTCCTTCCGCTGAACCCCTAAATAAACGATATCTCGAATTATTTAGACTTCGTAACTCAAATAAAATACAAATAAACATATTTTTATACTCTATAACTCGAATATCAGAAAACAGACTTCGTACTTCGGTTAGTACTTATTTGGCTGTTGACTTTATCGAGAATCACAAATTCAGTTCATTATTTGAACTTAAGAAAATAATCGATAAAAAATCTGCAAATAGCCTTCATCAAAAGAAAATAACAGATTTTTGTTGGACAGATTTGTTTTAATAAATTGTATGTACCATAAAGCTTGGGTCGAATTTTCATTTAAATTTTACTCTAAAAGTCGAAAAATATACTTGAAAATCGCGCCTTTCTAAGCCAAAGTTTGAGCAGTTAAGTCCTTTGTAAGTCGAAATTCTTGTTTAGTCGAAAACTCCTTAACTCGAAATAATTAGCATTTCCCTTGACATTCGAGTTACCGAGATTCCGCTGTATCTCCTTTTGGAATATAATATACATAAGTCAAGAAGCGTACACGCTATAGTTTATCTCTATTGAATGGTACTTTGTAAGCAAAATTTAAACTCTAACAGAAATCCAATCAAAATTTGATAGTAGGTAATGAAGATTTACCCCTGAATTAGTTTAGGTATTTTCATAGAAAAAAAGCAAGTAAAATATTAGACGGCACGGACATTCTGAGCACAGACGCTACCCTTATTACGGTCTGATTAAAGCCTAAGGGCGGTTGGAAACGTAAAGATTTTCCCGTCGCTGTATCCAGCTCACCATGTGTACTTTTATATTTGTGTGATTCTATCAATATAATCTGAAACTAAAAATTAGCAATTACACATAAAAAAGAAAGATTAGATCAATCTAAAGAGAGGTCAACAACTCTCGACGTGTTGTATTGAACATAGAACATGTAAGTTTTTACAAGTAACAGTCCAAATTGCGATTCCAATTGTGGCCCCCATTTTTTGTTACGCCAAAAATAAATCTCCGTGGAGGTTCCTGTGGACCTTTGGTGGTTTATTTTTTTTACTTATACCAGTATGGTGGCAAACAGGCCGAGCCTATGGACACTATATATGTTATCACGCTACACCAGAGATGTCACTCGCGCATGCCGATCCTTTAAAAACCTATTTATTCTCCTTTTGAAGAGAACCCCATACCCCTCTGAGAAAACCTTTACAATTTACAATCACATTTCAAAATCGGTTCGATTAGCAGGAACAAACAGACAGACGACACTTCAATTTTTTTTAAATTCGCTTATTGTATACTATATTTCATGATAAACAGACACATAAACACCTAAAAAGAACAACAAACAACGTAAGACACTAGTAGTGTAGAATAGTGCGCTTTATATTTTTATTTTATTACAATATTCGCAATAGCGTTCGGGTGTACTTTAGCTATCTAATTTTGCATAAATGTCGTGAATTTCAGATGTCTTGACATAATATTGAATGGTGTGTATCCGTCAGAAGAAAATACTGTAGGAAAAAATTTGCGTACTACCTACTCATACAAACTAAGTAAATATTTTTTTTATTCTAAATATCCTAAGCCGTACATCATAGTGGGAGTATACTACGCAGCGATCGATTAAGCGCCACCGTGTTTACAGTTAATGTTTTGCGCTTAAATAGGGCTAGAGGTGCATTTGAAAGTGTTTGATTTCAAACGAAGTTTTTGTTGTTTCAAACTCGATAAGTATTAGGTTTTTAGGTTTTAGATAATGACCTAGAATTACACCGTAAATATTATTTGGCCTTGAAACAAGCTTGATTAGAGCCGTAAAAGTAAAAACAATAAAAATAGTAATAAAAATAAGGTTGCCGTTCCTACGTAGAGGCTGCAAAAAACTCAAGGCTCTTTTATGGGGAAATGCATAACCATTCAAAAAAAAGTTCCACAAAGTGTACCTGATTTGCTTATTCACAGATTTAAATCATTTGTTAAAATACTCTCGTAAAAAATTATACTGTTATGGTTATGGTTATTATTATACTGTGATGGATTACTTAAATGACAACAATGCTAAGGTTTAATTTTAATAGCTCAATATCTACGTTGCCAAAAATTTTGACCATAGCAAATAACATAATGAAACCATAGTCTTTATAAATAATTATTTATTTATTTAAACTTTACGTACAAAGGAGTACAATAGCGGACTTAATGCCTTAGGCATTTACTACCAGTCAACCATCAAAAAGATATAAAGAGGTAGATGTACGAAAGACATTAATGTTAATACATAAACAGAAGATACTTTTACATAAAATTTATAAAAAAATATAATGTGAATTTGTTTAAACTTATAAAGAAAATTGGATTTAGATTATTTATATGAGCCCAGTTTCTAATTGATGTCTCTGTGAAAATACAGAACAAAATAGCTCTTACCAGTTTTAGGTTCTTTCCAGTACAAGGTCTCCCGCCGTAGACTTGTGAACTAATGGCGTAGCACTTTTGACGTGCAAAAAGGTTTATAAAAATTCTATTTGAAGAATAAATTTATGATTTTGATTTTGAGCCGTCTCATCACCGGGCACCCTAAATTAGAAAGCGGCTTCTCAAATGAAAAAGCCGTCAAAGTGCGCCTCCATTTTTCTAGTTTCTTTTTTCGCTTTTGTTTAGCGGGGCGAGATGAAATTTTTTTAAGCTACAGAAGTTGGGGGGTGTCCATTAATTTTCTGGAATGTAGGTCAATTGGCCAGCTCCCGAAAGGTCTGGGCGGTGGCGTTTATTAAAAATAAACGTTAATTGATTCACTGCTCTAATTCTGAGGTAAGTGAAAAGTTGTGACGGGTCTCTAAGCGAAGTGGTTTCTACTAATACTTATTTGAGCTTGAATTCATTTAATTTAATAGTAATTTAATAGTAATTTAATAATGAATTATATCCGAGTCTATACAAATCTATAGCCAATATAAAATGCTTCTAAAATTCGGGATATCGGGCACTACAGGCGTCTATAACCGCTTACTATCAATGAGCAGTCTGCTTGTTTGTCAACATATGACATTAAAAAAAACTACACGCTGCCACATTGCTATGTGAATTTTTTCGTTCTTTATGGTGATTAGAAGAGAGTAATTGAAAAGAGACTACTTAGATAGTTTAGCCACGTACTTTTATTTTTATTTATTTATTGTAATTAGGACCACCAGCAATTGTTATATTATTACATCTAAATATTACAAATCCTTAAACTATAGAATACTAGCTTTCTGCCCGCGGCTTCGCCCGCGTGGATTTCGGGATTGGGTGTATATAGAGGGTTAAGGGTCATAGCTTTTGCCCACGGCTACATATACGCGGAAGTCGGTTTATGGTGCGAAGATTTTATCGCGCTTCCCGTGGGACTATCCGTTTTTCCGAGATAAAAAATGCCGCGAAACTCCTCAAGAATCACTCTATCTATTGATGAAAACCGCATAAAAATCTGTGCAGTAGTTTTTGAGCGAAGCCTTTATTGCGCATCCCGTGGGATCTGTCGATTTTTCCGGGATAAAAAGTAGCCTATGTTACTCGGGGATAATGTAGCTTTCCAAAGGTGAAAGAATTTTTGAAATCGGTCCAGTAGTTTAAGCGTGAAGAGGTAACAAACAAACAAACAAATAAACAAACAAACACACTTTCGCATTTATAATATTAGTTGGGATATATATTTTTTAAAGCAGCCACAACATACACCACAAAATACACAGTCAAACATATAACACTATTAAAAAAATTACAAAAAGAAAATAACATAAAACAACTCGGATGATTATCATGTATGATGGCAAGATGACTCCGAAGCGAAAAAATAATATTCATGGCGCCCTCAACAACTCTGTTATTCTTTTTCACGTACAAAGAATGAACGAAAGACGACTCACAAAAAAAGTTTATAAGGCAAATGTGCAAGTTGGTAGGAAACGACCTAAATGATCGCACTGGGACCAAATAGAAAATTTCCTGAAGAATGACGTGTCAAGAATACCCGCAACCCACGAGCGTACATGAAAGTATAATAAAATTCGAAAAAGCTCGAAAATGTTAATTCCAACAAGAAAAGAATGTGTCAACTGTTATAATGAAATTTATTCATATACACTTCAAATATAAATTTAAATATATGCCTCGTTTTAAACAGAGCATTAACGAAGTTCTTGGATAAAAACCACAAAGTTCGTATATAATCAGGCAATATTGTTTTAGGGTTATGGGAAACCCATAGCTCGCACATCTGAATAAACATTAAAACCAAATTATTATCTTAACATATTCGAATGCATACATTGCTTTGTCTAAATGTTTGGCTAAGGCACAATTGTCATAACAAAATTGACAGAATAATTAGGGGTGGTTTAGACGCTGTGTGTCTTTCTATTGATTGTCGATTCGCTTGAATAGATGGAGACTTGGATGCGATTAGAATTTAACGATGTATAATTTCAGATAATATTTGTTGAGTGAATGTTCCTTTCGCTATGTTTTGTTTTATAAGTATAACTATATTTTATTTAATATCATAGCTCATCTTTATAGAGCTATATTAAATCGAATGTTACAGTTTATCAATGTTATAGTATATTTTAAAGAAAATAATCTGTCTAGAATGATATATTCATATATCCTCATCTTATATTAAATTGAATAATAAAGTTATGCCATTTATATAATTAATCATTTGTATTTACTAAAAAGT
Organism: Scirpophaga incertulas; assembly: GCA_036419045.1. Taxonomy (NCBI): domain Eukaryota; kingdom Metazoa; phylum Arthropoda; class Insecta; order Lepidoptera; family Crambidae; genus Scirpophaga; species Scirpophaga incertulas. Next base: position 20,788,238 of record CM071631.1, on the reverse strand, counting down.
AATTTTTGATACAAATTTCAGACAGTACACAATAGCTTTGATATTACTGTTACTTTATATTAAATCAGGTTAAATAATTTTTTTACTAGAATAGTATAGAAATTACTTCATTTAATTAATTCATCAATTAACCATTAGAAATGAAAATAAACTTGCTGTACCATCGTTTAAATTTTAAAAACTAGAGATTCGTTTATCGGGAAATGTATATTTCTTTTATAACAAGCATTAGTCCTATCGGTCGACGCAATCGAATCGCGATCATACATAGGGCCCAGAAATGCCCAGTGGAGTAAGTAAGGTAGGTGAAGGAATGAAGTTACATCTTAATATGTTTCACGTTTTCATCGTTAACCTTATTACAGTCAATGCTACTTAACTTTAGTTATATATAACTATTAACTCGTCACTGTGTTACCGTGCTCCTCACAATGTACTTGTATTTAATGCTGGAACTGGCGTGGCGTCTACTGCACGCTGCGCGCGCGCAAGTGGCCTTGTAGAGGTGCGCGCGGCGCGTGGCATGCTTCATGCGTCCTAAGAAACTGTAATTACCACCGAAAAACTGTCCGCCTGCCCGCGGAATCCAGTCCTGGATGTAGGGGGACCAACAAATAAACGTAACAAGATATTTTGCAGTACATTTAGAAAATATTTATTTTATATACTTTACGAACTTATTTTTCACGGACACTTGTATTGTTGGTCGAGTTTACTATACTATGACAGAGGAACATCCCATATTTTGTTTTAAAGCACCAATTAAGAAACAACGGATACATTGTCAGTTTGTGCTCGGTTGAGGTAGATAAAATCCTCTACTCTATTTAAAAAGCTCTCTGATTTAAAAAAAATCTGCAATTTGTATACCGCAACGAGTGGCTATTGGTTACGGCTAAGTAGAAAGAGGAGCTAAGGTGGTGGTGAGTGTTGATGCATCTTAAAGGGTACTTAAACCTACACATGAATCACAAGTCTCAGACGCTGTTTCTAGCTTCCTTCTTTGCAACACTGGACCTGGTAACTGCACATTGAATCCATGAGGTGCTAAGAATTTTCGACGCCATGCCAGCAACGTTTGAAAATTATCGTTTTCATTTGAGTAAATAAATGTATTCCAAAGGGAAAAAAAAATCAATATGCCTATCTATAATAATAGCCATCATCTTATACTTCCTCACCGAAGGGCTCCAAGCCTGAAGTCTGAAGCCTGCCAAAGTTAGATTATTAGGGTTTTAGTCTACCATGCTGATTCAGTGCGGTTTGATCTAACTACACATCTATTTTGTGACGTTGTGGATATTACATTTTTTTATATTAATAAATTTCATTTTAATCAATAATTGCTGTAAATTAATAATAATAATAAATATTTCCTACCTAGCCTAAAGTAAGCTCTGTAAGGCTTGTATTATGGGATTATACATATATAAACAAATTTGGTAGAAATATATTATAGCAACCATGACTAAGGTACAAATGCTCGTATTCATCATGCAAACAACTGCCCCCACTGGGACTCGAACCCGGGACCTTAGACCTTAAACCGGTATACCAATCACTCGACTACGGAGGTCGTCGGAGATATTGACAAACAAGCAGACTGGCGATCTGATGTTAAATGATGATAGATGAAACACGCCTATAGTAGATACAGTTCCTATGAGATTAAAATCTATAACCAATACAGAAACCATTACCAAAATATGTATTAAGATGTAAAGTCATATTACCCAATAATTTCACTGAAATACACTGTTATTTTAAGACAGAAATTGGTTAGACGGAGGAATACAAACAGACGATCCCGATATACTCCCCCTCCGGTAAGAATTAAGTTTTTATATAACATATTTTTTTTACCGTTTCGACCTCTTTATATTCAACAATTGATAAAGTGCACAAAATGAAAAATTATTTTCCGAATTCTTCTACAAACTATAGCCACTGTACTTGTAAGGCCGCCACCAAGGATTTCGCCTTACACATGAATATTGATGGGAAATAGTTCTCGAATCGGCTTCCAGCTCGCTAAGACGGTGGGTGTCCGAATTTTTGCCGTTTCGATACAATTTCGCATTCCACTCGTACAGAGGCCGTAGGAGGGACCGATCTTTAATTTATTGTTCGAAGAGCTTTTAAGATATTTGGGGTCTTAACGGGGTCAAACGCAGAAGATCGCTGCGAAAGAAAGGATTTTTGGTCCCAGTTGTGACAGACGGAACCACAACCTAAGAACATAAAATACATATTTTTTATACTTACACCAATTAGCCTAATCCAAAGCTCTGTAACGCTTGTGTTATGGGATCTAGGGTAACGGAAGACATATATATATTATACATATTGTTAAAATCTTAAATATTATGCGCAGTCATTGAAATGTAAATATGCAATTTTACTTCTCATGCTTGAGGTTTTACCATGATGATAGATTAGGGATTTGACTATTATCTCTTTTCTGTTTGTGACGTTATCTAATAGATGGCAGCACAGTGAGTCACATGGCAGAAGAAAAGTCACACTATTATTCAATTGCTCTAAATAAATGAACCATTATTTCTAGAAGGTATTGATATTCTTGACAACTTCTCTGTATAATTAAATGAGAATAACAAAATCCACAATAATAGAACATACACAAGAATAGAAACATAGCCAGAAGCATTATTCGTATATACATAAGTTGCACTTGAAACAACTGTACATACACCAACGCGTCAGTATTTATATGTTGCCGTTGAAACAGTTCTTATGTCATTCGTAATAGAGGCGGTGTAGGTAAAGCTTTGTTTGTTACAGTCATTCTCGTTTTTACAAATGATTATGACAAGCTCGTTTCAATTTCGCAATTGAATATATCGGTCTCTGTCTAACAAGTATTGAATTCGAATAAAATTTTAGTCAAAAAGAGATAGACGATCGCGAATGTATCGTCGCAGTAATTTCCCTACAATCCTCTCGCTATCGAGACACGCACACAATACAGTGTTAGCCGTGTATCGTATTGCAAATATCTTATTGTGTCCTGGTGTCCGTCAGCCGGTCCGACTGATTTGCGACCGGCTCCCGTATAGTAATGAAGGTGCAATCCGATGACACGGCAACGCCGCCCGATGATTGATACGACGACGGCAATAATCGATTGTGTATTCGATTATTTATGCATCGATTTACGTCGATTATTCGGTGGTGGGTTTATTGTTTTTATTGCTGCATATGTTTTGGATTTGGCTTTTGGAAGGGACGAATGCGCTTTTAACATTATATTAGATGTTACTATAAGTTTTACAATTTGTATGAAAAATATTTATATATGTATATTATTTGTATGTCTATCCGTTATCCTAGTTCCCATAACACAAGCCTTAGAGAGCTTACTTTGGGCTAGGCTAATTGGTGTAAGTGTAAAAAATATTTATTTTTTAATAATTTATTTAAAAGCTGAGACAAATTGTGAATAAAAATATACACGTCATTTAGAAGTATCTATTCTTTTATAAAATATATCTATATATTTACTTTTTATCCCTAGGACTTAGAGTGTTTACAATGTAAGAATCCCGTTTTGGCAGTAGTATATCTGTGAAAAATATGACATTTTAATTTTTTTTTTTTTTAAAAACGTCGCCCCACTCTAGGATTTTTATCCTGTGTCGTGGGTGCAGTCACAAACAGAAATCTCACATGCACAAACACCCAGCCCGGACCAAATTTTTGTAGGTCATACAAAATATCTGCCCCGTGCGGGAATTGAGCCCGCGACCCGTTGCGTAGAATCCGATTACTCGACCACTGCGCTAAACGTGTCGTCAAATGATAAGCATAGTTGATGACTCCTGTCAAAACGGCCTTATATTGCGAGGAATTTAGTAGCTGAAACTACCGTGCTGTTCAGGCTTAGATGGGCATTGTTATATCTAGACCAGAGGTTCCCAAACTTTTTTGTGTCGTAGACCCTTTGCCATGTTTTTCGGTTTTGGGTAGACTCCTGATATTACTTACCTGATATTTAATGCCTACATCCTAAAATTATATAATTATATAAACATATATAATATTTTTTTTACTTCATAGGTACTTTCATAAATAATGTTGTCTTTATATTAGAAGATAGTATAATGTAAGTAAATAGATACTATCAGTGTATGATGAGATCCATTATCGTGGATCCCCGTTTTAATTTCACAGACCCCCAAATATTTGCAGGTTGTCATAGGGGTGGATGTATGTGTACCACTTTGGGAATCACTGGTCTAGACAGTGATGAACAAGTCATTTGTATTTAAATTTAAACTACATTTAACAGATTAAAAACGAAGTTTAGTTTCCACAGATTGTGTAGTATTTTGCACTATATATAAATTCTGCTTATTTACGCTAATGTCTTTGTAATTTAAGACTAAAATTGTCATATTGACATTAAATTGGATTTTGCAAATATTGTTTCATTACAAATCAAACAGAACTTTGACAACAGTGCCGTCTGTTTTCTTTTACGCCAACAATTTTATTAATGGCAGTCAGAAAATCCCCTATTAGAGCTCGTGGACCCAGTTTTTAAGTTGTGGAGGAATAGGGCTGATCCTGGCGTCCATCTTCGGCCTATCATCAGGGGTTATCATCAATGAAGTTAAAAATGATGAAGCTCCCCGGTACAATATTAGAAAATACATGTTAAGAAACTAGTTTCTGGGGGATTATAATATGTTGATATCTATTTCAAAGCTCTTCTGAATTTGACAGTTATACATCTTCATCGAAAGTCTGGACTAGAATAGACTACCTTAATTAAATTAGGGTGATAAGGCCTTAACGATAATAAAAAAATTACTCGCTGTGCCCACGACTTCGTCCGTGTGAAATCGTAATTTTAGGTAGCATGTTTAATGACTGAGAGTGTTATAAACGTGAGAGTAGACAAATATAATCAGAAAGCTTTGAACTGCTAAGCGATCGGTAGTTACACGTGTTATTGTGAGTCAATCATTAAAGATAGACTGTCGTGTATAGGATATGCTGTCGTGGGATACTTTTTATATAATTTTAACATTTCATTCATGATTTCTGTGTAGCTTTAACCATTAAGGTTACACACGCGACGGAAGCTTAAAAAATGGAGTAACTTCTGCCGTTTTCCCAACATTTCCTTCACTGCTCTGCTCCTATCGATTGCAACGTGATTAAAAGTATACTATAACCAACCATAAAATAATTGTACCAAGTTTCGTTAAAATCCGTCGAGTAGTTTTTGTGTCTATAACGGTTATACAGAAATTTTACTGATAGCATTTTTTCATGTAAAGAATTGACCACTCTACAGATTTATTATAATTATAGATAGCAGTATATAGAGTTAGTAATAATAATTTTAATAGTGTGTTAGTAATTAATAATTAATTAATTCACGATCAGTCAGTGTGGTTTACTAATACCTAATCGCTCTAACTATATCAGTATATAGTTAGAGCGGTATACTTGTCCCTTAGTCGGGCATATAAGAGCTGTAATGCAAGGACATGTTTAGTCCTTTTAACACTGATATAACAAACTTATCTCTACCAAAGTATCATCCCTAAGGTCCAAGATTCTTTCCACTTTATTATTATGAACATGGAACTAACTACTTGACAAAAGTGGCTACTCGATTGATGTCCTGATTGCAAAAGTTTGATAATGTCTCCCGATTTAAGCACAACTTAAGTGGCTTCCAATTCGACTTTGTTGAACTGTTTCTCCTTTAATTTAGGGTTCAGTATTTCAAAACAAAAAATAGAACACGTACAGAACAGCTTAGTAGGAAAGCGTACAGTAGTACGTTCGTCTACCAAGACCCTTCTTTCCAAGGAGATATAAGTTGACATTAATATCTAATATTTATGTTTGAGGTCCCTTGAAGTTGTAAGATCAAGGCAGGAGTTATATTGGTTACGAAACAATACAATTCAAATATAACGATAAGTAGCATCTCTGCAGACGAAGTCGTGGGCACCAGCTAGTAAATAGATAAAAACATAACACTTGGAAGCTTTACTCTCAATCAACAAAGTTAACCATCGAACTAACCTGTCGCCCACAAATACCAAACCTCGGGCGATGCAAGTGAAAGCGGAGCCAAACAAAAGTTCTCATTTGTACATAAATTTTAATTAAGAAAGCTGGTGAGTTATCGCATTATTGCAAGCAATTTTTATCCGAAAACAGGGGGGAGACATAATATAAGTTAAATGGCCTCTTTGTGCCGATGCGACCCGCAAATAAATTGGACGGCGCACATCTCACACAAAATCTCAATATTTAAACGGCACGAATAAACAGCGAAAAACGGTAAAGTTAACTGGTCCGGTCCGGCCTCGGGGCAGATGGGCCGGCGACGGACTAAAGAGGGCCCAGTGAATTAATCACACTGGTTAAGCCCGCGAGATCCACAGATAACGAACGAAAAATAACGCCTTTGCAATGACTTATAACTAGGCTGCCCACGAGACCACGGAAATGCAGGACATTCTAACTTGATTATGAACACAGTCCAAATTATTCAGCATCAGCCGCTAATATTCGGCACTACCCAGAGACTCGAGACTATGCTAACTAATTTTGAATATAAACATTTTGGTTTTTACTCAATTACTGGTCGATAAAAAAAACTAAACAGCCTTAGTCCTATTAACCTTATGGCTGGGAATGACAGCAACCGCTCCTCAAGAGAGACCGTGGTGCAGCGCTATATATATATATATATATATATATATATTATATATATATATATATGTGTGTGTGTGTGTGTGTGTGTGTGTGTGTGTGTATATTACGTAACATAAAATGAGTAACAAAGGCTAGCCTACCTCTTTAAGAGATCTCTTTCAGCTAAACCTAGAAACAATTCAAAATATAGGCTGGAAGATGATGCACATTTTTAAAAAAATATTAACGGACATCATATATAATACTGTAGATGAAATCAAGGACGTGTTCTGCTTAATTATTTTGACGGGGATTACCAGCGCAAATACATTAAGCAATTTGAACTATTTGTGACTCTGATGTTGAAAATGAATCGTCAAAGAAAAATTGAATCTGCAACTTTCTAATGTGAAAGAAAACCATTGATGATCATCAGCATCAACGCAATGGACCTTATGAGCCTTCGCTAGTACAAGTATAAATGGCAATATAAGAAATCGATGGTGCCCGTGGAGAACTGCAAAAGGCATTGAAAAGACTATAACCTATTCCGCCTGCCAGCGGTGAATCGTGAGAACTATCTACTGCTGCAATATTTTCTAATATGTAACAATTTCTATATACACATTTAATACATTTTGTATTACGTAAGATCTAAGTTCTTATATAACTTACTTTTGCCGACTTAAGTTCCTTAGATGCTTAAATTACATCTATATACATAGAAACAATTTCTGTTTAGAAATTGATAAGCAAATATTTTTGATCTGATTCACTGATTTAATGTTTTTTTTTAATTTGTTTGGTTATTAATGGGTTAAAGATCTTTTTTTTTCTTACTGTAATATTACTACTGATTTGTGTGAACACGATAACTAAATATAAACCGTATACAATTTCATTGTGTAATTACTAAAAACAGAATAATCCGGATGGAAAAGTCAGATGGAAATATGAAAATCCGCCATTTCTCACAGGTATTTTTTACAAAAGAAGCGTAGGATAAATGTAGACACACATTTGATTGGCTCATATCAACTTTTACAGACTTTTGAAACACTAAGAGTGTTTCAAAGTCGCTATAAGGTAAGGGGGATTTTTGTTGTTCAATTGTGAAGTTTGGTGTGGCGTTTCATTCCATAATAAAAGGAAAAAGAGACTCTTGAATCAATTTTAACAATTCTTACATTAATTGAACATTACAAAGAACATTACAAAAAATATGGGAAGTAGAAAGCTATTATATAAAGCTACATATAAAGCTATTGCTATTATATATATGATAACTTTGATATTAGGTGGGTCCTAGGCGTTTATCTACGACTTGAAATCCTAATAATTTCCGAATTAAAAGCATTTACTGTTTGACACCCTTAATCAGCTATCAACACAAAGGAAATACTAGACATCTATAGATGCAATAGATTGCTGTATTTTTCTATCGTTGATGTAGGGTTGTTGATAAAGTTTATAAAGAAAACAAGTAGCTTCATTACGCTAACATTTTTCTACACCATCCTCACTTCTAATTAATTATATACAAAATATTATTATCGAATTGTGACATAGAAGTCAAGTAAATTAGTGCAGTTTTAAAATACAAAATTAATAAAATATCTCGAAAATCGTGTACACGTTGCCACCCTAGCAATAACGATGATCGGCCATAACAAATTAACTGTTTGGTGTAGCTATTAAGCCGCGGATGTACAGACGTTATCAACAATGATATTTCCTTAATGCCTCCTTAATGACATCAGGGAGGCCATATTGTGTGTGCAGCATTCGGATATTTTCATCGCTAACAGTATACATAATCTGATGACAGTTATACTGAAACATACTCGTAGCAATAGCAGAAAGAAACGTCATTATTTTTCGTTATTAACGTTAAAAACGATCGAAACGTTATTAAGGTTTGTGTTTTTACTCTATGGCGAACATATAACGTTATTTAGTGTTAATCTTAGTAAAATATATTGAGACTGTAACCATTTGAGCGTTGCCGGCCCGGTTATAATTTTAAATAATTAATTGTTTTTACCGGCCACATGTATATCCGACATTTGTATTGTGTTGAATATATGTCAATGTGTTATTTTATCATTTTGAAAAGAGAAGATAAAAATAATTTTATATCAACTCTGAGTGTAGGGTAGTGAGTATTGTGTTGAAATGTGATTATATGATTTATTGATATAATTTGAATGTAATTAGTAACCTCAAATGATCTAAATTACATTTGAATAACTACATCAAATGTCCATTCAAGTATGTATGTATGTTTATGTAATATAATATAATTTATAATTTAAAATGAATATAATATCAAATTATTAATTTAAGTGTTTTTATTTGTCCATTTCCCATCTAATATCACTCCTTAAATTAGCTTAGGTTATTGGTTATTGACTGAAAAATTTAACGCAATATGACTTACATGAACAAAATCGCTCTTCTTAATTTCACGTTCTTACCTGTAAGAAAGAAGAACATTAATATATTAATACATAGAAAACAATATGTATATTATGTATATAATTTTGTTGCGTATGATGGATAATGCGTATTATCATCGATAGCTTGAATAATCGGTGTCGACAAGTTTTAAATAAGAGAAATTATCAAACTACTCGTATTTATTAAATTATAGATTTCTTTATAAATAAAATAATTTTAGTAAACTATTTAAAAAGTTTAGTTTCTTGAGTGCCTTTTTATGTTCTACATACGAAAGAGTAGGTGGGTTATTGTTAATTAAATAAAAGAAATACCACATATTTTTCTAAACAAAAGGGTTACATAGCTACCTACCCCCTTAAAAAAAAGTGGAATAATTGCCCAATATAATGTGTAGCATATGTAACATTAACTATGTCGCTTAGACTTTTTTGATGTATATGCTTTCGGCAAACATTTAAAGAATGTCGCACAGTATGGATATGGGTCATCTATAGTATAGTATTTTTGGCTTAGAACTAAATTAAGAAGTCTTTATACAAAATATATTTTAATCATTATAAAACTGAATGGCGGAGATCTGACGTCAGAACCTAATTGGGTCGTGCCAATAATGACATATTTATGTGACTGCCACAAAAACTGCTTATGAAATTGATATTAAACTAGCGGCCGATCTCATAGCGAGCGGCGCCTGCGACCGTGTATCTATAGACGGAAAAAATATCATATCGTAAATGCAGTTAAGATAAGGTATTAGGAATTTTGTGTAGAGCAAGCTACAATTCAAGATAAAACTAATTATTTTTTACACGCCCTTTTATTGTCACCTATACTGTTAATTTATTTTATAATTCCTTTAGTTTCCTTTAAGATTCGCAGCAAATTTGCAACCTCACATGAGCCACAGTCGCCACCTTGTGACATAATATATGTATAAACACAATATTTAGTAATTTTGTCTAACTGATAAACCTTTGCCAAAACAACAACGTTACGATCCATAGACACAAATACAGAATTATAGGTTTAATTCTTTGATTAATCTTAAAAATACGTAAAATTTTACAAATAATCTCTTCAAGAGTGTAACAGGAACACCGTAATAGGTTGAATTTTGTATTTTATAGTTATTGGAAAATATTTTGAGCGATGTTCCTGACATGATAAGAGTTGTCATAGAGCTTTTGGTTTGATAATAAAATGTGTAAGAAATGCTCAAACAATATATCAATTACAATTCATGGGCTCTTATTTGCTGCAAGGAAAAGTTAGTTGGAATTTACGGTGACAAGAGGTACAAAATAATAAGTTTATCATCAAACGTTATATTGACAGCGTTTTTGGTACGTCGGTTTAAAATGCGTTCAAGAAAGTAATGGGCAACAGCCAGCGTCTGAACATACCACGAACGTTCGACCGAATTTGTAACGCATAGAATGTGAAACGTCACGTTTGTGCTATACGAAATCGGTGATTTGACAGCGTTTATTTGCGAAAAGGATGTTTTGGTTAGATGTTTAGGCCGGTGGTTTCGTTTACGTATTTCATCACTGGCAACACGCACGGATTACGATTGTCATCTAGAAGCAACCATATGACTTCATCATCATAGCACATGTACAGTTCCACCGAGAGGCACGAGCCTTCCCTAATTATGTTAGAGCGATTAGGCCTTAGTCAACCACGCTGGTCCAGTTCGGGTTGGGTAACTACATACATAGTTGAATATCTTCGCAGACGTATGCTTGTGCCACGATGTTTTTCTTCACGGTAGAAGCGTCAGATAAATGTACATATGAAATTCGAAAAATGGAAAACATTGGTACATAGCATCACATGACTTTAGTTTATTTCAAAGTAATACCTTATCTTATACATAATATATATAAATTAGATTAAGAAACATAATTATGTCTGTGTAGGTATACCAACTTCAAACTAAACTACGTATTATATCTGTCGTATGCTAACATAACATTATAATTAGCTTTCTTTGACGACTTCCATAGCAGAGTAGTTAGTACACCGGTTTCAGGGTGCTGTCATCTCCGAGGTTCCGGGTTCGAGTACTAGTGGGGGCAAATGATTGTGTAACGAATGCATTTTTGCCTTAATCATGGTTGTTAATATATATTTATATGAAAAATATTTATCTATGTATAATATATGTATGTCTATTCGTTACCCTAGATCCGATAATACAAGCCTTATAGTGTTTAGGGCTAGGCTAATTAGGGTGAGTTCAAGAAATATTTCTTTATTATCATTATTTATTATTTTACAGTCAACGCTATTTCAAATGAGCATTTCATGTGAAACTTAACACTATACTAGCGAATGGCAGCGATTCACAAAAGACACAACAAGTATTATCGAAGAGCCGGCAAAAACTAAATATGAACCTGCGACATTACAGGATCTTAGCGACGTATATGCGGCCATAGAGGAATTTATTGATATAAATATGTACAGAGTGTGTTTTGCGTCGGCGATGACTGCTGGAATATTTTTGTGTTTATTAGACCTTAATGTGACAGACCGAATGTATTGTGATTTATCTGCGGACGTTAATAGGGTTGATTATACTGTGAAAAATTCAATCACCATTATCTTGATTGTTCAAACCAATTAATGCGGCGATTTTTAAGTAGGCTATAATTGTTTCATTGTCAAGGCAATGAATATAAAATAATGAGAGATAAAAAAAACAATTACTTCTCAATAGTGTGAGCTGAAGACAACGAAGAGAGGAAGACGCTTTAGTCCCAGAACCTCTACTACCTACCCACTCCATAGGCTCAAATAAATAACTGGCTGTAACAAAAACGAAGAACAACATTTAAAATAATTTAGGAAAAATGAAGGATGCAAACAAACGAAAGGCGGTAACGTCTTAAAACCGCTTGCCCGTTCCCTCATAAAATTAACCAGGTTTAAAATCCGGAAAATCATAAGTGACTTAAACAAACATTGCCCCCTGAACAGGCGCCTATTCACAATAGGTGAGACGGACAGCCCTTATGCAGAGGATGTATGCCGGCAGAGGAACCACCTCATCACGTTCTCATGTAGTGCACAAGCGTGGTCGAACAACGGGCAAAACTTCTCCACTCCCCAGTATCACTACCAGAAGTATGTAGAAGCCATAAGAGCCTTCTGGCAGCCTAGGAAGACCTGGGATGGTTGAAGCAAGAGAGAAGTTAACTAGCACTAACTAATTGAAACCGCGTTAGTCAAAAATTTGCACTTAGTACTATTAAATATTCTGTCAAGTCGAAAAGTAAATTTCTTTGTAAAATAAGTACACAATGTAGGTATATTTAATTACACCACGGCACAATTTATAATATTAATTTAAAAATCTATTTTTTCACGTTCTCCTGGTGTTGTTTGATAAGCGACGACATACAATGTTGCATTGTGTTATCGATTTGGATTAAAATCTCAATACCAGGGTCGTCTGCTTTGCTACCTCCACCTTTACCTATTTTTTCTGCAAAACAGTGTACTATATTTTAGCTTCAGAGGTAAAATATTCTTTTAATTTTAGAGATGTACTATGACTGCTTGCCATCAGTTTGTTTGTTTGTCAATATATCACTTTAAAAAATCTATTCAATTAATCCATATTTATTTGCCGAACACAAAAATATACAAAGGCCTTAAAAATATATATGGTCTGATGCATTCAGCACGTGGCTAGGCATGCAAATATGTATATACAAAACATTGAAATGTAATTATCACACAATATTATTTTGTACATTAATAAAGTCAAATTCAACTAAGCATATATGTCAATCAGAAAAAATAGAATGTCGAAAAATGAATAGAATAATGCCGAACAATGAAACCAAAAATAAAACAATAGATGCAATAATTTTGTGTTATTAAACCATTATTCATATATACACACTATGTCATTGTCCATTAAGAATTCATCAACACTATAATAACATTTTAATATTAGTAATTTTGTAAGTATAGATTAGTTTTTTTGTAAATTACACTTTTTTATATTGTCTGGCAGTTTGTTATAAATAGCTTATATTCAACGTAGTGTTAACGGACACTTATTAATGTCAAAACAAATTTAAAGATGAGAGAACACAACGAATGACTTCATTTTTATGTGCGTACGTTTTATTATAATATTATATAAATATAATATCCCGTGATTTTTAAATAAAAAGTTATTTACTTTTACACAATTTAAACTAATGCACGCGCGACATTGCCAAACATACATCAATGACTTCGGATGTCCGAAGTTGCAAAATTCCAATAGTTTTGTATTTCGTACAACATAGCTTGTGAGAACAAAAGAATACAATAGCGGAAATGGAACACTCCCCGCTTAAGGGAATGGACTAGATTTTGTCTCTTTCTACCGCATTCAAACTATCTATTAGCAATAAATCGGTTTGACATCTCTTCAAAAACCCGATCTTTCTCTAATAGAATCATTTGAAATATTTGATGCAGTGAGATTATCTTTGAGATGGGCAAAATGCGAGAGCTTAGAGGATAAAATAGAAAAAGTCATAGATAGAAATCCTGATTTGAACACTATCAGAAATATAACGGAAAAAACTTCTTCCTGCACTAATGACGAGGAGGTGGACTTAACGGAAAGGACTAGATTTTGTATTTATAAAAAAGCGAAATATGCGTATGAGAATTTACTTATAACTATCAATAATTTGTATTGTGAATTAATTAATGTAAGCTAATAAAAATTGTATGTTACTAATTTTTTTATTTTTGGCCACACGGAATTGTCAATTAGAAATCCCGGGAAGGTCCACATTAATGTCAACATTTTGATGCAAGTAAAAAACTCCACCTAATTCCGACCTCTGATAATCACTTACCACAAAATATCTTTTAAAACTCGCAGTTTATTAACATATCTATACAGCTTAAAAAAATCCAGAGGTTACAAATATTTTTGTAGTCTACTTATTAATGATATTTATATATGTTACAGAGCCCCAACATTATTCGAGTCCCGTTTAAATAAGGTTACAGTAAGTACATCAAAGGTATCTAAGACGGTTCCGATATGCTCGGAACATCAAACGGCAATAATTCTATAAAAGGAACCCAGTTCAAAATTGCCTATACCTTCAAACAACGGGCCTCGGTCGCTTATGGCGCTGTTATCTTTTTTATTTACTACTTGAATAACAATTTTTCTTTGATCAAATATAGAGAAAGCTCGTGTATGATCAGCAACAAATTGATCAATACATTTGGAGTATGAAAAGGCAAAGAAAAGACACCAACCTTTATCGTGGACCAACGCTGCATAGCTCCCTCTCCCGAGTCGAGCTATCATATACATGTTTTTATAAGTTTAAATTTGGAACTACTTATAATGTTAATCGTTAAAGTAAGCTACGATAATGTAGTAACTAAAACGAAATTAAATTCATAATCGCTACTAATATTATAAGAAAGGTTTGCATGGATGGATGTTTGTTACTCTTTCACGTAAAAGCTATTAAATGGATTTTAATGAAATTTTACAATAATATAGCTTGTATATCAGAATAAATATCGACACAATTTATAAATACTAGCTGGTGCCTGCAACTTTGTCTGCACAGATGGTAGATTTTTCTTAATTACTTCTTAAGAGTATTATGAAAGAGTAACAAACATCCGTCCAAACATGCAAACTTCCGCGTTTACAATATTAGTAGGGATTGGTGAATTGTTCAAAATATGCCGATAAGTGACAGGTAACTAATAAAAAATCTGCCATCTGTGCAGACGAAGTCACGGACTAGTACGTAAATAATAACGTCATCCCCCATCAATAAATAAAGCGCACGAAAATATTTCCACCTCCACCGCACCGGTGAAAGTTGGTGATAAACAAAAATTTATTTACCCGGCGTCCAGATAAATCCGTTTGAGAATCAAATAAAAATCCTTGCGATTTGGGCGCACGCCCACCATGCGCTTCGTATCGGCACGTTAACAATTAATTCTTTCCTGACTGGCTCTAGTGAAAGTCACTTGACATGATGAGCGCGTAAAATCTGTGTGGGAATGCCTTTTACATAGGTATGCGGCGTGGTGTAAACCTTGCGTCTAAACGCAATCCTATTTACATCAATTGTGTAACTGACCGACCTTTGACCCACTATGAGAGCTCTGATCAAATAAGGTCAAACAGTGATTAATTTATTTAGTTAGGCTACCTGGTGATGACGTCTACCAGCTCCTGAACATGATACTGCCTAATAACCATGCATTTGAAAAAATATATACATGAGTACAATCAATAACACGTTTGGCCCCTCCGAACGGGCGTTTGCCCTCAAAATTTGCCTATATGGTTCTTAGAACTAAGGCACAGGCTGAGTTTAGTCGATAGGTCACGTGGTCAGACTGCTCTGGCCGCGTCGAGTCCGACAAGCTCCGTGACACTTGACGTTGCGGGGGTATCCTGGGCACGTTGTGATCGGCCACTGCGCACAGGAGAAATGTTTTACATAATCTACTAAAACATTTCCGGTCTGTGAGTTTGTACTTTTTTATGTTTGTGATTGCACCCACTATACAGGCCACAAACTCCTAGTGTGAGTCGACGTTCTTTTAATACAAAAATAATAATAATAATAAACTAGAAAAAGCGCCCGATTTTTACGTTAGTTTTATTCGCGTTCAGTTTAGAACGCTCACGGGTACGAGACATCGATTATTTATTGATTATTCTATTCGATGAGAGTAGCTCCGATAGTCTCCCGATAACGTCGCCGGGGCACGGGGCTTATGATTGACGAGCGAACGTTCCGAACAGAATTAATATTTGGATCGATTCGAACCGATTAATAATTTATTTTGCGAGAACGGCCGCCTTTCGAAATTGCGACGTTCGCCGCTCGAGTGGAGTGATTTTTGTCGCGCGATTCGCGGATTTAGTTAAAATGACGGTATACAAGGCAAGAGACCTGGTCTCGCTTGATAAAATCGAATGCATTTTGTTTGCGGTGCTTTCTTTGTTTTTTCATGTGAGTTAGCTGATATTAAGCGATACTTACAGCCTATATACGAGTACGTTTGCAACGCCATTGTTATCACTCATGTTCTGGAGACTTCATACTCTACGCAGACTAAAGAGGATACAAGCCAAGCCCTTTTGATAAGGTCTGACAACCTAACTAAGCTATAAAATTCAACTAGAAACTTTTACAAGACACTGGAGATATTTATAAATCTGGATGTAAAATATAAAACCCAATCACGAAGACTATGAATTGTTATTCGGTTTTATCCTATTTAATTTTATCGTATAAATCGTCGAATGTCCATGAAATCACAAAATAAAACTAACAGACAAACAAGCACACAAACCAACAGACATACACAAAAATCGTTTAACCCGAACCCGAAAGATATTAAAGCGCCCCATAAAAACGGAATTTGACACAAATAGAATTTTATCTCGACAGATGAAATATATCAGAGTTCGATTGTATCTGCGGAATTTTATATAGGGGCATTAATATCATAACAGGCGTAAAAAATAATAGGAATCCGTACTTTGTTAGGACGGGGCTTTGTGAGCTAAATAAATATAGGGCCGTCAGTTTTTGGGGTGGTTTGAAAATTTAATAACGGACCTTTTTCTGCGTCGCGTCAAATTCAGAAACCAGTGTCATTATTATATTGGAAAACTATTAAATCTCTTTGATTTTGTATTTATCCATCCATATTTTTGTTACATTTGAGAAGCTTATATCACGACATTAATTATAATATTTTTCACTTTAATCTTACTCGGTTCTGGCTCCATGCAGTGTACCTTTTACTATACGCGAATGCATCTTACGCAAGGGAGGAAACATGCAAAAAACGAGATGAGCTGCGTCAGCGGTCTCGCGAACACCGCGACCGTACTCTTCCTTTCGAAGCTCCACTGGCGATGGTCGACCCATTTAAAAAATGTGCAAGATCTATATTAGCAATATAGCAGTTATAAAACTATACAATACACTTGCTCATTTGAGCTCTCTAACATTTGAAGATTCCTAGAATTACCTCAATCAATCAATCTGAGATTCACGACCGATATCTTTGAGCATCTTTAGTGAGGACTTTAGCAAAGCATATTTTGGGTAATTATGCACAACATCCACACAAGTTCTAGTGACAATGTCGTACGATCGAAGGTAGATTGCTCTCCCCTCGGCGAGATCATTACATTAAGATGCATTAACAGACAGTTTATACTGAAAGATTTACCTATTTATGGTGCTGACCGTACAGTATACATACAGCTGAAAGTCTAATTGCTAACCATGAGACCATCTCTATTCCATAGACGATAAAACTTGTTTTCGTAGTACAACTGTTTATCTTGCCTACTTAAAACATAAAATGTAATGTCACGGTAAACGATAATTTGCGTGTACCTTACACTCCAAACCGGAAGAGAGCTTCATACTCTGACTATCCAAGTCCCGGTAGCCATAAACGCAGGTCTCACAACATCAGACAATGGCGAGCACGGGAGCGACCTCTACCACGACACGACACCGATACGATCACGGCTGTCGATTTCACCCCGCGACCTGGTACGGTGACCATGGTTTAAACCAATTATCATGGACGACATTACTCGAAACAATTCTACATATACAGATCCTTTGTTAAATATTATTATAGTAGTCTAAGAATTACTAGGCCCCGCTTGTTTATTTAAGTTGTCTAAACGAAGACTTTATTAATCACGTGATTGACGTGCTATAACGAAAATAGAAAAATGAATTACATATTATACACAGCAAACGCTGAGGGCTCAGACCTGGAACTTAACCGCTTGTCTACAGAACTAAAGCTTGTGACATAACAAAAAAGCCATTAGACTTCACACTAGAGATATATTTATATATATACGTTATACGGTTTAACGAAGGCTCGGGACGTAACGCGACGTATATTATGTAGTATGTAGGTACTACTTACTGCTCTTTACTACTTTCACAAATGACGGTGTATTCCCAATTAACGGTTGCAACAGTCCAGCAACGTGCTTCGCCAAATCGTAAGCGGGTGAACAAATCTGACTCGCGATTGGTCTCAGTGGTATGTATTGTGTGTGTTATGCTTTTGTGTATTTTAGGCAGGCCGTAAAATTTGGGAGGTTGAATCGTTTTAGATTTATGCAGGCGACTGTAATCGTCATCTGTGAAAATATCCCTGTACTCCTGGATAAGGGATCGAATACGACATTTAACTCGGGCTGTAGGGTTATAGGACACAGGCTTGTAAATCTTTGTATCTACCAACAAACTCCTTATCTTGGTGACATAGTCTTGAGTGTTCATTACTACAGTGGCGTTTCGCTTATTGGCCTTTAACACTAAAATATTTTCATTTTGTCGAAGCTTTTTTAGTGCTAGACGCTCTGCAGTGCTTCTGCAGTTGCTCTTCGGTAGCTTAGATTTACGCAATATGACAGCAACATCTTGCCTGAGGACGTCAGCGTCTGCGGGCGGTACTTTATTGCGCAAAATAGTTTGGGAAAGACGTACAGAAGTCACTGGCCAAGTAGTATTTTTACCATATATAAAAGGCATAACGGACAAATTTGGAACAATACTCAAAAAATACTCCATTAAGGCTGTATTTACTCCGTTGTGCAAAATGTCAAAATTACTGCGAACACCAAAGGATGTCATCCCATTTCAAACTCCATGTGTATATAAAATCGATTGCAGCTGTGGTAGTTCTTATATAGTACAAAACAAGCAGTCAATAGCTAATCGTGTTAATGAACATATCTCAGCGGTCAAAAATCGACTGACAATAATATATGGGTAGAAGAAGAACCACGAGCCCGCCCGAGCAGACGACGCTGCACACCAGTCAGCTCGTGACCACGGCTAGTGCAACTTAGCCGAAACGTCAAGCAGTAAGTAGTACTTACATAGTACATAATATACGTGGCGTTACGTCCCAAGAACATAACTTATATGTTAAACGAAGAGGATTGTTTTGCGTCCAAATTTTTACGACCATCTCTTAGTATACACCCGCATCGAACAACAGCTTTTACTGGCAGCTTTCGATAACACGAGACAAAATATTGGAATAATATTCGTCCGCCTATTAGATTCACAAAATCTAAGCAAACTTTTAAGGATAAAATGAAAAATCTTCTACTGCAACAAATGGAGTATCGAAATGTCTTGCATAGATAGGTGTGGTTGTGTTAATACATAAAGAACCCCGCTCTCTTCAAAAACAGTGTATATTATTATTTTCTTTTTAATATTTGTAGTACATAATGACTTGTATTTTAATAGAACTTATAATATTTAATATTGACATATATTTCTATCTATTTAACATTGACATAAAGGAGATGTCCCATATTGGTTTATAGTAACTAACTTGGGTAAATTTGATATATTTGGAGAGAAGGCTCTAAAAGAAAGTAATCGCCGTAAGTCATATTATTTTCAAGACCCCCGATTTTTAATAATTCGTATTCTAGTATAATAAAAAATGAAATATCTTTAATGCAATAATTACACATTGCTTAAAAAAAATTATCAACAAGCCTTTTGAAAATCTAAACACATACATAATTGCTTTAATGAACCGAATATTTCTAATTTTGAGAAGTTTTTTGAGAACTAACAAAATATAAGGACTGCTATGTTACTTAATGTATGTTGTCTAGAGCCAGAAAAAAATATTAATAAGAAATCAACTGACAAGTCAGGCACCTGCTGTCAATGTCATAGTTTTGATTTTATGATTATGATCAGACCGAGTAAAATCATAGATTAAATGTATTCCTTGATTCAACTCAACGGAAAATATCAAACATAGAGTAAGATACCGGTAGTCACAGATTAATAAAAACATCATTAAGGTGTTGCCATAATGAAATATTTCTTATAAACATGTTTTATTTATTTAAAAATAATTGGGGGTGGTAAAAATATTTCTTTTATTTGTTTCATACTTCATATTTTTTCGGCTTTCAATTTAATGTAGTTTGGTGTTAGTTATTTGTTAGTTAACGCTGATCACAAAAAACCAACCTCCTTGTAATAAGAGGACATCTCCTTTGCTTCTATTTCATAATATAATTGTAAAATGCAAATAAGTCAATTTAAAGATTAATAACTTTACCGTATGTAAATTAAAGGTGAAAAGTAAAATCGGTAAAATCTCGTTTGACGTTGAGATTCATGACGATAGCGATTGACATAATAATTGGTACAAAATTTATCACTGACGGAGCTTTGTATTTTTTTAATAATCTGTCAGAGACTAGCTTTGAATTAATGTAATCTTAAATCAAATTATCAATACTTTAAATAATTTTTGAAAACAATTTCTATTCCTTCTAAATTTAATAGTAAAAATATATACTTAAAATATTTCGATAATGAAGACCTGCATAACAAAATGAAATGCAGGAGCGTAAAACCTGAACCCATGGCTATCCGAGCCATAGCTCTTGTTTTTCCACCAGTAGCGTCATGCGGTGCCAACCGATACTCATAACTTCACGATCAAAATTCAACCATAACTTTCCTTTTGACTGCTATACATTGTTCCTTCGGTTTAAATGTCCGGAAATTTATGGCCACCGCGGCGACGATGGATTGCGTGCTGAAAGAATAATTTGTTAAATTGTTTTCCAGTTGCGAACTTGCTACTGCTTTTGTGATACAGATAATAATAACATATCGGAGCGGAATTTGCAGCATACCAATATTACCAATATGTCAAGTATTTACGTTGACTCGAATAAGTTTACAACCTTCATACATTGGTCATTTCACCTGACATGATAATAAATAAATAATTTATAAATATTTCTTACACTTATACACCAATTAGCCTAGCCCAAAGTAAACTCTATAAAGCTTGTGTTGTGGGATTTAAGCTAACTAATTGACATAGATATTTTTTTTTGAAATATATATTAACAACCATAACTAAGGTACAAGTGCTCGCATTCATCACATAAACATCTGCCCTCACCGGGATTCGAACCCAAGACTTCAGAGATGGCGACACCTAGAAAAGACTAGACCAAAATATATATAATGAAACTACACCTTTGAAGGAGTGAAAGCCCTACTAAGATTGTCTGGAAAATTTGATAGAATTGGTGTTAAGGGAATCACATTGCTAAGTACGTAAAAGCTACGTACGTACGTACGTACTCGTACTCGGGAAATCAGAGCTGGTGATACCTTGGAGTCAGTGTACTAACCACTCGACTATTGAGGTCGTCCGAGAAATATTGGTATTTTTTTGCTATAACATATACCACCACTAACCAAAATGCAGGGTCGCAAATTTTCAACGATGTCCAACAGTTATTGGATATTCGCTGTATGTACTATTAATACATATAACTTTAACTTGGCACCTTATTTATTTTCATCGTACAAATATTTCTATCTATATGTTTTTCTTCACCATAAAATCATTGGAAAAATATATTTAACCAAAAATACATTATTAGTATTATGACGAACTCAATGGGAGTTCGCCTTTTTCGTTATCCACGAAGAGTATGTCGAAATATGTATGTATGTATGAAGTAGGAAAGTACCCGATGCGTTGACGTAGCTAGATATAGATATATGAACTGAGACTTCTAGTACGGACGACTACAGAAAAACATTGTATTAGCTCTCTTAAAAAAAGAAATACAAATAATTCAAGAAGAATTCGTTTTCATA
Organism: Scirpophaga incertulas; assembly: GCA_036419045.1. NCBI lineage: Eukaryota > Metazoa > Arthropoda > Insecta > Lepidoptera > Crambidae > Scirpophaga > Scirpophaga incertulas. The sequence goes on along the minus strand of CM071631.1, from coordinate 20,766,357 downwards.
TCGAAAAGTGTTCTCCCACAATCCCGGCCACCCCTGGAGGGTGTCACAGTACATAGCAGGATTAAAATCCGCACCTCTCGATTGGGCTTTTGGGGCCAAAGAAATCGAGACATCTTGGTCCCACTCATGTAATGGATATTATTATAAATTAAATTTGATTGTTGCAACTGATTGCGTTTCTCTTATAAACATAATTATTATATTACTAAAATTTTCATTATGAAGCGACGACGCGCCTTATAAAATTTACATCTAAGTAATCAATCAATAATTTCTTTTTAATGAATTTAATGAAGTCGAAACATGAAAAAAGAAACGTCTTCGTTAAACGAACCTGCTCCATTGTATAAACTTTCTCTTTAAAAGGTTAATATGTTTAATAGCATACTTAAACAATTTGATTTATCGACCAATATAAATATAGACATTTAGAAATGGAGATAGTTGATCTTTGTGTTGTGGTGTGGGGTAATGTGATGTGCAGTCAAGAAGGGGTGCACCACCATATCTCCTGGCCAGCTGATCCATCGATGTAAACTGTCAACTGCGGGAAATTGATTAAAATCAAAACTGCCATCAAAAAATAAAGATATTTCGTTATAATTATTTTCCGTACTATTAGGGATTAAAGTATGAAATTGCTGTTTTGTATAGATTTCAAAGAATTTGACTTATTTCATAAAAATGTTTTACTTATTTATTAATGACCAAGAGAGCAAACTTAACGAAATTGTTACACACACGTGAATAGACATTAAACTAAGCAATAACACAGTTTTGGCAAGAATATTAGATGTTATAAAGTTATAATCATTATGTACAAAACTCTGACGTAAAACAGTAACAGGAGATAGACGTTGGTAATTTAACTCGCTCCCTGACTTTGCAGTGATATTGCAATAGGTAGAACAACACTGCTTCAGCACTAGCAGATGAATGTAGCATCGAAACAAAATTATGCTTTAGAGTTACTACATTAGATCGAAAGCCCAATGCACTGTTCCTTGCTAGTGCCTCTACAACGCCAAAGACATGGCAGCCGTACGACGAAGCCATTTACGAAGCCACGAAGAAGTTAAACCACTGTCTTTCTCCCTCTCTACATAGTAGACAGACATAGTAGAGACAAGATGTACAGATCCTGTTAGCACAGGATCGGTTAGCACAGGATAGCATGTGTCTTCCATGCTGATTTCCGGTAATGATTATTCCAAATCAGTAGACGCGCATTCAATTTGTGACGACTCCTTTTTTTTAGACCACAACGGTCTGGTCCCGCGTCGGGTCCGTTAATAGGCAAGGCGCAGAACCTCTAATACTCTTGTCCTTCACAAATACACTCATAGTAAAGCTGAAAATAGTCTAATTTGAGACTTCAACATAGGTCCGTCCAATACCAAAAAAGGTATGAATAGAGTCCTTATAATATGTTGTTAAGGATTACTTAAATGATGAATAACACAATAAAAGTATAACCTTTATAAATATGATGTGAATTTGTAAACTGTAACAAACTGTAAAAAACTAATTGTAACTATAAAAAAATTGTAAAGTGACTTGTAAAGGAACAAATGCCTTTACAAGTTTAAACTAATTCCCAACGGTTCAGACTATTTATCTGAAGCCAGCTTCTAATTGACGACTGAAGTATTTGCTGGAATTCTTGCTAGTTTTTTCCAGTGAAAAGTTTCCCACCGTAGATTTGTGAACCAATAAAGTAACATTTTTAACATGCAAAAGTGATCGTAAAAGTCCTATTCTATTATTATTTATCTGGGGCCACCTTCTAATTTATGACTGTAAAAATACATGGAGAAAAAAATAGTCCTTGCTGGGTTTCTTGCTAGTTCTTTCCAGTACAAGGTTTCCCGCCGTAGACTTGTGAACCAACAGCGTAGTTAGTATCTTTACCATGCAAAAGTGATCGTAAAACTCCTATTTGATGAATACTAAACAAACTGTATATAAATACAGATAAATAATTAACACGGAATGCATCTAATCTAAATATTACAATAACAGTGTCCTCTTCTAGCTGATTGTAATATCCGAACAATAAACCACCGCAGGTGTTGCCAAGGTGCCATTTACATTATAATTATTTCTGCATTCAATTAAACGAGAATATTTTGAATACTTACCATTGCACCTGTTAATCGCGTGACGATTGTACAGCTTGAGGTCAGTTTGACAATAACGATTATTAGCTGTCATACATAAAGCTATCATAACTAACATTATAAGACATTTCGACATTCTTATTAAAATAAATATAGTTGAGAAGCGAATAATGAATCTTAGAGTGAATCGAAAATTAAATTATTTCAAAATAAACTTTATTCAACAGTATTTTATAGGCACTTATTGATGATAAAATATATAATAATTGTTAACATGAGTAAGGAAGTAAGGAATGTAATATTTATTACTTATACTAGTCTAGTAGTATACTAGTTGATATTAGTTAGGAAGTAAGGATTGTAAAATTTATTAATTACATAACTAATTGTGTGTAAGCGATATTGGAGATTGGTCGAATTCACCTTTATATCCAATTTCACCGATCAAATGACATCTCACATCATCATTTTCAACCGCTGCTCGCAGCAGCCTGCAGACGGCATTCGCAGCATCATTAAGGCGCCTTGCACAATATGAATCGTAAACAATGTCACATCCGTTGATTTATTAGGCGCCCTCCTCAATAGCATATCTCTAACACGATCCATCTTGCGCCGATTGCAATAAAGATCAAAATAGAGTTACGCTTACTCAAAAAAATATCGATCAAGCGACATTGTTCCGAGTTGGCTCCGTAATAGCTCCCAGAATCGGGGGTTATATACATCATGTTGTCTCATTAAGACATCATTGCATCCTCGGACAAAAAGGAGAGAGCATCTTATTGTGTTTCGCCAGTTTTTAGGGTTCCGTACCATATTTACTTTCATGTGCGTCTTTTAGTTTGAGTGTTAAAACCTTTTTTGACGTACTCTCGTGGAAGAATCAAGTGAAATATACATCTAACACTGTCTCCGACCTATTGAGGCTGTAAAAAAGTGTCTAAATCAAGATATAACAAAGATAATAACATATATTAATTTTCTAGAATTATATTTTGAGATATAATCTGAACTTGTTTAACCTTGTAAAGGTTCAGACTATTTATCTGAGACCAGCTTCTAATTGACGACTTGTTGAATTGACGGTTTTCTTGCTGGTCCTTTTCAGTACAAAATATCTGTACAAGATAGTAAAAATCCTATTTGATTATGACTATTGACTGATTTTGAGTAAAAAAAGGTTTCAGCACAACTGTAAAAATACCGAAAACCGAACGAAAAAGAAATTGTAACTGCAAATCTCTTTGTACGGAGCCCTCATCGTACGAATCAAACTAGCACTTAACCGGTTTTTTAGTTGACGGTCTGGTTGCCCTTTAACTAAATCGAAATCGAATATCAATCATAACTTTTGTATAATATCGGGTGATTTTAATATATGGTTGGGAATGTTGGTTTTGTCGATGGTTTTCTTCATCGATAATTCATCGAAAATACGTAATGACCTATGCCAAATTCAAAAATCTATATTTCCACATTTCCTTTTTTATTGATGTTCCATTATTTTACTGTCTTTAAATGTCTAATACACAATTGAATAATTATTCTATTATAAAATATTTTCAATGTAATATATCTAAAAAAAACTATTACAAACAAAGGTAACTGCCAACTCTATAGTCACCGGATACTTTTGTCAATACCGTTGATATTTCTTCACATTTATTTTTAATTTACTTTGATAATGATCATTTTTTTGTAAAAGTTTTACAGTTGTATATTTGCAAATAACAGACCCATATGATGCTAAGTATTTACAGTCGCATGTAGTATACGTGGTACCTGTAAGAATCACAGCGAATCAGTATTCCTTCCAAGAACCACGGTTTACGTTGCCAACATATCCATAATATATATAAATAGGTAAGACAATAATAATAAATAAGTAACAATAATAGTAATAAGTGCGTAGGGAAGTAACGACCCCATCGCCCGCTGGTGGGGCATTTAATGCCCCTTAACTGCCACAAATGCCCCATCAGTGCAGTCAGTCTTCCTCAGGGCAGCTTGTGGTGAGCTGTCGGTGAGTTGTGTCACCGAGGGTACCGATGTGCTTTAGGGGGACCTATGCCACCAGCATCTGTCTTGCCGTAGCCAGCCGGACAGAGTGGAGTCGCAAGAGCAGATGTTCGAAGGGTGTGAAGTGTAATAATGTCATAACGTGGACGGCGTCTCGATCGCTGTCGCACCTTTAGCCGGTCACATCAATGTTGCTCCCTTCGCACCTTTATTGGTCTGCTTTTTTGGGAGGCCCATTTAGTGATCGTCGAGTCACCATCTGCATTATTTAAATCGATTAGGAGGCTTTGAGAAGGTAAGTGGCAGGAGTCTCTTCCATAGCCCGGTTCTCATTACAACGAAAATCTACAAATGTTTTGACCAGAAATGATAAAAGTTTCTGTACATCTATCTAAGTATATAGTCTTTAGCTGCATATGTCATTGTGCCGATAGATATTAGATCCAGTTGGTACACTCCACGCACACTTTCATAAAATTTCATTTCATAAACAAGGACCGTATTTAAAAAAAACACGTGATATAAGCGATAGTTATAATAAATGATAAATAGGTAAGACGGAAATATCTGAGCAAACAACCTTGGTATCTATTGTCTCCAGGCTACTTTTCAATTGCTGTGCGACGTGAGCGGTCCAAGTTTTACACCAACTAGGGGCGTCACTGACATGTTTGTCAACTTGTAACGTACGTGACGTTTTCAATATATCATTAAATTATATTATATGATAATATAAATAAGATTTTTAAGAAGAATGTAAAGGTTTAAAGAGGCAGAGGGGCGATGGGGTTGTGGTCTCAGCATTATTCCGTACTAGCGTGTTTTTTTATTTACGAATATTATATATGGATTATAAATAAATAAATTACAAACAGTAATATTTTTATTATTTCTTTTTTTCGAAAGTGTCCTCAAAAAAGGCCAGGTCCGAAGTACCCGCAATCGTCGAGTATGTATGAGGAATGTTATGAAAGTAGATGAAGCGAAAGAGGTATGTAAAGACCGTAGGACCTCTGCCTACCCCCATGGGAAAAAGGCGTGAGTGTATGTATGTATGTAATATTTTTATTTTATTATGTGATAATAAAATAAAAATATCCTGTTTGTAATTTATTTATTTATTTAAGGATCACCAACATAATGTATTAAATAAGTTGTGTAAATGTATTAATGTATTAAGTTCACAGTTTTTATATAATCAAATTAATATAAAAATTGTGAACTAAATGTCATTACAATTATAGGTGATGAGATGACAAAATGAACTTTACAGTACAGTGCGTTAAACGAGTAAAAATTATTCCATGGACAATAATAATTAAAAATTAGAGACATGAATACAATCAAAGGCAAACATTACAAAGTAAACACGACAGTAACTATATAAACAATTAATACCTTAACTACGAGTAAATATAACAATAGTACATTATGGTACAAGTGTGTAATGTTGGTGATTACCACTGAGGCGCATTTAGGCCCGAGCCGTCAGGCGAGGGTCTTATGGAGCCGAGGACGGTAATCATCAATACACACGTGTATCATACAACGTTTTTCAACACACTTCTGAATAAAATAATACTTAAATAAAAAACCATTTTTCCTTTGAGTTTTCTGGTAGTAAACTTTCCATAACGTTCTGGGCTTCACATCTTATATCGGGCGGTGTACAACATAAATCATTTTCTTCATAAATTGTATTTGCAGACATCTTAATTAATAACTAACAAAATAACTTCAAAAGAGAAAACGAGACCGAGTTGTGAAAAATGTTTCGTAATGGCGGGAAAAATTAATCAGTTTTCCTATGCGCGCGCATCGGCCATAGACTAATAAATTTCGTAATGGCGGGAAAAAATAATTAGTTTTCCTATGCGCGCGCATCGGCCATAGACTAAAAAATGAGGTTTCTTTTTTTTGGGCTTTTCGCGGATAGCTTTTTAGCGCAAATGTAAGCGTAACTCAACCAATAATATTTAAAAAAAACGATTACTCACTCGTGAATAATAGTAATGAAGAAGTCACAGTTTGATTATAGGTGGCATTATGTGCCTACTTGCCATGGGATTAGAGCCACTTTATGAGGAAGTGTGTTGAAAATATATTAATACAATCCTTTATATGTAATAATTATATCAAATGTAACAGCAATACTCATTGAACGAAAATAGTAATAATAAATTTCTTAAAATATAACAAATTATATTTATTCAATTCATATAAAGGTAAAAATAATTGAAAATAAAAATAATTGAAAAAGTTCAATTAATTGAAAATAAAAATAATAAAAAAGTTGCAGTCATACTATTGCTGCAATAGGCTGCATATTACTACGCTAACAACTACGACATTTGCAGCAGCAAATTACTCTGTGGCAAGTACACTTTTTTTAAAGGCTTTCAATTTTTCAATAGTTATATTGAAGATATCTATTTGTTTGGTACGTGCCGCAACGTTATATTTATTTATGATTCTGTTGAGCGGCGCATTTTGACCAAGATTTGAGTTACTTAGTGTTGTATTTAGGAGATCAAATCTGGAAACCCGCGGCAATCTCGCAGGAGCTGATAAGCTTAAAAAAGACAAGAGTTCCGGTGCATCCAGATGGCCATTAGCCAGTCTATAAAAAAAACAATATCTAACATGCGTCTTCGACTTTCGAGTGTATGCATTTTAAAATGCACCAGCCTATCGGTGTATGATTTGAGGCTTTTGGCTAAATTGCAAGAGTAAGCGAGGTGCCAAAGAAAACGCTTTTGTACGCTTTCAAGTCGCTTTACGTAAACGCCATAAAATGGATTCCAGGATACACTGCAATACTCCAAACCACTGCGAACGAAAGTATTGTACAGTAAAATTTTTAAACTCGGGCAATGAAAACTTTTACTGTTTCGCAAGACAAAACCCAAATTCAAACGCTCGACTTTCATTTAAACGCTCGAATTGCATATGGTATGCATATGGTAGTAATACGGTATTTATATCAACATTAAAAAGTATATATCTATGTGTTATGGTTAAATATCTAACCATAAATAGCTCGATTAATTTTCTAATAAATATCTAAGTTAGCAATCAAGTTACCGATTATATTAAAATTAATTTGATTACAAAGTATAATTATTTCTGTATAGAGTAATTATGTACACAATGTATTGTTTTAAAAGTGAAGAAAAAAAGACACTTGATAAATTCGAGACAGTTTTAAAGTCACTCGTAATTTCAAATCGCTTTCAAATCAATTTTGTACGAGTAATGTATTCCGCGGGACTACTAACAATCGTACAGCGTAAACATTTCCCTATGTATATTCCCTATGTACCATGTGTTTCTAAGTTAAAAATAAGACATGCTACTTTAGTATTATTTCCAATAATATTTAAAATCTAAGTTTATGCCACTAATAGAATCTTACTTGACATGTTTAGATGATATATATTTAAAATATATATAATTTATATGTCCTTTAATATCAAAGTGGTCATCATTATGCATCACATACGTTTACCATTCCAATATCACAGCACACCTGCGCTCTAGCTTTGATTAACTGGCAACTAATGAATAACTTAGGATGTGCGATTGAAGCGAGAGTCCTCGCTGCCCTTGTCCTTGGTAAATTATGTGCATACTTAAGACTATGATATACATAAATAGCCAAGTCACTGGACACATTCTGTGTGGTCCACATCGGACTAAAAACTGACAGAAGCGTTTTTGCAACAAGCCCAAAGCTACTCCAGCAGTTCTAACGACATTGGTGATCCAAAATCAACCCAATCCTCAAATCATAGAGTTCACTAGGGCGATTGAAAGGGGGAACTTAAATTTGTAATGTTATCAAGAAAAACAAAATAATTGGCTTAGGACCTGTCAATGTGAAATGATTTCGTCGCGACTGCTACTTGTAATTAATCAGCAAAAGGTAAAAAGCATAGCATTCGACAGATCAAAGTCTCCGAAGCGGACCCCACTCGAAGTTATCCTAAGTTTGACGGAATCATTTTAACAATCAACATTCTTCTATGTAAGAAAGCAGTGGGAGCAATTGGATTTTTAATGACCCTAAAGTTCTCTAGGGCGTTTTAAAATAGACATAATAACACAAATTAATATATAAAAAAGGTTTTATAAATATACATTTTACAAAATAATAGATTTTCAAAAATCTACCTTGCTGAGTCATCTATCTATTTTGTCACAATAATTTATAACCTTTTTTTTACTTAAAAGTAAAAAATCTATGCATTGTGTATATAATTACTCTATATAAAAATAATTATACTTTGTATTTAATTAATTTTAATATAATCGGTAACTAATTGAGTTACCGATTATAGATAACCAGCTAACTTAGATATTTATTAGAAAATCAATCGAGCTATTTATGGTTAGATATTTAACCATAACACATAGATATATACTTTTTAATGTTGATATAAATACCGTTTTTCTGCCATTTGCATTTAAATGGCTCTTATTTTGTCATTACAAAGAGAAACATTTTTATTTTATTATCATATAATCCAAACATATAAAATGCTAGAACAAATGTTTAATGATTTCTTATTAAGTGCTTAAATATAAAGTTTCATGGTTTTATCTTTTAAAATTAAGAAACCCCATACAAACTTTCAACCTCTATTTCAAACCCTTCATCCCTTTTTTTCGAAATAAAAAGTAGCCTATGTTCTATCTCAGGGTCAAAAGATTGTCTGTACCAAATTTCATCAAAATCGGTTGCGAGGTTTAAGCGGGAAAGCGTAACATACAGACAGACAGAGTTACTTTCGAAAGTTATGTATCTTTATTTATTACTAGCTGTACCCGCGACTTCATTTTAACAAAAAAGTTAATTATTTTATTTAGTTTTTGTTTTGGTTTTTGCATTTTTATTTTCAGTGGCATGCGCGTGATCAGCGCGCGGTACTAGACAGTACTTGGACATTGCAACACTACTTTATTTTTCTAAAATTAAAGATTATTTCTAAAGTAGCCCAAGTAACTGCTTATTACATCAGTTACCTGCCAATAAAAGTCCCATCAAAATCGATTCAGCCATTTTAGTGATTAGCCGGGACAGACAGACAAACAGACGACACTCTAATATTATTTAATGTATATTGATTGTGTGTCTTATAGAAATCATATGTACTTAGTATAGGCGACTATAACCACTAACCGTCCGGTCAGCAGTCGACAATATCAACTTAGGTATAAAAAATAGGTAAAAAACTTTTTAATTTAAACGGTTTTATGTTAAACATACATTGCAATGTTTAAGATAAATGTACTAAAAATGTACTAAAAACCAAAAAATAATAAAATAGATACAGTCGTGGAAATTATAAACATATGCATAGACTAGACTAAAATAAAACCGTGGGCACATCAATTGTCTACAATCGTTGATTAAAATGTTTGTTTTGTAATGTTACACTATAATTAGGCAGTTGTTCAACCGCCACGGTTTTATTTTAGTCTAGTCTATGCATATGTTTATAATTCCCACGACTGTATCTATTTTATTATTTTTTGGTTTTTAGTACATTTTTAGTACATTTATCTTAAACATTGCAATGTATGTTTAACATAAAACCGTTTAAATTAAAAAGTTTTTTACCTATTTTTATTTTCTAGTTTTTAGTTTTATTTCGCATTCACATTATATTCTACTAGTTGAGCACTTTCATTTGATACCCATATTGATAGGATTGATTAAACCTAAGTTTTCCGCCATTTTGTAGAGGCCGCCATCTTGGATTTAATTTTATATAGTACATTGTATTCTACTGGTTGAGCACTTTCATTTGATACCCATATTGATGGGATTGATAAAACCTACGTTATCCGCCATTTTGTAGCGGCCGCCATCTTGGATTTAATTTTTTTATAGTATATTGTATTCTGCTTGTTGAGCCCTTCATTTGATACCCATATTGATGGGATTAATAAAACCTAAATTGTCCGCCATTTTGTAGCGGCGGCCATGTTGAATTTATAATGATAATGAATAAATATAATTGTATTGTCACCAAAATCCAAAGTGTATACAAAATTTCAGATTAATCGGTTGACAGGAAGAGGGTGAAATTTGATTTACTAAATTTGACCCAAGAATGAATGAACCGGCTGAGCTAAATAAAACCGTTTAAAAACATAGTATGCGAGCAATATTCACGACACACTGAAAGCAGTGCAAGCCAATTGTCTAAGTGAATCCTCTCACAACTCTGATTGTGACGTCACTATCGTAAAATGTCAACGATGCGTCAACGCACGTCAACCTTGTCCCGGCAGGGTCTTTGTATAAAGACTATAACATTGTAGTAACAACTGTTGCAAAAGTGTACAAATGACGGTATATTAAACCAACAACAAGAAACTGCCTGCTTTTGATAAGAAAAGGACAATATAAAATGTCAATAAAAAATAACCGATATTAAAAAATATCGATATTTTGAAACGATATATCGAAAGGTAATTGATATCACGTTTTGATATTTTATATCAATAATTTGTATCGATATATTTTTTGGGTGGACACCCCTTGTGTAAACATGTAATAAGTATAAAGTTGATTTTACGTTGATACTATATCAACACTAAATTGACTTCTTGTTTAGATAGCCAGTGTCGTATTAAAGTTGTATAATATTCATTCTAATATTGAAAATAGAAATAGCGATCGGTATGACGCTAATTCAAAACGTCTACTGTAATTGTGTTTTTTTTTGTTCACTATTTTGATCAGTACACGTCTTGTTAATTCTATTGTGTGAAGGAGTCTTGCTCTTGGACTGATCGCGTCTCCATAACCTTTCCTTCCTCTATCCACCGCGACGCGAACATTCTCGATGCCTTGTACCTCGCTAATGGCAATGTACAAATAGCCAAATCAACACCCCGACCACGTAGGCAATAACCATGAAACGTTACAGTGACATGTCGGACACGACCCGCGGAATGCGTCGCAAAAACGGGAACAGGGACGTCGACAAGCTCGGGGGATTCCGGAGGCGAGCTTTATAGCATAACATTCCGAAACGCAACACTGTTTTGTGGGCATGAGTCGATTTTTTTCGATGGCAAGTTAGGGCGAACTTTCAGGTCTGTAAACATACATATAACGGAAAGCAAATGACATTCTGACTACATTCTGACTGCAGGTTTAATACTTTTTGTGGCAGAACATCGTGGCGCTGGTCTATAAATCGGGTGATCTACCGTGTACCGATGTAATTTTGGTTTTTCGATTTTCATACGTACATTCAAAATCAAAATTAACTTCATTCAAATATGACTTTATAGAAAGCTCTTTTGAATCGTCCAAATTTTTTTTCTATGAAATACGTACGGAATGGGTATTTAGGATGTATTTTTTAGCTGATAAGAAGAATGGGCGCAAGAAACTTATCAACATTATCAAAAAAGAAACACCATTTACAATAAATTATGGCGTTATCATACAATGTACATATGTGTTTACAATTTATAGGGGAAAACAAATTATATACACTTTAGAATGTAATATCTTCAAAACAACATCAACCATTGGCAACATTTAAATAATCATTGACTTTGTAATAGCCCTTAATCATTAGCGTCTTTTTAACATGTACCTTGAACTTATGAATTCAGCTACGCTATGTGGAATCTTGTTATAAAAAAATATACATTTGCCCATAAACGGACCTCTAGTTTTTTTGTAGCCTGTACGTTGGAACGTTTATCTGATGTTCTTACGGAAAAATATTGTGAGGCAACCTGCGTATATCTGTGAAGAAATTCATAGGTGTATGTAGTCAACTAATCCGCACTAGTTCAGCGTGGTTCACTAAGGCCTAATTCTCCTAACACAAAATAAGTACTAAATCGTAGGCACTAAATCGTGCTCCTCGGTGCGATGTGAGTTATAATGATGACTTTACTTTTACTGGGGCGAAATTTTTGTTTCCAACTTTCTTCGCTACTGGATCTTTGATTGTTTTATGACCAGTTACTCAACATGAGATTGTTGTCGAAATTGAAGTTAGCCACGTTGCGAATCATGAACTATAATTATAATAGCGTCTACCCAGCTTGTTCAACGAACTAGCGAGTCTAATTCATTTTCAGTTCTTTGTGTTTTCGCTCCTCAATGCTGCTTGCATTGTAAATGCAATAAATTTAGTCAACAGTGCTTGAATGAAAATGTTATGTTCCAGTTTAATTAATAAGACAGACATTGCAATTTTGGTACAATGGAGAAACAAAGTGACTGTTCTTACATATAAAGATTTTTCAGGAGAGTAATGCTTTTATTATGTTCCATTTCAAAGAAAATTTTCGGAACAATTCTTCAACTTTTTGCAGATCTTCTTTAAAAAATGCTTTATTTGAAATTGCTAAATGCAACAACAATATTATTAGGAACGATATGCATGAAATTGATGGACTATCAGAAGATACAAGTGCGGAAAATGTAACAACTAAGACTACAATATTTGAGATGGATGAAGAAACATTTTGCGTAGATCCTGCGTAGAAGAAAAGGCAAGGGCTGCTTCGGCCGAAAAAATCTTAAAAAACCTAGAATATAAGATTGTACTATTGTACAGTCAAATCATAATATAATCACAAGACGTCTGAATAGCTATTCGAAAACTGGAATTTTGAAAATAAACAACGTATCGGCGTTGCCGAACTGTCACTTGCTCGAGCTTAACGTAGAGGGAGAAAATGTGGAAAAAAGTGGTCTAAAATTGACCACTTTCACACCTATCCTTTATTTGCACCTATCCTCTAAATTTATCCATAAAAAGGTAAAAAGGTAAAAAGTTATACCTGATACTATGCTATGAAATTACACTTTTTGTTTATTTGTAGGTTTATAGGAATGAGTAGAGGGAAAAAAATCATGTTTAGATATTACACATATTTATTGCAAGTTTACAATATAAATCTAATTTAAAAATAAACATATGTTTATATTAACATTAAAGTACACAGTGTTGTTCCGATGGTGTAATTATTCGTCTTCGAATTGAAGATCTCCAACATCGTCATGTTTATTATAAAATAATACTATGATTTTCTCGGCATTACTGGGTGCCAAAGAATTTCTTTTCATATTCATAATATTACAACAAACTTAACTTATTATTACAACAATAAGTTAAAAGATGAAATACTATTTTGAAAGTTCAATATTTTTACAATCTCTGTAAATAGTAAGTTCCCAGGCATATCCATACTATTAAAGACACAAAATCGCAAATACATAAAATTAAACTACCTATTCCGAGCATTAGTTATCCCAACTAAAGATAAATAACTTTCGAAAGTAACTCTGTCGCAACCGATTTTGATGAAATTTCGTACAAACAATCTTTAGACCCTGAGACAGAACATAGGCTACTTTATATTTCGAAAAAAAGGGATGAAGGGGTTGAAATAAAGGTTGGAAGTTTGTATGGGATTTCTTAATTTTAAAAGATAAAACCATGAAACTTTATATTTAAGCACTTGATAAGAAATCATTAAACAATTGTTCTAGCATTTTTGAAATTTCGAGCAGCAAGGGGGTGAAAGAAGGGTTGAAAGTTAGTATGCAAGTTCGTCAAATATCACGTCATAAGAAACAAAAAATCGTTTATTCTAGCATTTTGAAATTTTTACCAGTGTGGGGCTGAAATAGGGATAGAATTGAAGATAAGACCATGAATCTTGGTACGTAGGTCTCATAGGATGTGCAGAGTTTTTCTACAAACGAAATTCCCGATAGTACACAACGTGAGGCTGGCCCCTGTAAGAGTCTCTTAGAGATAAGGGGCCAGGAGTGACAAAAACTTCACGCGGGCGAAGCCGCGGGCGGAACCTAGTTATACATATAAACCATCCTCTTCCTATACCCAATCACTCTATTTAAAAAATCCGCATAAAAATCCGTTGTGTAGTTTTAAAATTTTACGCATACATATAGGGACAGAGAAAGCGACTTTGCTCTATATTATGTAGGAATAGGATGACGTATTTATACGTAATTATAATACTATGTGTGTATATTATATAATAAAATAAATGTATATAATCAATTTTCAGAAAATACGTGTTCACTTTGTATATCTTTTATATTATTACATTTCATCAGTCCGTATCTGACCTTAGAGTTAAGCTGGCTTACTCTATAGGAGTATGAACCGAACTGGCCTTTACACGTTACCCTATATAACATATATCTTTCAACTAGTCTGAAGTGTAAGCGATCAATTCAAAGATAGACCTTTGGTAAAATGTATAGTTTGTTCATAAAATATTATTTTCACTATTACAATGTCATTACCAGTATGTTTGTAGTTGTTTACTTATTTATTAAATGGTATATGATTATACAATTGATAACAAAATAGAAATATATTATAAGATAATATGTAGAGGTTTGGCTTATTAATATAAGAAATTTCTTCCACCCCACCTGTTACATGACAAAATCAGCTACAAAAAATGACAGACGTGGATGTAGAGTATACTAAAAAAATATCTTACATATAACACAAAATAATACATGTGAAGACGAAGTTACTACTACACTACTACTACATTAAATAATACCTCCGAAGTTGATTAGTTAGTACACTGGTTTCAAGGTGTCACCATCTCTGAGGTCCCTGGTTCGAGTCCCGGGTGGGGACAGATGGTTGTGTGATGAATGCGAGCATTAGTCATGGTTGTTCACATAATATGTTTATCAAAAAGGTTTAAATATGTATATCTATCTGTAACCCTAAATTCCAAAACCCAAGCCTTCAAGAGTTTACTTTGGGCTAGGCTAATTGGTGTAAATGTAACAAATATTATTTTATTTACATATAAATATATATAAACAATATGAATTCACCGATTTTTTTTCTAAAACAACTAATGGTATGTGACTATTGTATATCGCCAATGTTACTCCAAACTCATAAACTGATCTTTGGTTCATTCAATCAATTTCAAATGGTAGAAATAGATTTAATGTAAAATTAAAACAATGATGATGGACCTAAACTCAGTCAGTGTTTATTTTACACTATCCATAATCTCGAACGAGATTCAACATTTTTACCGGACAAACGCGGAGTGCAAAATTTGAAAATTTTTAATAAAGATCGGGGATTGATTGAATTGCTAAAGGGCGAATACCAGAGAACGGTTTCAACAATGGCGACGATGGTCGCCAAAAAAACAATAATCGAGTGAACGCGACGCTAATGTTACGAAATCGAACATGTTTCAACAAGTTTCGTTTTTGTACGAAATGTCAACAATTATGCACGAATGTGAACGCTTTCTGATGTTTTCGAACGAAATCTCGACATGGCTGTTGATCGGTGGATTTAGTTTGTACGTATTTTTTTTTTCATTGTATTCGTTATAGCGTTTATAAAGAAGCTTGCAGTTTTACAATCATCTGACATAGCTAAGGTTTGATTCACACGTAACACATCCTCACCACATAGTCGCAACGATATATGATTACGTTATAATTTGTGTTTAAATAGTATCAAAAACTATGAAATTAAAATTTCTAATTCGAATCTCACCAAATGACTTCATCGTTACATTTTATCCGTCATAATCGGCGCCTGCGCATTGCACACGGCACTTTGTGCCACAACGTAGTTTAATTCCTATGACTCAGTTGTCAGAGCATAAATTTGCATACGTTTCATTTTAAATTTCTGCTCGGTCCTTTTAAGGCAACGATAAAATTGAGCACGAGTTAGCATGGCTTTTTCTGTTCCTATCTTATTCCAACCTTCTGGCTCGCTATATGTCAGTCTCTCTCTAATTGATCTAATGTCTGTAATTAGATATTTGTTTGATAACGGCGTACAAGGAAAATCGGTCTGTGCAGATGTGCGCCTATCTGTAAGCTTCTGTTTAATTGTGTTGTGGTCATTAATTCTGTCGTGTAACTGCATTTTATAGATTTTTATATAACACCACTATGGCGAAGATGCATGTGATCGCCTTGTAAATTTTAAAATAAAAAACAATTATAATCCATATTAACACAGGTAACGATTATTTTTCTAATTTATAGATCATATAAAACAAGGTTGAGCTTTAAAATTATAAATAATATTAATGAGAAAAAGTGATAATCCGGATATATGTTAAATAAATACAATTATTATTATGTCAAATCAACCTAACCTTATTCTTACCTAATGGTATATATTAGGTAATAAGTCATAATAGTCTATCTATATAACCTTATAGTAACCATATTCTGCGATTCATATTCAGTTTCACGAAACCTGCAGCACCAACGTACGTTGCTTATGTTACCGCACGCAGCAAGAAGCATCAGAGTATTGGCCATAATCCTCAGAGACTTTAGATGCGCACAAAAAATCTTTAGTTTCATTAGGTTATTTAATATACTCAAGAGATTTAGCAACGTAACCTTTGAATATGAGTACTGCTTATAGAGTCCTTCTCACCCCTTATGATGTCCTTCCACAGCCAAGACCATGCTGTCTGTCGTTACGTGAACAACTTTCCCCAGGCGAACAAAATTTCCCCTTAGTCTTGGCTGTTCTTCAGCGATCCTTCTGCGTCATCACTCAACGTAAACCATTGACCATTTCGCGAGACTCAGGAAACACAACAGCGAGAAACTTATTCTTGAGTTGAATCGTTTGTGAGAAGAATGAACGTTGAAAACGAAACATGTTGGGCAATATTGCTTCTAAGTAATAATGATTCAGGGGAGCGAAGATCGGGAGTGCTCTGCTGCGACACTCGATCCTGAGGGCCCCTACTACTATGTCAAAGAACAAAGTTAAGACTACATGGACTATAATAAATCAGGAAACGGGAAAAAGTAGAAGCTCTGGGAACTCCTTCTCTTTAGAAATTAATAATAAGACTATCAAGTCGGACGATGCAGTTGCGAATGCATTTGTTGATTATTTTTCTCAAATTCCTGCTATAACTACCAGTAATCTTAACTCATCTCCTAGTTTAGCCGTCACCCTCCTCGAGTCAAGTGTGAATAGGTGCAGTGAATCATTCAAATTTAGCCATATTGATGCTTCTTCAATTAAGAAAACATTCCGTTTACTTAACAAGAAGAAAACTGAAGATCTCTGGGGTATATCAACTCGCATAATTCAATCTGTCATCGATGAATTAGCCACATTGTTAGCACAAATTTTTAATTCTTGTATTGATGAGGGTATCTTTCCTGATCTAATGAAATATAGTAAATTAATACCACTTTTCAAATCGGGTAACAAAAAAGATCCCTCAAATTTTAGACCTATATCCAAATTACCTACTTTCAGCAAAATCTTCGAGAAAGTTATTTACAATCAACTAATAGGTCACTTGAGAACAAACGGATTCATGCATGAAAGCCAATTCGGCTTTACCAAAGGTAGATCCACTACCGATGCCGGAACTGCACTTATGAAACATATTTTTGACGCATGGGAGGGCAAGCGGGATGTAATTGGAGTGTTTTGCGACCTTTCCAAAGCGTTTGACTGTGTGAGTCATGAAACGCTTTTAAGTAAACTTAGACATTATGGTGTCTCGGATGGAGCTGTTAGCCTTTTAAAATCTTATTTATCAGACAGATTGCAGAAAGTCGTTATTAATAGATCAGAATCTGCTAGCTCGGCTATAACTATGGGGGTTCCCCAGGGATCAATATTGGGTCCTCTACTGTTTCTAATATATATAAATGACCTTCCTTACTACATTACAGAATCGTGTGAGACAGTATTGTTTGCAGATGATACTTCTTTACTATTCAAAGTTGATAGACAAAAGGAATGTTATGACGATGTTCTGTATTGGTTCACAACTAATAATTTGTCTTTAAATTCTAAGAAAACAAAATGTATCAAATTCTCTTTGCCCAATGTAAGGCAGGTTGATACTCGTTTAAATATGAATGGTGATGTCATTGACTTGGTAAATAATACTAAATTCTTAGGCATTACGTTAGATTCACGACTACAGTGGGATCCACATATTGAAACTTTGGCAATCAAACTTAGTTCAGCGGCGTACGCAGTAAAAAAGATTACACTTTTAACTAATGTTGAAACGGCAAGAATTGTTTATTTCAGCTACTTTCATAGTGTTATGTCCTATGGACTGCTGCTATGGGGATCAGCGGCTAACATTGAAAGTATTTTCCTTTTACAAAAAAGAGCGATTTGTGCTATTTAGTGTTTACGGGCTAGAGAATCCCTAAAAGAATTGTTCAAAAAAATTAATATTTTAACTTTAGCTAGTCAATATATATATGATAATTTAGTTTTTGTATATAGAAACTATAATAAATTCAATAAAAACAGTGATCTACATAATGTGAATACTTGAAACAAAGATAAACTTGCCGTTCCAATGTTCAGACTCCATAAAACTAGCTGTTCGTTCTTGGGGAAATGTATATCTATGTTTAACAAACTTCCGCAAGTGTCATTGATTTGCCTTTATATAAATTTAAAAACCATATCAAAAAGACACTCATGAGTAAAGGTTATTATAAAGTAAGTGACTATCTTAATGATCACACTGTTTGGGAATAGGGACACTATTCATAGAGCCATGTTTGGTAACAACATTATTTATAACATTGTATTATTTTATATGTGTATGTAAACATACATACGACTGTAATCGTGTTAGGTGTGATTGTATCTTGTACTATATTGTATTTTTGTATTGTATTATTGTGATTGTTAACATTGAAAAGAGGAGATAAAAAATAGACCTTCAGAGTTTCTTGCCTGTTCTTCTCGAGAAGGCTCTCCCAATTTCCGAACAGGTGTCGAGTCAATATATTTTTTTTCTTTTTTTTTTCCTTATTCGTACGTACGGACAAGGTTTTTGATTTTTTTTTTATTTAAGCTTTTTTTTGTTTTGTTTGTTGACGTCAATAAGTGCCTGTAAAGGTCTATGTTGAATAAATATTATTTTGATTTGATTTGATTTGACTACGCCTGAGGACGGCCATCACTGAGGTTTTAGTGGTTAGGCTTTTTGCTTCTGGGAAGGAGAGCCCCACATAACCGCCGGCTCTCCGCAGCCGAGGTATGCAATTCAACGCATTTTCCTCAGCGAATCAAAAAAAAGGTAATAAAGATTGTCTGCGCTTGTCTCGTGGTATTACGATAGAAAGCTAACGTTGGTACCCGAACAATACTCAACACTGTTTGAGATGTTCACAAATCTGCAACTCCTAAATTAAATAGCTGCAGAATACTGCGACAACAGTAGACTAACTGTTTCATATGAGTAGTAAGAAAGCACCGTTGATTTAAGTACTTTAAAGCGGAAACCAATAGCACCACTAGCTCAAGAAAGAAAAAAATAGACTATCAATTCTCTTGCTCTGCTAATGTGAGTGTAGAAAGCAAAAAAGCTAGCTATACCAATTACACTTTTGTTATCTTATGACTAATATATTTTGGCGCGCGCTTCGCCATTTCAGTCACGTATAGCATGAGCTGTGATATTGGCATGTCCCAGTGATATAAACAATGGCAATTTGTCTCATATTCTGCGATTGCTAACGGATAACGGATAAAAGACGCAAGTATGGTCCTGCGTAGAATATTGTCTGCACCTTTGGGATGGCTCTATCAAGACTATGACTTAAAACCTTCATCATAACTCATATCCGTCTCCTCCGAGGGGCATGAGCTTGCCGTAAGTATGTTAAGTAAGTATGTTGTCCGCATCTCATTTGATCTCAAGATCTCATTTGTAACTTAAATAGGTCAGTCGTCATAGGTCGGTCGGTCAGCTACAGTCATGTTGCATCAAAACGCAATGCACAATTGGCTATGTTGATGTGACTAACCTTCATCTCTACTCAGATACGTTCACACCGAGGTTGCGAGGTTCACACTGAGGTTGCTGCACGACGTAGGGGCGTCAGATAAAAGTGTAGTGTATGGTAGGATCGAATCTCAAACATCCCGCTTAAGGGTCAGTACTACCGAAAAACCGCTCCTGTAAAGTAATGCTGTTAGCATATTCCGTTATTGAACCTGCAGTTACCGCAATACCGTATTAATAATAATATTATGATTTAAATCGCAGCACAAACATAAAATTTTAGCGTCAGTCAAATCGAACCGATCGAGATTGCAGATAAAGTAATAGATAAGATGAACACTGAAACTAGTTCAACAATTGGCTGCCTGGAAACAGATACATTAACGCTATTAGTAAACTTCGCTTTCAGAAACTTGAACAAAAACAATTCGTAGGTTGCAATGATTAAAGGTCGGCCGTCAATTGTTTAGATTCAAAAGAAAGAAGTATTTAAACATCGATTGTTTTTAACAACTCTGTAAAGACAGCCAGTTTGCTACTCTTGCAATTAAATTTATATTATTTTAAATACAAAATAAAAAAATTGAAAATAAACATACCAGTGAACTAGTGATCCGACTTGCTATATAAATTTTATCTACCTTTCTTTTAAGAATAAATTTTATTAACTGTTATAAATAAAATGGTAGCAATGAAATATATTACAAATTGAATAAGCGGTCAACCTAAAAAAAATACCTACCTCTTCAAATTAATTTACGGGTAGCACATAAAATATTTTTATGACAATCTTTGTATTTAAATATAAGTCAATGAGTCAGAACTAAAAAGCGAATAAATTCGCGACAGTAAACCATCAATTGTTATGTGGGACAGAGCATAAATTATTAATAAGCCCAATAAACAAACCGAACAAACATTCAGACTGTTTTATTTAAAAGTACAATCACGTACACAAACTATCGAATCATCAAAGCGTGGCGCGATACATAGTTTGGAAATATTCGCTTATGTCCGCTAACTAAATAGACCATAATTATATATATGCTTATTCGAAATATCTTCTTGAAGTTACGAAGAAAAAAAAAATATCTCGGACTACGCATCCCGTATAATTACAATAGAACTTCACAAATTTTTATAGGATAGGACAGCTGAGACGCTCCCCCCGATTCGACATCCTGGCCGACATGTACGCGGCGACGTATGCGTCGCGGCGTGTCGACCGGGGGAGCGATGGGGGGAGCGCCCTGGAACCCGCGCACGAAGTGCCTAAGCGGGAGTGGCACCGACGGATTGTGGCGGCCTGGCGTGCACAGCTCGAATTACGGATCTGCGCGCGCCAGCGAGCCGTCGGTGCCGTACTCCCGCACCTCGAAGCTTGGCTTCACGGGAAGGAGGAGGTCACCTACCGATTGACTCAGATACTCACCGGGCACGGCTGCTTCGGTGAGTATCTGTGTCGAATAGGACGGGAGGGATCGACACATTGCCACCACTGCGCATCCGACCTTGACTCGGCCCAGCACACGCTGGCGGAGTGCCCCGCATGGGCCTCTGAGCGCCGAGTCTTGGTCGCAGTGATCGGGCGAGATCTGTCTCCGCCGGCATTGATTGCGGCAATGCTGGCGGACGAGGGAGGTTGGAGGGCTGTGGCCTCCTTCTGTGAAGCAGTGATGCTCCAGAAGGAGGCCGCCGAGAGGGGTCGGGAGATGGCCGATCCCGCTCGAAGAAGGCGGCGCCGGGCTCGGTAGCACAGCTGCGGCGCCGCCGCGGGTCGCCGGCGGGCGCGAGGAAGTCGCGACTGCTACGGCGACCCGGGATGGACCACGCCCCTTCCGTGGCCGGGGGGCGTCGTCGGTGGAGGAGACCGGGGGAGGAAGTAGCCTCCCCCGAGGAGGGCTCCCCTCTAGGCAGGGGAGCGGAGGCTGGGGGTTCCCGGAAGTGGCTTGATGTTCCCGGGGGCTCCCTACATGCCTGAGGAAGGCCATCCCCCTTCCCCCTTCTGGGGAGGAGAGCCTCACATAACCGCCGGCTTGCCACAGCCGGGGTATGCAATTTAATGCATTTTCCTCAGGGGAACCAAAAAAAAAAAAATAGGATAGGACAGCAAACGAGCAAACGGATCACCTGATGGTAAGCTATAACTGCTGCCCTATAGACACCCGCAACACCAGAGGAGTCACAGATGCGTTGCCGGCCTTTTAAATGGGAATATGCTATCTATGAAGGTTTCAATATCACTTATATTTATATATACGTACTAACTAACTATACTTACTATACTAACTATATATACTTAAGGTAAGCTCGTTTAATTATGTATATAACTAGCGGACCCGACAGACTTCGTCCTGTCAAAAAGATTTATAAACTGGCAATTTTGAATTGAAATGACATATGATGACATTAAATTTGTTTGACAGAACTAACGTCACTTTTTTTGTCTACGATTGTTTTGCCAGAGGTTCAAATTGGCGTTTAAGTATTAATACAAATTGTTTGTATATGGGAGTATAGAAAGACGTTGATTTTACACATATTCAAGATTTTTTTAAATTTTCTCTACGTACAAACCTTCTCTGGACTTCCACGAATAATTCAAGACCAAAATTAGCCAAATCGGTAAAGGCATTGTTGAGTTATAACATTACAACGAAAAGTGGCATAGATTTGTATATATATATAGATTATATAATATAATTAAAAAGTTTCGCCGGAGGGACTATATATCTAGGTTGTCTGTTCGGATACCACCGTTTCGGTGCCGCTAGTTCCGGTTCCAGTTCAAAAAGTAAATAGATAATGAGATATACAGAGAAATTAGTGAGTAACCGTGACCAAAAAACTTCTATCACAAATTGGTAATGTACAGTTGAAGGCATTGAAAGCTTTGCTGCTTAACGTACAAGGAACAAAAAATACACCTGTTCGGAATGTACGAGTATCTATCTATACTGAAGAATATATACATTTTCCTTTTTTCCTTAGGAAAGGAAGGCTGGGAACCCATCACAAAGAGCACAAATCGTGTCCAGGATACCCCCGCAACGGCAAGTGTCACGGAGGTTATGTCGGACTCCACGCGGCCAAAGCGGTCTGACCACGTGACCTACCGACTAAACTCAGTCTGTGCCTAAGTTCTAAGAGCCATATAGGCAAATCGTGAGGTCTAAAGAATATTGCTAAAACAGCTAGCGCTGGAGAGAGCGGCAGCATAGTGCCCTACAAAGTTATGTAGTGCAACGTGTCTCCTGCAGTAAGATGCGGACAACCTGCTGTCTTGGAAACTTCTGTCAGGACTGCTGACCTTACTCGGGCAACTATTAGAATTTACAAAGAACGCGGCAATGCGACCACTTACGACAAAAGTAGATATCAACTCAATTAATATTTATTCAACATAAGCACTTATTGACGTCAAAACAAATTTAAAATTAAGACAACACAAGGATCCAATTAAACATGTACATGCATCCGTATAAGTATAAAAGATATTCGCACCACATTTTTGTTTCTAAGACTAATAGGTTTTTTAATTATTAAGGTACGATGATATAGACCTTTTCGTTAGGGTCCACTTTTTAAAACCTGGTACCCGTATGTTTCGGCGCGATTTTAAAGACGTTTCACGTCAAAAATTACACTACATCCGTTTGGAAATTGGGGGAGGAGGAATTGGCATTTAAAGCGATCATATTTGCAAAGCTTAAAAATGTAAGGAGGGAAGTGTGATAAACCCATAAAATGGTAATAAAACGGTGATATTAGGCGCCAGGAAGCTAAACCCATTGAAATTCGGGAGTGCATTAAACATGCAGTCAGCGGCGATGCAATTAGGCCGACCGGGGACGTGACGATGGCCCGGCGACGTGACGATGGAGTGACGACGACGTGACGTGAATTATCGCGACGCAACGATGCGAACAGCTGTCACCGAGGAAGTCGCACTCATTGTATTTAAATGGCAACTTTCGGGAGCGATATTGTGAATTTACAGGATACTGAAGGGCCACGTTGAATGACAAGTATTCAGTTTCATGTTTATGTGTAAACATCAATACACTATTATGAATGTGAGTTACATTTTACTTTGCTTATGTACGCTATAATGCCGTAACGTAACTTTGTAATCACTATCAGTAAATTACTAAAACGAAATAAAACCTAATAAAAACACTTAAAAGATTAAGTATACGGAAGCCAATGAAAAACGGCCAAGTACGACTCGGACTCGCCCATGAAAGGGTTCCGTAGTACCAACTAATATAATATAAGAGTTTTTGTAGTTCGTTGTAACTTTAACCGATATTTCAATACTCGTAATAGGGTAGGGTAAATTATAGTTTATGGTGTATTTGGAGTTATGTTCAAGTATGGGGAACCACCAAAACATTTTTTTTTCTATTTTTGTATTCAAATCCTAATGCGGTTCACAGAATACATCTATTTACCAAGTTTCAACAGTATAGTTTCGGAAAAAAGTGGCTATGACATACGGACGGACAGACAGACATGACGAATCCATAAGGGTTTCGTTTTTTTTTTTCATTTGGCTACGGAACCCTGAAAAATCTAATACTGATAATACATTGGCTTAATTTCACTCAATCGAATTATCACGTTTCTTCTCAAGCAGTTTTGTTGCCGATCCGACATCATCTATCAAATACAACTCCAATATCCAGCCGGTCCTTATACAGCTAAAGCGAGTGTACGAAACAGAACTCAAATCTCGGCGATTAATATCCCATTAACCGGGTTGTTCGCGAGCGCCCGCGCGTTGACCACAATATAGAATAGTCGCGGACGCTTCACGTACGAGCTTCGGAAGTGTTCGCAGCACGTCCGATTGCATCCGTTGAGTGTGAACACTACAATGTACCCATTTCGAATAATTTCTGAGACTAGTTAAACAGCTGATTTAAGAATAATATCACTACATAGTATAAAACACAGTCGCTTTCTCTGTCCCTATGGGATATAGTATGCTTAAATATTTAAAACTACGCAACGGATTTTGATGCGGTTTTTTGATAGATAGAGTAATTGAAGAGGAAGGTTTATGTGTATATATAATGACATACATTAAATAGTGGAGAAATACTATTATTTTTGAGGAACATTAGAAAAATGTGATATCGTAAATAATTTCATTTTTTCCACTTACATTGTAAACGATTATATACAACGTTCACAGTTTTACTGTAGGCTATTTAGTACCACATTGCATCCGTGCGAAGTCGGGGCGGGTCGCTAGTTTAATGATAAGAAATGTTGCATGCCAACTTTGTAAGTGCTGAAATGACGTTTGAAAGACGGCACAAGGAACATCATGGAACATCTTGGGTGATTGAAATTCAAGACGAGGCTTAAGATAAAAGCTTGGACCTGAATAACTTGAATCTGGCTGTAATTGTCAAAACATAATTTTATTATTTTTTTTTTATTTAATCATAGAATCTACAGCTCGTTAGGATTATAAATTATCACTTACAACAGACTTAAAGCCAGTTACAGATTCTCACTTTGTACGTGTGACTGTTATGTCGTGAGGTAGGTCTAGATTAACAGTTAAATTTACATTAAAAACAAAACAAAAAGACATATTCAAACAAAAAAGAATTCAAAATCAAAAAAGAAATGAGGAAGTTAGGGTACGCATTTATGTGTATGTGTGTGTGTATGTGTGTGTAGTGTATTTGTGTGCACGCGAGCAATGCATGCAAGAGAATGTGCTTGCTAAGTGTTATCGTCAGTTAGAGAGAGAGATGTGACAATAAGACGTTTGAAACTGCCCTTTGAATGATATTATTATTGTTTAAAAAATCGTCTTAAAAAACTCTCAATCACTAAGCAGCTAAATTAGGCCGACCCTATATTAGGCCTTACATACAAAGAAAGCTTACGCAGGTATCACACGTATACCGATGGGCTACTCTAACTAAAGTAGGGCGATTAAGTGAACACCACTAACCCCACGTTGGCTCAAAGCAGATCCAAAAACTCACTTTCAGATTTGGATTTCTGGCGATATTTTCGTCTATTGTAAGTGCGTCCGTAAATGTATATAAAGAAGTTGAAGAGACTTTGGTACATAGTAGGAACGATCAGGTTCAAGACTTCCCAATTAGAAAGCCACTATCGAGATCGAACCATTACCGAAGCCCCCCGAGTCCATCGAGTTTCTATACAACGTGCCAAACCAAATAGCCAACATACGTCTCCGATTTTTTGAAAACACGTACTTTTTTGTCTATGACCAAACTGAAACTTATCCCGCAAGACTCAGCGCCCATAGTCACCCGGGGCCAAAATGACAGTGTTGTCAAATTCGTAATTCGGCGCGTCCTCTGCATTTCTAATTCCCTTGGGACGTCAACGAACCCTTTCGGAGCGGAAGCGACGTCTGTGCGGAAACCGGGAAGTAAGCACTGTGCATTTTTTAATACTTCTAATGGCTATTTTCGTCGCATTCGCAGGATATTAGACTTTCAGAGCGTTGACTCCGCTATTAATTATCATGCATGTGTTTTGGTTTCTTTATTGACTTCTTCTTAATTTAATGGTCAATCATTATTTTAAGTAAGAAACATCATTTCAGTCAGTCCAACACTGATAGCATCCAACACCATCTTGTGATCTTTATCAAACTATCAGTCCAACTTCTGGGAAGCCGGGGTTCGATCTCTTTTATTTATTTACTAAAGACAAAGGCATTAATACAACAATATTTATAAAAATAAATTAAATCAATTAAATCCTACTAGTACCTACTGTAAACGCAAAAGTTTGTATGGATGGATGTTTATTACTCTTTCACGAAAAATCTACTGAATGGATTTTGATGAAACTTTACAATAATATAGCTTATATCGGCAAAGACTTCGTAGACCGCGACATGTAATTAGCGATCCCCCTAATCAATTAATGCAGGACTTTGAAGACCTGCAAGCGGCGGTGTCTGAGCCGTCGCGTCCCTTGCCATCCCCTTCTCGGCAGACTTCTGCTTAGCCACGAGTAGGTTCCCTTCAATATACGCTGGAGCCATTTGGGTGTACCGTGCCTCTTCTAGCGCATATGCTCTCATCATAGGGCAGCGCTGACTGTGCCGCTCCTGAGGTGCGGTCTTCCTTATCACGACAAGCTATAGGGTCATTAGGCCCAACGACTTAGGCTGAGTTTAGTCAGTAGGTCTTTCAAGTCGAGCCGCCTCGATTCGTCAGGAGTCCGACATAATCACCGTGGCACTTGACTGCGGTGGTATCCATGAGGATTCTTAGCCTCTCCTCTCCAGAGGGGTAAAAAAGCTGCAATTTATAAAGTTACCACGCTAATACTAATCCGAAGTCGCGAGCACCAGCTAGTATTAGCTAAGGTAACACCATAAAACTAATATGAGGTAGACGAAACAACATTAAGAATTTGCGTGTAAGATACCAGAAGAAGACTTTATACCAGGTCATCTGGTTACCTCTGTCTTAAATAAATAACCACTTAAGATTTGGTGGCGCCTATATAGTACAGTTGGTTGGATTAATATATTAATAACATTACGAGAATGGGGCATGTTTAAACATTTATGGGCAACTTTAAAAGAAACAAATGAGCTATCTTATTTCGCTGTAGTAGTTTATTAAGCAATATCACAGCACATAGAGAGAAAGAATAGAAGAGCTCGAGAAAAAGACAAGAGAAAGACTCCGTAGTATAGAAAAACATGCTACCAACTGCAAATGAATATATTATTAAAATTATTTCAAATACTATTTTTATAATGAAACTAATATATAAACAAAATTATAATATTCTAAATGAATAAATAATATTAAATATGCAAAATATTACGTAAAACTAGTATGACAGAGAATAGTTATGTAATCAACATAGTACTGAGTTTTAGATTATTGTTTTTACATTAGTTTTACATTTGGGATGGCAAACTAAATGAAATAAAATAAATTAGACAACAAATGTATGGACTTCACTCTCAGACTTCATTTCATAATTATAGGATTTGCTTATCTTGCGAGTGTCAAATTATGCAGCATAAATACGCAGTGCGTGAACTTAGAAGTTTAATTTTGTAATTGCTACAAGAAATTGCAAACGTGAATATTTGATTTAATGTCAAGTTAATATCCCGAGTAAAGAGGTCTTGACAGACAAGACAGGAAAGTTATCATATAAGGGTTACATTTTTGTAATGCGGAGTGCGGAATCCTAATAAAATACACTGTTCAGCATATGATTGTAATCGTTTCCTTTTTATTTACAGAGATTATATTAAAACTCTTAAAAGTTAAACTTTAATTAAGTCAGTCAAATATCAAAACATATACATATTCTCACACATACTCACGCCTCTTTCCTATGAGGGTAGGCAGATATCTCAGTTTTCCATTTGCTACGCTCCAAACATAGGTACTTCCCTAGCTTCTTCGACTTTTATTATTACTTTCATGCACAAGTCGGTTACGGGTACTGTTGGCCTCGCTTTCCTGCAGTATATCACCTATTTGGGTTACGTATGTTCCTCCAGATCGTCCCCTACCAACTGGCCCGTTCATTTAAGCCTTATATACTTATTTCGTCTGTCATCTTTCATCCATCTTTTCTACGTGTCCCATAATAAATATATAATATGGTATAACACAATACAACTATCACTTCCTCGTAGCCTTTGGTTAATTGCAAGGAAGAGACGTAGTTACAGCTCTACGTCTTAGATCTGGACATATTCCGTTAAATAAATATGCTTATATGATGCGAAAAGTATATTATCCAAATTGCAACATTTATAATAATGTGGAAGATGTGTACCATGTTACAATGGAATGTACTCGAACTACTGAGCTTAGAAACAAGTTATATGTGCGCAAACATGACATTGGAGCTTGTAATTGTGTCCTGATGCATCGAGGTAGTGAGGAAGCAAATTTTAGCAATATTATATAAAAGACAATGCAAGATTTCTATGCGCCATGCCCCACCAAATTTTTTCCAGTTACAAACATAATTTATATATGAAATGATAGCTAGACATCTGCACTTTTGAAATAATAAAAGATAAATTATATTAAAGCAGAGGATCGGTAGTTATGATGGTATAAACAATATGATTTTTTTTCACAAATATTAAGTTTATCTTAGACTTTTTTATAAGATGCAATTTATAGTAGCCATCTACTATATCCTAAAAACAATAATAACAACAACTAATTGTTCTAACTATAAAAAAACAATTTTAAATCCAGTTCAAGTAACGCTCATACTTTATTTGAACACACGATTGAGGCTATCTATCAAAGTCATCTTTATTTACGGATTCGTAAATAAAGATGACTTTATAGACCTAATATTACATTTCTATTTACAGTGCACTTCTTGATATATGTAAATACATGTTATTATCTAACGTAATATTTTTATTTTATTTTGCATCAGAAGTAAAATGCGTTTATTCCTAAAAGCCTTTTATTGAGAACTCATTCTACTAAATGAATGATTAAATAACACTATTGAACATAAAAAATTAACAGAACAACAATTAAAGAAAAAAACTATTACCTATACTAAAAAGCATTCGACTTAGGTCCAATAGGTTTATGTTGGCTAAAAGGACTTGTATCCAGTGGCCAATAAAATTCTTTAAAAAAATAAGCTTTAAATTCTCCGACTATTAGGAAAAGGCATAGAATTCCATTAACAACTATTAAATGTAGTTTTTTTCCCCCAGCTTTTTAGATTTTTTATATTTGTTGTTAGGATCTATAATTTAATTAAATATTTTTCATAAATGTGTAATTACTGTAACTTAAATTAATCCTTGGGGCAGATCTTGGCATTCTCTTTTGTTTAGTTAGTTGTTAAGAATAGAAGTAATTCGTTGACTATTTTGTTTCTAGACGTAAATTGTAGAGGTGTTATATCTACGAATAAAACCCCTGAAACAAAAATAAAAGAAAAAAATTAAGTCGGTTACGAGTACACTTGACCTGATGTTCCTTCAATATATTACCTATTTGGTCTACGTATGTTCCTCCCCTACCAACTGGTCCGTTCATTTTTGCCTTATGAGTATATCATTTCGTCAGTCATCTTTCATCCATCCTTTCTACGTGTCCCATATTAAATAACATATAGTAATATAATTATGTATAACCTAGAAACAATATTTCACATAGTGACGTCCAAAAACTAATCAATACACAAAGTGAGCGTAATTCATAATTAATACTGAGATTCTTAGGAGAGCGCAAAGGATGGAGTCCTTTAAGAATCAAGTCCGTGTTCACTTCCTGTCAAAGATTCCTTACTTACACTAGTTATAACCTATTGTCCTATCCAATTACTGCACCCATCCTTTATTACTACTTTTCTGGTCCAAGGTTGCTTGGAAGAGATTGCTGTTTAGCAATAAGGCCGCCTTCTGTACATTTGCTATTTCTTGTTTTCTTTTTTTGTCTATGTTCTTGTTTTTGGTGTACAATAAAGAGTTATGTTATGTTAATACTAACGATTTGGACAGTTTCCTGTCTGCGTTGACCAATCGACTCTTAATTACTTATTTAACAAATAACGTTCGATAGCATACGAGTATATACACCTCTCGCTGCTTTGTCGAGACTTAATCATCACAGACTCCTGTTCGCGAAACACGCAATGGAAAGGATTCTTATGTCAACTAGAAAGTAGTCGCCAGATGTATTGCGCTATATAAGCAGACCACAATACAACAACCAACGATCATTGAGAAACACTTCCGTTAAGTTAGTTATCAATATTAAACAATATAAGGCGTCCTCATTAAGCGAAGCTGTGAATAACTACTTCCTAAGCGTAAATGGTAGCAGAGGAAATAATTACAAAGATGACAATGGCGCTGAATGTCAGAACCCGTTTATAGATGACGTGGGAATGCGATTGACAGAAATGGTGGAACGTGGGAAACAACCTTAGGCAAAAATATTTGGACAGTGTAATTTTTTAAAGTAACAAATAAAATCAGAATCAAATCAAAAAAAAAATATTCTTCAAATGGGATTTTTATAATCACTTTTGCACGTCAAAGATGCTACGCCATTGGTTCGCAAGTCTACGGCGGGAGACCTTGTACTGGAAAGAACCAGCAAGGGCTATTTTTTTCTCCCTATATTTTTACAGAGTCATCAATCAGAAGCTGGCCTCAAATAAATAATCTGAACCCAACATCCTTTGCAATTTTAAACAAATTCGCAATATTATTTACTATAGTCAAAATATTTGATAACGTAACTGAAAGGAGAGTCGTACAGTCTCCCCGTTCTTTACAACGTGATATTGCTCCGTAGCCGTCTAATAATCCTAAAGAAGCTAAAAGAACGAAATCGAAAGTTGGAAAGTAAAGCTGATATTCATTGTTTTGATATTCCAATTCGTCTTCATCTGTGCTATACGATTTTGCCGTATTGCATTATACCGTTGGTTTGGGCACTGAGAAAATATTTATTTGATTGTGGGTATTTCATACTATTTTATATTTTCCAAATCAACATCTGTCAATCTAAATGTATTTATTTATTTATTTTTTGATGATTTAAGGCTAAGGTCTTGGGACCATGCTGCCTTTTATTTAATTTTTCTTTCTCTTGCTTTTTGACAGTTCCGAAAAGCAAAGGAGTTTAGCTCATTCAGTTTTAGTTTTAAGTAGCATTTAACTCTATTTTATGCTCAATATATAATGATGATGATAAAGATGTTTAAACTATTATTCAATTTGATTTTGTTAACAATATGAATACCAAGAGTTCTGCGATATAGGGTTGCTTACAGTGCCTTTTTAAAAGCTTATTTTTTACGTTTTGATAGGTTCGAGTCTCTTCTTAATGACCTTAGTCTTTCTTACGAACACATAATTGTGATTGGAGACTTCAATACCTGCCTATTAAAGAATGATGGTCGGTCCAACAGGTTGCAATCACTAATAACTTCGTTCGACCTTAATACCACTTTCTGCAACTCACTTTGCGCCACATTATTCACCGTCTCTACTAGATTTAATGACAGTTTCCTCTATTACTAATGTTCTGTCATTTGATCAACTTACATCTTCTTTTTCATATCATGACCTTATTTATTTAACGAATCCGACCTTCTAAAAGGAAGCCTGAGTATAGGCAGGTAAGGTCTCTAAAAAATATACATTTAGAGGTATTTGAATATGACGCCTCGAACATTGACTGGAGTTCACTGTATGAAAGCACTTTTATTAACAAAAAAGTGAACATATTTGATCAGAACATCTTGGTACTTTATGATCGACATGCGCCAGTCCACCGTTTAAAACTCAAACATAAACTGGCTCCATGGTTCAACCCAAAGTCAAAAAATTGATGGTGCAATGGGACAGGGCGGAACGTCGTTCTAAGCATTGACCTACGAACGAAAATTTCCAACGGTACAAGCTACTGAGAAATCGGTGTAACCATGCTTGTCGTGATGCTAAAAGGCGACACTTTTATGACTCATTGAGTGGAGGAAGCTGTCCGAATGCTTGGAGGTTTTTGAAGTCCATCGGGATCGGTAAATCGGGTTCTGGAAGAATCGGGGAAGATCTTTGCACCTAAAATAAACATTTCTCACAACATTTAATCTCGATGGACTCTGCTATCAAAAAATCTACCCTTGTTGAATTTGCTAGTATCTCGCTGCCAGAACGTGCTCCTTTTGTCCTAGATACCATCACCGAAGATGATGTTAAAAAGTAATTTCAGTCAAATTCATCTACTGCAGTAGGGTGCGATAAATTGAGTTCCAAGATGCTTGATTTAGTGTTCCCCATAATTCTTCCAGTGCTAACAAACATATTTAATTGTTCCATTTCATCTGGTGTGTTTCCTTCACAATGGAAGCTTGCTAACGTGATCCCGCTGCCACAAGTAAGCACTGCGACGTCATTAAATGATTATAGGCCAATTTCCATACTTCCTTTCTTGTCAAAAGTTTTAGAAAATATTGTACACCGACACCTTTCGTGTTACTTGACAACTAACCTCCTCTTATCTCCTTTATAGTCTGGTTTATGCAAGGGTCATAGTACGGTTACTGCTTTGCTAAAAATTACAGAGGACATTCGTTTCGCCATGGAGAACCAATTACTTACTATCCTTGTGTTACTCGTTTGTACACTTTAGCAGTGCATTTAATTCAGCAGATCACGAGATTTTTTTCCTCATCAGCATTACTATGGTTTGATTCATATCTAAACTCTCGCTCTCAGCGTGTTTGTGTGGACGAATCATTTTCAGATTGGTGTGACCTTACTGCTGGAGTACCGCAGGATAGTGTCCATTGATTTTCTCAGTTTTTATTGATTCAGACTGTAAGTTGATTACTTGTAAATTTCACCTTTACACTGATGACTTACAGATATACCAGCGTTTTACTGCTGAGCACATAATTCCTGTTAATGCTGAACTTAATAAAAATTTTGTTTATATTAGTACATGGGCAATGAAGTACGGAATTAAAATCAACCCTGTGAAAACTCAAGCCATAATTATAGGTAGCATGTACAACTGTAATAATATCCAATTAGATTTACTTCCACCTTTAATTTTGGATGGTATCCCTTTGAGTTTCACGAGATCAGTCAGAAATCTAGAGTTATATATTGATTCTAATCTATCCTGGGAGAATCACGTTAATGAGACGAGTCGAAAGGTGCATTACTCACTTCACTCTCTTAAATGTTTGCAAGTGTTTTTACCATTTAAGACCAGAGTAGTTTTGGCTCAAAGTCTCTTACAACCAACCATTGACTATGCTGACCATTGACTATGTCTGTTATTTGGATGCCAAAAAACTACTAAATAGACTTGAGCGTATACAAAATCTATTAATACGTTTCATTTATGGTCTTAAAAAGTATGACCATGTATCCCAATTTCGGAAAGAACTCAAGTGGCTCGCAATCCGGCTCCGTAGGAACACTCATATCCTCTGTTTTCTTTACAATATTCTGCACAACCCATCCTATCCTTCCTATTTATGTGAGCGGTTCAGTTTCGTCCACCGACAAGACGCTGTTACTAGGTCACTGGTTAAAACCCTCCTTGTCATCCCATGCCATTCTTCTCAGTTCTATTCCAAATCGTTTATCATTTACGCTGCAAGGTTGTGGAACCCTATACCACACTGTATCCGTAAAATGTAAATCACTGCACACTTTTAAGCGCCGCGTCAGAGAGCACTATTTAAATTCCTGTCTCTAGCAATTGACATTGATAGTTTATGTACCTATATAATATGAAATATGTATATATAATTATAACCATATAATTATATGTATATGTGTATACATATATGTATTTATATATATGTGTGCATGTATGTATAAAAATATATGTAGATTTGATTATTATAATAGTTGTAGTTTTTATTGTACCCAAATGTTGTATTAATATATTGTTTCCTATCGCAGGTCTGCTGGTAGAAATTTCTTTAGAAATAAGCAGAACCTATGTACCTCTTTATTCACATTGTTTACCTATATGTCAATATGCTGTGTACATAAATAAATAAATAAATAAAAATACATTAGTACACGATAGCATTCACCCCGGGCCACCCCAATCATCCGATTAGGTGTGCATTATAGTACCTTTACGATGCTATTATTATTTCCAAAAAAATCATAATAGAATACTGCATGTTTTTTCTATCTTCTAATAGCTAATGTAGTGTTTTTGTCATGTTTCCTACATTTTGACGACAATGGTAAAATAATAATAGGTTAGATGACTACAACTGAATATGCCTATTATTATTATATAATAATCAAAGTTGAGCAATTTCTATCTCATGAACGTAAGCCAATATAGAAATTTCACCTAAATTTTGTATTAATATTGCTTATAGATTTCTAAAAAATGTTCAATTTTTTTTACAAAATTGTAATGAAACGAATACCTTTCTAACTTCCTCACATTAAAAGTAACATTATTTGATATAGAAAGTATGTCTATAAACGTGAAAATAACAAAGTTATTGGCAATTTTGTTTATACGTTCATACAAATTAAGCGACATTAGTAAATTATGACGTCACGATTGCAGTGTACTTTGTACGGAGCGTTTTTGAGCGACCCGCGATAGTGCCACAAACATGGCGCTGTATCTTCCATAGGAATAATCGCAGATACGTCGTTACTTTTACAATATTTCTCATCTAAAAGAGTACTGTTATTAATAGAATAAAAAAAATCCATCTACCCAATTGAGCTTATTACAGTTTAGTGCACTTCAATTTTACTTATACTATTTATAAACTCTCATTAAGAGTATAAAATACCGAATGGATAATCTTAAACTTGTCAAAGACAGTCATATAATAAACAAGTTCAGTATTATGTTTCATCCTGTTGAATAAATCATTTGTATTACTAGTTAAATGAAATCGATTGTGTGGGATGCGTTTGCGCCGATGACATCACGCACAGGCGCCACAACACTATCACCATCAATGTTACAATTAAAGAGCATTTTAATAATTTAAGCGAAAATATTCCAAAGTGGGCTCATATGGTTCACATTACTTTATTTGGCGTAAAATTCTATAATGAAGAGGATTTTATGTAAAATAATGCTCCACCAACTGATCAAAGCTTTTTAAGAGCTTTAATGAGTTGAATATTATGGCTAATACAAAATTTACAAATGTTTTCGAAGCATATATTGGCGTAGGTGTTCTGGTCTTGATATTATACGAATACGAAAAGGTAATGAAGGTACATTCAATTTGTGAGTCAATTAAATATTAATTTCTTTCAATGGTACATTATGTTTACCTAATTTCGGAGAATTTATTTAAGTCCAATTTTAATTTAAAGTTCATACGACTCAAGTAACTAGCACCAACAAATTACCAAATATCGTGTATTATAATGTACCAAAGGAGCAACTCGTAAAGTCCGTTGAAATATAAAAAAATGTATAAACGTAATCGTTGCTTCTTTTGTAATTCACCCTTTTGTATAAACAAAAGGGCGATAATAATTTATCACCTATAAATTCAACTATCCATAGCTCTCACTCTCTGTCCTCTTTCTTTATATATTGATTCTCTCTCTATAGATTGTTTACGATACATGAAGCTCTGGGACTAACATATGAACACGAAGTTGGGCTAAGAGCATAAAGAAAAAACCGAAAGCACAGTGCACCTACTTTTATCGGGACTCAAAAGAAGATGATGCCTTTAGACGCCTCAATGTAGTTCTCAGAATGGCAACATATCAGGAGGTAGAGAATCACAACAAAAAAATTATGATCTAAGACCAGAATCGACTATCCTCATCGGTATCGTAGAATTTAATACCTCATTAATTATGATTTTTTCATTTTAATTGTGTATGTTTGCTGTGGAATTGTGTTAGCACGTAAACTATTTATGGAGAAAAAAAAAACAATATCCGTACAAAACGGCAGTATCATAGCCAGAGACCTGAAATTTAGCTCATATTTTTTATGTTTAATAGGTGAGGAGTAGGGGCCTAGGAGTAGGAGTAGGGGGCGAAGCTTACTACGTATATGTACATAATCTAGTAAATTATCTATATGAGGACAATATAAATAAAAGCACGGACGAGTCTGTCGAGGAAAATATACAAATAAAAAAAGCATTTATCCGTTACGTAACAATGACAACAAATGAGAATGTAATTGGAAAATTGTGTACATGCTTGAGATCTTTAAAAGACGTGAAAGACGACGAGAATCATAATAATAAACCAATGTATAGGATAATTGTCAAAACACTGACTTGAAGATGACTAACTGCCAAAATGTTACTCAACCTACAGCTATAATTTTGTTAATAGTCACGAACAGTGCTTAAACAATTAAAAGACACCGCATCAAGAGAAAGTAAGCTCCCCAAAAACGGAAATCTGATCCTAGATCATTGTACGGAGCATAATGACTCCGTCAATGCCTAAGTGGGCCATTTAAACACAGTAGCCCCCCAAAAAGGCCACAATATCGTGTCGATTTGAATTTGGACAAAAAGCGACCGTATCTTGTTTAATTGTCGACCGCCATTTTGGGTAGTTTAGCAGCCGAGAAAACCACCACAAATGGTTTGGTGATTCAGCCGCCCACGTCGATCCGAGATTTTAACACCTGATTTCAATATTTGTTTGGAAACTAGGAAGTTTTATGGCATGTTTGGTTAGGCAGAATAATGTCAACAACATTTAATTTTTTTTTGTGTGTTCATTAATAGCTTGAAGTTTAAATTTATAGTTGTTTTGTAGTTTATGACGTTCATATTTATCTGACTGACGATATTCGTATTAGTTAAGTTTTACTTATACTTGTAAATTAGCACTGACTAAACGATGAATCAAAACAGCATGAGTGTTGTATTTATTTATACAGACATACATATCATCATCATAGCTCTTATACGTCCCCAGCGAGGGCTCGAGCCGATTAGGCCTTTGTCAACTACACTGCCCCAATGCGGATTAGTTAACTACGTTCACTATTGAGTTTCTTCGCGATTGTCTGCATCCGATATAAGAACAGAAGCGGTGACCCTTATTCGTAATTCACTACACATAATATTTATACAAGGTTTTAAAGCATTGTCCTCATAATATTTGCAGGACATTTAGCATTGTCAAACCTACAACTCAGGGTCACAAGTCGTTGCTTCTGGCACTCTTTTCTGCAGCTCTATGGATCCAACTGCCATACTAAGGCTTTTCATCTCTCTGCCGCATAAACTACGGGCCAATTAGTAATAAAATCTGGTAGTTTTGTAAATGGTATTGATTTTGACGGAATTGTTTCATGGCAGTATCCTTAGTAACGAAAAAAGGTAAACGAAAGGGGCATATAGACAAGCAAATTGTCACTGGCAACTTTGTTTACATATGTTCTCTTCATGCAGGAACACAGGAATAGAGGATTGTTTTTCCAATCAAAATTAAGATTGTTTTGTCGCAACCTGTACTATTTTATTTAAATTATAAGGATAAGTCGGTTTATGAGAATCTATTGTCTAACATACCATTATATTACCATTAACATACATAACAGACATTATTTAAAAATATTTATATTCAACCAAAGCAAACCCTAGATCTATGAGTTGACTGACCAGCGACCACCCACGCCGCGAGGAAGTCCGGTAACGCGATGGCTTATCAGGACAATAAGAGACGTGACGGCGAATCTATTGTCAAGCGTTTGTTAATCCCCTGCGATTGCGGAGAGATTGTAATCTGGGGAGTTTGTCACGACACTTGTGACACACAGGATTTCGTCGATTTCGCTATCGTCAGTTTAATCTCGTGGCGACAATTGACACATGGGGAGAGGAAGACCGACGTAACAATGGTTGGACTATGTGAATGTTGAAGAAGGGAGTGAGTGTCGAAATGGCGAGTGATAGAGGAGAGTGAAAGAGGAAGACATGTTGCGCCCACCCCAAATAACATGAGAAACAGGAAAACAGTTCCCTTTCCCAATTTTATTTCGAACAGCTTTTGCCCGCGACTTCGTTCGCGTGGAATAGTGACTTCCGGCAGATTTTTGGTTTTTCCCACATAGTTCCCGTTCTTGCGGGATTCGGAATGGTCGAGTTTCCGCAGAATTTTTAGTATTATTATGTTGATACAACTTAAACAAATTATTTCGACCAAATTTGGTACCATAAAAACGTCATTGTGACTAAACCTTAAAAGAAGACATATACCGTCGCGGACTTTTTTTTAGATCATGTATAGAGGAATAATTCTTTCATACATATTTTTTGTGTATCTTGAACCGTTTTCGCAGCGCACGCAAAGAAAGCCTTCAAAAATGAATAATTTTCCCCGTTTTTTACACATTTACCGCTCTGTCTTGCTCCTATTGGTCATAGCGTAATGTTATTTAGCCTATAGCCTTCCTCGATAAATGACTATCCAACAAAAAAAGAATTATTCAAATCGCACCAGTAGTTTCGGAGATTAGCGCGTTCAAACAAACAAACAAACAAACTCTTCAGCTTTATTATATTAGTATAGATTAGTATAGATGAGTCTTTCTCTAAAGAAGAAGAATCTCGTGGCGACAACTCAGAGTTTATGAAGAAAAACCAATATTTACTAGCATATCACGAACGAGACCAGGGCGCAATCGATATTAACAAATAAGGCATCGGTTATACCCTGTATCAGCCACTGGCATATCATTGGATGAACGATGTTTCAAACCCATGCCATGTATATATGTATTTTTCTATTTTCGAATTTTATTAGTCGTATATTAATCTATTGTTCCCAAGTATGAGCACAGGCATATGACTACACCAGTGATTCCCAAAGTGGTCTATATCGACCCCTAGGGGTTTATGACAACCTGCAAGGGTCTACGTCAGTGAAACAAAAATTTGGAGGTCCATGAAATGAAAACGCGGCTCCACGATAATGGATATCAAAGCAACATACACTGATAGTACCTATTTACTTACATTATACTATTTTCTAATACAAAGACATAAAATTATTAATCATAAAAGTACATATGAAGTAAAAAAAAATATTATAAATGTATATAAAATTTTGTAAGTTGCAGGATGTAGGCATTCAATATCAGGTAAGTAGGGTCTACCCATAACTGAAGAACATGGCAAAGGGTCTACGACACTAAAAAGTTTGGGAACCTCTGGACTAAACAAATTGGGGTACAAACTCAAACCATGTATAAACATGTTATTCTATTTCTGAATATCTTTAGTCATATTAATCCAATGCTTCTAGAATGCTAGAATGAAGGAAAATGATTAAAATTAAATTAAATTAGACAAATATTGTGAGACAATTCGTATACATTTAAAGAAAGTCAAATGTGTGTGTGAAGCTGAACAATTCGCACTAATAAGATTGACTAACTGCTCGAGCTCACTGCGTTGCGGTGAGCTCGGTCACAATGATGAACAATTACAATTTATGAAAATATATAAACATTCTGTAGATTTGATATTATTTAAAGATATGTAATAGTTTAACTAACTATATATATCTAAAAATATAATCGCATTATATTGCGTTTTCCCAAGCAAAGGAAAGTAGATAACTTGAGAATCTGTTCACAATTAAGGTAAACATAGTAATTCAGCATTGGCATTGCAAAAAAAAAAAGGTCACCTTGGGATGTTTTCTTTCGCTATAGAAACATCAAATAAATGTACATAAGAATTTTCTAATGTTTCTAACTATCGCTCTCAACTAAAATGATTACTAATTCGCCAGCGCAGAGACTAGTATCTTGAGACTAGCTAAGACAGTATCTTCCAACATCGCCATCCTACCTTAAATCTTTGTTCTCTTTTCGATCCCATTCGTCATTTCGTGCCTTGCATTCTAACATTAATCAGACTCTGGATATACCGCCCCGAAGTACCGATTTTTTTTCATATTCTTTTTCGGCTTATGCCGTCCGGTTGTGGAACTCTCTCCCGGAGGGTATTAGGAGAGCGCGAACGCTGGAGTCCTTTAAGAATGAAGTCGATGTTCACTTCCTGTCAAAGA
Organism: Scirpophaga incertulas; assembly: GCA_036419045.1. NCBI lineage: Eukaryota > Metazoa > Arthropoda > Insecta > Lepidoptera > Crambidae > Scirpophaga > Scirpophaga incertulas. The sequence goes on along the minus strand of CM071631.1, from coordinate 20,725,821 downwards.
TTCCTTAACTTAAACGAGTTATAGCCTATTGTCCTGTCCAATTACTGCACCCATCCTATATTAAAATCTCCTTTTAATACTTCCCTGGTCCTAGGTTGCCTGGAAGAGCTTGCTGTTTAGCAATAACGTCGCCTTTTGTACATATGTTGTTTGTGGTTTTCTTTTTTTTTTGTGTATTTTATGTATACAATAAAGAGTTAAGTATGTTAAGAAATTATAAAAATAAAATAATACATTGGTATATGGCAGAATTGACGTTAGGCCTTCTGATTACAAGACCAGAAGACCACGACGCCCCCGGCGCTCCTAAATTATTAATAAATACACTCAATGAATAATCATTCTTCGAACTCGGAAGTACTAATGCGTAGATCCAATGCAGTTTCTCGATTAAACAACACGTCGAGCACATGAAATTCTTACGCTGAAACATAACAAGATTTCCTAAAGCAAATACAAAATGTATTTTCTATACGAGCTCGAACCGCAGAATGTTCCAACCAAATTGACTATACACCACAATATTTCCTCCAGAAATATCCGCCTCGGGGCAGCTCATTGAAAACATTTCAAACGGTGCATATATCGTTCATGTCGATAATACTTCCGCTCGAAACGCATTGTGCTCGTCCGTGCTCCGGGGAAATCTTCCGGGCGTGTCCTGACCCGGATACGAGCGACGACTACAGGGAAAACTGTGGGAAGCACTCCAGCGGCCACCTGCCTTTTGTGTATTTACACTGCTTTGTATTCCCGCCTTCAGAGCGTCGTCTTGTCACTAATCTCGTTTACGTTATTTGATTTCTTTTACCGTTTAATTTGAATCAAATAGTACAGACAAAGTGTTGGCAATGTCTCATTAGCTTTATTATCGACAGGACTGCCGTAGGTGTTTTTTAACCTTTTTTAACTTTACTAGTTTCCTCAATTTTCATTAATACTCACATGCATACTTTTGACGGTCGGCCTACCACGACCGTTTAAAGCAGGAGTAAAACCTCAGTGCAAGCGAGATGCTTCTATATGCTGCAAGGGCAGTGTCTCTGTTTCAATACTGTTTTAATACTACTCTAAGCGGTTATGGTTCTTTCAAAATATCTCCTATTTAATCCAAATATGTTCGCCTTTTGCTACTAACTTGACTAGTCATATTGGCTCATAGGTTTCGTTCGTTAGTCGTCTTTCGTCAATCCTTTCTACGTATTTATACCATGTACGAATTTCTTCAAGAGTTTTGTATCACTACACTACGTCTTCTTTCATACGGCACATGCTTTATGATTACCAATAAATGACGTCACTTTACAAGATATACGACGTAATTTGGACATTTATAAATTGTATCGCCAGATAGTCGACAGATATGTTTTGGAGCAATAATTTTGCAGACGTACTAAATACAGTGGAGATTTTTAGAAATATAAAAGAAATGTTTGTAAAACTCGACAGATTCACCACATGATACGATAACAAAACTTTCATTATTAGCTTTTAATCGAGTATTGAAACTTCATTCTGAACCATTGATTTTAATTAAAAGTGGACCATTTCCCGCAACATCATATTATCAACGTTTAGTGGGATTCAAGTATACACATATATACTGCTAGCGAACACGAAGAACTTCGTACCATTTTCCAGGTGATGTCGTAAGCAATCGACTGTGGAAGCTGGTAAAATACTAATAAAATAAATTATAACAAACTTATAGCTGTATTTGTAATTATTTCCTCATTTTAGATATATTAAATAAATGAAATGTATAAATCTATACATGTATAATGTATAAATGGAATATTAAAAAAAAACTATTTAAAGTTTTTTTAATATTCCTGACGGACTCGAAGAAGACGAACTCACCAAAGAGGTGATCATTTAAGTCGGATCAGCCAATCTGTTAATTTGTTTTATGTACTTGCTTTAGATTATCAATTTACTTAATATGAACAATAGTTGAGGATTTATTTCCGAATTAGATTTATTGTTTTATTTATTAAATTATAAGAGCGTGTATTTAACACGCTCTTATAATTTAAGTGTGAAATGATCGAAACGCGAAGTGACGAAATGGGTTCGGTAACATGCATGAATGACTGATCTAGATGAATTGAGACGAGGCCCCACCGTGACTGGACAGCTAGCCCCACCAGCCTCCGAGTTTCCACCACTTTTCTCGCGGCGTGAAGTTGTCCGCGGGACGTGGGCGGAGCGTGGGGCGGGGCGGGGTGTGGCGCCGGCAGTCAGCGGCCAGCCGTCGCAGTGAGCGACTTGCGACTGATGTAAGCCCCGCGCCGCGATCCCCAAACATCAAATTACGAATGATAGTATTCTTTTTTAAACCAATTAAAAATAGGTTTCACTCAAACTCGCATTCTCAACAAACGCATATCCAATCAAACAGGTGAGCAGCACGCATCTATAATAAAGCGACTGACCTTTACCTACACTATTTGTCTCCGCTCATGATTTATTCATGACTCCTGTATAAGCTTTTTGCGGCATAAAGCGCGTAACTGCATAGAATCGAAAGGGTTTGCGTTTATAATTCTGGATATTAACACAATTTAATCTTTAAACCTTAAGAATAAGGAGCGTCGAAGGCGACTGTTGTAGCATTGAAAGTTTGTGTTGTGAACGTAAGGTCGATATTATAATTGGCGCCACATTGTTCTGGCGCAATTTGAGCGCGGGAGCGGCAGGCATGCGTTTGGTTACAAAAACCGATACGTGCGACGAACGTATCGATAGATTACGGTTTTTGCGGGCACCTCACTAGTCCCAACGACATTGTTCGCCGGACGTCAATTAGAGATAATGATGAGTCTTGTTTTTGAGCTGATATCTCGATTGTCTCTGATTCGCGGATTAACCATAGACGCGGTACTTAGGTATTGCTAATTTTCGATTCCTTCTGTGAATTTGCCGTTTTTTGTTGCACATTATCGTCTCGTTACGAACAGTTCGTTAATGAAATCGCAACATTAGAATATATGCTTTGAGATTTTTCCTTATTTGAATTAGGTACTAGTTTTTTTATTGTTACAATGTAATCTTTAAGGTTAAAAAACACGTTAATTTTATTACAAGTGAAGCACATCTTCACAGCAGTAGGACATACCTACCAGTTGAATGAGATATGATTATAAATATTTATAAAGAAGTTCATTACATATTAATAATAAAAACCAATCCATGTACAAAAGAAATATCCTTTTGTAATACTTATATTGTATCTAATGGTTTCATGTTGACCATTTTAAGATAGACGGATAGTTGGAACCTCGTAGAAAGAAAAAGTAGACTTTTATTCCAAAATTAAAATTCAAAAGGGATCATATACCTATATTTTAACCTATATTTATTCTTGTCTGTTCACCTGAACAGATAAGAATATAACAGACCAGGTGTTTGTTGGATTACTCCAAACACAAATATTTTTCATATTCATTAAAACTTAAGACAATTCAACTACGTCATCGAGGAATCACCAAGCAACTATGTTATCATTGTAAGAAGCTAAAATAGGTCTCTATATAAGGGCTACAAGATTACCCTAAATAATTAGGATGATAAGGACTTGGACAACTACGCTAACTCAATCGACTTCATAATATACTTTTACGATTTTGGTAGATCTATGTAAATTACTCCACGATGTTTTCTTTCACGAAGTATTGAATAAATGAACATCTAATAACGAAAATCACATTGGTACATAACAAGATTGAATCCAAGACCTCCCAAGAAGGCTGCTACTGCATGGCATGCTGGGAACACCTTTGACTACCTTTGACGCCTCAAAACAAATCATCTAATAACTTCCAAAAGTTTCCAAAATAATAGAGATATAGAAACATTATATTTTACTCATTAAATAAAGACTTCTAAGTCTCACCTTTATTACACGAAATAATATTTTGTATTACATTGGAAAACAAACGAGACTGATGGCACTTGATGGTGTTCCTGTGAGATTCACAGCAAATCTGCAACCGCTATGAGATTTGTACGTTGCCAATTTATGAAAAAGTAGTCACGGTGTCCTACTGGACACCATTCCATTGTCAATCTTACCCTTTACGCCGGAATGCAGCATTTACGAGTGCTACTGCTTTGCGGCAGGAGAAAGTAAGTAGAAGACGATTCTGGTGTAGAATATCTATCCTATGAAGATGACACATACGTCTTAATGTCATCCATTGCAAAGTTCAAAATAGCCGGCTTCATTTTCCATCTGTTATCTCTAGGATTCAGCAGCATATAAACGGTAGTTAGCATTGTTATCACCCGTGACAGAAAGAGAATGGCAATTTCAATCTGTCAAATCAATCTTATGTATTTTAGATGTTTTATCTATCTATTACGATTTTTTAATAATTCTATATATCTTCATATAGGTATCTTTTATGTGTATGTATTAACATCTGTTGTCAATATCTTTTGTACGTATCTTTATATCTTTGTATCTCTGCATCACTTGAAGGTTGACTGGTAAAAATTGCACTAAGGCATTAAGTCCGCCTTTATACGCCACCAATATATGTATGTACATATATTAACTTTATGTAAAGTTAAAATATGTTTATGCAAAATATATAGTATTACCGTACATCTTGACCACATACATTGACCCTCACATGCTTGACCCTGCCGTACACCTTTTTTAAACGGGTGGAGCTCAATATGGATAAAACATAAGCACTGATGCGCAACACTAAAATAAATTCTTTCACTACTATCTACTAAAGATAAAATAACGCTTTGTTTTATATCATGTCGACGCATCCTTACTTTGTACACTGAGCGCCACATCGAGATTTCCATTTAAAGTACAAATATCGACGATATTTCGAGCGACATAAGATCAAAAAATCTTAACTCAGAGTCTACAATCTACTCAAATCTAATTTCTAATTCAATGGGCTAACTGACAGCTAATAGCATTAATGACAGCTGTGGATCAAATCTCCCCGAGTACAGATCAGTTGTACAGAACCCACGCTATAGTAAACACACGTCAAAAACGTAGACATAATTAATTAAACTAGTGATTTAATCATGGTCCTAATTGATAAACCTCAACACTACTTTTTTTTAATAAACTCAAAAGAAAATTCAATGTAATGCAAACAATGCAATAGTTTCGCTCAACTTGATCGACTGAGTTCATTCTGCGTCGTAAGTACTTAATCGGAGCTACTCGGAACGTCTATATCAGTGATTCACCAAGTGGTCTATATCGACCCCTAGGGGTTTATGACAAACTACAAGGGGTCTACTAGAATATTTGGGGGTTCATGTAATGAAAATGGTGGTCTACATTAATGTATCTGAACATGCACTGTTAGTGCCTATTTACTTACATTATACTATCTTCTAATATTAGAAGAATATTAGTACGAATGCTCGCATTCGTCCCATAAATATTTGTCCCCACCGGGACTCGAACCCGGGACCTCAGAGAACACCTCAAGTGACACTTTGAAACCGGTGTACTAACCACTCCACTTATATTGTGTGAATTGTCAAAAATATAATGATAAGTGTCCTGCGCACACGAGCTAGTATAAAGTAGTTTTGAAAACTTTAATTTTTATACTATTTAAATACTTATAAACTGCATGTGATTTATAGGGAACTTGGACAAGGGAAACATGAATATAGGGACTTTCAAGGCAAGACTAAATACTAGTACTATTTGAGTTTGCGTGTTTCACCTTAGGCAACATCTTCACGTAACATCAGATGAGATCGTTGTCAAACGCACTGAAATTTGTAATAACAAAAAAGACCAGATCATTATATCATCTAACAATCTACGGACCTCCTATTGGTCAAACGCGATTGTTCGGTTTGTTTGGGACGCGTTCGTTACCAGGATAGGCCTACTCGTCATTGTTAATTGAAAGCCATTGTCAACAAATGTCTGGTCTATTTAATTATAAGGCATATTGTATTTACGGACCACTGCATTCGTTGTAGGTAATACACAATCTTTCTCCATTTTAACATAGCCTAATTAAGCAAACATGTCTAAACCAAGCGTTTGAAACAATACTGACAGTAATTAAGATCTAGGACTTTGATTAGATCAAATTAAATATGTATGTCACTAGTGTAATCTAAATTGGCCCACTTAATCCAAATGGATATTTAAAATGCTAATAATAATAAAGTCCTCACTAACGGTATTCGGTTACAGCAGCCAATCTCAACACAGACTCTCCATCTGTCCAGGAGATTAAGCACACAAGCGTCAGCGCAAACAATAAAATGCAAACTGCCTGATTATACATGTTAAGCTTGCAAAAGCCTTATTACCTAAGCAATAAAACTGTTTTTGTGGTTATCTTGATGTGTTACTCATTGTACAGTCTCTGTTTTTTCTCTCACATAATCCGATGGGACGGTCCAACACAACAGATCATTTTTTTTAAATCAATAATATGAGATTTTTTTAGATGATAGGAAATAATGGTTCCCCTACAGTTTTAATTTAAAAATTTAGTTAAATAGTTGGATGATTTATTTTTAAGTGAATGAAACTAAACATTAAAATAGAACACAGTATTTACACATTATTGACAAAAAAAAAAAAAACAAAACACGCTAGTACAAAACAATCCAATTCAACTACGTATGAGCAATACGCGAAATAATTGGAATTCCCAACTAGCGACGTCTCTATCTAACAAATTTCTAATTTATAGCGTGCGATAGCGCACAGGCCGGCTGTAAATCGTGCGCGCGAGCATCTAATCGCCCGTGGCGCTATCTAGCGGCACCTTTGCGCGCTGAGATGCACAAGTTGCCGCTGAACGTATATTTCTATTCGCATATCGGCCCTTGGTGGTGATAACGCTTTTGTTGAGCATAGTGCGTTAATTATTTAAGGCAGGGTTGGTGACCTGTATCCTTCTGTTAATTCAGGGGTGTCAAAATATATATTATTCGAGGGCTAATTTTACTAAATCCATAATATATGCAACCCCTACTCAAAATTAATTTCAAAACTTTGAATTGAAATAACTTTTAGCCTGTGGAGAGACGATGAATGAAAAACTATCTATTTTTATAAATAAATACAAAAAATAACTTATGTCGTATGAATTAGTTTCAGAACTCGTTGAATAAATCATTACAAGTATTAGTAGATTACACTCGTCAACCCGCAAGTAAATAACATTAAAAAAAACACCTGTACTATTTAATGACCCTTTTTTTTGTTCCGCTGAGGAAAATGCATTGAATTGCATACCCCGACAGCCGGTGGTTATGTGGGGCTCTCCTCCCCAGAAGGGGAAGGCCTACCCATTAAAAACCTCAGCGATCCCCCCATTACGCCTCGGTGCAAGCGCGTCATCCCGCAGGAGAGCTGCATCGCGCCCTGACGAGGCCATGTAACCACTACTTTATGACCCATTTGACCATTAATCAATGATCTGTAACCGCAAGCTGTCTGGACTCGTGTAAATTAGACATTGCTAATAGTATTTGTATTTTTTTACTATTTTATATAATTTATTATGACTATTTTATATTATTTCATACACTATCTTCCAAGTGTTTAAAATGATCGGAATAAAATCACGTATAGTTGTAAAAGATAGATAGATAGATAAAATCTTTATTTAAATAACATCTTCATTACACACAAACATAGGAACACAAAGAAACTAAAATTATTTCGTTTATCATAATAACCCAGTCCAAGCCAAAAGCTGTGTGTGCAGCAAAGTGTAAAAGGGTCATAGCTCAGTGATAAGAATTGCTCACAAAAGGATGTGAGCACAGCACTGGTATTCTGCTACAACCTGAGGGCCCTGTGCTCACCAACAACCTGCGAAAACTCTACATAAAACAAAACATAGCCTGTCCCCATAAATATTAATATGTGTGTGTATATAAATATATACAGATATAAATGTAAACACAAGCCCATAAATAAATACAAATTGAAACCATTCACGCAGAAGTATAAGAAAGAAAAAATCTATAAATAATATTCTAATACTGAGTGTCGCATCATTCAGTGATCAATGTTGGTTGTTGTAATTTTGATTATATTTGAAGTACATATTTGAAAAGCATGTAGCCATTAACTAAAAGCATTATAAAATCTTCTAAAATATAAAGTTAACAAATATTTTTTGCTTGTACAAATCATCAATGTCAGCAGACAGTTTATAAGATACTATGCGCAGAATAGATATACTCACGCCTCTTTCTATGGGGGTAGGCAGAGATCACAGTTTTCCACATGCTACAATCCAAACTAATATAATCAAATCATAGGTTCTATGTGTCTGTTACTATAGTAATGTATATGTGTGTGCGTGTTGTCACATTAAACCAGATCTTTTAAACAAGTAGTCAGTCCAAATAAAGCATTAGTACAAGAAAACGTATTATTGTGTCCTACCAGTGTAATCAAAATAAAACTTTAAAACAAGAACAGAAACATACATCACCAGCTTCCTCGATTTTCATTAACAATTTCGTGTATACTCGTCGGTAACGGGTACTTTTGACCTGACCTTTTATCAGGATACCTACTATTTAGTCACAGTATATTCGTGTAGGGCCTAGACGAATATACTGTGGCCTAGACTCTCTAGGCCGTCCCCTACCAACTTGCCCATTCGTATTTTCCTTCTTTCTTTCTTTTGTCAATGATCTTTCATCCATCACAGAACTCCTGCTCTAAAGATGCAGTATTGACTAAGATTGTCATGTTCTTATTTCTTGTATTGTCAACAAAACCAAACACCTAGAAATAACCATTTATTTATTTAAAGCAGAGGAATACTAGCCTTATTGATGCTTCTTCAATTAAGAAAACATTCCGTTTACTTAACAAGAAGAAAACTGAAGATCTCTGGGGTACCTCAATCAATCAATAGATCAGAATCTGCTAGCTCGTCTATAATGATGGGGGTTCCCCAGGGATCAATATTGGGTCCTCTACTGTTTCTAATATATATAAATGACCTTCCTTAATACATTACAGAATCGTGTGAGACAGTATTGTTTGCAGATGATACTTCTTTACTATTCAAAGTTGATAGACAAAAGGAATGTTATGACGATGTAAATAGTGCTCTCTCAAGAGTTCTGTATTGGTTTACAACTAATAATTTGTCTTTAAATTCTAACAAAACAAAATGTATCAAATTCTCTTTGCCCAATGTAAGGCAGGTTGATACTCTTTTAAATATGAATGGTGATGTCATTGATTTAGTAAATAATACTTAATTCTTAGGCATTACGATAGATTCACGACTACAGTGGGATCCACATATTGAAGTTTTGGCAAACAAACTTAGTTCAGCGGCGTACGCAGTAAAAAAGACTTTTAACTAATGTTGAAACGGCAAGAATTGTTTATTTCAGCTACTTTCATAGTGCTGCTATGGGGATTAGCGGCTAACATTGAGAGTATTTTCCTTTTACAAAAAAGAGCGATTCGTGCTAACTACTGTTTACGGGCTAGAGAATCCCTAAAAGAATTGTTCAAAGAAATTAATATTTTAACTTTAGCTAGTCAATATATACATATATGATAATTTAGTCTTTGTATATAGAAACTATAATAAATTCAATAAAAACAGTGACCTACATAATGTGAATACTAGAAACAAAAATAAACTTGCCGTTCCAATGTTCAGACTCCATAAAACTAGCTGTTCGTTCTTGGGGAAATGTATGTCTATGTTTAACAAACTTCCGCAAAGTGTCATTGATTTGCCTTTATATAAATTTAAAATCCATATCAAAAAGACACTCATGAGTAAAGGTTATTATAAAGTAAGTGACTATCTAAATGATCACAGCATTTGGGAATAGGGACACTATTCATAGAGCCATGTTTGGTAACAACATTATTTATAATATTGTATTATTTTTATATGTGTATGTAAACATACATACGACTGTAATCGTATTAGGTATGATTGTATCTTATACTATATTGTATTTTAAATTATATTATTATAATTATTAACATTGAAAAGAGGAGATAAAAAATAGACCTTCAGAGTTTCTTGCCTGTTCTTCTCGAGAAGGCTCTCCCAATTTCCGAACAGGTGTCGAGTCAATTATTTTTTTTTTTTCCTTATTCGTACGTACGGACAAGGTTTTTGTTTTTTTTTAAGCTTTGTTTTTTTTTTTTGTTTTGTCTGTTGACGTCAATAAGTGCCTGTAAAGGTCTATGTTGAATAAAGATTATTTTGATTTTGATTTTTGCCTGACTTTTTACTGAATACTGTCGCCAACTAAGTCACGTCTAATTAACACATTTTAAAATGAAATGTGTTCCGCCCGTGGTACACTGTGCTGCCATCTATTGGATAATGTTACAAACAGAAAAGAGATAGTCAAATCCGCAATCTATCATCATGGTATAACCTCAAGTATGAGAAGTAGAATTGCATATTTACATTACAATGACTGCGTATAATAATTAAGGTTTTAGCACTTGCATTGATATAATATATGAAAATCTATATTGTCCTTTAAATTTCGATCGCAGGTCGCAAGGTGGGTAGATGTATGTTGGACACCCCTGTGCTAATTAATACCCCCTTTATTTAATAATGAAGGCAGCCCTTTATTTAGAAAGGCTACTTCAGATCAGTTAGTATTCTTGCAATGCTTTTTATTGCTCATGTGATGGTTATTGGCTACATTCATGTGTATATATGTATGTAGTGACATATTTACAAATCTATAGGTAGTATACAGACTCGTATCCGCTCGTAGATTACTGGTACCCATGACTTTGTCTTCCTTCAGGATATCTCCTATTTGGTCTTAATAAGTTCGTCTAGGTCGTCCCCTACCAAATTGCCCATTCGTGCCTTTTTTCATATTTTCTTTTGTCAGTCGATTCTTCATATTTTCTTTGATGCTCACAGAATGTCTGTAGCAAAGATGGCTATTGACTAACGATGGTCTTGTTCTTATTTCTTGTTTTTATATAATTTATGAATAATCTATGCAGTTTTTTTAATTTTGTTTAGCTCGTGGGCCGCAAGGTGGCCCCACGGTGCTATAAACCCCGTTATTTAATAATGAAAATAATGAAGGCAGCTCTTTATTTACAGTGGATTCTTCTTCTTCGTCTATCTATTATATCTAATTTTCTAGTGACAGATTTCCAAGTCTATAGATAGTATACAAACTGTGAAATATGTTGCAAGCATATGGGATCAGTCATTGTTAGATAGATAGATAAATGAAACTTTATTGCACACAAACAAAAATGAAAACTGTTGTAAAGAAATTCATAAAAGTAATGTGAGCAAAATCGGTCTTGCCGCTGAGTGCGATCGCTTCCCGATAACCTTTGTAAGGAAATATTTATGATGAAGCGACAGTGTGTCGTCAAATACAAAGGAATAGGTGACCATGTAGGAAAATTTCGAAGGAGTCTATAAATATATTATATACTTGTTGGTGCCCGCGACTTCGTCTGCGCAATATTAGTGCTTCAAGTAGCTTATATTAGCGTGTCGTATATCTTTACAACTTGTAACCTGTGTTATTCTGATGTATAAGCTATATTATAATAAGGTTTAATTAAAATCCATTTAGTAGTTTTTACGTAAACGAGAAAAAAACATACATGCGTACTTAAAAACTTTCGTGTTTATGCCATCTACTTACTTGGATTTAAACGGGCATGCTTTCTTTCATCGTGTCTGACTAAATTTTCACGTTAAAGTTCAGTCTTATTAAGAGGGGGAGACGGTCGTTATATATAAAGCGCAGAGGATGCTTCTCTTCTCCTTCGCGTGTATTAATTCATTTTTTCTATGGGATTACATAAGAGAAAAAGTATTTCTGTCCAAATGCAACATTGCAGCCAAGATGGGGCGGCAAATAAGGGAAGAATTTGAAGAGAAGAAGGCAATAAAAACTTGATACGATGTTCCGCCTTCACGCTATGCAGTAATACTGTGCAGTATTAGAATTTGCGTAACTTAAGTGCTGCACTTAGGGCCATATCAGACTGTTTAAGATATCGACTACACTTTAAATTGATAATAATTTGTTTATCTATTATTATCATGTGTTGCCCAAATGATTGGCGCTAAGTATGCTGGTGTCTCGCTTACAGTTCAGCGTTACAAATGCGTTGATAGAAATATTTAGGATACCATGAACAAGTTCGAAATGATCTTCAAATTGCATTTCCGGAAAGAACAAACATTCGGAAAACAAATAAAGACACTGACACGATGTATATCCTTCCCTTCACCGATGAAGCGTTATTAGTGACCTTAAAGAGGCAAACCAAAAGTAAAACCCTAGTTTTCTTAAAGCATTAACCAAAATAACGTCGAAGCTATTACGAGTTAACATCATCGTTACAATCAATCTATCAATACATAGCCACAAACGCTATAACTAAATCAAAATAACCCAAATAAACTCATAAATTAGCTTTATTTTCGCAGCAAGATGTTGTAATACAATAGTGATGCACACTACACTTTAGGATAGCGGGTCGATATCGATATGTCGACTAATTGTCCCGGTGGCGCCGCCATGTTGATAAATCGGCGATGTCGAGCCGCGCGTATATCCGAGCTAACGAACTGACGTGCGCCTTTCATTTCGCTTCGATTACATAGGCGGCGCGCGCGGAATTAATTACTTTTGTAAGCCAACATTGATGATTTGGATGAAATTGAATCAAATAATGCATACGATTATGTTTTATGGTTTTTGAATTACGCAAAAAACAGATATTTCAAAATATCTAAAAGTACATTGAAATCTCTGCCTATTTAAAAATATATTCACACCATTTTATTATGCAGAATATTCTCAATTGACATACTTCAAACATCATAACACATAATATATAATATTTAATGTTATCTGGAACAGGAGTGTGTTCACGGTTTTAACACATAAATCTGTTATTCTATTACATATGTATATGATTCCTGCTTAAATGACAATTTTATGCGTACCTATAAAATGTTTCAGCGTCGACGAACTAATATTTAAAAGGCATATAGTTAGATATTTGATGGATCCTAGATGCTAGTCTAAGACCTGAAAAACTAAACACTTTTAAAAAAAAAGTCGTCATCCTCTCGTATTTTCATTCTGTGTCATGGTTGCAGTCACAAACAGAATCTCACATGTAAAAACACTCGCAACGGAATAAATTTTTGTAGGTAACACAAAATATATGACCCATGCAGGAACCCGCGATCTGTTGCATAGCAGTTGATCACTCCACCGGGTCCGCCTAATGTGTCTTCAAAATGAAAGCAAATCTTTCAAATGAAACCCATACCTATTAACACAAAATAAATACTATCTAACTGTAGACGCAATGGCCCTCAATACATTGCTGCGTATTCCTTGTACGCTGATGTAGGGTTGTCAATACGTAGCATTAAAAAACAATATTGTTTGTACTTGAAGTAACTTGTTACTTGATTGTTAAGATTTTTTCTACAGAATCTTCACATTCGACGAATACCCAACACTAAATATTATTTTACCGACTCTGAAACACCCTATAATACGCGTATGTATGTGTCAGTTGTTATGTTTTTCCACATTGTATCTCTTGTACAGTCTTAATTTTTTTTTCCTAACACAATTGGTATAAAATGCCATAACTTATTAAATCCGCAGCTTTTATAGTATTTTTAGTTGTGAACCAGTCTCTACATTTTTTTTTTGGTGAATTAGCAAATAGCAAATAGTTTTTTTTCAGGTTTATTAGTTATTTAATAAGGTCGAAATCAATATTTAAACGTTAAATAAAAAGATTTAACTGTCATCCAATACGCGTGCACACAACATGAACTGTGAAAATCATAATAAATAGACAAAATTGTCTATGTAATGCCAAACAACTTCAGAGTAAATAGTAGAAGCAAAGAAGAAAACAACAAAAGTGAGTAAATAATAACAACACAATAAAACCATAAACTACATCACGAAGTTTTAGGATCAAGAGACGAATTTTTGAAACAATAGAAAACCAATTCGCATTCGAAATCGTGAGATTCGTATTCGAATTACCGAATTCACTATTTCTAAATTCTCTGTTTTTGATTTTACTGGTCAACGACGGTTTTTTGTTTTTGTTGTTGTGATTTTGAATATTACTGCGTAAAACGGAATTTAATTAAGAATTTGTTTTTAATGACAACACTGAATTCGAGCGATTCAAAAATCTATAAAATTGTAAGCAGTAGAAAATAATTTGCGCGATTCGCGTATGTATTCGCGTATTTGTATGCGCGTATTCGAATTCCAAATTCACGTCTAATGATTCAAAAATACGTCTCCTGGTCTTGAACATATCTGAAATGCTTTGTTTAATAAAAGAAATAAAGCTGGAATTGAAGATACTAATATTAATGTTACTCTTTGCCAGTTTATTGTAGGCTCATATGTAGACATAGAAAAGCTGATTTATGAAATAAAAAATAAATCTCACAGAACTTTTAGACAACTGCTTTATTGTGTTTTACAATGAATTCGTCTAATAGGACCAATAGTTATGTAGTCACAATTTTTAATTGTTTGTTCTTAGTTACTCAGAATTTCTCTTAATTCATGTTAATTCATATGAAGCCTTAATTTCATCAGTTATTATATGATGCTGTTAAAAGCTCGTAACATATTGTTCAAATGTATTTATGTAGAATAAAGGATACAAGTTAGAATTTAAATATAGGCAATTATAACTAATTTATATCTCAGCAAAAACACGATGACCTCATTTTAAAATCCACGCGGATAAGCTGACAGAATTCAAAATATTAATAACGGATGCCCTAAATTACACAGAATATAAAGTAAGTAAGTCAACCCGTAACAATAAGTCAATGTTGATAATTATTGTAATATTATGCAGTAATAATCAAAATTGCCCGCCATTATTGGAAATTCGGCGTGAATTTCGTCGGCCAGCGGCGGCAATTTAATTTCTCGTGTAAAGTAAACGCTGGGCTCATCGCAGTCGCAATTATACGGCGGTGTGGTCTCTGGATTTTCCGTGAAAATATTGAAAATTAACTCACATCAATATCTATATATACATAAACAACCGTTTTTATACATGATGGGTGGCCTACGTGCAAGCAAAAAGCAGCACAAGAGAACCACCAAGAGGCGTGTAGGTCGCCAATTGGTGAGCGATCTGCTATTATATATCTACTAACTTCTACAGTATTTTCAATTCCATTGTTCTATCAATAAAAAACTTTCCTATAATAAGGCTCTCATCAAATCTTATTACCGAAATAGAGCACTAAAACGTCTGACATCCATCGGAACGCACCTCGCCCAGACCTATATAATTAATATTCAATTTATTTATTATTAAGAGAGCAATCGGCACCGTACATCGGGGACCGCCTTAAAAATAAATAAGCGGCCGACACCTCCAATCGTTACAATAAAACGTTAAAATTAAAAGCCGTGGCCACGTCCGCGTATCGACATAATTACATCCCTACGACACAGGTTGGTAATTACACAGTAAAGGTAACAAAGTAGCTTGTGTTTGGAACTAATCAAACAAGCCTGCAGTGCATTCAACATGCGTTAGTAAATCAGTAAAGATCTTAATGTAAAAAGTTCGTTATGGTTTTACCGTCTAGCTTATGTTTATATTTCTGCTAATTATTTACCTAAAACCGAAGCCTACTCCGTACACAGATTAATTACTTATGTAGAGAATTTAATTTCTTTGAAGAGATGAAAAAATGGAAACTAAGCAAGACTAATGTAGAATTATGTACTTACACAGACACTTATCGACTTCAAAACATAGCTAGATATATAGCTAGAGAATAATAACTTTGTACGTACATACGAAAAAGGAAAAATAATGTGAACTCTAAACCCGTTGTGAAATTGGGCGAACTTTCTCCGTAAAAATAGGCAAGAAACTCTGAATGTATATTTTTTATCTCCTTATATCTTTACAACACTGTTCATTACAATTATGATATTAGTGCAATTAATAGGTCAATTTCTTCTTCTCCTTAGATATATTATTATCGACCGTTGTAACTTACGTGTATTTTATTTTCCATTTTACACCCTTATATTTCGGACAAAGCATGCTGCATTAAAATATGGCGGCCATTTTAAAAAGTCCTTTGCCATTTACTTTGACAATACACTTATAGTTTCGTTGAAAGAAAAGCAATATGTATTCTTCAAAGTATTTAGTAAAAAGAATCAACTGCGTTAATTTTGAATGTAAGATGTCCACGTCTAAATATTACCTTGGTTGTTTAGACTCTAGCCATCATCAAGCTTACATGATTCGAGTTATCATACTTGTTTGTGTGCACTATGGTAATTATGAATTGTGCATTTGGTTTCCGCGCCGTAACAGCCCGCGGGCGCGCGCCGTAACTCTTTTTTTCCCGACAGTACTTTCTTTTTAGGAGCGTCTTCGTGAAAGTACCTATACACCCTACCTACAGTGTAGTCTCAGTCTTATTATAATAAGATTTTTAATACGTTCAGAAGTAATGGAATGTTTTAGTGGATGTTATGTAGCACATCGATATGTTGACAAAGATATTGAAAAAGAAATCCAAGAAATAATTGTTCCTATTGAGAAGCATGATCTTCCTGCAACTAGAGTGATTAGGCCTTAGTCAATTTCCCTTCTATCCAAGCCCAAGGCTTGATGATCACGGCTCAAATACGTCCCCCCAATGTTAGGGCGATTCGAGTCATAGTCAACCACACTGGCCTAGTGCGGATTGGTTGACTACATACCTTTGAATTTATTCGCATATTTGCCTCACGATGTTTTTCTTCGCCATAGGATATGAATTTTATAACAAAAAAACACATTGGTACATGTCAGAATCGACCCCGGGTCCCTCGAATTATCCGATTTGTAGACCAGTGTCTAGACTACAGCGCTACCGACGACGCTCCGATCAAGGCTTAGGCTGAATTTAGTTCATAGGCCGTACGACTAAACTCAGCCTACGGTATCGGACATATCACTGTCGCAATTGGTTGAGCTGGTGCCAATGAGGATTCTCAGTTTCTTCTCTCCAGCGGGGGAAAATATACCCACAGTGCCTTCGACATAATCTAAAAATGTTGAATTTTCAATTATATAGATTTGTAGGGACTGCATTATATTTGCACATAAAATATATTTAACTTTGATGGTTTGGACACGTAAAAATGTTCGAAAGTTGTCTGACGAAGGACTTATATAAAGAAGATGTGAATTGGCATTATTATTTCGTTATTATTATAGTTAATGTTGTGTGACTTGGCCGTTGAAGGGTAACATCACGTTTTCCAAGTGGCAATTTTTCATCGTCTATGAGTAGCGGTTCTGGCGACAGATTGGACAACGGCAAAGTCACACAACATTAACTATAATAATAACGAAATCGCAATAAGGAACCTTAGACTTGGCACGACTTTGTTATATTTCATTACTTTTTAGAGATAAACAAGCAGCTCGATCGAGACTTGGTTAGTTTTTTACAGAATGTTTTTGGTGGGATATTAAATACATGTTACATATAATTGCTGATTAAACGAAGTTTTTGAAACGAAAATTGAATAAAATCCGTCCGTTATCGTTACCTCCGTTATCTCCGAGGTCCCGGATTTAAGTCCCGGTGGGGGCAGATGTTTATATGATGAATACTAGCACTTGTACCTGAGTCATGGTTGTTAATACATATTTCTATATAAAATTATTTTTGTGTGTATATTATATGTATGTCTATCCGTTACCGTAGACCCCACAATGCAAACCTTATAGAGGTTTCTTTGGGCTAGGCTAATTGGTGTAATTGTGGGGTGCGATGTAAGATACCCTCCTCGTGGTACACCCTGAGCAACGTCTTTTGACGGCAAATAGTCTGACAGAGGGCCCCCCAAGATGGGGGGCGTGGGATGGCGGGGTTCAACATGGCGGGCCGCTTCTAGCGGCCAGTGGCAGACGAGCGAAGCCCCCTTCTTCTTTAAGAGGGGGTGGTTGTCGTTCAGGGGACCCATTTTGGGTCGGTGAATGGCCGGAGGAGGAGGAGGAGATATCCGGCGGTCATCCTCGTGGTGGCTTAGAGTGGGTGCTTATCGCCATACGCCGACGGGGTCGTGGTAGTGTCCGCAAGGGTTCCCATGGCCTCGTCAGGGCGCGATGCAGCTCTCCTTTGGGATAGAGCGCTCGCGCCCAGGCGTAGTGAGGGAGATCACTGAGGTTTTTACTGGGTAGGCCTTCTCCTTCAGGGGAGGAGAGCCCCACATAACCACTGATTTTCGGGGTATGCAATTCAATGCATTTTCCTCAGCGTTACAAAAAAAAATTGGTGTAAGTGTAAGAAATATTTATTTGTTTTTATTTATTTAAAGACACAACCTGCTACTATATTCATTGAAATTATTTATTTTCTTTCATTCATATAATTCATTTAAAGTCTTTTATATTCTTTTGATTGTATCCCACGCAAACAGAGTTGAGAACCGCAAAAACTATCCAATCAACCTTTCCATCTTGATGTCAAACACTTAAAGATAACAGCTTCACACGTTATAATATCAAACTGTATTTGATTGCTTCCTTCCAGCAATTAAACTTTAAACATTAACGTATCAACTCTTCACAACACTAAATGCTGTAATTACGAAAATCATCGCACCTTCAGCGTGACAGCACGTTAGCCGTTATTGACACGGATAGACACATATTAAACGAGTGCTTATGTCGTTGATATAAAGCCTTTTATAACAAGACGGAGTCAAGTATTAGATGTTGCTGTACATACGGAAGGTGTAATAATGGGCATGTTTGTTTAAATTTGTTATTTACGAAGCATCTAGTTGTGTGGTACAAGTGAAGAGAGATGATAGATAGATATCTCATAAGATGAACATTTGATAATAAAGTTAAAAAATATCATGTCTTAGGACCATTTTACAGAACGAGACTCAAACTTCTCTGCAACCTTCTTTAAATTTCTAAATTCTTAAATTAGACTTCTTAAGTTGTTCCTAAACTCTAAGTTCTGTGACATTACATTTATATTCAAGTCAGCAGTTAGATCTGAGCTTTTTAATTCGTTGAACCTAAAGCTTTAATATATAATTATTAAATATTTTGTAGAAATTTTATATATGTACATATATTTTTGTATATGTACATAAATTGATTTTAATCAATTAATATAATTACTTACATGTTCTATTCAATTATTTCATAATCTACATAAATATACGAGTAGTACAACTTTGATTGCATCGTCACTGACTTATTTTTTTCATTTAATTTTTTCTTTTATAATCGTCGGTCGCTCCACACTAGTTTTTATCTTGTATCGTGGATGCCGCCACAAATATAGAATTTCACATATATATATACACCCAGACCAGAACCAATTTTTGTACGTCAATAATAATATCTGTCCCGTGCGGGAATCGAACACGCGACCCGTTATGTAAAAACCAACCACACGACCGCTACAATAAACGTGTCGTCAAACTCTCTGACTGACTAGTAGAAACGTATTTTGTAATGTGCAATATAGATTATAAAATATATTAATAATACAATTTAGAACCGAACACGGCACCTGCCCCACCTTGCACCACCGACACCAATTTCAATGAATGACAAATAAGAATCGACGATCATTCCCGTCCGATCATTAATCGATAATTGAATCGATCGATTTGTACCTATCGATCTGTATCGCGCCCATTATGCGAGGTTTTGTTTTATTGCGCTGATAACCGATCGGCCTATCGCCACTTTGGCGTTAATAACGGTTATTTAAGCGACGCTATAATTAGTGCAGGTACTTCTGAAAGGGGGATGTGGGAAACGTTCGACACTTTTACGATGGTCGTGTATCGTGGGCAGCCTTAAACATCGAAACCAAGATCAACGTCATAGGTAACATTAAGTTAAACAAAGATGGCGCTGTAGTCTCGGCACTGGTCTACGAATCAGATGATTTGGGGGCCCCCAGTCGATCCTGCCGAAAATCGAAAATTCGAAACCGATTCGAAAATCCGAAATACCAATAGGTATTTCGGATTTTCGAATTTCATATATACATTTATGTGACGCTTTACGGTGAAGGAAAACATCGTGAGGCCACCTGCATACAGCTGCGATGAAATTCACAATGAATAACCTATCACTTAACACAAATAAAACTAAATGTGTTAAATTTTCATTGCCTATTGTAAGAACAGTGAACAATATTGTGAAAATGAATGATGAAACTGTAGAATTCACTGACAGTACTAAATTTTTGGGTTACACGGGTTACACTCGAATCTCGATTGCAATGGGATCCCCATATTGAAACCTTGGCCAGCAGACTTAGTTCTGCTTCATATGCTTATATATAAAGTATTTTTAAGATTGGTCTATTTCAGTTATTTTCATAGTGTCATGACGTATGACATACTATTGTGGGGATCTGCGGCGAATATTGAAAGTATTTTAGTGCTCCAAAAAAGAGCAATTCGCGCTTCTATTATACAGTGTGTTAGGGATCGGACTTCCGATACTTTACCAACGTGTTGTATGTTAAGTTTTATCGACAAAAACCTATAGAAATGGGGGTCGCATCCCTCACCTCTATGAATGAGAGCTATTTTAAAATTTTATTTCTCGTATTTTAAGGAGTTTATTAAATCTTGCTGTTTTACGATTTTATTTGGTCCGATAGTCCGATTCCTAACATACTGTATAATATAAAACAGAGAGAATCACTCAGAGATTTATTTAAGGATATAAATATTATTTTTATTTATTTATTTACTAAGTTTATTTATTTATTTACGACTCTTTATTCATTAAATACTTTATTCATTAAAAATATATACATTTTCATCTACACACAATGCTTACTTATACCCTCCGTACTAGTTATTAACTGTGTTACGGCAAGGTAATGAATGACGATAGTCCTATCAGTGGTATACATTTTTGACCGATAAAAATAAAACTTCACTTATACTATTAACAGACAAGATACGACGAAATTAATACAAAACAACATCGTAAACATCATTACACACTCGATATGTCAAGTAATAAAATAATATATTACCTATATATGTAATAAAATACACATATACACATACACCTACATATTGAATATACACATACATATACATAGATAATCATACACATACACATACACATACATAAAATATAATAATAATGATGTAAAAAAAACTTTGATTTAAGAAATACTTTTAAATAAAGAAATAATAATATATTTGAATTTACTTTATAATTTTAAATAGGTTTTCAGTCTCATCATAATCGCACATTCGAAGATATTGTTTTAGTTTCCTTCCACATATATATTTAGTCGAGCCTTCTAACTTCACGAATTTGTGACTTTTTATAACACACTTCCAGAAAATATTACTGCTTTACCGTTTCATGAATTTAAAGCACATATTAAAAATACTCTAATAAGAAAAGGGTATTACAAGGTCAATGATTTCTTGAATGATAAAAATGATTGGATGTAATTTTTACGATATTTAATTTCCTGAATGATTAAACATACTTGGATGTAAATTTTGCGATATATCATTTTAATGATTTTGTAATAAATAATATTTTTGTTTTGTACCTGACATATACATATCAGATTTGTTTAATGCGATATGACTCTTGTGACGGAAATATATATTTGTTGGTTGTTTTAAATTGTATCGGAGGTGGTATTCAGACTGTGTATCTGAAGCCGGCTTCCAACTGACGACTCTGTAATGATACAGGAAGAAAATAAAATTGCCCTTGCTGGTTCTTTCCAGTACAAGGTCTCCCGCCGTAGACTTGTGAACCAATGGCGTAGCATCTTTGACATTCAAAAGTGATTGTAAAATCCTATTTAAAGAATAAATTTTTGATTGATTTGATTTGATTCAATGATGTATCTAGTCAACCAATGTGCACTAGGCCAGCGTGGTTGACTTAGGCCTAATCATCCTAACACAGTTAAGGTAAGCTCGTGCGCCTTCGTTCGGGACGTATGGGCTATCATGATGATGATGACAAACATGGTAGAAAACTGGGCTTTCTGAACAAAGTTGAGCAGTACTTCAGTACCAGAACAAAACAATCTCTTTGCAGAAGAGTAAGTCACGAATCCACTAATCCGATATAAAGTCACGAAGCCCTGGCAGCGAAGCTAGCTGCTAAAAAAGGTCAATTTGTAAAGTCTGACACGTTGTGGACCTAAGTGTTTTAATTTTATCTCGATGCACGAGTTAAAATTCTTTGTCTGAAAAAAGTATTAAAGCACGAAAAATCTCTAACCAGATTGTTTTAGGTGCTATGCGACTTGTTCGGTGTATTAGGCCTACTAGATCCCAAACCATCTCCAATGTGCACGGTTATAGAGAGGACATAACCACTGTCTTCCTCTTTCTCTTACCCTATTCCCAATTTTATTCGGGGTCGGCGCCTGTCTTCCTCTTAAATTCTCCTCTATCACTCGCTATTTCGCCACTCACTCCCTTCTTCAAAATATTATCATTCACACGGTCCATCCATCTATTCTTCGGTCTTCCTCTCCCTACACACATATAATTTCTTGTCCATGATCCCTAGTAACATGATGAAGAGAAAACTCTTCTCAGTAAGTGACTATACTAGTAAAGTCTCCCTTCTTTCAATTTTTTAACAATAGAGGCTACTTTCAGACTTCCCTTGATATATTCAGGAATTCACTGTCATACGGAACTTTACGGTATATAGAAAAAAATAACTCTGCCAAAATATATTATAGTATATTCTCAAAAAAAATCTTTGTACGGATTTCTGAAATATTTTACCATAAAAATAACCCGTTCCAATGTTCCATAACTTTTTTTTTGTTCTTCTGAGGAAAATGTATAGCAGCTCGTTCTTGATGAAATGTATATCTATAATGACCACACGGCCGCGCCTAGCCAGCGCGGTGTCACGGTGCATAAGGTGCATTTCCCCTATAGTGAAAACGCAGTGACAATTTGATTTGACATTTAACAAACAACAAAAGAGCCCAGCACGTTGTTTATATACAAATTTCCCTAACAATCATTGTTATAATTTATGTATTATAACAATATTGTAAATAACGATTTAAAAAAGGAGATAAAAAATAGAGAGTTTCTTGTCTATTCTTGTCGAGAAGGCTCTCCCAATTTCTCAACAAGTACGAGTATAGGGTAAAGTATTTAACTTTAACTAAAGGTATTTGTTCTAAGTGCCTATGCTTAAGGCAAGGCATAAGTGTCTATCCATAAGGCCACGTTTAATAAATTATATACAACTTACATATATTTCATGTAGAAAGCTCAATCGAATTCGTCATAACGTAGAGCTAGAGACAAATAATAATTCAATGATAGATCAAAACTCTACCTCTACGAAAACAATACAACGAAGCGAAATACCGAGAACTACACAATGAGCAGTGATTTCAGAGAAAATTAATACTAGCCTGCTATTCTGTTACATCAAGCTTGCCTTTAGATTAATTAGACGCGATTAGCGAATTGTATCGACTAAATACGCAGCGCGAAACGCAATCGCTTTTACAAAAGCAGTCTATAGCATATCTTATCACATGTAGCAAGCGTATATATGGTTAAACACATTTTTAAAATATCGTATTAATCTGTAATCATATTATAAAACACAAGTGAAGATTATGTAGAAAAATATTTGCGGTAATCTAGCAAGCCTTTTTATCTACAAGATTTTCACTTTTGATTGATACATACCAATAAATAATCACAGACCCTAATTTTCATATTACACTCAGTCGTTCATCACACAGCATCGTACCATATACACTATTCTATTGTCTTTATTCTTCCCATTATATCAATCTCCTTTTACGTTTTATTCGTAACTATGTACATACATTGCCAATTTACTTATGTACCTGTCATTGAAGTTATGATTAAGGATGATTTAGGAAGCCTTGTTTAGACGCCAGACATCCATTAAACAGTACCAGAATATAAAAATGATAGTTAACTAGTTTTCAAGATATTTGTATATTTCAACTTTCTGTGAAACGCATTTACATGTATGTATATAAAGTCACGCCTTTTTTTTTGTTCGCCTAAGGAAAATGCATTAAATTGCATAACCCGGCTGTGGCGAGCCGGCGGTTATGTGGGGCTATCCTCCCCAGAAGGGGGAGGCCTACCCACTAAAAACCTTAGGGATGGCCTTCCTCAGGCATGTAGGGAGCCCCCGGGAATGCCAAGCGAGGCTACACTAACTCCCCCGATCTCCTCCACGGACGACGCCCCCCGGCCACGGAAGGGGCGTGGCCCCTCCCGGGTCACCGTATTCACGGGCGCGAATTCCTCGCGCCCACCGGCGCTTGCGGCGGCGCCGCAGCTGTGCTACCAAGCCCGGCGCCGCCTTCTTCGAGCGGGATCGGCCATCTCCCGATCCCGCTCGGCATATAAAGTCACGCCTATTCTCCCCGAAAGATCAGGATCTAAAAATATCTATAACATAGGCGGCAAGTCTATTTCCACCGTCCGGCTAGTTCAAAGTGGGCGATATCTTGAAACCAGAGTACGAACTACTCGGCTACGAAGGTCGTCGTCGAGGACATAAAATACTTAATACGTTTTATCAGAAACTCACAAACAGTTCACACAAGCTGCGAACGCATTAGAGATTCAGAAGGCGGCAGGGGCCACAAAAAGGAACATATATCACGACATTGTTAATTAAGGCCACGTCGTGGAATCCGCAAGAATCGATGCACTATTTGCTTGTAAAAACATCAAATGAATTACTCATAAGTCGCTCAGACCCCGCTGGGCCGCGCGGCGGACGGTGGGCGTCTTATTCTGGACTCTGACGTACTAGCGAGCCGAGGCGATGGGCCGCGTTGTTCGGAAAATTTTGGGCGAGACATCATCTAGATGGCGGCATTTGTGTTGAATAGTTATTGTCATAACAGTGTCACAAAAATTAAACAACTGAAGTTACTATTACTTCAAATTATCGACAGGCAATAATTCAAATTGATATAATATTTATTAAACATACCCTACAGGCACTTAACGGTAGAACACAATACAAATATAAGAACAATAATAATTACGTAACTTTGTACATGCATAAGTACAAGCTTTAATTTTTGCTTGCGACATCTCAGTTCATTTTATACACTTACCCGACAATAACAATTGAATTTTTTCCCCTCCGGAGAGGACAGGTTGAGGCGTATTTTTTTTATTTTTTTCATTAATTACACGTTCTAATAATAACACGTATATATGTATGCAGGTATATAATATTAAACTATTATTAACTAGCGGGCACAGCTAGTTAATCATAATTAAAAACAAGTCCCAAAAACGGAGTAACTTCTCACATTTTCCCAACACTTCCCTTCACTGTTCTACTCCTATTGATTGTAAGTACCGTGATGATAAGAATACTTAGCTCAGGAGTATGAAAAATAATTGTACCAAGTCAAAAGTAGTAAAATCCATCGAGTAGTTTTTGTTTCTATAACGGTTATACAGACTGACAAAAATTTTTGTCATTGCAATCTATCCTTAATCACCACCCGATAGTTATTTTGGAAATATATTTCATGTACAGAATTGACCTCTCTACAGATTTATTATAAGTACGAGTATATATTATCACTGTGAATTATTATATATATAATAAAACTGATCACCTAGGTTATGCATAATTTGTTGACAGTTATCAAGGTGGTTCCATATCAGTTTATAATTGATCAGCTGAGAGCTGAGAGCTTGTTTTAAAATTTTCGTAGCATATATGTATGTATACACCACGAGCTCACCACGTAAATTGTAGTATTTTGGCAACACAAGTCTAGGAACATTTTACGATTTCAGTCCTATTCCTCGCATGCTTAGAGAGACAGTCAATTTTATTAATATATCCCTGTATGATAGAACTTTTAAATATTTCAGATGTATTTAATATGCCGCAATGTTTAAATAATTCAATATGTGCTCTATTATATTATTATACAATTGTTTTAAATAATCTTGTTTCAAATGAGAAAAGAAAACAAATTCAAATTCCCGGAGAGACTTTACACCAATCGTCTGTTTGGATACTTTCGTTACAAGTATTTGCTATAAGATAGATAAAGTCGCATCGCTGTGTTACAGTTTGAAAGATCTTACATGGCAAAAAAGAATGCTGGGTACCATGACTTTACATTTACAGAGTCGTCAATTAGAAACAGGCCACAGTTCAGTATATCAGACAGACTGGACACGATTTCTGAAATTAATGTTACTCATAAGCACTTCAAGGTATCCAGAATAACCTCCAGGCAGTCTACATGTAGCCGATCCCAACACTTCGACGTAGGTATGTCGAAATGGTCCGCTTTACCTCCATTTACCGAACTAATAAATACTATTGCAATATAAACCCCACTGCGAGTGGAAATAAGCTCTAATTGTTATTAATAAATACACAAGAAGATTTATCACCATTTAAACGTTTACACTGCTTCGACATCTGTAGTGGGGGAAATGACAAAAGATGTAAGTGATAGGTAGTATTTAAGAGATCTCCAAAAGGATATGAAAATCATTCGTCGTATTTAAGAAAATGTTTAACAAGAATTTATTTGTATATTTTTACATATGACTAGGTAATTTTTGGCTTTTATATCACCGGTTAGTAAGTTATGATCAGGCTGTAGGTGGTAGTGAACTGAACAACTATCCGTCTCTAATCGTCGAACACAACATTGCTATTAACAATGTTAATAATATTGCGACAAACTACCACCAAGTATCATCAACTTACCTAATTTTCAATACAATATTCTGTATTACATCTGCTAATACTAATATGCGAGAGATGCTGAACGCATACGAGTACGTACATTGTTAATTAAGTGAAAAATGACTCCTTATAGAACTGGAGCCAATGTTACCGACACTGGATGCACCTGCGGACCAACGGAGGACGCTTTGGTGTTTTCTTAACCCGCACCAGATTAGTTATTAACACAGTCGGAGATGGTTTATGGAATCCCTTTATAGGGAATCTGGATTCCTGTTAGTCTAATGAGTTATAACTAAACCTTACAATACTAAGAGACAAAAAAAAAATTAAATTACTCGCTTGCTGTGGTGATCTTGACTAAATTAAATGCACTGTGAATAAAATACGCAGGCGGAAAGCAATTACGTAATCCTCTCAAACTTCATGTCATAAATTATAATTGCATTGATTGTAATTGTAAGTTTCATATCAACATCTAAAACCAGAACGAAACAGAACACAGAAAAACACCTCTTTCGAATTGTCTCTACAATGTAGAACAATAGCAGGGCTAATCAACCCGCCTACGCGGCAGAGCCTTAACCGCAGGACAATTACATGACTAACGCGACAGACGGTGATGCCAACACCAGCAAATTGGACGCCATCAGCGCACCAGATGTAAACAATGTACTCCTTTTTAGTTTGCAATAAAAGTGAAAACCAGCAAGTCTAATATAGTGACATTTTACAAATCTTTAAGTCCACTAAAATCAGTAACGATGCCAGTGTACAAGATTTTTGACTGAATACGTATACTAGGGGTTACAGCCAATTAGTCCACTGAAAACTGATTTCAGTGGACTAATTGGCTGTAACCACTGTGATATGGCAGCAATGCCAGTATTAAACATTTTTGACTGAACACATATCCTACTGTATATCCCTAAAAATTTTGACTGCACACGTATGCTAAGGATCAAGTATAAAATTTTCACTGAACACGTACAATAGCGGTTCTAGGGGCTCAAGTATGAAATTTTGGCTGAACACGTACAATAGGGGCTAAAGTATGAAATTTTGACTGAACACGTAAACTATAAAAGTATTAAATTGCCGCTTTGTATAGATATTGCAAAGAACTTAGTAAAATTCTTTGCAATATTTAATGTTAGATTAGTAAATCCATACTAATTGTTATTAATTCTTAAGTTAGACAAGCTTTTTGTGTTAGGTTTTGTTACTGGTTCCTTATGTTCCAAAGAAACATTTATGCCAAAAAAAAATATTATATTAAGTTAATTTCGAATACCCTACCAATTAGATAACGTTACCTAATATCACTTTTTACCAATGATAGTTTACTACATATGCAGCAATTTTCATACTCTGCACGTTTAAAAACTAATCACATAATCGTGATTAAAATTCCATTACAAAGGAGAAATTTATGAGTCAAATGATATAATTTTATATTTTAACTAAACTTTTGACTAAACGTTGTACTATATACGATTAATCACGAGTGAAATAATGTGTTATTAGTGAAAAGTTCATTTCCAAATATTTTTTTAATGAAATAACTTTGTAGGTCTTCATTAGCTATATGACACATCAACATCAATGTTAAAAAATTTGTTACAATATTTTAATGTTGTAACAACACACATACAAAAGTTTCATAGTGGTTTACCTCATATATTATTCATCTGCATCATTCAATATATTACCTGAAACAATTAAACAAGATTAATGAGCGTTTTAAAAACATCACAATTCTTTGAGTTCAAATAAACATCAAAATGTCACATTACAAAATGAATAAAGAGTTAAAACAAAATTGTATCAACACAGCATAACTCAAATTTGTAAATTTTTCAGAAAATGACTAGAATTGATATTTTTCTGACGTGCTCAAATTCACATTCTTGTTCTTTTTCAATAGTAAGTATTAAAGACAATAAAAATACATTCCTAGAAAATTACACTATTAGATTGTGTTTTGTTTTACATACCGTAAAATTCACATAAGCACCGAAAAGTAATTTACTAAACTAAACACATCAGTCAATGAAAGATGTGCTGATTTTGGACACAAGCCTTCATAAATCAATACAGGAACCGTGTCAAGTGCTCATCTCAAGCGCTCGGCCGATTTTTAATTTCGCCACACAATCAGTGTTAAGGCAAATTGATCGATAAATCAGAGAGCCCTGCACAGAGTAATTGGTTATTTAAATTTGGTTTGGCCCGAGGGAGCTTGTGGAGAGTTTCGGGTGTGCGCACTTGCTAACATCTCTTTTGTATGATGAATATGTATTTGAAAACTTTACCGGGAATTTTATTTCACTCGTTATCAATTAATTCAGTGATTCCCAAAGTGATCTATATCGAGCCCTACGGGTCTATGACAACCTGCAAGTTGTCATAGACCTAGGTTTACGTCAGGGAAAAAATAATAATTTTGGGGTCCATGAACTGAAAATGGAGTACCACGGTAATGGATCTCCTATTTACTTACACTCTACTATTTTCTAATAAAAGACATGCATTATTTATAATAGCACATATGAAGTAAAAAATGTATTATATATATTTATAAAATGTTGTAGGTTGTAGGATTCAATATCAGGTAAGTTTTAGGTAGACCTAAAACTGAAAACATTTTAGGTCTACCTAAAACTGAAAAATATGGCAAAGGGTCTACGACACAAAAATGTTTGGGCATCTCGGAGTTAGTTTGTGAATAGTCAGTAAAGTACAACGTTATTTATGAGCTTAAAATGTATTAATAACTATCTGTTAGTTACTAATACCATTAATTTTATACTTTTATATAAAGATACCTATTTATTTTTTAGAAGCTGCAAATAAGTATATGTGTGTAAGGAAACGATAACTTTTATAATTTTTGAAAGTTATTTCATAATTTAATTTTTCGTTTGACAGTTGACAGCTTACAGTTGATTTTTTGTTGCATTAATAAAGCTTAAGCAAACGTGTCAATGTTTTCCAAAAGTGAGTTTTAGCATATCACTTTGTTGATTGTGTTTTATTTTAATCACTTTGTAAATTAGATAGTGAACAATGTTTTTAGTATAGCATTCTTAACAAGTTAAAATTAAATCTTAATATTGTGCACGACGGTGGCATGGATTGAGAAGGATCCTGAAAGACGAAGGGTTGGTTTAGGAAGAATCGAAACGCCACTATATTCGGTTCACTCGGCCGGCAGGGTTTTCAGGACCCTTCTGTGGTACTTCCGGCAGTCGTCTGCTTCGATATGAACATACATCGAAGCAGACCACTGACTCCTTCGCAATCCGTACCGGGAAGGGGGCGACGCGATATTTATTCTCGGTTCGGGACGCCGTTCTGTCGCGCTATAGGTCTGATTTTAGTCCCCCCTCGGAAGCAAGGACCATACAGACAGCGTCTGTTTTTAACCCTCTATTTTATCCTTTATTTATACATAAAATCCCTATTTTGGATATTGTAGTTTCTAGTTTTAGCTCCCACAAATTACCTATGGGAGTTAAGTCTCTCTTTTTTAGAGCATATGTTTGGGCAGTATGTCAATTCATATATCTCAACGGCGGTCATCTAAATTGCGCGATTTTATAGAGATATATGCGATTTTATATGTGTTCTGTAGGATACTTACAATGTTTTTCAAGCAAATCGCTATCTTGTTGTGGCAATTTTTGCGAATATTATACTGAATATGTTTCATTTAAACATAGAAGTGGGGACCACAATGGTTATTGAATTGACACATAGCGAAGATAGTGCTCAAATTAGGGCCTATTTGCTAGGTTCATGATGGGTTTCCTTACGGTATCCTTATAACTTTATTTCCTATTATTCTACCTTATGCATGCCCTATCCTAGTGTTTATTTACTTAACTATTCTCAACATATATACTAAAATTATCCTGATATATTATTCCCTATGTCTACGAATCCTAATCTATTTTTCTTTATTTATTCATTATTCTATTTTCCAATGCTATAAACTATTCTCTATACCTATTTCTATCACTATCACTATATATATTATATTTTATCCCGAATATTCTCCAGAACAACATTCTATTCCTGACATACTCGTATATTATGTTCTATCTCGAACAAATATAGTTTATTTAGACTACAACGATGAAACTAAATAACAAAACGCACCCAAAACTTTTTAAAAATGTGTTGTCCAATAAAATGTTTTATTGGTTACATTTGCTTATGTTTTCTTAGGTGATTAAATAAATATCCACAATGGTAAATTAGTAAATGTGCATGAATCATGCATAAAATAATTTAATCTTAATTTGGGACATTGTTTGTTTCTGTTAGTTATAATTTGATTAGAAACCCAAAATCCATAGTTTAAAAAAATCCTTTGCACTACAAAACCATCCCGTTGTCTTGAAGTTCACTATTAGATACATACGAGTACATATATCCACGCCTCTTTCCCATGGGGGTGAGTATAAATCACAGTTTTACCCTTGTCTATATACTATTAGATTGGAAAAAATAAAATAAACTCAAAATGCCAAAGCAAAGGCGAAACTATCCCTGGCAGGTTTCATTATTCTTCTTGTTGAGATATCTTCTCAGTTATCACTACTACCTAAACTTCCTTGGTAAACTCTGATGTGACATCTTCTTAATATATACATATTATACATCTCGTCAGTTTAGTGAATATAGCTATAATATATATATATATATATATGCAGTAAACATCTAATAAAGGGCAGTACGTGAGGTTCAATGTTGTGTTTCCATCTTTTAATCTCATTACTCTAATCTTGGGATTGCCCTATCTGATGAACCTACCTCCTAATTATCACAAGCATTTTTTAAATTTTGGTTTATTTAAAAAAGAGACCTAAAATAAAACTTAAAGTAAAAAACGGCCAAGTGCGCGTCGGTCTCGGGTTCCGTATTATTAAATAACATATACGATTTATATCGTTTCAAAAAAAAACTATTTACATGATTTCGTTCATACCAATTTTCGGTGGAAGTTTGTATGTATATCATGATTTTTTTTAGTTTTATTGTTCTCCTCAAAAACACACCCTCACACACACACACACACACACATTTTACCGCTTTGGAAGTGTCTCTCGCGTAGACTATTCAGTTTAGAAAAAAATATTTTGGAAACCTCAATATCATTTTTGAAGACCTATCCATAGATACCCTACACGTATGAACTCCCAAAATTTATGGTTTACTACAATATATATACTATTAATTAATGCCATACGAACGAACAGACATACATGACGAATCCATAAGGGTTAAAGATTTTGCCATTTCGTTACGTAACCTGAAAAATTACTAATCAAATTGTAAAGATAGCCTGTATACGAGTATGAATCTTTCATTAAACAATCTAACTTTTTTGTCAGTCTGGAAGTTTTTAAACATAACCTATTCTCTATTAAGCAGGTGTCAAATTATCAAACAATATGCCTATATGATTAATTAGTAATGATTTAGCGATACTGCGCCAAAGACGGAACGCGTGCGCGCTGGGTGTCCCGGCTGTGTGGCCCGCGCCCCGTGGCGAAGCATTCGTCGTCGCGCTGCGCTGGTGCACCGATCTATAACTGGCGAAGAAGACATGTTCGGATACAATAGGCCTTATTATTTTGCTAATTTGTTTGCTTTATATCAGTTTTCCAAGTGTGTGCAGAAAATGTGTGGAGATCATTGAGCTCACGATTGACGTCTCCTTTTGTCTCCTTTAAATGATTTTTCTTTTCATTTTAATATATCCCTACTAATATTAAGTTTGTATCGAGAGATGTTTGTTACTCTTTCACGAAAAAATTACTATATCGATTTTAATGAAACTTTATAATAATACTAGCGACCCGCCCCGGCTTCGCACGGGTGCAGTGAAAAAATGGTTATGGTGGGTTATCCCTAAGAGATAGACATATACCATCGCGGACTTTTTTGTGGATTTTTGTAAGTTGTACAATACTGTAGTACATTATTTTGGTCTATCTCGTAGGGTTCAGCCAGCGTTTGCAATATAAGCGCAAAAAAACGTGCTTATTTACGACATCACATTAGAAACCTTTAAATTTATCAGTGTTTCTCTACTATATTATGCATTTATTATACATACAAACCTTCCTTAAGAATCACTCTATCTATTAAAAAAACCGCGTCAAAATCCGTTGCGTAGTTTTAAAGATCTAAGCATACATACGGACATACAGCGAAAGCGACTTTGTTTTATACTATGTATTGATTGATAGCTTATATATCAGAATACCATATAGGCTACAATTCATAAAGATATACGCTGCCCTAATGTAAGCTACTTGAAATACTAATCCTGCGCAGACGAAGTCGCGGACACCTAGCTAGTGCCCGCAACTTTAATTTGTATTTTTTCCTATAGTACCAATTAATAAAAATCTCTTACGGGAATCTGTGAAAATTGTCAAGCTGTATTTTCATAAATAGTTATTAGTAGTGAATAAAGTCTATTTTGGTTTAACAAAGATAAAGGGGAATAAAAACTCAGTTTCCTTCGATTGTCTCTATCTACGAAATCTAATAGTATCCTTGCACCTAATTAGGTACGAAATAAATAAGTATTTACTTCCAATGATAACAAGTTATGTATATCAAAGTACTATGAAAAATTATTTGTTTCATATATTTTATTTCTTACAATTGTATTTTTTTGTATTACAAATTGATTTAGGTACTTTATGAACCCTGTCAGGTACAGTAAAAGTAGGAGAGGCTAACATATTTTTATATGTTTATATTTTTATAATGCAAAACTGAGTGCTTATGTTGACTACATACCTATTCCGTCGCATATCTGTTTTTTTTTTATAATTAATAATAACATATTATTTATTTATTAATGTTTATTTATGTATTCATGTTACTAAGCTTTTAAGTGTGCTGTAGTCTAAAAAAGTCTGCTTTAAAAAATATATATAACATAATTTAAAAAAAGCGGTAACTTTTTGAATTTATTAGGAATTTCGTAATTTTAAAATTTATATTATTAATAAAACATTTTTTTTTATTTTTAGACAACACATTCCATTTTATTAATAGACAATATCTTAAAAACTAATACATAATTAAAACACTATATTTAAAATTAAATATGTATATTGAAGACAGATACTATGTTTATACATACATACATACATACACTCACGCCTTTTTCCCACGGGGTAGGCAGAGATTACGTCTTTCCACTACGGTCTTTACATATCTCTTTCGCTTCATCTACTTTCATAACATTTCTCGTACATGCTCGACGATTGCGGGTACATCTGACCTGGCCTTTTTTGAGGACACTTTCGATTTGTCCGAAATATGTTCGCCTAGGTCTTCCTCGTCCCGTATCTCCACTCACTCCAGCTTCATAAATCATTTTGGTCAGTCTACCCAAGCATCCCTTTCCCTATTCTTGTTACGATATCCTCTTTCAAACCACATTTCTTTCCAATCACTTCATTATACAATCTGTCACTCAGTTTTACTCCTGCCATACTCCGCAAAGCTCTCATTTCTACTGCATTTATTCTGCTTTCATGTCGTTTCTCCCATACCCAACTTTCACTTCCGTACATTAATGTTGGGACCAGCACGCCCTCATGCACTGTTTATGCTTGGTGAATACTCTTCTTAAGTACCTTCCAGCAGAGTTAGCTCCTTCGCCTCATTTAAAATATTAGGTTTCTAGTACCCTTAATTAAAGAGGATCATGATCATTATCACATCCGATGTTTTGAATATCCATAGACTCTGGTGATATATGATAGATAGATATTTTTTATTTTTTACACACACAAGAATTATTGAGTAATAATCACAAGAAAAAAAACAAATTTAGAGTACGAACACGGAAACAGCCCTGTCCTCCATACAGAATAATTGAAGTACATGTGTGTGCAGCAGCACAAAAAGGTCCATAGCCCAGCGCCAATATTTACACAAGAGCAAAAATCGCTGATTTTCAGCTATAACCCTGGGGCCGTCACTTTGATACTCAGCTGCCGCGCTTTACTGACACACACACATAAATATATATTTAATTTTGGATATAATGTGTAACTGCTAATCTAAGTGACGATGACACACTAATTCAACTCGCGCACTATTACCGTTTATATATACAATTAATATATGAGTTCACCTGCATGTATATATATATATATTAAACACTTCATTTGAATATAATAATAATCTTTATTTGACACGCTTCAATTTATAATCTTTGTTTGCTTAATCTAGACATTACATCTATATTATTTTAATATTCTGCCACTAATCAGCACACTCCCGAGCTAGGGATCAACCTGTATCTCGAGCAGTACGCAGATCAGTGCCAAGTAAAACATATAGTTCAGAGTACCAGAACAGCAAGCCGAAAGAAACGTTTCACAATGAGACTTTTTAGTGATGCAGTAATTCTCAAACAAGACCAAGTCTGTTTTTTGAGAATCCGTGCAATAAGAACAAAAGTAAAAATGAAAGTAAGAACTATTTTAACTAATTTGTGGCAATAATAATACAGTATTCTATTGCTTTTGAAATCCTCTCCACCGCCAAAAACACTGATGTAAATACATTTACAATAAGGTTAGTAATAATTATGCGTGTAAGTTTGCGTGCGTGTGTGTGTGTGTGTGTTTGTGTGTGTGTGTGTGTATTTGTATGTGCGTTGTGCTACACTTTAATGCAAGAAATGTAAAACTTGTAGAATATTTACAATGACTTTGCCAACAGTTCTTCGGTTTCAGTATATGATAATTTTATTAGGAAGTCTATAATTTCCTTTTTACTTCCTTTTGTCTATATGAGTAGATGTTTAAAATTTTATTTATCCTATTGTATTATATTGTATACAGCTGATGCAATCGAAGTGCCTTCTAGCAAGAGCAGACCTATATTTTGGTGTTTGGCAGACTATGTCAGATCTACGTTTATTTATAATAAGTTTTAAATTAAACACTAGCTGGGAATGTTTGCATAACACAATACTCATAAGAAAGAGTTGCCTTACAGTCAGGACCATGGTTATGGAATAAAGTTGGGAAGTCGAGTATTTGAAAGGTTTTCTGACCATGACCTTGAGTACTATTCTCTGAGCTCTCTCTAGAGGCAAAAGGATTGTTTTGCCAGCACCACCCCACACAGTAATGCAGTAAGACAGAATAGACTGGCATAAACAGGAATAAACTAATTTGAGGGTGTTGTCTTCAGCTATTTTATTTGTTCTTGAAAACATATATTAGTTTGTTATGTATTTACCCTTGTTATGAGGGATTTTATTTGATAGTCCCATTTTAGTAGTTGGTCGATGTGTATGCCAAGGTATTTTATGGTATTGATCCTTGTTATTTTTTGATTGCTACACTGGTCTGCAGCTTTTGAACTTTGATGGACAGTAATATTAGCATCTTTATTAGTTAGTAGTGCAAACGTCACAAATTTAGTTTAGGCCACGTTTAGTGTAAGTAGGTTCCTATCTAGCCACGTTAAAACAATGGAAATTGCATATTCAGCATTCAGGTAAGCCTCGGCCCAATTTGGTCCATCAATCACCAGCGCTGTATCATCCGCATATGTAATAATTCTGCAATGTATTTATTATTAAATTGAATTTTTGGATATATAATTAAATTCATCGAACGGACTACCCTTTTAAGGCTAAGATTCTTGATATCCCATTTAAATGAAATGACTAGGCAAAGGTTAATTTGTTATCTATATTTAATTACATTAGCTTTAACAGTTATAGTTGCTAGCTAAAAGCTTTCACTGGCGCCTACCACTAACATTTTAAGCGACAAATTCAGAAAAGAGCAGTGATATTAAATATTTTTATATAACGCCTACAAATAAAACAGAAATGAACTCTTTGGAGTCTCTGGGTAAAATAAATTTCTTTTTGATTATACTCGATTTAATGATACAAGTTATAAGCGATTAGAAACGAGAGGTAAACAATCGTAAAAGCTCGGTAAACATCAATCCAGAAGCTGACTGTTCCCCCTCACGCCTATACGGTCTTTAGAACTTTGGCACAGGCTGAGTTTAGGCGGTAAGTAGTACTGGTCAGACCGCTCTGGCCGGTGTGGAATCCGACATAATCACCGTGACAGTTGCCGTTGCGGTGGCATTCTGGGCACGTTTCGTGCTCCTGGTGAGGATTCTCAGCCTCTCTCTCCTGAGAAAAAAAAAAAGCTAACTGATATAGTCATTTCCAGTTATTAAAATCGATAGTTAATTTACAAAATTCATTTTTATTTTTGACACAATATAAATTGCAATTTCTGACAGAGCTTAAAAAAATCATATTACTCTTCTTGATGCACGAATTTTTTTACTTTCTTGAGAAATTTAAAATATAAATAAATAAAAGAAAAAATACATAGTCAGGTCAAAAACATAAAACCAAACATAGAGTGACTGTCAGATTTCTTTATTATAATAAATCCAACTGTTCATATATAATAATAAAGTAGTGAAGGAATTATTGTGCGTAGGGAAGTGACGACCCCATCGCCCGCTGGTGGGCATTTAAAGTCCCTTAACTGCTATAAATGCCCCATCAGTGCAGTCATTCTGAATGCAGCTTGTGACGAGCTGTCGGTGAATTGCGTCACCGAGGTTACCGATATGCTTCAGGGGGGTGTATACCACCCACCTCTGTCTTGCCTTAACCAGCGAGGCAGAGTGAAGTCGCAAGAGCAGATGCTCGAAGGGGAGAAGTGTAATAATGTCATAACGCCGACGGCGTCTCGATCGCTATCCCAGACAGAGTTGCGTCACCGAGGTTACCGATATGCTTCAGGGGGGTGTATACCACCCACCTCTGTCTTGCCTTAACCAGCGAGGCAGAGTGAAGTCGCAAGATCAGATGCTCGAAGGGGAGAAGTGTAATAATGTCATAACGCCGACGGCGTCTCGATCGCTGTCCCAGACACACTTATATCTACATCCTTAGCCGTTCACACCAATGTTGCTCTCTTCGCACCAATATTGATCTGCTTTTTTGGGGGGCCCATTTAGTAAGCGGCAAGCAGGTGGCCGGAGTCTCTTCCATAGTCCGGTTCTCATTGCCACCTAAATCGAAATGCAATAGTCCACAACCGTTTGACCAGTAATGATAATAGTTTCTGTGCATCTAACTGTTTATAGTCTTCGTAGTTGCATTTTTTGTAGTTTATATTTATTATACCCAGTTGGTACACTCCACGCACACTTTCATTTAATTTCGCTTAAATGACCTTGGACCTACGCCTTGGATCTGTGTCCCCGCGCACGCCTTATAAAGGACCGTGTAAAAAAAATAAGACATATATAATAATAATAAATGACAATCTGTTATTTATTGTCACGGCAAAATGAGCGTTGTATAATATTATGGATATTTTTTTTGCATAATCATCAGTAATATCACTTAATGTCTAAGGAAGTTTCATATGAAAATGAATGTCAAAAAACAAAAGCACAAACATAAAAACACGTAGACGACACATTTCGCGCAGCGGTCGAGTGATTGGCTACTACGTACTACGTTCTCGCACAGAACAGAAATTTTGTATGACATACAAAAATTTATTCTGATCTGGGTGTATGTGCATATGAGATTCTATGTTTGTAGGTCACCCACGACACAGGACTAAAAATTATAATGTAATTTGTTCTCTTTAAAAAATTAAATACAGGTTAATCAAGAAAAATAGCAACATGTCCCCGCCACCCGCTTATGACATGCGCCACACTCAACCCGCCGCCGTTATCATACGCGATCACATTGCGTAAATTTGTCCGTTAATTGCGGGCTTCGTCTTGCAGTAAGAGCTACCGTTTTAATTGTAATAAGGTAACATTAATTGGACGATTATTCGGCAAACACGTAAGTCAGGCGATAGTTTCTTGCATCCAGGATTTTGTGTTGTTTGCACGAAAATTCCGAGTAGCACTTTTTTTTACTTTTCTTTTAATAAATAAATAAAAATTTCTTACACTCACACCAATTAGCCTAGCTCGATGAAAGCTCTGTAAGGATTGTGTTATGAGATCTAGGGTAACAGATAGACACACATATATTATAAATTTATAAATATTTCAGATAGAAATATATATTAACAACTATGAATGCTTGCATTCATCACGCGAACAGCTGCCCCCACCCGGGCTCGAACCCGGGACCTCAAAGATGGCGACACCTTGCAACCGGTGTACTAACCACTCGACTATGGAGGTCGTTATTACATAAAAGTATATTCACAGAACCAGGTTTAAACTTCTAACAAGAATGGAGTAATAATGGTCTAAATACAATAATATTTTTATTAAATAAGGAATGGATATCTTAGTGATATTGAAGATCTTTATTCAAAAATCTCTGTGTCTAAAAAGATCCAATATCAAATATTTCATTAATGATTTATTATCACATCAGTCAAGTGATCATTCATTGCCTAATACCTGGCGCTATCTCATAAACGCACGCGCTACGCGACAGTCGCAGACAGAGACACAACTACTGTTTCAAATTGGCGCTTTTGACACCTCAATAGTGCCAAAATCGAGCCGAGCGGACAGCGCTTACATTCAAATTAAATATTTATTCAGCCGTTATTCACGCACGTCAGCTGCGGCGGGTTGTCGTTGAGTTGTCTCGAATTAAATTCTCTCGTAATTTCGCGTTCAAGTAAATTCATTCGATTTAAAAATGGCGGCTGAAGGCGCGTGGCGAGTTATCATGCATGCGGTCCAAATTGCGCAAGTTGTTATGTTTAATCTAGGACTATTTAATGTACGGCTTTATTTTTTCTAATAAAGTTTAAAATCCTGATTGACAGTTGGTATTAGGAGAACATTAATTCGCGTAATTATACGAGATATTGATAACTATAATCAATGCCAGATACTTATAAATATATTTGCAATTAGTTCCAAATAAATGACTAGTTAAATAACTTTCGTGTGAGCAGCACAGCGACAGCCTATAACCAGGTCGCTTCAAATAAAAATATTTTATATGTCAGACCTTAAAGAATGATTAATTGTAAGTTGTACTTAATAGAAAAGTCAATTGTTTGATTATTGAATAAAATTTTCTGCATTTCGTATCAAATAAACCGTGAATTCGTAGAAGTTACTAAATAACTCTTGAAGGCCAGCAGCGCAAAGCCAGCTCTCAGGTCAAATATGAATAGGTTACTACTCATTAAAAAAAAACATTAGGATATTATGAAATTTAAGTGAAATAGGTTGGGCCCTATAACTAAATAAAGAATTATTTATTTATTTAATTATGAAATGGATCTTAAAACATAAAAAAAATTGTACAACAGAAGAATTAACGAATAACTCCCATATCAGCAGCATAACTACACCTCACGTCGCCTGACAGCTACAATTAGCGTGGACGAACTCATTGGGATTGTAAAAACAAAATTTGTATTAATGTTCGATCTTTGTTAATGAACTGGCCCAAACCAAACGTTACAATCCGTACCGTTTTGTTTAAAAATAAACACGATTATAGTACGCACATGTTTATATGGTTATACTTTGGAAGTATATTTTTTATATGCGAAAACACAACAACGTAATGTGGTTAACCATATAATTGTAATATCTGGGTGTGAATATTATTTAAAAATCAATATTTGAAGGCAAATGCAAGAGTTCACTGGAGGTAGAAACTATTATCTATGTTCGAACAGAAACATACGTAGGTTCGGACGAGGAGAAGGA
This sequence comes from Scirpophaga incertulas, assembly GCA_036419045.1. Lineage (NCBI taxonomy): Eukaryota > Metazoa > Arthropoda > Insecta > Lepidoptera > Crambidae > Scirpophaga > Scirpophaga incertulas. Next base: position 20,685,245 of record CM071631.1, on the reverse strand, counting down.
AATATTATATCAGAGCCGTACACTTGGCTACCGTCTTACCTATTTCTACTGCATAATTGCATAATTTAAGGAAGTAAAATTAGTGGGTAACATGACTTTACTTGTTATGTCACAAGTTGTCAATATACACTGAATTGTTGTTGTACGGCTCCCCGATTTGCTATGAATCTCACAGAACTCCATACTACAAACGACTGTGACCACTGCTATCAGGTGTGCAATCTGCTTGTTTGACAATACATAGCAATAAAAAAGATGGTTGTTATTTAATTCTCCATTTCTGTAACTGACAGGTCATTGCTTTTTTGATTTATTGGCAGTGTAGTAATATTGAAAATAACCATTACTAATCAACCCTATAAAGCGGAAGCTATAATAGAGTTTGGAATTGAGTTTCAGCACTGTAAGCCTTTTTGTTCCACTGAGGAAAATGCATTTAGTTGCATACCCCGGCTGTGGCGAGCCGGCGGTTATGTGGGGCTCTCCTCCCCAGAAGGGGGAGGCCTACCCACTAAAAACCTCAGGGATGGCCTTCCTCAGGCATGTAGGGAGCCCCCGGGAACACCAAGCTACTTCCGGGAACCCCCAGCCTCCGCTCCCCCACCGATACAGGGGAGCCCTCCTCGGGGGAGGCTACAATACCTCCCCCGATCTCCACCACCGACGACGCCCCCCGGCCACGTACCCACGGGCGCGATTTCCTCGCGCCCGCCGGCGACCCGCGGCAGCGCCGCAGCTGTGCTACCGAGCCCGGCGCCGCCTCCTTCGAGCGGGATCGGCCATCACCCGACCCCGCTCGGCGGCCTCCTTCTGGAGCATCACTGCTTCACAGAAGGAGGCTACAGCCCTCCAACCTCCCTCGTCTGCCAGCGTTGCCGCAATCAATGCCGGCGGAGATAGATCTCAGCACTGTAAGCCTACTATGTAAAACGACAGTGCAAGGGAGATAGCGCTATACGCTGTAAGAGCAGTGTCTCTGTTTCATTATTGCTTTATCCCTAATCTAAGTGACCCGTGTTCAATCCTACCAAATACCAATATGTATTGCGGTTTTCGATTTTCATATGTACTTTTATCTGACGCTCCTATAGTGAAGAATAACATCATGAGACATTCCGCATACGCTGTTAAGTAATTGAAAGGTGTTTGTGAAGTTGATCAATCTGCACTAGCCCCGGCGTGGTTGACCAAGGCCTAATAGAATTATTATAGGCGACGTACATGAACTGTGATGAATGACTAAAATTCAACCTTTTTATTAACCAAATGTGGAAAAATGAAAAACTAAGCAAACTCCTACAGTGAGCAGACGCGTAGGTGCTCTTTCTCGTGTCAGGAAGGTCACTCACTAGGTGGCATAACTATTGATAAATTCTGGTGTTTTTTCAAAAATCAATGTAATCTTTATCATTCGTCTGTCAGGATTCTCAATACATATGTTCCTATGGGAAATTTTCCGCAATAATTATAATAAACATATCTCTGTCAAGTGTCCGGTCGGTTGCTATAAGCTCTCTTTGGCTCTAGGTTGGCTCACACTGACACTACATACAAATTGGTGAAACATGGGTGTACCTTACATCTGATAAAAGATTCGAGATTTCCCCTTAATGGTTTCGCCTCGTAACACAACTTAAGATACATTTTACTCTTACTCTGTTCCCAATTTTATTTGGGGTCGGCGCAACATGTCTTCCCCTTCCATTCTCGGCTATCACTCACCATTTCGACACTCACTCCTTTCTTCGACATATCAACATTCACACAGTCCTTCGATTTTTTCTTAACACTCAAAACTGATAAATAGAAACAAATCTTAAAATTTTAATGTATCCTTTGATAACTAAACAGTATTTTATATCTGTATCTATGTACTGTATTTATTGTTCCATTCGGGAGGTGAAATCACGAGGTAAAATGAGGAACTGGAACCGTGGTTACTGTATGTATTTGATTCATAAACTTATGATGAGCTTGAAGTCATTAGAGCACTGAAAAACTAACAATTTATTACTTCAAAAAAACTATAACTTTGATCCCCATGCCAGATCGTTGCAGATAATTTGCTTACAATATAATCGGACAGCTATTGCGAGCCGCCTTCAGGGAAGGGGTAAAAAGGAGCCATAGGACCCACCATTATATTCAAATTCAGTTTGGCCCCAGCAATATATATGGAGTTTATTGACAAGAGGCCGAACGCCGCACCGGAGTCGCAACGCTGAGGCGAAATTCCCGGAGAAAATATCCCCAGTCCCAGCTTAATTGAACACAACGATATTGTTAAGTTTAACGCTTACTCGGAGATATTTTAGAGGGCTCATTGTGCTTTGAAATTCGCTGTAATTTTAATATAACTAGCTATTTGAGTGTCTTATATACATGTTTGTATTTCTGTAGTTGTGATCCGTGAAAAGAATGGTGATAACGTGCATGAATCTATCATTTTGTAAATCATATCGTTTTGTAAATCAGTCTCACGTGTCCTTGTTCCACACTCAGTGGACGAAACATGTCTTTCTTTTTCATTCCTTACTATAATCTATTCCATTTTGTCTGTCAGATTTCGTAATCCCACCATCATGTTAGATTAATGTCCCAAGGTGCCTGAAGTAGAAAAATGAAATATAAAAATTACCTTATATTTCCTTTTCTTTAGAGACAAGTTTCATTTGCATTTTTTTTATTTTGACAAACAAGCAAACTACCTACCATAAAGAAGATGGTTTCAGTCGCCTATCGCGGTAAATCTGCTACCCACACTTTGTACAGAACACAGTGTACGTTGCCAATTTATGATATAAAACATGACTCAGGAATGATACCTGCCTCCCCCTCCTCTGAGAGGGCGAGCGCTATCAGTTAAAGCCGATAGGGCCCCGGGTTTTCTGCCCGGCCAAAGGCATTAGGCAGTGTTTAGTTGGTAGGCTGGCCTTCTTCCAGAGTCCAACATAACCACCCGCCGCCGTAGACCGGGCGCGGCTGGTATCCGGTGTGAGGTCGTCCGAGCACCAAGGGGTATTAAGATGACTACAAAAGTAGCGTACCCCTTTCACTGCATCATCCCGCGGGGAAAAGGTATGTCACTCAAACTGGAACACAGCAATGTAACCATTGCAGCTTTGCGGCAGAAATAGATAAGATGGAGGGGAGATATCCAAGCGGATTACTATATATGAGCGGAGCGTATTGATCATCCTCCATTTAGGCAGTAAATTTAATCTTCTATTAAAATTCACAGTTCACATATTTACGACCAAACTTTTGTATGTATCATAGCTCATATACATAGGTCCCCACCAATAGGCACGAATCTATTCTAACTAGCTACCGTATCAGCTTGAATGTTCCCAAGCTGATCCGGTGTGGATTAGTTGACCACATACACCTTTGGATTTCTTTGCAGGTGTACGCAGATTGCCTCACGACGCTTTCCTTCACCATAAGAGCGTCAGATAAATGTACATATAAAAATCAAAAACGAAAAACATTGTTACCTACATGGCAGGATTGATAACGATAATTGATAACGGGTCCCCCGAATTATTCGATTTGTAAACCAGTATTGAGACCACAGCACCACCGATGCTCCTTAAATAAATAATAATAAATGCATAAAACATTTTTTTAATATAAATATTATTAATAATTTCAGGGTGACAGAAATTAAAGTGACATGCCCAAGAAGAATTTTAACTATTAAGTAGACACATTTATAATATTTGAGAACTACTGAAATATAACTATTAATTCGTTCGTTAATATTGTAAAATTGATACTATAATTAAATACTTATATTGAAAATAAATTTGTTACACTGAACTTTAAATTTAACTAATTAAATGTATCGCATCTAAACACAAAAATCAAAACTTTCCAAATAACCTGAATGAAACAAAGACGAAAGCGTACAATCACATGATTTTTTAATGTCAGTTCGATTCTCTTGTACCGTTTCCAAGCTTTTTCGTCAATACTTCTTTGTTTTATTTATGTTGCATCCAGGAACAGAGCCGCTCCGCCAAAAGCTCGTACGATCGGCTGCGGCCAGACGAAAGTGGACACAATTCAGAATTTCACAAGACAGATTACAGAGGAACGCATTAATAAGAAGACATTTACATGTTACGATCCGATGGCGTCACGAAAAATCGTGTTGTAATGGCACAATAAATAACCATTAAATTATGTTTAATAACAAAGTAATAACTACAAGAAATATTGTATAATAGAAGAGTGTGTAGAACCCTTAAAAAGTACGGGTGTGAGACGTGAAAGGTCACAAAGAACATCTCGTACAAGCCAGGTCTTCGTCAGCCGATGTTTTCACAGCATTCTAGGTATTTACTGGCTCGAAAAAATTTCCAACGAGCAGTTTAGGAACGTTATGATGAAGTCCGGATCGACCATCAAACGCCGTACATGAAGTTGGATAGGCCACACTCTCCGAAGGGATCCAAACCACATACCGAGGCAAGCTTTAGACTGGAATCCCCCAGGGAAGCGCAAACGTGGTTGCCCAAAACAGACCTGGCGGCGGACTGTCATTGGCGAAGCAAAAGCCATTGAATAAACCTAGAGCGAAATCAAACGCGAAGTTCAAGACCGTGCGGGATGGAGACTCACTGTAGACGCCCTCTGCCCTAACTAGGGGACAAATAACCTTAATGAATGACCATCATTACCGGTAGCGAATATTAAGGTGAAGATTTGGTGAACTTTCTAGAAACTCAGGAAGTACCCTAACAGTTTTAATGACCATCGGTGACAAAATATCAATAAAAACCGGTCAAGTGCGAGTCGGACTCACGCAACGAGGGCTCCGTACAAATTTGTCGACAAAAAAAAATATTTTTTGTGAAATAACTACAAATTTACGGTTTTCGGAGTTTTGCCTTTACTTGTGCTTCATGAAATTGCTTCATGCCAAATTTCATATGTCTAGGTCAACGGAAACTACCCTATAGGTTTAGATTCCCTTGCAAATGTCAAAATATGCAAAATACATGGAACATAAACAGCCATATCTTTTTATTCGTTGATTCAAAAATTTGATTTTTTCACTGATTTGAGAGATAGGAGACCTAAGTATGTGATATTATTTTCAGCTTGATACCTCGATGTGCTTCTGAGAAAAAGGGTCTTGACAGACGGACGGACGGACGGTCGGACAATAGTGATCCAATAAGGTTCCGTTTTTACCTTTGAAGGTACGGAACCCTAAAAACTAGCTAACTACTAAAGTATATGAGATATGAAATTGAAACATTATATATTTAACAAGATCATTCACTGAGCATCTTGTTTACCTGGTATTATCTAAGTCCAATGAGAGTTCAGAAATTCGATGGACCGTTTCAAGATAAGGTGGATAGTGTGCTTACGCTTCGCTGGACTTGTGTTCACGAGAGCCCCACCGTGGGCCCAGATCAAGATCTAATTTCTAAATGGATTCCTCAAATCCAGTTCTCTCAATTCGGCGTATTTCGCTTCTGTTCAGGGTCTATCTTTTCGTTACTTTGTTACTTTACATAATTTTGTTACGTTAAAGGAAAAAAACTAATAACCAGTAATACCAGTAGAGTTATTTATGTACTTGCATCGAAATGTTCATATTAATGTGGACCTTCCCTGGATTTCTAATGGACAATCCCGTGTGGCCAACAATATTACATACAAATAAATAAAAACCTCAGAGACAAATAAAACAAAGATAAATAACATAAAAATTTTATTAGCTTACATTAATTAATTCACAATACAAATTATTGATAGTCTTAAGCAAATTCTCATACGCATATTTCGCCTTTTTTATAAATATAAAATCTAGTCCATTCCGTTAAGCGGGGAGTGATCCGCATTTCCGCTATTGTATTCTTTTGTTCTCACAAGCTATGTTGTGCGAACTACAAATGTGGCAACATCACGCGTATTGGAATTTTGCAACTTCGGATATCCGATGTCATTTATGTAAGTTTGGCAATGTCACGCGTGCAGTAGTTTAAATTGTGTAAAAGTAAATAACTTTTAATTTAAAAAATCACGGGACTTTTTTCTGCTTTTTAAAATTAATCGCGGGATTTGAGGCATATCCATTTTCTTCTGTCGCTGTATGAAATCAGTGTAAGTACTTGAATAACTACCTAATTCTGACCTCTGCTAATAACTATATAATAGCTAAATAGATTAAATTGTTTTATTTGGCGGATTTGTCTCTCTTACAAATAACAAAATATCTTTTTAAATATAAGAAAATGCAGGTAAAAGAAATTATAAAATTAAAAACACATATGTACATCTATTCTAATATCAGTTTTGCAATAGGGAATTAATCTCTTTTTTGAAAAGAATCTTAATTTGATCCTTGCGTGTCAATAAACCATATACTAAAAATATAAAAATTTTATACACTCGTTAAGTACTATAAAAATTGCATTAAAATTTAATATTTTCAAATTTCGCGCGTAATTAGACGAAGGCGCCGCACGAGTTGTTACTCTGTAGCGATGACGTCAATACGGCATGTAAATAATAAACAAAGCTCTATGTTTGATGCTATGTGTTATTATATTCATAATTTTAAAATCTTTTATATATAAACAACTAATAAAGGAATAATAATAAAAGAGTAATACTGACATCGATGTTTTAATACTCCGTAACTCGGCAGAACAAAAGTCGGGATTTGCAGCAAAGAATTTTCCGACCATTAATGCATTTATTTTTGGTAAATTCGTACTATCCCCTTTTACAAAACTGCTTTCCATAGTGTGATTCACGTGCGATTTCAATTTAACTTACGTATTTATAACGTTCTCTTACATTAAAAAAGCAACCTACAAACTTCTTTTTTATTGTTTTGCGGCTTTATACGTACTATGATTCATAATGACATTGACACGCATAAGTTTACAGTACCTTATGACGTCACGACATGGCGGCCTAATGTTTCGCTCTTGTTTTACGTATAGATTAAAAAAGTGAATACTTTGAAGCTAATTTTTATATTATTTTTGTTATTTTATGTACTTAAACATGATGGTTCCGACTATTTAATGCATAAGCTATCATAGTTATATGCTTTTAGATCTTTTCTAATATAGAGGGAAGTACCCTATTATGACATCATCTGCAATTGACAATTTTTGTTATTTAATGTCATTAACTAATGTTACTGATATTAATTCGTGTGTTACGAAGTATACCGAATCCTTTAATATTTTAATAAAAATATCAATCTCTATTTATTTTCTTTCTCTTAAATTACAACTGATACTATTGGTTTTTGACCAAATGAAATATTGTATCAATAAACAGTATATTTACAGATTATATTCCTCGCGTCTAGCATTGGCGGTCGCCGTCGTCACCAAATGTATTGCCATAGTCAAAAATATATACAAATTGTTCAGAAAAAGTAGTCATTTACCAATTCACCTATAGTCTCAGATAATCTTCGAATAGAAGGACTGTCTCGTGTAGCCTGAAAAGATCGTAGGGTCAAAATGTCTTACGAAGTGCTCATGTCCGATGCCGAGATAAGATCGTAATCTTTTCGGATATTGCTCGCTATAATCATATGCGGACTTTTTTGAACTTTTTTTCTTCGAAAGGGCGTACCGAGGCGTGCCTTACAATGAACGGTTGAAAAATAATGCCGCATTGTCGCTGGCCAGTTTAGCTGAATTAAAACCTTATTTATGCGTTCGCTTTTTAAAAACAATAATTTTTATTTATCGTTGCTCCAGCCGCTATTTGTATCCGGTTAATGAGAAGCGGTTAGTATACCGTTTATTGTTTTCGGTCGAGATAAATTGTTTGTTTGCATGTTTCTTCATTAAAAGTTTCTTTATCCTTAATATTTGAAAATGTTCCGAAGACAACTATAAATTGATTTTGCCTTCTGCCTCCACTCGTATCCATCATACGTATATGCTCAGATTCCGAATACAATAGTCTTCTATTTTAACTGTAATTTGACGATGTATGGTTCCGTAATTTACTTATGAATAGACGCGGTATTGACGTTGCCAACTAAAACAGATTGTACCACCTTTGAAGCTTATTCGTGGACATGAAAGACTTATATAAAGTTTAACGGTGAATTGTGTAAACTATGAAATCAGTGAATTGTTCGTTATTTTCGAAAGATATCACTACAGTTATCAAATGAAACCCTACATTTAGATAGGCAAAGTGCAAAAACTGTTAACTTTTGTTAATAAAGGAAGGTCTGAAAGTTTTCCTTTTTAAAACAGCTACTTAATTTTTTTTTCTTTTTATGTGATATATCGACAAGCAAGCAGACTTACCTGAGGGTAAGTGGTTACAGTTGTCTATAGTGCATGTAGTTCCTGTGGTTTTTCAACGAATTTGTATACCCCACATTAACTACAGTGTACGGTGCTAACATAGTTTTTTTTAATGTCGCCCCACACTACTATTTTTGTAAACTTGTGTCGTGGGTGCATCACAAACATAGAAATTTCACATGCAGAAACACCCAGACCGAAACAAATTTTTGTAAGTTGGTAGAAACAGGTAAAACGGAGCTACCCAAGCAGACGACCCTCCGATAAACCAATAGTGTCCAATCATGAATTTGTTACAATAGATAATAACATTAAATTCCAACATTTAGAATGCGATTACGATTCATAATATTGTACAAGCACATTCCATTGTCGGGGTCAGATTCCATCCAGCTCTACACGAAGCTTCCAAATGAAATAGGAAACTATTATGACTTTGCGAATGCAAACAAATGAACTCTATCAGTTTCTCGGTATGTGTGAGGTCAGCTGAAATCAGAAGGTATGTATGTACGTATAAAAACAATGACACATTAATATTAAACAGTGCAAAGGTTGATGACATTGTGATGTGCAACACACAACCATTTGAGTTTCTTTGAGTATTTATTTAAATTGTCGAGCATCGAATCTTCTAGATAAATTCCCCAAAATGTATGACCGATACCATAAGCATCGTTAAGGAAGCTATATCTGCGATGAAAGTCACTTGACTTTGAACTCGCTAATTAGAAACTAGAGCCGAATAGAATTTTTAAATTACAGATACAACATACCCAATGGAAAGATCCAATTCCTCCGGTAATGTAGAAAACCTTTGAAATCTTTTTTTATTTAGGTGAAACTTTAGGTAATATTATATGAGTGGCAGTACACTTAATTACTATTGTAATTCATTAAACATAAAACTAAAACAAGAGTAGTCACTTGTCATAACAGAAAAATCTAAAGTATTGTTGTTTTAATTTTGATGTACGAGTATTGCTTATTTCGAGTATCTGTATCGGTGGCAGTCTCTTGTCTTCCAAAAAGGCAACGATTCCAATCATTTTTAAAGACTCAATAGAAATTAAATTTCCCAAGAGATCGAAAATGTTTTTGATATTAGATAAGTGCTTGATTGATTACTTTAATCTATCTTTACAGTAAGGTTTGCGGAAACAAATGTGGTTAAGTATAACCATAAGATATGTGGAATGAATCTCAATAAAGAGCCTTATTCAAATACCACTTTCTTCATTTACTAGTCTTGACTCTAACTTAGCTGATAACTTCATTATGTAAGTACTGACAGAACCTTATACACCTTATAGCTAAAAAGTTATGTATTTTATATATAATAATGATGTAATCACTGACAACTCAGGAATGGCAGAAACGAAACGCAACAAAATGTTTTGCAAGATATGTTGTTTTAGTAATTGGAGTTGTCAACTACGGAAGCTTGCAGTTTTCCAGAATTGGATATTTGCCTTTTTTATTTTATATATATACTACCTGACCCATCCCCACTTTGTTTGGCATAATATTAATAATCCCCAAAGCGAACACGAACGCGAACCGAATTAAACCCGAAGCCATCGGGCGCCGTCCGCTGCTTTGGCCTTCACACTTAAGACTATGAGTTTACTTATTTTCATAAAGATTCATAATTTTTGGTAATATATGACTAATAAATATGCCCTAATGATTTAAATTATTAGATTATATTAAAAATTAAATTATCTATACTAATATAAAAAAAAAACTATTTTTTGTAACTTAAATATAAAAGTTAGATATATGCTGTCGTAGATTTTTTTGTAGGCATTTTCAAGCTCCACATCTTTCTCTAGAAATCAAAAATATATATTTCATAGTTAAGGCAGCGTTCGTAAGAAACGCTTTTTTGACCGTTTTTTTTGCAAAACGGATTCACTTTGCAAAACGGACTACTTTTTTTTCCTCAGGAGAGGAAGGCTAAGAATCCTCACAAGGAGCACGAAACGTACCCAGGATACCCCCGCAACGGCAAGTGTCACGGAGGTTATGTCGGACTCCACGCGACCGGAACGGTCCAGCCACGTGACCTACCGACTAAACTCAGCCTAGCCTTGGCCATAAGGGCCCTACGGCTACCGAAACATAAAAAGGCTTACTTTTTATGTTTCGGTTTTTTATATAATCTACGACACTCGCCCAATATATAGTTTATATATTGGAAATATAAACCGACATTTATATTGCGACAGACATTTATGAGATGAACACTTATTGAAATTAGGCAATATTTTTTTAAAATATAAATTTTCAAGTGCAAGTAATATCCAATTGTTTTTATAATAAAGTTACTGGTATCAATGGTGGTAATGTTTCAATTATTATCCGGACTATTATATCCGAATCCAACAAATGGATGACCATTGATTTTTACAACAATAATTTCATACTTGTCAATGTAGACAAGAACTATAGGTATGACGTGCTAGTTGGTTAAGCCAAATAGGAAGAGGCAGCACAAATTATGACCGCGCGTCGCCCCACGGCGCGCACGCGCACCGATTTACGCGCATCGCTATGAAATTTAGTGCTGGGACAGCGTGAGTATCGATAAACCTAATTATTACATCAATATCGATAGAAATGAACTTCTTAATGTGTAGTTCCGATGGAGGCTACCTATAATTATACCCTGAATAATTACTAGTAACAATTTCATGCTACTCTAGACCAAAATTTTAAATTAGAGAAAATTTGAACATTGAAAAGTCTATGTAAGTCTTTTCTACGTGTTACAATATAAAATTATTCAAGTAATTTTGTTCAGTAATTCAATACTTTTGTTGTGTAAAGGTAAAACGTTAACTTTAGGTATTGAATATTGATTGATATGTCAACAAATTTATTATAATTAGAGGGAACTCGTCTCTGTTGATGGCGTGGACACCTCAACGCTATTGCCGTATTTAAGTTAACATTTAAGGTACGCAAGTTCATTGCCTAGTACTCACTGTTAGTTATAACAAAAAGCTGCAAATTATTTGGAGCTTGTAGGCATTATACATATGCAAATCTTATTTGCGTACCACGAACCATATTAAGGGAAGTCTACTTATTACTTTTTTACGAAAAATCGCTGCTGTTACAGTTGACCTCCTTTTGCAGATTTCATTATTTATGATGCAATCACACACAGAAATTCCAAGCAAAGCCCTCTCTATAGCCCTTTGGATGACTTCGAGCTTGCATTTGTGAGGCCTATCATGTGTGGCCAGGTTTCAGTTCTATTAGATAATAGCTTACATATTTATTACACCTATATTGCTTTACCTACATCAATCAATTGTTACAATGAGCGTGTGAACATATGAACAATTTGTTAGATATAAGCTAACTTTATTTTTTTTTTTGGGTCATATTTGCAGCGAAGTAAGTAGTTAAGCTTAAATATAGAATAATAAATAACACCAACCTAATAAATAGGAATGGATAGGAGAAGTAATTCTACACTGTAGAACAGAAATGTATGAAACGATACGATGCACGAATAGAATATATTGCAAACAACCTGTTAATTAGTCGGTCCGGAGGTCCGCCATGTTGTAGTCTTAGCTATGTAGTAGAGTACCAAGCCTTGTCCTAGAAGTAATATGGTCCCCCTTAAAAAAATAAACACTTGAAACTTCAAATTTTTAAGTATAATGTCCATCAAATTAATCGATATACGAAACATCACTACCACGCCTTTGGCAACCACGCGCCTTACTGTAACGTTAAAAATCCACCGTGACCCCGACACTAACCGAATTATTCTCGGTCCATCGTTCAGATCTCCGTTCGATTCCCGGCTAGATCATGAAGATGTAACTTTGATATATTGCGAGATTTTGTCAATAGAATGGTACAAATGACTAGTATAATAGGGCGCCTTGGGACATGTCTCGATATGGAGACCGTAATGTTTATATTTGATATGTAGGTAAGTACAATATTATAGGTTTATGCTTTAACATGGGTTGAATAGGTCAAAGTTTACTTTACTATGATAATTAAGGTAGTGTTTAAGGTATGTAAATGTCTAAGCTTAGACAAGTTAACAGCTAAATTGCGGTAACAATATATAGGCTACGTAAATATAGGTTTAATAGTGTGTTGAAATTTTTCATAGAGCATTATTATGCAGATTTCATATTATCAGATTTTATTTTTTATTATTAGATTAATAGAATTTATATTAAGAATAATCTAACCTAAGTAGTAAAACTTTTTTATACAACTATCGGCAAAACAGACTGGACATCAGATGGCATTAACCTGTAAACTACATGTACATAACGACATGAAAGGCATCAATTTTTTTACTGGCATTACTGCCTCGATTGATCAATCCCATGTAAATATTGCCATACTTAGAAAATGTAGTTCTTAACTATTCCGTTGTCTACTCTTTAATGTCTGTTATATATTATTTGATGCAGGATTATTCTGGATCATATTTTAGCTAATAGGCAAGGACCTCCAATGGCTTGAGCTACGCCAGAAGACTATTTAATTAAAAGTATCCGGTTAAAAACACACCGTATCAGACTTAATATTTTAAACTTGAGAGAGCTTTTATATTGGTCGAAATAACATAATATTCATAGTACAAATTTAAAGATTTTGTGTTACAGACTGTACATATAATCTGCGCTGTTACCACCAATAAGTTTATCGCGTAAGAATCAAACGTAAGAGCGTATTAAGATCGCTCTCGGCCTTTCGCCCGCCATTAGCCGCGATACTTTTGTTAATTAAAATCCTTAATTATAACAAAACATTCCTTTTACCACCGTTTCGTTGGATTACGTTTGGTGCAAGTCAAAGTCGTTGCAAATTACGTTTACTAAAGTTAATGATAAGTGATTATAACGGTGATAGGTAGGTATCACCTGTTCTCCTGAGTAGCTGAGGAAGGGGATGTGTCACCTGTCAGAGTACAGCAATGCTACTAACAGTATGATTATTATTCTTTTTTATTATGGTGACTACTATCAGCGATGTTATGGTTATATGTGTTATGGGGATTATTAACAGTATTATTCCATAATAATACTGTTAATAATAGTGTTAGCTCTCCTATTTAGCTACCACTCTAGTCACCATCAGCTACAACTAAAAACAGGCCAGCTTAAACTCTCTACCACCAATCAAATCAAACAGAAAAACAGCAATAGAAGTTTAATTTCTTACCATCATAGTGCGGTCGACGTTAATTATCTTTCACATAATAAGCGCACACGCCTTTGCGTTACGGACACCCACAAAACATATCATATCTCACCTCAATAATATTAAAGTGGATTGCCCAGATAGTAGCAAATAGCCTCATGTTATATTGTTCATTGAGACTCAATTAAAATTGACACAGTAATTATAAAATCATATACATTCATCATATTTTTACCCAAGCAAATATGCAATTATATAATTTTATTAATAACATTGTAAATAGTATTGTTCGTATGAAAATTGTGCGTCTGTTTATAATTAATTATGAATAATGTAATTATTAAGGATGATAGTATAATAGCGTGACAAAACAATTGCGTAAACTGACATTCACATGTTATATATTGGTAAAACGTGCTATTTTCTGTTATGTTATAAAATAGTTGACATAGAATTCCAATAAATCATTGACATGTATAAGTTTAACAATGATTGGTTTTAGTATTATAAGGTAAAACATTTGCATGCTATAAATTAATAGGAAGTAAGCCCAGACACTTTATATCAAGTCCATAAAATTGTGACATGAACCCTATTTGTAGCAAATAAAGGATTTGATTTCATTTGTGTACAAATGGGGTTAAAGTAATCAGGTAAATATAAGCCGCAAACGTTTATAAATTGGACCACACACCAGAGTGACAGTGACAGTTTCCGAACAACCAAATTAAGATCAGTAATTGATATTTATTTGCAGCGCAAGTGACGCGGCGCGATCAAGCCTGCCTCGATTAAAGGGACACTTTCACTTGGATCTCAAAATTATTTTTTTTATTGACACATATACATACGTATACTTTATTCCCGTAAGATCTCGCTTGTTTTTTTTTATTTTAACTGACAATAAACAAACTGATCAACTGATAGGAAGTGATTACAGTCGCCTATAGTACTCGTAAAAAAATCGAACCCCGTAGACATAAATTTACAAAAATGCTCCAAAGCACTACGCGCGCGCGTTGATGTCTTTTACGAGATTCCATTATACAATATGTCTACTATCCTGACACCAATCACCATGATTACACTAACAAATCTTGAGATATTATAACAGATTTTAAAAACTTGTGTATTGATGTGCATAATTATTAGAAAAGGAGAGCTGAATAAAGGAACACTGAAACCTAAGCGATTATGATGATATACGGAGTACATTATTTGTAGGACAATTATTGTACTGAAAAAAAATCCATTTGAAAGCCACTTACTGGTAGTTAAGCGTTAGAATTTTCTTAAAAAGACTACATTAAAAGTTGATCATCAAGTTGTTATTTTGTGATTATTGTCGCACTACGTCCATATAGATAAATAGCTTCGATAGATTTAATATGAATTTATATTTATTGCACTATTGAAACAGCTTCGAATACACCTTACATAAGTCGCAAAGTAAACAAGGTTATTATTAAAAAAAAACATATTGCAAACTCGTAGCATTGTTGATAAAGAATTATTTATCTGTATTCAAAACACAAAGAAACCGTAACAAAAGCTGAAAATAGAAAAAGTAAAGCTGGGACGGGAGCAAGAACAATACTCATGCGCTCATTATTAATATTCAGAACGCGAATCGGACGATAACTCGCGGGCAGATAACGATTTTGAAAGTTTTGACCATAGTTAAGGTAGACACAGTACGATTCTAGAATCAAGTTTTGTTTTCTACACACATAACACGTAAAGTTGCCGTGCTCGGTGGTTACCGAAGGGAAATATTTTAAATTAGAACATACTTCTGGGTATTCTCTGTATTATATGACAGCGAATCAATCTTTTATCAACCAATCAATCTTTTATAAATATTATAATCAAACAATATTACGAGGGCATTCGCCCTGGAAGTGATGGCGTCATTTGTTCTGAATACGCCACGTTACTTCCGGCGCGTTGTTCTTTTAAGTCCTACACACACGCAATAGATAAGAAAAGATGCGAACAGTACTCGTATGTATTTGATAGTATTACCTAAACTTAAACAATTTTATGTGAAGGCTTTCTCAATCTCCGAATAAAGTTAAAGTTGTTTTTCTCCGCAGTAATATTTTTCCTTTACTTGCTGATGCTTGTTTTTGTGTACATACATTCATTTTTGTTACTGCATACAAAAGTTTATTCATAAAGATAATGAATTCAATTTGATATTTTTTTTGCTGAGTTATTCTTTTTTGGAGGTATGTGTGAATTAAGTTTTGTAACTACACAAATGTGATAGTTACTGCTAAGTAGAAAACGAGTTTACTGACCCGAAATTCACTATGACTTCAAGGTAAGTTTATGATCCACGCCACGCTGCGTCCCTGATAGGAGGCTGTACTAAGATGTCTTGCTCATTACCTCTCCCGGGGGCCAGTCACATTAAATTATTTCAGTCGAAATTGTTTCCGAAAGTTCTGCTTTACGAGTCACGCAATCTAAAAATATGACCAACGGAGTCAATCGTATAATAAAATTCAATTATTCGACGTGTTCATCAATATTTCGTGGCTTCAATGTGAATATCGGGAATAAATAATATAAGTACGCTTAAAAAAATAATTTACCTTGGATATTTATGTTATTAGTTGCTGGTTTAACCAAGCAATACACTTTCTATAGTATGTAATACTGCAAAAAATAAGTTACATTGATTGAGTTGAGCTGAGTTGCACAATTCTACTTCAGCTATGTGCCTTAGTAATAATGGATTATTACTAAGGCACGATAAAAATTACCATATCTTACATCTAAACAAAAAAAAAACAAAACATTTAATATCATATATATATCTCTGGATACATCGATGACTCGGATATTACATATCAAACGATCGAGCGGTTTTACGCTGTGTATATATATATATATTGTACAGTAATAATAATATTATTTTACATTTATTATTTATAAGTGGAAAATTTTTACCCACCGCTTAAAGAGCCAATCCCACAACACGCTACTTAATAACACCTATGGGTTTAATTCGGAACACGGGTTTGTGTATTGTCATGTCTATGTTGCCCTGTCGTGATAATAAATACTGCGGTGAATCATGAATATAAAAACAAATCTATCGTGTTTACATAAGATGTGATTAATTACATTGTGAATTTGTAACTATATATTCCTTGATTAGTATAAATAAATAAATATATCTTACACTTACACCAATTAGCCTAAAGTAAGTTCTGTAAGGCTTGTGTTATGGGATGTAGGGTAACGGATAGACATACATATATTATCCTTACTAATATTATAAATCGGAAAATGAGTTTGTTTGTTTGTTTGTTCCGCTTTCACGCCGTAACTACTGAACCGATTGCTTTGAAATTTTGCAGACGTAAAGATAAAAGTCCGGATTAAATAATAGGGTACTTTTATTCCAGGAAAATCGACAGAACTCACGCGATGCGCAATAAAGGCTTCGCTCAAAAACTACTGCACAGATTTTCATGCGGTTTTCATCAATAGATAGAGTGATTCTTGAGCAAGGTTTTGCGGTATTTTTTATCTCGGAAAAAAGGATAGTCCCAAGGGAAGCGCAATAAAACCTGCGCGCCATTAATCGACTTCCGCGCATATGTAGTCGCAGGCAAAAGCTATGACCCTTAGCCCTCTATAGACCCAATTCCGAAATCCACGCGGGTAAAGCCGCGGGCAGAAAGCTAGTACATATATAAATATGAAATATGTTATATCAATCATGACTAAGGTACAAATGCTCGCATTCATCACGCAAATATATGCCCCCTCCGGGTTTGACTCCCAAACCCGGGACCTCAGAGATGGCGAGAACTTGAAACCGGTATACCAACCACTCGACTACGGAGGTAGTCAAAGTATAGCTGACATATCACACTATAACCAAAGAGCAATTAATTATAAACGAACAGAAGTTGATATGTGCGACTATTTTCTAGCGCACCTAATTTTTTTACACCATTTAAGTAGCTAACAAATATACCACGCTACAATAATTATAAGAACGGCGAGAAAGAATTGTGTATCATAAAATTATCCATTTAAGTCGGCACATCAGTGCAATTTGTAAAGTGGCCGGTGAGAAATTGGCCGGTACTTTGGGCTCGTAATGATAAGGATTTCAGTAATTACTCATCACGGATAATAAAAGTCCCTGGCGTTGCGGAATGGTGGCAATTTGCCGTTTATTTAACGTTATGCAATAACTTGTGGAGTGATGGCCGCCATACAAGACAAGAGTGTTGTCACGCGTCGTCAAAAGGTGATAAGCTGTCTCATTTTTTAATTAGTGCCATCATATGAGATCTTTTTACATTTTAAAGCCGCAATTATTCTGGCCTTTATCTCATTTCATTATTTTTTTAATTATACTAAACAGCAAAAGGTATAATCAAATACAATGACATCACAGTTGTAAGATACCAAAAGGATTGTTCCTTTTATAGGTTTATATTCAAGATATTAAGAAAAATTATACAAACCCCAAACCCAGTGTACATACAGAAACACCACGACTGTATTTTATAATAAAATGGAGATAAAAATGAATTTGCGGTGGTGACTAAAATGAATAACGTTCATGGACATTTGTGTCCTAAAACGAAATAACACATATTTTTAATATATAATGTAAAGGAAAGTTCACTGTGTTGTTTCAAGTTACGATACGAAATTACAACCTATACAATGAGACATAAGCCCAACTCGAGGTAGGCAGATAAAAATCATCAAAAATATCGATTGCAAAATTTGAGAAACGAAACAGTGGACCCCTACATCTTAACTTGGTAACAAGAAGTTCACATACATAGTCGCAATAAAAACTAAATATGAAGTGAAAACATTACTTATTACAATTTTAAATATCATAATAAAATGTTTTTTTCAACAAACAGAATTTTAATAAAAAAAACGTGTTCATCAAAATTTATCGTAGGCATTTCCAGAACCTATGAAATCTAACTGCGAACAATTCAATTAACATAGTTTGAAGTTAGCCACTCGTCAGGATAAAAAGATATATTATCGGCAACTAATGCTAACTCTGGCATATAGGAATGGTGCAAAAAATACCACACGTAGGTATTCAAGAATACACTGCCTGAACTTTGAGCAAAGATGAGGAAACATGTTGAATGTGTGAGTTTGTGGATACAAAGCTACAGCATCTGAGAAGCAATGTGAAGTTGACATTATCAATTGTAATATTGAATCTAATAATATATACGAATTAAAAATATCACAACAATTTATGTAAAATTGGATAAACCGCTACGGAATGGCGAAAAATACTACCAGATATGTATATATTTTCTCACTGTGTACAACACAATTCTTTTTAATTTTATAAATATTACATCCTCATATTGCAAAGAGCGTACTTACAGTCATGATGTTTCTGTATGCACACTGGGTTTGGGGTTTGTATATTTTTTCTTAATATCTTAAATATAAATAATCAATTCATTATTTATCAACCAAAATTACGCCACTTTCAAAGCTATACTCTTTGCGCAAAACAGACCCCGTCGCGTTCTTAATTTCCTCACATCCATGCGATCGTTTTAAATGACTGCCCATCGATTCTGCTAGTTAACATTTTCATCGGTCCACGCGAGTCTCAGACATCATCGCATGCGTCAGAATAAACTGACCGCTAGTTGGAGCTTCAAGACACTGGTCGTTTACAGAAAGTATTCATATGCCTTTAACTGCTAATCCTTTACGCTCCGAATACGTCTTAAGTGGAATAAAAATGAAAAAAAAGCCACTGAAAGATCCGACGTGCCGATTCTCGATTGCCGAAGACAGGTCGACGGTAGAGATATCGACCACGTCTGGCTAGGTACCCTCGCGCCACTCATATTACCAAACGGACGCTTTAATTGTAATATTAATAGCATTGTTATTTTCCTTCAGTTAGGTGTAAAAATCCAGTATCTGAAGTTTTGATGAGCCTAGATGAAACTCGGGTTTACTCGTACCTTCAACCTGATGAAATTGAAAGTTCACTTGCTGTCAGATCTACCATTTCAAATTACTTTATAAACGCATATCTACAACGAATAAAAAGAAACTCTACACCTACCTCTCCCAAATGTTTCTAATGGTTTAATTTAATTAAGAAATAAGACGCATTAAAAGTTATATTAGCTTTATCTATTAAATTCACATTTCAGCCAAGACACGCTAATTGCTAATATATAATGCTCTGCCAAGCATCTCCACACTGTTCAGTCTTGTGCTTGCAGCATACAGTGCCTTCTTAGGACATTAACCAGACCAAATAGGTGATCCAGCTTATGGGTCACTTATCAACGCTGCGTTCGCAATCAATCTGCCTACTGCTATTTGTGTTAGCAATCAAATTCTGAGGAGTTCATCATTTCTGATTCAACCATGCAAAGAAATTTGGTAATTGTAAGCCTTAATATAAGACGCCATTGTCCATAACCAGGTTTCAATCCCATATGTCTTGAGGTACTCAGTATAATCTACAATTATCAGGTAGACAACCTATTTTCAAGAAAAACAAAATTATATAAAAACAATATTTCCCATGCAATTACGTGTTAGATAAACCATCTGGCGCACGGCGCAGCCACAGACCGATTAGGCGCATAATCGTCGTTTTTCTGACATAATCTAGTGATGATTATTCTCCGCTATCTCTCGTTGCGATTATTGACATTCCGAGTGATCTAAGCTAGGTGTATTACAACCGAATTAAATGCGTTGCTGAAATCTAGTAGAGTTAGTAATGTAAGTTGACGGTTATCCATAGCTTCGTAAATATCATGTGTGATTTTGATTAAAACAGTATTCGTACTATGTCCCACATCAATCAATAATCTAAGATATAATATGTCTAAGATATAATGTATAAGATATAATGAAATTAAACAATATTTATAAATAATAATAGTAGGTAAATCTAACACTACTGCCCTAATTACCTCGTTGATTAGCGAGGCTAATTCATTGTGCGAAATAAAGTTCAGCCTTTAGAATTATATTTCATATTGTATTTTAATCGTTTCTCTTTATTGATTTATATATTGACCTGTAATAAACTTAGTTATATTAGTTCACTTCCTATCAAACAATAGATGACTGTGAAATCGAATTACGAACTTTACAAAAATATTACAATTTCACATGCCGTATACTAAATCTCTTGTAAGACAATTGTACATTTACTGGATTGATGTCATACGAAGGAATAACATAAGTTACAATTTCATCACCACATTATATCCCCCGAGGCGTACGACCCTACCCTAACCAAGTTAGCGCGGATTGGTGTTAATCAACCGGATTAGTTTCCTTCCCAAACACATTTAAGTTTCCCAGGTGTATGCTGCAGACGAAATGCAGCATCAGTTGAATATATATAAATCGATTAAATAACGAACATCTTACGTCCTATGTTCGTACTGCGGTTTATATGTGTGATGCGATTTCTACAGAATCTAACAGAAACCACATGTACTATAGGTGATTGTAACCACTTACTATCGGGTGGTAAGTCTGCTCGCTTTTAAACATATCACGTAAAATGAAAAACATAAAAATAGACCTTTCAAGTTTTTTGTCCATTCTTCATAGGAACCGGATGCACTGAATTTCCGAACTAGTACAGGATTGATTTTTAAAACTTTTATGTGGGCATACTAACAACTTTTGGTATAGTGGGCTAATCAATCGCTCACCTGAAACAGAAACAGAGATCATATAACGACGACCTTTGGCATGAAAACACGGACACGAATTGCTTGCTGGAATGTGCGAACGCTGAGCGACGATAGCCCGACGATTCCGACTAGCCCAAGCAGAAGCAGAGATCCTCAGATATAAGCTGCAAATATTAGGCCTCAGTGAAGTGCGCAGAAACGGATTCGGAGAACAGAGAACACCAAAAGGAGTCACCCTGCTGAATTCCGACAAAGAGAATGAAGATGATACCCTAGAGTATGGTGTAGGATTTTTATTCTCCGACGTAGCGAAAAGGCTTCTGGACTGGAAACCAATCTCAGACCGAATCATCACAGCCCGTTTCTACACCAAAGTCAGTGTTCAAAAAATCAGTGTTATCTAATGCTATGCGCTCACTAACGCTGCAAGCAGCGAGACCAAAGACGATTTCTACAGCTTACTAATCGCCATACTCAAAAACATCCGTAAACAGGACATAGTAATCGTCATAATATGATCTCAATGCGAAAGTGGGTACAGATAACTCTGGCTGCGAGCGATACATGGGTATGAACGGACTGGGTACATGAAACGAGAACGGAGAGCTGTTTTTGGAGTTTTGCCAGACAAAGGACAAGGGACGTTATTATTATATTTATAAACGGTGATCACCACAAATACACCTGGAACTCACCCGATGGTGTCACTAAGAACCAGATCGATCACCTGGGTATCAGCTCAACTTGGCGAACATCACTGCTAGATATGCGCAATCGTCGAGATACCGATATCGATAGCGATTATCATCTCGTAGTTGCAGAAGTACGCCTAAAAGTATCGTCATCTCGCTCGATCAACGCACCTAAAATTTCTCCGCCCTTGATCTGAACATCTCGATCAATTTAAGTGTCGACGCGGAGTAAAATCGCATAAAAATGGTCTATAAAGAAACCAGCTCCGTCGTTCTCGGACGTAAAACACTCATGAGGAAAGAATGAATGTCACAATAAACTTGGGATTTCGTCGGCCACAGACGAGAACTACACCTCAGCCGCATAGCGCAGAACGTTGACCATGTACAGGAAGATCTCAACCTGCAATACCGGTAAATCCGAAAGGCTATCTACCGCAGTACTCGTCGGGACAAAAGAGTGTGGGCTGATAGTATTGCTGATGGAGTCCAAAGAGTGGCAGACACCGGTAATCTGAAAGAGATGTACAAGGTTACCAATCTGCTAGCAGGTAAACGAAGTGCGAAGAAGAGGCCTCTAAAGAACAAAGAGAGCAAACTTATTGTGACATCGGAGGGCCAACTACGGCGCTGGCAGGAACACTTCCAGGAAATCTTCCTGGTCCCTGGCGAACTTTCTGATACAACGATAGAGGAATGCTTGCCACTGCAAAGCCTTGACATTGACTGCTCCCCGCCAATGAAGGAGATGAAGTGATTCACGCCATTCGCTTAAAAATGGCAAGGCCCCAGGAATATACCTCATAGCCGCAGAAATGCTGAAGACGGATATAGTTACAGCTGCAAACCTAACGCCGCTACTACAACACATTTGGAATAAGGAAGAACTACCAGAGGACTGGAACAAAGGCCTTATCACTGTGACTAAAAAGGAAGATCTCAGTCAATGCAGCAATTGGCGAGGCATCACTTTGCTTTCGACCCCTTCCAAGGTGTTTTGCAAAATCATTTTGGACAGGCTCTCGAAAGGCGTTGACCCTCTCATTCGCAGTGAACAAGCAGGATTTCGCCCCAATAGGTCGGGTATAGACCAGATCAACACTTTACGTATCATACTGGAGCAAGCATCAGAATGGCAAAGGGAGATCTACCTTACCTTTGTGGACTTCGAAAAAGCTTTTGATACGTTGAGACGGAATGTCGGCTGATCCCGTCTGCACAAAATTGGAGGCCCCGACAAGATCATTCACATCGTCAAAGCCATGTACAAGAACTATTCTTGTCAAGTAACACATAACGGGCTCGTATCGGAGGACATTAAAGTTCATGCAGGTGTTCGCCAGGGCTGCCTCCTTTCGCAACTCCTATTTCTTATCGTCTTGGATGGTGTTCCGCTTAAGACTACAGAAAATAAACCCCGCGGCATAGAGTGGAGTCTAACCAACATCCTTGAGGATTTGGATTATGCAGATGACACATGTCTCTTAAGCCACACTCGGGCAGACATGCAGACCAAACTAGACGAACTTGGATGAGAAACCGAAAAGATAGGGCTTAAAATCAACATCGGGAAGACTAAGGAAATGAGGTGCGGGGCAGCGAGTTCTTTCCCGTTAGTTATCGGCACAGAGGGAGTAGAACGTGTCCACAAATTCACCTACCTCGGTAGCTATGTGTCGGAGACTGGTGGAACAAAAGAGGACATCACTACGCGGATAGCCAAGGCACGAGCAACTTTTGCACAGCTTAGGTCTGTATCACGGAAATCACGGAAATTGACTCGGAGAGTTAAGCTCAAGATATTCCGTCAAGCGTGAAATCCGTGTTACTGTACGGGTGTGAGACGTGGAAGGACACAGACTCCAGGTTTTCGTCAACCGATGTCTTTGCAGCATCCTGGGCATTTACTGGCCAGAAAAATCCTAACGAGCAGCTTTGGGAACGTTGTGATGAAGCCCGGATCGACTAGCAGATCAAACGCCGCAAATGGAGTTGGATATGCCAAACTCTCCAAAGAGATCCAAACCACATACCGAGGCAAGCCCTAGACTGGAATCCCCAAACGCAAACGTGGTCGTCCAAAACAGACCTGGCAACGGACGAATTGGCGAAGTGAAGGCCATTAGAAAAACCAGGAGCGAAATCAAATGCGAAGCTCAAGACCGTGCGGGATGAAGAGTCACTGTGGACGCCCTCTGCCCCAGCTAGGGAACAAAGGATCATCTTAATGAATGACTAACAATGTTAAAATTGTTTTAACGTCAATAGGTATCTTTATAGATCTCTGTTGAATAAAGGGTTTTAAATTCAGAAAATTTGATGCTGGTATAAGGGGGGAGGTAAACTGCAATCCCCCCTTAGAGGACTTCTCATCCCGGCCAAGGCGGCACAATCTGGTGTCCCAAGGCCGGGCCAGGAGCAAATGGAGACTTAAGCTCCGACTCCGTAGGTAGATAGTTGAAGGCGAGCAAGCGCTCGCCTAATGACCCTGCCGCAAAGGCAGCGTGCGCGGCTGGCAAACCGTGCACGCCGTTGAAGTGCCAATCTACCTGGGGATTGTCCAAGTGTTCTCGGACAATCCCCCCTTGGCGATGGCTCGACTTAGTCGGTCGAGTCATCGCCCGTGATCTGATAGTGATAACTTGACATGTATATATAGCGATTTGAGGTCTATAGAAATCAAATCGTAATTTTTTATTATTAGTCGATTAAAAGGACGTATACGAAAGAGACAGAGTAAAGTAATTGAAAAATATTAGATGTAGTAGGTTTTTTGCTTTTCATAAATGTTTATGTTATAGTTTTAAATGTAGTAATAGTGCTAGATTTATAAGTTTCCTCTTTTGTTCTTTCTGGCTTAAGATAATGTCAATACATGTAAATTATTTTGTAGGCTTAACCATTATGGTGTAAGGCTTAATAAGACTAAACAAAAAGGACGTATATATATGAGTCAGTACACGAGAGTTTTTGGGCACCGTGACTTTACATCTTGTGTCACAAGTTAATAATGTGCACGTGGTCTTCGCGAGGGGTTACGGATTTGGTAATATTTCGAAGGAATCACATGTATTACACATTTCATTTCTTGATGAGTTCTGTTTCTTTTTCAATTAGCCTTAAAAAAACTGCTGTAAAATTTACTAATTTCATTGTTATTTAATAAATCTTAATTGTTCTATAGCTGACACTTCTTACTGGATACTTGCATATATGAAAGAATTATAGGCAGTATTTTTAAAGAAGCAATTACCTACCTATCACCGTGTGTAACAAAAAGCTACAATTGGCAATGCCGCGCGACCTGCGCGCGCCAATGACGTGGCGTGTCGCGCGCTGCATCCCAATGAGCTAGGTTTTTGTCGCGCGGCGTCGCGTCGGCAGCGTGGGAGCGAGTGCTGGCTGCGGCGAGCTACGAGCGTCATTATAGTTCTGGGTATCGAGTTAAGTCTGTTAATAGCGATTTAACAAGACTTGAAAACAACTGTTCTCTGTTGATGACTAGGTTCTATTAGACAAGACCAAATATTTCGTTTTGTTTCAATATAAGTACAGTTCAATACAGTATCAGGGACTTATTCGTTTTAATAAATATCTCTTATTTGTCTGTCATATAGCGATACCAAGGAACGTACCTGTTATCACATCGTCACTATAACATATTTTTTTACAGCACCATGTTTTTTTTTATTGTTTGTCAAATCAATAAATTAAAGTAATTGTTTTATATAAAAAATTATAAAAAGTACAAAGAGGTATAAATTTCAACTAGTATCACTATTTTTATTAATTTTCAAGTGTGAGTATCATATATCATAATTTGTGGTATATTTTCAGACTAAACTTCTTTCTCTTGCCCTGTTTCCAATTTTAGTTAGGGTCGGAGCAACACGTCTTCCTCTTCCACCCTTTTCTATCACTCGCTATTTCAACACTCACTCCCTTCTTCGACATATCATAATTCACACAGTTCATCTTTTATTTTTTCGGTCTTTCTCTCCCTATACGCTCATCCACTTTCATATCCATAACTTTCGTAGTAACTTCTTAATGTGAGACCATACCAGGGGTCTCCTTTCTCTCAATTTTTCAACAATAGGGCGACTTTCAGACTTCTATTTATATATTCATTCATTACTTTATCCTTTCTTGTCATTCCACACATCCATCTTAACATACAAATTTCAGCAACGTGCAATAACCTAACACTGTGAAATATTCAACCCTATAAATGAACTGTCGTTACGCACCTAGCCGAAGTGCAAATCACAATCAACAAAAAATAACAGCCTATTGTCTCTGGATAAGAGAGAAAGACACAAACGTACCGGTATCGGAACGACCGTATTGTTTTCAGGGCTGCGAAAAACATTCACAAAGCCAGTTTTCGTTCACACCGAACAGTTGCAGGTGCATTTTAATTTCTAAATTCCGCGACAATCCTGCAGACTTACTATAAATGCTTAAATTTAGAGGTAGATTGCGTAATATAAGACAGTCGTATTGAAAAATATATTTCCGTCTCTTTTTAGCTGTAGGTGTGTGACTTTTTTAAGCGCACACAGTAGGACGACTGATGGACTTTTTTGTACGTGCTTCAAAACGGTGCGAATTCACGCCTCGCTTTTTGCGCGGGTGCAGCACACGTGCCGCGTCGGGTGCTTTTTGTCAACTAATCAGTTTTGGAAAACAAACGATGCGGCTGCTATTTTTTACGCAACATGAGATCGTGCAAGCGACGTAGGTGCGACTGGCGCCTATCAACCTTACACTCGAAGAATTAGGGTTGTGTTTAAACTGTAATTAAAAAAATATTAAAAATTCAGATTAATGTAAGTCACTATTCTGACTATCATGTTATTAAAAATAAGTATTAAAATAAGTATTTCTTGCACTTACACCAATTAGCCTAGCCAAAGTAACCTCTAAACAGCTTGTGTTATGGGATCTGGGGTGACGGATTATACATATATACTATATATTTTTGATAGAAACATATATTTTAACAACCATGACTAAGGTAAAAATTCTCGCATTCATCACACAAACATCTGCCCACACCGGGATTCGAACCTGGGTCGTCAGAGATGACGACACATTGAAACCGTTTACTATGGAGGTCGTCGTCATTATATTTCTTGCATTTAACCATGAAATACAATGAAAATTTATTCAAAGCATTAATTCGTCGGTCAGTCTCATGTTATAATTTATGTCTAAAAATATCCAACTTGTATAATGTGAATTTGTGGAAGACATTATAGAAAGGAAGGAAGCAAGTATTAGTCTGTGACGATGACGGATTTAGAAGTTATGTGTCACCGCCCCCTTTTTACTTTTTCGCAAACTCTAGAGGTAATACGGCTGTCACCTATTGCATTATTAATAAAAATTGGAGAAGTGAGGATGTTTATAACATTGCCAATCCATTCGTCAGAAACAAACGTGACTATATATATGTATTACACATGAAATTACTTAAACTGCTGCTAAGTCCTGAAAGTGCGACCGCTAATTCAAAATCTCAGAGTTCATCCCCAATCCGGTCAATCGTTTATTAAGTATATACTCTAAGCCGACTGAGCTGTACAGAACTTTTGCCCATGAGCCTGAAATTTAGTCCTGGTACAATATTCGTACGCTAAATCGCTAAGATTTAATATGATAGAAATATTTAATACATTATTGCATAAGTTTCCGTGTCATTAAGGGAAAACAGGCGTGACATATTTGTACAGTAAAAAACAATTCTCATTTTCATCTCAACATAACTTAATATTATTTTCTAGAATAGTTTTCAAGGAAATATTGAAAATTAAAAGTTACGTTGAGGTTTATATTGAAAGTTAAGTTACTCTTAAAGTAATTAACGTTTTATACGTCTACTGAGTGTCTGGCAGACGCCTTGGGTAATGGGCCGGTGCAAACTACCCCATTAGGCAGTGCAGCCTGCTCCGCTAACAGCCCATTGTGGACACAATGAAGGTTTTGTGGGTTTTTCCTCGTCTCTAACGAAATCATCATTCAAGGATACAGAAACTGACATTTTTGCCATGTGAATGTGAATTGCGTTTTAGGTGCGGGCTTCGATGCGTAGGTCGATTGGATAGTTAAAACTGGATAACGAGGAATGTATCCAGTCGGATTATTCTTTTGCCATTTTTTGTATAGTTTCCTAAAATTAAAAGACAGGTGTATAACTCCATACTTAATGGCAATTGTCCAGCCAAACATATGAAAAAACGGTAAAGAAGAGTTAAAATAATATGTTAAGTACGTGACGGGGTATGACGCCTAAAAACTAAACTATCCCACGAATTAAACAAATCAACAATATTATGACAATATAGTAACAATGTAGCGGCCTAGGACCCTACAAGTTTCATTTAAATAAAAAGTGGGCATTGTTAATTTATTTTACTATAATTTAACAAATGTTTGATAATAAAACAGAAACGCATTCAAAAGCAAAATAGTTTTACATGAAAAACAATGTTCTGATAAAAAATAATAACTTAATTAGATATAATAAAGTTTGACCTATTGTTCAGAAACCAGTAAGGCATTCGATTAAACATTAGTATACGCTAATCTGTTTTCAATTACCTTATCGTCAGCTACACGAATTCGCTTTACAATAACGGCGCATATAATAACAAATAATAATAGATATAAAAATAAACAGATACATATAAAAATGCTGTCGTATGGTACACGTCATCGTACTCTTGTCCAAAACACTCTTAATTCGTACTCTCTAGCAGCATAGTACACTCTGCGAGAGTATTGAGGTGCCCGCCTGATAGACGCCCTTATATATATTGGGTTTACATGGTGAGTACGTTTGCCTTGTGGTCTCTGTCCCACCTACTGCTTGGAGACTAAAACAACAAAGAGAGTAATGAACAAGTTACAAGATTGAGATAGTGCACAATAATAACAGTTTCATAACTATCATTTGGTGAAAAATAGCGATTACACACAAAATATCAACCGCCTAATGTTTGAGTAGTGATTTCATATCGTAGCACAAATAAGTAAGTAAAAAATAATGTTTCTAACATTAAAACCTTAAATAAATGCTGGAATTCCAACCTAAACTATTTCGCTGCCATATGCCCCCCGAACAATCCATCGCGTCGTAAAAACAAAATGGCGGAAGCTGTCAACTTAACAAGATGGCGGATTGCCTTCGCGCTGAAATCAGTGTAGCTTTGTCGGTGAGGACAGCTATGCAATAAAACCGAGTAATGTTACCGGCACTGCCCATTTTACTGTTGCTTATACGTCATAAAAACACTAGATATTGCCAATAAACTATTTTATTTACAATCTATCTGCGTAGGGAACGGATAAAATGGAAAAGAAATTACCCTGAGATAACTGTTCGACAATAAATGTAGAGATTAATAGAGGGCAAATGAGTCTACTTAGACTGTCTTAGACGAGGTGAACATTGTTTAAAGTTCCAAAACTAGAAGCTTCACCAAGTTTTGCAGTAATTTCAATAATAAACTGATAACAAGTTAGATTTGAAATAATTAACACAACTGATGTTGATAGACAAATTATAAATCTCTCAAGCATCAAGCAAATTAGGAATATTTTAGGTAAATTAGTATTGCACGATTTGATCTCATATGAGAACAATAATTATATGTAAGCCGCCACAGTGTTCTAATGTGCGAGACCTTCAGTTTTGATCTAGACGTTCCTGGTTCAATTTGTCAATGGGTATTTCGATAGATGGGATTTTTCCCTGTTTTCTTTAATGATACGTCTTCAAATAACGTACTTACCAATAACGTTTTAATCATATTAACATAAACGCCATAAAGCTCGCAATCATTACCAAGATATATATAACAAATGTTCGGCGACTATATAGTCTGTATACGATGTGATTATAATAACATAAACTACAACATCTCAATTTTTCGAAATTGAATAGTTTACTATATTAGTACAACGACGCGCATTTAGTCTTTCAGTTATAGAAGTTTTAACACACTATTTATATGACATAAAATTGGAAAATAATCGTCATAGTTTTTTTACAAGACAAACATGGGGCAAAATTTTTCGACATATCACTCTGTTAGTGCACGAGTGAGATAGGCACGAGCACAAACTGTCGATACGGTATTAAATGTTTCTGGATGGCAGCAAACCTCTCGCAATACGTCTTCGTCACAGACGCACGACAAACGGAGCAATAAATCGATGCTCGTCCCGAGCCCCGTCCGAGGCATCAACGACAGCCCAATAGGCAGTGCGGGTAGATTTGTTGGGGTCGCGTAATTTACGAGCGAGCTTCCAACAAATTAACTCGATTTTAACATCGATTCATACTCGCTCGAACGATTTACCGTTCTATCTCAACATATTGTAGTTACAACAATGATAATGTTACCCGGTGTTGATATACCGTGTAGGATGTACGCTAAAAATTAAAACAAAGTTACCACACGTTCCATCGCGTCTGTTTTGAGTCGATATCGACAAAAATAGTCTAGCATGTAAAATAACTCCCTCGTTACTTTCGTGTACTGTAACATCCCACTGTTTCTTTTTCCTAAAGAGAGAAGAGCCTCAGACCCTCAAGGCTGCCACCGCAACCAAGTGTCACGGTGTTTATGTAGGACTCCAGGCCGATGTAGCCTACCGACCAAACGCAGCCTAAAACCTTTATGCCTAATGACCCTACGACTTGAAGTGAGAGCGACCGCTCCTCAAGAGAGGGCGCGGTGCATATCCCAATGTTGCGACAAAAGCGTTTTACAAACGTGCAGTAAACAAAAAATGTGGTGTATCCATCAGCAGTGAAAATTTACGCTGATTAAACGTTTACTTCCCCTTACAAATTAAATCATTTTTTTATCCTAAGTTCATTCCGAATTTAAGTTCGATCTGAAACCCTACACCGTACAGCGTATCTACAGCGTAGCGTACCCTTGTACGCAACGAAGAATATATGTTAAGCTCTGCTATATCTAAAACTAGCTATGATAATGAGTTCATTAAACAGGTTAGCAGACATTGTATTACAAATTAGCGATTAGTAATCAAACTATATGTCAACTTTAGTAAGATCAATCATTATTTTTGTTCAATGATCTATACTATTTTGAAAATCGTTTTATATTGCTTATGTTAAGCTACATAACATTCTTATCGTATTCTATGTATTCTCACAGAATGTTATGATTAAAAACATAAATATTGACCCCGCACTGATGCAATGTCTGTAAGATGTCCAGATATGATTCTAAGAAGAGAGCTCGACATTTTTGAAATATATCAGGCCTCCATTTATGAAATTGCCGTCATTATGTCACCGAACACATCCAAGGTTAAGATCTGGGTAGAGAGAAAAATTTAATTGCGATATTATCTCCACGTACTACATATATGTTGCTGTATTATCTCTCATGAAAATTAAGAGCGCCAACCGAACCAGCAATGATAAGGAGACATCTGAAATATTTTGTACCGTTATACAGAGTAAGGACGATGCATCTTTAAGTACAGTAAACTTTCATACAATTACGTCACACTGCTCGGACCACCAAACAGAATTTCACCATGCTTCTACACAAACAAAACTTAAATTTTACAGTAAAATAGACCTTAACACTGTAGAGATATAGTAGAAATATCGAACATGTATCACACCGACCACTGTAGGCTATTTTAATTCGAGAATCTTAAAATTGATGCGCATTTAATTCGCTAATTTCGCATCGTATTTTAGGCGAAATTAAAATCGTATTAATGTTTTTTTTTTTCCAGTGAAAAATGTCATGACCGATAAATCTCTCGATTTAAGAATCGTGGGTTTTTCGAATTTCATTCGCGGTATGCAGGTGCAATTAAGATTTGTATGTATACGGCCGTTGAGTACAAAATTTACATTAAATTGTTATTAAAAAATCTGCACAAATGTAATCATAGCCAAACGCGAAAAAAATATATCTACACCAACAAAATATCAATGTGTTACAATAAGATTAAATTCATTTTTTTCTATATATATATTTGACAAATTATTATATTCAGTAATTATTTCTATTATGCATTTCGATAATTTACAAAAATAATATCTTTTACAATATCTGTCATTCTCTTACATATTATCGTCAGTTTATGTTAATTTTTAGTAAACAATTTACACCACATTCACGTTGCATACAAATTTGAGCATAAATTATACAATAACGAAGATAAATTATACAATAAAGTGCGGTTACTAGTCACAAAAGACATACTCGTAGTACTAGAAAATATTAAAATATTTCTGACAATAAAACCATCGCTATCAATAATCGTGATAGTAGGCAAATCGTGATAAATTATTTTCAAACAAAAAGTATCAAATATCAGATTGCCCACATCGGGGCTAATCTCATTAATATTAAAACAATAGGTGGTTTTTCATAAGCATCCCATTTCTTACACAAAATGACTCATCTGCCTACTGGGCTTGCATAAATATTGCGAAATTATAATTACTTAACATAGTCCAGTGAAGCTGCATTCTAATCTCGACTTAAATCTGATGGAAGACAACTTCTACTATTCTTTACTTGTGTTGCGTCACTAGCTCCTTTTGCGTCTGACGTTAACAATTTCAAGAAGGAAAGACGCTATTGAATGTGCCGCTTTTGATTTTAAACTTTATAGTGATGTGGTTAAGGCTTCTGCTCATGTTGGAGCAAAAGTATCTCCAGTGTTTGCACTGATTCAAACAGCTAGTTTTGACTCCCGGGGTGGCTTGTACAATGTACGCGCGCGTGACACCGCTCTATTTACGATGGTCCAGTCACACGGACCAATACAGGTGCGTCGCGGCTCATGAGTTGTGGCGTTATTGTTCTATTTCAATATAAAGGGACGGTCGCGTAGACCACCAGTTTTCTAGAGCTGCTTGGATATCTTACAAATCGAGTCTTGATTTCGGATTCATGAATCTTTCATAATCGTTAATAAAAAGGCGAAAATACATATTAAATGTAAATTTGAATTAAAAATTACATACTGTAAATATAACATAACACAATAATGAACAATCTTTACGTTGTATCTTATTTCATAATCATACAGAGATTAAGTCCGAGGAATAAAATTACCTTTTATCATAGCCCACAGGGAGTTTTGTAAGAAAATATCTTACTGAATTAAATGCATCAATGCAGACTTTCTGTACCGCTGTACACATAAGAAAGAAGAGTCTTAGAGAATTAATGTGCAAGGAAAAGAGGATTGTAATATATCTGTGGTAAGAACCGGATGATAGCGGTATTATTTACGATCTCCGGAGTCAAGTGGTTAGTTAGTACATCAATTTCAAGGTGTCGCCATCTCTCAGAGAGTCCGGGGTTCGACTCGTTGGGCAAATGTTTGTATGATACGAGCATTTATACCTTAGTCATGGTTATTACTATATATTTCCCTCATAAATATTTATATAGCTATAATATATCCGTTACCCTAGATCCCATAACACGAGCCTTCAAAGAGCTTACTTTAGGCTAGGCTAATTGGTATAAGTGTAAGAAATATTTATTTTTTATTTAATATTTATGTAATTAATTAAGTGGCTCGTAGGATTGTATAGATTTTTTGATTTACCGCAATTGTAACCAAAAACCAACATGAAGATACAATGAAATTAAATAATCAAATCGGTGATCCAATGCACGGCCGACATAATTATAAAAGCATAAAAATGTCAATGTACATGAAACATGTGGATATTTCTGCAATTCTTCTCGATACTAAAATTATCAAACACAATTTCAAATCTTGGCTATTGACAGTGCGCTACTGCAGCGGGTTATAAATTAGGTAGCCACAATATGCTCGTACGCATCTCATTGTCCGCCGCGTCCCCGCCCCTGTAAGGCAGATTTATATGGCTTCAATGGCCATTGGATATTGAATAATTACAGCTTACCACGCTACCGACTCGTGCCGAAGGTGGCCAACGTCATATCTGACGAGTACAAGCTTAACCATTGTTGCTTATTACAAAGATATATGCTAGGTTCTATATATCATATGCTCATTCGATGATAATCATAAAGTACCATAGCTTGTGGCTCTTTTAAGCAGTTATTTAGACGCTATTATTAAAGTATTTAGTGTCTTTTTTCTTTGGAGGGACCTATGCTGAAACCGCAGATGACTACATTCAGCTCTACCTTGAGTATGCTTGTGGAAGGCACGGGACCTGAAGGTTCTGCGCCTTGCCTGCAAACGGAGCCGGCGCGGTTCTGGGTCGTTAGAGTCTATTTAAAAAGAAAGACGACGCAAATTGAGCACACGTCTTCTAACTCAAACGCTCAAGATCGTCGTGTCGTGGGGGGAGTATTTCGTGTCTTCAAATCTTTAATTAATTTTAGAATCGATTCTTATAATTCAGGTCAAACAGGTCGATACATTGAAATGCATTCTTCTTGCATATATAGAAATATCAATGAATCGTTGAATAAAATTGATGAAAACGAAGACCAAATCTCAAAACCAAGCAACTAATTACAGGAAAACTCATAACCATGTTTATTAGAAGGATATCAATATTGGCAGAAATGATATGATAATATTTCCCATTGTTATAAAAGGCCCTTATGAAGTTACTTAATGACGACGAAACCATATTTCAGCTCCTTTTTAACTTAAGGATATGACCGAGAGCTAGATGATGCAGTTACTAAATAATAAACAACTTCATACTTACTCTTACAACCCAAACAAAAATAGACTTTAACGTAAACGTTTGAAGCTTCAGATTTATACCGTTGTCAACACTGAAAAAGCGGGTGGAACTTTAAATGAAATTGTAACAAAAGAAGAGAGTGATAAAGTGGTAATTTGCTTAATAGCCGCGGCTGTGCGATACCGGCAGGAATGCCGGGACCACGGGCGGCGCCGGGTCACGATGATAGTATCGGATGACCGCGAGGTCCCGAGGCGTCGTTTAATTGCAGTCGCGGGTTGATCCAGAGGTAGTGCTGGGGCTGGTAAGTGCCGGGAACTGGTTTCAGTCTACTTTGTATCGATACCGGAGGTCCTAAGCATTATTTCTCTTAACATACTAACGCTTGTAATAGCAACGGTTTTTGTATTGCAAATGTAATGTATGATGTGTTGCTGATTGTGCAATAAACTGTGACAATTATTTTTTATTTTATCTTAACCAATAAAAAATGTAATAATTGTTCAGGCATATTATGATCTTCATAGCTTCAAAGACTTGGTATGGTTGAGGGAGATTTTTATGTAAATTAGCCGATAACCTAATTATATGAATTACAAATTACAGGGTCACAGGTATGTAATAAAAAAATATTACTTTAAATAAAAATTTATGACGAGACAACACTAGCCCGCTGAATGGGTGGGCGGATTATGGCGGGCTTTTATAAATTGTCCACGCGGTAGCGACTCTGGGTGGCGAATAGGCTATGGCCATGCATAGAGGGGTCCCAAGCGGTTGGCACAAAATGAAACGTACCAGCTATCAATGGCTCGTAATGATAGGCTGCCCCAGATATAAATGGGAGGCATTGAGTCATGATGGTTCCAATGTTAGCAAACATTTTCACAAATTGTAGCGATATCACTCTTAACGAAATCTTTAAATCCTTAAGGAAACCGATTGACATGCGGACAACAATATTTTACACTCGAGGGTAGGTCTTTTTGGATAAGGATCATTTTTAGGATTTCGCACTCCAAACCAAAAACGCGGAGTCTTAATAGAATCAATTTGTTGTGCATCTGTCAAGACCCATTTTGTCAGGAACGCGTGGAGGTATCATGATGAAATTAGTACTAAATATACAGTTCTGCAATCCAAAAAAAAATTAACCCACTCTATCGACGTAGCCAAAAGATAAAAAGATACAAGTACTCAGATTATGCGCATATTGTAACATTCGTTAGAAAACATTTTTCTTTAAGTAGGTGGTGACTGAGCTAATCTCTAACTTTGCAGATGTGCTTGAGCGATGGTTACCGATTACCATCAAGTGAGTCATTACCTCGTTTGCCACTAATCGAAATGAAAACAATGTTGTTTAGTTTACTTTCATAAGGAGCATTTCCCAGACACTAAATAATAAATATAAATTCTAAATAAAGTTCCTTTAAAAACAAATAAGAAAAATATTCTGCTTTTTCACTCCAGCGTATATTTTGGTCTTCATCAGCCAAGGATGGTGCGTGACGATAAGACCGATGGAAGTGAGCTTAACTCGCAAAGTTCGGTACCATAATAAACTCGCTCAGCTTACCAAGAAAAATACTTTTTTTGGTAGCTTACGGTAAGACGTCTCCAAATTAGCAAATATGTGGATACGTGTAGAATCAACTTATTTTTATCAAGTTATTTGAATCGGTGCAACTGGCACACTGACGCATTGTGTAACCAAAGTGTTCTGAAAATGAAATCCTACTAATATTATAAAGGCGAAAGTTTGTGTGGGTGGATGTTTGTTCCTCTTTCACATAAAAACAACTGAATGGATTTTAATGAAACTTTACAATAATATATATTTTACATCAGAATAACATATAAGCTACAATTTATGAGGATATATACCCACGCTAAGGCTCAAATCCTAACACTGCGCAGACGAAGTCGCGGGCACCAGCTAGCAAGCTATATTTATTCGAGTATATTAATTAGATTAAAATACTGCGAGTACCCGAAGTTTGCATAGTTGATACTTTCTAAGAGATTGATAATAAAAAAATCTATTCACTCTGTATTTTTTTTCTAACTGCAGTATTGCCTGCAGTTAAAACCCGTACTAATTTAGTGTGCTTGGAATTTATATAATTTTATTAATAGGTTATTTCACAAAGTCCTTATTTTAAATAATATGCTTTAACAATATACCTATGATTTTTAATATCAACGACACTGAGCTCCAGAACAAAAATAATTTGTGTTAATATACAAAGTAAATTAATTTAATAAATAAATTAGTTTCGATTTTTATTCTAATTTTGTTCAGTACTATGTATGCTAGTTGTAATAGTTATTGTTATGTTTATTTACATTTTCTGGGGTGTCACGAATTCTGGTATCATTTTATCAAATAAATATTTTTTCTTACACGAACATCAATCAGCCTCGCCAAAAGTAAGATTTGGAAAGCTTGTGTTATGGGATGTATGATAACGGATAGACATACCTACATAAATACTTTTAATAGAAATAGATATTAACAATTCATAACTAATGCACAAAATGCTCGTATCCATCACACAAACATCTGCCCCTAACGGGACCAAGACTTCAGAGGCTTCGACACCCTGAAACCACTTGTCTAAGGAGATGTTAAATCAAATTATTCAAAAATAACTAAAATATATTTCATATATGTAATATTTGACGTCAATAAGAACTCAAGAATTTCGAGTTTCGGCTCAAAAGGCGCAGACCGAATTATACAGTCACATGAAAGTGCACACAGCATGCGATAACCGCACGCACCCGCGCACCAAACAAGCGGCGAAAGCGATCGTATCGCCTATCGCCGCGCGTCGCGATGCAGCGATGGCTCGTACTCGTAAAGACGCCGACTACTCGCATCAAACTGTTTGTTCTCGCCGCGCGCACGAAACGCGAGGATACATATTAAACTAATGCTAACGCAATCGTCGGTTTTCTTGTCTAAGGATCTGTCACAATACAATCGACTCCATATGATATATTAATAATATCGTAAGTGGTGACCGCGACTCCGTTTGCGCACGACACTTATTGTCATATTTTGCACATTTCACACAATATCTTTATAAATCGTAGCTTATGTGTTATTCTGATTTAAAAGCTATATTATTGTAAAGTTTCAGAAAAATCCATTCAGTAGTTCTGACGTGAAAGAGTAACAAAAATCCATCCGTATTTACAAACTTTCGCGTTTATAATATTAGCAGGGATTCACAAACAAATTAACTGGCCACCTGTAAATGGTTACAGTCGCCTATAAATCAAAATCAAAATTAACTTTATGCAAATATGGCATTATTGAAAGCTCTTTTGAATCGTCCAATTTTTTTTCCTACCACCCATTCAGGACGTATTTTTTAGCTGATAAGAAGAATGGGCGCAAGAAATTTGTCAGCTTTATCAAAAGTAATAACAACATTTACAATAAATTATACCGTTATTATACAACGTACATATGTGTTTACAATTTATACGGAAAATCAAATATTTACACTTTAGAATGTAATGTCTTCAAATCAACACCAAGTATTTAAATAATCATTGACTTTGTAATAGCCCTTACTCAGTTATGAAAAGGTAATTCAGCTACACTTGTGGAATCTTGTTACAAACTACATGTGGTTTCTGTTTCGCAGCAAATCTGCAACCCCCTTGCTTCTTACCTTTTACGGAGGACCCAAGACGACGATCCCGGGATATAGACTTCCTCTGGTTAGTAAAAGAAATATTTTACTGGACTTGAATCTTGAGTCAAGTCAAGTTGGGTTGAAATCAAAATTGGTGTAATATTACATTTTGCAGCGTTAGTTCAACTCGCCTATGCCATACATCACATGATCCCACAGGATTCGCTTCTCTAGTGAGAGTCTACAGTAGTACTTAGATAAATAGATACATATTTTATTTGATCTACAGACACACACACAAGTCGCCTACCCACTAAAAACCTCAGTCGGCGATGGCCGTTCACAGGCCCTCAAGATCGAGCGTCGCGTCTGAGGACCCCCGGCCTTCGTTCCCCTGGGTGCGCTAGGGGAGCCCTTCTCGGGGAGGAGTCATTTTGCAGCCTCCCCGCCAGGGACAAAGCAGCCCTGTCCTTTATACAGAATAATTGAGGTTCATGTATGCTGCAGCAGCACAAAAAGGTCCATAGCTCTGCGCCAATATTTGCACAAGAGCAAAAATCGCTGATTTTCAGCTATACCCCTGGGGCTATATACTCGACGCTCGATACTCAGCTGCCGCGCTTACAGACACACACACACATACATATATATTTAATTTAGGATATATTATGTGACTGCTTGTCTAAGTAAGATGACAAAGTAAATGAAGTAATATATCTGTAGTAGAATACTTTATCAACATATGCTTTTAATTGAATATGCATCATTGCATTGATTAATTATAAACATATATAAATTATAACCTGATCTTAAAATATTTTATAGAAGGGAGACTTTATAAGAGGGCCTGATTTTGGTACCACAGTCTTACATATTTCTATACCAATACAGCAATGTTTGCTGCGTACCGGCTTAAAGAGTGGGAGCAGCCTTATTGCGTACCAGATACAAAACATATCATATCATATAGGTAATGAAAAGTGTGATTTCTGTAGAGATCGCAAATTTGTTGCCAATCTCACAGGAACCACGGATACTATAGGCAACAGTAAGCATGAAAAACCTGAATATAGCAGTAGGTAACCTTGATTAAAAACACATCTACATTGTTTTACGAGTAGTTTTCAGTTACATCCTTAGAAATTAAAATCACGAAAAACAACGAACAATTGCCACCCATTAGACTAAAATGGAGGAACAACATTCTATCCTTCTAAATACCCTGACATCAGTCTCCATAAACGTAATCCCTAATCTCCCGTTTCCATTCGAGTAGGTACTAATGAGACACGCGCCAGAAACAAAGCAGAGTGTTC
Source organism: Scirpophaga incertulas (assembly GCA_036419045.1). Taxonomy (NCBI): domain Eukaryota; kingdom Metazoa; phylum Arthropoda; class Insecta; order Lepidoptera; family Crambidae; genus Scirpophaga; species Scirpophaga incertulas. Next base: position 20,645,655 of record CM071631.1, on the reverse strand, counting down.
TGCGAAATGGCAACGTCAAAAATAACACAAAAACCCTAGAGCGTAAATATGAGTAAATCCTCGCATTCGCAACGTAAAAAACTAATAAAACAAACTTAACACCGGCCATGACTCGTTACTGTAACCAAGATTTCTGTGCTCGGGTCAACCCTAGCCAGGCGTTGTTAACGTGGAAGGTTCCGTAGAAATATATTATTACGCGTTTGTTTAATTGAAAAACCGTTTCAGTTAAACTGTTTTCCTGAAAACGATAAATCTATAAAATTACGTGATTATGGAGTAAAATATACAAAGTTCTATTACAAATAAAACATAGAGGTAAATTTTATACAATGTAGAATGTTGTGTTTTTATGTTTGTAAAACTTCAAATCGAATTCAGGTTTTTAAATATTAAATTTATATATGTTCTAATAATACACGATAGTATATACTAAACGTACTATGTAGAGAATCGTACATTAAAAATATTTAAATGATGTTTTATAACTGTTTCATAATTTCAGCAAATAATCTATCATATGTAATGATGGTAACAGAGGGTGCACAAGTGCAAGAAGTAATATGACGTTGCACTATATATAAGCGTATAAAATATTAAGAAGTAAACCGTAAAAGCAGTACAAACAACAGTTACAGACAAAGGCTGACAGTTTATTTTACCAACATGCTAACTAATCTAATTTAAATCAGCCAAAATAAACGTGGGCGGCAAATGGCTCTTAAACGCTTGTTTCACGTCAGTTTTACAACGTCAAATACCGCAGTCCACCTACATCGCGTACTTAATGCAACCTTAACATTGACTGCTTAAATTGTTATTAGCTTTGTAGACGTTAAGATGCTTGTAATAACACAAAGTTGGACTAAATATAAAGACGAAGTTTGAGGTAAAGATAATCACAGCATTCAACATTATTCGTTAGGACTTATCAAAAATAATCACACATTTGCAAGTTCAGTAATTATGGTCTTTGCAGTTCTTGATAACCGTTCTTGAAATACGTTAGCATATACTTTGCGTGCTTTGTGGTAAAACCGCAAGATAACAGCCCATCAACACTCCTGATATGCGCCTAAAGGATGCGTCGAGAAGTGTCTGCCGGACGAGGTAATAGGAACTAGACAGAACACTTCTACCTCGTCGGAGCGTCTCACCGCTATTGCCATATAGCATAAGGCGGGATATAAATTTACGGATGGGGTTCATAGGTTGTGGTATCGTTTTCAATCAGATGTCCTATACGCTTTTTAACTACATTAAAACATGCAAGTCAGTGTCACCAGTACTGCATATCTCAAGTCAATAAAAAACTAATTAATAAATATTTCTTACACTTACACCAATTAGCCTAGCCCAAAGTAAGCTCTGTAAGGCTTGTGTTATGGGATCTACGGTAACGGATAGACATACATACTGTTTAGGACTTATGAGTTTCGGACCGCGGAAAAGGAAATTTAAAAAAGTAATAAAAAAAAAGATTATGACATTACGGTTTCGGTACTTGACTGTCACTTCGGATTTTTTCACGGCATTTTTTATTGAGTTTATTTTAAATATATTCTTGGTTTATTTACGGCGGATTAATAATTGATCATTAACGGAAGTGTTTTAAATATACCATTGGACTAATATTTGCATATTACGGTTTCGACGGGATTGGATTGGAAAAGTGGTCGGCCACGCGTTCTCCTATTTTTATACTACAAGTATTGTAATATATGATATATATATTTATAACCACATACGGTAGGGCACATTAGTACACACAAAACACAGTTCAAGCAAAGCCAGAACTACGGACCGGTAAGCAATATTATTTATAATTAAATAATATAACAAATAACGGGCGTTCGGGAAAACGCAACATTTTTTGGTAGCAGAGCGTGGTTTACTTTTCGGTTACGGACCTGTTATTTTGTAAATTCTTTATTTGTATTATATGCGTAACAATATATTTGACATCGGTGTCAACGGGTTTACATAAATTTAATTTGGGGTTATATTAGGTATTGTTTTTTTTTCTGTTTGTTTTGTATTTACTTTAATTATTAAAATGTCGGACGGTTACAACGAAATTCGTCGCATATTGCAATGGTTGGTAAGCGCATTTTCTCTGGTGAGTAGACCAGACAGGGTTGAGGCCTTGAAAGAGCGGGCTTCAAATGCGAGCAGATACATGGCGGACCTGGATCAAGCTTTACAAATGTGTTATGATAGGGCTGACATGAATCCAGACAATGAAACTTTGCAGGCAAGGTTGATTCAAGCTCAGGCAGACTACAAGCAATGCTTAGAATATTATGACAGCATTATTCAGGCGGTAAGGACACTGGATCTGGCCAGTAGTCCCACGGTTAAGGGTCAGTCAAGTAGTAATGCCTCAATTTATACTAGATTGCCGGATTTAAATTTGCCCAAGTATTCTGGTGGGTATGAAACTTGGATGTCATTTATTAACATTTTTGATTCTTTGGTACATTGTCGGATGGATATATCACTCTCACAAAAATTAAGTTATCTGTTGAGTTGTCTATCGGGAGACGCTCACCAGGTTATTTCACATTTAACCATAACAGATAACAATTATGAGACTGCAAGGGCGCTATTGATGGGCAGATATCAAAATATTAGGTTAATTGCGGATGCCCATGTGGCAAAGATATTAAATTTGCCTTATTTAAGGAATATCATGTTTATAAGGGATGATTTTTTAAATCCATTAAAGGTGGCCTATAATTGTTTGGAGAAATTAAATTTACCAGTAACGGAGTGGTCATTCTTGTTGCTCCATATTGTATTGAATAAGTTACCCTCTGATTTAAAATTAAGATTTGAACAAAAATATGGAAGCGGAGATGAGGCAAGCCCGTTGCCTAAATTTATTGACCTTTTGACCTTCTTGGAGGAAGAAGCACGGATTGTTGACAATGTAGGCTCACCTCCTGCAACGGCTACCTCAGGGCCATCTGGGAGGCCTGTGTCCAGTCAGGGAAGACCTGTATTCAGTCAGGGTAGGATTAGGCCACCCACTCGGGGGACTAGGGTAGGTATGGCTACATCGGACCATACTATTAATAATAGGTTGCAATCCAAGCGGGTTGGTTGCACCTTTTGTGGCATCATAGGCCATTTTATATCTAAATGCCAACATTTTATAAATTGTTCCCCTCAACAGCGGAGGCGTTTTGTGCAAAATCACAAGTTATGTTATTTTTGTTTAGGGGATCATCTTGTTAATAGTTGTGCAGTGGCACGGCCATGTATTCATTGTAACGGCAAACATCACGGGATGTTATGCCTGAATAGGAATGGTGGAGTTAGGCCTGCAGCGGCACGGATTGGTTCTCCTTCAGGAGGGGGTCAAAGCGGACAAGTACGGACTTCACCTCCTCATTCTGGACGAGCGTCGCCTCGACGGGTGGACGTGCGCGCGACACCTCCATATACGGGTGGGGGTGGCTTTAGGCCTACTTCACAGGCATCTCCACATACGGGTGGGGGAGGCACCGGGCCTATGGTACAAGCACCCTATGCAGCGGGCATAGGGCATATTCAAGCGGACGAATCCCGTGACGTCACTGCGGAACAGTATGCGTCTGCGGCCTCGTATGCAGCGAGAGCGAGGGGTTTCTCACCACCACTCGCGGAACGGCCGCGATTGAGGAACACGCCGCCATCTTTCGGTCATCCGGTTGGTTACCGGACACCGGATGCCAGTTGGCACCTGACTCGGGCACCATTGGGGCGCTCGAGACCCCCTACATATAACCCTCTGGCGCTGTCGGCAGCCCAGGTTTTTAATCGGGTGAATGCTTCATTTCATAGTGACGTTCAAGAATAGGTAGTCGCCGCCGCCTCGCCAAATGCAACCTTTTTAAATACTATTTTATTGCCTACCGTTGCGGTAAGGATTTGTGATATTAACGGTTTTTATGTTAGAGCACGGGCTCTAGCGGACACGGGTTCGCAAGGTTGCATGATAACAGTTAATTTGGCGAGACGGTTAGGCCTATACATATTTAATAATAATATTTCGGTTCGTGGCATAGGTGATGTGCTCGTGTCACATGTTTATGGTCAATGTACCTTTAACATTGTTGGAGAATCGGTCTCTCAACCTGTTATTACAGTTACAGCACTAGTGTTGCATGATATTTTAGGAGAACATCCACAGGTGGAATTACCTTCGGAAATTTTGAACTCGGCTTCTCACCTGTCTTTGGCTGACAGAAAATTTTTAAATATTGGAAAAATTGATTTGTTGCTTGGTACTGATGTGCTTGGTCAATTATTGTGCACCGGACGCACTATAAATTTAAATAATAATGGCTTGGTTGCTATACCATCGCACTACGGATATATGATTATGGGCCCAGCATATGATACGGTTTCTGATACGGTTTTTACGGGCGTTTCTCTTTCGGATTTAGTACAGCGTTTTTGGGAGACAGAAGAGGTACCCACGGTTTCACGGAAGGACCCGCTCGACGAAGAATGCGAGCGCCATTTTATCGAAAATGTTTATCGGTTACCGAACGGTCGTTTCGTTACTCGGTTGCCCTTTGTGAGCATTCGCAAACCGCTGGGGCAGTCCTACCTCACTGCTGAGAAACGCCTGCTTTCTATGGAACGTCGCATGAAGCGAGATACAGAGTTTCGCGACAAATACATTGAGTTCATGCGGGAATATGTACAATTAGGTCACATGTCCCTGGCACGGAGGGACTACTCATCGGAGAACACTATTTCATACCACATCACGCGGTTTTTAAATCGGATAGCGGTAAGATACGGGTCGTGTTTGACGGGTCGGCCCCTTCCTCTAACGGTGTTTCATTGAACCAAATCCTGCACTCGGGTGCTAAACTACATAAAGATATTTCGGATCTTATTTCGGCCTTTCGTAGACACCAGGTGGTCTTCGCGACGGATATACGCATGATGTTCCGGCAAACGGTGATTGATGAGGCTGATAGACGGTATCAGCTGATTCTTTGGCGCGAGGACCCGTCTCACCCATTACGCGTCTACGAACTGAACACAAACACGTACGGTTTGAAATCTAGCCCCTGGATGGCTATGCGGTGCTTGTTGGAACTCGCTCAACGGGAACGCGTTCGATTCCCTCGTGCGGCGGACGTCTTAGAGTCGGAAATTTTTGTCGATGACGTTATCACGGGTGGATCTTCGGAACAGGAGGCTTTAATTTTACGTAACGAGCTCATAGCGTTATTGGCAACGGCTGGCTATGAACTACGGAAATGGATTTCGAACAGTCCACGTCTCTTAGAAGGACTACCAGCGGATCACGTTCAAGATCCATTGTTATTTGAGAATCCGGACTCTCCTCGTTCAACATCGGTTTTAGGTGTTCAGTATTTACCGGTTCCTGACATCTTTTCCTTTCGGGTTTTAACAATAACGGAAAAGATATGGACTAAGCGGCTAGTCCTGTCTACGGTTGCTCGTATCTATGATCCTAACGGGTGGATCGCTCCTATAATATTTGGGCTAAATGTTTTCTACAACGGTTATGGTTGGCTGAGCTTAAGTGGGATGAGACCCTACCTACTGAACTCTTAACGGACTGGCTCGCATTTATTGATCAGTTACCCACTATCGGAAGGGTTGTTATACCTCGTAAAATACTTCCACCGGGGAAGTATCATGCGTCACTTCACGGTTTCTGTGACGCCTCGGAATCGGGTTTCGCGGCAGTCGTATATCTTCGGACGATACAGCCAGATGGTTCAGTAGCGTTACATCTAATCACGGTGAAGAGCAAGGTGGCTCCTATACGCAACCGCCAAACCATACCCAAATTGGAGCTCTCGGGAGCTGCGTTACTTACTCGGTTATTGAATCATGTTTGTGATACACTCGGGAAGCACATTAACATAGGCAACGTTTATGCGTGGACTGACAGCCAAATTGTTTTGGCGTGGCTCCAGACCTCGGTACATAGGCTGGAAACATTTGTTGCGAATCGGGTTTCGCAAATTCAAAACTCGTCAGTGAATCTGAATTGGCGGCACGTACCCGGCGAGTTGAACCCCGCCGACGTGGCCTCTCGCGGCTGTTATGCCTCCTCGTTGGTGAGTCATAACCTTTGGTGGGGACCTGCTTGGTTGACGGCACCGGAGTCGTCATGGCCCCCTACGGTTTTAATCGGATCGGATCCGCTGCCCTGTGTGCGTGTCATGGCTGTGGAGAAAGAAATCGTCACAAACCCTCTTTTACTGCGGTTTAGCTCTCTTAATAAATTACTGGCCGTTACGGGATGGATGCGTCGGTTTATAACGAATACTCGCAAACCGGTTGTAAGAAATACATCTTTGTTTCTGACGGCAGGCGAACGGCGTGCTGCTCTCATGTTTTGGGTACGACGGGTACAATCGGAACGGTTTTCTGACGAGCTTAAATCGTTACGGACGACGGGTCGGTTAAAGGGTGCCGTACAGAAACTTAACTTATTCATTGATGGCGAGGGATTACTTCGTGTTGGCGGACGGCTGCGCAACTCGAAGCTGCCGTATTCGGCTAGGCATCCCCTTTTGCTGCCCAAGGACGGACCCTTGACGCAGTTGATAGTAAGTGATCGGCACATTACTAACTCGCATGCAGGTTGTACGGCACTGCTTGCTATTCTTCAGCGGGAATTTTGGATACTATCGGCGCGACGGTGCGTCCGATCGGTTATATTTAAGTGTATACCTTGCTATCGGTTAAAGGCTAACACCATGCAGCCTATGATGGGTGACCTACCTAGCGATCGGGTTAGTGTCACCAGACCTTTTCACGGTGTCGGTACGGATTTCGCTGGTCCTTTTATTGTCAGGGCTTCTCACTTGCGGACCTCTAAGACTTACAAAGTTTATTTATGTGTATTTGTTTGTCTGTCAACGAAGGCAGTACATTTAGAAATAGTATCTTCGCTTAGTACGGAAGCGTTTATCGCGGCGTTCGGACGTTTTGTTTCACGGAGGGGGTTACCGAGTTTGGTACGGTCGGACTGCGGCACAAATTATCAGGGTGCTGACAGGTATCTTAAGGAGGTCCATGATTTTTTAACGAAACATAGTACGGACTTGGGACAAGCAATGGCTACTCAGGGCATTACGTGGAAGTTTGATCCTCCTGGATGTCCTCATTGGGGAGGCATCTTTGAGGCTGTCGTGAAGGTGGCTAAGACACATTTGAGACGTGTTATTGGGGAAACGGTTCTTACGTTCGAGGAACTTACTACGGTCTTTTACAGAGTGGAAGCAACTTTAAATTCACGGCCTTTATGCCCACTCTCTTCGGATCCCAACGATATGGAGGTTTTGACACCGGGTCATTTCCTCATCGGCCAGCCCCTTGCAGCTCTCCCTGAGTATCCCTTTGAGAATGTACCACTGAGTCGACTTTCTCGCTTTCAAATGCTGCAACAGATGTCACAAAATTTTAATAAACGGTTTTATTCGGAGTATTTGCACATGTTGCAGCAGCGGCTGAAATGGACAGATAAAACGGCTCCTGCACGGGTAGGGGATCTTGTCCTGATTAAGGATTCAAATCTTTCTCCTCTACGTTGGCGTAGAGGACGCATTTTGAAGCTTTATCCAGGCTCTGACGGTGTACCTCGGTTCGCAGAGGTCTCGATCGGCGACTCTGTGATGCGCCGTGCGGTGGCAACCCTGTCCCGTCTACCGGTAGACTAGCGAGATGAGGGTTGCTCATCTCGGGGTGGGGGATTGTTTAGGACTTATGAGTTTCGGACCGCGGAAAAGGAAATTTAAAAAAGTAATAAAAAAAAGATTTTGACATTACGGTTTCGGTACTTGACTGTCACTTCGGATTTTTTCACGGCATTTTTTATTGAGTTTATTTTAAATATATTCTTTGGTTTATTTACGGCGGATTAATAATTGATCATTTACGGAAGTGTATTTAAATATACCATTGGACTAATATTTGCATATTACGGTTTCGACGGGATTGGATTGGAAAAGTGGTCGGCCACGCGTTCTCCTATTTTTATACTACAAGTATTGTAATATATAATATATATTTATAACCACATACGGTAGGGCACATTAGTACACACAAAACACAGTTCAAGCAAAGCCAGAACTACGGACCGGTAAGCAATATTATTATATAATTAAATAATATAAGCAAATAACGGGCGTTCGGGAAAACGCAACACATACATATATTATACATATATAAATAAATTTGGCGGAAATATATTATTACAACCATGACAAAGGTACAAATGCTCTCGTATTCATCACGCAAATATCTGCCCCCACCGAGACTCGAATCCGGGACCTCAGAGATGGCGACTCTTTGAAACTGGCATACCAACCACTCTATTATGGATGTCGTCATAAGTCATAAATATAATTATTTTTTTTTTTTTTGAACATTTTTAAAAATTAATCTGTGTGAGCGCAGTTCAGTGTGTGAAGATTGGTAGGTAATCAGTGAATGATCAAAACAACATGGAATTTGGCATTCCACCAGGGAAGTATCCTCGTCCGACACTAATTCCTAATTTTATATAAATGACCTATTAAACATTAAATAAAATCGGAAAAATCGTATCTTATGCCGATGACACAGCCCTAGTATTTACTGCGCAAAACAATTGCAGACTTATATTCTAATGCACAGCAAGGTTTTAATGCTGTAAATAATTGGCTTCGTACTAATTCATTAACATTAAATGCTGATAAAACAAAATATATTCACTTCGTCATGCGAAATCATCAAATAACAACCAAGATCACCCAAGCATATATGCACATCTATGTAATAACATCGCAGTCAACACCTGTAACTGTCCCACTATTCAAAAGTCACTTAGTGTGAAATATCTCGGTATTTTTATTGATGACACACTCTCTTTTAGACTTCACATAGAAATTTTGTTAACCGAGTTCGTAAGTTAATGTATATTTTTAAAAACTTAGATCCATTGCAGACGAAAAATTAGTAAAAACAAGTCTACCTAGCCCTATGCCAGTCTATAATCCAATACTGCATCACTACTTGGGGTGGAGCACTAAAAACTATTCTACTTCCTTTGGAAAGAGCCCAGCGAGCGATTTTAAAAATATATAATTTTCTTCCCTTTTACTACCCTACGCATTTATTGTATAAACAGTGCAATGTGTTGACTGTCCGCCAGCTTTTTATAATGCACTCAGTATTAAAACAACATACTGCTCTTGCCTATAATGTAAATATTAATAGTATAAGGCGGAAAGATATCGTCTGCTATAGGAATTTTACCTCAAAATATAAATTTACAAATAGATTTTTTTCATGTCTTGGTCCTTTTCTTTATAATAAGTTAAATAGAGTTTTTAAAAATATATGATTTAAATTACTATAATTGTAAACAAATCCTGTACAACCACATTCAAAACTTAACTTACGAAGAGACAGAAGAGTTACTTGCAGTCTGTAAATAGATATTATGTTCTCGATATTTTCTATCAAGTAGTTTATTTATCACGTAGTTATAACAAACTTAGATATAAGCATATAAATAGTGCGCTACTATTATATTACTCAGATAAGGTTAATTTGTTAGTCATCACTAGGTATGATTATTATGAAACTTATTAAGATTTATTGTGATTAAACATTGTAGTTTATACCTATGCAATTTAGTATGTAAGCATTTATTCGCCTGAAACACAGGTTTAACCTAGTTCAGGTATTTTAATATTTACTATATTTTTATTTATATCATAGATCTTTGTATATGTACATGACCAATGTTAATAATAAATAAATTATATTATAATTAAATAAAAATTATATATAATTATATTATTATAAATTATAAAACTTATAATTACGACTTATAATTTTTTAATTTTTTAATAGTCATAATAGACGCAGACAGAAATGTTGAAAACAAAACTTTGGATATAAGGCATATATATATTCGACAGTCTAAACTTTGCTATTGTTTGTGGATCTCTAAAAAGTTCTGAGTACAAAATCCCCAAGAGTCACGCTGCGGCGCAAACCATCAAATGACTAAAGAGGAAGTGCCCTGGCGACGTTGTGCGGATGTCAAATATTTGGGGACAAGTCTGTGTGTTCGCCGCATAGGTACCTATCACTTTGTACTCACGCATTGCAACAATACGAGTATCACTCTTGGATAATTATGTTTAATAACAAACTCCATACCCTTATACAAACGACGTTCATAAGCCAACAAATGTGTTCCAGATTAAAAAATAAGACTCACGAAAGGTGCCAATGTAACTTCAGCACCAAATAGCTGGTGCCCGCGACTTCGTCTGCGCTGGATTAGTATTTTGAGTAACTTATATTATTGTGGAGTATTTCTTTATACATTGTCGCCTATGTATTATTCTGATGCATAAGTTATATTACTAGTATAGTAAAGTTTCATTAAAATCCATTCAGTGGATTTTAGGTGAAAGAGTAACAAACATATATATATATATATTCATGCAAACATTGGCTTTTATAATATTGGTAGAGATTTGCAAGTGTCCATTATGAAACTTTTTTGAAAAATTTACTAAATATTTAAATCGTGTCGAATGATGTGAGACTAAGGCTTCTAGCTCATGAAAAAAAAAATTAAAAGAGCAAAAATGTGGGCTAGAGATTAAATGGTGCTATATCGAGATGACATCGCTTTCGCGACTATTCCGTCGCTTTCTGAAGCCTCAGTCAATGGCGGGCGACAGTTAGAAGACTTAAGCTGACTTTGTCAAATAATTAATAAATTACTTAAAAATGTTGTTATCCAATAGTAGTATATTGTATGGTCCTCTAGCAATATTTAAGCTGAATTTTGGCTTGATTTTCTAAGACAAATTAAACGCAAAATTAATAACTTTACAGAACATTGCAAATGCATGGATTTGGAGTAAAAACAGGAATTTACTTTAAAGTAAATTTAAATCCAATAACAATCTTTGAATATCTAATAAAAAGCTTACTTCATTTAAGCTCGAAAAACAAAAATAATTCGCTTAGATATTCCACGATTGTCTGTAATAAAGCTGTACGTAACATATTCATAAGGACCCATTGAACTGTTCAAAAACAAACTCAATAAAACGCCTCCTCTATCTGCATACAAACAAACGAGATTAGACTCCGAAGAGCGCACTTAATAGGCGATATCTCGCTATTTATCAAAGCGTAGAACACGGTAACTGCAAATCGCGGTAACTGCAAATCGCGTTGATATTAACGCGCCACGATACATAATTATTATGACAACACAATGCGCCGGCGACGACAAGCCGACAGCTGTTTGCAGTCAGCAACGAGTGCACCCAGAGACAAAACTGGGAGATAGCATCGCGATGAGTGGTGGTAGCGGTTTGTATCGTATTAATATCGTTTATGATTTTGTATCGTTTATGTAATTGTAGCGTTTTTTATGATAGTTTAGAAAAAAAAAGAAATTTGCCGGCTAAGATCAGGGTGTGGGTATAATCCTTATCGGAATCGAACCGACCTGTGATATATGTAGATATTTAGGATTAATGATATGGGCGCCTCCACATAAATACAAACAGACCTTCAAATGGTTTGGTGATAAAATTAAACCAAGAAATTAATATAATGTAAGTTTATAATTACATTTTAAAATTATTACATGTAAATACAAAAAAAATATATATATTCGTCCACAAATCAATGGGCACGGTATTTGCACACGTTACACATTTAAAAGTTCAGTTGAGCTGAGCCATCCTCCATTCGTCACCCAAGGTGAATGTCATCAAAAGAAAAATTAATTCCTCAAAATACGGTGGTTCACACACGCAAAACGGTATAAATTGTAAGAGGTCACCTTATACGTTGAGATTCCATCGGTGATGGCAGGGATTTCCGCTGATAAGTAAGACAATCTACATCACCGCATGGCTGGGTGCATGAAGTCGCGTTGGGATGAAACGGCCAAACGCCTATATTTGTGATGATTACGAGGTATACCGTGAACCCTACAACAATGTATAAAAGATTTTTCTATCCCACGAACATGTGGGGAAATCTTTAAAGTTGAGTAAAAGAGAAAATACAACTCACCATTATCTGGGATTGCTTGATGAAATTAATTAAGGCATTAAGCCGTTATTAAAAAATATTAAAAAGAAAATACATTTAAAAAAGAAAAACTAAATTTTATATCACGGCGGCCTAAATCGGCACATCCGCCAGGAGAGGAACGCCGAAAGACCCATCTTTCGCGTCCTCCTCGCCGACGTCAAATGACAGCCAAGACTCGAGATAGCTAATAAATAGCCACGGAGGGATCACCATAGATCAAGCCGTCCCGTTCCGAATTGGAAGTATCAGAGTGAAGAAAAGGCGGAATTGACCAACAAGGAGAAAGAAACGAAAACTTCTTTTAATAAACCAAAACAAAAGAATTTGTTTTAAGTAAACTCCTAATAGATAATATTAGGTATATATTAGTTATGAAAACATGATAAGGTTTACTATTACAGTCTATGGCTTCACCCTATCAAATCTCTACAACCATAGATCTGTATATTGAAATATTTAAGTTTTAAATTACAACTTCAACTAAAACTCCTATCACAGACTCAACACCATCTGTACGTTAATTAAATGAATGCAGAAACTAAATGTTTTGTCCCTATGTCCATCTTGTTATAAGTAACTTTTATGAAATATAAATTAAGACAAAAAAAATTGCATTAATGCTGAGGCTGTACAGGTTACGATCCCTTCACTCTTACTTCCACTTAAAAAGGTTAACAAAAAAAATCCTAATGGAATATGTAAACAAGAATTAAAATTGGTAAATTAATAATGAAATTAAAAGTATTTTGTTGATTAAATTGTGCTGAAAACAATAGTAAAAAATAACACGTTACAGTACCGTTCCAGGTGGGAAAAGAATTATTTTATTTAAAAATTAAAAATTTTTAAATAAAATAATTCGTAAAAAATACGAAGTGTAAAGAGTATTTTTGTGGCTGACTGTACCGATGATAGTTACTTCTACAACATCCCTCTTGCTATTTAACAAAAGAACTCAAAAAGCAAACTAGGAAATCACTCAATGTCAATGAACTCATAATACACACTATTACATCCAATGTGTAAATACTACCATGTTAAAATAACTAATCTTAAACTTCCTAATTTCAAAAATACTTCAACGTCATCCACTATGTTTATACTATAATAGAACATATTACCAGTAAAGCAAATTATATATTGGTTTGTCTTGTAAAGTAGGACAATTAATGTAGGTCAACTACATATTAAATTTTCAGATATGTAAGAATAAGATTTCTAGTATGTAATTAAGTACAAACTAATAAGTATATTATTATCAAGAAAAATCTAAAAGAATGGTCTAACCCATCAAGGCAGCTACATGTATTATTAATTTTTTATAAGTTGTCGCCTAGACAAAATGAACAAGAACGCTCAGTGCTGCAAAATAATTACAGACTTAAATGGCTTCAACTCAAATGAAAGTATTCATTGAACAATACAGGCTTATTTTAATGAAAAGTAAATATTTAAAGTGCTTGGAGTATCTACCCAAGACACTTAACATAGAAATAGTTAATGTGTTTATCATTTTCCAAGTGTATAAATATTAAGATTTATCTAAATAAATATTATTAAGGAATGCTCAAAGAGTCATGAAAGGAAATACATTTTGATAACACACTTTAAAGAAATTATTTTTAACTTATTAAGTCAGTAGGACATTCGCCTGGTCTGACTATATTTTTATGTGCCAGCGGCCTAAGGGTTTACCTTCTACTGTTTTCAGGGTGAAAACCACAGGAGAATGTTTCTCTGTGATGACACATTTTTCGAACTTGGGGCTAGCTTAGCAGAGAAGTGTTTGGCTGCATTAGAAAGAGGAAAGCATCTTTTAAAAACTATTTGCCCTACTTGAAGTTCGACATGACGCCTTCGCAAGTTATAATAATTAGAATTTTTTATATGTGAATTTTTAAGATTGACCTTACCTTATTAAATATTGTATTTAAGTCTTTAAGAGAATCAGAAAATTTATAAGTGTTGTCTACCATAATTTTTCCAGAATCTACAGGATAATCCAAATTATAAAGTGAACCATCCAGGATCATCTCCCTACCATGTGACAAAAAGAAAGGGGTGAATTTAGTACCATCATGGATTACAGTATTGAGAGCACATTGCACCTCAGCTACGTTCTTATCCCAATTTCTATGATCAGAACGCACATATGATGCAAGAGATCTAACAATTTCACGGTTCACTCGCTCCGTCTGGTTAGTCTGGGGATGATAAACTGGATTATAAAATAAGTGTGGAACTTTATATTTAATTATTAATTCCTTAAATTCTTTAGAAATAATTGAGGGCCATTATCAACATAAATATACTTAGGCACCCCATGCGTAAGAAAACAAAGAGAGATGAAATCCCAAATCAACAAGACATTTCATATATTTATATTTACTCTATGCAATATAAAAATTGAGTAATAAATCAAAGCATAAGATATCATATGCAAGCTACAATCCATCAGCTTGTAAAAGAATAATAAATGTCACTGACATCAGCGCCTCTTCACTAAGTGTGTCAGGAAGTTAAAGTCAACAATTATGTATTCAATTAATTAATACTCACAACAAATACAGATACTAATGTGTACCGTTGTCAGTTATTATTAATAAATATTTGCCAAAAATATGCATAATTACATATAAGAAAATTCCCTGCTTGTGGAAGTTTATCGTCACACACCATACATATTGTTAATAATGTGCAAACCAGTTTATATTCATTCAGATGAATAAAGATCAATAAATACATTTGTTACAACAAACCATTTATTTTAAAGAAGTGCATTTATAAATGCAACAAAGTCAACAACTATGTGTTGAATTAAATAATACTCACAACAAATACAGATAATAATGTGTACAGTTGTAGTTATTATTATAATGAAAATTAAGCAAAAATATGCATAATTCCATATTAGAAGATTTCCTACTAGAGGAAGTTTATAATGGTAACACACCATACATATAGTTAATAATGTGTAAACCAGTTTATATTCATTCAGATGAATAAAGATCAATAAATACATTTGTTGCAACAAACCTTTTTATTTTAATAGAAGTGCATTACATAGATGCAAATTTAGCATTACACTTTAATTACATATGTCAGTGTAATCATTAATTCAAAATTAGTTACCAAGCAGGTTAATATTTGAGATGAAGTTGACATTTAATAAACCTGAGAACATGACTGAGTTCTCAGTCAAAGATATTTATTTAAAAGAAATTAATTTCATAATTTGACAGGGATTCACCTTCGAGACGCATCAATATCGAAATCAAAGACCTGAGTACCACTATATCTGGATTAGGGTCGACTACCCTTGACAACCTACACAACAGATAATTACTACGAGACACTAACCTTTTCAACAGACGAGATTCAGTACAACTACCATCCGGGATATCTCTTTCAATGTCTGAAACCTTTGGAGTACATATTGTCACCTCCTTAGACTGGTCACAAACACCAAACTGGTCAATGGATTTGAGGCTTCCCCGTCGGGCTAATTTCACTGTGTGTCTGAGGAACTTCCTTAGGTCGTCCGTTGAGGAAGATGGTTCAGCTGGTAAATGTCTGATACTGAGTTCGTGTAACAATTCATCTTTCAGAAGAGATACTCAACAGAACATCCTGCAGTGATAAAGTCCATGATTAACAATATGCAATGAAATAGTTAAACATTAAAATATAACAGTTGTGTTTTAATACACAAGTAAGTTAATTATAAAAAAATTAAAGTTTAAGTTTAAACAATAAAGGTGATTAAAATTAAGTAAGCTAAATGACACATAATATTCCACAGAAAAATGTGTTGAAATTAAGTAAGCTAGTCCACGCTTAAGGATACATAAGTATGAGATTTAAATTAAATTAAGTAAGCTAGACAATGCAAAGGATACACAAGTATGTGATTAAGATTAAATTAAGTAAGCTAGACAAAGCTTAAGAATACACAATTATATGTGATTTCGATTAAATAAGGTAAGCTTGAAATTAAGACAATATTCTTATTACACATTACATATGATTACATTGTTCTAGATGTATATTTTTAAGTACAAGTATTAAGATATGTATTACAACTAAAGTTAAATCACCACCATTTGAAGTCTTCCAGGCCTAACGTTGGGTACGCCAATTGTAGCGTTTTATTATGATAGTTAAGAAAAAAAAGAAATTTGCCGGCTAAGATCAGGGTGTGGGTATAATCCTTATCGGAATCGAACCGACCTGGTGATATATGTAGATATTTAGGATTAATGATATGGGCGCCTCCACATAAATACAAACAGACCTTCAAATGGTTAGGTGATAAAATTAAACCAAGAAATTAATATAATGTAAGTTTATAATTACATTTTAAAATTATTACATGTAATACAAAAAAAATATATATATTCGTCCACAAATCAATGGGCACGGTATTTGCACACGTTACACTTTTACACATTCCCTGTTAATTTGTAACGCGGGACGTCGGTTTGTATGTTGCACGCTTTCTGTTTTGTTCATAGCACTTTATTTTTACGTCGTGTCGACTTAACAAAGCGATTACTTATATATAAAACTTTGCTCGACAATAAATAGTGAAAAAGAAAGTTGAGAATTGTAATATTCTCCATTTTTACCAACTTTTTTAATTTCGTTACCCATATTAGTGGATTATATTGCTAAGTCGTAACAGTTTTTTAAGAGACGATTGTAAGTTATCACCTGCCCCCCTAGACAAATGCTACTTAGCGTTAGCGTTCGAAATTGCGGAAAAGACCAAATGTATGGAGATGACATTAGGTAACGATAAGTAACGTGACATCTCCATACATTTTTTCTTACCGCAGTGACTGAACGCTAATGCTAAATGGCATTTGTCTAGGCCGTCTGTATATAAATTTCACTATAATCAAGCAAATCTGTTACTTCTATCAGCAACTTCTTAATTTATACTTCTGGTTCATTTCTTACGTATGTATGTAACTAACTTTGTATTTCATTTAAAAGTGTTAAATTACTATTTCACTTATATTAAAAACAAAATATTCAACTCGAACTTGGATTTAAACCCGTATCATCACAAAAGTCTACCAAGTAACAAATCTCCTACGGCGATAAAGCTGCCCATTTTGCTGAAGTAATATTCTAATCTCAATTATTTACTGTGCAAAATAAAACGTTACTATCTCGAGAAAAAATTGAATGATTATCGGAAAAACCCTAAAAACATACCTTTTTCCCCATACAAACGTTTTTAAAATTTTGAAAAAAGAACAATAAATTGTAGACTAATTCGCAATTTATTTTACATGCTTCGCAATCAGACTTTTCTTGAATTTACATAGTTCTTACAACACTGTACAACACTCTGTGGTATGAGAATCTTTTATAGAGGATTCACATCATGATTGTAGATAAAGTCTTGTATGGAACTGTTATAATTAGGTATTAAATAATACCCCTGATTATACAACAGTTGCATAAATAACTATAAGATCAACATTAATTTATATGGAATAATCTTTAAGAACGAGATTGGAATCCATATTGTACTCGTACCTCTTAAGGATTTAATATTCCAAAATCATTATTTACTGGACGCCTGCGAGATAAAATCTCTACCAACAATACGAATTTGTAATCCTAATACTTAAGCTAAGCATTGATAGATCAATCAACCTGCATTTTCTTTCATTTATTTTGTATTAGCTGCTGCCCGCGACTTCGTCTACAAAAATGGTACATTCACACAATTCCTACTAATTATAATTCCTACTAATTCCTACTAACGCGAAAATTGAGATGTTTGTTATTACTCTTTCACATAAAAACAACTGAATGGATTTTAATGCAACTTTACAATAATATAGCTTATACATCAAAATAACACATAGGGTACAATTTATAAAAAATATTATGTGAATTGTCTAAAATGTGACGACAACTGTGAAGTAAGTAGGAAAAAACCTATCAACTGTGCAGACGACGTCGCGGACACAAGCTAGGATCTTTATAAATGGTAACCTATGTGTTATATAAGGTATATCATTGTAATGTTTCATTAAAATCCATCTAGTAATTTTTACGTGAACGTGTAACAAACATTTATCCACACAAACTTTCGCGTTTTTAATATTAGAAGGATAAATCGTAAATAAATTTATGTAAAACAGTGTAAACGCCGATCTGAGATAATTTAGTTAAATTAAACAACGCAACGAAACGCAAAGCGAAGTCATATTACGAAACAGGTTTTTTCGACATTGTTAAGATCGGGTGACGCGTAGGAGGGCGTGGGTGTGTCCCGCAAAAAGGTTCAACTTTTAAATTACAGTTTTTGTGATAAATCAAAGGCTCTCCGTGACCTGCTCGGTTTATTTTCTTGTTTTGCAACCAAATTGCTTATTTATATTGCGATGAATCAGTTTCGTTTGTGTGTTTGTCTCTCTTCTGTGAACTGTAGTAATGAATAGCTTCATTATGTGATTCGGCGTGATAAATTATCACTTGGTCCACTATTGTTTTCTATTTTAAATTTACGAGAACATAATGATACCATATGACATCAAATGGTAACATTTGTTTTGTTTTGAGATATATAACGAATAACGAACGATATAACGAATTTTTATTGAATACTATCGATAAATAAAAGATCTAACCTTTTCTTTTTCCATAACGGGAATCCCCAAAGCAAAAGAAAGTTCACTTCAAGCGAATTTTCATATTTATTCATCATTTAAACCTTCCCTGGACTTCCACAAACCCACAGACCAAAATCAGCCAAATCGGTCCAGCTGTTCTCGAGTTATAACCAAGACTAATAACTAAATTAGTCATAGCTAATCATCGAAATTGGTAGAATTACTACATAGAGACGTACAAAACAAGTTTTCGTCTTCTTATATTGTATCCACAACACGATCTGCGATTTTTCTTCTTGTGAAAATATTGTCACTGAACACATATACATCAATTATTCTTTACATCTGACTGGTCTGTTTCCCTGTTCCTACCATAAATTTGTATTATTTGATAATAATTATGTGTGTATGTCTGTAGACTAAATAAAACATCTATTTATTTTTCACGATGTATCAATGGACGTTAAAGTATTTCAAACCTTTACAACAACAGATTTTTCTGTAGAATCTAATAGCATACGTATTTTTCTTATGACACTGTATAAAATCCATTTACCGCTAACAGTGTCGGTCCATAAAAATAACACGATGATTTATTTTCCATGACAGAACCCAAGACAATCTCCATGTAGTTTTATTTTCTGACTTTCCTTCACAATCAATGTTTCTCTGCAAATCACAAAAGTACATTTCCTCTATTCAACTCAAAGGCGAGCTCAAGATTGTTTACGTTGACGACCTCCTTATACTGTTCCAGTCAAATCAATAACACACAGTTCGAAGGACAAAAGGGCTGGCGACCATTCACAACATCCCAATTCATCTTGCGTTCATATTAACTAATTCAAGTGGATATTTATTCGTGGTGCAGCCAACAAAGAGTAACCCAGATAAGGCTTCGCTCACACTGCGCGTTAATAAATAACGTCGTATTAGAGGCTGTATTAAAGGCGGCCGCGTGGGCGCCTTAGCTCTAACACAAATCACCGTAATTGCCTCTTTTAAAGTACTTATTACATTTTTTCGCTAGACTTAGCGGTAATGGTGATGTTTTTTTACTTTAGCGTAATCCAGTTTTTCTTATCTCTATTATCTTCTATATGCCACTCTGAAAAAAACACCTTATGTATAGAAATGTTCTAACTCATAAGGTTGAAGGTTGCGGTCCGAAAAATTAAGATGAAAGTACGATTGATGAGAAGTAGTAAAGAATAACTGACTGACTGGATTTCGAAAATTCTAAAAAATATTATAGGGGAATATATTTTTTTAAATAAATATTTCTTACACTTACACCAATAAGCTTAGCCCAAAATAAGCTCAGGTAGGGTTTTGATCTAGGGTATAGAAATGTATTATAACATACGCACACATCTGCCCCCACCGGGACTTGAACCCGGGACCTTAGAGATGGCGACACCTTGAAACCGGTATATCGACACAAGTATGCAGAGGTGATTTGGGAGTGTAGGTCAACTGGTTCGTCTGCTTTGTCCCCCTTGACAAATCAAACGAACATAAAGCAAACAAAATGATAATGGCCGACCTAGTAGATGAACAAACACTTGACCAAATATGACATACCTTGAAGAAAAGTAGGTAGCCTTAATCAACGAACGTGTATGAAAGAATGAATGAAAGCAAGAGAAGTACGGTTAGATAGTTGTATGTGGACAACTGCGATCATGCCCGTATTTAATAAATACCTCAGTTTAATATTAGAATTATACTAGTTTTACGAGTATTACTTTCGCCTGATATCGGATAACATGCACAAATTTATGACACGTTACAATGTAATCAAATGAAATCCCAACATTTTACTCTCATCTCTACTTGCTCAAAACGCCAGATACATCAGTTTGCACTGGAGCAGACACAACGGAACTATCCAAGATGCTATCTCTCCGTAGGTGTGGGTACAGTTTTTTACATCTCTGGTACATTGTACACGATTGTTCGGTAATCGCCGGTAGCGAAAGCTCATTGTCTGTGTTGTAGCACATTTGTCATATCAATCGGGCGATTTGTTTGATGTGTAACCTTTGGACGTGCTTTCTTTGTGTTGACTCATGATTGTTGCTGATGGTCCACTTAATGCGGGATGTGAGTGAGAACAATTTCGCTGTCGGTTCACCTACTTGTGTGAGTAAATGGCATTAAAATCGGAACAAGTGAATCCGAACAGTGGATCGGAACAAGTCGTAGTTTTGTCATTAGATTGTTGACATCCTTTTTTTTTGCGAGGGGAATTGCTCCTTATGCACCATGACGCCGCGCTGGCAAGGCGCGGCCGTGTGTGGCCGGGCAATAAAACCCCCCGGTGTTCTCTGGGCCCATGCGGGGCACATGGCAGGATCCGCTTCGCGACTCCACTGCCATGCCATGCGCCCCGGATATTGTTGACATCCTACGGTGACCGTCCAGCTACATCATCGAACCGATGCGTTATCTATAGTAATATATCATTAGGACAATCTGCATTTGCAAAATGAAAAACTATGACATTAACAAGTACCAAGATAATTAGAAAAAGAAAAAAGAAAATCATTTATTCACAGTGATAATATAACATAAAAATGTGCCACGCAATAGATTATTGACACAGCATGATGTCGGGGAGTCACAGAGCCCCCGACGCTGAACTTCTTGTTAGGTTGATTATAATAAATAAATATTTCTTACATTTACGCCAAGTAGCCTAGCCCAAAGTAAGCTCTGTAAGGCTAGCGTTATGGGATCTAGGGTAACGGATAGACGTACATATATAAATATGTTTGATACAAATATATATTAACAACCATGGCTAAGGTAAAAATGCTCACATTCATCATACATCTGCCCCAAGCGGGATTCGAATCCGACAGCTCGGAGACGGCGATACCTTGAAACCGGTGTACTAATCACTCGACTACGGAGGTCGTCAAATCAAATCGTCATAGTAATGATAGGGAACACACACACCTTACGTCACGGGTTAAGGGAGAGGAGGGGTCGAAGAAATATGATATTGTGTGACAAGGAGTAGTTTGAGTCCTACATTTCATGACATTTACAAAAGTTGACACATTCCTGCAACGACGGTTAATATTAAATAACTTACAAAAATACAGGTTATACATCAGAATAACACATAGGCTGCAATTTATAAAGATATACGCCACGCCAATTTGAGCTACTCAAAATACTAATTCCGCGCAGACAAAGTCGCGAGCACATTAAACCTCGCCAAGAAGCACTTCGTAACCTAAACGCGCACGGTAACAAATTTCATAGAACACTACAATTTTTAAAATGTTCGTTTAAAAATGTGAGAATAAGTTCGCTGTCGATGGCGAGCGATGAAACAATGTGACTGTCGACATTCTATCAAATAGCTCCTTGTAATATTCTCCATTGTACAGATTTTTTCATAGATTTATTATTATACAATCGATAGGCAATGCGAGAGGAAAATAACACAAAGCACTCGTGTGATAAAGCGAGATGGAATGGCGAAACCATTAACGTAACTATCGGAAACAAATTCGATAATAAAATTTACTTAAATTATAAATCTGGTATTTAAATAAACGTAAACAATTATTTGTTTGCAACAAATATTTATTAGTTTCTTATTGTGAGTCGTGTTTTGTGCAGGGCCTGGTTCTATTCATCTAGGAAAGAGAATCCACAGAATTATTTATTTCACTTGTAAGTTTGATAGAATTAATAATATCATGCACAAATGGATAAATTATATTATCGATTTTTATTATATACAATATAGTCCCGACTTGACTCGAGCCCGCGTACCTGAGGGATGACGACACCTTGAAACCGTCATACTAATCACTTGACCATGCAGGTCGTCGAGAGTATCTCTCTCTTAATGATTTAGAAACGCGAAATATTATATTATATTTAAGTATTGGCATATTTAACACTAATTTAAACTAAAAAATAATACCTACATATTTAAATATAAAATGTCAGGTAGTGAATGTAAGTAGCCGATTGGTCGCCACAAATCATTGTTAACTGACTAGCACAACATGCGCATGCGCAGCGTAGGAGGAGCATGGGAACGAATGTACGGCTTAAGTATTTAACTTAAAATTTTCACACCACACCACATTAGGTTATGAGCAATAAGCGGATAGTTGAGCGGTGATTACAGATATGATATAAATAGTGCTTGGAATAGGTAGTTTAATTTTATGTACTTGCGATTTTGTGACATCAATAGTATGTATATGCCTGGGAATTTACTATTTTCCGAGATTGTAAAAATATTATATTGAACTTTTAAAATAGCATTCCATCTTTTAGCTCATTGTTGTAATAATAATTTGTAAACATACAATTTTACAACAAAAGCGTAAAGAAACGAATTGCAAATAAAAACAGAAAAAAATGGATTATGAATATGAAAAGAAATTCCTTAACACCCAGTAATGTCAAGAAAATCATAATATTATTTTATAATAAACATGACGATGATGATTATGTTGGCGATCTTCAATTCGAAGACGAATAATTACACCATCGGAACAACACAGTGTACTTTAATGTTAATATAAATATATGTTTATTTTTAAATTTGATTTATATTGTAAACTTGCAATAAATATCTGAACATGATTTTTTTCCTTCTACTCACTCCTATAAACCTACAAAAAAACAATAAGTGTAATTTTCACTATTATTTAAAATTACATAAGTTCCATTGAATAAGGTCCCGGAAATCACGCTGATTTTAGGTTTATCCATGTTACGCTTACATTGACTTTCTTTCTGCAAGTACAAAAAATTTAACTAGCTATTCCGAGCACTAGATATAAATAAAATGCTCTTGATCGTAATAACAAAAATAGGTATTCTAATATTAAAATAGGCAAAACAAATCACTTAAAATATTATATAACGCATATATGCGTAGCGTACTTGTAATCGGGAGTGTTGTATGGAGTCCCCAATATTCTGTCCGCAGGGACAGGATCAAGCGGGAGCAAAAGAAATTCATTAAGTCCCTTGATTATCGTACAGGCCACTAATGCAATGACTATATCGATAGTGCAGAGACACAATTCAGTTTTCAGCTTCAAAAAGATACATTAAAAGATAAATTCTGTGACTCCCTTGCTGTATTCAAAAATAAACTGGCATACAACTGTTACTACAAACAGTTCAAACTGTAGTACAAAGTTCTGTTTTTTTTATATATTTATGTGGGTAATAACATATTTGCCCATTTAACAATAATGGTTATCATACCAATTATGATACTTTAGCTCGGTTTGGATATATTTGATAACGAAAATTGTATTTATAAAGGTTGTTACCTGAATAAATAAATAAATATTTATGTCGGTTTAATCTTTTAGCGCTGTGTATACTCGTACATAGCCTCGCCCTGCATCCTCTGTGATATCTATTAGGGGGGTATTTCGAGGATTCGAGGAATGGATTGAACAGTGGAATGAATTGTCGCCCGCGTTATTCAGAACCATTGCATTTTCAAAACTTCAAAAAAAGAACGTATTCCTATTTAAATAGCAACGCATCTGTAACTCCTCTGGTGTTGCGGTTGTCTATGGGGGGCGGTAGTCGCAAACTATCAAGAAAAATAACAAAACATAAAATTATTTTATACTGACATTGATCATTGTACTTAGTTTAAAAGCTGAAAATAGTAAATATCCACGATAAATACGCACAACTGACCTGAAGGGATATTTAGAATTGGGTTAACTCCAATCGACCGAAATTAGTTATAAAACCATATACTAAAGTAAGAAAATTCAGACAGAATTTTTGTCAAACCTGCTGACCTCTCGTCACTTGTACGCGCCCCATACAAGTTATACGTTAATTGTACCTTAAACCAACTTAAGTGGCGGGCGAGAAAAGTAATTGTTTTATATTGTGTGTGTAACAAAAGTTCGTTTGCGCTTCAAAATGATTACTTAGTGAGTTAGCGCAAGCGCTCGATTGCTCCTTTTTTGACTTTGAACAATTTAACAACCCCTGTAAACATAGACATGAAACGCATGTAACAGTTTAGTGTCTTTATCGATAGTTCTTACACTTCAACAGTCAAACGAAATGTGCTAAAAGTAATCTTGATTATTTTTATATGTATTTTATTTATTGTTATTAAGACCACCATCAATTGTTATATTATTACATCTATACATATATTAAGAATACTTAACCTATAGAATATAACATTTTTTCAAGGCAGCCACAACCTACACCACAAAATACACAGTCAAACATATTACAAAACATAACACTATTACAAAAAAAAAACATAAAAAAGAAAATAATATAAAACAACTTAGGTGATTAATATTATTTACGATGGCATGACGAATCAGAAGCGAAAAAAGAATTCATCACGCTCTCAACAACTCTGTTATCCTTCTTCTAAATTGTTGAATTTTTGATTAGTTTGTGGATTAGTCAGTAAGTGGTGATTGGTTTATAGAATCCATTACATTGTTTTTCTCTTTATTTTGACACATTTGACACATCCAGTGATTAAAAGTATTAAAATTACTAAATGTAGTACTAAATGTAGAGTACATCAAAATAAAATTTGTGTCCAACCACGTGCAAGCCGGAATTAACTACATGTTAATTAATTTAAAGCCTTTAATTATTATAAAATAATGTTTATATCGAAACTTCATGTCACTTTGTCAGAAATTATGTTATAAAAATTAAAAACAGAATGATGTTAAATAAAATTTGAAACACGACATCCAATTGACCTATTTGGTCCAAGCAGTCATTTAATATGTCACAACATTCCAAACACTGTTCCTTGACATAGCAAGTTAATAGCGTTATCAAAATAGCAATTTGTAATATTAACTTGTTTTTTTAATCAGCTGATAGTAAGTTACAGTCACCTACAATACATTTGGTGGACATTTCTAGCATATCTGCAATCCCATGAAAATCTAGAGTGTACGTTACCAGCCTGCGACATAAAGTGTAAAATCATAGTATGTACTCAGTAATGTCACTGCCATATCTTCTACGAACCCTTCTGGTACCTATTATACCTTTCCATACTTACAACACTTCCCTGTTACGATATTTTTCAAATTCAAAACATATTTAATATTACTAATACTACTTAATTCAGCTTATTCCATACAAACGTTTTCTTTATTTATTTAATAACCAAGAGAGAAAATTTAACGAAATTTTTACACACATGTCGATAGACATTAAACTAAGTTGTTATAACTTAGTTTAATGTCTATCTAATATAGTTATGAAGGCAATAAAGTTAGTTGTAGTAAAGATATAGTCAACAACGTACAAAATTCTGTCGTAAAACAAAAGCAGGTACTCTTTGAGATTTTTTATGTTTAAAATATCATAATGCGGAGATCTAAATTTAACCAAAACTTGCACTTTAGAGTTAAGAAGTAATACAAAAATATATATTGTAAAAAGTATATAATAAAAGGTTTAAATACAAGCGAAAAAAACGCAATATCATAGTGAAGAATATGTATTATGATAAGCATATGCATAACAATGACGTCACTCAAAATGATTCGGTTACCTCTCACCGAGCACAGACACGAGAGCCTTCAAAATACGTAATACTAAAGCTGTGTTAACCTCGTTACTTAAGTACGGTCACCGCCACATCGCTCCGGCGTCGTGATAAATGTCACAGTTGTCTTCGCCTTGACCGGTGACCGGTGAGTCAGCGGCGCCCACCTCGCCTGCGCAAGGGCGCGCTGTCCTGAGTAGATCACGAAGAAAGCTAATGTGTTCAAAAAGTGTTGTGTGTGTAAAGTTCTAGGCACGATTAGGTACGATTGTATATACTTGTGAGAATTTTTTGTTTTGGCTACATATAGGTTGAGATTCTAAGGCATAATTAGAAACAGTTGGCATCCATCATCATTGTGACGATTTCGCTGCATGCATTGCTAATACAGCAAAATTCAGTGCTAGCCATTCAGGGCTGTCCGATCGTATATTTGAATACAAAATAGGCATAATCTGACGGTGTATTGTATCCATAACGATAGTCCACCATTGCTTATACATAATTGGATGCAAAAAAACACGGCATAAATTGGAACATTATCTGCGATTAAAATTTTGTAAACACTACAAACATGCAAATATTTATAATTATTTGGAATAGTATTTACCAAATTTTAAAAGAGAAATATAAATTGAAGCGTAAACGTACAGGTCAGTTTGTTTGGTTTACTAAGTTGTAAAGAATAATCGATTAAATTTATATAGTGTTCTATATAATGCGATTAAATTTCGTAAAATTAAAGACACATAAACGTATAGTCGATTTCCTTCTACCAACAGCCCTGAATCTCCCTAAGCCTTTGGGACTATCCACTAGTTGAGACTTATATTGCAGGCTTGAAATTAAAATTAAATTGATAACTAAAGGGTTTTTCAATAAGGGCGGGTAGATTTTGGCGGCCCGTGGCGGCCATTTTGTTTTGGTGACACTTGTCAAATCTTTTGCTTATTATTCAGTTGCTTATGCCAAATCACCATGGCAGGTTACACGATTGAACAGCGCGTACAAATGATAAATTTATTATCAAAATGAGTATTCGTTAGTGCAAACGTTGCGTGCATTGCGCCCATTTTACGGTAGACGTGGTGGCCCTTCACAGTCGACTCTTCAGCGTTTGGTGGCAAAATTTGTAAACAACCGGTTCGTTAATCGATCAACCCACACCTGTACGTTCAAGAAACGCAAGATCAGCCGAGAACATCGCGGCGGTCCGTCAAAGTGTACAGCAGAACCCGAGGCAGTCGATTCCTCGCCGTGCACAAGAACTCAGCCTTTCGCAAATTTCAACTTGGCGAATTTTGCGACGGGACTTAGGGTTACACCCGTATAAGATTCAACTGACCCAGGAGCTCAAAACTCATGACCATAGACAACGTCGTTTGTTCGCTGCCTGGGCCTCGAATCGTTTGGAAGATGATCCCTATTTCGGGCAAAAATCATCTTTAGCGACGAGGCGCATTTTTGGATGAATGGCTTTGTTAACAAACAAATTGCCGTATATGGAACAACACAAACCCACACGAGGTTCACCAGGTGGTAATGCATCCTCAAAAAGTTACGGTTTGGTGTGGATTTTGGGCCGGCGGCGTCATTGGTCCGTATTTTTTCGAAAACGACGAAATGACGTTGGGAGGCGGTCACTGTCAACGGCGAGCGCTACAGAACGATGATATCCAATTTTTTATGGCCCACGTTGAACATATGGACCTAGACGACATGTGGTTCCAGCAGGATGGCGCTACGTGCCACACAGCGGACGCCACGATTGACATTCTGCATGAGCGATTTGAGACTAAGGTTATCTCTCGCAGGGGTGATGTGAATTGGCCACCAAGGTCATGCGATTTAACCCCGCTAGACTTTTTCTTGTGGGGTTTTTTGAAGTCGCAGGTCTATGCAAATAAACCACAATCCACCGATGCCCTAAAGGTGAACATAACACATGCCATCGCTCAAATTCAGGCGGATCTATGCGGAAGAGTTATTGAAAATTGGACCACTCGGATCCGTGCCACTGTGAGAAGCCGAGGCGGGCATTTGAATGATGTCATCTTCCATACTTAATGGCATATATGTGCCTTTAAATAAAAAAAATTGTTGATACCTCATACGCAGCTTGTTTAATTTCGTTTCAAAATCTACCCGCCCTTATTGAAAAACCCTTTAGTATATACATCTTTGTATTTCACATAATACACTGATGTATATTTTTTTATCAGCGTTGCTACTAATATTTGGTATACAAATTACCCGTGTGCACAAATACCTTTATTACCTTATCGAGATCACGTTTCTAATATTAATGACGTTAAATTTTAAAAAGAATATCTAGTATATTTTTTTATTTTAAAAAGTATATAATTACGAATATATCAGAAAAATTAAGAGAAGAGTCTTTCCTGATATGGTGACGTATTGAAAAAACAGAATGATCATATCATTGGAAAAATGAGGTGCATGAAACTTCTATTTTTAAATTATATTTCGGGGAGCTGCACCCTCCCTCTAATATTCGCCCCTGGTAATGTCGCACATCATCATAGTCGTATTAATCGAAATAATACGATCGCTTGTTGGCAATCATAAACCCACGTAGCATAAGCAACAAAACAAGACATGATAAAGCGATTATCGTGCGATAGAACCACCATTTTGAAATTTATCATGTTTTTTGACAGTTCGAAGCGATAAATCACTCTATCATATCGTGTCGTTGATCATGTACTACCTCTGCAGCATTAAAAATAAAAACATATGAACTATGAATAACGCATACTCAATAAAACTGTAGATTTGTTACTGAATATTTTTTATGTTTAATGAAATATTGCGTGTTCTGTATCGACTCTGTTAGATTAAAAACCACTCCTCATGAGTTAGCAATTATCGTATCAATAAATTGACCAATTAAAATTCAATAGGCCTACGTCCGACCTACGCTTAGACTTATTTTGATAAAATTTACGTCAATAGGTATGTTTTTCTAATTATCATTATCATTCAAATATAATCTTGGAGTCTTCTATGTCAGTGTTTGCGAGTGACGATATTACAGAAACTGAAATGTACTTTTTATTGTAATTCCTTCTATGCTTATTTTCTTTTATACCACTATGGTGGCAAAAAGGACTGTCTAATGGTAAGCGGTCGCCGCCGTAGTCTATAGACGCTTGCGAAAACAGGAACATCACGTTAGCATCACGAGCCCCACTATACTTCCTGTACATTCTATTAAAATTAAACAGAAAATTGAAATAAAACCCGAATAATTAGAAACCGTCTAGGGCAGAACGTTCCTCGAGTGAAAAGCGTATGCCGAAAGACACATTAGGTGGACCAGCAATTTGAGGAAGATCAAATCAAATCAAATCAAAATTAACTTTATTCAAATATGACTATAGAAAGCTCTTTTAAAAATCAAAGTCGCTAGCTGCCAACAGAAAGGACCAATCGTTGTGGATATCTTTGGGGAAGGCACTGTAACTATCGTATTTTAATCTATTCAATACCGCACAGATATTATGTAGAACTTTACAGAAACAAATAAAAATATCCCGAGTACCTAAGTGTTGAGTAATTATCCTACTAAAATAATAAACGCGAAAGTTTGTAAGTATGTATGGATGTTTGTTACTCTTTCACAAAATAACTTTAATGAAACTTCTAAACAATATCATTGTTTATACATCAGAATAACATATAGGCTACAATTTATTAAGATATACGCCACGCTAATATAAGTTACTCGAAATACTAATCCTGCGCACAGACGAAATCGCGGCATCAGCTAGTATGTTATGTTTTGACGTCAAAATGTGTGTGCATATGTTGAACAAATAAAACTTTAATTTTTAATCCAACACATAATCTTTTTATTGTCTGCAGTATAGTAATTAATTGAACACAGAATTGTTATGATGGTGAACAAGAGTTAATTAGGGAAATCGAGGAGATGTCTGTACTTGTTTTACGGTCTTGTTCAAAATATGAGACATGCCATTATTATTTAGTCTTCATTGATTATTGCGCGATTGCGAATGTAATAAGAACAAGTTGGAATGAAACGAGTGGAATTGTTTTTTCTTACGACCTCTTCGCAGAGTACACTGGTTTCATAGTGTCGCTAATTCTGACGTTCCAGGTTCAAGTCGTGATGGGGGCAGTTATTTGTGAGATGAATACGAATGCGAGCATTTATGCCAAAGTTATGTACACCAAGAGAGAAAATTTTCAAAATTTTTACATACACGTCAATAGACATTAAGCTAAGTAATAATACAGTTTTAAAGGCAAGAATATTAGTTGTCATAAAGTTATAGTCAATAATGTACACAATTCTGATGTAAAACAACAGCAAGTACTTATTGAGAATTTTTTTTAGTTTATAATTTTTCTTATAACGCATCTGTGGCTCCTCTGGTGTTGCAGGTGTCTATGGGCAGTGGTTATCGCTTACCGTCAAGTGATCCGTTTGCGCGTTTGCTGTCCTATCCTATAAAAAAATATACAAAATCGGAGATTTAATTGTAACCAAAACTTTAGCGTGAAAAAGTAATGCAAAAATATTTCTTTTCTATGGCGCTTGAATTGACATAGTTTTAAATACAAGCGAAAATCCCGCAATTTCACAGTTAAAGATTTATTATTAATTTATTGATTTTTAATTATTGATTATAATATATCAAATGTGCGTTCAATCAAATATTTCCGCAGCATCACATTACGGTCAACTTCCAAGCTTGGTAAACAGTCCACGAATGGCAGAGAACCCGATACCTGATCGGGTTGACCCTGATAGCTGGATCTGAATCATGATATTTACAAAAGTGTCACGTCTCCCTATGACTGATCCTATCGGCCGCTGTTACGCCCCACCGACGTTAATTAATCATATTGTTATTGTACCAATTACATTGTTATTGGATGCCTTAGCTTCTTTGTTTAATAATCATATAATAGGTAGAATTGCTGATCTAGAATTCTGGCGATTTTAGTGGGTGCGTCATATATAATGATTTGTTTAATTTTAATGCACTTTTATAATGTGCATTAACATTTATAATAAGCTACCTAACAATTAAAAAAAATGGCAAATAGTTTTATATTTAAAAACAATAGTGACACATTGGCTTATAGGAAAATGCTTTTATAGTATTCAAGAGTTTCTAGATTAGTCGTAGGCAATTAGTAATTATTTAAATTATTATAAGTATGTATACGCCTGAAAGGGCAGGATAAGTGATTCAACAGCTCTATTGTACTTTATTTCTTACACAATAAAGAACTAATGAATGAGACAGTGGTATGTAGACTATATGTAGCCCCCAAAGGGTTTAAGCCTACACCACTGTTGGGATGTTTTAGACTTTATTACATAGACCTTTAAGTTCTTCACAGGCATAATTTGATAACTCCGATATTTTCTCACATCGTAGAATTACCGGTTATACGCACGTTCATATATAATTTTAAAGTACACAAATTAAATGTAAATAAGTTTATTCTAATTTATTCCAATATTATATATATATATATATTTATATATATACATATATATATATATATATATATATATATATATATTCTCTACAATGATGTCTTTCACAGTAGTAACGTCAATAAATGCACACTTGAAAATCGAAAATATTTATATACATATTTGACTTTGCTTAAAAATATTTCACGTTCATATCTAGTCTACTTCTTATATAATTTGATAAATTTATATAATCACTACATAGTATAAGACAAGGTCGCTTTCTCTGTCCCCATATCCCTATGAATGCTTAAATCTTTAAAACTACGCAATGGATTTTGATGCGGTTTTTTTAATAGATAGAGTGATTGAAGAGGAAGGTTTATAAGTTATAATGACATCCGTTAAATAGTGGAGAAATACCGTTATTTTTGAGGTTTCTAATGTGATGTCGTAAATAATTGCATTTTTTCCGCCTACATTGCAAACGCAGGCGGAACTCTACGAGATTTGTTCAAATAATGCACTAAACAACGTTCACAGTTTTTCTGTAGTGTATTTAGTATACCCGTTTGAAACCGGGTCGAGTCGCTAGTATTTGATAAACTGAAATCTTTCGCATGCATCCATCCATACTTTCTTTGGTCGGGTTGGCATACCACCCACAATTATGATAACTTCAACACAACTTTACTTCTTGGTCATCAGATATCCATACCATGCTCATCTTCTTTTTTATTAACGCTACTATTAAATGTCCTCTTTTATCAGCTTTTGTCTCGTCCATATGAGTCAGACTACACAAACAACTTAGCATTATCGATTCCGCCACATAAACACTTCATAAACCCGTTTCTTTTGTTGTCCAACATTCAAATCCATACATAATTACCGACATGTTTGATGATTGATTTGCCACATACGTCGTTATTTTCAGTCAATAAAATTTACTTTAGCATACAAATATGAGTATTCGCTGGTCCCAAAATGAATTATTGTGTCAACAATTTTCGAAGTTTAGTTTCCAAGACGCAGCGCATGAACGCGCCTCTAGCCGTTAATGTATGGAAATAAATTCCATTAACCCCAAACCACCGCGAAACTTACATAAGGATGAGTACAGCACCGTCCGAGTATAAATCTGGGAACTTTCACTCACTGACAGGGGCCTTT
This sequence comes from Scirpophaga incertulas, assembly GCA_036419045.1. NCBI lineage: Eukaryota > Metazoa > Arthropoda > Insecta > Lepidoptera > Crambidae > Scirpophaga > Scirpophaga incertulas. The sequence goes on along the minus strand of CM071631.1, from coordinate 20,612,696 downwards.
TATTAAAACTGCGACCACAGAGTAAATAATCTTTTTTTTTTGGAGCATTGACGTATGTTTGACATGACAAAAGAAAGAGAATGTATGTACTTAGTAAGGCACAATATTAGTGTATCCACTATGTCAATATTTTGCTGAAGTAGTCCGTAGTATGATATTATTAGTTTAATAAAATAACCGTCATATTTTTTCAAAAATTATATAGTGTTATTAAATGTGGATAACACATACTTAACAAGTGGTCCCGTAACCGACGAATGTGCATAACATTATTCATGAAAGTCCAGAATGGCAGGGAATTATATTTGTAGCAAGTGGAAAACTGTGATCATTGCCTACCCCCATGGGAAAGTATATGTATGTACGTAACACTGTATCTTCTAAGTATGGAGAAATATTATAAAGAAGCTGGTCTATGGGGGCGTCGGTTGCGCCCGCTCCCAGCACTATTTTCTAATCCAGAGGCACGATTTTACCCTAAAATGTACATTTATCTGATGATCCTGAGGTACACGAAAATATTTTGAGGCACTTCCATTCACCAGAGAAGAAATTCAAAGGTGATTAACTAAAGCTTAATCGCCTTAACATATTTGGGAGTTGTCGTGATGAGAATTACGAGTTAATTTGTAAATCTATACAATTATTATAAATAAATAATTTGATATTATACCAGTCATTCATATATAATCAGATTGCCCACCTGATGGTTATTAGTAAAATAGAGGAATGCTGGCATTACTACAATGCGACGGAAATAGCTAAGATGCGTGAACACAAACATTCGATACATCGTTGGTGTTTTTGCAACATGTCCTGCTCTAACTTAAATACTCACAGTAACGTTCGAGCTAGATGCATGACGAAACCGACTGCTATATGTCGTAAGTTCGATTTTAAGAGTACCAGAGTCTTTCTCTCGATTTAAAAGCAGATATGTTCAACTTAATACAAGTAACAATGTTTTAAGGTCAGGTCAAGAATATCCATAACAGAGTAGCGTACATGAAAGTATAAAAGTCGAGCAAGCTAGGGAAGTGTGTTTGGATCATAGCAAGTGAAAAACTATTTTCCCTGCCTACCCCCTTGAAGAGGTGTGAGTTAATGTATGTACGTAAGCATGTTTTACAATGATGAATAACGCATATTTATCTTACTTATGCCTGTCATGTATGAAAGTACTAACAAAAATATAAATATTTAATCTTTTACATATAGCGTGCTATGTATTAAACTAATAAAATATTTTTTATAAACATGTCTTTCCATACTGACAATCGTCTGCTCTATACGTAACCCAAATTTTGGAAATGAACATTATTTCTTTTGCGGCTTACGTTAAATCCGATCGATAAGCTTATTATGTAAGCACCCTGGGCGACAAAAGCTGCGGGCTGAATATTTCACATTTGCCATGGTATGGAGTATGGTAGTGCCATCGCACCGCGAACATGTTTTTTACTGACAACAATAAAAAGAGAATTTTGCGAATCATTTTTTTTATCACTTATTGACATACAAGTAAACTGCCCACCTGAGTGTGTTGGTGGAAGGCGCACGAACGGACGGTTCGACGCATTGCCTACTAGCGGGGCCGGCGCCGTTCCGGGGTCGTTAAGGTCGGGTCAAAAAGAGTAGACGCAGGTTGAGCGCGCGTCTAGTGGCTCGGACGCTCAAGATCGCCGTGTAGTGGAGGGTGTAAATTTACCTGGTACCTACGTGATGGTAACGGGTATATGTTTGATGGGTTAATTAGTAAAAGGTAATTACAGTCGCTTATAATAGTTGCTTCTGTTAGATTCGCAGTAAATCTGCTCACAAAAAGCAGTGAACATTACCAACATGTGACATAAGATGTAAACAGTAATTTCACATCATATCTTACGCTGTTGAAACACGGTAAGTCTGCTGCTTTGCACTAAAACTGGTAAGGATGTGCCTCCGAACATGGTAAAGGTAGGCAATATTGCACGTCCAGAGTCCTGCCGGAACAATTTTTGTAATTATTTTTGTAGTTTACATACAAGCGATTGTTTATTGTCAGGTTAGCAAGTATAAACGTCTTTATAAATTTCACTAAAAAGATTCTTTGTTAACTCCCAACCTTGACCCACGACTACCTTTTTTCACCATCACTTTAACTAAAATTATATATAAAACCACACATTCATACTCAGTCTAGTTCTAAGTAAGCTCCACCTTGACATCCGAGGAAATGAATAGTAGCATCAATTGTCAAAACACTTTAATATTAACGTTAAATTAACATTATTATTATGGCGACAAAATAACATAGTGATTGCGATTTTCACAAACCTGAACAGAAAGAGCATGATAGAAAATTTCCCTTTTAAAGATTTTCCTATCTTTGGTTTGGTCTATACTCAACAATTTTATTATCATGATGACGGTATACAAAAGAAATGCTTACTCCTCTCTGTTATTAAGAATTGCTTATAGATCGCGTAAGAAGAAATATTGCTGGGATTCTTACAACAAAAAACACGGGTGTAAAGAGAATCACATAAATTATGTTATTGAACAAAAAAGAAATTATTAAGAATAATGAACACTGACATTGATGCGATTCGATGCGGTCTAATTTTTAGCCACTGAGAGGTTGCCAACCTTTCCATTTATATTATTATTAATAAATCAATAAATACTTTGTTTTCAAATAATAAAAACTGAATATTATAAACGTAGGGTCTGGTGATGGAGAGATTCGGATAACGCTTGCATTCACACTATTAGCCACGTCATAATTTTTCATTGAATAAAAGCCTCGTCTTGCATTATGAAACGTAAACCAATAGTGTTAGAGTTTCTTTGATCGGTGGACATTATCCACATTGTCCAGCAATTGAGATATGCTTACATTCAATCAGATATTTCGGAGTACCTAAGGTAAAATGTTATATCAACTGTACCTTTGGAGAAGAATACTGTACTTAACCATTGATTTGACGGTAAAAAAAATTGCGACGGCCTCCGTAGTCGAGTGGTTAGTGCACCATTTCAAGGTGTCATCATCTCTGAGGTTCCGTCTTTGAGTTCCGTTGGGGGCAGATGTTTATGGGATGAATTAGAGAATTTATACCTTAGTTATGATTGTTATATTTTTGTATGCATGGTTCTATATATATTTGTATCAAAAATATTTATATATGTATGTCTATCTATTAGTTTCTAGATGAAAAATTCTATACGATTTGTGATTGTACAACTACTTATGTTCATCTGGTACTAGTGCAATGAATCAGAGATCAGATCTTATGTACACAACTTGTAGCAAGTAATGACTACCAGTAGATTTAATACCCTACTAGCCGCTCCTCTATCGAATATAAGTTATTTATCGAATAACAAGTAATCGAGAAACTACCTCGTATATAAAATGTACAAAGAAGTGATCAACGATAGAAATGCGTAAGTTTATTCGTAGGTAGGTAGGCCCTATTGAAATAATATATTATAATTATTCAAAATGTTGCTGTATTATCAACCTGTTAGTTCCAGTTACATATAAGGTATTGATGCTTAACAATTAGTATGTTTCTTCTACCTTATTCTTCTACCATATTCTCGCTTAAATTCAGGAAAAATGGCCAAATGGTCTACGAGCATTAAAGGATGAGAAAACGTCTTGAAAGGTTGAGCATCGCTGGTCAAATGATAAACGACTAAATCTGGTATGTCATCGGTGTTCTCAGAATAAGGACCGATCGTAACGCGATACCCTCGACTGGCAGTGGTATGCCGAAACTCAGACATGTCGCTATTGCGATTGCGAATTCTGATGCGATCTAACTGCAGCGCTGCTGGTGCAATACCGCGGTCTTGTACAGGCGACGACAGACCAGAGTTCACTTATCATTTCGGTCCGGATGATGACTAAGGTTTAAACCTAAAATCAACTTAGACTTGCGAGTTTCGATGGAGGACGATTCTGATAACTATCAATAAATTAATTTGTGTATGGTCTTTGTGCGTATGTTATTTATTATTATTAATATTCAAGAAAGTTATGTGTTTTGTCAATTTGTCTTTGACATTATATATATTATTATTTAATAATTATCATTTGAATGACTTTAGATGTACTTTTTCTTTATTTGTAAATAAATAATTAATAAAATACAATTTTATGTATATGCATGAAAGTGCTTATTAGTGTTTTGTGTTGTTTTGTGTGCACAGGACATACCACTGTGAATCAACAAGCTTGTAAATAAATAAATGTAGTTAGCAATAGAGGTGGTGTTCGTAGCCCGTGTTAAATTTTATGCGGTGTTGACTATAGTCAACACAACCAGCAAGAGGTATCCTCTTGCTCAATAAGCGCTGAGTAAGATATCAGTACACACGTTCGTTATTAAACGGTGAATTAGTCTGGGTGCAGTTCATCTTAAATTGGGGAAGCATTCGAAATAGGTTCGAGACTGGAAACTATGACGGCAGTATTTAAATTATTTTAGACATCTGCAATGAAAATATATATATATGTATATTTTTAGGCCCTCCTCCGGGATCGTAAATAAAGCATGTGATATTAGAACAACTTTATTATTTTTGACAAAAAAACTTAAGGCAATCATTTTGAAGGACCGTAAACGAACATAAACTCACTGCAGACCTAAATTGTATCAAACCCTGGATCTACTAATCCGAAATATCGATCTAGTTGGCCACACCAGTAGGTAGATATCACAGAGATACTCGGTCGATGTATTTGAAAAAAGAACTTCACGCAGTTTTGTACCAAATTACTAACATCTATTATCCCAATTCCCAGAACTTGTCTGCGCCGAGATTCCCGCCACAATCTAGATACGAGGTTGCGGACATCCTTTAGGCCTCGTTGAACTCTTTGAAACGCTGTTTACAGAAAAAAACATGTTTCCTCCCATTTCCCATTATGAACCCTAATGCGAGCATATAAGGTTGATAGAGAGATGACTAAGATGTGTGCTTTTCTGGCGGAAGCGGCACGGCCTAGCACTTGCGCGTGGTACAAGTAATAAAAATTCTTTATCTTACAAATTATAAAGTCGTGTTCTAAATAGAGTTTAAAAAAATTAAATATTTCTGTTGGATTTTCAAGAAGTGATTTGTCGAGAAAAAGCTTTCTGAAACACCTGTTGATGTAGACATCAGAAGAGAAGAAGAAGATAATAAGAAATGAAAAATGTTTTCCCTAAATAATCCAAGTACAAAGGAGGAGCATATCATTGAAACCATTGCTTTTTTGTTGCAGTAAATAGATAAGCAAATAACTTAAAGATGAACGAACGAACGAACGAAAGTACGAACGAATGAGGACGAACCTCACTAAAGACAGCACAACCGTTGTAGATATTGGATCGGTGCCTCTTGGTTTATTTAGATGGATTAAGTGCACATTTCCTATATGTAATGTTTATTGCAAACGAGAACATGCAGAGACATTTAAAATTATTTAAAGAAAGACATGTTGCCGTGGACGCTACTATATAAAATCGCTGGGTTGAAGAGCAGACAAATCTACCAGACTGACTACGACGGTACATTAGCAAACTTTGTCTAGACCTATATGAATTTATAATATGAGTATTGTTATATATAATATTTTATCGGACGATTTGAAATTGTTGCATGGTACAATATTTAAGAGAAAATTAAATAAATCAGTCATAGCTTTTACGATATTAAGGAATATTTAGGTTATAAACATGAATAATATTTTAATTTATATTATATATTTATTTATATATATTAACTTAATTAGATTTGTATAATGAATTCAGTAGCAACAATAATGAATACAATAACGACATGGATGTATAATTGAATTTAAATGTATAATAAATAATAATTGAATTGGACGATAACAATAATGACATGCGCTATAATTGTTATTGAGTTTTATAATGATAACTAAATTTAATTATTATAGTTATGTATGACCTATATATAGATAATGAAATCAGAATTTTATAATAATAATTTTACATAGGAAACCATGTTATCCATTGTATCGATTTTGCATGCCTGCTCACGGTTGAATACTGTAACTTAACGTTAATATTAAGATCATATGTACGTATTCTGGTAAATAAATCTAATCTAATCCTACAGTAGAGAAATCCAGCGGACGTGTTTATAAGTGTGACTGCGTGTATGTTCGGTTAGTGACTTCCCTGTTAATCTCAAGCTTGATCCCAGCGCGACCGCATGTGACACGCAAGTATGTGACGTCACGCTGCGCCCATGCGCAGCTATCGCAATCTCGGTGGCACATTTCAGTCAACCGGCTTTTCCAACTGCAGATCATCCTATTTAAGTTATCTTCGTAATTTTGAATAGAGAATGTATATATATATTATATATATATATATATATATATATATTGCATAGGATCGAAGAATTTAGTTAGAAACGCTATCCTATTATAACTCGAGCTGTATCCTAGAGCAACGCCGCACGCGCCGACCGGGAAGTGACGTCACGGCGCGCCCGTCCACTATCTCGGCCGCGTGTTCCACTTACCTGGCTTTTCCGGCTGCAGGTCACCGGCCATTGCTTTTTCTGATAGAGTTCGATGTGGCTATCCGGTGTCCGGCATGCCGACACTTGTTATATAAATTCTTTCGATGATTCCGATCGAACTAAATACCTTTCAGAAATGACCTCCGTTCACTATATGGTCAAATAAGACGCCTTGGAAAGGAAAGGTAGTGAAAACTGGTGTGATTTTATTTAGTTACTGACTTTATAGTGTAGTGAAATTATTTGTCACACCAAAGATCATTCAGCCGTTTAAAAAAAGCTGAGTTTGAGCACTTTCAAGTTGCTCTTAATATGATGCATTTTCGTCCAGTAAAAATACTTTTTAAATAAAAAGAGCCTATATCAAGTCCTGTTCTAAAAAGAGTGAATATACAAACCTCAACTCACAAATAAAATTAGAAAAATTTGTGTCAGTGAATTTGTGACTGGCGTACCAAGTTTACCAAGCGTAAAGGTAAAATTAAATAAAAATGAAAGTGGGACAGCCAGAGGTAATGTAGTTATGACGGAATCACTGGTAAGGGAAATAATATAATTAATGATCGGAAATCGTGAAATACCTGTTCTGCTCAGACTTGCAGTAGCTGACACTAATAATGAAGTAATTTGGTTTGCAACCATAAATGAAATTCAAACTCCTGTTCTTATGTACTACAAGAGGACTTAACTAGAATCCCGTTGTCTCCTTGAGACAACTGCATTACACAACCAGTTACGCTATGAATACTTTACATATTTTGAAAATTTTATCACCGTGACACGTGCATATAGTTCGTTTATGGATGCCTAGTCAACTCAAAGATCTATTACACAAATATTTTCCTGGTAGATGCCCTTTATGAATATGTTTATCCCATGCGGAGAAGAGATAGAATATCCTCATAGGATATACAACCACTCAGATTATACAGCCCCCCGTATACTAATTGAGATTTTGCAGATTAAACCATTACTTTAACTTTTTCTAATTTAATACATTTATTATATATCACAATGGTAATTTAACAGCGCGTGCTGTAAGATCTAGATTGCAAAATTTAATTGAAAAACAAAAACAAAAAGAGAAGCCAAAAGTCGTTAGTACGAGAGCCACATAAATTGAATACGGAAAAGTGTGCAATAAACAAAGGAACAGATCGTACTGACTTGTCAGCAACTTATCTACCTGCCCTATTGCCTATTGTAATTAACGAACATCATCTATCTCTCTCTAACGTGTAATACTCAACGGTCTATCTCTCTCTACCTTTTAAATGTTATTGACTACGCACATCTCCAATTCAAATTCGAAGAACATGTAACGAAAACACTTTTTGGTCCATGGTAAGTATCAGTAAGAACTATCAACATTTCGGTTTTTGTTTATGATAATATAAAAGAATACAAAAAAATAAAAATTGTAGTGATGGTAGTTGAAAAAAAACCATAAGGGGTGTAGATTTTCGAAGATTTCATTTTTATTTTGTAATCTAAAAAAAAAATGAGTTTCTTTTTTCTTCTATTTTTTCTCGAGTAGCCATGAGAGTGGACCTACCACTCTCTGTTGGCCGCTTATCGTTGAATTTTGGGACACGTTGTATATATACTTTACAGTCAATAAATGTTTTTTTTTATTTCTTTAGGCAGTGTAACCGGAATTTTGGTTATTTTTTTCAGAAATTTCATTAAGCTTTATATTGCACTGTGTAAACCGCCGCTATTACCAGTGACACAAAAGCTGTTTCTAGTTCAACATATAAATATTCCATCTTTAAAAACAATGCAGAAATTCCTAAAACACTAACCCTATTGCAATAATATTAAATAGATGATAAATATACGATCCAGGAGCTGCAACGAAGTTTCGAGAGCAATTCGACAAGAATTCGAATTCAATCGACGCGACATTTAAATTCGTAGACGTCGACGACTGTGAAACAAATGGCTTGATTGAACAGCTCACGGCGCGAATCGTAGCGGAATTTACACCCAGGTCCTCGCATACATCTGGTGACTCGACATTGGATGTTGGAGCCAATGGTACTAAATTCAGAATGCCTCGCGTTGAATTATTCAATTTTATTGGTTTGGTTTATACTTTGTAACAACTTCGTTCTAATTCTGACAACCATACCCCAAACAAACATGCGGAGAACAATTAAATGAAACATTTTCGGAAAACGTAAATATTAGGGTGTATGTGACGAAACATTACGCCTCAAGGTCGCTTTAAAACGCAGATTCTAGTCCAGACAAAAAATCTCAAAATTGCTTCATTTGATTTCGTGAACTATGACATTGCCTCAATAGGAAATCCCAATAACTCAAACGTAGCCTCTCCGTAATTTGAGGAGCTCCGATACTACAAAATTATTGGTATACCGTTTCAAGATGTCCCCATCTTCTGAGGTTCCGGGTTCGAGTGCTGGTGGTGGCAAATATTTGCGTAATGAATGCGAGCATTTGTACCTTAGTCATGGTTGTTATAACATATTTCTATCAAATTTATTTATATTTATCAAATTTATTTGCATGTTTATCCGTTACCTGTTATGGGCTAGGCTAATTGGTCTAATAAGTGTAAGGAATATTTATATTTATTTATTTATAATATTTGCAAGATTTGTGAAGATAAATTTCTATTTAGTGTTAACTTAGTCGTCAAAACGTTTTTAATTTTGAGAACATAATGAGCTATTTAGGCTTTTAGGCAGTGGTGTCGTGCAAATTTTGTTTTTACCGGAACGCGTACGCGATCGCTCTGTGTGGTCTCAATTTTCCAAAAACTTATATGGTTCACGTATTCATTCGTAGTTCAGCAAAAAATACGTTCTGGAGTTCGGTTCACGATTCGGAAAAACAAGCTAGTTCCTTTCGGTTCGGGTTCGGTTCAAACCCTTGCTTATAAACAATTACATATAAAAATCGTCAAAAATTAGTAAAAAAATTCTGCAATTCTTTTTAATTATTTTTTCAATACGAAAATTGGTCTCGTTATCAGAAATCATCTTTAATTCCGGAACGCGTTCCTGTCCAAAAAGAAAGTACCAGAACGACGTTCCGCAGCGTTCCAGCTCGACAACACCACTGCTTTTAGGCAACCTTCATACACTGAAATTCAAAGGTGTATTCAAGTCAACCAAACCGCACTAGACTAACGTGGTTGGTGGTGGTGATGATGATGATATTGTCAGCGCTCGTCTTTTAGAGACTAATTTGTGCCTTTTGCTTACGTACATTTTTAAACGTTCATATTATGTTAGTATGAAAAAATTGTATGAAAATGAAGTTTTCGTATTAACGTTCATTACTAACTTTGTATTGAATGATGATTGATTTATTTAGTTGCTTTGAATAATATTTATAGAATAGACCTTTAGGCAGTAACATAATTCCTTCAGTCACATAATTCCTTAAATTAGGTATGTAAGTAATTATGAACTTTATTTGTATCTAACGAATCTAAATTTTCGAATCGAATCGAATTTAAATTATCACTTGGATAAGAGTATTCATCACATTTTGGTGGGCTTTGGGAGGTAGGCGTGAAATCCGCGAAACACTTTCAACTTTGAAAACACAATTTTAGGCGACAAGTAGTTAAGATGAAGAGTTATCCAGTTTGATCCCGTAAATTGATCTATGCCCAAAAGTTGAAGGTATAAATACACGTGTAACAAAGTTTGATCCCCGTCCGAGGCTATAATTCAGGTGCTTTTTGCTCTGTGTATATGGAAAACACATTTGGCATATATATGTATATATTTATAACATAGTTGTAATCAAACATGCTTAGACGTTTGCAAGCGCCTCAAATGCCCGATAAATCAAAAATAACTGGCCATCAACGTCCGTCCGCGCAGCCTGCAGCAAGGGTTGCCAGGTCTGCTATTCTTTTTTTTTTTATTGCTAAAGTTGACGAACAAGCAGGCTGCCCACCTGCTGGTAAGTGGTAACAGTCGCCTATAGTACATGTGGTTCCCACGAGATTCGCAGCAAATCTGCAAACCTCATAAGAACCACAGTGTACGTTGCCAACTTGTGACATAAGATGTAAAGTCACAGTACCCAGTAATTTCACTGCCTATCTTACCCTTCACGCCGGAACACAGCAAAGCGAACCTTGCTGTTTGGCGGCGGAAATAGGTAAGACGGAGGTACCCATGCAGACGACCCTGGTACAGAGTCTACCTCCTAGAAATAATAATATTCTCGCTTAAAATAATATTAATGGTTTACGTTACAATACGTTGCTTTACGTATTCGTTTACGCATCGCTTAAGTCATGCTCTAAGCACTCGTGATGACAGATTCTTAAGTTTTCGGTATACTTGATGAGAGAAACCGGTACGTTGTAATGTTTATATTGACAGTGAATATTAATTAACTCAATCTTTGATATAGGTACTACGAGAAAAAAACGAAATTTGAAATTCGAATGAATAATCAAAGAAAAGAGAATAAATGGCACCCATTGCAGTTTGGAATGCTAGCATGCAAAATTTTTCTTTTATTTTTTTTTTCCCTGTGAAAAAGATTTTAAAGATACCGTAGGGGTGTGTGGCTTACCATGTAATCATGATTTATTAGCTTACCTCCTTCACAGCCTTGACAGCCCTGCAGACTTGGCAGTTCATCAATAACTCCTACCGCATCCGGAATATGGCGATAAGTCGAACTTACTACCGCTATAACCGTATACAATGTTATTAGAATGTTTACTGCCTTTGTTTCAGTTCATCAATTTTGGCACATAATTAATATAAACTCTTTATAACCATTTAATTTATAAAAATATATACGATACCATTGTGCGATCAAGAGCCGAATTAGAATATCGCAGCTTTGGGATATGCATAACTATAATACACCGCTAGTGTGGGCGTTTATTTCTTGATTCTTTCAATTCTCTTAGTGCGTATATAAAATGTGATTTCACCAATTTAACTTTTTCAATAAGTTATTTATAGTCTAAATTCGAGTTAATTTTTATATCTTGCTTTGATTAGTTACAGATTCAAGCTATATTTATTCTGATATAATAAAAATTAATAATAGTTCTACTTTTGTTGTAGTTTAATTGTAAAAAAAATATTTGAATAAAATAGTTTGACTGCTTCTAAATTATGATCACTTTATCAATTTTTAATAATTTTGCTTCTTCCACTTATTTTAGTACGACATTTCGTCGAAATAAAATGGAGCAATTACCGAGATCGTTTTTTTTTTTCAAAAATGGTGAGATTCAATGGTAATCAAACTGCCTTACAGGATTAAAATGATTATGAAATTATATAAATTCATATATAATCAGTTCTACAACTTAAACTTAAAACAGAAATATAAAGAACAAAATAACTTCAATTTCATAAGGAAAGAGGAATTTAGGGGTTTAGGGGGTATGCCCCCAATCAAATCAAAATAATATTTATTAAACCTTACACTTTTAGGCCTTTACAGATTAATCAAACTAAATGTCTCAAGTTGAGTACGAATTTTTTGAGTATTAAATTCGACTCTCGACAATCGGATCCCTATATATTATTAACTAGCTTTTGCCCGCGACTTCGTCCGCGTGGAATAGTGCCTTCCGGCAGATTTTTGGTTAACCAACAACATATTTATATTTATATTTGAATAAAGATTAATATTATTATGTTGATACAACTTAAACAAATTATTTCGACCAAATTTGGTACCATAAAAACGGTCATTGTGACTAAACCTTAAAAGATAGACATATGCCGTCGCGGACTTTTTTTTAGATCATGTATAGAGGAATAATTCTTTCATACATATTTTTTGTGTATCTTGAACCGTTTTCGCAGCGCACGCAAAGAAAGCCTTCAAAAATGAATAATTTTCCCCGTTTTTTACACATTTACCGCTCTGTCTTTGCTCCTATTGGTCATAGCGTAATGTTATTTAGCCTATAGCCTTCCTCGATAAATGGACTATCCAACAAAAAAAGAATTATTCAAATCGCACCAGTAGTTTCGGAGATTAGCGCGTTCAAACAAACAAACAAACAAACTCTTCAGCTTTATATATTAGTATAGATTATATATTAGTATAGATTATGTGTATAAATGTCTATTCTATTCTATTTCATATCGAGTCCTTAACAAACAGATTTAGTTATGCTGCATATAAATTAAGGCAATAGCCATATGTTGAAACTGAAAGATTGGTATTTACTTATGATTAAAGTCGTGTCGTATGTGTCGTGTGTGGATCTGCCGCGAATGTTGAAAATATTTGTGTACCCTAACAACACACAACGACTAATAAGAGTGAAGCATTAATTAAAGGAACCGGCCAAGTTCGAGTCGGACTCGCGCACGTAGGGTTCCGTATCACTAGACATCTAAATAAATGTTTTTTTTATTATCCTTTATTATATTGGAGTTGATTGAATGAAAGGTAAATTGCGGTTTATGATATATAACGTATTAAATAAAACTAATTATTACATCTTGTTCAAACCAATTTTCGGTGGAAGTTCGCATGGTATGTACATCATAATTTATTTTTTTTTACATTCCCTTTGGAAGCGTCTCTCACACAAACTTTTCAGTTTAGAAAAAAAACATATTAGGAACCTCAACATCATTTTTGACCTATCCATAGATAACCCCCCACGTATGGGTTTAGTGACAAAAATTTGAGTTTCAGTTCTAAGTATGGGGAACCTCAAAAATTTATTGTATTGTTTTTCTATTTTTGGCTGAAAATTTTAATGCGGTTCACCGAATACATCTACTTACTAAGTTTCCACAGTATAGCTTTTATAGTTACAAAAAAAAAGCGGCTGTGACTTACGGACGGATATACGGGCGGACGGACAGACATGACGAATCCATAAGGATTCCGTTTTTGCCATTCGGCTATGGAACCCTAAAAAGCTATCCGCGTGAGCAGAACAGAATTACATACAAATTGATGGTCTTTCTATTTGGAGCAGCTCTGTGTAGCGTGCCGTTGTCGCCACGATCATCGGCGGAGATAGTCGCCACTTTGTTCCGACTTAAGAGTGCTTGTTCGCTTAATATCCGACAATTTACTAGCTCCCTTCATGAAACACTGTTAGTTAGGAATTTTCTCACTCGTGCTAAGTCTACAGGACGGAATTGAAAGCTTACGTTAGCAATTTCAAGCTCTTCTTATTCACTCAACGCTTTAATTCTTGTTGTGATATTGATTTACATCACTTTTTATTATTAATCAGATCTATGTTCTAGTTTGATGAGGAGAGTGGTATGATGACTTGCTAGGCTACTGCCAGAACCTACAGAATTATTTGTAGCTTTAGTACATTCTCTTAATCATTTTGATCTTTATTTTCATTTACAAAATTTTAACACGACAAATACTTTTTTTTTATTTTAAGTGTTTTTAATAATGTATTTTGATAGTCAAAACCTTTTATTTAATACCCATATTAAAGGGGTTGCGAAATTAATCGAACATTTTGCTGGTGTCCATTTTTGTTTTTCAAATTATTTTCACAGAATACTCTACTCTACTAGTCAAGACCTTATTTTGATACCCATATTGAGAAAGTAGTGACAATATCTGTAATTTACAATTTTGAAGTGCGGCAATCTTTGAATGGCAATCATATCGAATATATTAAATTATATTGTCATCAAAACAAAAGGTACGTACTAAATTTCAAATTAATCGGTCAACAGAAAGGGAGTGAAATTTTAATGAAAAACCGTTTACCAAACACGTACCGTACGTACTACATTACACTTCAACAAAACTAGCAGACAAGTCAACAAAAAAGCATCTAACAAAGCATAACTTTCATAACATCATCTGCACCTGTACACCATATGTCGCGAAACGCACACTCCTGCGCACTACGCCGCAAAATAAACTCAACGCCATATTTAAAAATGGAAACCTAAGCGAAAAACAACTGAATCGCGAAAATTTCAAAGCCATATCTGTCTGATATCGGGTGGTATCGCAATATTTAGTGACATGTGATACCGTATTTGGCATCTGGTTTTTACCGTTCGCCCATCCCTCTCTCGCGCGGCTACGTCTGTCTCGCTCCAGTGACGTCAGTTTTATAACAGTAGTCGTTGAAGCGGTCAGCGTTGGGAAGATAACATCAGATTAATTCTCACTTTGTTTTGTTGTGGTTTTGTAGTGAGAATTAATGTGGTGTTAAGCAGTTATATTGTCACTAAGCGACAGTAAAGCCTACGGCGACACCGTGTTGTATGTTTGTCAGTGGATAAATAAAGTGGATTATTTATGAAAGTGACCATGTAGAACATGGTTATTTGTTTATTATATATGAAGACACAAGTCATGCATTTGGTTGAACGAATTTAGGATTAATTCCTATAATGTATTTTTTTACTAAAATTTATATATATAATAATTTCTTCTTGTAAACATAACTACGGCGCGTCTTTGGTGCGAAGACTCATCACCGTCCTGACGATGATTGCATCCCGACTCGATTGTCCCTTGTCCCAGTGCCCAAGAGAAGGTACTAAATACCACAAGCAACATCTTGTTAGCTTAGGTTGATTTGACATAATTGTATTTATTTAACATATTAATCGAACATGAAGTATTATTGAAATTTTTCTAATTATTATTATGTATTTATAATTCTTGACTTTGTATAGCTACTAATATAAATTGAAATAATGTTATATGATCTATTATTATTTATAAGTGGATTGTTACTTTTTGCACACACTCCATGTTGATATGGGCTATAATTGCCTGGAAGAAATGAAATTTATTTTTATTTATAGCTTCCCCTTTATTAGTAGCTAGAAATTTTATTATCTGCATGACGTTTCAGTTATGCCATGCATGGCCATACATAATTAAGGCAAACAATATCAAATGTGGATTAGTCAAGTGAGATGTGTAGAAGTCACGTTGCCAGTATCTGATAATTGTTAGACTAGCGGACGTGTTATATTCCAGGATAACCAAAAATGAAAAAAAAAAATTAATTATAAGTTGCTACCAATAAGAAAAAAAGCAAACAAAATATTCGTCTCAGACGGGACTCGAACTTCAACAAACCGTATTGACGCAATAACTATTCGGTCACCGAGCACTATTTGTCACTGAGAAGAGAATATGTAAAGAGATAGTGGACGAGAGTATCGTGACCACCGAAATGCCATATGATAAAGCGATTTATCACATCGAACTGTCAAAAATAAAGGATAAATTTCAACATGTTGGTACAAATAACTTACAATATAAGATAGTTTTATCATGTCTTGTTTAGTTGCTCGGGCTACAGGGGTCGGCCTCATTTAGATGTTGTGTTCTTTCAAACCTCTCCTGCAGAGAGAGAGCTCTTAAGAAAACTAATTGTTAACAAAATCCTGTCGTAATTCGAATCAAGGACAACTTGCTTGATTCAACGCGAGAAGTTTACGGCGCTAGCGCAGGCGCCTTATTGCATCATTCGTTTCACAATACAATCCTAATAGTTTTATTATCATATATAAACTTTGATTAAATTATATGTTGTATAGTCAGCATGTTTAACCACAATTTTGTAGCAAAAGAATTGCACTACATTTCCAGGAATTGTCCATGAGTCCAGGTTATATATATATGTTGATTTTGAAACATATCTTTTGTTGTACGTAATATAGGCGGGTTTTGTACACTGGGTACCACATCAAGCTTCTTATTTACACTACGAAAATCGCATTTATTACGAGCGATATAAGAGCGATATAGATCAAATAGTCGAGCTTGACATATATTATACTATCTTGCCTGATTATAATATTATGACGCAGATTTTTGCTGCGGTGTTTAGCATACACGCTCCACTTCCAAGTAATAACGTAACTTATACAGTCAGACATAACTTAAACGTACGGTGAATATTGTGAAAGCGAATACATAATACGTACCGCTAAATACATTCTAATAGGTCGAAGTGCCAGCTAAATATCGGCCATAAGTCATCCGGCACTAAAGCATAAATAAATTTCAACAGGGTGCCCGGTTTCTATAGATAATACGTAAACACTAGCAGGCAATCGCTCAGAGTATTTCACCGCTAAATTAGTGTTGTGCCGCGCAGTAGCTGTCGATACATTTTATCGATATTTATCGATGTGACGCCGCGACTTATTGGCGCAGATGCGCTGATAACCCGCCAATTTGTTAGCGTCTCGTGAGCATTCCGCCGATTAAAGTTTTATTTGCTCCTTACCAGATAAAGCGATTGAAGCGATAATCATCGACGGATTATTCACGATTTGGCATTAAAGCGTACTCGAAATTGGGATGCGTGCGTTAATATGTCAATGATGTATATTTTAGAGTAAATACACTATTTTACGATGTAACTTTGTTATGTAATACAATATTAATAACAGTATATTCAATTAGTAGGAGATACAATTATAAATAGCATAAAATCTACTCACGAATTTGGTTATTTCCTAGACGTTAAATAAAAACATGTAAATCTTTTTTTTTTCGATTTGAGAGATAGAAATGCAAGACGGTATTAGTTATTAGATCTGCTTAGGTGAGCGGCTCACAAAGGGTAGGAATTGCCAGCTCACCAAAAATCGAACATCGCGTGAGCGTCGCTGTGTTTTGTTCCGTATCTGGCGACCCAGCATCACCTTCTATTGCAATCTGTGTTACGTCAAACTTTAGATCACCTTATGTCACTTTTAATGTCTATTATCATCTGTTCAATGTATAATACTGTTATATGTAAATAATTTACAGTTATCGATATATTGGCGAAATACAAAATCGCATTCGAGATCTAGATACAAGATATCGCTAGTCGCGTCACTAGCGACCAGCGCTCGTTAACTAGGCGGCGATGTGTCCACGTTCTGTCCGTCTGTACGCTTGCGCAGGCATTTTTTGCGGTCGCCGGGCTCTCCGGCTGCCTATAATTCAACGCTAGCTGAGCGACACTGCCCGAGACAAATAGAAAATGCACAAATACTTAAACAGCTATCAAATCTATAACTATTACACAAATTTTCAAACGAAAATAACGAGATTGACGTGCGAGATTGTTGCTTTATCGGTAGCATTACCGTGTGAAACCATTTTACTATTTTAAAGTGAACTAGATGGTGCACGCGATTTCCTCTGCGCAAGATTAGTATATCGAGTAGCTTATATTAGCGTGGGGTATATCTTCATAAATTGTATTATGTGTATCTTGATGTATAAGCTATATTATTGTGAAGTTTTATTAAAATCCGTTCAGTAAGTTTTACGTGAAATATAACAAATATATTTACATACTTACAAATTTAATAGATATAAAATTAATGGAATAATTATATAGTATTTATGACATTTTATCGATAAAATTATAATATAAAAATTTTAACAAAAATACCCATAAATAACACTTATGGGCTATGAGCCAATAAGGTAAAAAATTCCCTATATATAATATCCAGTATCTTATTCTTATATAAAATTTAGTTATATATTTGTGTCATTCGCGGTGGAAGATTTTTTTAATATACCTAACGTAAGTACAAAGAAAAATATGGAGGAGCATATGGAATGCAAATAATCATTCGCTTGTTACCAATTGTCCCAAGAGAAATTTCCGACAATAATATTTGAAGAATATTACTATAATTTAGAAAAGAATCATCTTGCAGCGGGCGAGTAATTGGCTTGAGTAACGGGTTCGATTTCCGCACGGGACAAATATTTTATATTCATCACGGCTCATATACGTGCCTACTCGCGCCCTAACTATAGAAAGGCGATTGAGCCTTAGTCAACCACGCTGGCCTAGTACCCTTTTTTTTGTCCCCTGAGGAAAATGCATTAAATTGCATACCCTGCGGTATGCGGCTGCGGCGAGCCGGTGGTTATGTGGGGCTCTCTTCCCCATAAAGGGGAGGCCTACCCACTAAAAACCTCAGGGATGGCGTTCCTCAGGCATGTAGGGAGTCTACGGGAACGCCAAGCGACATCCGGGAACCTCCAGCCTCCGCTCCCCTCCTTCCTCGGGGGAGGCTACACTACTTCCCCCGATCTCCTCCACCGACGATGCCCGGCCACGGAAGGGGCGTAGTCCCTTCCGGGTTGCCGTATCCGCCCTCCCTCCCGGGTCGCCGTAGGGGGTTGTGGCGGCGCCGCAGCTGTGCTACCGAGCCGCCTCCTTCTGGAAACTCTGGTTCACAGTAGGACGCCACAGCCCTCCAACCTCCCTCGTCCGCCAGCATTGCCGCAATCAATGCCGGCGGAGACAGATCTCGCCCGATCTCTGCGACCACGACTCGGCGCTCGGAGGCCCACGCGGGGCACTCCGCCAGCGTGTGCTGGGCCGAGTCAAGATCGGATGCGCAGTGCTGGCAATGTGTTGATCCCTCCCGTCCTATTCGACACAGATACTCACCGAAGCAGCCGTGCCCGGTGAGTATCTGTGTCGAATCAATTGGTAGGTGACCTCCTCCTTCCGCGGAGTCAAGCTTCGAGGTGCGGGAGTACGGTACCGACGGCCCGCTGACGCTCGCAGCTCCGTAATTCGAGCTGCGCACGCCAGGCCGCCACAATCCGTCGGTGCCACTCCCGCCTTGGCACTTCGGAACCCGTGCAGGGTTCCGGGACATTCCGCCCGTTGCTGCCCCGATCGACACGTCGCGACGCATACGTCGCCGCGTACATATCGGCCAGGATGTCGAATGGGGGGGAACGTCCCAGAACCGTCGCCGCCTCGTGCGTACGGTAGCCTCGTACGATCCGTATGGCCATTATCCGCAGCAGGCTCCGTAGCAGAGTTCTGCAGCCGGGGGACCTCGCGCAGTCTCGCAACCACACGGGAGCCCCATACGTGGCCATGAAACGACGCCCTCGTACAGGCGGCAAACTCCATCCCTCGGTCCCCCGAGATTAGGCAGTAGGCGATGCAACGCGCTCGCCACCGTTTTGACTCGGGGGACCACGAAGTGCTCCTCGCAGCTCCAGCGGCAGTCCAGGGTGGGGCCTAGTTACTTGATGTACGGTACCACCGGGACCACTGCGTCACCTACCCAGATCTGGCAGCTGGGTGGTTCCCGGCTCCTCGGAAGGCTGGAAGGCGCTATTTATAAACACAGCCGGCGGATCGCCCGCACGACACATGCCACCCCAAGCTCGGCAAGCCTGAGCTCCGGCCCAAAGTCGGCCCCAGTTGTCATCAGCGTAGCAGACGACACTCACGCCTCACTCACGCGAGGAAGGCTAGTGCGAAGGACCGCGTTGTATGCGAAGTTGCATAGCAGGGGTCCCAACACCGACCCCTGCGGAACGCCGCACTCGACCCTCCTCGACGTTTCCGTCCCATACGCTAGCCCAGTACCTACATTGGAATTTCTTCACAAGTGTATGAAGTGTATAATTTTGTATGACCTGCAGAATGTGCGTGTGAGATTCTATGTTTGCAAGTGCACCACCGAGACAGCATAAAAGCCTAATATTTAGACGTTTAAAAAAAGTGTTATTTAGCTTCTAATAACTCTAAAAACTAATCATTTCTATGACAGCAGACACACAACCGACTCTGAGTGAAACACAAGACATGTTACGTCGAATAATTCATGCGAGCATTAAGTGTAATTTTGTTAACACTCGACAACGCCGCCTCAGAATCACAACTCGCATCACCATCACATACCTGATATACATCGTAAAATCTGGCACAATATCAATTAACATCACGACCTCATAGTAATAACCTATAAAATTAACATTTCATAAAAATGAAGTATGCCGCAAACGAGATTTAAGTTAAAATCAACCTCGTTAGGTTTCAAAATTACAGGAGAAATTACAAAGTAAAAATTCTCTCGTGAAAATTGTAATTTCACAACATTTAAGGAAAATAAGCTTTATTGTGTCGGCGTAAAGGTTTTCTTGGGTTTTTTAGATGCACACATAAATAAGTTTTAGTTTTAAAAGTGATAACAACGAGATTAATTACGGAGATGTATCTTTGAGTACTTTGATGAACAGGTCGATTCAACATAGGGTTGCCACATCATTACACTGTATTATTGACAATAATTGGTACAAAACACTTATAATTATTATCTATCAGGGGAGAGAATATTAATTTATTTTCAAAATTAAAAACAACTGCTATTCGACGGCTTGTTCAATGTACCTATTTAAATGGTTAGATGCTCAGTGCTAGTAAATAACTTTGCAGAAAATCATTGGTTTAAAGAGATTATTGTGTTTTTTAATAAATAAAAGATTATTCCCTTCGAGAAATTTTTATCTAAAGTCAGCATTTACACTGAATACTATATAATTGGGTTCTAGGATTTTTAAAAAGCATCTAAGAAATCGGCCAATTTTTTGTTAAACATATCTTAGCAGTTATCATTTCTGTTCCCTATGAAGTTTTTATTAGTTATTATAAAGTCAAATTTATAAAGCCATAATAACTTTGAACATAGAATAAAATGTTTAATGAATTGTATTATCAACTTAAGAACTTACATTAAGAACCCTCATTAACGGTTGTGGCAACCCTGACAACCGTTACGTCAACACCCGGCGTTAAGTTTTGCGGGAAATATGTAAATTTAATGACATTAATAAAACAATTCACAGAAGTGGCGAAGAGCTTCGGCGTCAGTTTCCGTGGCGCGGCCTGCGACAGTACATCTAAGTACTAACTGTCAGCGTGCGGACTAACCGACGTTATTATTGTTACAAATTACCGAAATTCAACTTGGACAAATATACAACTGGCACTAACAACAAACTTTACCAACTATGACAAATTGTACATTGAGATTCGAATAGACAAACTCACGTACGGACATAATCACATTTATATGTTAAGGAAAGCTACCAGGCGAAAATAAGCAATGCCATTATACTCCACGCATTCCATGTAAATGTAAAAACGGTAAAACAATTATTATATTTTAATTAACAATATTCAATTTAAGTTTTTTACAATATATAAATAAATACTATAAAGAACTTAAACCTAGTATAGTATACCGCCGGCAGCAAAGCAAGGCCCAAGCTACCGGTGGTTAGGGCTGCAGCGAGAGAAATACCGGACAACGCGTAATGTGTCGAAAATCACTGCTTTTTGTATTCGGGCCTTGATCCATTCGTCAAGCGAGAGCCTCTTTAAATGTTGATCGAGACTCTTCGTTATCAAGCCATTAAAAGACACAACTATTGAATCAAATTTCGATAAGTTGTCCTTGATTTTCATATCACTACATTACTAAAACAAAGTCGCTATCGGCCGTCTGTCTGTCTCTATGTATACTTAGATCTTTAAAACTACGCAACGGATTTTGATGCGATTTTTTTTAATAGATTCTTAAGGAAGGTTTATTTGTATGCATGCATAATATAGTAGAGAATCACTGACAAATTTCGAGGTTTCTAATGTGATGTCGTAAATAAGCTCGTTTTTTTTTGCGCTTATATTGCAAAAACCCTACGAGATAGACCAAAATAATGTACTACAGTATTGTCCACCTTAAAAAGTTCAACAAAAAAGTCCATCTATCTCTTATATCCCACCATAACCATTTTTTCATTGCACTCGTGCGAAGCCGGGGCGGGTCGCTAGTTAAACCTAAACCGTTTCGCAATTTAAATTTTAATGCAAATATTTAAATTGTAATCTTTATTAAATCACTATATATACTATAGTGTAGTTAGACTCTAAAATTATGTGCATTTCCAATCAAATCGAAATACATGATCGCAGTTGCCTGCAAATAATGCGTCATATCTTTATCATTCTTCGTGTTTTACTTATTGTGGACCTAAAAGTTTGACGCTTCGAGATAAAAGCTTGGCATGGTATTATTTACAATGCACAAAGAAATAACTTGAACCGAGTCACAGTTTATGGGTTGTGAAAGTGTGGCAGAGTTATAAATGATTAAGGAATTCTGTTAAAAAATCAAAACAACTTCGACAAGCAATCAAACAACGTCGAAGCGATTAACGACGTCTTACCTCTTATGAGACTAACTGAAATTACACCAATTGGTCGAATTAGAACCGCGCAGTTTCAATGCGCTAGTGCTATATCCATATTTTATTTGTATATAACATGATAGGCGTAGTAACTATTCGTAAGTAACAACGGCGTAAGACATACACACACACAATTGCGCGCGCGCATAGAGACATGTTAAGTTAGTATCGATTTTTTTTATTTAGACTGTCATTCTATACGTGCACCAGTACTACCAGACGACGTTTGTCCCAGTCAAAGACAAAATCCATAAAGCCTTGTGTAAAGTGCCAATTAAACATGACCCATGGAATCCCATTTTCATATTAAACTACCCATCCTGAAATATAAGCGGGTCCTGAACACCTTAAGCTCAATTACTTTGTTGCATCTAATATGTATCATTTGCATTCATATATGCAAACTTATAGCGCACTGTGAGGGACACCTGCGCGCGCGCATCGCGTTCTTCGGCGTCCACTATCCGTACATTTACAAAAAACCATGTAACTAATAAGTAAAATTATGCCGTTTATAAGAACCTTACAATGTTGATTATTAAATGAAGTAAAATTCTTTGTAATGTTACAAAATTTTTAAAATATAGTTGATTTTAGATCCTAGTGGCTGAGGAAGTCGCTAAAAGGGGTAGGTCTATTGATAATTTCCGGCTAAACATTCCTGGTATTTAGTTAAATAAGCATAATTTATTCATTCTTGCACGGAACAAAATGTTTCGTATGATCTGCTGAAATCAAAAATGTATTCTGCAAAATGGGATTTATACAATTGCTTTTGCACGTCAAAGATGCTACGCAATTGATCCACAAGTGTACAGCGAGAGACTTTGTATTGGAGATAACCAACAAGAAAGGGTTATTCCTTTTTCTTCCTGTATTTTAACAGAATCGTCAATTAGAAGCTGGCCTCAGATAAGTAGTCTGAACCCAACTTCCTTTAACAAGTTCACCTTAAATCTATAAAAGCTATAGTTTCAAAATATTTGGCAACGTAACTATTGAGTTATTAAAATTAAACCAAAATATTGTTATCAAGTTAGCTAAAATATGTTAAGTTTGTGTATGTGAAATTGGAAGAGTACGGAGCGACGTTAACAAAAAGAAGAAGTATCTGTTTCGCATGATATTAACACAGGAAAACATTTATGAGTGCGAATAGACAAAATAAAGTTAAATAAATTTAATATTCGTTAGTAACTAAGATAGCCAATTTGATGGTAAATCGTCTATGGTTCTTGTAACATGCCAATCCGAAAGCACTAGCATATATGTATATATATACATTTTTTTTTTATTTAGTCTTACAATATTTTAAAATTATTAGGTACATTATGTTACCGTGCACTATAAACCATAATTGCTTTTTCTGTACACGACAATTCCGCATCTTAAATAAAATAATAAAGACAAACTATATGCACGATGTACAATTAAATAATATAGCCACTATATGCATTTGACACACAACAACACAAATCGAAGACAAACTACAGCACGTCACGCTCGACAGAATTCACTCCATCATATGTTACTGTAAAAGCTCGAACTACAGTAAATCTTAAGATTA
Organism: Scirpophaga incertulas; assembly: GCA_036419045.1. Classification (NCBI taxonomy): domain Eukaryota; kingdom Metazoa; phylum Arthropoda; class Insecta; order Lepidoptera; family Crambidae; genus Scirpophaga; species Scirpophaga incertulas. The sequence goes on along the minus strand of CM071631.1, from coordinate 20,588,587 downwards.
GTGGGTAAGTCTTACATGAATCGGTAATTGTAAGTGTTTCAGAAAATAGAACTATTATTTCGAGCTTTTACCATTCGAATACAGTATATGCTAGGTTTTACCGCTGTTAGCTGGTAGATGTTGGTTTTAGGAATAAAGCAATGAGTAATTTAACAACGAGTCGATGCGCTGAACACATTACGACATGATGTTTATTCAACATTTACCGTGCCTTTGATGTAAATCCTAAGATTTACCAAGAGAATGGTGGTAAAAGTTCGAATCGCATACCTTTTTGGACATTTACCATAAAGAATTGTTAAATCTTGGGTTTTACTGGAAAATCTTAGAATTTACCGTAGTTTGAGTTTTTACAGTAACATATATATATACACTGGTGGTGTTCAGAAGAGAGTTCCACGAAAAACTGTTTATCATATGTCTGTTCTGCACCTTATAAAACGAGCATCAACATAACATGACACAGTGTCGTGTCATTAAATTCTGTCAAATGTCATCACGCCACAGTTAAGGAATCGGTACCTTCGAAGGACGCAAATACTTAATTAGCAAAGTCGTGTTTTAATTGGCAAGAAGAGTCTCGAGACGTCAAAGGTGCCGCGGCAGGTGCCTGCGCTCGGCCGATGAATTTTACATGTTCACCAGCACTCTTGTACACAATGGACAGTCTAATTGGTAATTAGCGAACTGATGCACTTTCATGAGACGCGACCCAATTTGTCGTGATCGTGTCGACACTGGTAATTGGAGTAACGCGATATTTTTCTTCTAGTACCAGATGATTTTTATGTATAAGAGAAAGCTGATGAATATGAACATTTGAACAGGAATATTCCAAAGAGCGAATATATTTTAGTTTAATATTCATTTTTACGGTTACCATTGCATAACCTTTTTTTTTGTTACGCTGAGCAAAATGCATTAAATTGCATACCCCGGTTGCGGAAAGCCGGCGGTTATGTGGGGCTCTCCTCCCCAGAAGGGGGAGGCCTACCCGCTAAAAACCTCAGCGATTGCCGTCCTCAGGCGTTGTAGGGAGCCCTCAGATTCGAGTGTTGCATCTGAGGACCCCGGCCTTTGCTCCCCTGGGTGCGCTAGAGGAGCCCTTCTCGGGGAGGAGTGCTTTTGCCGCCTCCCCCCTCCAACCTCCTACGACGTCACCCAGGGGTGATGTCCCTCCCGGTCGATCGCTTGCCTTCACGGGTGTGAGCTTCGGCGCGCCCGCCAGCGACCTAAGGCGGCGCGTCAGCTTCGCTTCTGGAGCATCACCGCTTCACAGCCTCCCTCATCCGCCAACATTGCCGCAATCAACGCTGGCGGAGACAGATCTTTACCATTGTATAACCTAACATAACTCTAGAGACATGCCAGTTTGATGTGATTGCGAATCAAATACTAGAGTGGTTTAAGGAATTTCAATATAAGTAGATTTTAAAGTTTATTTTTAATTCTGTACTTTAGTATAAATACAGGTTGTGTCAAGATATCACGTTCACAAATCTACATTGTTGCAAAAAAAAAGATCATTCAAAAGAGTTTCTGAATTGAAACCACAACTTAAGTAATATATAGGATGACACATCATATATCAACATTCATAAGTTAGCAACATGGTACTTTAAAAAGTTTGCGAAGCATACATTAAGAACCGCAGAACATAAGACAAAACAGAATATCAAGTGGGCAGTCTTGTATATTCAAATATAAACGTTTACAGTACAAATAACAGAAGTATTTTTTCATCTCAAACGATAAAACCCAGGACAGAGACAAGTGTGATATTAACACCTCTAAATACATTATAAGAAACTCGAAGGGAAACAACTGTCCTTTCCCAGGAGTAATGGACGCCGTTATAAAGAACTCGACAAAATTGAGTTAGCAAAGGATAAAGAGAAAAACCTTTTTCTGAGGGTAGTTTGAAATTTATTCGAACTGCAAGAGACACCAGCGGACATGTCCGTAGAAACTTGGTAACGTAATGAATGTTCTTCCTTCTTTTTAAGAAAAGCAGTTTGCTGAATCTGTAATATTATTTGAAAGCATTTGTTTTGTCGGTTGTGAAGATTTTGCTAGAAATCGTATGTAATGTAACAAAAATAAGTTTACGTCGACCAAGCGATCGGTATCGATCCTGCCGTGTAGCAATCTTTGTCTTTTGCCGTTTTTCGAATTTCATATGCACCGCCCACCGCACTGGAGGGCGGGCCCGTGGGAAAAAAAAGAATCTCATATATATACATTTATCTGACGCTCCTATGGTGAAGGTCAACAATCATCAATCAAAAAACATCGTGAAGCAACCTATATATTACCTGGGAAGAAAATGTTAATAGTCGACCCATCCGCGCTTGGGGATGTATATGAGTTGTGATGATTGAATAGTGCAAAGCTGTCACATTTAGTTGAAATGTGCCGCATATGATTTGTATGCTATACCGCCACTATAGTTGGCAAATGCAAGTAACACCACATAACAATGTATTATAAGTTTCCCCATCAATCAATTACGGTAAACTCATTAAAAACGGAAAATTAGATTTTAATAAAAACGATCACAATAATCGGTGTGGCGTATAATTAAAAAATTGACAATTTATTACTTTATTGCATAGATAATGGCGAAATTTTCACGGTTAAGTGAAACTGAGTGCCTCAGGCAGATGTCTATGATCATTAAGGCTTTGCAAGGTTTAAGCGTAATTCGTCATAGTGCGCCCGCGCATATTTTAACCGTATAGTGTAATCATACTGGTAGTCCAATTCGAGCTACGAGATATAAGTCGGATGTAATCGAAGATATGTCGCGTTAAGTTAAATATCACGGTATAACCTGCACGTTCGGTCACCGTTACACACTGCAGTAAAACCTACTGTCACCGACACTATCTGTATCCCTAAATTAAGGTTGTCCTTACTCAACTACGCGCGCCCACTAAGGGTTGGTTGACTTCAGATACCTTCAATTCCAAGAAATTAAATTATCCATGTCAACGTGTCAGACTAAATGTTGACCTTGAGACACCTATTTTGCCGCTTATAAGGGCAATTTTCGCATAAAACCATGACGTGTAGTTGAGCGTACATGACTTGAATTAGGTTTGTAATTTTGAAATTATGCTAACTGTATGCGCTTGTCACTTCCAGTCTCGCTAGGCCAACAGTTTCACTCGGCTCCTACCTACATAATTGTTGATTTGTTTTCTGCAGATCGTCTATTTTATTTTATTACGTTGTAAGTTTTCTCAGACCAGCGAATTGTCGATTCTTTTTGAGAAAAATAAATGTCTAAAACCCGACATGTGTTTAGATCCTCCTCCTGATTAGAAATTCAAAACTAACTCTAAACCACCGACGCTTCTGAATTCCTCCTACTGTTTTTGTTTGGACTATGCCAGCCGGCGATACTGGGACAGGTGTGACATTGCTCATCGACGGTATGGAAACCGCTAACACGGGAAAATTGAAATATGTACTTCGCATCGCAAGACATATGTATTTTTTTATAAGTACAGTGTAGTTGTATTTCCTAATAGTAATAATATGATTGAAAATTTAATTAGAAAATCAAAAATAGTTTATTTTCAATCGTCATAAATTATATTCACTTCTATCGAATTTTATATATATAATCGAGCTTTATATAATATAGATATATATAGAATAATTAGGTTTGGGATAGTACCTCTGGACTAGCATAAACCTGCCAAAAAACTCAAAGATGTTGGTGAAGTCGATCAACCTGCAACGGTTCAAAGTGCTTGGCTAACTTCTAAACACCATAATATTGGGTAAGCTCAAGTCATTGGGTATATGACCTGTCATGACTGAGAAATCAGTCGATACGTCTGACTGGCAAAGTAGTAATGCTTTTTCATATACGATACACCTATTTGCTCTTGGAGGCAGTAAAATTTTACAAGTTCGGGATTTGACTCCATAGACATTTAAGAATAAACTTATCTAAACTAAGATAACAACAGGTGGAAAAAGTCACGTCCGAATTTAGACTGGTGCTATTATTTTCGATCAAGTAGGTCGGTCATCATCAGGATGAGTACGGGACGCTTGGCGTGACATCGCTCCCTATCCATTGCGAGCGACGTCGTCAGCACATTGCGCACTATCCCAACTAATATTATAAATGCGAAAGTGTGTTTGTTTGTTTATTTGTTTGTTTGTTTGTTTGTTTGTTACCTCTTCACGCTTAAACTACTGGACCGATTTCAAAAATTCTTTCACCTTTGGAAAGCTACATTCTCCCCGAGTAACATAGGCTACTTTTTATCCCGGAAAAATCGACAGATCCCACGGGATGCGCAATAAAGGCTTCGCTCAAAAACTACTGCACAGATTTTTATGCGGTTTTCATCAATAGATAGAGTGATTCTTGAGGAGTTTTGCGGCATTTTTTATCTCGGAAAAACGGATAGTCCCACGGGAAGCGCGATAAAATCTTCGCACCATAAACCGACTTCCGCGTATATGTAGCCGTGGGCAAAAGCTATGACCCTTAACCCTCTATACACCCAATCCCGAAATCCACGCGGGCGAAGCCGCGGGCAGAAAGCTAGTCCCAACTATAATATCCCAACTAATATTATAAATGCGAAAGTGTGTTTGTTGGTTTGTTTGTTACCTTCACGCTTAAACTACTGGACCGATTTCAAAAATTCTTTCACCTTTGGAAAGCTACATTCTCCCGAGTAACATAGGCTACTTTTTATCCGGAAAAATCGACAGATCCACGGATGCGCAATAAAGGCTTCGCTCAAAAACTACTGCACAGATTTTTATGCGGTTTTCATCAATAGATAGAGTGATTCTTGAGGAGTTTTGCGGCATTTTTTATCTCGGAAAAACGGATAGTCCCACGGAAGCGCGATAAAATCTTCGCACCATAAACCGACTTCCGCGTATATGTAGCCGTTGGGCAAAAAGCTATGACCCTTAACCCTCTATACACCCAATCCCAAATCCACGCGGGCGAAGCCGCGGGCAGAAAGCTAGTTATATAATAAAGAATTATAATTTTACTACCTAAAACTAAATTAAAACCTACTAAATATAAAAATAAACACATAGGTAATATTTACTGAGATTTTTGTTATAATATATAATTATTATAAGTTCCCGTGTCATAGGTGACGACTGATTTCCACTGTGTCTTACGACGTCCAAAGGAAGAGTCGTCTCACAAATTATAAAAGAGTTTATGATAATTCCATGACTGATAGAGTAGAGAAAGCAACATGTCAAACTTTACATTTGCACTACGAAAACCGCCACCATTTTGAGGGATATAAGAGCTCAAGGTCAACATTTAAAGCCTCAACCGTTACAATGTGTACAACGTTTTCTGTCTCTTTCGTGGTGTTAATAAGTCTTCGCAACTTGCTTACTACTAGTGTACCTTCCTAAGTCCGGTTCAGGTCGAGCTAGTAGCTAGTTGAATTAGGATACATTTATCAGTGCGACTGCGCCGGCGGCGACAACTAGGCCGCTGACTGATTGCTTGATGCGTTTAAAATTATCCCTGCGTTACGATCCGCAACTTGAAACATTTATGTAATGGGGATCAACGTTCCGCCTGTTAGGCTTTTGGAGCTAGTTGTAAAACAAAGTTAATGTTGGAAATCTCGTTAGCACGAAGGTCTAACTAAACGGGTGTAGGTTTATTAACAATTTCAAAAGTTGTCATGATTTTCCGTTGGAACTGTCTGTCAGTTTTGATTGGTCTTGTGTTGTGTATATTTTATTTTGATTGTTTGATTCGGTCCTTTATAAATTTCTATTAAATTTATTTCATTCCTCTCAGTTGTTGTAATTGTCTAACTCCAAGATTTCCTACAGTTAATGTCTTCGATCAAATAATAAAATAAAATTGATTTAATATCCTGCAGCATGGAATAAAAGTGTGTGTCGCATTTTTTATTTGTGTATGAAAAATTACAAAGATTTATACAGATAAATGAGTCTGTTTGTAGTAGAGACATGAACGTCCTTTGTTTGTGAAGGAAATTTAACCAAGTTATGATGCGTGCGACTCTAGATCTGTCTCTACGTGTCGCACTCATCATATGAGCAATAATTGTACCTCAGAAAGGCGACAATATAAAAATAAGCATATACTGGTGTTTCCAAAGATAAAATTACTATCACTTCGGATGTCGTAAGCATAGATAAAGTAGCCATAAGTATTTTATATTTCACAGTATTAAAAGATTTAGAATCTACCAAAACTATAGAAAGTCGAGGCATTTATTCCTGACCTAACATACTAGACACTTAAAAGGAGGATATTGAAAAATCCTATTCCAATCCAGATAGTTCAAGCCTTTACACATTATTGTCAGAAATAAAGTTTATGAACTGAAAAACAATTTATGAACACAAGCTTCAGATTCTTTAGAAAGAAGAAGACAATTGATATTTTTGTACGTACTCCGTGCCTGTTATTAGACGCTTAGGTCGTTTGACATATTTGGAATACTGAATGCATGCCATCGTATTTAAACTCATTATTTCAAATATAACGACATCACTCCACTGCCTTTGATAATAAATATCCTTTTTTTTTATAAACTGGACAATTTCGAAAGTGAAAATTATCTGGATAACTTTACTTCAACTTCTATCAGAACACAACGACGACGTTATTTTATAGCGTCATATTTTTGGTACTTAGAGAGGTCAGTTCGACCAAGCTAATTCAGAATAGCCTCAACCAATTTTATCTGATGATCACTTAGCGTTGTTGGTTCCTTATCAATCGGCTAACGTAGCGTGAACCTGATCAAAATGTAGCCGCTTGGCCACAGCTACCGCCAACGAGCGACGCGACAGGCGAAACGTCGATAAAAAATTGTACAAAAATTTTAGAAGGCCAGAACTCAAAAGCTTATTACACTTTCCTGAATTTAATGTAAATTCACTCAAGCTATGAAGACTATTGTAAGTTCAGATTATTTAATCACTAAATCAGGTAATAGTCTGCAATAATCTTGTATAGCAAGCTAACAATTACGTACAAAAGCACGAATGGTTTCCATCTAGCTAATTGATTTAGACACCTAATTAGGAATACATTTTGGGAGATGTGATTCCATTGCGTTACTCAACTCGGTCATTCTCTACGTAACTTTTCGGTCGTGAAAACGTTTTGTCTTTCTAGAAATTATATGCAATTGCGCATATGCATGTGCATGTTGTGCATATTTAACAAAATTATCATCATCTCTCATCCCATCCCTACGGGGGTCCTCACCCAGGGTCTAACATTCTTAGCTTTCATATCCTTCTTCAATTGACATAATCTATCCATATTACCACTTATTACTATGTTAAGCAAGATATTATACGTACTCTAGGCCATTTTAAACAGATGTACACTATCTATATGTAATAAATGAACAGGATGTTTACACATTGAGGGTTGGTGGGAAATATGCTACAATCGAAACATTAAAATGTCATGACTAAACTATTTTTTTTTATTTTTATCACACTTGCATTGGTTATGGAAACTTTAACAAAATTAAGGCATCTTTTTAATGTAGCATTTTTTTGCTTCTGAATTCAGTCAATTGAGCGTAAAGAAGTGTAATGTGTATTCTGTACATGGCGCGCCGCGTCGCGTGTCGCTTCGCCGCTCGCCGGAGCTGTGGCTCAGCCTAACAATGTCCGAGTTAATCTTGGGGTCGCTGGATCTGGTGCGGTAATGGGCAATAACAACGAGACGATAATTAAACTAGCCGCTTCTTGGCCCGCATGAATCACGGGAACTACTCTGGTTAGATGCTATCGATCGATAATAGAATGAATTGAGTTTGAGTTTGGTGTTTGAAGAAGCATTCAATATCGATTAGAAAAATAACACCTTTTTCATAAAAACCTACAGCCTCATGGTAAGTCACCGTTGTCTATGGACGCCTGCAACAAACAGGCGCATCACAACTGCGTTGCCGACCATTTAAAAACTTATTTACTGCCTTCTTGAAGGATACTGGACTCCACAGGGAATACCTGGGCAGGAAGTTCATTCCACAATCATAAGGTGCGCGGGAGGACATCCCTGTGAAATAAGGCAGCACGGTGCATGAGTTTGGCTCCAGCGTGTGAGAATGAACACCCTACTTTTGGCGAGATCATCATCGATCGTCGCATTAATGACAGAATCACCATGTCAAACAATTATTCGTAACACATCCAGTTGTTCAAGCAGTAGCACTGACATACAACATATAAAAACTAATTTATTATACTCAAGTATTATATGGATTATACTCTCCTAGACAATTAAAGCATTATTATTATTTTTTTATTACAGCATAACATACATTTAGCTCTTCCGCTTGTTATTTTCCTTTTTTATCAGAAAGCGACTTCGGGGCCAGGGGTATTTTTTTTTTGTTTTCTGAGGAAAATGCATTAAATTGCATACCCCGGCTGTGGCGAGCCGGCGGTTATGTGGGGCTCTCCTCCCCAGAAGCGGGAGGCCTACCCACTAAAAACCTCAAGGATGGCCTTCCTCAGGCATGTAAGGAGCCCCCGGGAACACCAAGCGACTTCCGGGAACCCCCAGCCTCCGCTCCCCTGCTGATACAGGGGAGCCCTCTATCCTGCCATGTACCAATGTGTTTTTGATTTTTCATATGTATATTTATCTGACGATTGTATGGTGAAGGAAAACATCGTGAGACAACCTGCATACACCTGTGATAAATTTCATAGACATTTGTAATCAACCAATCTGCCACTCCACTCCCCAGAATTCCTACCGGAACCATGCAGAAACTCCAAGAGGATGCTGGTGTTCTGAGAGGACCTGGGAGGATTGGTGTTAGAGAGAAGTCAACCAGCACAGGATGCACAATAGCCCAATCATGAGGCGAAGTACTAAAAAACTAACAAGGCAACCACACTGGTCCAGCCTTTATCTCCCTAACATAGTTACATAGTTAAAAGTTAGAGAAAGTTCAGTCAAAGTTTTTGAGACATGTTAGTTATCGTTTTAAACTTAAATATCAACTTAGATCCTATGATGATAGATTAAGGTATTACAGGGTCCCTACGCTTGAGAAACGCAAGACTACCTGAGCTTGTTATCATTACATAAAATCTTGAACAATGTGACAAAATCTACATTGCTCTCATCTATCTACTTAAAAGTTCCTACCATACGAGGTAGGCAAGCCAGAAGAGAAGTGGTGTTTGTTGTACCTATATGTGACACACGAAGAGCATTCCACAACCCCCTGTATCGAGTGTGTCGGGACTATAATGAACTGTGTTGCAAATGCAGCGAGTTAGACATTTTTTATAAGTACACAGTGTTTAAGCACAGTTGCGGCGGATGGTGTTGGGTGATGCTTCGTAATTTTTCGAAATATTAATGACGATGGTCTTGCTGCGGTCCTTCGCGGCTGTGCCTTGTCCTGTTCTTGTTTTGGTCTTGTATGTATATTTGTATATATTGTTGTTTATTACTTTTATATAGTGTGTATAGTATTACTATTTTGATAATTGTGTGAACTCTTGTTAAGAGTTTGTTAGTAAGCTGTGTTTCTTTTGTCGTGCTGTAAACACTACTTTAGGATGGTATCTTGTACAAAACTGCTGTATATCTTATTTTATATGTATTGATAACCATCTGTTTGTGTTTCTAATAAATAAATAAATAAATAATAGACTCGCACCCCTGGGTGGGACGGTATAAAACTGTGATGTACCAAATGTATGTCGAAGTGCTAGTGGACTTAACCTATGTAGTTTGTACCAAATACATTCATTTTCTTACAGAAAATATATCCTAATACGAGTAATGATATAAATATGATATATCACATATCATATTGAAAGAAGGTTAGGTCAAGACTACTTATAACTGACGGGCGTCCACGAGTATCAATAAGTCGAGGAAGGTAGGTTTGTAAAGTAGCAAATAGAAAACTGTGATCTTTATCCGAATGGAAAAAGGGGTATGTACATACATAGTATATGTTATTTTATTACACATATGTTTCACGTTCTGTTTAAAAAATTCTAACTATCTAATAAGCATGAACTAACATTAGTAAAGTATATAAAAATCTTTAATATTAAAAAGCTATCACTCGCGCTATGAAAAATTGCATCGTCTGAACTGAAAAAGTCTCATGGAAGTGAAGAAGGAGGAGTACATACGATAGCCCGTAATAATATTTCCACCCGAAATATAGGCGAATACTTCGGATTTTCAACTGTATGAGCAATTATATGTTTGGTGAAAATGCCTACTTCACAATATCTTATGAGTGTGCTACCGACGAGTACTATAAAGTACTTGACCTCTAGTGAAGTTAGAACACAAATCACTACTTAACTTTATTTGTAGCATTTGTATTTTGCTGCTCAGACTCATAGCCATTAGCAGAGGTAAAAAAATCGCTTTGTCCTAGATTGCGGGGTAATTGGTAACCTTGGCCACCAGAGCGCCGTCGTCTGCAAGCCTAACATAACAGCAACAAAATGCACTGCATTTGCAGTAAATAACTCTTACATTCTACATAGTAACTCTTACATAGTATAATGTAACAAGATTCTTCACTTAGACTATTAGGGTGGGAAATACGTTTATTTATTGCGATATATTACTCCCCACTTGATTGTAAGTGAAAACAGTAATTTCTCTACGTACACGGTTTCTATGAGTTTCTCAGTCAGTATATAACTTCCACAAAAGTACATTGCCCACTTGTGACAGAACATATAAAAGTCACGGTATCCAATAATTTCCCTGATTTACCCATTTACACTGCAATCAAGCAATGAAAACACTGTTTTGTGATAGAATCAGTTAAGACGGAAAGGCCGGTTTGGTGTCCTTCCGGCAAACATGTTCATTATACGAATATTTTGACCTTAAATACAGAGTTTCTTTCTATGAAGTTTATCGCAGACATATAATTTTGCTCATATACTACACCGCGGAGTTCTTCATGAGCTATGAGTACGTCCTAAGTGACAGTTAAATACTACATATGATTGATTGAACCGGGATGCAACCGAAACAAAAAAGGTTCTTGCCTTACAATTTACAAAGAAAGAAGGAAAGCGAATTTTATACATAGATACCAGACACATTCAAAATAGGTATGATAACAATAAAAATAAACGAACTATTTAATAATTACAGTGGATTACAAAAGTACAGTTAATCTGCTACACATTCCCATTTGTTTCTTCACAAACGATTTTCTTCACCGCAAAAAGGTCGCATAAAATACATATAAAACCTGTATTAAAAAACCAATTCGCCTCAATACCAATTTTTCCCAAACTTTCAAAGCAGTGAAACATGCTCGTGCAATACCGACTAGACAAGACTATACCTACCAGGGTTGTCTTCAGGGTTGTCAGGGTTGCTTGGCTATCTCCGCGTTACCTATGTCTGACACAAAATAGTTCTGTCCGGTGTAAAGGGTAAGGTAAGCAGTGAAAATATTGGGTAGTGTAACTTTACTTCATATGTCATGTGTCTCGAATCTCACGGTAACCGTACTGTAGGCGACTGTAACTACTTACCGTCCGGTCGGCAACATATTCTTAACAAAATGAAACAACCAGTTACCAAAAAAAATGCCCGGAACACATTCGGCCTTACCTACGCTCACCATCAAGTGAGTTGAAAGTCAAGTGATTCCTTCTATAATGTAACAAATATTTTAATTCTTTTTGACATGACATTAAGCAGATGCATTTACATTTAAATGTAAATTAAATAGTTATGAGTTAATATTATAATTAATTTTATAGTAATCGCTGTGACTCCGCGTTGTTTTCTGTTAATTTATATAGATTATAATGGAGGTACAATAGTTAGCTAGGTGCTAATTATCCGTAAAGTAATTCAGTCGCTATAATTATTATAACACTATAAAATGTAGACGGCATTTGTTACTTAAATATGTTTATAGTAATTAAGGTTTTTATGGATTTACACGATGAAATATAAACTATTTTATATTTTAATTACCTATTTGTTCTACTTTTGCTCTGTATGTAGAAAACATTCTATACAGCATTCTTTCTTTCTATTCTTCTCTATACAGAAAATAATAATTTGGCGAATACAAATCAAAATAAATATTTGAGGCATTTACTTCATAAAAATGTTATTCTGGCTCATTCACTAGTAACAAATTTACAGACGCCAGCATATCAAGTTATCACAATATTTTAATTTTCTTCAATTAATAATGAACTATATGTTAAATATCCAATAACAAAATTGAAAAACAAGAATTGTTAACAATATAAACGACTATAAGAGGATATTTTTAAATTATAAATAGAATATTCGTAAAATATAACAATATCGTCAATCAAGAGGACCCGTAACTGGCGAGCGTGTATGAAAGTATTAATGAAAGTCGAAGAAGCTAGGGCTGTACCTATGTTTGGATCGGAGCAAGTGGAAAACTAGTATATGTATGTATGTAAAACAATATTATTATACACGTAAGTTACAAATACAAGTATGATACATACAAGATTTGGTGGCATATATCACTCGGGGTACAAAACCCCGCGCACAATGTCCGAACGCAGACCACGTGGGCCGTGCGCGGGCGCAGCCTGCTATAAAATTGTGTCAAATAATATGATTATGCACGATGGCGCCAACTACTTACAGCTGTTAACCATAAAAATACCTATTCAATAACGTCATAAGAATTTATCGTTAAAATTTAATTTAATATAATTGTTAATTGGGTTTTATTGAAATCGTTTCTATGAAAAACTAATTAACGAATTGAAAGCACTGGTGACAAAAGTAAGCTACACACACACACGCAAGAACCAACCTCTTAGAATTTCTGTCTATGCTTTACGAACCGACCTGAAATTAAAATAAATAATATTAGTTATAACTATGCATAGTCTAATTATTCTATAAATAGTAGAGAGATTGCAGTGGGGATGAGTAGACATAATAAAAAAAAATCGATAGCACATATTGTGTTTGCGATGCTGACAAGGTAAACAGACAAGATGGACTCCATTTGGTGAACATCGCAGTAAGGCAGCTTTCAGCCGGAATGATGATGGTGACGATGCTGATACAGAGGTTACCATTATTCTGTTGCTGGCGTGAGATTTGAGGTTCCAGTTCTAGCTATAAGCTCAGATAAGCTGCAGTTGCTAGACTACATGCAGCGGACTGTCACTCTTTGCCTGCAAAATATTTTTATTACATCCTAAAATTTTTTAATTTATAAGAAATCAATTTAAATCTATAAAAATAAACTACACAGATTAAAATAGTTATTTTTGTAGAAGGAATAATTGAAAGCAATTGAAATGATCAAAAGTCTTTCATTTTAAGTTATTTTAATGTCATGTGACAATTATGTTAAATATCGGCGTGTACAACGCGTCTTAAATGGAAAGCATAACCAATTACACAAACAAAACAACATTTAATTTGCCTTTTTCTCGGGGCGTGGTAAAGAAACTTGTTGCCATAAACATCCCCCAGCGAAAGGTGTAGGATGCAAGTTAATTAAAAATACAAACAATATCTAACATTATGCAGTACCCGCGAGGACAGGTGCGAAACTTGTCAACGTTACAATATGGCCGGAACCATTGCCATTTTCATCTAGGCATTCATTTAAAACGATAATAATCAATACATGTGATGAAAACAAAATAATATAAGACGTATAAAAATAAAATCAGAAATATGGACTCCGATTAAAAAGCCTGGTTGTTTGTGATGATACAAATAATAACAAATAATTCTATATAACATAGTCGCAATCATGCCACGTCCTGTGTGACCTACTGTAAATCACGTCAATAATGTTATATACAAACAAGAAGCGAGCTATCGCATTGGCGTGTCGAAAAAGTGCCGTTCAAATCCGTCGTATAGTCCGAGTACTAGCGAGAGAAGGAAGACGTTATTCCTCGCTCCGATTATATATTTGGCTAGCGCAACACTTATCTCTTTCCGTCCCATACTTTTTGTATAATCTGTTTAATACAGTAAAAACTTCTTGAAACATTCAATCATAAGTATATACATCCAGCGTCGTTTTTAAAACGTCGCACAGCATGAATGTGTATGACGGACACCATAGTAAAATATAATTGCCTCCTCTTGTTAACCAATAAGCGTAGGCGTATGCAAGATTTTGGAATACAAAATAGAAGGCCAGAAACCTAGAGGCAGAAGTCAACTCTGACTGGAATGATTCTTAGACAAGACTAGATTCGGAGTGGTCCATAGTAAACTATTTTCGCGAAGTGGTCACCTGACGAAACCGACGCGAGGAGGGGTCAATCAGTCAGTGGATGAGAGTAAGTGTAATATTCTAAATCACCTGAATCACACCAGATTAATTAAACATTTACGAGTATTTCCTCACACACAATATTTACTTAATTAATTTATTAGATTCCCTATGAAATACTCGTTCTGTGTGGTGATTTTTATTTTAGTTACTTCTTCAATTCTAACATATTCTTTGTATACCTACTTGTGATGTGTAGACATAAAACTAACAAATGGTCTATTGTCAAGACAATAAAAATGTTTTTATGTAAGTTACCGCTTATAAAATACAAAACTGCAATAAAATATTGGGGTTACTTTCGAAATAAACACATACTCTGGTTCTACCGTAATAAACCGTCACGATAAGGTCACTTAGACCGTCACACTGTTGTAAAAGTTCGAAAGAAAAAAGTCATACACAAGAAAATCTCATAAAAAGGTCTCATTAATAATTTCTGGATTAGCATTTATTACATTAAGCGATCCCGCAATCACAATGGTACCGTCCGTCCGTCTGGTCACACTGGCCACCTCCGAAATGATTGTGCTAGTATTTGAAAAACGATTCACACGTGGGTACGGTCACACAAAAAGTATTTGAGGTGTCGCCGTTTGAAATAAAAATATCTTTTGGTCAATCTAAAGCAGACAGACAGACTGCCTACTTGATGGTAAATAGGCACATACACCTTAAATTACACGTAGTTCCTGCAGGTTTCACAGTATAAGTTGCTCGTGACATAATATTTATTCTCAGAGTAGCTGGTTAGTAACACCATATGGTACAAAAAGTATATAATTTACTTACGGCTTAATCAACTTTGTCGTAATAATTAAAACAATAATACCAGTAAGATCTCTGAGATAAAGGGTATTTGCCCCAGTCCTTCCTCTATCCGTGATGCATGATGCAGGAGCATAGGGTTCAAACTTCAACAACAACGGCCCAGTGCTAGGACTGCATCACGTCTAGTTAGTTCTTTTGGATGTTATTCGGAACCTGTAAGGAGACCGAATATCGGTGCCGATAACTTGAGCGTCTATAGATCTCAGCACTGGCCTATTTGCAATAATATGTTTATATTTTTTACTAAACCGGAAAATTGAGCACCGCTGAGCGGTGGTCCCAGAACTAACGTTTCTGCTCTGTTTTTCAACTACCGAATTTCGTAAGACTTGTTCTAATTTTTCACAAAAAGAAATCGTCAGTATCAATTAATAATATAGTTTTTTATTACAATAAATATTGTAACTTTTTTGGCGTCCGTACAGCATGACGTCCAAACAACGTCTGCGCACATTTATCATCGCTGCTCACGGAGTGTCGCGCGACATCTCGCGACAATGGACCTCTTTGTGTGACGACGCGGCGTGACATCGCACGACGTTGTGTTGTAACGTTTTAGTGCTAGTGAACGCCTCGAACAACTATTTATTTATATGGACTCTGCAATAAGAGTAAATTTTAGAACGATAAGTATGAGTATTCTGGAACTGTGAATAGCCTGCAAAAGCTTTTGTTAAATAAAGATTGATTTTTGAGGAAAAAGTCGGTCAAGTGCGTTTCTTAATAATAGTTCGTTGATCACGCTGATCGATTCTACATAATATTTCCTGTTAAATCCGTTTTTTTTAAATATATAAAGTTACAGCCATTAAAACAGACAACACTATTATATTTTAAAATGAATTCATGTTCCATTTATGTTAAAAAAATTCAAAGAATATGTGATTGCAAAAAAGCAATAATGTTGTAATAGAACAACAAACCCAATTTCGGATATTAGGGTTCGGATAAGTTTTGATTCCCCTGTCAAATGCGAAACAATAAGGCTCAAATGGTCGTATCTTAAGATTGCGTTGATTTAGAAGTTGATTTTTTACAGCTCCTTGGGGCCGCTTGAGAGATTCATGGGAACGCAGTTGAGTCTATAAATAAGTTGCTAACTTCATTCCTCCACGCGTCCCGAGAGGTGGACAGATGGACAGACGGACAAAAAATAGTCCTACAAGTAGAATTATATATAGGATTTTATTTTACGTGTTTAGGTATTAAGCCCTAAAAATGATAATAACAACTTAATATATTTTCATTATTTCTAATCAAGGTAAAACCTAAGACACTTTTGATTAATTTACTTAAAACCGATAAAGTCGTATCAAAGTGTAGTGTGTCTTAATGGTAAATGTATTTACCCTTAACTAAATAAATATAATATCATTAATTAAATACAATACGAGTCTATTATTTACCTCCACGTTTCGAAAGAATGTTATATTTCTCAATATCGAGTTCGACATCAAACTTAACAATATAGGCATAACATTGTAATAATAGAAAACAATAAGATCAAAACTATTGTAATAGGTAATAATAGAAAAAACAAATAGAAGATTAATCGAATTGATCCAGCCATACTCGTCTTTTTCAATTATAAACATATGTAACAATATCCTACGATCCTACGGCACCCTGGAGGGTGTCACAGTAGGTAGCAAGAAATAGTAAAAAAAAAAATATGTAACTCATTACAAAAACGTCGGATAATAGTCTGAAAGAGTTTTGCGTGAAGCTTTCGAAACAGGTGCAAAATTTTGCGAAATTTCGGAGTACAAACTTTTATTTATGCTAAAGCGCTACAGTGAACGCATAAAATTAAGTCCCATAACCACAAAGCTATAACATGTCCGAAATGTAAATATCATAAGTTTATAGCGTGAAATCTTCACAAGTCACTTAAACGTATAATTTACAATGATTTCACAAGGCAACAACGAAAAATAAACTGAGACATCGTAAAGTTTTACAATGTCGATATTATTATCACTACATCTTTTGTCTCGTTACAATCGTATTGGACAGAGAGAGACGTACACATAATTGGTTGTATAAACAAGTAACGAAATTGACATTGGTCACTCAGAACAAACAGTGTTCGGGAGTTGTAATAATCGACACTGAACCAATTAAATTCAACCTTATGATGTCCGCGTACGGTATAAATTGACTGCCGATTAATTGCTGGCGTGTAGACTGATTTTAACACGCTTCTATAATTGGATGTTTCGGAAATAATCGCTTTTTCTCGTTATTATTTAATGCTCGATATAATCTGTGTGTACCGTTCGTGGTTTTTTTACTCTACTATATTTTTATAGTTATTTTGTTTGCCAATATATTTAAAAAGTGGTAGTATTTTTTTACCTATTATAAATTAACGATAAAGCAGACTGCTCATCTATGATTTGTTATGTGGTTACTGTTGTAATTAAATAAATTTATAATATGTAATAAAGTGAAAGTTACGAGTGGCGCCATCTATTGATTTGTTAGACGGTAACCTGGTAGTTGTCAAATGGACGTTTTCTTATTCTTCTTGTCAAATTGTACATGTCAAACGCTTATCAGTAAATATAAGAACACAAAATAAAAGTAAACTAATAAACGGAGTTATTTCTCGATCCAACCATATCAACAGTTACAATAAGCATATAGTTGATGTGGTTCCTATGAGATTCTCAGCAAATTTGTGACCCCTCAAGAATACTTTGTCAAAATGTGACATAAAAAGCAAAGACACGATACCCTGTAATTCATCTATCTTATACTTCAAACCAAACACTACTGTTTTGCAGCAGAGATATTCAAGCAAACGACTCTATTACAGTCCCCTCCATGAGTAACATTAGTCTTTCGTAGATTCTTGAAAGAAATACTTTTTTTTGAACCACACAACGATATCTACAACAATTACGAAACAATAATACAGAAGTATAGCTGACTAAACCGGTGTTCTGTTTGACACAGTAATGACATCAGGCGACGGACGTAATAATTTAAAATTATTAAAACTATATAGTTAACAATCAAACGGCGAACTTAAGTATACTGTTCGTATTGCTATGACATCTGTGGTACATTGACACATAGGTTATCTGTAGCATTATAGTATCTGTACTTGAAATTTAGACATGTTGATACAAATGATTGATATTTATCAACCAAAAAAAAAAAAGAAATAATATAAAAGTATATCCATTTGCGATCGAGTTGCGCGTACATGACAGTGGTGGTGTTGCCGTGATCCAGATTGAAATGTTTGACTGGCATAAATGTTCTGCGACGTATTAAAAGTTAATAATAGTGTAGTAATATCACCAAAATTACCACCAATTCACCACACGCGGCAGCGTATCAAGCCAAGTCAAATCTAACTTACTTTAAGATCTCACATTTTTAAAAAACAGCATTTGTTTTAGGTATCCAATAAAGCTAAGAAATAGATTTTAACACTTGTTCATAATGTTATTTTATTCCTATAAATACGTATTTCGATTTTGCGTAGAACTTGGCACTCATTTAGATATCCATTCTTTTGCGGCGAAACCCACAGCCAAGCATAATTTTTGTATTGAACTTGGCTCTCCTTTTTTACATTTATGTTTTTGATAGGATTACTTATCACTGCAATCACGGCTAGCGAAATCATATTTACTGGTTATAATATAAACATTAAAAGCGAAGAATTTACATAAAACATTTTGCACTAATCAAGGAACTTGTCGTCCTATTATATATATATGTGTATATATATATATTATATATATATATATATATATATATATATATATATATATTATAAAATATCGATAACCGTACATCATCATAGAAGAAATTCTACCCAGCAATCTATTGACTAATTAGCTAGCATTTACTATGCTGATTTTTGATAATTTTTTGTTATGTAAGTACTTGTTTGCTTTCATTTTGAAGTCTAAAAGTATTAGGTTTACACAAACACTTTTTTTATTTTTTTGTTCCCCTGAGGAAAATTCATTAAATTGCATACCCCGGCTGTGGCGAGCCGAGCCGGCCGGTGTGGGAGGCCTACCCACTAAAAACCTCAGGGATGGCCTTCCTCAGGCATGTAGGGAGCCCCCGGGAACACCAAGCCACCTCCGGGAACCCCCAGCCTCCGCTCCCCTGCCTAGAGGGGAGCCCTCCTCGGGGGAGGCCACACCACCTCCCCCGGTCTCCTCCACCGACGACGCCCCCCGGCCACGGAAAGGGCGTGGTCCATCCCGGGTCGCCGTAGCAGTCGCGACTTCCTCGCGCCCGCCGGCGACCCGCGGCGGCGCCGCAGCTGTGCTACCGAGCCCGGCGCCGCCTTCTTCGAGCGGGATCGGCCATCTCCCGACCCCGCTCGGCGGCCTCCTTCTGGAGCATCACTGCTTCACAAAAGGAGGCCACAGCCCTCCAACCTCCCTCGTCCGCCAGCATTGCCGCAATCAATGCCGGCGGAGACAGATCTCGCCCGATCTCTGCGACCAAGACTCGGCGCTCGGACGCCCACGCGGGGCACTCCGCCAGCGTGTGCTGGGCCGAATCGAGGTCGGATGCGCAGTGGTGACAATGTGTCGATCCCTCCCGTCCTATTCGACACAGATACTCACCGAAGCAGCCGTGCCCGGTGAGTATCTGAGTCAATCGGTAGGTGACCTCCTCCTCCCCGTGGAGCCAAGCTTCGAGGTGCGGGAATACGGCACCGACGGCCCGCTGGCGCGCGCAGATCCGTAATTCGAGCTGCGCACGCCAGGCCGCCACAATCCGTCGGTGCCACTCCCGCTTAGGCACTTCGTGCGCGGGTTCCAGGGCGCTCCCCCCATCGCCCCGGTCGACACGCCGCGACGCATACGTCGCCGCGTACATGTCGGCCAGGATCTCGAATGGGGGGGAGCGCCCCAGAACCGTCGCCGCCTCGTACGAGATTGTACGGTAGCCTCGCACGATCCGTATGGCCATTATCCGCTGCAGGCTCCGTAGCAGAGCTCTGCAGCGGGGGGACCTCGCGCAGTCTTGCGACCACACGGGAGCCCCATACATGGCCACGGATCGCACGACGCCCTCGTACAGGCGGCGAACTCCATCCCTCGGTCCCCCGAGATTGGGCAGCAGGCGATGCAATGCGCCCGCCACCCTTTTGGCTCGGGGGACCAACCGCACGAAATGCTCCTCGAAGCTCCAGCGGCGGTCCAGTTCCTACTCTCGAGGAAGGCTGGTGCGAAGGACCGCGTCGTATGCGAGGTTCCATAGCAGGGGTCCCAACACCGACCCCTGCGGAACGCTGCATTCGACCCTCCTCTTACACAAACACCTAAGTTGCTATTGATATCCAACTTCTAGAATATAGTTCTTAAACATTTCTTTGCCAGTCCTGAAACAATTTGTATATGAAATTTGATATATTATGTTAAATTGACTATCGTGAATAGCTTTATTTACAAAATACTGTTTTAACTAGTCAAGTTCTTCCATTCGATAACTTTGCGTAGTAGAGGAGATCTAAAAAATGTAATTCGTCTTTTAAGACATCGTAAGAAATTAAGACTCCATAAGCGTCACGATTTCCACCGTGATGCAAGATCGGCTCATCAGTACACTTACGTCTCGCTGCACCATTGACGCGTCAATCGCAACCCGTTAATTTGACAAGCTAATTAACTACGGAGAACCCGCCAGCAATTAAAGCGACACAATCAGAACAGCCGATAAAGGCGTTTTGTGGGACGCGCGACGATATTCATCATTGGCCGGATAATTCGCGGACAATTTGCTTGCTTTATCAGTACGTAATTATCCGAAACTCGCGAGTTAATGGACGGTTGCGTTGTTACGCGATGGTGTAAGTGAGGGACGCATAGCGAGTTTATGCAACTTTGTTCCTGAGCTTTACTCACGACCAAAATACAAAAAGATTCAACAACCACCGGAATATACACTGTGAACAGGCGTTAAAACAGATGAGTGACTCACACATCAGTATGACAGAAACTAAAAAAATCCAATCAAACAAGAAGACTTCAGCAGATACCCCCACCGGGACTCGAACCTCAATGTCGACCTCAAATATGGAGAGACTTTGAAACCGACATACTGAACACTCGTCAAACTGAAACCGAGCTTATGAAATGTATTCTTGCCATCGAAATAGTGCTGCTCTATACTATAAAAGCATCTCTACATGAAGAGGAGTTTACATTTCTGTATAAGTACACAAATAATTTTTTCCTCATCATATAATAATAATTAGATCGTGTTGGTAATGTTGCATATGCATATAGTTAAGCGTCTTGTCTGCTAACGGACCGGGCGCAGTTCTGGACCGTTAGGGTCTAATAAAAAGGGATCAATGCATGCAATGCACAAGTGAGCGTGCGTCTATTGGCTCGAACGCTCAAGATAGCCGTGTCGTGGGGGATGAGACAATGGTAATTAAGTGCATGTGTTGAAAACGTGTGACAAGACTACAAATCGCGTCTGCTCCCAACTTATACTCCACCCCAAAATATCGCACTCCTGCGCATCTTCGCAAGAATAATGTGGACGCACACCGCCGTGTTATTACTGAGTGAATTATGGCGTTGACACGTATATAACGGAAAATATCACGGACAAAGGCGATAATTAGGCGCGAAACTTAATTTCCGCGAATCGCTCGAAAGTGCATTGTGCAACTGTGTTAATTAAGAGTGCGGCGCATTCGGAGCCAATGATTGAGGGGGACTGGGTCTTTAGCCAGCAGCCATCCCATTGAAATCACAAACAGTCTTGTTAGCTTGTTACGGATTCGAATCTCAAGCTGTCTTTTTTTCTGTCTGATATGAGCTATATTGTTTAGCAAGTTGCATTGTTGGCATGTCGCTAGGTAACAATATGAAGGATATATCCATTTTTGTGATTTTTCATTTACTTTAAAAATGCTAAATATATATGCAAATAAGAAAAAAATGCAAACTAAACATTACAGTATTGACTCCTTAACGAATCCAATATTATCCGTCTTAATGAAAAATATCTACTACATGCCTGCACTTCTTTAACTGGCGGTCGTTCTTTTCAAACAACTTTTTATGCGTCGCTATCTAATAAATGGTTCTGCAGGCTCACTCTCTTGGGACTTTGCTGACAGGTATTTAAAAAATCTAATTGCATTGTGCAATGTTTTTATTCAATGAGTGAAATGTCAGTTCACAAGCTGAAGAAGTTCATTTGAGAAGTTTGTAGGTGACAATTATTCTTTTGGACATGACTGTTAGGGATTCGATCTCACTGATTTCGCGGATCATTGAGTCCATTATGTACATACCCACAGCAAAGCTTCAAATTTTACATGTTAAATGTGACACAGCTCTTATATTGTTCGTAATAGCGGTAGTTTTCGTAGTAATTGTAAAGCTTGACGTGATGTTGACTGTACTTAACTAAATAGCTGTTTGATCAGATTTTTAAGAACTTTGCTTTTCCCATGCTGTTATTCTAACTTATTTTTAAATAAATAGTTAACTTTGCAAACATGCACACATGTCGGACAATATATATATATATAATAATAGTACAGTCTGGCCGCTGATAAAATGCGTTTCGGGTGCTGTCAGTTTCCTGCGTACATCAAATAAAGTTCATTTTTGGATTATATTAGATTTACCAAATTGTCTCGTTGTTATATTTCCACGCCCTGTCAAAAATGAATTCTATCGGTATCTTTATAACATAATTTTGTAGGCACAGTAATTTGTTTTCAGAACCTATGAGGTATTTAGGAGAATGTTATTTTCTCAATTTTAGTAATTGTGAGATTTAGCAGCGTTAAATAGTTGCATTTAGCAGCGTTAGATTTAGCAGCGTTAAATACGGTCAAAATATAATATTGATTTCAATAGCTCAATTTAAAAAATATTATTATAATTTAAAAAATATTAAATAATTATAATTTCAATAGCTCTAATATAGGTACAAAAAAGATACGACAATTATATTATATTTCATAATATTATCTATTATTTTTATATTAAATATTTATTTAATATAAAAATAATAGACACAGGACACTTGCCATAGATAACGAACAGAAAATAGTGATTACTTAATGAGAATCCTCTCGTGGGCGAGTTGACCGGAGGCCCGAGTGATTTCACCTTCCGTAAACAGTCCGTTACACAAATCAACCTAAGACACTGACCTTGAGACAGTTCTTATGTTAGTCGTAATAGAGGCGATTTTCGTATTGTAATGCATAATTTGATGTGGCGTCTCCTGTACGTATACGATCTCTGTAACGATTGTAATTCCGTATCGACTCCAGTAATCGATTGTAATCGTCGATGTCTCACTTTCGATGGGTTAGGTGTTAAGAAAGTAATTTGCGCGTTTGTATTCCCGCGTGTAGTTTAAGGTCGTTGCTTAAATCGGTCTTAATAAAGGGCCATTCACACGATGATGTATTGTAATACGAGTGTTGTATGCGAACAAGGAATGTTTATTAGACTTTTAACATTGTAACGGTTTGGTTCATATGATTTTCGTAATCCGTGTAAATGGACCTTAGCTATGAAATTGAGGATTTTGCGTTAGTATTTAAAAGTTGTATTTATAACTTTTTAACCCTAAATTACAAGTTTTTGTTACAATTAAATCTCCGAATCAAACTAAAAATATCTTAAAAAGTACCTGCTATTGTCTTAAAACTATGTTGTTACTTAGTTTGATGTCTAGTGCCCCGTGTGTGTTGAATTTTCATAAAGTTTGCTCTCGTGGTTGTTAAATAAGAAAACGTTAGTATGGAATAAGTCAAATACTGCATCACTAAGTGCTGCGCTGCCTCGGCCTCTCCCCTAAGAGGGCGAGCGCTCAGATAAAGCCGATAGGGCCCCAGGCTTTCTGCCCGGCCAAAGGCATTAGGCAGTGTTAAGTTGGTAGGCTAGCCTTCTGCTAGAGTTCAACATAACCACCCGCCGTAGACCGGGCGCAGGTGCTATTCGGTGTGAGTTCGTCCAAGCACCAAGGGGTTGTGAAGACGGCCACTGTGGTGGCGCGCTCCTTATGAGGATTCACTGCCTCCTGCCGCGAGAAAAAAAAGAAGAATTGTTCAATATGATGCCCGGGGCCACTTTCTATCACTGCACCGCTCGCCATCGACAGGATGTTCATGCTCACACACTGGAACCTAAAGGGTCCCATACAGTGCGGTTCCAGAGGAATTTCCTCCCGCGTACACTTCGTTTGTGGAATGAGCTCCCTGCCGAGGTTTTCCCAGAGGGCTACAGTGTGGGTTTTTCAAAAGAGGAGTAAATAGGTTTTTAAAGGGTCGGCAACGTGCGAGTGACACCCCTGGTGTTGTGTCCATAGGTGACGGTAACCGCTTGCCATCAGGTGGGCCGTTGGCCTGTTTGCCACCATCGTGGTATAAAAAAAGAACTATAAACGACTCACCTATTCACCTCATCTGTTGGGTAATAAAACAAATGCAAGTAATAGTTTTATGACACATACAAACATTATAGACATACATAAATATATATACTCAAGCCTCTTTCCCGTAAGAGTGGGTAGATATCACAGTTTTCCACTTGGTACGGTCCAAACATACCTTTCATTAATACTTCCATGCACGCTTGTAGGTTATGGGTATTCTTGTCCTCATCTTTCTTCATTGTATCCCACCCATACCCATTTGGTTTAAGTAGGTTGGTCTAGGTTGTATAGGTTATATTACCCATTGAAATTGACAGATTTTCCAATATATAGATTTTATAGATTAAAAACAGTGTTTATAAGTTACCATAGATTATGTATATACGTATTGTGTTACAATATAAAATTATCCTCATATACATTACGGATTACAATGATGTTCCTTTACGAATGTATTCTTTAAAACAATAAATAGAATTATAAGAAAAATGCTTCATAACACATTTATAACAAAACTTTTGTCTCATTCTACAACAAAAACGCCATGTGTATTATACCAATATTATTTTAGTGGCTGTCAGAAAATCCCTCATTATATTGAACTTGGTTTCAAGAGCAGACCTGTTGTTTCTGGTATAACTAATTACACAGGTTATCTATTCAACACGAAAAACTTAATCGATGCTCATTAGTTAAATCTTTGATTATACCCAAAAATAATACAATACTTAATAGCCAACTGTCACCACTCAATTAACAAACAGCCCAGGAGTCTCAGGCGGCTCGGCTGTGCAACTGTCTCTACAGAACTGCTAACGAGACATCGCCAAATATAACCATAATACACGACAGACCCATTTTTAATGTTAACATTTATTAAAACATCAATATTTCCGTATAGGCTTAGTGGGCGAAAAACACGCCAGAACAAAGGTGTCTCGTCATTAATAAAGTAATTAACAAACTAGGAATTTAAATCAAGTTGCCTTACACTGACGAGCAATAATATGTGGTCACTCGTGAACATTTTGTCGCAACTCGGAATCTTTACAAGGATTTTAAAATTACAAGCGTGAAAAATTTTTTTTGTGATATTTTGCGAAATCGTTATATGTTTATTTGAATTGTGTATTAAAATTTTTAATTTTTTTTAATACACAATCCAAATAATAATCTGCCTTTAATTTGCCTTTGTTCGTTGATGTACGTTTTTTGCATTGGGAATCGAAATAATAAATAATACATAAAAATAAAATAATTATAGTATATCATTTGATAATAAATATATATAAATGATGATGAAGGATAAATTGTGAAATAATGTGCGGTGTGAAAGTCAAGTTAGAAGTATGTTTGTCGTAGCAAATGGAAAACTGTGATCTCTCCTTATCCCAATGAGTAAAAGGTGTATGTAGTATATAGTGTACGTACATAGTATATGTTAATTTTATTTTTATATATATATATGTTTTACGTCCTGTTCAAGAAATTTAATTATCTAATAAGCATCAAGTGACATTAGTAAACTAAGTCTTTAATATGAATAAGCTGTCACTCACGCTATTAGAACAAATGCATCATTCGACAGTCGCATGGAACTGAAAAATTATAAGTGAATATTACTGAAAATGCCTAATTTCTGGAAATGAGTATACATATCGCACTAATAATACAATAGTGTATCAACTCAAAATCGAACATTTTCAGAATCAACAAAAAACTTATTACTCACTTCATGTAATAGTTGCAAATTGAATAACTGTCACATAAGTTTTTTAATTTATCCTTATTCTGTTTTTGCACTAATCGAACAACGGTCTTGATCACGCGTGAGGAATCTAATTTTGCGTGTGTTTATAGTAATGTCAAGTACGACGTTTTGAGTTGATACACTATTGTATTATTAGTGCGATATATGTATGTATATTTTATGTCGACTAGGATATCGAGAACAAATTATTTGTTGTGCTACAATGGGGGATTTCGAGGATTCCACAGATGTATAACAATAATCAACTAAGGGATTTAAAATTATGATCCATTATTTTAGCTTTCCAGTGTAATTAAATGCTCAAATGTGGGAAGCATGAATAATTTAAAATTGCCATTTTTTCGCCGGCAGCCCACGGCCCGGTTAGTCAGTATTTCGACATTCCTGCCCACGTGGTCGCTGTTATTATCATAAAATTGTACAATTCATTGCGCAATAAACGCGAGATGCGATTTTATCTAGCGACCATATGGAGGTATAAAACCCCAGTACGGTTTTCGACAGGGAGCAATATTGAGCCCCGTCCGCGCAGTATTAAGCTGGCAAGTCCCAAGCCACCTTGGAAAACTGTTATACTGGAATTTTAATTTCAATAAAATGTTTATAGCTCGCCTCGACAGAATATTTTTCAGTTTACAAAATAATTCGCGAATGTTTTATGATTGTGAAAAATATCCATTGATAATATTTTCAGAAAGTTGATAAATGTAATGTTGCTTAGAATTTTTGTAATCAATTGCGTTCAATGGTTATAAAACAACTCGAGGTTATAACCAATGAAGGTATCAAATACAGTAAGGTACTTTAGCAGCTGAATGTGATACAATGCAAAGCGCTACAATATTCTTTTAAGGTGTGCCTGAGTCGAGATGGAGATTTAATGATAACGGTATAGTACTCCGAGCTATTCATATGTAGTGGGTTTTGCCTCAATTGAAGCCAAATTAAATAGTTCGAACACACCGGATTCCACTTCAATTGGAAAAATTAGATCAATACTATTGGAATTTGAGAGCTTGTGCAACTTTTATACAGTACTAGCTTTCTGCCCGCGGCTTCGCCCGCGTGGATTTCGGGATTGGGTGTATAGAGGGTTAAGGGTCATAGCTTTTGCCCACGGCTACATATACGCGGAAGTCGGTTTATGGTGCGAAGATTTTATCGCGCTTCCCGTGGGACTATCCGTTTTTCCGAGATAAAAAATGCCGCAAAACTCCTCAAGAATCACTCTATCTATTGATGAAAACCGCATAAAAATCTGTGCAGTAGTTTTTGAGCGAAGCCTTTATTGCGCATCCCGTGGGATCTGTCGATTTTTCCGGGATAAAAAGTAGCCTATGTTACTCGGGGAGAATGTAGCTTTCCAAAGGTGAAAGAATTTTTGAAATCGGTCCAGTAGTTTAAGCGTGAAGAGGTAACAAACAAACAAACAAACAAACAAACACACTTTCGCATTTATAATATTAGTTGGGATAAGATCTTAAAAGCTGTAAAAAGCATCACTCTCTCAGAGTTTTTGACAAGATCTTCCTAGAAATACGTAGAAAACTCGGTATAAGTAATTACTGGACACAGCGCGGGTTTATTGTTGCACATGGCCAAGATAGTAAGCGAAACAACATATCTTGTATAGCCAATCTATACAAACTTGACCTCGATCAGGCAAACAAAAATAGCACAAACGGCACAGAGTGGAAAGCCTATTTCTCGGATTGCTGTAGAAGTTACCACGCCCGTTTCAAAAAGCTCTATTTAAGTTCACATTCAGCAGCTAAAGTTTAATTTCTGGAAAAAGGAAGTAAGCTGTGATTTTTTTATCTTTGAATAAGTATCATTAAATAAGTCATATTTTGCCCTACGGTGAATTGTGAAGTATTTGATCGATAATTCCGTAGGATTTTGGCGTTAGAGTTTAATGATATTGTTATCTATATGAATAACAATGAAGCGCTGAATCGCATAACTTCTGAATGACAGCATTAAATTGGCTAATTCTTTTATTATCACGTGCCTCATTGTCGGTTGCAATGTTTGTATAAACGACAATTTTATATTCTCTTTATGCCTATAATTTTTACTGACAGATGATAGGTTTAATTTTAGCTTTTAAAAAGTTCCCCAAAACAGATTGTCATTTTAATACCTATTAATTAAAATAAAAGTTATTACACGTAGGCATTAATCTTGAAAAAAGTAGAAATATATTCATATAAAGTTTCAAATTTGATTTATTTAAATAAAATGATGTCACTAAATAATACGATGCAGTTAAGGAACATATATTGAATTGAACTTTGTCTTCGGAGCATGACCACAGAAACGTGATATGATAAGTCGTTTATTGTACGAAATAATCGCTATCTTGAAATTTATCCTTCATATTTTGACAGTTCGAAGTGTTGAATCGCTAAATGATATTACGTTTTAGTGTTCAGAATACACTTTTCTTCACCGCTGCTCACAGCTTGAGGAATACACTATAAGAGGACAATAAAAACTGTAATATCTACAGGATCTATCTACCCACCGCCGTGTGAACGCGCAGATACGTGTGGCAGTTTCTTCGACTGTAAAACGAAACTATATTTTACTTTTCGACTTCATTGTGTACATTTACACCCTCACGTTGAATTTTACGATTTTGTGTTAAAATATCTATATTTGTTACGATTATTACCGAGTTTTATTCGTTTCGTTTGCAGGTGAACGTATCTGGAGTCTGTGGCGATGAGGTCTGGATAAGCGAAGAATAAAATTAATAAATGAACTACCAATAATGATTACATCAGCTCGCACGCTCTAAAATCTATAAAATATTACCGGAATTTTTACTAATAATGACATTTAAAAAACTGAACTGAAAAGACCGTTGCGTTTGTAAACACGCAAGCTCGCCTTTTGCTCGTGTAAGAATGAGGAATCAATCAAAATCTAAATTTATTTTATTCAAATATGACTTTATAGAAGTTCTTTTGAATCGTCCAAATACTTTAATTTAATAATCTAGTATTTTCCTTATTAGTGGAAACAAATATTAATTCACTAGCTGGTGCCCAGGAATTCGTCTCGATTAGTAAGTATTCAGAGTAGCTTATATAAGTATTTATATAGGTATTATTATATCTTATTAATTTAATCTAATTAAAATTAATTATATCTTATTAATTATTATTATATTGACGACCTCCATAGTCGAGTGGATAGTACAACGGTTTCAAGGTGTCGCCATCTCTGAGGTCCCGGGTTCGAATCCCGGTGGGGGCAGATGTTTGTGTGATTAATACGAGCATTTGTACCTTAGTCATGGTTGTTGATATATATTTCAATAAAAATTATTTATGTATATATAATATATGTATGTCTATCCGTTACCCTAGATCCCATGGCACAAGCCTTACAGAGCTTAGTTTGGGCTAGGCTAATTGGTGTAAGTGTAACAAATATATATATATACTAGCTGACCCAACAGACGTTGTCCTGTCAAATGTCTCAAATGTCAAATGTCTCAAATGTCACGTTGTCTCACGTTGTCTCAAATGTTTTTAAATAAATAATTTAGCTGAAAAACAATATCTATATGACCGTATTGTGAATCTAAACCATTCTCAAGCCCCCTGGAATACACACAAAAAATTTCATCAAAATTGGTCCAGTCGTTTAGGAGGAGTTCAGTCACATACACACGCACACAAGAAATATATATATTAAGATATATATATATATTAATATTTCGAGTAGTTCAAACAAAGTCACGGGCGACAGTTTTATAAATTGTAGTCTATGTGTTATTCTGATGTATAAGCTATATCAATGTGAAGTTTCATTACTTACAAACTTTTGCGTTTATAATATTAGTAGAGTCGTAGATCTGATCACAAAGCTCTAGTTACCGTAAAAACAAACCTCGTTTAATTCAGAATTATGACACACGATTACGCTCGACGCATCAACAAAAACAACTAACAAACACGCTTAAAAACATCGTCGGGTGCATTCGCAAATTATATTTCAGGCGAAACAAAGCTCAGAACCACGGAGCCGACAAAGCGGCATCGCAAATCTCATTTGCAGACAACAAACAGATAACTATCTTCTTTCAACAATGGCTGCCGGGCTCATAAAGAGCCTAATTAGTAATATTCCGTGTGCATTGTGGTAGTTATCTGCGGACAATAAGATGGAAGCGGTTTTATCTAGGGCGATACGGGCGGAATGGTTGCAGGAGCGACAATTATCAGCCTGTGACGTTTGCTTGTGCGTTTTCGCTGCGCGTGCGCATCTACGCCACAACTACTATTTCGGGCTTTCGCTATCCAATACCAGCTCGATATCAAGTTTAGCGATATCCTGTAGAAGTCACGAGGCAATAGGACGTAGGCAAGGGCAACCGGCCGGTTGGGTGCGCACTGAAGTGCAAGATACGATCGTGGCTGGAATACGTAATGGTCGGTAGTGCTCACTCGTGTAGCTCCCGTTTATTGTTACCGCTCTCGTCCGAGGACGTAAATTGAATAAGTCTGCTTAGAAAGCTGCCTAAGGACGGTACCACACTGACAATCCTGTTTAAGTTAATAATTTTTAAAATTATTTCTCCCAACTAAAACCAAAGCGCGGGAATTAATTGAATGTTCAAATTGTTGATACTTATTACTCAGTATGCATCTATCACAAATTGAATTACATTATACAGCGTCAGCGTTATAGTCCAATTTTAATTTTGACATTTATAAAGTTTGTATTCTTGGTTAATAAATAAATAAGAATAACCTTAGTATGTAGTAAGCGAAATTCGTTGAATTTTTGATACAAAACAGCTATTTCCTACTTTAACTCCTAATATATTAATTTTCATATTACATGTACAGCGAGCCACAACTCAAGGGTTATGTTTGCATCACAATACCGCCGCTATTACAATCTACATTAGAGCTGTCTCAATATCATCTAGTAGACTACACACTGTGTGTAATAAGAAAAAACAATTCTAAAACCATTCAATCATATAGTACACGTGAAATGTATGCTTGAAGTACGCTATGCTTGGTTGCGTGGACAAGAATTCTTGCGTGCGATTGTGAAAACAAATATACAACGGTATTACAATTAATTTCAACATCTTTGAAAAAAAAATATGATCAACATGTAGGTACATATAGTAAGAACATTTCAATAACTTTAACATAAACAAAGTAAAATATTATATTATTTTACTAATATATTTTAAAAGAAACAAGTAAAATAATACTATTGTAATATAATTCAGCGTCAGTGTAGACGCGGTGTAAGAAGATCCTTAACGAAGCCACAGCCGTTGCATAGTAAACATTAAGACAAATTATGTTATCGAAATCAAATGCAAGGATATTATTTTTAAGTATTATAAACAATTGTTATAATGCCAGAAAGTATTAATGAAAGTTGGGGAAGCGAAGTATGTTTCGATCATAGCAATTGGATAATTGTAATTTCTATTTTACCCTCATAAGACGCCTCACGTCAGTATATCGCACCCCCGGTGCGACACTGTTATTTTTGCAAAAATGTAGTTTTTCAGGAGACGCATTTAAAACTTTGGACACCCCACAAAGTCGTCACTAAAACGTCAACTTATAACTTTAATTTTAGATAAATAATTGTCAAGTAAAGGGGGGCTCTAGGATAATTATTACATACTTAACTCATTTTTAGGTTTTTTTGCAAAAGTGACAATGTCGCACCGGGGGTGCGATATATTATTTGACACAAAGCTATGTTCAACGTTCAACGCCGTTGCCGTTAACAGAAAGACACTAATAATAGCTTGTGGAAAGTCAATTACATATAGAAGGAAACTTAAAAATTTAAAGATATGTATAGCTCTATATTAAATAATAAGAATTGTTGGACATTACATTTAAAAACGATTTCATGAAAAATCTTAATAAATGTATTAAATTGCTTCCTCAAATACGGTTTTTTAGAAAAACAATCCTCTCCTAATATGAATACTAATATTATAAACGCTATAGTTTGTATGGATGGATGTTTGTTACTCTTTCACGTAAAAACTTCTAAATATATTTTAATGAAACTTACATTTTACAATAATATAGGTTATTGCAAGGTTTGTGTTTTCCCGGCTTGCAGAAATTTCTAATAATTAACCTTATCCAACCAAGACTTCAAATAACAACTAGGTATATTGTTAATTAAAACCAAGAACTCAATTCATAATAAATTTATTCCAGATTTGTTGAGATGCCTGACTCAAAACCACAAATATTGCAAAATATCGATGAAACTCACCTCATGTTGTGTTGACAATTAAAATATAAATTTATTCATATAAATTTATAGATCAAAATATAAGCTACAATTTATAAAGATATACGCCACTCTAATACAAGCTACTCGAAATAATAATCCTGCGCAGACGAAATCGCGGGCACCAGGTACTACAAGCACGAGCCTACCCTGACTATGTTAGGGTGAGTAGGCTTTAGTCATCCACGCTGGCCCAGTGTGAATTGGTTGACTTTATACATTCTTGAATTTTTTCGAAGTGTATGAAAATCATAAAATCGGAAAACACATTGGTAAGGCATGATCGACCCCGCGCTCCCCGTATTCGTAGATCAGTGCCGAGACCACGGCCATAACAGACAACATGCAGTAAAATGGCAGCTACAAAAGTGTATCTATGTTGAAATAACCCTCTAACACCAGAGGCAAAGAAAGGCAAAAATGGCACTTCGACCCAACGCCCCACTTGTTTTAACAAGTGACGAGTACAACCACCGAAAGGACTCGTGCCCCGTAAGGTTACCCCGTCTCGCACGCAGGAGACGAGAATTCAGTAGTAGTATGTTGTAATAATGATGACGTGACCTTATCTGATTTGAAATCGAGTTTCCGGGAAGATGTTCTTGTGCGCAGTAGTTGCTTCATTACTAAGTAATAAAGTTTCTAAATCCATAGCTTACGCGTTGCGATCGAACAAAGACGTCAACTTGTTAATAAGCTTTAGTCATTTTTAAGAAAATTGGATCATAAAACATTTTTACAATAACAGTCTACTGGTACAATAAAACAGACATATTTCTATTTTTTCTTCAAATCTATACTGTTTTGATCAAACTTAATAGCGCCTTTCACTGCGTTCCGTTGGTTCCGATCTCTCCGGCCGCTGTAGTCCAAATACGAGAGTGTCACCACCAACTCCCAACATTGGTCTCGTTCATGAACTGCCCATCCCACGCATTTCATTATTCTATTAGTTTCAATGCATAAACAGCAGTATTTGAAGTTGCCGTTTTAATACTCTGTCATTATTTAAAATATATACCAAAGGTGAATGCCATTATATTATATTGAATTGAAAATCGTTGCATTCTAAAAAAACCATAGTAGAGGTAAGATAAAACCTTGTATCTCTCATGTTCCACGAGAACAATATCCACGTCCAGCTCGAAACGGTGCAACGGAATAAAGCAACGGAACTACGTCATAAAATGATTTATCGGAGAGTCGGCAATTGTTATGTTGATTAATTTCAAGACCTTCTTGGCTATATTTGTTAAGATAACGGAATATCGCAAATGTATGAAATTCCAAAGAATATACTAGAATATCATATTAATACAGTTACAATGTAACGTTTCAGAATACATTTTAAGCATTTTATAGAATAATAATAAATAACTTTTAATAATAAGCCTAGCCCAAAGTAAGCATTGGAAGAATTGTCTTAGTCGTTTTAGAATAGCGAATAGACATACATATATTACAGAAATATAAATTAACAGCCATGTTTAGTCAAACATGGGATAAGCTATTGGAGGCAACGAGTCTAATAGCTTGTAAAGTTCATTTTTACAGAAATTATTAGTTATACCTATTGTATTACAGTGATTTAGAATCACGTCATATTTCTGCGATATATATTTTACCATTTTCGATGACAATTTTACAGTTTCATCACGACAAGGTGCTATATCTACATAATCTATTGAAGTAAATCAAATAATAAAGATTGCGTAAACAATACCGCATTTATAATAACGTGGTTTACTTATGATTCAATTTCAGTGACAGCTCGCAACTCGCGAGACGTATGCATGCACCCCCCATAAATATGTATGAGGGGAGGGGGCAGCCGGCCATAATTCTACTACTTGCTTCGAATGTATGTAAACGAGTCGACGACTTCACGAGCACAATATGAGCAACATTATGTTATTACATAGATTTATGCAATGTGCCAATTCGAATGAATGAATGAATATATCCTATGTAAACATACGGGTAACTGTCGTCTCATGATTGTGAAACGTCTATATGTTATAGGCCTATATATGTAAGGCCAAAAACTGAAGTCTGTTTCAGCTGGATCGTCAACAGTTGATGACGACTGAATCAAATAAGTATTGCCCTAATAAGATTTTGAAAACTTTAACTCTATTAAATTTATTAAATAATTAAATAAATCTAGATCAAATAAAATCAAATCTGTTATTAGTTTCACTTATTATTGTCGCTTATATCACGCAACTTTAAAAGACACGGTCCTTTATAAGGCGTGCGCGGAGATCTACAGGGTTACAGGGAAAGTCGTACTGAATATTGAAGGACGTTATTATTTAGGTCATTAATGATGAATTTGATTCTATAATATGGTGTCCGAAACTTAACCGTTATGGAGATATTGTACATTAAAGATTTTTTTTTAGAAATACTAATTTTTTGCCATTTTAGTCGATTTTTCCGTGATTAGGGCCCCTAAGGTTGATTTTTTTTAATGTATCTGCTTAGAAGACATGTCAATTAATAAAAATTATCAAA
The DNA here is from genome assembly GCA_036419045.1 of Scirpophaga incertulas. Classification (NCBI taxonomy): domain Eukaryota; kingdom Metazoa; phylum Arthropoda; class Insecta; order Lepidoptera; family Crambidae; genus Scirpophaga; species Scirpophaga incertulas. Next base: position 20,553,418 of record CM071631.1, on the reverse strand, counting down.
AAAATGTGAGCGCACTACTGAATCTATCGTAATGCCTAAGAATTTAGTATTATTGACTAAGTCAATGGCATCACCATTCATATTTAAACGAGTATCAACCTGCCTTACATTGGACAAAGAGAATTTAATACAATTTGTTTTCTTAGAATTTAAAGACAAATTTTATTAGTTGTAAACCAATACACAACTCTTGAGATAGCACTATTTACATCGTCATAACATTCCTTTTGTCTATCAACTTTGAATAGTAAACAAGTATCATCTGCAAACAATACCGTCTCACATGATTCTTATTTTTCCTGCACACTAATTGCAAAACATCCTCCATGGTGGATTCAAATTCTATATAGCTTCCAGATGGGGGCCTATAGACACACACTATAATGAGATTGTTAAGCTTTAAACACGATATTTCAATAACTCTTTCAATTTCTCTCTCTTTCAATTCCTTATAATGCAATACATTGTTTAATATGATTAAAAACCCCCCTTTTTGCAGATTGTCTAATATATGAGCTTACAATACTATAAATTATTATCAAAGGTGATTAATTCATAGTTCTTAAGCCAATGCTCTGTAATACACAATATATCAACTTTTTCACATGTTAAAAACAAATTAATTTCTAAATCTTTGCCAGAAAAGCCTTGGATATTTTGATGTAAAATTCTATTATTAATTAGTCTTTTCTATTGTCTTTAAAGAGCCAGAGATAATCTCTGTTGTCTTATTATTTAATTTAAATTATTTGGAACAGATTTCAAGAAATTATATTCTATATGTTGCTCAATAAAAGCATTGTCATTTTGTAAATTAGCAGCCAAGTTCTTGGCTGTAGTTAAAAAGTAATATTTTAACAATGAATACATGCAACGTTACCCTACTCGCCGAGTGCCTGATATTGGCGTATTTGATAGAGTTTATCGAAGACTACGAGAAACTGGATCAGTTCAAGTCAGACAAACTGATATGGGACCACCTCGTGTTCATGATGACGACGATGACGAAGTTATTGAAATACAAATTCGTTTTGAAGCCGACCCAACCACGTAAACTAATATTGTCGCTCGACGGCTTGGTATTTCCCAGTGGAAAGTTTAGTTCGTAATGCACAGTTATGGGCAATATCCTTACCATTATACGCCAGTGCAAGCAATTGAAGAAGGGGATCAATCGAGGCGACTAGACTTCTGTAGATTTATGATCAGTGCAGATATTGAAAATCCGAATTTTTTAAAGAAAATCATGTGGACAGATGAATCAAAATTTGACGTAGACGGCATCACCAATTATCACAGCGCCCATTATTGGGCTCTCGAAGCGCGAGGTAATCCCAACAAAAAAAGGACAAAAGGATCACAAAGGAGATTCAGTCTAAATGTGTGGATGGGTATAATATCAAATAACTCGATAGGGCCGTACTTCCTGCCCGATAATTTAAATGGCGAGACATATGATTTTTTTTTTAGGGAGGGGTTATACTCTCTAATGGTAGACTTGCCTCTTGCATTGAGACAAGACATGTTTTTCCAACATGATGGCTGCCCAGCTCACTACAGAAGGAGTGTTCGAGCGTGGTTGGACGATAATTTCCCAAACCGATGGATTGGAAGAGCGGACCCATAGCATGGCCATCGAGGAGCCCCGATCTAACACCGATGGATTTTTATGTGTGGGGTCATATGAAAAGCCAAACGACCACGACCAAATGACCCGATCGCAAATATCGACATGATAAAACAAAAAATAATTAATGCGGCTAAGGAAATGAGCCAGGGCTTGCGAACTTCTGTCGTGAAAAGTAATTTACGAAAAAGAATGAGAATTTGTGTAAGAAATAGGGGTGGCCAAGTCGAACATGAATTATAAAAATATTATTGCTATGATTTTTTTGTTTTATTTGCGCTCTCTCCTATCAGCTCAGTCTGAGTCCATCTCAGTATGCCAAAGGACATCAATAAAGGCATCACCCAACCATTGAAGGCACGCACCTTATTGCCACCAGACAAAAGACTATGAAGTACTTTTGTTAAGCGGCAAAAGAAACGCGTCTTCACCGATTCCTTGACATCCTTCACTGATATACCCAAAGACTGACATACCGAGATACTTGTACGTTTCGCCTTCAGACAAAGATCTGAGTGTCCTTGTCTCTGAAGTTGTAGATTCGTTGAATTTACAACTTATCCCCACCGCACATTTGTATACACCGAACTCCATCCTTATAGACTGAAAATCTGCGTAATTTTCGATAACTCCACAACGTCTTGGTGTTTCGGTGCAAACAACTTGAGATCATCCATGTACAGCAGATGAATAATGACCTCGCCCTGTCTACGTAGCCGATAGCCTAGACCTGAATCCTTCAGCAGAGTGCTGAGAGGATTCAGTGCTAAGCGAAACCACAAGGGACACAAACTGTCACCTTGGAAAATGCCTCTCTCTATTTTGATCAAGTCTTGCGAATCAGAGGAACCGTCACTACTACATGGTTGATGAAGGACTGTACTCCACTGTCGCATGCATTTACTTAGAAAGGATTTCAGAGTTGTATTGATTTTATACAGTTCTAAAATGTATGTAATGTATGCGGCACTGAATCATAGGCCTTCTTATAATCAATCCATGCAGTTGATAGAGATCCTCTGTTCCGCCGAACTTGTTGGCGAATGGCCATGTCTATAGTGAGGAACTCTTTTGTACCACGGAACCCAACCTTACATCCATTCTGAATTGGGGCCAAAATATTATTCGACATAATATGTGTATAGATTTTCTTGGTCAGAATGGACGTAAGGAGCTTCTAGATCGTAGGCAAGCACGTAATGGGTCTATAGTTCTTGGGATCCATGGCACTTCCCGATTTGTAGAGCAATAAGGTAATACCGGTCGTCATAAAAGTGGGAAGGGAACACTGTTTTAAGGCTGTTTGAAATTGTGTAGCCAAAAGAGCATAAGAACATCTAAACCACATAATCCAGAAGTTGTGCAATCCGTCAGGCCCAGGACATTTCGAGTTCTGTGCCGAACGGATGGCACAACTAACGTCATTAGGGTATATAGTAATAGGTCCCATTGGTTCGATTGACTCGCATTCTCGTTTGACTACACGTATCCAATCACCTTCCACATGGTTAATAGGCAGCAACCAGATGCCACGCCAGAAACTACTCATGATATTAGCATCAGGCCGTCGCCCGTCGACCAGGTGGTGGTTAGTTCCCTCCTATTTTTTGTACATCTTCTTTTGATCGCTTTGGAAAAGACGATTCTGAAAGTATCTGTCCACACGTACTCTGTAGCGACGAATCCGGTTTGCCCATGCATAGGCTTTCTGCTTCAGATAGTCAATACGTTCTGTGACATTCGCCATATAGTCCATAGGACGGATACCAGTTCCGACGAAGGCCTGTGTCACAAAACGCATGACACGGGGTCTGGTATTACCTCGGCTGAAGCAGATAAGTTTGCCGATGAGAGCTCTGAATGAACTGACACGCTTTTCTAATCTCATTTGCCATGCCGGGACAGCAGATCGAGGTGCTCGATCATAGTCCGGGAACTTGATTCGAGCAACGCGGCATGCAGCAAGAGCACCGTAATACAGGATAGAATGCGTTTCAACAAAATTTTCGCTTGTCCGCAAGTACGGAGCTAACAAAACATTCAGCGCACCCATTAGCTGATTATGACCATGATAACTTCGTTATTGGTGTAAAAAGGACAGCGTTGCCAAAGAGGAGTATAGAACCATGCCGCATCGCGCCTACAGGCCTTACTTCCTGTTGTGGCAGCCATGGTGGGACTAAGGTGCAGCGGCTGGAGTCGCGTCATAGGACTAAGATAGGGCTAGTTTTTAATAGTTTTTCTATTGTGAGTCCGAAGCACCTCGCCGAGCACCTAAATGAAGGAGGATAGAAAGAAGTGGTGCACAGACGATTCAAGGAAAGTATGCCAGACAAGGACGGCATGGTGCAGACAACGCCAAGTTTATTGTAATAACTTCATTAAGGGTGTGTTACGCGTGTAAGGGGTTCCGAACTGCACCTAACAGAATCCTAGCACTTATTGTTAGTTTAAGTCGAAATTTGATAGCAACAGAATTACATAATTATATTAATACGTAACAGCAACATGGTGACGACCAGCAGGCTGATTGACAAATGGGCTAACTCTAACAAGTTTTGGAGTACAGTAGTTAGTATGTTTAAACGGATTGTTTAAAATTTGCGAGCCACCTGGTGAAATATACCAGGTACCATAAAGGTGACAAACGACCTTAACAGGAAAGAACCACAATAAGATCAGGAAGACTATTTCTCCCTGAATTGTTACAATGTAGCTAATTAGAATGTAGTTTCATAATAAAATGTTTGAGCACAACTTCCATTACAAGATAAATGTCAATTCCATTAAATATTTTCGTATTTATAGCAATTGTAGCATTTACAATACAATACAACATACACCACTTGTTGACATTGCGAGAAACGTTTAAGTTATAAAATTAAGCCTTATTGTTATCATTGACTTTATACAAGCCTTTTTCAAGAGAGAATTCTAAGCATGTGATTTAAATTGAAAAGGCTAATCAGTGATACCTTGCGTCTTAATTTCAATAATTTAACTGTTACAATTTAATAGTTTACGCAAAGCGTTCCAACACGGGATAATTGTCACGATTAGCTCGTTAATTGAGGTCTGGAAGTAAATCAAATAAGCACTTGATAATAACTTTCATTTACATTTAAACATCCTGCGTAGTTAACGCCGGTGACTGTTATCAATCATGAATAATGTAAGATCCTGTGTTGCCCTTGAACATGGTGTCTGTCAATTATGTTTTCTATCCTACTTCAGTTTAAGTTGTAGTTTTGTTTGTATTATTTTTGATGTTTATATTTATTTGTACCTACAAGTTTATATTAAAGTAACAAGTTGGGCGCCACGTCAAGGTGAACATTTGTATTACGAAAACCACCGTTATTTCAAGTGCCATAAAAAGTTCAGAAGTTAAACGAGACTGGGAGGTTATTGAACCTATTGTCGACGGTTAAAAAACTACTGTGTATAGGCGTATTTCTGTTAAATCAAATTCAATATATTAACTCATTTTCGTGCACTTCCCGTACTCTTGAAAGTGAAAAACCAAATATCTCACAAACTATCATTTTTATTGGATACATGACAACAATTTACGGGAAATGTTTAGTTTTGAAATTAGAATTAATAATCTGTCGGTAACTCCATCATTTGCAGTCTTGAAAGGATGAAAATTATTGATGATAGATTAATGACAACCTCCATCGATTTCAAAGTGTCGCCATCTCTGAAGTCCCAGGTTCAAATCCCGGTGGGGGCAGATGTTTGTGTGATGAATGCGAGCATTGTAGCTTGGTCATGACTGTTAAAATTAATTTCTATCAATATTATATGTATGTCTGTCCGTTACCCTAGACCCCATCTTTTTATTTTGTTTTTATTACTGATTTTAATAAATAATAAGAAATTAATCTAGCCATAATTTAAAACTAGCCATAAATGATAGAGTTTTACAAGTTTCCTATAATTCTTCATAACTGTTGTCGCCTTCTTATTGTGTAGCTCTGTTCCTAAGTCTCTGTTCGTAAGTTTATTTTCAGATACAGTAAATTCGCAGCGTAATTAGTATAAACGTATAGTCATCGACTATAAAATCTTATACAGGCCTTATTATTCTTGAGACGTCGGCAACACTGATGGCAAGTCCAGCTTCAAACGCGGCGGAAGACAAATGGCGGCGGTCGTCGTCGCCCATCGGCGTATGCGCATCGATCGTTTAAGACTTTTTACCGCCGCTCATGTCATAATGCAACGTTACAACTGAAAAGGACATTACAAAAACATGAGGTGAAATATTTATTGGACGCGTGATTGAGTAGTGCCCGGTATGCTGGTAGATACAGTGACGACGATTGATATGAATACCGCGCCATTACTCATGCAACTGTAGAATCAGACTTGATAAATTTATTATCCCGTATCCTTCCTTCCTGGAAAACGCGGAGAATTTATTTGTACAATGTATAATTGATATTGGTAGTATTGTCTAAATGATATACACACCTGCACCGAACGTCACCGGCTCGACCGCTTGTAAAATGAAACATTTACATTCGAACACAATTTCACTTAACTTATTCACTTTCCAATTAAATGTGATGCAACGTAAACTATATCTTTTGCGGGATATAAATGCTCGCATTCATCACACAAACATCTGCCCCAACCGGGACATGACCCAGGGACCTCAAAGATGGTAACACCTTTGTTTTTTGTTCCGCTAAGGAAAATACATTGAATTCCATACCCCGGCTGCGGAGAGCTGGCGGTTACGTGGGGCTCTCCTCCCCAGAAGGGGGAAGCCTATCCACTAAAAACCTCAGCGATGGCCGTCCACAGACGTTGTATGGGGCCTTCAGGATCGAGAGTCGCATCTGAGGACCCCCGGCCTTCACTCCCCTGGGTGCGCAAGGGGAACCCTTCTCGGGGAGGAGTGATCTTGCAGCCTCCCCTCTCCAATCTGCTATGTCACCCCCCGGCCATCTTGGGGTGAGGTCCATCCCGGGACTCGGCCTATAGAACATGAACCCAGCAGTAGAATTCTAGTGACCGAGGTGATGATTTAATAAAAATGGTCGGTATCATTGCGCTTATTCTATTAACTTCAGTTTATACAAATATGTTTCTTTGTTGGTGGCCCTGTCGAGCGTATCAGCTAATAAAAATATTGGGAATATGGTCATTATTTTCGTATTGTGCGTCAACACGCACAATAGGATAGGTTTTGCATTACAACTAATGTAAAACTTATCCTGTTATAATTATAAAATATCAAAACGTATACAATAAATTTTACGTTCAACCCTGATTGGTAGATTCATGGGGTTACACGTGCTAAACAAAGTTCGAAAAGCCTGCCCACTAGGCATGTTTCTTGATCGCTATCCTTTTATTGTAGTGGATATTAACATGGTCTATAAGTCATACTGTTACTACACTTTGGATATGGTCTTAAAATAAATAAATTATAATTTTATTTTTAAGTTTTTAATTATATTGTCGACAGTGGACAGTCAGATAAAATAATATTATTTCATTTATTATTCATTTTCTATTTATACATTCATATGTTATACTCATTTTGTTAATTTATTTAATTTCAAGCTTTAAACAAGATAGCACTTTTCAATTTTTATTAAATAACAAAAACAATTAATTCAGAAGTAGATAAAAATCTTTATGATACTGAAGTTCGTCCCTTAATATTGATTTCTTTGAGTTTGTCACCAGTGGTCTAGATCAAAGGTTCCCAAACTTTTTTGTGTCGTAAACCCTTTGCCATGTTTTTCGGTTTTGGGTAAACCCCCTACTCACCTGATATTGAATGCCTACATCCTACAACTTACAAAGTTTTATAAACATATATAATATGTCTTTTACTTCATAGGTACTTTTATAAATAATGTATGTCTTAATATCAGAAGATATTATGTCAGTAAATAGGCACTACCTGTGTATGTTCAGATATATTATTGTGAACCCCCATTTTTATTTCACGGACCCCCAATTTTTTTTTTCGATGACGTAGACCCCTTGCAGGTTGTCATAGACCCCTAGGGGTCGATATAGACCACTTTGGGAATCACTGGTCTAGATTAAGATATCTGGATCCCGAGATACATTAAGCAAGTCGCAGTACACACCCCAACAACACGTGTTTGTGAAAACCACAATAGCAAAAAATTCCATACAAGTCAGCAATAAAGTCTCCTTAATTATATACAGCACACAAAAATAAATAGACTGCAAAAACGAAGAAAGAATCTGTCGATTCCGCATCGAATGTATCGAGAGTCGACTGCTTCGATTATCGGCAATTTCGTTACGTCCAAAAACTGGTCGCAAATGCTTGTATGGGCCGCGAATACTTCTATAATGAAATGACAATTACCTACGACAAGACAGCAGATTCCTGGGCGTCTTACGCAATCGACATCCAACCCTGGAACTGGTACTACCGTTTCTCGGAAATCGAAAATTCAGTCGATGAGTTTCGAGAAATAATGAGACTGGAATATCTAGAGATTTTCAAGTCACAATATATATTTTGACTGCTGCATATGTTATATATAACTGTTTGTCTTGTATTGTTTGCCAATATAATAAAAGACAAGCTTACGGGATCTCTTGGACAAAGTCTTGAATATATAGTTTGTAAAAATAATCTTTCACTAGTTTGAATAACACAAATATAACATTACTTAGTACTTTGATATACTATAAAAGTAATAACCATTTGAAAAAATCTAAGTAAAAAGGAATGTAAAGATTGAGGTGTTTTTAAGCAATGCGAAGGAATAGGCGTATAACGTTCCCCTTGTATTGGCAATTTCATCGTCAAGCTCACGCTAACTGCTAATGACAAGGAGCATAAATCCTCTACGGATTATTCCAAAGGCGAGCGCAAATAATTTTTTTCACGTCTCACTAAAACAGTATTTATGTGCACATGTCACAACGACCAATGGTAGGGGCGCTCACATTTATTGCACTGAGGACGTTCGATTGTTTTATAAATAAGCAGCCGCAAAAAATACTATCGATCAATCGTGCGAAAGTCAGGAGATGGGCCTCGATAACGGCGGGCCCGGAGGAATCCCAACTTTCTTGTCCAAGATTTAAGATATATTTCTCATTGTTCTATCACAAAGGGCACCGCTCTGTATGCTTTGCAGGTAGCTTCAAAGAAGTTGGCGCTTTATTTGCGAGTGCTAAGATTCATTTTCGCTCGATAAGTGTGAAGAGCAACGCGTCATATTCGTGCGTTTACAGACGTGAAAGATTCCATACGAGAACTGTCCAAACATTTTATACTTTCAAATCCACGGTGCTTTATCTATAGTGATGATCTGAAATCCGTTATCTCTGTCGGATCAGCTCATGGGAGGTTCTCTTAGATCTTTATTACATGCGGCGGGCACGCCGACGGCGATGGTCCAGATACGTGTCTTCGAGTGGAGGCATTTTGATGTGACGTCAAATTATGCCATTGTTTCCTGGTCACTTTATAACCGATTGTCAACATCTTGACATATTTATTGGCGACCTTTGATGATAATACAGTGGTGAGTGACAGTCGCCCATCAAAACCATACACTACAATTCAAAATCACATAATCCTATATCCTATCTAATTCATTTGAAAAATAAAAATTATATTATTTAGGTAGCCATAGAAATTCAACAACATATTTGTTTCAACATGAATTCGGTAATTAACGTAAAGACAAAAGTTTCCGTTGATATGTGCTAGAACACGTAATAAAGACGACAATCGAATCACATAAGTAGAGAGTGGGGGTAGATGACGATAGTAAGTGGCTTCTTCTTTTACCTTCCACTGTAAGTAAGACAGTAACGAAAATGTATTAATATTATCGGACATTCATCTCGTATAGTAGTTTTTATTTGAAGATAGCCTATGTATTTGTAATAACCAATGACAACATTATAACAATGTACAGAAAGAAAAAAAATATGCCTTTACTGGTTCTTTTCAGTATATGGTCTTCTGCATTGTGGCCCAATTGCGTATCATCTTAAAAAAAGTAAAAATAAAGTGTAATTAAACCTGAAAGGACATCACCCATTTTGGGCTAATTTTTTTTTAGCCGGCCAACAAAAAATAACTAAATTTTATCATAGGCATAATTATAATAAACATTTTGTATTATGACAGTAAAGCACGAAACCTATTGGTTAAGATGATAATCAGTCTCAAAGTATTTATTTTATTACCTACGGCTTGCACCCGTCTTGCGTGGTGAGCTCGTGATTTCCAGGTAAAACAAGCTCGCGTTCCGCAGGGGTCGGTGTTGGGACCCCTGCTATGGAACCTCGCATACGACGCGGTCCTTCGCACCAGCCTTCCTCGCGGCGTCAGTGTCGTCTGCTACGCTGACGACACTCTCGTCGTGACGACTGGGGCCGACTTCGGGCCGGTGCTCAGGCTTGCCGAGCTTGGGGTGGCTTGTGTCGTGCGGGCGATCCGCCGGCTGGGCTTAGAAATAGCGCCTCACAAAACCGAGGCGCTATGGTTCCACGGCCTTCCGAGGCGCCGGGAACCACCTAGCTGCCGGATCCGGGTGGGTGACGCGGTGGTCCCGGTGGGGCCGTACATCAAGTACCTGGGCCTCACCCTGGACCGCCGCTGGAGCTTCGAGGAGCATTTCGTGCGGTTGGTCCCCCGAGCCAAAAGGGTGGCGGGCGCATTGCATTGCCTGCTGCCCAATCTCGGGGGACCGAAGGATGGAGTTCGCCGCCTGTACGAGGGCGTCGTGCGATCCGTGGCCATGTATGGGGCTCCCGTGTGGTCGCAAGACTGCGCGAGGTCCCCCCGCTGCAGAGCTCTGCTACGGAGCCTGCAGCGGATAATGGCCATACGGATCGTACGAGGCTACCGTACAATCTCGTTACGAGGCGGCGACGGTTCTGGGACGCTCCCCCCCATTCGACATCCTTGCCGACTTGTACGCGGCGACGTATGCGTCGCGGCGTGTCGACCGGGGGAGCGGTGGGGGAAGCGCCCTGGAACCCGCGCACGAAGTGCCTAAGCGGGAGTGGCACCGACGGATTGTGGCGGCCTGGCGTGCGCAGCTCGAAATACGGAGCTGCGCGCGCCAGCGGGCCGTCGGTGCCGTACTCCCGAACCTCGAAGCTTGGCTCCACGGGAAGGAGGAGGTCACCCACCGATTGACTCAGATACTCACCGAGCACGGCTGCTTCGGTGAGTATCTGTGTCGAATAGGACGGGAGGGATCGACACATTGTCACCACTGCGCATCCGACCTCGACTCGGCCTAGCACACGCTGGCGGAGTGCCCCGCGTGGGCCTCCGTGCGCCGAGTCTTGGTCGCAGAGATCGGGCGAGATCTGTTTCCGCCGGCATTGATTGCGGCAATGCTGGCGCACGAGGGAGGTTGGAGGGCTGTGGCCTCCTTCTGTGAAGCAGTGATGCTCCAGAAGGAGGCCGCCGAGCGGGGTCGGGAGATGGCCGATCCCGCTCGAAGAAGGCGGCGCCGGGCTCGGTAGCACAGCTGCGGCGCCGCCGCGGGTCGCCGGCGGGCGCGAGGGAGTTGCGACTGCTACGGCGACCCGGGATGGACCACGCCCCTTCCGTGGCCGGGGGGCGTCGTCGGTGGAGGAGACCGGGGGAGGCAGTAGCCTCCCCCGAGGAGGGTTCCCCTCTAGATAGGGGAGCGGAGGCTGGGGGTTCCCGGAAGGGGCTTGATGTTCCCGGGGGTTCCCTACATGCCTGAGGAAGGCCATCCCTGAGGTTTTTAGTGGGTAGGCCTTCCCCTTCTGGGGAGGAGAGCCCCACATAACCGCCGGCTCGCCAACAGCCGGGGTATGCAATTTAATGTATTTTCCTCAGGGAAACAAAAAAAAAAAAAATAAAAGGTAAAACAAGCTCGTGATTTCCAGGTAAAACAAATATTAAACAGTTATTGTTAATGGTGTGCGAGCGAGAAGACGTTACAAGTATATACATTTACCTGCCGAGTTGCATGTATGAGCAAGAGACATAAAAGGTACGCGAGCGAGAAGACGTTACAAGTACATTTACCTGCCGAGTTGCAAGTGTGAGCAAGATAGGGCTCTCGAAGGGCGACAGGCTATAAAACACTATTACTGTACATGTAACATTGGCCGAAGAACCATTGGCTGCTGCTCACACGTCGTGTGCATTGTGTGGTACATGGGGTTTGCCAGACACTAGCCAACGATACACATTGCTGCCGAAGATTTAGAAGATATTAGGCCAGGAGAGTTGTAAATATTTACCTGGAACACCAACACCATTAACAATAATGTTTACCTGGAAATCACGAGCTCACCCCGCAAGCCGGGTGCAAGCCGTAGGTAATAAAATAAATACTTTGAGGCTGATTATCATCTCAACCAATAGGTTTCGAGCTTTACTGTCATAATACAAAATGTTTATTATAATTATGCCTATGATAAAATTTAGTTATTTTTTGTTGGCCGGCTAAAAAAAAAATAGCCCAAATTTGTATGAAGCCTGAATGATGTCCTTTACATACCTTGAATTTGAAAAACGGAAAGACAAACAAGCAAACTGCCCACCTGATGCCGACATAAAACTGACGACACGGTGCAGCGGTAGAGTCGTCAGCTACTGCGCCAAGAGGCTCGGGGTTGTTTTCCACCGGGACAAATGTTTTGTATGATACAAGATAAAAAATCTAGTGTGGTACGACAATGTCACGCCAAAAAATTAATAAATAAGCCAATAATTTTACCGCCTATAGCACTCTTCACACCGGAACAATACAAGCACTGTTGTTTAGCGGTACAGATAAATAAGATGGCGGTAACCAAGGATAATCTTGTTATATATCTCCCTTCAGTTATCTACAATCTACATAGATCTATTATATAATTTATAGAATTATTATATTAATTATTAATATATTATATAATTATTAATTTATAGATTTATTATAGAATCAATACGTTGTACATTTTAAGATGCTAAATTTTATTTGACATTTAAATAAGTATGGCAAAATTATATTCTACATTGCTCCTTTTTTATTACCACCTCCGTAGGTACTTACTAATTTATTGTAATATTGATAAATTTATATTAAATAATTTTTTTATAAATAAATTACATTATAAATGAACATCTTCATGAAACGTTCAAGTAATTAATTTTTTAATTGCTTTATTAGATTTAATAATGGTATTTGTATTAATATAAATACTTTATACACAGCTGGCAAATTTTAACTACAGATGCTTCATATTTCTATATGTATTTCATTACCTACACATTATTTATATATTGCTATGTTTTTACCCTTCTACTTAAAACCTGACACTTACACACCCTTCATCGAGGGTACTAATAATATTGTACGAGAAATATACCCATATTAGTAGTATTATAAACGCGAAAGTTTGTAAGTATGGATGGATGTTTGTTACTCTTTCTACTTTCTACTAAATGGATTTTAATAAAACTTCCCAATAATATAGTTTATACATCAGAATAACACATAGGCTATAATTTATAAAGATATATGTATGTGAATTGTCCATAATATGACGAAAAGAGTCCTGCGCAGACGAAGTTGCGGGCACCAGCTAGTTATAAACATATTATCGATACAATCTATTCCGTAAATGAAAATTGTAATTTGATTTGACACAATTTGTTATCTTTTAATATTGAATCGCGATTCGTTTTTAAGAAGTAATCAGACAGGAACAAAAAACATCTAATCAAATGATCTATGAAAAAGTGCGTCTTATGCACAGGGACCAGTTTACACCTACGTGTCACTTGCTCTTGATATTTCAAACAAGTTTCCTCGTTCAAACATTTAAAAGCGAGGACACTGCTATAATTGCCACTTCGAGGTACGTGCGGTGATGACAAATCACTCGCTCGAGCCCACGATAAGGGATCATTGGATATATATCACAATGGAGCGCTGACGTCCACAGCGCACCCAGAGCAAATTAGTTTTTAATATCAGCATTTGAGTTATCCAATTCAGAGGATAGTAAAGAAGTGAAACAATTTCTAAAAACGTTTCAGTATCGTAAAGAATCCGTTTAAAATAATATTATTTCCAAGGTCATTCTAAATCGCAAATTACGGTAATTATCGAAAACGTTTTCGAGATATTTCCCCATTCCCATTTTCTGTACGTTGTGTTTTTTTACATGCAAATGGGAAGCTTTGAGATTTCATCTTATCTGAATAAGTGTAAGCTACACGCCACATAGATTTTACCTTAATTAAAGGAACATATTTTTTACTACAGCAACAAACTTAAATCAGCTAACCAGGCGTACTCAGAAGTCTTCGCATAAGCCGCGAAGTCGTGGATTGATCTTCCGTTTATGATTTTACATATCCTAAGTATTGTCATAGATTATTATTTGTCAGATGGATGTTCATGGTACCCGCTGTCGATATCTGTAGCGGTTGGCGTAAGTCATTAATACTAGCACTGATCAATTAACACCACATAGTAAAACAAGTACTTCATATAATGTTAGAACATGAATAGAATTTTACATTTCATTGTTATACAATACAGCAAAAATCATAAGCTTGGAATGAAATATTTCACAATATAAAATGTATAATATTCTGAATAGTAAAGTTGTATACATTAAATATATTTAATTTACGTATATTTTATTTATAGACGGTTTTCTTATTGCTGAGGAAATGTGTACGTGCTGTATTCGGCTTAAAATCCATTCAGTCTTGTCAGCCTTTCTTTAAAATTTATCTTACTTTTTCTTGTTAATATATATTAGATGTGTGTTTATTTGTTTATAATACAGGGAATTGTTTCAAGAGAACAATGAAATCTCAAATCGAAATTAATAAGCTCTACATATAGGCACAATTTGTACAAGCCAAATGCAAAATTGACATTAATTTCACGTAACACTTTCATAATGTGCATCAAAATTTAAAAACAACCTGATCTGACCTGCTTGACAATTTAAAAATAGTGTCAAATAGTTTTATATTACAAAAAATAGTGTGTTGGCTCATAGGAAAATGTTTTTACAGTATACAAGAGTTTCTAGATTAGTCGTAGGCAATTAGTAATTATTTAAAATGGTTATTGTGTATTCGCCTGAAAAGGTAGGATAAGTGATTCTATATTATTCAACAGCCGTATTGTACCTTATATATTGTACACAATAAAGAACTTGAAGTAAATAGCACCTTTAATATCTATTATAAACAAAAATTACCTATAGAAAAATAATATATAGAACATAGTCCAACGTATTGTTTTATAAAACTTACAGGTTTAAATAAAAGAAAAGTGTCTATTCTGTACATTATTTGGAGTTTCGCTCCGAACCGCTTTAAACTCATCACTTAAGACGTTCAAAATTTTCTATCAATTAAATATCGCCTACGTGGAAGTTCGGCAAGACTGACGTTTCGATCGTTTTATTGTATTCATTATAAATTACGTGATATGTCAGACTACATGCCTACACAATTTCCAAAGGTCAATATGATAGGCACGCACTATATAAACAAAAAAAACCCTTTTGTAGGTAACACTAAATTATATTATACATTTCTCCTCGTTTTCCATGTGATATTAATTTATTTTCTTAGACACTGACTTATCATGAGCTGATATTTTCTTTTGTCCTTCCAAACTAGTCGCAAATTAAACAATGCGTTGTCGTGTTATTTTCATATTATATAACGAACTTAAGTGTATTATTTCCTGCTATAAGCTGTTTCTGCGTCTATAGATTGTGAATTTATTTTTTGTTTCAGTTATTATATCGCTTTACTTGGAAAATGAGTCAAATTGCCACGGGATGTATTTAAACTAGAGATAAAACGGATAGTGATTTGGCCGGATACCGGATACCGGATATTCGGCTAACTACGAGGCCGGAGCGCCGGATATCCGGCCACCGGATATTCGGCCGCTTATCGCGTTTCATATATGTGTGTGTATGTGCAAAATAATCCGTTACTAATATTATAAATTCAGTCTGTTTGTCTGCTACTCTCTCACGCCTAAACTAAAGAACTGATTTTGCTGAAATTTGATACAGAGATAGATTAGACAACGAGAAACAATATAGATAGGCTTAAAAACTTTTGTATTCCCACAGAAAAGCGCGATATAGACGAGTTTAGGGCGTAAAGTACTCAGCGCGAACGGTATCGCGGGAAACATCTAGTATTCGGTATTCGGCCGGATAGTGCCCTACTATCCGGTATCCGGCCGGATAGTGAAAATAGGCCGGATAGGCCGGATACCGGATAGTTACCGGATATCCGTTTCATCACTAATTTAAACATGATTACTTGATTACACCTCTATTTCTATTACAATAGTTTTAAATTCATTCTTAATAAGATCATCATCACCATCTCAGTCACAAAGTCCACTACTCGATGACCAACACGGAACATAGCTCTATTATATAATACTATATGAAACTATATGAAAGAGGGAGAAAAAAGTTAGTCTCTTTCCTCATCTTGTTTTGTTATTTTTTTTATATTATTGCAGGTAGTTTATTTTTAGTAATGCAACTGACTCTGGAATAAACGTGAGTAGTAGTAGTATATATATATATATATATATATATATATATAGATTTTATAAAGTTAATAAATCCAATAAAATCTCCTAAAAGCTGAACAATATATAAAACTTTCAACTTTTAAAAGCGACCCGCCCCAAGCGTCGCACGAGTGAATAATTTATATTTTCCGACGGTAAAAATAATATTATGCATTATGTTAATCAAGGGTAATTAAACCTTCTAGTGGTCAAACTTCAAAATCGGTCTAATAAATAGAAAAAATAATAATTCCCGCGGTCAAAAAAAATTTGAAGTCGTCTAGTAGTTACCAAATATTCCTATACGAAAGATCACATAGATCTTTCATATAGGATTTGTGTATGTATTAGATTTTGTAAGTTTGTAATAGTTTCAATCTTTGTTTGTGTCCAAACACAGTTCTTTGTAACTAGCCACACTCAGTTGACTGGTAGAGAATGCCTTGTTGCATTAAATCCGTACTTATATTACTTATTACTTTATTTATATTTACATTGTGCATCAAAGATTGTAATAAATAAATATATACTCACGTTGTAAAATTTATAATTTGCGTATGATGATCAGGGATAACGAAGCATTCTGACGGAGAATTTTTTGAAATCGTTTAGTAGTTATCGAATATTCATATGCGAAAGACCTAACATATCATATAAATAAATAAATCTATGTATTTTTGTATGTATTAGATAGTAAGTTTATAACAATTTTCATCTTTGTCTGCGCCAAACACAGTTTTTCACAACTAGCCACTCGTTTGACTGATAGATAATGTCTTCTTGCATTAAATCCGCCTTTTTGTACTTTATTTATATTTACATTGTGAAACAAAGATTGAAGTAAATAAATATATACTCTCGTGGTAAAAAATATAATATGCGTATGTTAAATCAGGGACAATACAGCAGTGTAATGGTGAAACTTTGTGAAATCGGTTTAGCATTTTTTCTGCTTATTCGTTACATACATACAACGTATAAGATAGTAAATAAGTTAGTATTAGTAAAGATAAATAAACCTATAGATGGATAGCTCGAAGCGGCTAAGTGTCGTAGGTAATTTAAAAGCTTTATCCGAAGCGCTAAGATCATTTATAGTCTACGTTTGTTACTAAACTACACACTTAAGTACAACCTTTACAGCTGACCACTCATTTTCATATTAATTCACAAATAACGCTATTTAACAATCATAGAGTTCACCTGTTAGTCTATTGGCTAATAAAGTTAAGAATGACGTGCTAAATTAAGCTTTAAACTTGAAAAGTTAGCGACGAATTCACTTCGTCCATTTGTAGGTAAATTATTTAATGTCATACGCTCTATGTCTTAAATAATAACTGCAAGCAATAACAAATGGAGATAATACAAGTTATCGGTTGAATTTACGATTAATTTCAAATAAATAAACAAGTTGTTTAAAAATTGTAATTAAGTGATCAAGTACATTAGTATGTGTATTCATTTAGTAGAATAATGATACATTCATGTCTTCATATAAAGGATATGTGTTAATGTCTTTTTTATATTTATAAATTTGAAAATTTACACTGATTTGTTATCTATTTGGACGGTGTCGTTAACAGTTCATTTATTTGCGAGTCGATATTAAATGTGTAAAAAATAATAAATTTAATAAATTAAGCAATATAATATTGCTGTTTTAACATTAGCTATTAAAATAAATGAAATGCATTATATTTAATAGGATACGCACAGATATATTTGAATATAATATAATAACAATATATAAAAAGCGGATAGAAATTAAAAACAAAATAATGAATATAACTAACACGATCATAAAACTACTGAACGGATTTTTATAATTTTTACAAGAATAATTAACATGATTATGAAACTACCGAAACGATTATGTTATTTATTTTAAAATTACTCTCAAGATTATAGAGGTACTAAAACGATTATGATATTTATTTATGAAAATAACTGTCAAGATTATGAAACCACTAAAGCGATTTTGTTAATTTTTAATAAGAATAACGGGCAAGATTATGCAACTGCTGATCCGATTTTATATTTTTCATAAAAATAATTGACACGATTATAAAACTGTTGACTCGACTTTCTTATTTCGTTATAAAAATAAGTGATAAGATTATGACATTACTGAACCAATTTTATTTCTTTTCGTTATTATGTCATTAAATATACCGGGGTATAGACGTCATAATATCATAAACATGTTACCACGTTTTGATACTCGGTATTATCTATAGAGATATTAATCTACCTAAAATGGAACTATCAATTCTGCATATCGCCGTCCCCACTGTCCGTCCGTCTGTTGTCACATTTTCCTATATCATATACGTTGTATAAAACATTACTATTAATCAGCTTTCCACCTCTATTGAAAATAATAAATCTATGGACCTTTAAAAAATTTCAAAAATATAAACGTATGAATATTAATAATAATAATGAATATTTCTTACACTTAAACCAATTAGCCTAGCCCAAGGTAAGGTTTATCAGCTTGTGTTATGGGATCTAGGGTAACAGATAGACATACATATTACACATATGAATATTTTTGATAGAAATATATATTAAAACCATGACTAAGGTACAAATTCATCACACATACATCTGCCCCCAACGGGATTCGAACCCGGGACCTTAGAGATGGCGACACCTTGAAACCGGTGTACTAACCACTCGACTTATACTACATTAAAATCTTTTTTCATTATAAACAACTATTTACACATAGCAAACATATTAGAATAATTTGTGTAATAAAGGATATAAATAAAAATTAAATAAAAACAGAACACTTTATATTCTTGTAATGACCTGACTGACGACGTTATCGCAGGAAAAACTGGTTAGAAATTAAACTTTATAGATCGATCAAAACTGATATTAAAGTTTTAAAAAGTATAATATGCACATTATAAATAATGGACCGACTTATTTCAATTTTACAGCATTAACACAGTTCATCACTTCTATATCCACCTGACAAATTGTTTTGCATATAAAAATATATACGACGCTGACTCCTTTGAGTCAAAGTTAATTGTTACAGCCATTACTTTTAATTTTGAAAATGTTCATAGCACATTAAAACAGAAAAAAATAACGGAATCATTTATTTAACGTGCTATTTAACTGCGAGCGTTAATATGCTTGTGAACATATTTTATTGAGGACTTCGTGTGTGAAAATTTCGCACCAATTTGTCAATATAATTTGCACACGTTATACTTCATTCAAACATCAACAAACACTTTAAAAACTTTAGGTAAGACTTATTTTGTCACCTGCTCTCTTCCTGCCATAAGCTCCGCGCCTCTTATATGACTTTTCTACCACCCTTATGTCAGTCGAAATAACGGCAGTTTTCGTAAAGCAAATGTAAAGTTGCAGGTGGCACCCACTGTACAAAGCGCATGGACACGATATAAAACAATTCGTTATTTTTATTTCGGTAGACGTTGTAACAGGATCCATTTTAGTGCGGCGCATCGACAGTTAAGATGTTTTATCAATTTTGTGCGCATCGACAGTTAAAATGTTTTATCGATATTGTGGGCCACGCGTTTCAAAATAGACGGGCTCAACATTTCTGTGCAAACATAGACTAAATTTGTCAAGAGATCTAAATTTAACTGAAAATAAAAAGGTACGACGCTAGAGTAGTGTCTGAGCTATTAAATATTCAAATATCTTTGATATTCTCGGCGCATATGTATATATATATATATATATATATATATATATATATATATATATATATATATATATATACATATAAATATATATAATATATATAATAGTTATTCATATATAATATATAGTTTTAAAATACCGCAATTTTCCGTCGTACAACAAATTTCATTAATTGTTAGATATACGAAATTCATCGGGTTAATGAATGATTACTTTAAACAAGAAAACAAACACACACACAAACACTTTATTTTACCCGTTCGACCTCAATGCTCAAGATCGTTAAGAAATACACTCGCTTTGTGGATTTCATTTAAATTCAGTCAACTAAGTTTTTTGTTAATTGTGTGGGCATGTTTTAACGTTAATTAATGTTATGTCCTGCGGTGCCGCGAGGTTAGTTATACAGAAATATACAATAAAATTAAGTATTTTAATGGTAATACATAAAAGAACACTTAGTCGACCGATCAGTGTTATTAAACTATCATAGCAACATCAAATAAATATATGGATAAAACCGAATTGGTACTATACAATAATATAGTTTCGTAGAAACTATATCATTCGTTTGTCGGCAAACTTCAAGTACGACAAAAAAAATATTTTTCGATATTTGTTTTTTTTTGTTGTTAGAAAGCAGATTATTCTGGAATTAAGAAGAGGGAATGATCATTTAACAATGCAGTTGAAATTCGCTACCACCTTGGATATTATATTCACTCTATCATCTGTTGAAATGAAGCCTGATTGCCATATTGTGTGTAAAATGAAACAATTCCCACAATCATACAAACTTATGACCATGCTTGTTCTCCCCGAAAAGTAGGCAGAGGTGAAATAAACACTTACACTGCTCCAATTTTTCTAAATATCTTTATAATAGGAACGCCTAGTATTAATTAGCTCTTTTGACATTTATACAATGAATGGAAGCGGTGTGATATGCATTTATTTATCGTTAGAAATGTCTTAAAAGAACAGCGAAACCTTACAGTGAAAATTTACAGATCGACAACGCGTGATATATTTCAACGATTGCTCGACATCGCAGCGCGCCAACTGCCAAAGACGTCGCGTAAAACTTTAATATCGACATAAAACATAATTTGTCGATAAACTTTACGACGCGGCACCGCACCTGCGACGAACGCTCTCCATCACAGTAGACAAGTTGATTGTCCGTAGACCAACGATGATTGAGTGAAAGCATAATTGTTTAGCCGTTGCACGCTAAACTGCGGATTGATTCGCTTTTAATAACTACGACAATTATTTCGAGCTTACTGGAACGTCTTGTAAGTAGCGTCATATAGCTTGTTTAAGTGTGGTAGCGACCAGCGACATATTATGATATCTATGGAACTACATTCTTGTATTCTTTTGAATATGTAAATAAACTGTGATACAATGTGAATTGATAAACTTCAGAGTTTCTTACCTGTTCTTCTAGAGAAGGCTCACCCAATTTCCGAATAAGTGTAGAGTCATGTTTGTTCTTCGTAGGTATGCACACGTAAAGGTTTATGCAGCTCTTTTGCTCTTTATGACATTACTATTTAATCCTTATTGTAGAAGACGCGCCAATTTAAAAAAAAAATACTTTTTAAATAGTTGCACTCACCTTGTAGCGCCATCTATGTGCGCGCGGGTTGAACGGTTAGAGAGCCTGCCGCGATTTTGCCGGAGCATTGTGACACGCCATTTTTTGTAAAATTGAATTATTTATTTAAACCTTTTTTTTAACTTTATTATAGTACAATATAGTTTGTTTATCTTAATAAAAGTGTCTGCAGATATTATTTACACTTATAAAGACTAATGATGAATATAAAACAGTTTGATTTTTAACTAAGTAGTTGCTATATAGTAGAAACGTTAATGAATTATGAATTAGGACTGACTGGGCCAGCCGGTAAGCTAAGAACGGGGAACATAAGGTGGCACTATAGATCCATTGATTAGATAACAATTGGGTAGATGACAATTTTTTAAATTCTGTATATAATAAGAGTACTCTTTTAAGTGAGAAATATTGTAGAACCAACAGTACACCTGCGCCTATTACTTTTGAAGATACGTCGACATGTTTGCGGCGCTGTCGCGGGTCGCTCAAAAACGCTCCATACTAAAAACACTGCAATTGTGACGTCATAACTCAGTAAACTCGCCTAATTTGTATAAGCGTATAAACAAATTTTAAAATAACTTTGTTATTTGTACGTTTATAGGTATACTTTCTATATAAAAAAATGTTACATTTAATGTGAGAATGCTAGAAATGTGTTCGTTTCATTAGAATTAAGTAAATAATAATTGCTCATTTTTTAGAAATCTAAAAACAATATAACTTAGTAATTAAACTGAAATTTCTATATTGACATACTTTCATTAGATATAAATTGCTCAAATCAGATAATTATAGTATAAAAACGGCCATAATCAGTTGTAGTCGTCTACCCTATTCCTAAAATGAAAATTTAATGAAAAAAATGTGTTACAATCCCATCTTTAGCACAGAAAAACCATTCACCAAAAAAAGGGCTATTTCTACTCCTTTACTCTCACCCCGTCATTTCACTGTCACTTCAAATCCTACAGGCGATGACTTCTACACCACCCTGTAATCATCACTTATAACATTTTGTAATTGCCTGCCATTATTATACACAGCTGTAATAAAATAACATTTTATTTTCGCATATTTCGATAAATAATTTACTTTCACGCAAAACATCAACACAAACTTTTCAAAACAAATATGCAAATGTCCGGGTACTTCATTAAGGCGGGCGAAGCTCGAAAACCGGAGAAAAATCGAGACGCCGCACAGAATTTATGGCGCACCGCAAAAAGTGCCTAACCGCCACAATTTGTACACTTTACCGGGAGATGCGCCCGCGCATGAGATATGGCCGAAATCACCTGCGCGAAAGGATGTCGATAATAATAATCATCTTTTAATTCTTATTTCTCTCCTTTCGCCGACCAAGACGCAGATTGCGAGGTGACGAATATTTACGATCCGATCCGATATGGAAGTGATGGGAGATTGTTTCAGTGTAAAGTTGCGATTGCTAAAGATAAGGAAATATAAATGTGTATATTTATTAATATTATTTGATTAGTAGAAGGAAACCATATTTTACTTTTGTTACGGTAGGTTTCAATTTATCAGACCGATGTTTTTTCTATGTTAATGAGAAGAAAGGTTTTGGACTTCACCTCATCGGATGGTAAGTGAAGATAGCTGAAAATACGTCAACTTTACACCTCAATAAACTTACATGATAAGTTTCTCGGTTATCAATAATGTACACCAATACAGTCGCCACAATGTCTCTAGGCAAGAAGTTATTTACATTCGATTCACAATACAGGAAATGTTCACTTACTTATCCAGGGGAGTTTATGAGTTGAAAATGCGTTAAAATTAAAACTCAATACCGCATTTCACAATGCACCAGAGGAACAGGTGGCTGATAGATCTCGTTCAACCATTACAACTACAAATATAAAGATCAAATATTCTAAACTAAAAATCTCAAGAAGTTGTTCAAAATTTTAAAAACAACTGCATAGATAGACAATATCTACGACTTGACATCGCAATCAACGTTTCATAGTACCCTGTTTATTCCTTCAAAACTGAGCCGATTTCAATATTGTATGGATGGATGTTTGTTGCTCTTTCACGTAAAAACTACCGAATGGATTTTAATAAAACTTTACATATAGCTTCTACATTAAAACAACACATAGGTTACAATTTATAAAGATATATTTCATGCTAATATAAGCTACTCAAAATACTAATTCTGCGCAGAGGACATCGCGGACACTTGCTGGTATGTTTATAAAAAAAAGAAAAAGTAGGCCCATAATGATAAAAGCCATACATTTTTAGGAACAAAATATTGCTCTAGTGTGATTGATTTTCCAGGGACAAAAAAAGTTTGCATGGAAAATATGCCACGCGATTTCCTTTCAAAAATGCAGAAATGCAATTTTTAACCTTTGTATTTATTTTATTCACACGACCACTAGGCATAGAAGAAAATAAACTTTTTGAAATTAAATCGTGTGCATTTTAAATTTTTACAAATAATTTTGTTTGCCCGACGTTTCGTGATCAAGGAATGAACTCAAAATTAAATTTAAAAAAACACCGGTAGCACTCCGGGAGTGCCGGCAGAAGTGAAAACTTCAATATTAACGTTGTGTTTAATTATAAGTACAAAAGTACTATCATACATACACATGAGGTAGAATACTCGTACAATGTTTATTTATAGAGCTATCGTACACAAATATGACAGACACCGCGCAAGCGCCCTATGCCGCTTAAACGGAGCAGAGCAGCACACTCAGGCACGGTAGAAAGAGCGGGAGATACTAGTTCCTCTCCCTTACCCTCGATCTTACGCTTTTTCGATCAGCATCACGTGACCCTGACGCGAGTTTGGAAGTTTTTACCCATACAAAAAGTGCTCAGCGCCGCTAAAGAAGTTTTCACTTCAAAAAATATTTAACTACCGTCGTCTTATATATTTATGCGGTCCATTTCATGCTAACGTGGTTCGTGTCTTTGGGCTTGAGCCTGTGCATTTTATTATCTTCATAATAGGGTCCCAAGCAAGTACTACGCTCAAACCAATATCTCTATTAAAATTGATACATTTCTGTATTACAATAGTTTCACGTAGAACCAACACCGCGTTATCATTATGCATCGGCCGTATACGAACATTTTTTTACTAGCTTAAAAAAACTAGTTCACATTTTATGTTCTCAACGCTAACCACCGGAGCCCCGATCGTTGCCAGTACCTCTCAATGTCAAGTCGATACAATTTTCCCATGCTGTAATGTCAGGGTGATTTCTCAAAATCAAATACTGTTCATCTTAGATTTAACACGATAATGGGGGGTCGCGATTAAAGTTGCGGGTCAACCGCGGTTCGCCGAGCGGCTGACTCGTTGTCGTCCACGCTAAAAACTAACGGACCGACTGAACTGCATCATGTAATAAGTTAGCTATTTTCTTATTATACTTTGTGAGATATGGAAGAAAGAAAGAAAAATATTTATTGACGAGACAGTACAGTATTTAAAAAAATCACTTTTCAATCTGTGGTTGTGACCGCGTTAGTCGCTAACATATATTGGTTAAGAATAATTGTTATTTAAACAATAATAATAATATATAGTTGCTAATATTACCTAAAACATATGTCGAAATTTGCATATAATACGGAACAATGCAGTGCCTTCCAAAGAATATGATTACATTACATTTATATTAACTTCCAACAAGCAGAACTCACATCCTATCGTAAAAAGCCTGAATATGAGTAAGTAATATTTGTTTGCGAGATTTGCGAGACGATCAGATACTTTTTAAGATAGTTTCACTGTTTTTAGGTCACGTATTGGCGGTGAGAGATCGTTCCAGCACTTGGAAGCGGCGTATCGAAATGATCCACGAAATGCAACCGTTCGATGTTTTAGTGTGACAAAAGTGTTGGGAATCCTCCTTCTTGGATATCTGCTCCGATCACATGACAATTTATTCCAAAGGTAAGACGGCCTACCAGTGATCATTACACCAAACATAAGAACAGCGAGATGAAGCCTTCTACGAGCTTCCATCTTAACAATGCCTGCATCATTAAGAAAAGCGGTCACATGTGAGTGAGGTGGCACATGAAAACAGAAACGCGCACAAGCGTTCTGTACACGTTGGATAAGCCTGCTGGTTTTTCTCATCAAACAGGGACCATAAACAGTGTCACAGTAATTTAATTTTGATAAAATGAGTGTCTCGCACAATGTGACTCTTAGCTTTACACAGGGATATTGCCTGATTCTATATAACAACCTGAGTCTATAAAAACAAGTCCGTGAGCACTCTGCAATGTGACTTTCAAATTTCAGGTTAGCATCCATTATTAATCCCAGATTTCTTGCATTGTTCACTCTTTCAATTTTCTCATTATCTATGTGTATATGCAGGTCCATGTTGCCAAAATTATTGATTTTCTGTCTTGTACCAATGAGCATCAACTTAAGATTTTTTGGGTTGATAACAAGACAGTTTGATTTACACCAGGGTGAAATCTGTGCCAAGTCCTCATTCACTGCTGTTTCAGCACTGACATAATCATCACATTTGAAGGGAGATACATTTGCAGGTCGTCAGCATACAAATGGAAATTGCAGTGTCGGATTACTTCTGTGATATCAGCGCTGTATAGGATGTAGAGGATTGGACCCAAAATCGATCCTTGTGGAACCCCACGTTTCACTGGCAGTCTGGCAGATATTAGTTTGGATCCAAACTAATATCAGCTAATACCGCTATCACTAATATCCACTTTATTCAGCTCGACAAACAGCTGCCTATTCTGCAGGTAACTACCAAACCACCTTATCGATTTAGCCTCTAGCCCATAGTGTGCTAGTTTTGACAGTAACAGGTCAATATTTATGGAGTCAAATGCTCGCGAGAAGTCAAGCAGCAGCAAAACATTTACATTCCCTTGATCTTGGGCAGCCAATAGACCATCTACAACATCTGCAAGCGCAGTTGCTGTACTGTGACCCTTGCGGAAACCAGACTGCTGTTGCGGGGGTATGTTGTTGGCCTCGAGATACTGAGTCAATTCAAAAAAAACACAGGAAAGGAGAATTGGACGGAGGTCGCTCAAAGTGGTTGGGTTGAAATTCTTTGGCAATGGTCGGACCACAGCAATCTTCCAACTGTCAGGGAATATCCCCTCCACTACTGATTGTTTTACCATGGTAGTGATTGCTTTTAAGGTTTGGGGTAAGGTCAACAGAATCATTTCAAGGGACAATCCATCACAGCCCTGAGCATTTGAGCGAAAACTTTTGATGGCTCTTAGGACTCTATCCTCTGTTACTGTCTCCAATGAAAATGTTGAAGATCCAAATCTGTGGTATTCATAGTATGTTGCTGCTGAGATAGCTGAGACAAAGACACTTTCCCTTCACCTGGAATGCTGAGAAAGTGAGCATTAATCAGATCTGGATCATTGTAACATGCTGGTAGTTCAGATCCCTTTTTGTTGTCATTAATTATATTATTCTTTAAATTTTTCCATAGTTTTCTTGAGTTGTGTTTGTTTTTATTAATGTGTCTATCAAAAAAACATTTTTTTTCCTTATCTATAGCTTCTACCACTAGTTTTTTCATGGACTTGTAACTTTCCTTTAGGTCATCTGATTTGTGCTGCTTATAGTTTGCATGGTATTCATCCCTGATATGCATCATTGACTTAACAGTATCAGTGCCCAAAGGATGTGGAGAGTGTTTAAATTATATATGGCTATAATTCAATTCTTTTGTATATCCGTGGATATAACAGACTACAGAGACTGCTTCTGTGTTGTAAACCTATCATGATAATTTTCACATTTTCAAATCAAAACATATTTTATGTACTTGGAACTTTAATATTCTCCGTTGCCGTATTTTATATATTTCACGGGTGAATATTAAATCATAGTGGTTGCCTAAGTGTACAATG
The DNA here is from genome assembly GCA_036419045.1 of Scirpophaga incertulas. NCBI lineage: Eukaryota > Metazoa > Arthropoda > Insecta > Lepidoptera > Crambidae > Scirpophaga > Scirpophaga incertulas. The sequence continues at coordinate 20,525,958 of CM071631.1, read as the reverse complement.
TCGTATCAGCTCAGATTTCGTATCAGATTTCAAGGCTATCGTGAGCCCAACTTAACCCATACGTACCTTATATCTTAATTATGCCCCATCAGTGCAGTTAGTCCCCCTCAGGGCAGCTTGTGGCAAGTGAATTACGACACCCATAATCTCGATATGCTTCAGGAGGGCGTATACCACCCGCCTCTTGCCTTAGCCAACCGGACGGAGTGAAGTCGCAAGAGCAGATCTTCGAAGGGAAGTGCAATAATGTCATAACGCATTCAGTGAGTGGCAAGTCTGTCATATTTAAATCAATTAGGAGGCTTCGAAAAGGCAGGTCAGCGAAGTCCCTTCTATAGCCCGGTAGTTTTTACCACCAAAATCCAAATGCAATAGTCCACAAACGTTTTGACCTGTAATCTTACTGCGTACACTCCACGCACCCATAAATAAAATTTAACTTAAAAAGCCTCTTCGTGTTGGATCTATATCCCCGCGCACGTCTAAAAGGAACGTGTCTTAATTAACGTGATATTTAGCTACAAAATAACGATAATATACAGTACTACCTATTATAATTATACATAAATTATATTATTGGGCATTAATCTAGATGCCCAATTAGGTTGTCAAATAATGCATTTAAAATTTCAATAATGATTCGAATTCATTAATTGAAAAATGTGTAAGATTAGGATAGCATATAACGCTTATGTACTAGAGCAACAACACGATCTCGAAAACAACTACCACCATCAAAAACTTTCCCCCGAAACCCCAGCGTTATCAGCTGGAAACATCGCAATCACGCGCAGGTTATTATCGGAGAGAAAGGCATCACCGGCCGTTTCACCCACAGACACCCGACGTGTCTTCTGTCAATCTTGGATGACGACGGCCGTGACTTGGCGCTGAAATTAAATCCCAACAAATTGTTTTAAACTTCCGTGTGACATAAATTTTTTACACGCACATGTCAATTACATTGTACCAAAATGTATAAATTTCGCGGTTAAAAGAATCAAATGTATCCCAAGTTTAGTTTATTTACTAAACGTACACATTAACATTTTGGAATGAAATAATTCAATAATTTCTTAATTAAACTTTGACAAACGGCTCTGTAAAGATATATTTTATGTTATTTATAAAAATACTTATGTAACTAAATATATACACTAACTCAGCAATAACTTTGTTAATATTTATTTAATTTAAAGCTTCCTTTATGGGCTTTATTATATATATAACACTTTATTGCACAATTAGACATAATGTAAAATATACAAGACACAATATGTACAATGGTGGACTTATCTCTAATAGAGATCTCTTCCAGCCAACCAAAACGGACGTCTTGAAATGTGCGGCAAAGCTTTATGTGCAATTTTTGTTATAATTTAATAATATTATACTTATAAAAAGTAAATAAAAAGTAAATAAAAAAAAACAAGATTGACGGTGTTTTAAATATTTTAATAAAAATCTCAATGTCACAACAGTGAGCTGACTATATAAGTGAAATATTCACACCACATTTTTGTTTCTAAGACTAATAGTTTTTTAATTATTAAGGTACGATGATATATACCTTTTCGTTACGATCCACTTTTTAAACCTGGGGGCGTACTCTTAAAAACGATGTTCGATATATCGTGGATTTCGTCGTGTCGTATCTTACTCTTAGTTACTATCGTTTAAAACATTTCAATGGACGATCGAACGAACGATATAAATTTTGACATAAGAAAGCCTCAAATGACAACGATGAATTGAATTTGACAGACGAACATTCGCAAAATTTACGTTAAATTTGCGAGAAGTAATACGATACGTTTGAGGTGTCGTTGTAATTATCGTAAATTTGACGTTTATTTTGCGAATGTTCGTCTGTCAAATTCAATTCATCGTTGTCATTTGAGGCTTCCTTATGTCAAAATTAAAATCGTTCGTTCGATCGTCTATTGAAATGTTTTAAACGATAGTAACTAAGAGTAGGATACGACACGACGAAGTCCACGATGTATCGAATATCGTTTTTAAGAGTACGCCCACTTGTACTCGTATGTTTCGGCGCGATTTTAAAGACGTTTCACGTCAAAATATATACATAATAACAGTGCTATACATGTCGTTAATAAATAACTTTTAATAAATAAAGACACACATATACGAATACATTATGATTATTATAATGGAATATAATAAATAATTAAAAGTAGCCTGTTAAAGCCCGGTAGTAATTATGACGTTGAAAAAAATATGCCTCCTCCATTACAATACAAAAAATAAAAGACAGTATACATTTTTTTTTTAAATCCCGCAAACAGATGCCTAATTGAACTTCAATGGGACCTACTTATGCAAACTACAATGGTAATGTAAAGAAGAGCGTAGTGTGTATAAAATAAACTTTACCATGAGTTGACAACATTGTCATATTAATTTTATTTGTGCAGGCAACATTGTCAGATGATTACCTTTAAATGAAACAACAGAAGGTACATTTTGTATGTTTTCTATATTATCTACATATTCTTAATTTTGACCTGTGTATTTATTGATTATGGTTTGGTAACTGTTTGATAGATTAGATTAGATAATGTATTTATTTTTTACAACACTGTGGTAATGGAAGTTGGTGTGCAACAGTAAGAAGTAAACAGTAAGAAACAGCCCAGCAAGAAGCCTGCAAACAATAGTAGATAGATAGATAATGAGTTTATTTTGTTACAACACACACATTCATACATATTACATGAAGTACATATTACACAGAATACTATATCACAAAGAAATTTCCAGTAGATATGGATGTGTGTGCAGCAGCAAGCAGGGTCTAGGGTCGGTGTGTGATTTTCTGACGACAAGATCATCGATTTTCAGCCGTCACCAAGAAATGAGATGCGGGCACAGCTAACTATGCTATTCAAATTAAAACAAGTATCTATACTGGCGTGTGTGTGTGTGTGTAGAATGTGCCAGACATGTACACATAATATATATTTAGTTTAAATATAAAATAAATACGAGATAATTTGTTATTAGTGACGACTTGATAACCTTTAACTTGTATTATATATTCTGTGAATTGTTGTATATATGTCGCAGCCAACTGGTTAAAATAGCCGTTCAATCAAACAGCTAGCCCTTTGACTGAACAACGCCATTCAACCATACGTCTAGCTTATTAATTGAATATTTGAGTCGCTCAAAACGTTCAACACTACAGCTGAACAAAGATTCAAAAGCCGCCGTCTATATATATAATAAAGATTAAAATATATAAATAAATTTTTGTAACAAACAAATGAGTTGGTATGCACAAATAAGTCTAATTCTGTAAACTTAAAACAATGGAACCTTACACACTGACAATTAATAAAAACAATGTCTCATCTTTATTACTGATTATAGATAGCTATTGTGAGAACAGGGAAAAAAAGGATTTGGAAGGAGAATTTAGGAATGAAACAAGACCCCAAAGGAATTGGTTCAAGGTTGACTGACAAGTATAATCAAAAATTAAATCTATCAAAAATACATTTTTCATATCAAAAACATAGACAATAATAAAATAAAAAATAGGTTGCATCAGCAACATGCTCACCTTTTTTTCAATTGAGGGGTACCAGTTTTTTAAGAGGGCGCCTCAATACCCCTGCTGCAGTAGTGACGTCAGCGAGTCTAACTACTTCATCCTTCCCCGGAAACAAAGCCGATAATCTGCCTCTAGGCCACACTCCTCTAGGTAAATTATTGTCCGCAATTAAAACCATATCTTCTATCTTAATATTAGGACTATCACCTCCTCTTTTTTTTGGCACAAGGGTAGGAAGATACTCTTGGACCCAACGTCGCCAAAAGTGATCAGCTAATCTGGCTGATTTTCTCCAGCTGATTCTGCCTACTAAGTCCCTTTCGCAGGTGTTCGATGGCCCAATTCTTCCAGATGAGGAACCAATTAAGAAGTGTGATGGTGTAAGAGCTTCTGGGCAGCTTGGGTCAGAAGAGACGTGCGTCAATGGCCAGCTGTTCACTAGCGCTTCCGCTTCAGCGAGAACTGTTAAAAAACTTCGTCAGAGGGTGCTTTCTCCTTCAGGGTTATCTTAAGAGCACTCTTCACATTTCTTACCAGGCGCTCCCACGCACCACCCATAAAAGGAGCCGCCGGTGGAATAAACTGCCATTCAATTTTATTGTTAGCAGCAAACGAGGAGATATCTTCGCCATAGAGCTTCCTCAATTCACGATTTAGGCCAACAAAAACGGTTCCATTATCGGAATATATTTGTTTAGGACAACCATGGCGTGCAATAAATCGTTGCAGGCTCATCATTGCAGCATCTGTAGACAAGCTGTGCACAACTTCCAGGTGAATAGCTCTCACAACAAAACATGTGTAGAGCGCCACATACCACTTTGTTGTCTTCGTCCCACGGTGACAGTAACTGGCCCAAAATAATCCAAACCCGTGTAGGAAAAGGGTCTTTCGTGATGTGATAACCTGGCAGGTGGTAGTTGTCCGGTTGCAGGTGAGAAGGGTATGGCCTTGCGCACACGACAGAACTGACAATTGTTAGCGACTGATCGAACAGTACTTCGTAAATTGATGATCCAATATTCTTGGCGAAGCTCATTGACTACGGTCTCCGTATTTCCATGGGCACATTTATGGTGAAAGTATAACACCAACAAACGGACTGCTGGATGGTTGCCATCGAGTATAATTGGGGACTTAACGCTCTCTTCAACTCCTGTAGCAGCTGATATACGTCCAGAAACACGAAGCATGTGGTCTTTATGGAGTATAGGAGATAGGTTGTGTAATTTGCTACCTCAGGGAAGTAGAGAACCTTTTTCTATACTATCTCTCTCAGTTTGAAAAGAGTCGATTTGACTGCGCCACAATATTGCAGTTTCAGCTTTGCAAATATCTGCAGCCGTTAAACTGGATGGAATGATAGTACTTGATAAAGTGCCTCTACACCTAGCAAGCAGCTTATTTACTAATAATACGATGGGGATCGGCTGATAATGGGCTTATGTTGGATGAGCTAATGTTAATGGCATGAGATAAGGCTCTATGTCCTGATTTCAGCTCGGTCGAGTCCACTTGCGGGTTTTCGATGCAAGGTTCAGTTGGCCATAGCTCAACAGATAAAAAATAATTTGGGCATAACAACCAACGTGACTCTATGAATGTTTCTTTATTGTAACGCGTGGCATCATCAGCTACATTCATTTCTGAAGGGATCCATCGCCACTCACTAACGCTGGATATCTCCAAAATTTCACCGAGTCTGTTAGCAACAAACGGTTTAAAGTTGCGTGCGTCGTTACGGAGCCAGCCTAAAACATTCATAGAGTCGCACCAGAATGTTCGCCTTGATATAGGGAGTTTATGACTTTGACAAATCGTATCTGCCAAGCGAACACCAATCAGGGCACCTTGAAGCTCAAGACGTGAGATGGAAGATGGTCTCAAAGGAGCAACCCGAACTTTGCTGCCAATAAGACTCAATTTGACAGTTCCATCCGGATAGGTTAAACGCCAATAAGCGACTGCCGCGTAAGCTAATTCACTAGCGTCACAAAATGTGTGAAGCTCTCTCTGTGATGGTTCAATCTCCATTTGATTATAACAACGAGGTATTTTTAAGTTGCACAAAATATTAAGGCAATCTGAATACCATTCACGCCATAGTTTTACATCATCTTGACATAATGGAGTATCCCAATCGACCGCTGTACGCCAGACTTTTTGGAACAATACTTTGGGTCTTGCAGTAATTGGCCCTAATAGCCCCAAAGGTCATATATGCGCATCATCATAGAAAGAGCATTACGTTTAGTAAAATGAGAATGTGAAATTGGTTTATCTAATAAACTTTTTACATTGAAACATAAGCAATCACTTCTTGGTTGCCAAATTAAACCTAGCGTTCTAACTGAACTAATAAATTTACCTAAATCTATATCTAAGCTATCTACATTTGATTCTAATACTAACTCTTTTGGTATGAGGGCTAAAGCACTGGGATCATTAGAAACCCAAGCTCTCATATCAAAATTTGCCTGTTTATGAATACTAACGATATCAGCAGCGAGCTGAGCTGCCTCAGCCCCTGATGATATTGACAGTAAACAGTCATCCATGTAATGACTATTTAAGATAGCATCCACTGCCTTTGGAAAAGAATCTTTAAATTGCTCTGCATTTTTATTTTTAATATATTGTGCTGAAAAAGGACTGGATGCAGCACCGAAAATTATTGATGATATCCGATAAATTTTAATAGGCTCATTAGGGGATTCCCTCCAAAGAAAGCGTTGGGCGTCCCTGTCATCTTCGTGAATTTTTATTTGCGGAAACATTTCTCTGATATCCGCAGCGAGCGCTACTTTGCCTACTCGGAATCTAAAAAAAATGTGTACAATGGAATTTAGAAGGTCAGGTCCAGTAAGCAACATAGAATTAAGGCTTACGCCGCTAGACATTGCCGCTGGGTCATGAACGATTCGTAGCTTGCCAGGTTTATTTGGGTTGGTTACACCAAAGTGCGGCAATTACCAACACCTGACACCAACTACATTAGTGACTGGACCCTCCGCATTTCCTTGGTCGAACAGAGCCTTCATGTTTAATTTATAATGCTTGGCAAAGTCGGGCTCCTTACACATCTTCTTCTCTAAGGCCTTAAATCTTGACATTGCCATATTAAAACTAGGAGGAACATCAAGATTATCGTCTTTCCAAAGAAGACCAATTTCGTACTTACCATCAGGCAAGTATCGTGTAGTATCATCAAGTATCCTAACAGCTCTGGAATCACTTTGATTATAATGCTTGCGATCAGTAATACCTATCGATTCTAACTTATAGAAATGTTTAACTAATTTGTCCAAATTACTGTGATCAGGTCAGTATTATTTACAAATTCGACGGGTGTGGTCCTGCTACAATTAAAACCAAAAAGCACCCAGCCGGATTGGTGTTAACTGCAACAGGCTGAGACTTAGAACCTTTGCGAGTTGCATTAGAAATTAACAGATGCCAATTATCAATGCCTATTATGATTTTAGGTTTGGCATTATCATAGCAAAGAACATCTGCAATGTCAGTTAAATAAGGAAACTGTTTAATATCATCTAATTTGACGGTTACGGCCGTTTCGGAACAGTAACGTCCCTTAATCTTAAAACTAACATACTGAACAGTAACTTGCTTGTTTAATCCACTAACGCAGTCTAATCTAACAACTGAATTACTGTTGTCGTTATTTTGTTCGACCTGAACTAGATGAGCCGGTAAAACAAAAGTATGCAGTAATTTGTGATGTCTGTTTACAATCAGAGACATTACAAACTTCTTTTGTATACTTACAGCGCTTATAATTATGAAGACCTTTTTTTAAACATTTATGGCACAGTTTCTTATCTTTGACGAATATCCATTTCTCATCAACTGACATTGACAAAAATTTGACACATTTTGACAAGCCATGAATTTGTAAACAAAGCAAACATTTCCTATTGTTGCTATCATCTTGCTGCAAATGTAATGATTGTTTACGTGATGAATTATCGCCTGGTTTTTCTGAATATCACTATATGATGTGTAAACGTTTTCAGCTTTCTTTGGCAAATATGGAAGTTCTGGGAGTAAACCAAACCTGAGCTGCAATTCAGTTTCACGAATCAAAAGCTGTGAGAGCAACTCAAGCTTAGTCGTGTCCACAGACTTAAGATTAGCCATGCCAAAGTCGGCCCACCTACTACGTAACAACGGTGTCAGTTTGCTTAAAACACATTGAAATATTTCAGGCTACTCTAAATAACATGTTTGCTTTAATAATTTTAATATTTCAACGCAATTTATTATTTTGCAGGAAAATCTATTAAGATCATTGCAGTCAGATGTCAATTTTGGAATCGATCTGACTACAGCAATCTTCTGTAATACAATAATTTCGCTTCTGCCAAATCTCATGTCCAGGGCATTAATTACAACAGCTGGGTCCCTGGCTGTCACCAACAACACAGAAACAGCGTCGCGCGCAGCTCCTCGCAACGCCATGCCTATACGCGCCAAGTTATCGGATGCTGAATAGAACGCAGAAGTATCATCAAAGACCCGCTTAAATGTTAACCAATCTAGTGGCTTACCGTCAAAGACTGGTAAACGGCCATCACCAAATTTGGATTTGTGCCCGGAACTGTTTGACATTGATGTTATTGCTTGTGCTAACGAATAAATATCGGAATGAACTGGATTATATTTTGTTTGTTTAGTTTCATTATTTATAGCTGTTTTAATAGGAATTTAAGTATTATTATGCATCGCAGACGGAACCATATTAGCTGGAAAAGAATTTGTATTATTACAAGTAAAATAGGTATGTTCGTTGTGGTCAGAGGAAGCATTATCTCTATAGAGCTCCTTTTGTAGTAAGTATCTTGACGAACATCCAAGTCCTGGCTAAGATTTTCGTTATGGACGTTAGTCCTAAGGGATTGTAACGACACATCTTGATTAGGAACTATTGTAGGTAATACGGAATTGTCTAACCAACTCATAACTGAAGATTTTGAGCTTCTGCGGCTTCTGTCCTCTTCAGCTTCCAATTCTGCGAGCTGCGCCTGTAACTCCAGCTCTGCAGTTTTACGCTCTACGTCCGCAATCTTACGCATGTGTGCCGCTTGCAGAGCAAGTTTTCGTGCCCGAATACTAGCGGAAGATTGCAATGACCTGCATCTAACCAAACTTTTAGAATGAACCGACGATGTTGGAGCGCTCGCCGACTCTTTGGCGTGCGGTTCAATCGCGCTATCAGTTTTTTCTGTCCATGACAGTATTCCTTGTAGGATTCTTGTTCGATCCTCCTTCCTTTTTCGTCTGACTTCTAGTTCCAACCATTATGAACTATGTTAAACGAATTACTTACGACAAATAATAATAATAATAATTTAGGCGGGGTCAAAAAAATTATTGGAGAAGGACCAAAATATTACTGATTATAGATAGCTATTGTGAGAAAAAAAAAAAAAGGATTTGGAAGGAGAACTTTGTTAATAAGACAACATTTATATAATTTATTTATGACAAAAAACACTCATGATAATCAAACAAGTTGATGCTTATACATACATACATACATAATTAGGGTACTTCTGCTCTACAAACCAAAATTCTTATTATAAGACATATTTTTTTAAAAAGATTTATTAAATAATAACATGTTATCATTATTAAATCGGCCGCCGATCGTTCCTTGCCATTATTATGTTAACACATAATTCGCGATGTTTATCGGCCGTTTTGAATAGCTATTAATTAGGCATTTAATGAGCAGCTGGTTTTATGTCCCTTACATTTCGAGGCAATCAAAGTACGAATTTAATACTTAGGTTAAATTTAATTGCGAATAGCAGTACACGAGGGTTTCATCTTGTTTTTATTATTTTTCTCTTCAATACGGCTTGGTTTTCATTGTAGCTTAGCACAAAGCTATTAATGTACTATCTTTTGTGTTCGTAACTTTCGTCCGCGTTATATCATACTGCTAACGGATCTCTTTAAATCTAAATAAAAAAATGCGCTTCATTTTTTTTTTTTTTTATGGATTTTGATTTTAAATTGGCAAATTAAAGTAACTGTGCCATTGATTATAAGTCTCCGACGAAAGACCTTTGTACTCGAAAGAAGCGCCAAGGGCAGTTTTATTTCTGTCCCTATATCTGTAACTGGTTTAATCCTTTTGCTAGGACTTCCACCGAAGAATTTAGAACTATTGACAACTTCTCAAACAATACGTCAAGTGCAGGCAACTGTTAAATTCAATTTGAAAGACAAATAAATATAACTTCTGTACAATGACTGGGTACTGTGACTGATCATAAGCTACGAGTAGGTACTGTTTTCGTATAAAGGTTGAGGTTGAGAGAATCAATCAGACCATCTTATATCCTTCAAGTATGCTAGTGGAATTACTGGATACCGTGACTTTTATAAGTTGGCAACGGGTACTGTAGTTCTTATTGGGCTTGCAGATATGCTGCGAATCTCACAGGAATCACATTTCCTATAGGACAATGAAGTCACTTAGCATCAAGTAAGTGAAAGTTTTTCGGTTTGAACACGGTTTTCGAAATGCAACTTCACATACCAAATAACATTTATCACTTGAACAAATAGAATAAAAAACTAACTAATTACCCAATTAAACTGTATCGAAAATTATTAAGAATTTGAACCAGAGGTTCCCAAACTTTTGCCATGTTTTTAGGTTTTGGGTCGACCCCCTATTTACCTGATATTGAATGCCTACATCTTATTACTTACAAAATTTTATAAAAATTTATAATAAATTTATTACGTCATAGCTCCTTTTATAAATAATGTATGTCTTTATATTAGAAGATTTTATAATGTAAGTAAATAGGTACTATCAGTGTATGTTGAGATCCATTATCGTGGATCCTCGTTTTCATTTCATGGACCCCAAATTTTTGTTTCACTGACGTAGACCCCTTGCAGGTTGTCCCCTACGAGTCAATATAGACCACTTTAGGAATCACTGATTTAAACTAAAGGTATTTTTTTTTTCTTTTTTCTCGCGGCCATCGCTCCTCGCCAGAAAATCAACTCATGCTCTGTAAGTATGTCACTGTATCGCACCCGTAACATTCTTACTTGCAAATCCAATAGGACATATACAACGGATCGCGTATTCTATAAAGTCAGCCTTAATAACCTTACTTAAGATCAAACATGTTGACCATATACATAAATATTATCTGCATCACTATCAGATATAATTAAATGAACGTGTAATACGGTTAGACAAGATATCTGTATAATGATTGATGTTAAGCGATTGATACACACAATAACGCTTTTATTTTAGGACTATCTATGTGGAAGGCGAAGGCCTACCCAGGGGCGTGCCCCTACCGTGAGGCTGCGTGCGCGTCCGGCTAAGCGCGCACGATGCCGTGGTGAAGTCTCTCTGTCTGGGGGACTGTCCAGGGATTCTCGGACCATCCCTCCTTTGGCGGTGGCTTGACCAGCTTGGTTGAGCCGGCCCCGGGACACATGGCGGTCGAATCGCGAAAGCGCACCCCACCATGTGCCCCGTAATGGCCTAGAGAACTCGGGGGGTTTTAGTGGATAGGCCGGTCCTCTATGACCGGAGAGCCCCACACACGGCCGCGCCTTGCTAGCGCGGTGTCATGGTGCATAAAGTCGCATTTCCCCCCATCAAAAAAAAAGGATTATCTATGTACCTGTAAAAATAGACCTATAAATGAAACGGTACAAAAAAAAGACTTCTTTAAGAAACAAACACAATCACTGGAAGTCTATAACGGGTCATCGCAAATAACCTAATTTAATAACGAATTCCGAAACGTGTCCTAGAGTTTTCTCTTGCGGACGGCGCTATAGTGTAATTTTCGAAAGTAAAAAAAAGTCAATACAGATATTTTCAATTATCCGCGAGGCATTTCATATCAATTACAGGGTCGCAAATTGATGGTCCCAAGGCAGCATTTAAATGATAAGTGGTGCGCAGATACTGTAGTATTTGTTCTCGGTAGGGCTGTCTAACAACCTTGTTTCTGTTTTAAAAAATGCAAACTTTTGTGATAATTCAATTAAATTTTCATTAATTATATAGGACATATCATTCAAGAAATCTTTAAACATAAACGGTTAAATATATACATTTTGATTCGCGTTTGTGTTTTCATTACATTTTATTGTAGCACAGCCCTGCGTTATACATAAGCTTCACAGCTATATTTACAGTCATAATAAATCATAAGCATTTGAGGTTTACGTAAACAAGATTTGTACAATTTAACTTTGATATAATTATAAATAAAATTAGCCAAGTATGATTTTTTTTATAAATTCATTATTGCGCATGTTTCACACTTCTCGGTACTTTTATTTCTAAATTTAAAATTGAAATTCAAATCAATAATTTTTTGAATATCTTAATTAAATCATTTAAGCTCAATCGTTTCTATATATCTACTGTGACAAATCGTTCCAGTAAGACTTAATTATGGGGTATTTCGCCCATCTGTCACCACACTGACCCAGTATCGTAGAAAGTGGAATCGTGTGTTTCCATACTATTACCAAGAGCAAGACAGATAGACCTACCTTCATAACTTATCTGACTATACATATTTAAGGGAGTATAAGATAGACTACCCTCCGTTATCTATTGACCAAATACATCTCAATAAACACGATAAATTATTCAATGCCAACCCTAAAAAATCTATGGAACAGTAGCGGCGCAGGCGCGAAAACGCACAGGTTATGAAAATAGCGCCGTCCAAATTATCGTCTGTTATTCTTGGAACTTATTGTTGGAGACAACTGGTTCTGTTTATTCGGCATTTCGCAATCCCGGTGTGTATTTAAGTGTTGTAAAGATCCGTTCACCAGCTCCGGGGTTGCTACAGGCCAATGTCATCTCAAATCCAAGATTTAGGGACTATAAATTATATTGATTTGCCAATACATTAAGGGAATGGCTGGACGGACGATGAAGGATAAATTTCGAAATAGTGTGATAAAGTAAATGTGCGGTATAATAGAAGATGTAGTAGTAGTGACGAAAATCGAGAAGGGAATGCTTAAATGGTTAAAACATGTAGTAAGAATGGACTAAAGATATCTATAAGGTAAATATGGGGACCATATAGACGAACGTATTATATGGACCAAATGTATTGTAGCAAGTGGACAACTGTGATCTCTGCCTACCCTCATGGGAGAGGCGTGAGTGTGTGAGTGTGTATGTATGTAAATTATATAGATTTCTGAAGAGATTTATTTTTTGTTGTTACGCAGATAGATAAGATGTGAATGTAATCTGTTAAACAGATCTACAAAATTAATATTTTAAATGTACTGTCCATAGGAAAACTGACATATCCGACTTTGTAAAAAGTGTTGGCAGGTAATAAAGTAGTCCTCTAGAGGCGTAATCGTTGATGTAACGTAAGTAAAGCTCACCGAGCAATTGTAATCAAAACACTGAAATAGACGAGAAATTTTCAGTGATTGTTAAGTTTTCCTTCTGAGACTACTTGATCATGTTAGGTATCTAAAAAGATAAGACTATTGTATAATTTTCAGATTTTTTTTTAAATCCTTTGTTTAAATTTAAAAAAAGACTATAGGTGCAATGTTACTTACTGATATGGCTATAGCATGAATTGTTCTAGTTGATAACAGCAAATCACGTGAATCTGACGAATTGAAAAACTATTAACTAAATCATGTTTGATTCACTATAGCTTCGAACGACATTTCCCCGATCGATTCATTATATTATAACGGTACCAATGAAAAGATCTAAAGACAATTAAACATGAAAATATTAAATTAGTTGTGCAGCTACAACAAGCGATTAATCTACCCGCGATGTGAACGGTGCGCTGTCTTTATTTTTCATAATGGCCGCGAAAGGCCGCGAGCCGCGACGAATTCGCGTTGCGTATAAAAATGCGTGATAACAGCACCGGTCAGTTGCAATTTGCATTAATGTGCGCACGTTAGTGTGCGAGGGTTGAGATGAAATTATCGCTATTGGTGCGTTCATCGAAGTACTAATCTTGAGTCATAATGTTGGGCTACTGTAGGACAGTAGGAACTAAGAATTGATACAGCGGACAAGTACCTAACTCTACAAACGCATTTGACAGACCACTAAAGCTTCAATAAAATAACTACTTCTTTTGTATGTAGGCAGACCTTGCAATTATTGTAACAGAGAACCTTGAACGTCAATATTGAGATACTTTTATTGGGAATCGAATAAATGCATTTGGTATGTTAATAATACTTCAATAAGAAGTAGATCTTCTTCATATGCGAATCATTCATATGCAAATGGACCTCATAGTTGATATATACTTAAAAATTCATTCTTTGGTCGTAGTTTAGCCATAAGTAGTTGCAAAATGTGCTTCTAAAAGACAAGTGCGAAGTTTTATACAAGTTGTTCTAAATTCGGCGCTCCCTTTGGGGCCAGGAGTTTGTCAAAAATCACGAAATATCACAAGGGGGAGGGGAGGTGTATTATATCATTACAAAATTTAATATTTATTGACAAGTTACATTTTTTTTTACTGTAACAAATTATTCTCAAGAAGCGTAGAGGTAGACTATGTATACCATGAGTAATATTTCTTATTTTTAAAAAGAGAATACTTTCTTAATACTACATATTAATAATACCTGGCTAGTATGATCATATAAAAACAATATACGGGTTTGTCATACCGTGTATTGATGTTTCTGCTAGCCCGGTTGGTTTGCGTACGTTTTTTATATATTCTACTTACTCAGTTTATATTTTCAATAGCATATTGTAATAATAAATGAATCTATCTTATAAATAAATAAATAAATCTTCCAATTTAAACATTTGTGAAACCTGTTAGTTCCTGCAATACACCAGTGTGTTTTATGAATTTCTTATATACATACGTTTATCTGACGCTCTTACGGCGGAGCAAAACATCGTTAGGTCACCCTACATAAGCCTACAAAAAACCCAAAAGTGTATAATGTAAAGTCGACCAAACCGCACTAGGGTAGCGTTGTTGATTAAGGCTTAACGTAGCGAAGGCAAGGTAGTTTCAGCAAGGGGGTGAGAACGGATATGAGCTGTAATGATGATAACAAAGAATTTCCGTCATAAGAATTTTTGTAATTCACAAAGCTTTTTGAATAAAATTAAATTCCTTGATATTATCATACTTATGGTTAATGTATCAATGAATTAAACGCCATTTTCTAAGATAGTAAATAATAGGACGCATAACAATGCAAATTGAAACTGGCAAACTGCTGTTTATCACGAATTTGCAATTCGTTCTTGCTTAAGCCTAGGCAATTTTCAAATTAACTTTATATCATTGTAACTTAAATTCATTTTAGAAATAGGTATAAGAAATATAAATTATATTTCGATTTTACACTCTTTGTGACCTTTTCCTCGGTAAACATCGATAGAGATACCTACATTAAAAATGTTGAAGTAATGTTGCATGTTGTATTAATATTGTATAGGTGATATTTTAGATAAAACCATGTATAATTTTAACTGATACGAAAGAATTACTAGCTTTCGTAAATCTATCCAAAACCCGATATCTAGTAAAAAAATACCACAAGAGTTGTACCCTTTTCAATGCATTTACTGATTAGTAAAGATATTATTCTTAATGGTCGCTTAGCTACTAAACTATATTATGCTTCTCTTTATAAACTAGCAAGCCTACCATCAATCAAATACTAGATACTTTATAACTGCAGTCGTAACACAACACTCATAGTCTGGAATCACCTATACCCATGAACAAAAACCTCCTCATGTCCATAATCCAATCAACTGGAACGTCACGCCTGTGGTACGGAACCAGCCAAGCGATTGATTATTGAACGTAATAAATTAATTATTTAAAAATGTATGTTGTATGTACCGCCTGCATACACGCACTGAAATGATTTATGGATTTCGATCGACGTTTTCACAATTGGAGACTGGGCTTATCAATTCACAAATTGGCTTACTGGTGCATTAAAATTTAGTACTAATAAGCCATTAAATATTTTGATTAATGAACAATGCTAAATTCTAGAAAATCAGAAAATAAAATAAACAAGCTTCGTCAATGTAAATGTAGCTGTAGATGCAAATGAAGGCACATTTATAGTTAAGAGTTATAACAGGACAAGTAGAACATTTTTGGAGAACGATTTAAATAATATTAAAACTAATTTAATCACATGTAATTGATGTCAAGAATCAGTTATTTTTACGTCAGAAAAAAATCATCATAGGTACCAAATCGGTGCAACATCATATAATTATAAAGACATTTATGAATAATCATTCAATAAGTCTACATTAGATATACTAACGAATCACTAACGAAACTGTCAAATGTACTTACTAAAATCATTAATACATTCGCATACTCACTGGCTCCATTGTACCGTCTCATCTCCATATCATGAGCATTAGGACAACCAGATTGACGGCAAATGAAATCTGCAAGCAGATGAACTATAGTGCCTCACGTTGCGCTATAAATCTGCACCATTGAAACGACCATCATCTAGAGAAATTACCGAACTAACATAATAAGGTACCACCACCCCCTTACAGCCGGCTAAGAAAGCAAACAATGAAGGCACTGCTTCAAACTCTCCAAAGCTCAGAACAAAATGGCCACAATAATGTAGTAACCGGCTCACGTAGCAAATATTATTCACGAAACGTCACAATATTTTAAACGAGAACATTAAGTTCTGACCTCTCGCTGATAATATTCGTGTCGGCGTTAATATATGATTTAATGAATGGGGAAAAATATTGCATTAAAGTATCTCCTCAACACTTAAACTAACTACGTAGAGCACGCTTCGTTTAAAAAAGAATATGGCGTCTCTTATTTATGCACGCAAGCCTGTGGCGGATGTGAGAACTAACGAAATCTATGTTCTATATACGGTATCGATTTTAATAGGTGTTTGGTCAAGAATGTCAAGACATACATAATCATAAGCACGTAGAGTTTAATTCAATAATTATTAATTACAGTACCCCGAATAATAGATTAACAAATGATATCAATCTATTGATAATAATCGATTTAAAAACATAAAAATCTTTCCGATGTATTGATACCTGTACACAACACACCTGAAAAGCACATTCAAACACAAAACACATCATATCTGTTAATGGTTAAAATATCAAACTTGTTAGTGAAAATGAAAATGGCACGTACCTTTCCGAAGTTTTGAGTTTTCGATCTTGGTTCTTCACATTCACAACGATACGCGAAACGATTGGCCAATCTTATATTCTAGATTCGAACGTAATCGATGCTAAAAGAAAGCTGCCCATCGCAATAAGTAAGGGAGGATCATTGAGCAATTATTGCAACTTTATGTTTGTAATATTCGCTTCGGTCGGCGAAAGTAATTATGGGGACAGCGGTATAACTTTTAACATCGACGCATTTTTTAAACTAGTAACCGTTCGAGACAAGAATGCATCTTCGAAAATACGTCGATATGCAAACTCGACACACCGGTGCAGTTATCGATATCAACCATACACTATCGGACATACCCAATAAAATTAAAGAATACAAAGTAATTGGAAATGTCAATTTGAATGTTTACGACAATGTTTGTAATGACTGTATTATATTGATAACTGGGAGAACGATCCTTATGGTCCGGTTGGCGGCGGCCGAACTAAAATACGACAGAATTCCATCGAATTCCAGCACAAGGCTTTAGGCCTTTAAGCCATGTGCCGAATATCGAAAGAAAAATGGCGAATTTAGTTAGGGCCCTATGGCCGTCGCCCCTACTCACAAAATAAAAGTGCTTTAATTGAAGTCACATTGCAAAGAACAACAAACAATGTGAATTTAGTTTCTCATAAATAACTAAATTTGAAATGATATCTTTTTAGTGACTTCAATCATAAGCAAAGGACTTTCACAGGATTGTTGTCCTAGTCAGTCCGATAGCGGATGGTGGGGCAGGATATAGTTTGAGTACAAAATACAATACAAAATGTGTCAAAATTTTTTCATCTTTTATTTTTGTCTTTTCCAAATTCAACTACCACATTGTACAAAACACATAATATAAATTATTCGAAACGATAAAATAAATCATTATTAAAAATATAGTAGATTAAATCTTTCAAAAATATTTAAATAGAAAAATTGTACAACATTGCATCTAGTATTATAGTTACTATAGCTTACTTCGTTATATTATTGTACATATTTACAAAAAAATAGTATTTTACAGTAACAATGATCTAGCGTCTTTAGGTATTGTTTCTATCACATCGTCATAGTTACCTCGGGGGCTATATTTAAACAATGGTCCCAAAATATTTAACGTGTCTGGTTCACTCATAAAAGCGACTTTTTCTCGAAATACTTCTAGATAACATCATAACCGTTACAACAACAATTACAGAATATAGGGTGCAAATTTAAATAACTGCCTTATTTGAACCTTTCTCTTACTAGTTTCGAATCTGGTGCCCACAGAAGCACAGTCCGTGTTAATATTATGATACTGTTTAATGGTCTTTATAAATTTGCCGAGAAAACGGCTACTTCAAAACGAAGGTACCTGTGTGTGCACAAAGAGAACTTAACATGGACAAGCTTTAAAACGAGAATTGAATTATTACACGTCGCACATATATCAGCCGACCATGAAGCAATGAAAGCTCATCGAAAAACTTAATTTCGCATTTAAATGTATGTTTTCAACATTTCACAAGGTTTGACGCGGGTAATCATGTCGACACAGTATCCGAGTCCGACGTTTATAACATTTAACTTGCCATTCGATGATGCATTACATTACACATGATACATGGAACTATCGGAAATATAAAGAAAATTTCAAATCCTTTAAGCCAAAGAATTTGTTCGTCCTCATGCTTTATATTATCCATTAAACTAAAAGTACGACAAATACTTTGGAAGCATGTTAGGTTGCAATGATAATGTCATAATTATGAGATCTTCGCAAGGTGCGGAGACTAGCGACTGGTTAAGTACTTGACAATTACATAGCTAACGTGTTGAATGAAGTAGCATCTCTAGATAATGAGACGTTAAGTGTCTTATGTTTGGATGTCTACATGACAAATATCATTACAATGATAGTAAAAAAGATAATACTGAATTTCTAACAGTCAATTTTTGAACATCAAATACATATTCTGATCACTCCTGATTGTTCACAAGGCACTGTTAAGACACTTTCACAAATCTTCTCGTTGGCGACACTTCCATTAACGTTAGAATACATTACACTTGACTAAACAATATATTATGAACATTTTTCAACATTAAAATCACTAACACCAATTTTTCTAGTAACGGAAATCTATTACTAATAAAATATCAAGAGTCAGTTACTAGTATAATTGATGACAGATACCAACCAAAACTTTGTTGCACTTCATAAAATTAATCTTCATACGTAAAGCACATCCATATTAATGTATAATAAATAGATACATATAGCGTAAGATGAGAGCATTCAAAGTTTCAGTCAATAGACACGGTTCAATCGTTCAGTAAACACACAACATCATGCCTTATCATAACTAATGTACGTATTCATTAAAATGGATAGATCACAAACATGTTACGGGCACTAAAGCGCAAACTGGGAATGTTACGTTTCTTCGATACAGGTATCAATATAATATCGCTAGGACTTAGTCCTTTAACAACTATAGATTATAAAAAATATATAATATCTCTTTCATAATATCAAGAACAGAATTTAGAACATAGAGATCACCTTATTGGCCGTTATCACCGCAGCAGCACCAATGTAGCACCAATCAGAATGTACAATGACGACAAGGATGTTAAAGGTGAGAATGGAGATAGTGTACCTAAAAACTAATCGACGCTTCCAGATATCAATCTCGTTGTACTTAAAAACTATACAGACGATGGCACTTGTTCAATGGCCCGAGAATCGATCGAGTAAAATGCATTAGAGTATAACCTTACGAGTAATAAAAATAACGCGACAATATTAACAAAATTTACATAGCAAACGTAAAATTTTATTATTCTAAGCCTCGCGTCTCATTTCATTTGGTAAATCGAGTCACGTCTTGCCCTACAATATTGTTTATCTTTACTGGTTCGTTCGCTATCCACGTGTCCATCTCATGTATGTAGATGACTTTATAACACTGACTTCGATTACATCCGATTTCCGCGGATTTGCACACAAAATATTAATACAAAACAGCTATTTTATACATTCTGTTAATGTTCTTTTTTGTTTCTTTATTTATCAAATAAATATCTTCATACAAGGATGTCATCGATATTATAAAGTACCGTAAACTGTGTAAACATTGTGTTACAGTCAAACGAAAATTCAAAATTAAGTTATAAATTAAACTGTTTGGATATTTAGAAAGCTTGACCACAAGGACTCATCGTGAATACATGTGTTGCGCTCGCCACCTACGTACGGATGTCATTCTTGCCACATTTAAGTTTAAAAGTCTAAATATAAAAGTCATTTAGGTCCAGTATAATCTGGACGTAACAACTTTATAAGACAAATAGCAGGAACAATTGTTACGCGACAAGACCACCAACTCGCAATTTTTTACTGACCTCGCGTAGGTGGCGCCTAATCCGTGGGCGGGCGGAAGTGAGAGCGCCAGTTTACAACTGCACCGTCTTTGTCTAACGTATTCGAATACGCCTTAGTGGAAACGGAACAGTAGATCGAATTCCGCAATGTCACAGATCACAAGATTCGAGTACCAAGGCTCTTCAATTTACGACCACTTTCGGTTCTGAACGTGATGCAACCGGCGATTGGGAGTCTCTTACGAGTTTATATTGCTACATACACGTGCACCTTTCATTGAGAAAAATATGGTCATTACTTTGTGCAAGTGCTTATCACAAAAATTACAATATTCCAGTCACGTTCGATGGTGAACGATCATATAAAATATTGTTATGAATATGAGGTAAACCTTATTACTTTGAAATTAATGTGATTTAAATGAATTGGCATATATCGGGTGAGTAACAAAATTGTTGATTTTGCTTCGATATGGCGCAGTTATAAGAATTTGTAGGCTGGTCAATAATAATGCGGGTCTCTTAAACTACAATGTAGATGATGAAACACTAGGAATTTCAAAAGCTGCTTCGAGAAGTCGACGATACGTTTTAAAGTCTAGTCCTCAAAGATTTGAAATGTTATTGAAGAAACTGATACGCATGTCAAAATTCCACGGACAAAAACACGACCTCTGTAATAAAATTGGACGGAGAGGCGACGGTTTTGTGGATGAACGGCGAAACTAACAGCATATATATATATATAATATATATATATATATATATATATATATATATATATATATATATATTATATATATATATATATATATATATATATAACAATAACATTATCAGATATAAATACAATTTTACAATTATAAACAATTACAAATTTAATATTACCAAAGAAAGAAAGACACGTGCCAATGTTTAAGGTAAGATATTCATACAGAATACTTAACGTTGGCTATAAGTGTAATTTATTGTTTCAAAATTATATCGCATCTGAACATCCATGAAGACAAGCCTTCTATCCCTTGCACCAATCCTAATCCACGTTATCCGAGTATCCACAGCAACTGACCGTAACACGCTGACACCGCGACAAGTTTACGAGCCGATCGTCGATGTACCGGCTGATCCGCAGTGCGCCAGAATGCCCGGCATCTCAGACCGTTTCCTACCTCTTGTCCAGACTATATTTATAGCTACGCACCTCTAATTACGATGTGCATCAAACAGATTTATCTCAAATCCCTTGTGACCTTGTGATATTTCCAGTACAGGGTTGCAATGTCGACAATGTCAGAGTTAAAGACAAATAATTGAGCAAAAATCTTTAATGTGATACACTTTCCTTCAGTGGGCTCGTTTGTGTTAATTTGGACCTTTCTAAAGAAATTCTGAAGAAAGCGATTCGATTATTTTGTAATGAAACTGGTTTCGGTGATACAGTTTTAAGTAAAAAAACGAAAGGCTCGTTTGTTAATGAGAGCAATTTCGGTAACTGGGCTGATTAAGTAGACGGTGGGCAGTATCAGATACGAATTAAGAGAACGGTTTCGGCACGTACATGGCTACGCATGCAGTAATGATGTATGATTCTCGATTTTAGATTCTCTCCACGGCCGAGCGAGAGCTGTGTTGCGAACACAATAATTCCGGAATATATTTAGTTAAATGAACCAGCGCGAGGAATACTGGTCATACATAAATCATGCGCAGGAGTTGGTACCGGAGCCACGCACGCGATCGTATGCGTACTGTAACAAACGCATAAACGCACGCATTAGACGAGCGGCGTACGGCGCGGAAGGACGCCGCCCACGCCCGTTGCAGCCATGAGCCAACACGCCGATCAGGCGATTATATCACCGTTTATGTAGGTGGCCTTATAAGGTTAATGTTTAAAAACAATCAGCCGCAAACTGGAGCCGTGTTTACTAAATTTCCCACGTAAGCCCGACCGGCGGAACTAATCTCTAACACGTACTCCAGATTTCCATTTGAAAGCTCTTTGTTTGCGTTAAGCTCGATGGTCTATGATACTGTTGGTCAATAGAAAAACGCATATGATGGATTGGCACGGTTACAAAAGCTGAGGATTTGTTTTCACAACTGAATAGCCGTCGAGTTAGTGCCGGACGCGTGTGGAATACATTATGCGGGCGATGTCTATTTCCACGGTCCTAGCGTAGTGTAGCTTGAGCGTGTGCGGGGGAAACGGGTTACAGGCTTGTATAGAATATAGGAGACGTCTCACGTCTATGAAACAGCACTGATCTTCAAAAATCTTCAATGGGTCTCGGGAATATAATATTCATTTAAGAAATGTATAAAATTGCATTCAATAAAAATGGAGTTCAGTCTCATTAAGAAGTTAACAAACTAGAGCAATCAATGTTATCTAAATACAAATAAAAACTCATGTCGATGGTATAACCCACTTTCAAGCAAATGAGCGCAGTGTTTACACAAAATCCCGGTGGTTCCCACGTAGCTGTCAGCGTAGCTCCACTATACACCGCCTATCGGCCCATCTACCCCACTCTAGTGGACAATCGTCCTAACAAAGACTCACCGACTGCGGCAAGGCCCAATCATTTCCCACGCGCTAACGGTCGAGCTTCACCTAGGACGCTAGTTTGAATTTATGGACACGGAACGTTCACTAAACACCCAATCCAATTCTCTTCGCCCTACACAACAAACCAGCGTAAACAGCCAGACGAGAGATGTACAGCGAATAATCGATACAATAATATACAGTTACATCCATTCGTAACAGCAGAGATGGCGATACAAAAGCTTGACCGATAACTTGTACTCTTTCAATAACAGAAGGAAACATTGTTTGAGTTCGCGGACAATAAAGTTAAAAATTTCTTGTCATGTTTTATGAGATAACGTAAACTATAACCTGTTACTATCGATATAATTGTATTCATTGTTGTTTTTGTTACAATGCGACTCGTTTAGAATTAAGATGTTTCGATGCTAAGAAATTGGCTAGTTCTTTTCCCAGTCTGTGAAATATTTTTGAGATGTTTTTGAACTAGTTAACTGTTTAACTGTGATACTCAAGTCTACACTAAAAGCTAACGAATATTGGATTCCCAGATCCAGAATATTTCAACGTCATGCCTACGAGAGACATAATTATGTTTACTTCATTGAGGATTGATTGACATTCTGGTGAAGATAACTTTGCTGATTAAAACTAGGGGAAGTGCAAAAGAAAGATTGAAGTGCATCATGTTGGAGTATCTCATCCTGAGATAGACTACTAGACGACGACTTAGTACTAAAAGTAGTGTGCATAATATCCTTTTTCTTACCTATCTGTAGTAATACAACTGCGTGTTGCGATTTGAAAAGGTACGGAATGGTAAAGTACATGTCACTGTGATGCTACTACACCTTATGTCATAAATTGTGAAGGCTATATATTGGCGAATCTTAGATCTACATTTAAAAGATGGTCACAGCCTACTAGGAAGTTCACAATCTGTTTATTTACTTAAAACCTAGTATAGATTGAAATAAGGAATGCACTGTAACACAATATCCAACGGTTCGGTGTGACGCGCCACAGTTTACGCTATTCTCGGCGGGCCTAATTTTAACCATGTGCGTCTCCCAGTCTAGTTTTAGGAAGTGGGCCGCTTGGATTCGGCGCATCAATGCCTCGGCGCGATGGATGCGCTATCAATGGAGATTTATTGGTGTTGCTCCATTTGAAACGTGCACAGTGAGCTACATTATCATCATAAACAGGTCATATACGTTCCCAAAAGGGGATTGGGACATTTCCTTAACTAATTCGTTTGAAAGTTAACGCAGGTTGCCTCACAATGTTTTCTTTCGGTGAAGCGTTATCTAAAAGTGTACACACGAAATTAAAAAAAAAAACAATTTGGTATGATATTCCCAATTCAAAATAGACTTCTCGATACTAGACCAATGGTGAGACCATTTATCACCAATACTGTGCACCAGTCAGGTACACTTATCGACATTCTTAAAGCGTCAATAAAAGGCATATAAGCAACATCTTTGAGATTACTATTAATACTGATAGATTCCAATTAGTAAGGGACAATGAAAAATTCATAGTTTACTAGACATTCTCGTTTTATGAAGTTCAAACCTAATTGGATGGCGATAAAATCGTTATGAATAACGCTAGCATCTAGCCGTCGATCAAGTATAGCAGATGTTTGACGATTGCGCAACTGGATAATCTCGGTCCAATTATCGAAATGACACAGCGTCGGCCGTATCGGTCGGACGATACACTCCCGGCTAAATCTATAATGGATGAGGCGTCCAGCGTCAGTCCTGTAAACGAGATCGCATAAGCGCAAGCGCATACATAACTAAACAAGCCTGGACAATCGATGCCCTATTCATTAACGTAATGGAATGGAGCATTAGGTAATCGGGGTGCGTTTGGGAGTCACGCGGATAAATTTCAATTAGAGCAGTGATTCCCAACCAGTGGTTTATGGAAGTCGATCAAAATAGTGAGGTAACTTTACAAGCATAGCCATTCATCTTTATTTATAACTACCATTTCGCTTGTGACTACGAAAACAGTATCAAAAAACCCACAGGAAAGATATATTTTTCTGTGGTTCATTGAGTAACAATTTTATTCAAGTTTCCCTTGAAAAGTACCAATAATATCAAATGCATATTTAAATGAGGATCTAATCAATTTTCCAATTATTTACAATGTAGCCCTTATTAACAAAATATGTGTATAGCAACATACGAAAATCGCGTTCACCTTATGTAACAGATTTTTGAAAAGTTATTAAGAATACTTATAAAATTGCAATAGTTAGATCTGGTCACGAAAAGATTGGGAAGCACTGAATTAGAGCAATCCTTAGCGCGCTTGCGGAAGCTTCTGGAGACGATGGGGGATAAGGGCGGCGCACCTTGCATACAAATACGTCACACCCAGCGCATACATAAGAAGACCTCCGCTGCAAATCATTAGGATTGCGGTAAGTGAGATGCGCGAAGAATCGCAAACGCCAATACCAGGTAACAATAGTAGATTTCGGAATAGACCATCGTTTAAGATGCAGGAAGCAAGGTTTCCTGGTATGTTGTGTGGTATGAGATTTTACTGTGAGTGAATGCAGCGGACCCAATCCATCAATATTTATATAATAATTTCTCGCTTGGAACACTCACTGTGTAAAGCGATCCATACACTTTCTTATGAAACATTAAGGTCCACTTCAAGCATTGGTATTACGAAATTCAGTGCAATCACTATTTCTACAATGGACCTTACAGGGAAGCTCAGTCACCTAGAGGGCCATGGCTGCACTCAAATTTTCTGTGTAAGAATCGGAAATGATTTAGGCCAAAGAATTGCGAACATTAAGTAACAGTGGGCAGGGTATATATCTCGCAGGACTAACGAATATTGTGGCAGGGATAATCTTTGAATGGCAGACACATGCAGTATTTAGTAAAGATCGCAGGATCGTGTTGGTTGCTGGCAGCGCATGACCAATGGGTGTGAAGATCCATAGGAGGGATCCTTTGCCCAGCAGTGTGTATCTCTTACCTGAGTAATGATAGTGAACATTGCGAACGTTACAAAAGTAGATTATGGGTAAAATAAAATATTTTCATGTAGCGCTTTTTATTGAAAACGGCAAAGCTCTTTGTTATGATTATACCTTGTCTAGAACCTAGCACATATAATTTTCTATATATTTTAACTATATGTTGGAAAGAAGACTGCCCATTTGATGGCAAGTAATTACAGTCGCCTATGGTAAATGTGGGTCTTGTGAGATTACAAATCAGTAACCCCAATACCGACCATAGGTTACCAACTTGTGACACAAGATATGAAGTTAGACTACCTAGTTCACTACTTTTCTTACCATTTATACAAGAACAAGGATACGAACACTGCTTTTTTACGACAGATATAATACGACGAAGGTGACTAATCTGACAACCCTGGTATAGAGTCTCCCTCTGATGAAAAACTTAATGGTAAAAATAATGTCCGAGATATACTATAATTTCCGCGAATGTTCTGCTGCATCTCGGACCGGCAATTTGTAAGCACCAACATAAACAGCCGTGTAACGAAGCTCCTAAACAACGAAATAAGCGGGCGCATCAAGCCGGCCCCGCGAAATATCTCAACGGCTGACATGCCGACAACACAAGAAGCTAACTCGGACTTTACATTCGCCGACGTAACGAGGGGAGCCGCCGGCTCGCCCATTGTATTTATGCCTCAAACACAATTTATTTATTCGCCAAACATTACGGAGACACAAAATCTTGTCCATAAATACATGTGAAAGCACATATCAAGTATCGGAATGCAAACGGCAGAGCTTGTGTCTGAATTATGCAACAGAGCTGCGCGGACGCAGCGCCGGCCGCTCTGCCGTAATAGTGCCGTACGCAACTCCTAAAATAAAATAATAACCACACATGCATATTGACCGGTCTGATTCTGGGCGGATCAATCAAACGATTTCCTCAGTAGCTTCTAACATGTAGTATATTTCATTTGCACATTGCTGTTTATATTATCGTAACTGAAATGTATCTTTAATAATTGTCCTCATACTGAAGACACTGCAAAGGCGTCCTGCAAATATTACCCCTTATGATCGTCTGCCGATGGGTCCATCGATCTTTCACCCGGGTGGTCGGTCGGCACCATGTTAATTACAGGGCAGAACCAATCATTTAATATGAATTTTGCAAACATTAAATAATTTACAAAAAATCGGCGCGGCGATGCGTTCACGCGCGGAATAATAAATTAATGATCGCACCGTCCGCAATACTTCACACCGAAAGCAGTCTGAAGATAACTTTACATGTGAGAGCCAACGACGGCGCAGTCGTGCCAACAACTTTATATCGGAAAATCGACATGAGACGACAAAAAGCAGATAACAACCGATAGAACAATAGCCACAATGTAGTATTCATTAAGACGTGATCTTTAGGAGCGGCGAAGAGAGAAGGCTAGATAATCTTGTAATCCTTAAACCTCACGCGGTGACGATTACAACGCACCTATTAGTCAAATTAGCTTTATTGTTGGGGCCCGTCAGACTTGCACAAGACGACCAATCGGCTTACAGGCAGACAATTATGTGGGTATATTAGCTAGTACAATACGATGAGTCAACAGAAATTGCGTCTCGAGTGTTTATCAAAACAATAGTATTGATAAGTTAATAAAGCGAGGTGCGAGACTAACGAGCGATTACTAAGAGTCGTCGAGGATAGGCGCACGCGTCTATGCAGCCAGAATACGTTATGGAGGCGGGTGAGTCACCGGAGCGGCCGGGAAGGCGGCCCGAGCCTGATTGTTGACATCGAAAAAAGATCATCGAAGAATTTACGACTCGTGTCGACGACTACTATAGTGAAGTTTCATTTTTTACAGCTATGTTCCCTAGAGATCTTACAGACGTGCCTTGAAACAGAACGAAAGAATTCGTGTCGGAATCTTCAGAAGAAACAGGCGTGCTGTCGTATTCTGAGAGCGAAATCACAAGAGTTTTTCGAGACGTTACGAAATACGAGCACGCAGGGTGGCGGGTGCACTGAGGGCACTGACCGACTTCCACATTTACACCGCTAAATCATACGTAAGAGCATCTGCATCCTACAACGATGTTACGCCAAACGGCCGCGGAGCGACTAATACAGTTTATATTCACAAAACAGACGCGCGAGAATATAGCGCGGCACATGCAACGAATACGTAAATTATTATATTTATGTTAACGACCGCAGACCGACGACAGGTGAAACCATTCCTAGAAAAGAGTTTACCGCTTTAAAATATTCCACCATCTTGCGTTACAGCGTCATCATATTCTGGCGCGATGAGCATAAACCTAATAAGATATGCGCGATAATTGAAGCACAAAACATGTGATAAAATCTTACGAGCTGTGGTCACGAGATGGACTTATCGAATAGAATCATAATTACTGAGGATATTTCAATCAGATCGACTTATCGACGGTGCGTGAACAACAAAGACCGCTTTGGCGCGGCCACATTATTTATCAAACTTGACCGGGCAGGACGGCCTCATCCAAAACACAATTTATGTGTTATGCAAGGAATCGACACGGTCGATTTCAACATTTCAAAACTGACAAGCAACCTTCGAGGTCGGGGGCGAAGAAGCAGTGGGCGCTGGATGGATTCGAAATTAAAATGATATGCAAATGAAGAGTGAGAATTAATCGTTGGATGCAATCGATGCGATGCCAGCGAGATCGGCTACTGGGTACAAATCGATGAATAAATAGTGTCCGATTAGCGACGTGAGATGGTTCAGCATTTAATGGATGAATCGAGTCGAATTTGAGCGGGTGAATGAATCGTCGGGTCGGTCTCGCCGTATTTGGCGCATGGTACAGTAGCACTTGTAGGTTTCATTGATTACATTGACTTAAACAAGGTACACAGTGATTGAGTTAGAAGTTACCGGTTTTTCTAAGATGCACTTCAACAGCGCGAGGAGCTTACTAATGGTGCGTACTTGATCCAATAAAGTGAAAGTAATAAAGATCGGTTCAGTTGCAGGACCGCGGGCTTTGAAACTGACAAGAGAATTTATAATGGGCGGCTTGATACCTTCAAAAGTTAATTTCAATTACAATTCTTAATAATCCGGATCACGCAGAGCCGGTCGGAGACTTAGAACGTTCGACAGCACCCGTTCCCGTAATAAATACAACAGTCTAATTATTGAAAGCTTTCGTAAGATTCAAACATTTCCTGTGAATTGATAATTTGAACAAGAAATAACATAATAATAATCCTGAGGTTTGACGTACACAACTTCCGATAATTTGTGAAGAATCTATATTATTAAGGCCTCATTTCAGACACATAGCTAGTAAGTTGTTAACAAAATCAAGAATGAAAACCCAATTCATTGATCATAATGAATCTGTGGTAGGCACGGGATCGCTCCCACATCCGAGGCTCTAGCGGCCGCAACCGGTTTCTAGTGTTAATTATAAACCAATTTTACATCTGATTATATCGCTACCGTGCTCATCCAGAGATACAGACATCAACGAGCCGATCATTAATTTCATTGATAGGATTTTTACTTGAGTGATTAATTTAAAAATTAGTATTCAAATTAATTTCACGTCGCACTGATACTTATTCTCGAATATTAAAGATGCTATTAACTTACCCATTGTATATGTGCTATATGACAACATTATATATGATAATAGTTGTTGTCCACACTCCAATAATTTACTTTACTCCTACCGTAAATATATTGAGATTTCAAAATATCACAGACTACGCAAATAGACAAAATCAGTATTTTGGTGTTCTCGAAAAAAAAGAAAGACATCTTTTGTATATTTCCCTAATTGCTTCGATCTATTAAATTGCAAGTCCTCGGAAACCGGAATGTTTTAACAATATACGTATTATTCATTATATTTACAAATATGTTAACGAAATTGTTTATAGCTTTAATATATGTCTTATTTCAATAAATCTGTCATTTCTCAAAACAAAGTTGCCGACGACACATAAATATTAATATACCTACAGCATTATATAATCGTCAGCTTAGCTTTTATTATATGACAGGGGAATATAATCTAGGACGTGATTATCTCGATAATCCAGTCGAATTCTCCATAATAGGAGCAATTGAAATTCGATATCTCATTGGGTTTTAATCTAGTGCCATGGGAACTACCGTTGCGGGTGATGGGACATGTGGGGATGAGATAAGTGAGCGTGGGAATAGGGCTGGCCTAGCGAGCTAAGAGGCAGCGGGGACGGACAGGGAGGGTGTTGGTGGTACTGCTGCAGCGGCGACGGGGCAAGGCCCGGGTGGTGTTCGATCGGGTACTGCGCGGAGCTTGCGTACGCCAATTGCCTCACCTTCATATCCTCGTCCACTACGTTATAGGTGAGCTCTGTTTCCTCGAAACCTGTGGCCGCCATCCGCTGCTCGCTGGTAGTGGGCGGGTCCGGAGAGTTCAGACAGGTCTGAATTAGCCGCTTGCCGGCGTCTGACGTGATCATAGGCTGTAGTTTCCGCGTGGCGAATGTGTAAACGTGTCCAGTCTCAGATGCTACTAGTAACATCACTTGTGTGCCAGTCAGTGTGGAAAGTTCGTATGCCTGGAAAGAACAAATAAACGAAGTTAATACTAATCATCTCTGTAACCAGTTTACAAGTAAATATAAATATAATTTTGTTGGAATTTTCAGTTTAGGATAATCTTTTTTTTTAATATTTCAATTACCACTATGCCGTTTCTTAAATAGTAACAGTAAATGGAGCAGTGGGCATCCCTACAGTCACCTTTCACCTCTCCCACATCGTAATCTAAAAGCTCACCAACTTTCGGGAGCGGTATCAGTCTCACGGCACTTTGTGTGTGCAAGACGTATTATCACACCCACTGGCGCCCCGCCTACACACTCGTCCACTAAGCAACGCAAAGCATTCCAAGGTATACCTAACCGCGCACTAAATAGAACTATTACAGCGGTAAGTGAAATGACAATTTGTCATGGACAAATGCCCGAACTCCGGTAGCAACAGCAAGATAACTGTTTACAGTTCGAATTGATGACAATGTTGATTCCAACCTTACGTGTGGGCAAGAGATGTGTTTGCATTGCGGTTTTGTTATCTAAAGCAAGCGCGGGACTCATTAGAGTGATGTGTTTACTTTTAAATTACATAATCGATATCAATGAGCTATTTTATATTTTTTAAATTAAACTACAATTTTGGACGGTGTATCGCATCGGAACAAAATCCATATAATCAATGTGTTTTCTAATCGCCACCGTGTTTACGTAGTTATTAACAGATTTAGACAACATATCAACTTGATATAATCAAATAAAAAAATATTAATGGACCCACCACCCGCAAAATTTCGAGTAAGATTACAATCATATCATCTCTAATTAATTCTCTGCGATCCTGAAATCGATCTTAAAGAAGAGAATCGTAAGATTGCATTCTAGCTGCACTTTTGACGTCGCAATAATTGTGCCTTCCCAATACAGAGATGATTGATGACAGGGCAGTAATTAGCAGGTCCGCATCTGCGACACCGTCCTCAGAAATGAGTAAAGTGGGTCGCCGACTGACCCTTATATCAAACTCGACGAGATTATCACTGACAGCACAATCAGGTCCATATCACCGAAAAACACTGCCAAAATTGACAATTACAAATGTAGCCTTAATGAGTTGCGTTGTTAAATGTGATTAATGCAGTAAAATTGCAGTGATGTTGGGACCTGGTGCTACCAGGGAACGTAGCGGTTACTCGGAATTACTGAAACGACTGGTGTGTGGTTATAAAATGATTAAAAGCAATCCAACTTATGCTGTAAATGCAAAAGCTTCCGACGATAAATTGGCAGCATTTCACGGAAAATTAAAATTTAACAATCCAAATAGTCAAATAGCATCTCGGTAAAACTCATATGACAACAGATTGCAGAAAATGATATATCGACGTTTCTTTGTATTCAATGTTTTCATATAACCAAGAATGCGAGAGCGTGTATAAAAACTACAAAATACGACTGACGTATTTGTCTTTTAAAAAAATAGGGGAGTTTGGTTTTCTATCCTGTATCGTTGGTGCAATTACAAACATAAAATCTCCCAAACTGGAACAAACTTCTGCAAGTCATACAAAATATCCCGTGCGAGAATTCAATGCACGACCCGTAAGCCTACCTGCACAGAGTAGCCTATGCCTCGATCGCTTCACCAACCGCGTTGTCTGATAAGTAATTTATTTCAAAGATATTAAGACTGGGAATGACCAGACAAATCATAAACCTACGTTTATAACCATCTCGTGTAGGGTCAGTGAAATACTTTGTGCTCCCATTCGTCACTATGAGACGTCATCTCAATATTGACATTCCTTGCATATGTAACTGCACGCACAAAATGGCCTAATTATGAACACTATTATAGTTTCTTGACATTACCAGTCCGCACAGTCAAGCAAACGTTGGTCATTAGACAACTTTAGTCTGCTGGTAGTAGACAATTTGGAGGTTGGCGATAAGCAGCTTATACGCCGGCTCTCGTTTTACAGCAATTATTAATTTTTACTGCGCACTTAACATTTAATGGAATTCCGCAATAAGATTATTTACAAACATTTTACCACTTTATCATTTTCACATAAAATTTTATTTGATTATTTGAACTCTAACACTGCGAGGTTAATTTTACAAAGATAAAAATTAATACATACATATAATTACGCGTGTACTCTCTTTAAACAGAGGTGCAATAACACTGTAGTTCACCAAAATAGATAAAGCCCCGAGCCTACGAATATAGCCAATGTTAGATAGCACAGAGATATAATTACGGTCAGCGTCCTAAGTTCGCTTTTACGACATCCAAGAGAAGAGGGCATACCAAGTATTCCTAATTCATCACAACAAAAAAGAAAATAATTATATTAAATATGGTGGCAAAAAGGTTTACAGTTTGACCGGTAAGCACCCACCATAGCCTATGGATACCTGCAACGCCCGGGTATCATAAACGCGTGGCCGACTCTTTACAAACCTATAAACTAACTATTTTCGTTTATGGAAATAAACACACAGCTGCCGGTGATTTGCCAGTACATTGTTGAAAATTAAGAACATATATTCGATATACATACGTAAGTAACAAAAGGAAAATAGTCTGAAAGGTTCTTCAGTATCGATCATATAATTTTTTTTAATATTAAAGTCAATGAAGAAATCGTAAAGTAATAAGAATTATATTTCAAAAATAAACAGATCCCACCATATATAAAAAAATGAATCTCTTAGATATCTTAATGTAAAGTTTTAGAGACTCTACATTCGTAGAAACTATGTAATATCAAGTCAACAGCTACAATAAGGATATTCTACATTTACATAATTATATATAGTTTTGCTAACTTTCAAGTAATCTGTAAAGATATCTAAGTTGCGTGTTAATACATAATGGATAAGGTCTACTTTGATTTAACGAACTAAACATGAACATGAAAACAGTAGATTTTTTTTCAATTAAAGATTTTAGTTAAATTTTTATCAATACAAAGGCGTAACTACAATTATCCACATAAATAGATGTTACTGCTAAAAATATTCACAATGTTCTAGTTACAGAATGCTAGCAAAAATTTATATCGACAATAATACATAATGTTCAAAAAAATAATACATAGCGTCAGTACCTTTAATTTAATTTCAAAACATATGAAAGTTACACAAGCCAAGGATTAAACACTATAAACTTTCATTTAAAAAAAAAAACACTTCAAAGCGTACGTTCGCTGATAATCTGTTTATATCCCCGTTACAACTGTACTGGCACTGGTCCACACTAATCCGTTAAGAACGTAAAATAATTACAATAATCATTTGTATTAGGTAAGACTGACTGATCCGCCCCTGGTATTGGGTTATGGTTTATGCAAAGTAACAGTTGCGAACTAGCAAGAAGGCTTTCATATAACACGCTCTCGCGCGCTAGAGCAGTGGTTTAATAAATGTCCCAAAATATGGACTACAAACTCTTCTAATGACCAAAATATGAACAATACGTAAACAAAAAATTATATTTTTAACCTTTGCATAGCTTATGTTATAACCTTCTATAAGTACTTAATATTATAATGAGAAAAGATTGATCGTTTGTATTTATAAACTTCGAAACAATTAACCCGATTTGGATGAAAGTCTGTGTGGTTGATTGAGGACTCATCCTCGGGCCTATAGGACAACTTTTACCACAAAAAAATGTCTTGTTCCAGTGTGAAAATCCGATAAAAACAACTCAACTAATTCTGAGGTAATACGGTATGTGGATAATACACCCTGGAACCATGGGAATGACAAAAGATGATGATGAGGTGAACACGGAGAAAGACATACAATAAATTTTACCACAGGAAAATACATCTGTACTATGAGAAAATCCGCCGCGGTTACGCCCGTAATAGTCCCATATAGATAAATCCGAGAGTAACAATAAACCTAGTAAGCTCCGTTAAAGTTACTACCGTTACTAAACGAAATATGTGCTATTGGAAAGAAAAATTAAAAACGCAATTCAGTAATTCAGTAATAAAAAAGTAAATGTAAATGTCAAATATTTACAATGTCGATTATACCTCTATACTGTGATTATTTTAGTGATCATTTTAAAATTGCAGTAATTATACGTGGTAATCTCCCCAGTGAGATGAATTTCTAAGTTTCGACGCGGCGAATATTACTGCATCACTCCGCTTCTAATCGCTTTTAAGTCGCGTCTTTTGTCTCGCATGCACGGTATAAACATCCGCTCTACATATCTATCATCATCTTAGCGATCACTATATCGTTCCAGAAGGACGGTTTAGTAAGAGTTCAAAACTAAATCTATGGTTTCAGCAGATCAAAAGCCCGATTGCTATGAAAACTATATTTGAAACCTCTACAGTTATTTTAGGTACCTATATACAAAAATCTGTTGATTGAAGCTTATAAAATTGTGTCAATTTTAATTTTAACTCTTCAAATCGGCCCCTTGTTAGGATTTTGAAGTAAAATTAATAATTCGCATAATTTTGTTTATAAAAGATATGATATAATAAGAACTAAACATTAAAGTTTCACGTATATCTTACATTGGTGTGAACACGTCCTAAGTGGTGCAATATATAGGTATACAGTAGAATCAACTGGAGCACAATTCGAGAAACCCAGCGCCAAGCTCGGTCGAAAGCAGCCCGACAGGTGTAAGCCACTGAATTTCCGAAATCGAAAGCCGTCGACCCGTCAAAATCGATCAACATAATGGCAGCTAACTGACGATATCTTTTGTAAAATTAATTATCTGTGTTATGCAACGACACAACACGTCTGGCAGAGAATTGACACACCGCGATATCCACTACGATTCGATTACCCGCGTTCTGACGAAACCAAACTATATGTTACAATTTGCAAATTTAATTCAGCTTTAAGTATTGTCTAAATACACTGGTAGTAGATATACTAATATGTATGACAGATTTTAAATTTCTACAGTTAATAGTTACATATTATAAGATGATTAACATATATAAGGAAATTACAGTAACTTAAAATTTCGAGTCTTCACAAAGTATGCAACTAGATATATACCTAGCTGCAATTATAATATATATATATATATATATATATATATAGCTAATAGGTATTTATTAATAGGGTAATATGAATCTATTAGGTTTACCTGTAATCTGCTTATTTAACACTTTCAGAATAAATCATTATAGTAAAGTAAAGTATATTTATTAGCCATTTAGTAAAATATTTTACAGGCAAGTCAATTACCATAAATTTAGCTACTCTTAAAAATATCTCAACATTTAATTAAATAATATAAGTATAATTATGCTACAAGATAAATTTTTAGTAATTTAATAATATTAAAGCTTCAGACTCATTAATTACATACTCATACTTGGTTGTGTTTATAAAATTAAGCTAAGCCTAACTTAGGCAATTCACTTTTTACTCTTTGTAACTGAACGATAGAACGAGACAACAATACAGGTTAACGTGCAACTAAGTATTAATATTTACATTTCCTTATTATATCCAGTCAATAGTGATTTGCTGTTGAATATGTTTTGTACATACAGATGTTTTGTACATACATACAGGATGTCCCAGAAGCCGACGTCAAGCCGAAAGCAGATGGTAGACTAGCTCATATAAGTTATCAGAAAAATATCTAAGTCAACTATTTGAAAAAATCTAGCATTTAAAAAAAACTATAAAATTTACACCTTATGACGGTTTTTTCACTCTTGCTGCTACAAATCTCGACTTTTCTAAACATTTTCTCTTGTTTTGTAATGTTGAATAATATTTCTATATACTCTAATCTAAAATTTAAGCCCAGCTGCTACAGATTAGAAGAATATGCCATTTTTATCTAAATTAAATGTTAAAAATTATTTTTTCTCATAGCTTTAACAAGCTGTACTGAAAATAAAAATGTACTATGCGTTTGGTAAGTAATTGCAAAAGTTGGCGCCCAATATAAATCATCGAATAAATATCTAAGTAACATAAATGATTTTGGTCTCGATTTACAATGCACTTTGGTGATTAATATCAGGTCAATACGACCTGTCAGCACTGGTTCAAAGTGGTAAGTAATTCAACAAAATTTAGATAATTCGTGTCCAAATAATGGGTGATTAGTATAAGATTTCTCCTGATCACAAAGACCTCAATATAACATAAAGTAAAAAACAAGGAAATTTTACTAATAAAAAAAATAGTTACGCGACAAATACGAGACCACGTCAACACATTTCCAGCCTACAATTCCAGGCAAGCAGCCTGGCAATACATCAACATCGGGCGATGAAAACGGCACTCCTAGCAGAGATTGGCGCCGAACGAGATAGCACTAACTAATAGCTCGATAAACAAGATAATCGTCGAGTTAGCGCTTGCAATTGCCTCCATCCATTTGAAAAAATACCGGATTTCGATAACAAAACAAATAAATTAGATTTAGAACCAAGTAAAGATTGTTGACATCTTAATTTTTTTAATTTTCACAAATGGTTATACAAATTTACAAAAATATAGACAAATACGAAATACAAGCAAACAGAGATGGTCTGTCACACAGTAAAAACTGTTCACCGAATATATTCTTAATCATAAAGGCAGTACAAAATTACAAGAACAATTACACTTTCTTCGTCCCGTCATGTAAAAATGAACTTTAAATAAAAACATGATGGAAATTCGAAGAGAGCGGCCAACAATGTCAGTCAAGTCGCTCTTGCGAAACATAAAAACTGATGTTTGATCTTCGCGAACCCAACAACAAAAAATTGTCTCCGCTATACTGTTATAAGGCAATCTGGATGGTCGATGAGAAAAAGGAGCGCTTCGTAAGTAAAAATTCGTGAAAATTATTCGGATGACCGAATTACGTTACTCTTAAAAGTGCAACATGGAACATGGACGTTGAAAAAATTGCTAATTACGAGTACAATGGTTCACAAAGCGACCGCATTTCCCACGGAGCATCCGAGCGACCGAGTACCAAACATTGCGGGCGTGCTCGTCTTTTATTGCCAAAAATTAATGCCCAGTAAACAGTCCTTAATTGCAAGCCAGTCTCGTTGCGCAGACGCAAGCGCGCCTGTCACACCAGAGCGCAGCGCTTGCATTTCGGGGAAACAAGAACCAGAAAACACATAAAAATCTCAATAACGGACTTATTATAGTGCAATATTAACTATAACCAGTGATTGTAGTATCGATATTGGTGCGTGATCGCAATTTTATGACATTTTAATTTTATTGGTTAATACTGTGTTTTCACCAATTTACGCGCTTAATGTGCTATCTTCTTTAACGACATTATAGTTACAGTTTTTAAAGAGAATGAAGAAATTTTCGTAATATTTTTACGCAGAACCATGTGTTTTTTAATATAAACATACATTAAAATGCGTAGACGGTGCACAATTACCGTGTAAAAGCAACTATGTAAAAACTAAATGTAATCGACCATGTAGCAGCGTAAACATCGCGGGGAGATGTACCGCGACTAATGAACGCCGTCATCAAGTTATTCTGTCAATCTTCTCAGTTACAGAAGCTTACGGTGCAGCTTCTGGAACTATTACCGCGGCCGCCACACATTAGTATCGAGAAGTTGTTAACCATAATCATTATGAGCAGCCGTGATAAGAATATAAAATTATAATTAATTGTGCTAGGCGGTATTCCGCCACCATTAATGAGAGCAAACACTTTATGGCTATTATTATGGATACTTTTAATAATAGGTCATCATGCAATGAAAACAATATCTATCGCGGTCGTTAAGACAATTTCATGTTAAAGAAGACATTTATTTAAAATAGATTTTAGTCCAAACAGAACGTCTACTTCAACCACTTTCACTATGTGTGGAGATGTCAGTCTATTATGGAAGCGAGGCTGTTAAACGAAATACACACTAGTGGCCA
Organism: Scirpophaga incertulas; assembly: GCA_036419045.1. Taxonomy (NCBI): domain Eukaryota; kingdom Metazoa; phylum Arthropoda; class Insecta; order Lepidoptera; family Crambidae; genus Scirpophaga; species Scirpophaga incertulas. Next base: position 20,487,685 of record CM071631.1, on the reverse strand, counting down.
GCAGCAATTCCTATGATAATGAAGCAACGCCAACTGACCAGGTTTCAGCACTCGCTAAACCCAGACACCAGCATGAAGCTAAACAGCGACTATTAACATTTATTACTCCACGGGAAACTCCGGTTCGAAAAGAAAATTAAGCACGGTCGATTTGATGCGCACGCTTGTTACACTGCGGAGATTTAATTCAAGATAAAATGATAACACTGATTACACACACGTTAATTGAATTCAGACTCATCAAACGACCTATATTAATCATCGTCGCTTCGATTAGGTCCTAGACTTGGACAGCATTCTTAAAGCTATTTTGAGTTGAGTTGACGGCCTTCACAACAATCCCAAATTCGACAAAGCTGATTCTGCGAGTCACACGCCACGTGCGCTCCATAAAAAAAGCCGCGCGATTAAAGGGGCTGAGGAAACCCCAAAAACAGGTTATGAGGCCGGGTTGCCATATTTGTGGGCAGTTCTTGACTGGATTAGTCGTAAAAGGTTTAAACGGGTGTTCGTCTTTTGCCTACTGGCGTAGTGCCACGTCACCACGTGGCCGTTTGTCTGCTCTCGGCGGTGGTACGTCATTACACCCTGTATGGTATGGATACTTTGTCTTCTCATAGCGGTCGCAGTTGATTGACCTTTGGAACGGGATCACAGATTGTAAAGAACATTTGTTATTGCAATGATTAATCATTGTGTGTCATTCGTATTACAATGTAAATGTCACAAATAATAACCTTTGGAGATAGATAACAAACGGCGAAAGTTAGGGCTTAACTTCTTCATCAGTTGCAATGACCTGATATATTATTGTAAGTATAAGTTCGTTCAATGCATCTCATTCAAGTGACAGCTTTAATTGCATAATTGTAATACTGAAGAGATCTTATAAGATTTGTAGACACTTGAATAAACTACTTCAAGAGCTGCGTGTTTTTAGTTCAACGAACATAAACTTTTGATAAATCGTAATAGTAATTGTAACAGGGTGTGCAGTAAAGATTTCCAAAAATGTATGGATAATATTATCCTATCCGCGGCATTTATTTGTTTAGTGTAGGCGCTGTGAAGTCGAGAACTTGATTACCGCAAAAAAAAATCTGTACAAACCAGTTGGGGAACGCTTCCTCGTATAGGGGTATGTAAATTAATGTAGGAGAGGATAATACCGAATATTCGATACAGACAATTAATGTGTACTTTGATAATATATTATTACGTATACTGATTCAATAATAATGTTGGCTTTTACAAACTGTCCAACAAATAAGATCAAAAATCGATATACAGGTATGATTTTTGGTAGTATTTTCAAAAAATAGGTTCTCGATGTCGTTTACATATGCAATGTTCATATGGACCTTAAGCATGTCAGCAACATAGAAACTAAGCTTATAAGCAATAAAATAGATACTTATAATTAATAGATATATAGAGTATATGTGCAGTTAGATGCCAAAACACCAATAATTTATCTTACAATGAACGTATCAGATCATAGAGCCACAAACAAATTAATAACGTGGTATCGTTAAGTGGTTTTATAATGATAACGAATAATCGTCATGAAGTGAATGTTGCCAGGCTTGTTCATTAGGCAAAAATCCGTATCGGCCGCATTAAAATTGTCATTCAGAACAGAGGTTGCACACTAGCTGTAGCCGGCGTCCACTCGCTACTTAACGGCGGCAGTCATTAGTTTAAACGGTGGCGCTTAAACAATAATTATCGATTACTACACCAACCTGCGCACTACAGGTAGCACACTGGGATCAACATTTAAGGTACAACTTAGATAAGTTAAGCTGGCAATTTACTGAACATTAGTAGACACTGTTACAGAAAGAAAACATGAGGTTAATAATGTAGTTAGAGATTATATAACAACTAGCTTAATCCCGTTAGATTCTGTGACCGAAAGTGGCATCCTCAGCACTTTCTTCAGAATAATTTATTAGGCATTTATGGACTCTATCAAGATCGAATAAGTTTTTGGCGAGTATAGTAGGAATTAGTGATCGTCAAAAATCTAAAACCGCGGATACAGATCTGAATACGGCTATTAGGTGTCAAGATCTGCAGATACGGATACGGATCTTAACTTTCTTACACAATCGGTGTCGGTGCGCTCGATCTTGAGTTGAAACATATTTGGACTTGCATTGCGCTTTTTTTTGTTTTGTCTTACTTTAATATGAAACTGGGCAGCATAGATAACGCTTGTGTTTGGTATTGGTACATGATTTAAAAAAATAGCTACAAAGAAGTTTAGTAGTATAATATGCAATTATTTTTTGATAATAAATGATAAATATGCATAGTGTAAAACTTGTGATGGAAAGTATTCTCGTAAAGGTCCTCATGAATATGAATTATTCTTTAAAAAAGACTCTGCTAAGTAGATCTGTAAAAGATCCGCTAAAAAGTATACGGACACGGATACAAAACATTCTTCTGCCTTGGATATCCGGCACATCACTAGTAGGAATTAACATCATTCGTTTTACTTTTCCCAATTTACTTGGAATCTCTCTTATCAGTCACTCTGTAACCAACTCCAGCAAATTCTCATACCATCTTTATGCATTCCATAAATCGTTGTGTTTCTTCGAACTCAGCATATTTCATAGAAAATAATAGCGAAAGTGTCAAAATCTGCAACTTTTATCACTTTTGCTATATATTACTTTCTGCGCGAGAACTAACAAATGCGTGAATTCAACTATTATTTAGTTTTTTTAATGTCTATTTATGGGTGGCTAATAAGCATGTGGACCACATGTTGGGAAGCAGTCACCATAAGCTACGAATGCTTATAATCAATTCATAATGCATCAATTGCATTATGCAGTCTAAAGGTTATTGCCAGGCTAAAGGATATAAAGGTTTTACATTTATAAAATACTGGACAGCTAAAATGAAACGCAAAATAAAAATGGCAACTGAAATTAAGACGACATTTTGAAAATTTGAAACTGAACAATAGCAAACTTAAAAGAGGGTTAGTTTCAAAAAGACAATAGCACTGACAGCCAAGTTTCTAAATAATAGACTATCGCAAACTAATAGAACCAAATGCTGTAATGCAAATATTAGTCGGTATCGAAGTCGCATGCAAATGTGGAAGGTGCTATTATCAATAGTAATGGAGTCGATAATTATACATTTGTCGTCTCGCTGTTGGCTTCATTCATAAGCAACGAGATTGCTTTATGAATGGCGATCCGACCGTGTCCTTAATATATTGTGTTGCCTCGCTTCCATAAGTTTCCTGCTCGCCTATTGCCATTTATCGAACGTTATTCACAGCCTGTAATTTTGTGGACGCTAACCTGACCTTGATTTATGAAGTTCATTCATAACTAGAACAGTGCTAATTTGCATCAAAACGCAGCCGATTGCCAGCTCGTTTCGCATGCCGCGCGCTGTCGGAACGGGTGTTTAAATGAAAATTATTATCTCACCTCTGGCTATAAACTTTACGATATTGCTGAATAAATGCATAAAATCATTATCGACACGCAAATCTCTCGTAATGATTGACAACGTAAGCTTGTTATTGATCCAAGAACAAATACAAAAAATAATAATGTTTAAAGCGTGTATTTTAAATCATCGTTTGCTGAAATATAAATATTTAATTCATTAATGGAACATGTGAAAAAGAAACAACCCAACACGCTAATACCCAGGCTTATGACTGTAAACCTGTCGTAACTGTTAATAATTCATTTCTTAATAGCCTCTCATGGCTGAATAAATTTTAGCGCTAAATAAACAAGCTTTATCGGTGATCTCCACAATGCAACGGCTCCGAGGGTTACAGCAGCCGACTGAAGCGCCGCCGGACGATACCATCACGCCGATAGCCATCAAGGAAGACCACTTGTCAATACATTTCACCTGCGACCAGAACAGAACCGTCTTGATGAGTTGTCAACCGCGAAACTGGTTCCCAAGTATCGCGTCTCACGAAACATTTGAACATAACTAGCAGGTGAACATTAACCCATAGTATGAGACAAAGATTAGTTAAAAATCAATCGGACTACCAATTCGGAATAATTAATGTCATTACAGAACAATCGAGAATTTAGATCGGAGAAAATCCCGTGTTAAATGCTAATTCACGTACCCGTCGTATGCAAATTAACAACACTGCCGCTAAATAGCATTAAGGCTGAACAGGCAAATATTCCGCTAACCTTATTTACGGGACAATTCAGACGTCCGAGCAAACAAACACAGGTGGTCCCAATAAAAGCTTCGATGGAAACCTCAGAGCTTCTGAGTGGATATGCCGCCCTCCCTAAAAGGATAATAATACGTCGTTTTCGAGTTCCAGCCGCCAAAGGCACCTAGGACTCCGGGAAAATGTAAATTATCCCGACACCAGACAAATAGCTTAATTAACGATTGAACACTACAGACATTATTCAACATTTTATTTCACCACGAGTATTGCACTATTCTCATCGGGGCAAACTAAAAGTAAATAAAAAAGCAAGTAAAGAGGATATAACGTTTCAAATTTAATTGCCTTTAAAACCAATGTTTCACAAAGAACTATGCGTTCTTTAGTAAGTCCTCAAACCAGAAGGAACTGATTAAATTACTTTAGTGAATAGTTTTAATTCAGTAAAGCAATTTAATGGTGACTTAAATGCGCTTGAATACAATGAACAAAAGCGACCGAAGGAAACTTATGATACGTAACTAAGAGCCTACATACAGTAATTTAACGAAGGTCTTAAATCTCAAGGTTAATATGGAAGTTGCTGCGAGATTTAGTTTTTTCGCAACTTTATGCTCCGGTAGGCGTAAGGTGGGCGCGCACGTGACGAATATCTGAGTAACCTGAGTACTAGCTTGCCGCCACACGACCAGCCGCGTGGGCGGCCGCCGCAACACTAGCACGGATGGGTGCGCTGAACACACTTCCTAACAATGTTGTCTATGGTGTTTTGACAGCTTGTCAAATGCGAAGGTTACACTAATGTTATACTACTTATTTCTCATGTTGATATCAGAAAATAGTGTTTATAATAAAGGAGATATTATAATGGTGTCTCTTTGTATTATCTAAAAAAAAAGTACTGTACTGTAACGCTCCTTCTATTAATAATATTAATTTATATAATAAAAGCCTTGATTTATTTAGTGGCAACCCTACGACAAACTTAGTTAAGATTGTGGTAGCTAGGCAGATAGGCTCAGAAACCTTATTTTTACTAACTTTACCTAATTACCAACGAAATTACAATATTCACTGCAACTGCAATGAAACTGGCGAAGCCAACAAAAAATATTGAATCACAGCAACGAAACCAAAGCTTTCCCACCAAAATATGGAGCATTCGCGATTTTTTTTAATTGATATAATAAAAACGGTCAATTGTCCTCTGAGCCGCAATCATATAAAAACCTACTTGTTAATGTTTTATGTATGAATTTTCTCGATTCCGTTCCATTATGGATAGGGTCCCGCTGGTCGGGAGCTTTCGGAAACTTAGCAGCGGGACAGATATCGCCGATCTCTATGGTAGCTACGGATCTCTTTTGGTGTTTTTTCACTTGCGCGTTCGTCATTCGATAACATCTGCAAGCGAATAATAACCGTGGAGTGGACGAGAAGACGTAATAAGTCAGGGTTGCCTGTCGTAAACATTAAGACAAGTACTTCTGCTAACTTCAAAAATCTACATTTCCAGTTTTGTTGAATTAATTAGAATTTCTGGTCTAGGTTTTAACTTTTGTATATTTAATACCAAGTAATTAAAAAACAAATATCTATACAAACACAAACATTTCTAGCACATACAAAAACTGACATACCAAAATATTAATGAGTGCGCTCTCATAAAGACAACGACGTCATAATTCAGCTTTTAAAAAACATTACATTTTCTCAGCTGCCATAAAGAAGTTACACGATTTGTTCCTGCGTTTCTCCTCGGAGAATTTTTAATTTTTGTGCTTGCTGCAGAATTAATCGCTTCGTTAATTACATTATTTAATGTCTACTTTCGTTCACAAAACATAGTAACAGCAAATAGGATAGGTAACGCAAGCGATACCCGATATGTGCAATATGTTGATTTTTATTTGCTGAAGCGTAACAACAACAAAAAAAACGGTATAATAAGTAACAGTTGAACAATACTTGTTGGTGGAAATGTAACATACTTCTTATTGGCCGCTAGTGAATATAAATATAACAGGTAAATTAAGTAATCTTGGACACAGTAAAAGCTGTTTTAACGCTTGGACAAAGTATATGATGGTACTTTTAACAATAAATATTCAAGGGGAATATAAACCCGAGTCAATATAATAGCATTATTCACAACAACAAAACATTTAATTATAACGATGTTTTATTCCAAATTCGTTTGACATCATTTTTATATTGTTTTGGTGTATCGAGATTAAAGTGTTGATAACATATTTACTAATCAAACTATCCCAGAGTGTAATGTCAGACGCAAAGACATCAGAGAAACGCAATAACGTTATAAAAATTTAGATGGAAACTACTAAAGATCCGGTTGAACGAGCGTATAGTTATGGGGCAGGTGCGAAAGGCGAGCAGGTTAATGGCTGGGTTACAGTATTTTTATATGCGCTTAGAATTTTAGACGCGTGTTACAGGCACGACGCCAGTAATTTTAGAAATATTTGTGAACTTCAACAGCATCAAAGCGAATTTGAGGTTCCTTACGTGTCAGGCATATTTGAGGATACCAGATCTCACTTCTATGTTACTTTACCTTCACTCACTAAGTATAACACTAGTATAATGATAAACCAGAACTTCGCAAGTATTCAATTTAAAAAATGTGCTTGAAAATATCATGGTTAGACACAGTCATCAAAAGTCATTGAAAGACATACAACGCGAAAGAAACTATGATTTAATTTTAATCCCTACTAATTCTATAAACGAGAAAGTTTGTATGGGGAGATATTTGTTACTCTTTCACGTAAAAAATACTGAATGGAGTTTAATGTAATTTTACAATAACATAGCTTATACATTAGAATAACAAACACATAGTCTACAATTATATATAAAAAGACGCAAAGAGGCGCATAACCACAATTAATGCGTTCCAATTGTTCAAACGTAACGTTTCATTTTTAAATTTGTCCAGATTAGTGACGCTCAGATATCGATGGAATTTGATACGACTATATATTTAATCCTTTGAAAAAAGAATCAAATCTCCCGTAGAAAGCACAAACGATTGCAATTATTACATCGTTTCGGTATTTGAGCGAGGCGAGCGATACGACGTTGATATCTCAGACATTTTCAGCTTAATTGATATCCCAGAAAGAATTCCTAGCGCCCGCGCAGGCGAGTCCGTTATCAAGCCGAGGGATAAGTCCCACGGGGGATATGCTTGCACAACCGGATCTGGAAGCTGTAATGTGTCAGTGGTGTGCGAGTTACGAGCGATGGACGTTTCCATGAAAATCACCAAATATTGATAGCTTGACCACTTTATAAATTATAAAAAAGCTTTCGAATAAAATGGAACTTTTATTTTTCTTTTATTGGAACTTCCTAATTAGTTCAATATCGACAAAATTGCATTTAGACATTGGGTATGTAGATCTTTTCTACAACATAAACACAATTCTGTCATTAGTAACTATTGTACATATTTATATTAATGTATGTAAGTCGAAGTAGCTAGGGGAATATGTTTTGGTCGTAGCAAGTGGAAAACTGTGACCTCTGCCTATGGGAACCCTATGGGAAAAAGGCACTTACAATGCAATTAATGTATATTTTCGTGACAAATTTACGTTAACTGTCAAACTTATTTCTTCTATTTTAAATACAACTATTGAAACGTTCTTGTCTGTTATGAACATTTATATTCAATTCAATTCAAATTCAATTCAAAATTCAAAAATTCTTTATTCAACATAGACTTTGCAGGCACTTATTGACGTCAAACTCTACCACCAGTTCGGAAATTGGGAGGCCCTAGAGAAGAACTGGCAAGAAACTCTCAGGGTTTATTTTTATCTCCTCTTTTTAATCGTTATTTACAATTAGTCATTTATAAAAAAAAAAAAAAAAAAACTTAAAGCTACAATAAAGCTAACATACATAATATAATATTTTCGTATGTACATTTACATACACATTAAATGTCAAAAGGAAAAGACAAAAAATAATAAATAAATAATTATGTTGTTACCAAGCATGGCTTTTGGGATACCGCACCTAGCTCCATACAGTGTTATCGTTTAAATAATCACTTACTTTATAATATGCTTTACTAATAAGTGTCTTTTTGATGTGATTTTTAAAGTTGTGCAAAGGCAACTCAATAATGCTTTGTGGAAGCTTATTAAATTTGCTGATATTCCTGTCACTGATGTAACGAAACCCTTTTGGCCAAATAATAATATGCTTATCTTTAAGGAGCTCTTTACGCGGAGTAACTAAAAGTTACTTATCATGCCGCTGTATTTATCAACTTATCATAACAGAACTAGTAGTAGGAGCATGTGAACCCATATATTTGTCAAATCGCTAAAGCTTGCATCTTAAGTGGGTGCGTAAGATTGTTTGGACGCCCATTACACGGTGTAATGATAATGGGCAGATCTACGCGCAGATGTATCGTGATAAAGCCCGCTTTGTGTGTCTAGAGGCAACAGCGGTCGATTAATGAATTTTTTGTACTAGTAGCCTTTCATTTTTTTACTCTTTCTTTGATTCGTTCTGGTATTTAACTCGGTACTACGAGGAGTACTATAAGCAATATTAATTAATATAAACTCATATTTACTCAAAGTAATATTTTTTGAAGAAATGTTTCTCTTGGTAATTTAGTTTTTATAAAATTTGCACGAGTATGTACGTACCATAATGATTGAGCCATGAAACATTGAGCCATGTCTGTCATTGAGCCAGGAAAAATTATGGAGTATTTTTTTTTTAAATATAGTAATTTATAACGAATATTTTTGAAAAATGTCTCTAAAAAGATATCAAACTGAAACAAATTCATACAACAAAAAGAGTAGTAAGAGAGTTTTGTTAATTCTACTTAATTTTTAGTCATGAGGGACCATTTGACAACATTTGTGTGTTGTGGACCGCCTTGGTGACTTTGAGATTATATGCAAGATCCAAATGCAAATAAATACCTAAAATTCTAGTATTAAGTGTAATATTACGTGACTTGTTGTCACTTACTTATTAGGAAGGCTCCGTAGACCACTTGAGATGCTCTCTCAGGGAGCATCGGTGATCCGAGAACCACTGGTCCGAGAACCAAAAAGCACTTACTTAGATAGTGGAAATTAGTCATTCAGATTTCTATAAGTTGGTTATATAAAAGTTAAGTACTATTATAGATTTGGATTGATACAATTTCAAAAAATACACTATCCTCTATAAACAAATTCGATCATTGAATAGTATTCTTTCCAATAGAAATTTCAACTGCATTGTGCACATTTTACATTATGAAGCTAAAGTAACCGTTATTAATTTGTTTAGTTGATTTTTATTAAATATTAAAACAAATTTACATAAATAAATGTAACATTCTATCGACAAAAACTTTCGTGAACTCATTCATATTCTAATGAGATTCGAATAAAGACGGAACCGTCACAATAGCTCCTTCACCTATCTGGTCATCATTAACGACATCAACTACTTCATAATTCGTGCACATAGCTCAAGAGTTTTCGAGAAAACTTACAACGTGAACAGTTTAGTCGTGAGCACTGGCTCCTTTGATACGCGCCGACATCTAACGAACTGGTGTCCGACCGATAAATCCAACGATTAGTTGCACCGACAAGGAGACAAACGTCGGTCTAATCGGTAGACCATCCGCCATGACAACTCGACTGATAATCTAAACTGCATTAGATTCAGTTTTACTACAATCCATCTTGTGAGTTTAAACAAATTACAAACTGGACGCATTCAATCTATTTCACTCTACACCTTTCAAGCATCACTCGTTCAAATAAAGAAAAATCAATCAATCATCTGGCTGATGGTGGCTGTAGCTAGCATTTAATGACACCTGTGTACTAGGCGCACATGACAACGAGGCGTTCACTGTCACGCTAGGAGCCGTTGGGGGCGGGCCGCAGCTAGACATTCCCTTCCCATCGACCAATTACGCTAGGCCTCCCTTGCCGCCCGCATACAGCACAATGCAGCGGTAGGAAAAGGGAAGTGGTAGCGGAACGCGGCGTCAAGATATTTTGAGCTCTTTGGATATTATGAACTCCTGGTAAGCGTCATATTGCCGCATGGGCGGTCGAGGGCGCCGACTCATCGGATTTTTAAGTCAGAAAGCAAAGTTTCACGTGTCTTAATTAAATAGAAGCTTTCGATTTAATATTTAAATTATATAAGGTCCTCTTGTTATTTAAATATCGAAAATAATCGCTTTTCAAAATTAAACACGGTTGTGATAAATATAGACTATAAATAAACATTCACCAAAAACCGTTTACTCATGCTTTGGAGCGATATTTAGTAGCAGTTAGTTCAACCAGTAGCCGCAAGATGGCTCTAGTACTCTTCCCCAAATTGTAAGGCGAGTTATAGGTGAAAGTTTCACATTAAGAAGGTGGAGCTAGTGTAGTCGAGCAATCTACACAGGCGCATCTCTTTGAAACTTATGAGCTCCTGTTACTTTAGTGGCCATATTTGGCGCTTTCGATTCCTCATTTCATATTTGTAATTTTGAAGTTATCGTTGCTATTATTTATAATATTGACGCTGATGAATTGCAATGAAATGCATTACAATGTTTTAATTTTACATTATATAAAACATTAAAATACAGAAAACATACATAAACAAAACTTTTTTTAAAAAGTTGATAGCAGTAATTGTTTTGTTAAGTGAACTAAAAATCATATGTAAGCCATCAAATGGGACTTTTCGCTTCATTGTCTTATTGATTAGCAAAACATTAAAACGAATATTAATTTGTTATAAAGGGATGTTTAATAAAAAGTAAAAGATACAAAAAAAAATGTTATTATTAAATATAATTTATGTCCGATAGGAAAAAAAATCACGAGGTGTCATTAACGTTATTACGTGTTTAATTTTTTTTGTGTAGATTCATAAAGATTTTCATTTGAAATCATCCATCTATCCTATATAATGAGATTTGATTAACATGATGATGAAAATACACTAATGTAAAAGCTGACTTTTTTTTTCAAAGCATCATGTATCATTTTGTGTGTAAATTGCGTTAATTATTTTGCTAAGCCAGGATACAGAATAAAAGGTGTTAGCGGAGCCACCAAAATACAAACTATGTCAAGCAGCTCGGTGTTAGCGTTACAAAACTGCGGGTCGTGAGATATGGGTCGCAGATGCACTTGCGCCCCGCAATTAGCCAACGCGCAACACATAATTGTTTCATGTCGGAACAACTCGCATTGACTCACTACAAATCTTTGGATTAATTAGATTGTAAGATAATGAAGAACCGTTTTAAAGTTCTATTGAAACTTTACTAAACAATAATGCAATCAAATATATGTCGCTTATAAAACTTAAATGTTTTTATTTATCTTATGCACGCATTAGAAAGTCATCCACAAAAAGTTCTAAGTAAAATGTAAAATGTTTATCATGCCCTGTGTTAGTCTATCTTTCAGTATTCGATCTCTAAAAACCATTGAAAAAACACACTCAAAGAGCGATTGAGTTTCGTCGTGTTAACATAAAACAATACGAACAAAATCTCAAGATCTAAAACGTCGCGTCGTCAGGTCGTGTGGGAAAATAATCTGAGCCGCAATCTACATCCGAGCTAGGTCCTAATTAATTTAGTAATCGCTCGTGACGACTTATTCCGGCCCTAGACCAAACCACGAACCTAACGAAATCACGACTCCGCCAGACAACGATAATCGTTATTTTAAATTTATTAAAATGTCCTCCTTAAGGACTATATCGGTAAGCCTATATCGGACTGTATAATTTATTCTCGGGCTCTGGTAGAATGTTTTAAACAATGCACTCAGGACTCACGGAGCTCTAAAAGTTTAATATTTAGCGGAAGCTGTTCGAAGCGTTTTAATCGCGAAATACAAAAGTAATTAAAAGTTTTCTAACAAAAATAAATAAACACAAAATGACTTAGTAAGTCAAGGTATAGAAGGATTCTCAAAAAAGTTTTTTAATCAATGTGGCTTTCACCAAGAACGTTAAGAACAATGTATTGTAAATAATTATTACCTGATGAAACTTGACAATCAATAAATTTTATAAGGCTATCTGCTATGATACGCTTGTAATGTAATTAAAACGACAGACTAGATTTTTTTTCAATATGACAGGAAAGCCCTTGGCTTTATCTGTGATGCTATAATATGGCTTCGGCTGTAACGAAAAGATCAAAGTGAATTTCAACTGCCCCCGTAGCAAACACGCACATGATAAAGCGTTTATCGATTGATATAGCCATCTTGAAATTTATACACTGCATTGTGACAGATCATTATTATAAACAACTTTACCATATCCTACGTTATTGAAGTTGAGGTCTTACTTCTAATTGTCAGCTATTTATACTATTACCAAAGTTACGATGGTAGCTGCCCAGGCGGACTTAGAAGCCTTACCACCACCTAAGCAGAGAAAAAAACAATCCCGTGGAGAATCGACCCCGAACTTACCGATTAATACACGGTGTTCTTAACCACGGAAGTTGTTGAAACTAATGTAAAGTTACTAACTAGAAATAATACTAACTTGCTAGAAGAGTTCAGAAGTCTTAACACCAACTTATTTATAAATTAAACCGAAATTTCAATAATGACGTGCAGTTGACGTGCATGTGAACGAAATTACAAAAGTTTTACAATTATAACATAAAAAACAATCAATTTGCCTACAACAACAAAATTTATATTTAGTTGTAGGCAAATACCAAATTATAAGTCCAATCAAATGACTATTGATCGACTGGACTAATAAATGTGCCAACATCTCAATTGCTAAGAAGAGTTACAAATTACAAAATGTATTAAATTTGGTATTAAATAAGCCGAATCGTTAATTCTATTCGCAATTAATAAAGCTAGGTTATTTTTACTATAAAATCGACCATCCGCACAGAACCACTGTTCGGATGCGCACTAATTTCGATGTCAATGAAAAGTTGATACGACAAACTGCAAACGATGCTTGGCTGATATCATTTGTAAAGGTCTTAATGCCGAAGCCTAGCATGGTCAACTACTAGATCAAAGGGCGAAACGGAACATATTGTCGGCGGTTCCGGGACAAAGTCAAGAGCCGGCACGCCGACAACAAATGTGGTCGTGTCGGCCGACGGCCCCCGGGGCGCCGTAATTAAACTCCGGCAACACGAGGTGATCAGTTGACCGAAGCTCTGTTTGATGTCTGGATGTTAACAAATGTTGCTTTAACATGTTAGTGGATTGAGAAAATTGAGTGTCCAAATTATATTTACAAACACTCAATACAATAATAGATCTTACAGCGAATTCAATTTGCAATAAATGAAGAATTTGTTCAAATTAATATATACAAAGTATTGTATGTATAAAATTTAGGAAACTTTTTGAACAAGAAAATTATGAGCGTAAAAAAAGGAAGAGCAGTCGAAAATATACAACACAACAAGGATTAAAACAGCAAATGAACGCCACATAAATCGACACCTATTAATTTACGATCATAGGGAAATTGACGATTAAAAGTCAAAGAAGTTTATAAAACTATGTACTTACAAACACAATGCAAATGAAAGAGGCACAGAGCAACGAGACCGGACGGATGCGCGAGCGCATCCAGCTAACAAGCAACAACGGAACGTCGGCGACTTTGATACCCGCTGCGCGACAGGACCGCTTGCGTGCGCCCGCGCCGCGACCCGTGAGGTGAGGAGATGAGGTCTAAGATAAAAGCGATTATTAGAATCCAACGTCGCCCTAGAAATTCGCGCGCGCTTCTATAAACTTATTTGCATAATAAACAACATGTTTAACCGGCTTAATGACCATATCCGAACATTACGTATTCAAGAGCGCTTAATCCAGCGTCTCCGGGCACACATATTAATTGGGTTAGAATTCTCGGTGGAAATTAATACAGATTTCATAATGCATAAGTTATTTACGATGAGTATTAAGTACATAGCGTTGTAATATAATAAGAATACATAGCAATCTCTAAGCTCAATTACAAAACTAGAATGTGATTTATTGTTGGCAATTATCGTGATGAGACTTTACAAAAACTTAAGGATGAGTAATAATCAATCCTTACTACTATTATACAGTTGGAAGTGTCTTTTTAGCTTAACTTCTTTCAGTGTTAGATAGCCTATTTATAAAGAATGGCTATTTCGCTATAGCCAATAGCAGCGAAGTATCATTAAAAAATGTTGCTAAAACAAGGGAAATTTAATTGTTTTGAGAGCTTCGATTACTTGCTGTACAAAGCTAGTGTACAATATTTTTTTGCATTTGCATTAATAAAAAGATTGACCTAAGCAAATAGTAGTTACAAAAAACCTTTTAGTGGTTCTAAAAAATTCTTCATAAAATTGTACCTTTGATAGACACAGAATTATAAAAGAAATATGATACTACTGAAATTGCTCACATCAGGTTTACACTCAAAACCAAGATTCAAGCAAGATTTCCAGTAGCTGTGTCCTCAAATTATTAGCAAGTTTTTTACAGAAACAATAAATTCATTTGAAGAACCCCCAATAAACATATAGCACTCGACTTGAGAAATAATATACATTTTAAAAAATATATGAAGCATGTAATAACATGAAAGTCCACATTAGATTGTCGAATCATCATTTATTTGTTTATTCAAATTTTAATAATTGTTGGTTAGGCAATAATAATTAAAATTGTTGTACCAATCAGTTCTATCTACTATTTGGTAAAACAAATCATAATAAACTTAATATTTACAATAACAAACATGCAAGTTTTATACTATTATAATTATCTAATTTGAGCAATTTATATCATCAATATTTTATTAATTTAGTTTTATGATTTCTAAAAAAAGTGCACTTTACGTAATTCTAATGAAACAAACACATTTCTATCATTCTTACTTTTACATTTTTTTTACATAGAGTATATACCTAACCTATAAACGTAGAAATAATAAAGTTATTTTGAATGTTGTTTATAAGCTCATACAAATCAAGAGTTTACTCAACTATGACGTCACGATTGCAATATTTAGTATGGTTCGTTTTTGAGTAATCCGCGACAGAGCCGCAAACATATTGAAGTATCTTCAAAAGTAATAAGCGCAGGTATACTGTTGGTTCTACAATATTTGTCAGTTAAAGGAGTACTTTTATTATATATAAAAGTAAAAAAAATGTCGTCTACCTAATTTGAAAACGATATTTATACTCAGATATTTGATATTAACCAGTCAAGTTTTCTGACTCTAAATATTCATTTGGGCAGATAGACTGAGATTTTCGTGTACATAACTTTTTATAATTCTACAATTTTAGAAACTCAATTTATGCTTATTTAGAAATAATTAATCAATCCAAAAGTGAAATGTACATTCAAAAAACAACATTTAGACAGGTGGCTCTGGCAAGTGTGTTTACAATCGTCAGTCCCGAAGCCATATGAACACCCATTCAGCGTCTGCGTGGCTCACGTTCGAATCGCCATCGATTCGTTAGTAGTTCCGATTTAATGGTAGGTTTTGACGGACAACCCAGCCTCTCGGCCAAACGCAGATTGACAATGTCTACCTGCTTAATGAACCATGGAAATAGGAAGCGAGGGTTTCCGTGCGTCTATACGCTAATAGGGTTAAGCAAATTTAGTTTCAAAGGATTGTTATGTAATCATGTGCCATAGAGTTTATAGTGTAGGATATTATATATCGAAAAATAAAGACTGTTCTTCGATAATAGTCTGTTTGTATGTGTGTGTTAAAGGCACATTTTTCGATAAATGTATTTTGGATATCATAGTCGTTTAGAAAACAAAGTATTTAGTAATTTGTTGGTACTGATATAAGTAGTAGTAGAAGTTTGAAGGTTTAGTTTAGGGTAATGTTTAGGGTACTCGTAATTTGATTTAGATGAAGTATGTTATTGAAATAGTATGGTTCCCGGGAAAGAACTTAGCCTTATTTTTACCACAAACAAAACCTATTTTTCCTATTACAAAATCCTATACAAGCCGGGCCAAGCTAGGGCGGATAGCTAGTGAAATATACGAGAGGGTTGCCTCTGGTCAATAAAGCAACTAAACCCCGTTTCTGCCGAATGGCACTAGCCTACTCTATTTTAGGACGATTAGGCGCAATAATCAACTTCAACCCTTACACCATTGAAATTTTTACAGGTGTTTGCAGTTTGCCTCGCGATGTTTTTCTTCACCGTAGGAACGTCGGCTAAACGTACAAAAAACACAAAACACACAATTGCAGGTTCGAATCCAGGCCGGAATCGAAGGCCGGTGCCGAGATGACAGCACCACCAACGCTACTGTTTCTTAACAATAACAATCTATTACTGTTTAAATAAGAAGTTAAAAACGCGTACACATTAAAAGCTGGTGTTGCAAGTTCAAGCAAAAACACAACAAAACTAAAATAAATGGTTGGTATTCTTGAGGTGCCAATTGTAAATCGACATTTGTAATTCTACCTCATGTTTGTTAATTTTAATATTCTGAAATAATAACATGAAAAAAATTCACGCATTCCAAGCGGACGCAAGCGGTGCGAGTTTTAGAAGATTCCCTAACACCGCGTGTTATTCCCGTTAGATTCCGTGGAACCAATACGTTTTATTTTATATTATTTTTATAAATTCTTATATATTTTAAATCAAGGGTGAGTATAAATATTTAATTCTAATCAGATACTCTGACACATACAATCATATTATGTATTTCCTTTTGATAATACATAAAGATAGTGGCACAAACAACAATAAAATGCACCAGAGAAAAGATTCGCTACATATAATACTAAAGTTAGTGCCTAATATTACAAACATTTTTAGGTAATTTTACATTTTTTATTATATTTTACCGTTTATCTTTTAATATTGTAAAGTAATTTCTTTCCAATTCAAATGCAATAATAATATAATATAATAACTTTGCAACACAGATTCTGAAATTTTGAGAAATTTCTGTTGAGATACAAGTTAATTTAATGCAAAATTTCCATAGCTACAATTCTTCAAAAATTAAGAATCATTTATTAATTATGAATGAAATAACTGAGATGAAATTGAAATAGTCATTTCATAATTTTAAGATAATCAATTATCAAAATTAAAAACTATTATAAGATGTTTACTGAAAAAAAGGATATTAGAATATTAAGCTTTCATTCCTAACTGAACTTAAATACATTTGAAATATCATGTGAGGATCCATTGGGAAATGCAAAGTATGATTAGTGCAATTTCTAATCATGTTGTCAGTTTTCAGATATTTCCTTCTGTTAGTTACGTTTGAGTACTTGTATCTTACAGATCTACTGCCAAAAAGCAAAACAACTAGGACTTCTAGTTATTTCAAAATTAAGGAGAACATGACTTTATACAGCAATGAGAAGTTGTCAATTTAAACTGTGTATCTGTTTAATGAGTTACTGAAATAACTTATTAAATTATATAGTTTTGATCGATGTAACAATATCAATTCCTAATTTTCTGTAAAAGACTGAAATTTGATTGATATGAAATTAAGCAGAAAGTCTTCCCAAATATTAGAACAAAAAGGATTTTACATATTTGATGAGATTTAGAAACTTTATCTAGCTGTTTGAAAAAAAAAATTAACTAATGTTGCAATATAAAAAAGTTTAAAATGTGTTTGTTTTAATAAAATATGTAAAAATATTTTATGTAAAAAAATACATAATTTTGAAATTTGTATCTAAAGTATCAAAATCTTTACAAATATTTTAATGTAAAATAATATATATGTACTCAGTAATCTAACCAGTTATAGAACATTAGACTATTGTAACAAAATTACAAGTAAATTTTGAATCCTACTTTCATTTATTAAGTTTTCCCGAGCTGTAATTAGTAAATTTATTTTTGTTTTAAATGAAAGTGATATTTTTTTGTATTAAGAAAGTAATTAATATTCTTCGTAATCGAAAGTACTTACTTCCTGTTTTTTATACATAAGAAAAAGCTATTTGACAGGCAGGAACACTACCGCTAACATGTAAATGAATGAAGTTAAGCTACTTGATGAAATAAGAAATCTATACAGTTTGATTTAGATGAAAGTTTAAAGTTAAATCCAGCTTGAGGTATTGATTCATCTTTTTATTAAATCATTTATTTTAATTACATATTTTTAAATTATAAAATTGTATAATCTAACCCAATTCTGTTATAAACTCAATCTGCAATAACAATGGGCAACAGTTGGGCAGGTATCTACATAGATACATTAAGAAAAAAATATAAATTTTCATAATAACAACAATTGAAGCTATCAGTATACTTCAGAAGATAGATTACGAGATTTAAAGGGTTTTCACAAAGGTTTTGTTTTTACATACATAAAAACACATAAAACTTGAACAAGTGATAGCACAAAGTCTTGGAGATATTTATAATAAAGAAGATTGTAATGAGAGATGTATTAATTTGTTTAATCGAGAATAATTTAAATGATATAAACAGATAATATACTAGCAGAATGTACTTGTTGGTCTAATAATAAAGAATAAGCAAAGACATATTTGTTATTGTTTGTTACACCTATATTGTTACTAATTTTTAAAAAGTGTACAAGGTGTCTTTATAATTATTGAACACAAAAAAGCTTGAAAAGTGTTATTTTATATGTATACTTTGTAGAATTCAAGATATTTCAATGTAAGACCATTCAATGACCTAAGCATCATAATTATATGTCAATTTTGCTTATTAGGTATGGGCACATCCTCAATTTGCTTTAAGTCGCAATTTAAAGATTTAAATAGAAAAACACACTTTTATGCACATGTCTATGTAATGTCTCCAACGTTTCAACTAGCGCCATCTTTTGGAATGGACAAAAACTACGTGACTGCAGGCTTATGGTTAATTTATCACCAAAACAATAACCTTTTCGGAAATTGTTGAATTTAGCAACATAATTGTCTCTCTTTCTCAATAAGTTTTGGAATATAATATGTTTAAACATGCACTACTCACGTAAAATATTGTAAGCGCAATGACCTTATGAGTTAATCAGCTGACACACAGCTGTCAAAATTTCTGCTCCTTTTTCATATAAGCACATGAAAAGTTTAATATATTCGCACTTATATCCACCAGTTTATATGAAAACGTTATAATACAAACAGTAAATACAATAATTCGACTTGACTTTCGGCAATATTCCATAATCTTGAATGTCAACAAACATAACCTCAACACTGAAAACAAATCAACATTCTGTCACAAAATATTGTTATTTGATTCACTTTTTCATGATTTTATTATAAAAATCATGAATACCTACTCAAAATCACACCAATAATATAATTAAAATACATTTAGCAAAATCGCAAAATATATGTCATACTTACAGGTTCAAGTTAATAATATTACTCTCTTCTATTTATTGAAATTATCAATATCAATAAATAAATTTTATTTGATTACAATATCTAGTGATGTCATATTAGTATATATTCAAAACTCACTGTTCAAGATACCAAGAAACTGGAGATCAATAAATTAGCAAAAATTAAATATCTTCATTTCTCTTTGTGGCACTTCAACAAAAACTTAATATCAATTGTTTTAAGCATCACATAGGCGTGCTGCAAATTTTTAACATATATTTGGAATAATTATGTAATTAAGTATTTAATTACAAACTGGGAATCAAATAATACCAGTTCATTTTATGAAAATTGTGCTCCATTGCATATTTAATCTTTTCACTGGTGTGTTCGAGTAACTACAAATCAAACATTATCACTATATTTGTTTAAATTCACTGATATTTTAGTATGAAACATAAAAATGAATCAATAATTAATATGCACTTTCACAATTGCTGTTAAAATTCACAACCATTCTGCGACTGGCCCATATGGAATATTGCCAAAAGTAGTCTCCGCAACCCACCTTCTTCATTATCCCAGTCTTCCGCTTTGAGAACGTCGTGTACCGCCGGAGTTTATTGTCTATATATTCCATTTTAATCTTTACACGACCCTTGGTCTTTTTGCCATTGGATGGGGGTGATTTCTTAGGCTGAAGTGATGCATAGCCATCATCAGCAATGTCTGGCATGGGGCAGTGGTCCAGACCGACGCTCTGCGAGGGTCGTTCATCATAGCACTGGTCTGAAGGTCTCTTGACTCCTGCTCTCGGCATGGGACAGGGTTGCATGCCGGGCCGCAGCGAGCCACCGCCGAGAGAGCTGGGCGGCCGGCCAGCCCCATACATGTCCGGTATTTCTCCTAAGAGCCCCATACCGTACGGCGACCCGAAGCGGGGCTCCCGCGCTCCGCCGGGCGCGTCCATGATAACCTCGCAGTACGCCACAGTAACCGGTGCGCACACGCGCTACACACACCTCACCGTCCGAACGTCGAACGGAGACTGACCGAAACCGCGTATAGACCGAGGGCGGGACTGACGACTCGGCCGCTCGGACCGCAACTGACTTCGCGTAGTTCCGTCCCGCGCGCCTCCACCTCTAACTATCTCGCTCTGACACGCTCATTCGAGTTTGACAGCGAGCGAGATGGGCGAACACAGGCCGCCGTAACCCGACACATCCGTAGGAAAAGCGATGTGCACCGGGAACCCGCGAACGTTTCAGTGCCCGAAATCCGTATTAAAATAGACCTTTTATTTTAGATTATTTCGTAAATAGAAATAATAGAGTCGGAAGTAGAGCGCGCGAGAGCAGCGGCGGGGCGGTGGGCAGGCCCAGAGCCATATTTAGACTGGAGCCGTACCAAATACGGCAATCGACGGTCAAATAAGGTCCACTGAAATCCCTCCTACTTGCACCTGACGATTTTCACGTCTAATAATTAAAAACTTCGTCACGTTAGTTCTTGCAAGTCTATGTACAGCAAATACCTACAGCTTCTTAATGTATTTATGTCAATGGAATTATGTTGCAATTGCCAATTGTCTCTACTAGCTATCTACAATATTATAAATTTATTAAATAAATGGAATAAACTTAAAAGGAAATCATTTATTAATCAATATCTAGTTTATTAAGGTACCTAGGAATGATAGCTAAACATTGAACACTATAAGTTTTGTACCTAGTGCACACCATAAAATATCCTGCTGACTCTTCAGTATACTTATTCAAGTAAGTAATGATATATAATAATAGTAGTATTTTAACAAAATAATTTAACATAAAGATTGTAACGTGGGCACTTTTTATCATCTGTCCAAATGGAAAGTGCATATTAATTTTGTATGAAAATTCAACATTTTATTGTCACTGACTGATATCATCAACTGACTAAATAATTATTGATTTCTGAGTCATTAAATGTTGTTATTGCAAATGAAGAGAACTACGAACGAACAGTTTTATTTTTACATCCAATATATATATATATAAAAACGTTAACCCTCACTACGATTTTTATCTTACTTACGTCGTGGGTACAGTCACAAACATAGTATCTCAAGTACATATACACCCAGATCGGAACAAATTAGTGTAGGTCATCAAAATATCTGTCCTGTGCGGGAATCGAACCCGCGACCCGTTGCGCAATAGCCGATCACTCGATTGCACCGCCAAACGAGTCGTCAAATGGTTTGGTGCGGCTTTGACTATATATCACAGTAGATACAACCCCACGCTTGTCACTTATATGATGACAAAAAATAAATATGGAAATAATAAAAAATATGATCAAGTTTGTTTACCATTTCCTATTTTTGTATTGTCTGAAACGGAGCTTACCTTAAAACAAATGCGTTTTCTCTAACAGTAGTCGCCCACGGACGACGGAGTTTTCCTTTTGGAGGCGATTTTATTACCCTTACTCATAGTGCGTTGACTTCGGTTTCTCCGAGTTCAGTATTAATTAGAAATATTTATTTTACAAACGAATGAATTTGTTCACACATTTAGTTATAAAATAATATTTATTACATTCGAGCTTGAGAGCAAAATGTCCGGCTCCTTACATTGATCTGTCCAGCTTTCGTAATTTTAAGAAATGGCAATCCTAATTTCAGCAGGAATTAGATGGATTCAATAATACTTTAATAATAATACTATATTTTCAAACAGATGTACAATTAATTATTTAACGAAATCCCGAAAATAGAAGCAAAACTAAAAACGAAAATAGAAGTCTATAAGTAGTGTATTGTTACTGTATAAAAATATCAATTCGATACTTATTATTGGACAATACTTTTGCATTATAATACTCGTGAAAATTGAATCCAGTTTAGTTAAGATATAGCTAGAATTTTTAACTTCACCTACTGACTATGTCATATTATTCTGCCAACATAATCAAAGAATCCAAATCTCAGAACATAGACAAAAATAAACACCTCCATAACGTGATGAAATTAAGCTTCACCTTCAGTCGTATTGTTAATCAACATTAGACATTATTTTACATTATTTATAAATGTTAATAATTTATAAAATATAATCACTAATAAATATTTGTTCGATTCACTACAGTTAGCCTAGCTCAAAGTACGTATGCATTATGTTTGTGTTCTATTTGGATAACGGAGATATATATATATATATATATATATATATATATATATATATATATATATATATATATATATATATCTATATGGGTGTGTATATATATATATATAAACACCCATATCACGATTAACAAATACTCATCCTTATCACACCACACAAACATTTAAAGTTACATTTTGAGGCCTGTAACAATCCTACAGTACCTACTCAATCAAATCAGTGCCAAAATAGTCCTTCCTTTTTTCCTGGTAAGTTGCAAGTCTTTTGATAAGGACTCGGGGACTTCTGAACTCAAACTCAAAAAAGAATGCTATTTTTGCGGTTAATTTTATTAGTATAAATAAAAAAACAATAAAATGACGGATTTCGTAGTGCAAGTTTGTCGTTTACATGGTGTTTATGAATGAAACTGATGACTGATGATTTTATTAGTGACTGAGACTGTCGGAAAGAAAAAGCTAAACATAAAAATAGCGTTACTTTAGCCAAATATAGAAATACCTACGTGAGCCAAACAGAAATAAGGTTATGTTAACAAATATAGAAATAGCGTTACGTGAGCCAAACACAGAAATAACATTATGTTAATCAAAGATAGAAATAGCGTTATTACAAATAACGTAGAAATCGCGTAGCAGTGAGAAACAACGTTTATATTCTATACGATCTCGTTTTTTATTACTATACGACTAGGTTATTATTTTTTTAAAAACACGTTGTTCCAATCTTTGTCTTTATCCTGCATCTTGGATGGAGTCACAAAAATACAATCTTACATTTTTGTTGTTCGTACAAGATATATTTCCCGTGCTAGAATCGACCACGACCCGGTATAATTGTGCACCAATTCACCAAATTTTGACGGCACAGTTTCAATTCGACGTGCTAGTGCATTATTTACCTGTTGTGATTCACGACTTTAGGCAATGATAACATAATTCTAACAATATAATAAATGTAAAAGCTTTTTTGGCTTTATCAAGTCTACAAACAATTATAACTCATGAATACATGTACGTTTGTACAAGACCACATTTGCTTATATAAAAATATGATTTTCCAATAACTCAAGAAAAAAGGAGCGATCGCTCTCACTACAAACCTACTCTCACTACAGAGTCATTAGTATCAAGGCTTAGGCTGAGTTTGGTCGGTAGGCACATCGGTCGAGCCGCCTCTATCGCTCTGAAGTCAGACATAATTACCGCGGCACTTGTTTGCGCTGTTGTACTTGAGAATTCTCAGCTTCTCCTCTCCAAAAGGATTCCTTTCAATTATTGACATTACGACAGATCACTACTTACCCTAGATCTCATAACACAATCCTTTGTGCTCACTTGTGTAACACAAGTGCTTACTTTGGGCATAGGACTGTTTAGTGTATTCATTTTACTTTACTTACTTTAAATTAAATAACTGTCAATAATCCCTACATTTTTGTGACAATCGCAACTTTACTATTTTTTTAATCTTTATATAAATAAGGTTTTGTTCAAACATAGGTCACGCCACCTCCTTCGATCTAGCTTAGTTTAACGCCTACTCAAACAAAGTATAACTTTACTATTTAATTCACACAAACGGTATAGGTTGTATGTAGAAGTAGGCATGCAAACAGTTGTCTGCTGGCCTCCCAGCTGATTGATACGGTGAATGGTATAAGGCAAAGCCGAGTTCTGTAAAGGCAAAGATATGCACGGCCTGGTGAAGCAAGGGCCGCCGGCCGATACGTGTTTACCAAAACCACTTATGTACGGAGCGATTTTTTTGATACCATTTCAAAGAAATTGTGTTTAAGTCTTCATCGTAGATATCAATGTGTTTAAAGAAGGTTAGTAAATTTCTCTAAAGACTTCATTACAATGCTCTAAGAATCAAATTTTAAAAGCAAACTAACTCAAATCTCTGCTTGAGTACAATTAGAAAGCGCTTTTTAACTGTAATCAAGCAAAGATTTGAGTATGTCTTATTCCGTAATACGGGCCTAAGACTAGGTTAATGTAAAAGACCGGACCTATAGTGACGGCTTTATTCTTGAAGTGAATTAAATACGTTGTTACTTGTTGCTAAACTGAATTCGCTGTGCTGAATTGTTGCTAATACAAATTGAAACTTTCCAAGTATTTGGTGTTAGCCTAACACCATTTTATTTTAATTCGTGTAATGAATGATAATGATTTCCTTCATTGAAATATTACCTAACAGTTTTAGGTAATATTTCAATGAAGGAACTAATTAATTAAAGAAAAAAATAAAATTGAAGTGTCGTCTGTCTATCTGTCTGTTTGTTCCGGCTAATCTCTGAAATGGCTAGACCGATTTTGACAGGACATTTATTGGCAGGTAGCGGATGTAATAAGGAGAGATTTAGACTAATTTTGTTTTTGAAGTAATCTTGCAAAGTCCAAGTGCTGTATAATATCGCGCGCATGTGTCTTAAAAATGCAAAAACCAAACAAAATCTAAATAAACTTATTAACATTTTTGTTAAATTCCACGTGGACGAAGTCGCGGGTACTGCTAATGTTACATAAATTCACACACCGTTCCTTATGCTCCAGTAGGCTTCTATGATCTCTATTCCTAATCCCTACTCTATGTATCTATAAGGCATGGCACTCGTGTTTTCGACACCCTGTCACCTTGTCTTCCGTCCCACTTTCGTTCGTTTTATACTCCTTATAATATAATTGAGACAAAACTTAACCTAGCTTAGAGAATTATAATATTTATATACTTTGTGTCAGTGTATGTCTTGTTGGTTGGCCTAAATCCTATTAGGTACTATTATAAAGGCGAAAGTTTGTAAGTATGGATGTTTATTACTCTTTCACGTAAAAACTGAATGGATTTGAATGAAACTTTACCACAATATAGCTTATACATCAGAATAACACATAGGCTACAATTTTGTGGTTTCTATGAGGTCGTAAAAAAAAACACATTTTTTGCGCTTACATTGCAAACGCTGACTGAGTCCTACAAGATAGATCAAAACAATTTACTACAGTATTGTACAACTTAAAAAGGTCTACAAAAAAGTCCGTGATGGTATATGTTTATCTCTTAGGAATAACCCACAAAAGGAAAAAGATCGTTAAATGTAGTTTATAGGAGCATACTGCAGTAGCTACCTATAGGCCTATGATTAGGGCTCTGCAGTGCTTAGTTACCGTATTTCTTACTTATTACTAGACTAGACGGGACGAACCTGAAGTCCACGCGAACGAAGTCGCGGGCAAAAGCTAGTAAATAAATAAATAATGGTCTGGTAACCACACGTCAGGTGACAGAGTCGATGAACTTTCCATTTTGGTATCAATCGACTGTCACTCGTCGATGTTAGCTACCTACTTCTACTTACCAGCCAATACATTTTCCGACTACACGCTGCGACATTACCTGTGTGCTGTAGCTATTGTTTTAGTACCACATCATAGATATATTAGATATACATATATCGACCACAATTAAGGAGCTGTGCGTATTAATTAAGAATTAAGGATGTGTGTATGGCTATCAATGATGCGAATGCAAATGTATGAATGAATGCCTTATTGTTTTCAATGAAATTATAATGTAACATACAAAAGGTTATAAGTATTTTTTAAATACGATAAGGAAGCTCTTCAACAATTTAGGTAGTGTCTATTTTTTCTCAGATCAGCGATAGATATCATGGTTAAATGTATGTGCGAGCACTTCACTACATAGTGCCTATAAAACAAAATCGCTTTCTCTGTCCCTATATCGCTATATATGCTTGAATCTTTAAAACTACGAAACGGATTTTGATGTGGTTTTTCTTAATAGATAGAGTGATTGAAGAGGAAAGTTTATATGTATTATACATATTATTTTTTAGTTTTTTCAACTGTAATTTATTATATACAACGTTCACAGTTTTTCGGTAGTGTATTTAGTATCAGCATTGCACCCGTGCGAAGCCGGCGCGGGCGGCTCGTTAAGTATATTAGTCAGACATGAACATCTGCCCCTATTATTATTCGTGTAAGTCGGGGCTGATATGCATCACTGCGACCTATTAAGATCTATTGTGACCAGCCTCCTATGTAGGTTCTATGTAGGCCCTACGGTAGCTCCCTTAACTGGGCACTGACCAAGAAAGATAGGATGTTCCCAGTTTGGATTGTTTTTATTTCATCTGGGTCAAGGATGTGTTTCCCCAGGTGTCTGTTTCTTTTGTGAATCAGCGGTTCACAGTAGCACAAGAAGTGCATTGGTGTTTCACGCTCTTGTTCGCAGACTCTGCATGTGTCAGTGTCCTTAAGTTTCATGTTGTAAAGGTGTCTATTCAACTTGCAGTGACCGGTCAAAGCCCTAACCATCACGCTCAAGTTACTCCTGTTAAGCTTTAATAGCTCGTCAGTGCGTTTGCGAGAGTATGGTTCGATTAGTGCTTTTGAGTGTGTCATCCCGGAGGTACTGTGCCAGTCTGCTTTCGCCTCGTTAAGAAGGCGAGTTTTCAGGTATTGCATGGCCTGGTTCTTTGAGATACCACAGATAGGCTCTGGGCCAAACTGTATTCCTTGAGCCCCAGCCCTGGCTAGTTCAGCGGCCTTCTCATTGCCGGTTATTCCAGAATGACCTGGCACCCATTTGAGAGTGATTTTGTTCTTTTCTCCCAGGTCATTGAGTTTTTTCACACAGTCTTTTACTAGCTTTATATTTATATAGCAACATATATCTCGTTGAATTGTCAAAAAAGAATAAAATTTGGTGCTCATAGAAACTAGGCAGCTGTGGAGTGCATTGTCACATAAGTCACCACAGCCGCTGTGACTGGAATTCAGTTACGTAACACGTCACCCTAAACCCGAGTAAGCCGAGCTCGAATAACGTGTAAATAGAATTAATGTTGGCGATAAACCGCGACTAGGAACACTGAGCACCGGCTACCAGAACTACTATTAGCAGGAAAAGATGTAATCTGGCGCGAACAAAGCTGCGAGGCGACCATATATCGGGGGACTTACGACCAGCACAATGTGGCCCGGCGATATATTTAAAGCTTGTTACTCGCAAATCGTTCCATTGGGCCTTTGTGGCACCGCACGCATTGTACCGACGCGCGAGGTGTTAATGTCAGCCTCCACAAATATGTAGCAGCGAAAAACAAAGCAAAAACATTTACATGCACCTCGCGATTTATTTTGCACGTAACAAAGCTGAAACAATTTTAATTAGTATGGTTGGTTTTAATGAATAGAGACATAAAGTGTGTTCCGAAATTCCAGCGCCAGTCGCTCGCTGCGTTCCCCAATAATTGGTGACGATTGCAGCTATGCGAAGTTCTGGATAATGAATGGTGTTGGTGGACGGTTACAGAATCCTTCGAAGGCTTCGGATGCTGTAAAATTGTTGGTTTGTAAACATCATTGCAAAATGTTATTACTAGGAGCAGCGTATTGAGATAAGATGTCTGACGTTACCACAGACAATGTAGTTATATTGAATTTAGTTGTATTAAATGGACTAAGGTGACAGCTAAAACAGGTCGAAGGGTATAAAATCACTCAATAACCTTCAACGTGGCGATAGGTCAATTTTCAATACTCGAAGATTTTATTTATTATTTAAAAGAATGTCGAAGTAATTAGATAAACACAAATTTGTATACTTTTATTTCTTGCGAAATTAATGTCTTCCTAATAAGCGGTTTTAGAAAGAATTTATAAGGGAATGTAAAAAAGTCAATTTTAGATTTTTTTATGACTAGTGTGTTAAATATATTATATTTCAAACAACACACATTATCTGTTATGTATAATATATAACTCTTGAGTTCTCGAAACTTCTCCAAACCCGCAGTATTTCATATTTAATAACCCCTTTAATAACAACTGGGCATAGGTGTCAATTTCCTACAAACTGAATTATTAAACTAAAATAGACAAAATTTTGGTTTGATACTAAAATCGACAAACGACGATTTCGTACTCATAACACCATGAACTGAAAATAGTTTGACAGACCTAAAATTGATTTAGTTAGGTACTCACTTTACAGATTTTCCTATTCTATTGTATGAGACATTTTAATTGACTAATTTGATGTCAACTAAACTAAAATACTTACCACAAGTAAATTGAGTTTCTATTAAAAATATCAATCCAAAATTATAGTGGAGGAGGATATATAACGTCCCGATTTCATTTAGTGCTGTCAAAATTAATAGTTAAGTCAAACGCGATCTGAAGTTATTTCAAGGTAACAATACAATAATTTTGATGATTTAAGAGAATTGGTATTTTGTGTTAATAGTGGTTGCGCAGGGACCCGTGGGTATTTTTCAGTGACAGCTGTCCATTGTACTGAACTGTCTGTGTTTGGTATTTCTAATTAAAAAACCGAATGTACAGTGCATACATTATTACCTTTAAATTTATATGTGATTAGACTTTTTGTGTCATAACCACGAAGCATTAATAGCAGTAAAATAACGGACCTGCACCCCTATTCACAACTGTCGGAAAATACTCGAATCACGGAATCTCTATACCTGTCACTTACTTTTGCCACACATTAAAGCGAGACGGAACGTTACTTTCCGAATAGAATCCATGGCCCGAAAGTTGTGAATAGAGGAGCGGGAGAAATTGGAATCCTTAGTCATTGGATCGCCCTAACTAAGGACAAGATGGACATCGGGTGGTTTAGTCGTGATGTCTGACGATTAGCTATCACCAGGTATGTCCCGTAAAAGCTCGAAAAAAAGGAGTAAAATAAGTTTGAATTCACTGTAGATAATTTTTATATCAGTTATCTAACTTGATTGTTAATAAAAATTCTTATATGTAATCATGTAATTTTCATATAAAGGTTTCACCCAAATGTTAAACTTTTTTCATTCTTTTTAAGACATACACTATAAGGGTTAAACAATTATTAATTTCATTTTAAATACATTAAGCGTTATAAAAGTAAATAGAAATTTAATTGAATACATTAATAGCCGATTAGGTGTTCGTCTAATTTTTTTTTAAATTAAAAAAGTATTAATTTTAATTAATTAGTAAAAAATATTTCAATTCTTCAATATAATTAAGGCAATTTATTTCAGAAAAATAAAAAATGTATGAATTTGAACATTTTAACAGAACTATCAAAGTGTTAAACTAGTAATGTAACAACTTGATAAGACCACTTACATGAATTTCTTTAAAAGGTAAGGTTGAGATATCTCTGCTTTTTTAATACACTTTCATTTATAAACATAGTTTCTATATTCGTAGTAGGTTAGGTATACATATGTTTCTTATAAAATATTGGTGTAGATGAATTAAACAACCATATTTATGCTAGACAACATTAAAATAATAATAATATCTTTTTCAAACGCTGCGATAAATATTTTGTGGTGTTATCCATTAGAAATGAATACTCTGTAGAAACAATATTAGTTTATTATCAAGTTACTTCTTTTCCCAGACAAACTAAATAAATATATTTTATCTAAAACTAAATATTGACAGCCCTAACTCAGCGTACGGGGAATGCAGCAATCTATTGAACATCGTCGCGCTTACAGCTAGCTTATTTTGTGACAGCTGCCTAGGGGTGTCATTCCATAGTTTTTGTTTTCAGTCTGTAGTTAGTCAACTCGAAAAGTATTAGGACTTTAGATCTTAGACAAGAATGTAGGGACTATGTAATTCTTCTCTAACTTATATCTCCCTAAATTATTACATCGCCGCCGCTGAAATAGTATGAATATTTAAATAACGTTAATTGTGTATGCTTTATTTACTAATGTATTTGAAGTCATATTAAAGGTAGACGAAAATAAAACACTTTTTCGCAATCTTATGAAATTTATCATTACTAAGTTAAGCAATTTCATTCAAAGTTGATTACGCGATGTTATAAATACTTTATGGAAAATATCATCCGATTTCGAACATCAATTTAATGATTACACTTAACTTTCAGAGATAGCTCTAATCACAAAGTGCAAATAAAATGAACACAGATTGTATAATTTATTAAGACTGTCAAATTTCAAGATGGCTAATACTTACTCGTATATTAAGGCAAACCACTATTTATCACGTTATATATTAACTTGTTACTTAACTTCTTATCGTGAGCATGGTGGGAAGGCAAGCAGAAACAAGAGATGCATTTTCTTAAATTTTAATTACTGTTCATACATTGATTGCGCACAGCAGGTCGCATCAGGACTCCCGACTCCGTGCAATAAAGTTGTAAGCATACGCCGAATTATAATTCATTCGGGACACGTGCTAATTGTTTCCACAAATCGTTGCGATTGGTCCTTCGATTTGATTTCAACAATTCGTAAAGGTAAATTACCTATAACGTTTTTATGTTTATATCGTTAAAATTAGCGTAAGCAACTAAGTATATGCCCGTTACAATGGGCTCGGGCTTATCCTATGTAATGGTAGTTACTATTACTATTTTGATTGCAATCTTAGTTAACTACGCTAGCACGGTTGAGGTTGGTAGATTTTCACATACACATACACCTCAATTGGGACGCCTTTTAGTTGTTTTTGTAGATATGTCGCAGCCAACTGGTTAAAATAACCGTTCAATCCAACAGCTAGCCCTTTGACTGAATAACGCCATTAAATCATACGTCTAGCTTATTAATTGAATATCTGAGTCCCTCAAAACGTTCAACACTACAGCTGATTCAAAAGCCGTCTAATTTAATTAGTGCGCTCACCACCGCAGCGCTAGATGCGTTTTGTTTTCAATACGGCGTCAACTAGCCGTGGCTTATGATTGTTTCAACTTTCAAGATATTTTTCGGAAAGTAAGTAGTAAATATACGTTACACGTGTTATTAAATTAATTTAAATTATGATGTCACTTACAAGTGAATCAAAATTTAAACAAATATTCGAGGAGAAATTACGGGAATATGAAATGATTCTTGCTTCGTAAATTTTAGCGCTTGTAATTTTTTGCTTGGTGCAATAAACAATATTATGATTAATAATTTGTTTCTCATTTTTACTTATTTCATCAAACTTTTGGGCACCTCTTAAACGTTATTCAAAAATAACCCCCCAAGAAATTACAAAAAGTCTTCCTATTTTCTCAAATTAAGTACTAAACTAATGGTCACCTTAGTTAATTTGCCATTTAACCAGTTGGCTGCGACATATAAATTG
This sequence comes from Scirpophaga incertulas, assembly GCA_036419045.1. Classification (NCBI taxonomy): domain Eukaryota; kingdom Metazoa; phylum Arthropoda; class Insecta; order Lepidoptera; family Crambidae; genus Scirpophaga; species Scirpophaga incertulas. The sequence goes on along the minus strand of CM071631.1, from coordinate 20,455,754 downwards.
ACTACTTCATTTTTGTTACCGTGTGAATGTTCCTAAGTTATCTTAATCTTGTCACCCCTATGAGTTTATCACAAAAACTGATTTTAGACGTGAAATATAACAACGACGATAATACATAGGTATAGTCAAAAAATCTATATTAAAATCTTTACAATCTGAGACTACTTTGACATGTGTCATTTGTCAAAATGACAGTTTTACAGATAAACTATGTCGATGACAACTGTCAAAACGGATTTTTTAAATTGTGACGACGTTAAAACATAATAATTTGTCGAATACCTTATTATAATAACTGGAATATGCTGTTTGTATAATTATTATAGAATGCTAAACTGTGGCTAACATTTAAAAAAATCTAATAAAAGGAGAATAGTGAATTTTTGAAGGACGTTTCTAAAATGAATTCTAGAATTTCTGATGTTGTATTATATTAAAAATAACCTTATTGTATGACAGACACACATACTAGATTTCATTGCATTCTCTAATTTATAGGAACAATTTAAAAAATCAATGATATGTCACTGTCACAGTTTACCACTCACTACCACGGAATAAGTCCAAATACTTACTATTTTATTGTGTATTTGCTGTCATTTAATTTCCACCCCTGTTAGCAAGTGCGTCGTCATACTCCTCTGTTTGACACCCATTGGTTCGTTATAAATTAGGTCGCATCTATACTATGGAGATAGAGGATATAAAATCACACTGGCCCTCGCAGCATTCCATGTGTCCGTCGTCATTTCAAGGTCAATAGGACCGAGGCTCCGGGCAAAGCTTAGTCACTAGACGAAGCTCCTCACCGAGTCACAAGAGGTTAGCTGTAAAAGTATCCTGTGGGTGAAATCCCCGTTAGATTTTCTGCCTTCCATCGAAAGAAATACAGGTTATTGACTTGGGCACTCGTGAAGTGACTTTAATAAAAGGAAAACTTGAATCAAGTAATGTAGGCGACAGTATTATATTATTTTTTTATCGACTAGCGATCCAGCTTTATCGCACGGCTACAATATGCTTTTTTGTTACTATAATACGTATAAACATTCCTCTGGAATCACTATAATCGCCGAAATTCTGTTCAGTAGTTTACAAGATCGAAGTGAACAGATAGTGGAAGCGTCTTCTTTTTATAATATGTAAAGAAAATTGTAAAATATCTGGAACGCAAAAGACATCTTGGATATAGTACGCATAAGAGGATCCAGAAATCCCTTGTCTGAGAGAAGTTGGATACAATTAGTATCTTGATAGTAAGATAGACATACTCGACAAAAAGTCGATAAATTTGACACATCTTCTTAGTGAGCGACAAGGATGGAAAGGAATGAACGCTTTTGTCGATTGACACGTTCATGATCGTATACCGCAGTTTTAAAATTCCGCTATTTTTTGCAATTGACAGATCAAGTCACACATGACAGGCCTATTGCTTTAAAAAATAGTTTCATGTCAATTACAACAATTTAACTCTCTCTATGAAGGGATCAAAAATTAGTTAATTTTAAGATATATATTTTTTCTTACAACATAAATTCTAATTGCAATGTGACATCGGGGTTCTTATGTAAAAATCTTAAACTTCGCGAATCCTACACATTAAATTGTACGTAAAGATTAAAAAAAATAAGAGAAATATTGAACACTATAACACACACACATTACAATAAAAAAGACGACAGTATAAAGTTACACTCATTAACATCGTTAAGTAAAAAGAGATACAAAAATAGGAAAATAAGAGAGGCCAAAATGTGACGAGGCCAATAGAAGCGCTGCTCTTGCTGTCATCTTTCTCAAAAAATTTAAAATATAGTCACGTTACCATGTACATTTACAGAGGAACACGGAACAAACAACTGTCTGTCAAGGAGAGGTACAATAATACACACCACTTACAAACTGATATGTCTTCTTTTATTCACAGTATATTAATGTACTATTTACAGTCGGTATGTACATGATCGCAACAAGTTACAACATTAAGTACTTTACACGCAACATCCATCTAACAGCTATACAAACGAAACAACAACAATGTACATATTAATATTATACTATACTGACAAAAAAAAACACCGTTGTATTTAAAATAGATACATACGCGAATCAATACACTTAAACGTAAAAATTGATAGTTCAATACATTATTTTTACATTTCTTGTATTCCAGAATAAAAATTGTTTTTTTCACGATACAGTCTAGATATAAAATGATTCTCTCTGCATTGAAAGTTAATTAAAATATAAATGATGTTTTTCCACGTGATAAAGTTTCCTCAACGCCAACAGTTAGAATTATCTTATATTCAAGTATTAGCCGTTTTCGAAAACAATAATTCATTAATATACATTATGTAGTTGAATATAATTAAAGTATAAAAACGTATGGTTTTACCACACCTCAGCATTCCTGTGATATGGTTTACAGATACATTACGATATAAGATACGCTTAACGTAAACGAAAAAGAACTGCATTAAAAATGACACACCTACATTATTATGAAACGTTACGACGAATGGAAAACATCTATAAATTAAAAATAAATATAAATAAACATCCTTAAATAATGGAACAGGCAGCTTATTACGGGCAACGGCAATAATCTTAATATTAAAAGATCTATATATAAGAATAAAGTATGTTCTTAAACTAAAATGACACTACATTGATTTTGTATTCACTTTAAATAAATTACATGAAAATTGAAAGTATTCATAATAACTTGGTAGGTATATAGGGTCAGAAAGACGAAATAATATTTAACTGAGTGTAACCGTCTGAAGTGAAGATTCCGTGGAAAACATATCGGCCCTAAACGAGCTACCTTTTAAGGTTCCGTAATAGTAATAGGGATTCGTTTTACCCTTGGTGTACCAAGGGTAAAACGAATCCCTATTACTGAAACTGCGATAAGCGTCCGTTCTATCTGTCGGTCCGTCTGTCTCTAGGTTGTCCTTAATAAAATATTATAATTAGACAGTTTCAATTTATATATAGCTGGATATTGATAACATCAATAGGTATACGCTCGAAATATTCACAAAATATTGTGTTATATATTCACTTTACCCAAAAAATATGAAACTAAAACAACACTAATATTTAATGGGATATTTTTTGTTTGCTTTTGCTCTATGTCGATAAATGGCAACAGGTAGAAATATTCACAAAATATTTAGTTATATATTCACTTTAAAAATAAACAATTAAATTCAAGTGAGATAAATATTTAAGTTTAGCTTTCATACTACAGACCCTTGGTACGCTAGTCTCGACTTGCACTTGACCGGATTTTTTCTATAGAATCTCCACACACACATCATGAAATATTATTTGGACTTTTTGTAAAAACAATTCGACAATTCAAGACTACGTATTATCTAGAACTATGTACAAATGCAGTAAATTAAAATTCATTATCGTATCATATACAAAACTCATAGAATTGATCAATTTTATCGCTATTATTATTTTATTAACAATTTCCATGTGTACTTGCGGATCTGTTGACAAACATTGTTTGATAACACACAAAAATATCAAATAAGATTATTACAAAAAAAATATATAATTTCATCTAATTTTATGTAATAAAATATGTATAAAAATCTATATTTTAACAATAAATAATATTTGAAAAATCATATTTAAATGACAAATAAACTAGATTATATTTACCATACATACATACAAAACACGTATAAAGAAATAATTTCTCAGTCTATTGTATGTATTTTGATATACGCTGGTAACTTGTGTTCCGGTGCGCACGCACATACTTGTATTTCCTACCAAATTACAATTTAAATAAATGCTCAAAACGATAACTACGAGACTAGACACTAGGTTCTTTGGCTGTGTTTAAAAGAAGTGTCATCATTTATGCTCTATTTTTTTAAAAACATTGTCAACAAAATCTACATTAAAACAAATTAAACTTTTGGTTTAGGAAATTTATTTTAATTTAAATTCTTTAACAATGAAAAGAAATGTAAATAGAAGAGGGACTCTAGCCAAAATAATTTATATCTTTTAGTTAACGTAAAAAGCCTATGTTCATTTAGTTATTTTTGTTTAAATTTCGACGCCAAAGGCTGTTCCAGGCAGACTCATGTTATCGTTCGAGTAAATCATAAATTGTCTCGATACCAAGACAAAGTATCATTCGCATTCGATTCGTTACCGATATCTAACGACAATATATGGAATTAGTTTTGAATAATCGTATCAGTTCCATATATTCCGTTAGGCTACTGGCCCAGCCTATTGATCGACCACCACGAATTGTACTGTGAAACGAGAAAATTGAGGCTACTTCTAAACAATATTTATTACAACAAACACAGAGGTTTAAAATGCAACGACAGTGGCGCTGTGGTCTCGCTATTGAAAAATGCAACGTCAGTGATGCTGTGGTCTCGGCACTAAAAAATGCAACGTAAATGACGCTGTGGTCACGGCACAAAAAAATGCAACGTAAGTGGCACTGTGGCCTCGGCACTAAAAAATACAACGTTGGTGGCGCTGGGGTCTCGGCACTAAAAAATGCAACGTCAATGGCGCTGTGGTCTCGGCACTAAAAGAAGCACGGCACAAATAAAATAATCGTTAAATGATGATTAAATTTTCTAGAAATTTAATTTTTCTGTAAACTTTTCATTTTATAATGTCAGTATTATAATCTAGAAATCTTTTAACTTGTACCATAATAGTGGCACAAGTCCCGTTAATAAACGGGAATGACATAAGTGAAGTGGCCTCGAAAAATTCAGTTATTTTACCTACGATAACACCTTTATAGCTACGACAATAAAGGTCAATGGCATATGACTTTAGAGGTAAAATAATAAAATATATTTTGGTTTTCTATTCACAAGGCTTTTCGTATATATGTTATGAATTTGGCCAGAGTCTTGATTAAAAAAAGCCTATAAAAATTTTAATACTACGTAGCGCTATACAAATAAATACTATTCAATACAAATAATTATTGCTTAACTATTATCAAGAAATGATTATAGAAAAATGATGACAATAAAAATGTACTCTTCTTAAATGTACTATAAATTACTTCGTTTTTTTCGCAAATCTTTTGCAACGTTACGAATCGATTGCAATGTTACGAATAGATTGCAACATTACGAATCGTTTGCAACGTTACTAAACGATCGCAATCTTACGATTCACAATATTTCAGGCACTATAATAAATACTACTATAATAATACAATATAATGGATATTATTATCTTAAACAAATGTATTAACAAAAAAATATATATTTTTAATTACAGTGTACAACTAGATTTGCACATTTCCAAGTACATATATCTGAAATACGCGAATATAACAATAATCTATTGATTATGAAGACCCATCATAGCGTATAATTAATTATCTGCTATGATGGGTCTTTAACTGTGAAATTGCCGCTTGGCTTGGCTTTCGCTTGGCGTATTTAAAACTTTATTTAAAAACGTGTAAGGTTACAATGAATCTCAGAATTAAGTATTAACCTAAAAAAAAACTTAAAAAGTACCTGCTGTTTATCTTGCCGTCAAAGCTATATATTATTACTTATTTTAATGTCTATAGACGTATATGTAAAAATTTGCTCTCTTGGTCAGTAAATAAATAAAGAAAACGTTAGTATGGAATAAGCGAAATACTTTTATATCTCCATTATAAAACAACAATTTCATACTTTGACCCCCAATAAATATATGTCACGCACAGCGACTAATCCAGATGTCTGACCGCCCTAGGCTAATTATAAGAACGCGCCCCCACCAGGTGTGTTACGGTTGGCCTAAAAAGAACCGAATCGAGTCAAGTAAGGGTTTGTTTTACGCGCGTTATTTAAATTTCTAAATTAATTGTTCGCCCCCCGATCCTCGCGCCCTAGGCTGCAGCTTAATTCGCCTAAGGGATAATCAGGCACTGGTTACGCACGTTAACATGGAACCAATTCGTATATATGTATGTATTTATAAAATAATAATATGCTTTCGAAAAAAATATAAAATAACACGTGTATATATTCTATTATAATTTACACATTCTCACCACTACAACACATACGCTCACAATTACATATATAACATGTTCTACGCACTTTAAAATTATTAGGAATATTGTTTAACTTCCACAAAAGCACCGATATGTCGAAATGGACTAATTAATTTTGATCTATCGCCTACATTTTACCGAAGGTACTAATCTCTTTAGAATATATTTCATTACATTTCTAAGGACAAATGGCAAACGTTTTTAATACAAGGTACATTTCTTTATTCTAGAATAATATCATCTTGCATCGCAATAAAGTTTAAAATAGAGTTGATCATAATCTCACACATATTTTTTCTTCATCTCGATAACTATAGAAACATATCGCTATAGTCATGGAACTGATGTGGGTGTTAAAACTAAATTACAGATAGATCTTAACTTATTGTCACACATAAAAATAATTATTTCCTAACAAGGAATGGCAAGTGTATATTGACGAAGTACAATTTGTATTGGATCAAACGAAAAAATACAATTACAATATTTACAACATTGTTGTAAATTCCGAAAAAGATTGTAATTCATATTACAAAATATGTAATCTGTATATCCACAAATCAATACAAAAATGTATATTCATAGTAATTAATTAATATTTCATATATAAAGAAATAAAAAGGCTTGTGTTACTATTTAACAAGCTAGGCCGGTATTGCTAATTAATGCGGGTATAAAATAACGCATTATAACAAAAATAAGCTCGTTAACGTTTAAGAAATCTTAAAACGTTGCCTGCACTAGGAAGTTTAAAATAAATATAATAGAACGTTAGTTACCAAACGATTTTCGAAAGTTATTTGTAACTGCGTTCGTTACTCCATGAGTTTAAATTAGGGATTTCATTTCCAACTCGCTTATTTTAATTACATTGATTTGTCGAAGAACACATAAAGAAATACAACTTCAACATATTCCGCAATGAAATATAAACAAAACCATTAAAAACTTATAACAAGGACACAATTGTAAGGCGAATCAGAGAATACACCTTAGTAAAATAGGTGCGTTGACTACACAACGATAGCTAAGGAGAATAGAGGTAAATAAAAAACATGGCACAGAAGTAATACTTGTTCCATCGGTTGGTCTGTTTCAGTAAATTGCAAAATGCAAAACTAATCTATCTAGAATTCAAACGAATACACATATCTCATATTACATGACTTAAATGTATTCCACATATTTGATCCTAATCGACAGCTGTCGCTGCACACCAATGCAAAACACGCAATGCACGCAAAACACGTAATGCAATTAACCTTCAATCTAACAACTTCAACGCAAAAAGTATCAAACCGGTTCAATTCAACAAAAACCCAAAACCTCGTAAATCATTCCAACTAACAAAGTCTTCGTTTGAACTTCGTGGGAAATAAACGAAGTTTATGTTTGCACTTCGTAAACATTACACGAAGTTACCATAGAGAAGGGAGAAACAATCAGAACGTTAACAACTACATACCCTGGTACTGGAGACGAGACCCCAACTATAATTTCTCATACAGCCTTCATTCATATCTTATTGTCCGTACCACACAATTCAACTATGAAACGCACCGTGCCCTCTCAAGTAATTGACACACGTATATAATTTAATAATTATTATTTACTAACTATTACTCTGTAAGCCTACGACAAGCTGTCTACGGCGTATATTATTAATATTAGGGGTAGTGATGATTTGGTAGAAGATAAAAAGTGTGTAGTGTAGAGTTAAATGTAAATACGTGGCATTTGTCGATGCGTGACGATATTAACTATGGATATGCTTTATTCATTATTTAAAATATTATTTATCTTTCTTTATTTAAACAATTTTTTTAAATAGTTAAATTTATTTTACTCTTCGATAAAACCCTCGGGTAACAGAATACCAGTGCTTTGCTCTGCTAATTCCAATCACTGAGCTTACACTTCTGCAGCGCACACAACTTTAATTTGTAGTGGGTGATAGTTTTAAGTTTAATTTAATTAATTTTAATCTCTTTGTGTTGCTATGTTTGTGTGTGATCAAGAGGTTTTATAAATACAGATGTTATCTATCTATCGATAAAATTAGTCATTAAAATAGTGCAAAAATTTCACTCTTCTAACGGTATCTTCGTTACAAAATATAAATTGTTTAGATTAGTTAGTTATTCAAAACTGAAAGGTATCATAATCAAAATATTTTTGAATTATAAATAAGCTGTAAATCCGCTCGACAAACGCCAACGTAGACAGTATAAATGTTGATCAGTCTTGGAACAATCAAATCCGTAAGAGTAGAATAAGTATTAGTGGAGTGATATATTGGCAATTGCAAAATTCAGGCTGTAACACACTTAGTTGTAGCATACAGACAATAAAACGTTATCCTGCAAAATACAGGTTATAAAACACTCAGCTGCATACAGGCTGTAAAACGTTCAGCTTCAAAATACAGATTGTAAAACACTCAGCTGCAAAATACAGACTGTAAAACATTGTACTGTAAAATACAGATTGTAAAACACTCAATTGCAAAATACAGGCTGTAAAACGCTCAGCTGCAAAATATAGGCTGTAGCCCAATCAGCTGCAAAATACAGACTGTAAAACACTCAGTTGCAAAAAGTCTACTCACGGCTTATTTTCAGATACATATCATCAGTTTATAACCTCATATAACACATTAATGAGTCAAAACTGATGCATTGAAGTTCGTACAATTGGAGTAATTTTATTTAGTATCAAAATAATTCTATCTCGTTCAGTTCCGTACTTTCTCTATGATCTTCGTTCGATATGATCAATTCAAAGATAAATATATACGAGCAAAGCGGGGTCAGTTTATAATAGTTGTACAGTATCAGTATGCGTCATTTATAGAAAAATATAATTGATCTCATACATAAAAGAGTATGCAGAAATTTTTATGAATCTTCTATTAACAGATAGGACTAATGTACGCATATTATCAATATCATATCATCATCTCAATATTTCCGCAAATATATAACAGAATTAAACATAAATTAAATCCCATATATTGTTATACGGAACCATAGATTGGGTTTTAATTTAATTGAATGGAATGGTTACATATAATGCTGATTTATATAAAGAGCATTAGAGCATTTTAGAGCTACACTTACTTGTTAAATAGTGAGACTATAAAATGGCTCGTATTGAACCGATTACCATACAAAACTTAATACAACCTACAAAAAAACTAAAACATGAATCGAATGTATAAAAACCAGATAATTAGGTATACATCGAGGCAAATTTTGTAATATTCCACATAAAATGAACATGTTTTTGTTAAAATAAAACCGTGTGTCGATTTCTTGCAACCCACTGCATAATTAATATTACAAGACTCCAAATAATAAATCAACTGGTTTTTTCTTAAACAAACTCGAACAGATCGGCATCAAAATAGTATTTTTTAGGCTATAGTTGCCACATTGGCACTATATTGGATCCAATACAGGTACAATTTGGGTTCTTGATTTTGAAGGACTCAGAACTCAACATTATGATAAAATGATTTTGACATTCTCAATATTCGGAACCAATACAACTATAAATCCCAAAATCGAAATTATTGGAATTGATTTCGACATAAGATTGAGTATTTTTGTGCACCTGAATTGTTACCGCAAATTAGTACAACATGGGTCTAATATATGCGATTTTGGACCTGTTTTGAATAATTGTTACTCAAAATTAGTACAATATGGGTCCAATATATGCAATATTAGACCTATCTTGTACTCATTTTAAGTGATTTAAAGTATAATTTTGTTGAAATAAATGATCTTATCTAAAAGGCTAGTGTTGCTACTTAAACGTGTGAAAAAAGTACATTTCTGATATCGATCGATCATAATTTGTTCCAACAAGAATAAGCCTGACAGTCAGTCGATTCTCCAGAGAAACTATAACCAAAACGCAACCGGGCCGTTGCGTTTAACCAATCATAATGTCAAAGTATCATGTAATAAAATAATCCACGAGCTCATGCTCGTCTAACGCAACCGTTCAGATCCGGTTCGGATATTATTCAAACTTGCTGATGAATAGTTCATTAAAATTATTAATTTCACGAAATCACCAAAACTCGTTTTAAAAAGTTCACATGATTAATAATGAAGTTTTGTAATTTCGCTAATAGACAGCCAAAATATCACTCTGACACTAAAAAAGTACAATCAATATATGTTAAGGAAAATCTCTGCATATAAATCTATTTGATCATTTATTTTATTTAATAATTACTATAATAATTACTTATTAAAATTAGTGTTTTTTGGAAGATTCCCTTTACTATAACACTGTATATGAGCTAAATCGCATCACATAGTGCTTCATTAGTTTTTTTTTATAAATAAATCGTAACAATACGTAAGTGTGATTGTGTTAACATACATCTTTTGTTGTAAATAATATTTCATTATAACTGTGAATTTTACTAAGGACGTCATTTCTTTATTACAAATATTTGATATACACTTCTTCCGATAATTTCATACTACCTATATGCACTAACAGGCTGGTACAACTGTGAGCTTTGAATTAGATATTCTAAGTTTAGTGAATCAAATTATTTAGACCAATTCTTTATAATGTGTAAACGTAGAAAATATGCAACTATATAACCATAAACATAAATCAGTATACTGTAAAAGTAATTTAGGTACTTACCTTAAGAGTAAAAATGAGCAATTTTTTATTACCCGAAATAGATTGGTATGAAGCAGCGATAAGGTCAGTTATTGTTGTACTGTTTGTCGCTATTGTTGTTGAATAAAAATTACTAATTACTCTTTTATTGCCGTTTAAAATATCACCCAAAAATTCAAAGCTCAAAACTGTATCAGGACACGAATTAGCTAGCTAAGTCCTCAGTTGATAAAACACATCTAAAATTCAACTATTACTGCGATCCTGGCACTCGAAAGTAACGACATTTCTAAACAACAGCCTATGGGTCAATTCTACTGTTACCATTGTACCTTAATGTTAAACATGTCGATGTCAAACTGAGATTATTTAGCATCGCGAGATTATTATTGTTTTATATTTGATTCCACTAACATATGTAATTATTCTTAACTAAAGGTTTTATAACTTAAACAAAATTGGTATAACAATAATGCGGTCCAAAACTTGCAAAATTTCTATTAAAAAGCAAACGCGACTATGACAAAAACTAATATTTGTTATTAGATTTGGACATTAAAATTATGTACTTCTTTCGACCATTTCAAGTGGTCCAAACTGTTTAGTTATATCCTGTAGTGGTTTAAAAGTTACTCGAGCCGACGAGCTGAGATTTACAGGAGAATCGATTCGAATCGATAGTATATTATACTAAAATTAATAATTGCAAGAACTCGACCACTGAAAGTTAATTACGAGACAGTCCAAATATTAGGAATTGACTCATCTTACATTTTATTGATTTCATAATTACTCTATGGGCAATCGAATGACTACTGACAAATTGATACGCAAAATTGGTTTTCAAAAATTCTCGATAGTGAATTGTGAATGACTTGTCAGTGGTCAAGACATCTACTACGCTACATTAGCGAAACTTGAATTAAATCATAAATCCAAAATTACACGATAAGTTATTGAATGACCGTGACCACTGACAAACTTATAATACATTAGTAACAGCAAAATCGACTAAATGTATTGGTTTCAAAATTACTCGATACCCTATAACTTGACCACTGACAAACTGCAGCAAAGACAGTAAAATAACTCAAACAAGGTAAATTGCGATACAAGCGCGATAGTAGAATCGACCCAACGTCTCGCTTACCAAACAACTCGATTTAGACCTTGATGACCACTGATAACAAATTGAGACACAATAACAGTATCGGAATCGCACTCACAGCGCGCCGATGTCCGGGTACACGTGTGGGATGCCCGAGACAGTCTCACGGTACTGCAGCGGGTCCGCTCTGAACTCTACCGCCTGGAGCGCCATGTGGCCGTAGATCTTGGCGAATCGATCGATGCAGGCCGAACGATGCGACATATGACGCGCGTCGGCCGATAACATCTCCGTGTTGGTGCACTCCGGACATTTGAACTTTTTTCGCGGCGTCACCTGGAACCACAAGGACATTGTGTGAATTAGGGTTGCCAAAAGTACAACGACGTGACATATTATTTTAATACAACTCCGTTCATCGCATTGTATATCTTTTGAAGTTAGTCGATTGATGCTCCTTATTGGTGTGTACATATATTCAAATCTAAATTTTTAGAAATATTTTGTAACAGAATTTGCACTCATTTATTTCTTTATAATTTATCTAAATACTTATTTAAATATTTAACATGACACACTAATATTTATTTACATTTCTGTTTAATTGACTAGTTTTGATAATTCTTACTCTCATCCGTATATCCCCGTAGTGGACCAATTGAAAACCAGAACTGGGTATCTAACACCCAGCTAATGATGACATGGCTACCCTTTCGATTCAGCACGCTAAACGTATAATCTAATTTTAATGAATGTATTCTTATAATTTCTTATTGTTACTTATTTGGACCGTATGCTGTCCGTTTGAGAATAGCATAACTCCTATTTATCATGAAGGTTAAGGAAGGCGAGTTAAGGAAAATACTACTTATGATCGTGGATATTCTTCCTGCGTAGCATAAAATCTGTCTTAGTGACAGTTTTACACACTACTTTAGATCCGACTTTGCAATACGATCCACATATTGAGACCCTATCAAATACACTAAGTTCTGCAGCATATGTTGTAAAAAAATAAGACAACTTACAGATGTTGTAACGGCAAGATTAATTTACTTTAGTTATTTTCACATTGTTATGTCCTATGGTTTACTACTTGAGGGGATACTAGCATAGAAAGTTTTTTGTTGGTCAAAAAGGTGCAGTCCGCGCTATTTATAATTTACGAGCAAGGGATTCTCTTAGAGATTTATTTAAAGACATTAATATAATGACTTTAGCAGGTTAGTATGTATTTATGAAAATTTGATTTATGTGTATAAAAATTGTAACACATTTCATACTAGTAATTTTTTTGAAAATTTTAACACTAGAAATAAAAAAAAATCTAGAAGAAACTAGGTTCGTTTATGGGCTAATGTATATTTTTTTTATAATAAGATTCCACATAGTGTAGCTGAATTGCCTGTTCATAAGTTCAAGGTACATATTAAAAAGACGCTAATGAATAAGGGCTATTACAAAGTCAATGATTATTTAAATGATGCTAATGTTTGGTGTTGATATGAAGACATTACATTCTAAAGTGTAAATATTTGTTTTAACGTATAAATTGTAAACACCTATTTACGTTGTATGGTAATTGTATAATTTATTGTAAATCTTGTTATTACTTTGATAAAGCCAATAAGTTTCTTGCACCCATTATTCTTATCAGTTAAAAAATACGTCTTGAAAAAAATTTGGACGATTCAAAAGAGCTTTCTATAAAGTCATAGTTGAATAAAGTTAATTTTAATTTTGACAATCTACTTCAATAGGTGATGGCCTCAGTTATCTTCCAGCGACATGCCAGATTCGAACCATCTTGGAACCGACGATATATCGAATATCGCAAGAAGAGACAGCTAGCAGCGCAGTACCAATCGATGTGGATATCTTCAGAGTGACCTATATCCAGACCTCTCTTATTGTTGGAATGGTTATAATGATGACGAGCGAATTATTCTCCGGGTTAGAAGGTCAGTATTGAGAACAGTGAGCAAGCGACTATATACAATCAATTATCTATTCAACTATCACAGTAAAAAGCAAAAGGAAGTGGCTTTGCCCGTTTATTTTATCTGATGTCAACACGATAACACGCTGGAATCGCTGTCTAAACACGACACTCGGCAATATGCAAATTCCACCTTGTCATGCTGTAAATTTAACACGATAATTCAACGGCTTTAAATTTATCGAGCAGACAGCTATTTTAGAATATCAATTATTATTTTCATTAGTTCGTTATGTGTATCTTAGTGAACATCGTATCATTTTAACTGTCACCCAAGAAACTTATCTATTCCAATTTAAGATACATACCCTAATACACACGCTTACACACACACACACACACACATACAATCACGCACTCATATACACATGCACACACAGGTTATTATTAGTAAAGAGGCGGAATCACCTTAAAAAATCTTGTTTTGTGATTAATGAATGATGATGATTAATGATGAAATCTATTAATAATAATTTATATTTCTAGGATAGTGCACTGGTTTTTTGAGACAGGTATTATTATATATATCCAGTTCAAAGAATCAGACACCACATGTTATATGACAATATGTTTTTCGCCACTAAAGTTATTATTATTATTCCACAAGCTTTTAAACCATTTTTTAGTAATATTGCATAAATCAGGCTTGTCTTGAGGCGTGCTGAATATAATGCGTAAACTCCCGAACGCTGGTTTTTTTTTGGCATTACACACTAAAAATTGTACACACTTGAGATAAGAGCGTCAGACAAATGTACGTATATGAAAACCGAAAAGTTTACCTTGATCGGCGGTTTCCTGGTGACGTTTGCGACGAGGAAGTTCATCGCGATGTCTTCACAATTGAAGTTGTCGTCCACCCACCGGCGGATCTCCGCCGGCATCTTGTGCGTGTAGTACCACGACCAGATCTTGTGGTGGAACGCGGCTCCGGTTAGCACCTGCAAGTGGCAAGTAGAATAGTTCTCACAAGCTTGCAATGAGAGCATGTTATATAATATATTAAGTTACCCGACGAAAGTGAGGTCGGGTATTCCATACCCGAGAAGTATTTGAACGCAGATTATCAAATTTTATTGTAGTTCTAGCTTTACAGTACCCGGAGAAACGTGTATGAAACGCGAGTAACAGTGTCGAGTTTGATGTGTGACTCGTGACGATAAATACACATACATATAATGGGTCTTAAGATACGTCACACTTAACTTCATAACTGCTATTATATTTATTGAGTTGTTCAATTTTAAGATTGATTTCATGATTTCTAAGGATATCTTAAAAATAAAATGAACGCCGACTTTCAGTACTATTAGACATCGCTCTAATGTCAGTGACTCAGAACGCGAAGAGTAAATTGACGTTTCTCAATACCTGTTAGATAGATGTATGTCAGCTGTGATGACAGTAGAAAAAAAACTAGTTTTGTTGAATGGTTACACACAGTCATTATTCACAACGTTACAGAATAATTCATTTTTATACATCCAAATTCCGGGTATGTCATACCTGCTGGTGTAACAGTTTCCCATTTCAGTTTTCATTCGCGCAGGATTAAATGTGAGACAGTTCTCAAAGTTTGTGAAAACAACTAATCTAAGACTTAAACCACATTACATTAATTATTTAAGGTCAGTGATATATGACCTGATACGAGGGCGGCACTGAAAATTTCGGGAATCAAGGAAGTGATGCAACATTACTATTTAAAAATGTATTTATTGCTTTTCGAAGTATTCTCCGCGAAATTAGACATATTGACCATACGATGGAATCAATCATTGAAGCAACCATTCCATTCGAAAGTTGGGGTCTTCAAAATGGCCGTTTTGTAGGCGTCCACAGCTTCTTCAGGTGATGAAAATCTCTGACCACGGAATTCATTCTTTATTTTAGTGTAAGTACAGAAATCATTATTAGGTTTAGGTCGGGGCTGAACGGCGGGTGGTCTAATCATTCTATGTTTCTTGCTCCAAAAACTCTTTTGTTCTGTGCGAGAACTCGCATTGTCGAAATGGAGGATGATGCGGCGGTTGCAGTTCTCTTTACGGAGTAAAGAAGAAACGACCTGTGGCAAACAAATGCTAGCATATCATTCTGCATTAACCGTTCTTTGTCCCTCAAGAGGAATAGCCGCAACAGTGCTGGTTTTTAACGGACCGAACAATTTTTGTTTGCTATAACTCATTTTCGAACACACAAACTCGTGACTGGTTTTTTGTTTCAGGTTCGTACGCGTATATTCAGGATTCGTCACCTGATACGATGTTGTATACAGCATTTGCGGATCTTTCGAGAGTTCTGACGCACCAAGTAACGCGAGACGCTTTTTGCTCTTCATGGAGCAAATGCGGTATCCATGGGGAAAACAACTTTTTTACACCTTTTTTTTCCATGCAAGGTTATTTGTATTTCACTCATGCCAATGTTTAAAGTGGCCTGAATTTGGCGGTATGTCACATGTCGATGTTCCTCAATCAGCTTACGCACAGCATCAACGTTTTCTTGGGTGACTGTAGTTTTTGGAGGACCTTGACGGGATCATCACTAAACTTGACACGGCCACGTTGAAATTCAGCAAACCAGCGATAAATTAAAAATATTTATTTTAATTTTAATATTTTAATATATATAGGTAATATATATAGATAGGAAATATTCCATTCCCGATAATTTTAGTGCAGCTCTCGTAATGATGATGTTGATGTGATTTGTATTGCGTAACCATTTCTATTTCTTTACGCCACTGTCTGATTATTAAAAAAACAATAAATAAAAATGTTAAGTATGACAGTTTTGTAAAAAATAATTTAAACGAATAAATTAAGAACGCTTCCTACAATTTAGTCTGACCATTCATAATTGTGTTTCATAGTCTGCCTGTAATTACAGAGTAATATAGAGTGGTTATAGTATACAAATTAGTTCAATAATGTCGTCGTAATTCACAATACGTAATTTTATTATTGAACTTCAGAATATATAGTAGGTATATAATTAGACAATTTTCAAGTGGATTTACGTATAACATTTTTTTTTGTGACGATTACAGAAGTTCGTTTGTAAAATGTTTTCGTGACACACACATAATTATACTAGCACAGTACTGAGACATTATTCGACTTTGAATATTTTTATGTGTTATACAGAGTGTATCATGGCTGGCGAAATTATATTTTACGTTTGATATATACCTAGTCCAGTGGCTATCCACTACACCGGTTTTAAGGTGTCGCCATCTCTGAGATCCCGGGTTCGAATCCCGGTGGGGGTTGGCTCCACGGGAAGGAGGAGGTCACCTACCGATTGACTCAGGTACTCACCGGGCACGGCTGCTTCGGTGAGTATCTGTGTCGAATAGGACGGGAGGGATCGACACATTGCCACCACTGCGCATCCGACCTTGACTCGGCCCAGCACACGCTGGCGGAGTGCCCCGCGTGGGCCTCCGAGCGCCGAGTCTTGGTCGCAGAGATCGGGCGAGATCTGTCTCCGCCGGCATTGATTGCGGCAATGCTGGCGGACGAGGGAGGTTGGAGGGCTGTGGCCTCCTTCTGTGAAGCAATGCTCCAGAAGGAGGCCGCCGAGCGGGGTCGGGAGATGGCCGATCCCGCTCGAAGGAGGCGCCGCCGGGCTCGGTAGCACAGCTGCGGCGCCGCCGCGGGTCGCCGGCGGGCGCGAGGAAGTCGCGACCGCTACGGCAACACGGGATGGACCACGCCCCTTCCGTGGCCGGGGGGCGTCGTCGGTGGAGGGGACCGGGGGAGGCGGTAGCCTGCCCCGAGGAGTGTTCCCCTCTAAAGAGGGGAGCGGAGGCTGGGGGTTCCCGGAAGTGGCTTTTGTGTTCCCGGGGACATGCCTGAGGAAGGCCATCCCTGAGGTTTTTAGTGGGTAGGCCTCCCCCTTCTGGGGAGGAGAGCCCTTCATAACCGCCGGCTCGCCACAGCCGGGGTATGCAATTTAATGCATTTTCCTCAGGGAAACAAAAAAAAAAAAAAAAGGGGGCAGGTGTTTGTGTGATGAATGCGAGCATTTTCTACCTTAGTCGTGATTGTTAATATATATTTCTATCAAAAATATTTATATATGTATAATATATGTATATTTATCCGTTACCCTAGATTCCATAACACAAGCCATACAGAGCTTACTTTGGGCTAGGATAATTGGTGTAAGTGTAAAAAATATTTATTTTATTTATATAAGATAGAGTCTGGGTGCTTGTCTAAGTCTTGACAAACTAATCTAATGTTATAGTTGTCCGACTTGAAAATGAAAGTAAAAACTTTTGAATGACATCCCTAGGGAACTGTTAACACAAAAGAAATGCCTTATTATTATTATTATCTATAGACGCAATGGCGATCCCTCGTACGCTGATGTAGGGCTGTCGACACATATGTAGAATAAAAAAATAATTAATTTAGTTTGTATGAGAAAACAGTAGCTTAATTTAAATTACCCCTTTTATTGGATGCTCAACATTGAATATGAATTTCTGGGCATTGAAACATTCTGTGTATTGAAATATACTGTATTAGTTTACTATTTTGCTCGATTTATATCGGATTTTAGCTATTTTCCCGTGCTAAAAATTGTTATAAGCTCTTCCCTAGGTCTCAATTTGAAACTATCTTTGTACCAAAGAAGATACAAAATGTTCAGGTCAAACTAAATTAAGTAGTAATTTTAACAATTAGTTTATACAATTTTATTAAAAAAAAATCCTTAGTCTACAAATAGACAAATATAAATTTGTGCACCTATAATTATTTTATAAGGCTGTCTGTATTGAGCTCGGTTCACAATAAAATATTTATAAAAAATTCTGATTTGGTGAAGATCGTAAGAAGGCGCTGGATGCTAGCAATGCAGGATCGATCCTTGAGTAGGTTCATCAGTACAAAAAAAGCGTTTATGATTGAGTAAATAATCAAAAGACAGTCATAGATGGAAAGTAATCGATCAATGTTAGGAGCGGTTTCCCGTCGTGGGAGTGTCGCAAGTGTGCTACACGACTTAAAATTTTATTTATTAATCACTAGCCATTTCAATAATGGGTCAATACACATAATGTGAGTGGACCCTTAGAGATATTCGTAAATATTGGTTTTACTAGCTGGTGCCCGCGACTTTGTCTGCGCATCAGGATTAGTATTTCGAGTAGCTTATTATTAACATGGCGTATATCTTTGAATTGTATATATCAGAATAACACATAAACCTACAATAGCTTATCACTACATAGTATGAAACAAAGTCGCTTTCTCTGTCCCTATATTTCCCTGTGTATGCTTAAATCTTTAAAACTACTCAACGGATTTTGATGTGTTTTTTTTAATAGATACAGTGATTGAAGAGGAAGGTTTATATGTATAATAACATCCGTTAAAAAGTGAAGAAATACTGCTTGTTTTGAGGTTCGTAATGTGATGTCGTAAATAATTATATTTTTCCGCTTACATTGCAAACGCACGCTGAATCCTACGAGATTTATCAAAATAATGTACTAAACACCATTCACAGTTTTTCTGTAGACCCGTGCGAAGCCGGGGCGGGTTGCTAGTAAGCTATATTATTGTAAAGTTTCATTAAAATCCATTCAGTATTTATTACGTGAAAGAGCAACAATCATCAATCTATACAATTTTTCGCGTTTTTAATATTAATAGGGGTATTCAAATTCGTTGAAACGACACCAACCCGCGCATCAAACGCCATAATATAAATGGCGCTTCTATTTACGAGAACGTTGACTGACAAATCACAGCTTAAATTTAATATCCCTTCCGCGGGGCTCTGATATCGTTTAATATTTACAGTAATTAGAGCAATTGGGGCGGACAAATTAGTGAGAGTGCGTTGCGAACTGTGCGATGAATTGCATTACAATAATTTGCTGCTGTCCAGTTTGGAATACTCTGGATAGACACGAAACGCTGGAAAGTTTTTCAATATCAACTCTTCGGAATATATCGGTGACCGCTTTATAAATAATTAAATAAATAATTGTTTTTACCGAACTTTGATTGTTTATATCTGATATGTTTATTGTGTTGATATGTTGATAGATGAAATTGTATTATTTTATGGCTAGCTGTGCCCACGACTTCGTCCGCGTGGAATCGTAATTTTAGGTAGCATTTTCAATTATTGTTAATAAGTATATTTAATAAGACATATTTAGAATTTTTACATATTTATATCATATAAAAAAGTTGCCTATGTCCTTCTTCACGGTTCTGTGGTTTTGATGTAACAGAGAGATTAACTTTCGTATTTTATTAGGGAAATATAATATGTATCTACAACACTTTTTAAAAATATAGCAATACGGAACCGCACAATATTATTGTTAATCGCTGTGCCCGCGACTCCATCAGCGTAT
Organism: Scirpophaga incertulas; assembly: GCA_036419045.1. Classification (NCBI taxonomy): domain Eukaryota; kingdom Metazoa; phylum Arthropoda; class Insecta; order Lepidoptera; family Crambidae; genus Scirpophaga; species Scirpophaga incertulas. The sequence continues at coordinate 20,435,533 of CM071631.1, read as the reverse complement.
AACTCCTTGTGTGTTATTAAGTTAAATATAATCAGAAAGATCTATCGAGAGTTACACTTTTACTACAGGATAAATTCTCAAAATATGTATCATATATTTTGACAATTTACTTTTATGTAATGCTATATATGAGTCTATGCCTGAAATAAATAATTTATTTCAGGCAGAGACCTCATTTCACGTATTTCAAACGTCTTCTAATACAATACATTCTTCAATGATAGTATATAACATATATGCGTGTTTGAAACTAACAGCAATGTGATTATAGTGTGATACTATGAAAGGTGCTAGTTTGTGATTTAAAGAGAACAATGAAAAATTTGCTCACATGACGAACATATAACAACTTTATTCACCTGAATGAATTCAGAAACTGATCAATGAACCAAACATAGTTTATGATGCCAGCGTTAATACCTTTCAACTCATTGGAACCAACTCATGCTAACATAACGATAGAAATGAAGAGGTAAAAAACGTGATGTATTTTAAAGCAATATTTACGGAGGTTCAAAGTCACGTGAATGAGAGGACTCGGAGTTTCGCTGCATGATAAAATCAAAAATGACAAAATCCATAAAATGCCAGTGCCACTGACATATTGATAAAATGCCAGTGCCAGAAAAATTGAGAACCTTAAATTAGCATTGGGCAGGGCACACTGTCCGCAGAACTGATGGATATATTATTTTTTTTATTTATATATTAAAATTCAAGAGCTAAAGATTTTCAATGCATTAAAAAATACATTAATTTGTGCCTTGGTCATAACTGTTATATTTCTAACAAAAATGATTTATGTACGTCTATCCGTTACCCTAGATTCCATAACACAAGCTTTGCAAAGCTTACTTTGGGCTGGATTAGTGTGAGTGTAAGGAATATTTATTTATTTATTTCACAATACCGAAATACAAAATTGCAGAACTTATGATATCACACGTCACATAGATATGATCAGAGGCCGTACCATGGCCGATTAAGAGAAAGAGTAAGGTTAAAACAATATTGAAATAGAGGTACTGGGCAACGCTCTTGCAGGATATAGCGCCATCTCGCTTACACTGCGGTTTTATTCCTGTTTTAAGAGATCAGAGTAGACCTACGGGTATGGCAAGACGCCCTTAATGTAAAATTTGTGAATTAACTTAAAATGATGGCCCTAAAAGTTGCTTTCAGTATAACCTGCGACAAGACTACTCGTGAAAAACTATTCGATCAATCGATTTTACGTTGCTATTTCTAGAAAGTAACGCTTTTACTTATATACAGGTATGTAAAACACATACAGATGAATATAAACAGTGTGTATAATAAACACTCGTACTTCGCCAATTTGTTTTAAGGTACAGATTCATTCCCGCTATCACCCTTTCAAAAGAATCAGTCTATAGGGAATAAAAAATAAAGTACTTCTTTATTTCTTTCTAGTGGTTGAGTGTTCAAACAGCTAAACTATGTAACATATGAAGAACTTTTGATATTATATAAAATACGGTTGTCTGTGGAATATCTTCATTAGAAAAATGTTGAGGTCTAAGAAGTTTAACTCGATGCTTAAGGTACTCAGTAATGGTGGCGTCATTTTGCTACTTTGTCAATAATCTATACGCAATTTGTTTTTGTTATACTGTCTGGTTGAGAAAAAAAATGTTACCGAAATATTTCTTTTAAAACAATATTAGAGAAGTTAAAGAATTGTTTTGATTAGTAAATTAATTTATTAATCCTCTTACTCCAAGCGAAAAGTACGGTAGCGAGCTCGAGACTATAATCCAAATAAATATATCCTCGCAAGAGTTTATGTTGTGCCTTTACAATTTTATTAATGTATTGTATTACGTAAATAAATATAAAAAAAAAATTAAAGCTGAACCACAACAATATTGATTATTAAAATCAAGTTTAATAAATCCGTATTGCCTTTAGACAACATTGAATTGCGACAATCAATCAACAGCCAATATCATTTTCATCATATTAATTTTGCATACGCAAATACAGATTTATCCTAATCCCGTATGCTTACTATCTAACTCAATAAACGTCGCGATTGCGTCGCAATATAGTTGTACATCAAGAATCGCTCGTTCTCTTCTTGTCATACAAAATAAGTTACAAGTAAACAGGCGATGGTTGCTGTGATCGCGACTTGTTGCCGAGTTCCTTAATAAGCCTACCGGTGATCATAAACCAGCCAACAATAAGCAATAGTACACAATTATATTAAGTGATTAGATTCGAAACCGCGCTCCGAGTGATACAATCTAATTCAAACAATTGAATCAAGGCCGCGCCGCTCAAACATGAAACAAACCCGAACAACGGTGTGAATTTCATAAACACCGCACTATTTTAGACTCCTAATGTTTTGAATTCGATCTGACGCTCTTCCGTTATAGAACACAATGACTTAATCGACGGATAAAAATACAATTACTATTATGATCTAATCTATAATCTTTGAAGGAGTAGACTAATAAAAAAAAGATACACAGTGCTAGACTGTGTATCTTCTGTCTAATATCTCCACTATGTTAAATGGAATAACAGCAGCAGACTACGCATGCTGGCTTGCTGCTCACACTGAGCTTGTCAGAGCTTTGGCAGCATTCAGCATTGCGTAAGAGATTCTATAGTTTTACATTAGAAATTATGTACAGTTTTGTTTATCTGAATCAAAATAAATGTATTTCTTTTTTTTTGTCTATTGTAAAGACAAGTTAAGGATTATTGACGAATTTCTCTAAACTAATAGAAAATATCCATACACCGCTCATGGATAAAACCTTGGTCATGCAGTTCTTGGAAATTGTGACGGACGTGTCGCCACGACGAAACAAGAAGAACCTGTAAACTTAACAATAGCACTACAAACAAGGGATCCTTGGCGTCATGTATTAATTCCACCACTGGCAACACTCAGAAATAAAGGAATAATGGCACTGCGGTAGATAATTAGTAATATTTAATAAAAGAGGTACCAAAACAATAGTGTTTATTAAAACCAACCAGTTTATCGAGGTGAAATTGAAATAGTAACAATGGCACCACAAGCGAGGGATCCCTGGCGCCAACAGTAACACAAAAGGAGTGGTTGAATGATTGAATAAGGGGGACATCATTACTGGTGACAAGGGGTGTGCGGCTATTAACGAATAGAAGAAAGAATTGACACCAAGTTCTGCATGTTCACCTATTAAATATCCTAAAAAGAGACATCCTGAAGGTTGAACAGCACAATTAATCTACTGAAAGTTGAGGAAAGTTCGTGAATTAATTGTATTTGTATTGTAATTTCGTTGTTTGAATTTAATAACTTTAATTTTAATATTTATCAGAAACAAACACGATTCATTTGAACTATCCACATTGCACTAAGTAAGCCTTTAGTACTATATTTTTACTGTACAGTAAAGATTGTAATAAATAATGGATCCCTCCAGGCACTACCTCATACAATAGAAACGGTAAGTTAATACATATACATCACATAATCTTAAATTTAAACCAACTTTGCATAACGCGATTTACATATCATTTCTGCTACATTGTCTTTAAGCTTTATCAAGTGAAAAAGTTTTAGAGTTTTTAGTAGAACAGCGATATTATATAGGTAATCTTAAAAAAATACTAGGGGGATATTTTTCAAATTTATCTCCGTAGCATGGATGCCATGGGCAAATTAAGACTCACCACCAATATCTAGTCGGTCGGCTCAAATCCCACACGTCAACCTGGAAGAAAATTCAACTATCTGCTCAGTTACTGCAAGACTTACCATTGATATCTGGTTGGTCCACTCGCTATGATAGCGCCAAGAGTAGGTCACATTGTCCCAAACGTGTAGCCTGGACGGAAACCCCACTATCCGGTCGGGGAACTCTCGCCACACGTCGAAACTGTAACAGACAAAGAATACTGTTCAAATGATGCTCGTTATTTTGATTTTTACTTGGGCAACAATCAATCAAGATTACATCTAGTAATAGAGGGGATTTAAATAGCACGGCTTCTAAACCAACCATTTACCAGACACAGACTATGCCAAGTTCCTCTATTTGGGTACCTCCGTCATACTTATTTCTGCCGTAAAATAGCAATATTTACATTGCTGTGTTCCAGTTTGAAGGATAACACAGGCAATCGAATTACACTGGGTATAGTGCTTTTACATCTAATGTCATATGTTAGCAACATACACTGCGGTTTTCAGCTTATCTTATTGGGAGCCCAAGCTTTCAACTTCTGGTATTGAATAAATATCAGCAAATTACAGGTAATAATTAAATAAATTGCCGCAGATGCAAGAGATTACACGGCCATCTTTATTAAAGCACTAGTGCAGAATATATGAACGCCACTGCGTCAACAGCAACTTCTGGACGTATACTGGCCCAACGTGTTGGTTCAACGCATAGGTTCCCAAACTTTTTTATGTCGTAGACCCTTTGCTATGTTTGTCGGTTTTGGGTAGACCCCCTACTTACCTGATATTGAATGCCTACATCCTATAATTTACAAAACATTTTCTAAACATTTATAATACATTTTTTATTTCATAGGTACTTTTATAAATAATTTTATGTCTTTATATTAGAAGATAGTATAATGTAAGTAAATAGGTACTATCAGTGTATGTTGAGATCAATTGTCGTGGACCCCGTTTTTATTTCATGCACCCCCAAATTTTTGTTTCGCTGACGTAGATCCCTTGCAGGTTGTCATAGACCCCTAAAAGTCGATATACGACTTTGGGAATTAGTGGTCTAACGCTTGGCCCATTTTGTACAGGAGGCAAAATCTCTATAGTAACTTTAAGGAGAAAGTCAGCTATTTGTTTATAAGCGTGTTTTAGTCAAGAGGAACTGCATGTAACGTATTAAACGTTTTAAAATATAATCCCTGATGTTTGTCCAATGCAGTCCAGACACATATCACACAAAACGCAACCGATAACCTACATTTAATGGCCGGCGCGAGCAGATCAATCGTTACCGCAGTTTTGTTTCATGACTGAAATATGGATATCCTGCCAATTAATTGGCGACAATATTTACGATTGTATGGATGATTTTTTATTATTCGCATTGTTAATTATTATAATAATATTTATATATAATTACAGAAACATCTCAAAGAGAATTTAAGAATTAGCATACCCGGCAAAATGCTATATAACAATTATATGTCATAAACCGAGAGAACACTAATATTATAAACGCAAAAGTTAGTAAGTATGGATAGATGTTTGTTACTCTTTCACGTAAAAATTATTAAATGAATTTTAATGAAACTTTACAATAATATAGCTTATACATTAGAATAACACATAGATTACAATTTATAAAGGTATACGATACGCTAATATAAGCTACTCGAAATGAAATACTAATCTTGCGCAGACGAAGTCGCGGGCGGTAGCTAGTAATTATAATAAACCTTCGAGGTGGTCACAAAAGAAAAATATTAAAACAAACTAGTGTTTCCATAAAAGTAGTAATATACGTCCACGTGTACGGACAACAACACATGAAGGTATCCAAATCTATTACATTTTTTTAATTGATTTTCGACTTAACGCTGAAAGCATAGAGTTCAGTATCAATTGGGATAAACTGAAATACTGTAGTGGCTTGCGCTAGTATATACCGTAGGCGCCTCTCGCCAGGGATGTCACACACGCCGCAGGCGGAAATTGTGCCAGTGTCCTCTACAAGTACCTGTAGACGCAGTTTTCGAGTGAACACTGCAAAGATGGCCGATGTAACAAAAGAGCCAGCGACTATTAAACATCTCCTTTACGGCGCGGCCTCATCATTTTCTTTTTTACGATGATTTACACGCCGGCTTCACCGTGCTAGCATTTTATTTGTGGATGGCGAATGGCGTCTAAAATTTGAGGCGTAATAAACTGAAATTGCACCATCAAATATAGATCACAAAGTCTTTGGAGTAAAGTTAGGTATTGCCAGCAACAAATACTAAATTGATATTTAAAATTATGCAAACGAGTATCTTTCTTGACGAATTTTTAATCTTTCTTCTAAAATTTAAGACCACATGAATAAAAAATAATACAAATTACGGAGCCCCAGAGAAAAAAACAAAATATAAAAATATTAAGCTTACTTCTATAAAAATAATATATTTTTTATATATACATATATAAAAATTTTTGTAGAAATAAATTTTAACTGCCATGACTAAGGTACAAAAGCTCGCATTCATCACACAAACATCTGCCCCCCGGGATAAAGGATATAACTATACTATATATACAGTGTTCGCTTGCAAGTTATTCACTCAAATTATTTTAAACTATCACATCCAAACAGCGTTGAAGCCTTTAATAAGTAATATGAAGATAATAAATACAACCAAAAAGGTTGGTTGACATTGAATGCCGAAGGTTCAATGAGACATTATGCAAAATTTCAAGTTTCGAACTGATCGTATCGTTTCGGGGAAAATGATTCACATTGGAATCATGTCACAAAGTTTGATGCACTTTAGCCATTAAAGGGACATCACGCAACACATTTTTTAATTAATTATTGGATTTTTTAAAGAATAGTTAAAATATCTATACTTATAATAAATCTGTAGAGGTCAGTTCTGTACATGAAATACACTTCTCATCAAAAAAATCGAAACACTTCCGTTTTCATTGTTTCTGTCCGAATTTAACACAAAAAAGAATTCATACGATGAAAAAAAAAACAAATGTATAGCTGGCAGTTTGGCCATTACAGTAATAAGCGAAAATTCTAAATTCAAAATTAGAATTTCATTTGTTTATCTTATAAACGAAATGAATCACTGTTTTGAGACAAATGTGTGTTTAGGGTTGGAGTACATTTAGCGTTTAAAAACTAAAAATTGGCGCCTATCCTTAAACTTTTTGTTTTTTATTTCAATACTGTGACTTTGGGACGTCTAAAAAAAGATTATTTTTCTAAAACGTATGGATACTTCGCCCACAGAAGCCGCCCAAGTTGTGGCATTGCTGGATTCTGGCCTTAGTCAGCGTGTTGTGGCTGCAAGACTGCATCTAAGCCTGTCATCTGTTCATAGAGTCTATAAACGTTATCGGGAGACTGGTTTGTTCACGCACCGTTCAGGATCTGGCAGGAATCGGGTCACTTCTGAGCGAGATGATCGATTTATTGTAACAACTTCTTTAAGAAATCGACGCCTTAACGCTTTTCAACTGCAGCAGCGGCTTCGTGTTGTACGAAGGGTGGCTGTAAGTGACTCTACAATTAGAAGAAGGTTGAAGGATCGTGGACTGGTACCGCATAAGCCAGCAAATGGGCCGAAATTAACTGCAGACCATCGAAGAGCGCGCCTTAACTTTGCACGTGAGCACCTAAATTGGTCATACCTACAGTGGAGCAAAGTTCTCTTTTCTGATGAGTGTAAAATTATGCTGTATGGTAACGACGGAAGGAACAAGGTCTACAGAAGAGACGGAGAACGCTATGCAGAATGCTGCATTGAAGAAAAGGTCAGCTATGGTGGCGGTTCGTGGACGGTTTGGGGAGGAATCAGCGCCGACGGTAAGACAGAGCTTGCTTTTGTGTCTGGGCCACGTCTGCCTGCACTAAACTGTCATCGGTACGTCGAAGAGTGTCTCGAGCCTCATGTGATGCCCTATGCACATTTTATTGGCAACGGCTTCATATTCATGCACGACAATGCTAGGGCTCACACCGCGGGCGTCGTACGAGATTATCTTAACGAAGTCGATATCTCTATTATGGAATGGCCAGCAAGAAGCCCGGACATGAATCCCATTGAACATCTGTGGGATGAATTAAAGAGACGAATTCGAGCAAGAGATCCTGCCCCAGAAACACTTAGCCAGCTGCAAGATGCAATCCAAGAGGAATGGGACAATATACCACAGCATGTGATCGTGACTCTCATCCGATCGATGAAGAACCGTATGGAAGCAGTAATTAGAGCTCGGGGAGGGAATACAAGTTATTAAATAAACGTTTTTTAGCTTTTTTTTTCATTTACGTGTGTTGTTTTATCCATTTCCTTTATACTCCATACGGAATAAAAATGACTCATTTAACAAAATACGAAACCTATGAAAAATTCATTTAAATTTAGAACATTAACATTAAGATTTGATAAGCTCATATTACTCACTATTAAACGACATTTAACATTTATTCCTAAATGTACACATTTTTCTGATAATCCTGACAAAACGTAAACTTGCAAGGTGTTTCGATTTTTTTGATGAGAAGTGTATATTTCCAAAATAACTATCAGGGGGTGATTAGGGATCGATACTATTGCTAAAAATGCAATCAGTAAAATTTTGTCTGTCTGTCTGTATAACCGTTATAGAAACAAAAACTACTTGACGGATTTTAACGAAACGTGGTACAGTTATTTTTCATACTCCTGAGCTGGTTATAGTATACTTTTGTTTGTTTGTTTGTAAAACTCTTTATTGCACATACACACAAAAAAATACATTTAACATATTATATGCAAAGGCGAACTTATCCCTGGCGGGATCTCTTCCAGTTAGGTACTATATACTTTTCATCATGCTACAATCAATAGGAGCAGAGCAGTGAAGAGAAATGTTGAGAAAACAGGGGAAATTACTCCATTTTTTAAGCTTCCGTCGCGTGTGCAACCTTACTGGTTAAAGCTACACAGAAATCATGTATGACGGAAATGTTCTTCTTAAAATGATATAAAAAATACCCCACGACAATATATATCTCTGGTTGACTCACAATAAGATGTGTAACTCCCGATAGCTTAGCAATTCGAAGCTTTCTAATTATATTTGTCTACTCTTGAGTTTATAACAGTCATCCCTAATTTGTTAAAAGAAAGTTAATCTTTAAAATTCGTTGAAAGTTCGTTGCATAACCACCACCATTACCATTTTTTATATGATATAAATAGGTAAAAATTTTATGAAATGCGTCTTATTTAAAGAATATTAAAAATCCTACTTAAACGAAATCGTGGGCACAACTAGTATTAATATATATTTCAATGAGTGTTAAGAGTTTACGTAAAAAATATTGAACTGATCGCAGTGAATATCGATATATTGATATTTGACAAGCGGATATGCCCAAATTACGGCTGCCCTGCACATCGCTCCTTGTCGTAAGAGAGTGGCCGTTATCAGCTTCATCTGATACTAAGGCTTCAGCCTGAATACCCACAGGACTACATGCAAAGGGTCTATCGTATGCGGAATCTCAACCTCTTCCCTAAGGACAAAAAAAAATTGAAATTCGTGTAGGACTAGCCTCTCTCAAATACATTCAATTTTTGCATGTACGTCTCCATTTCTAGTTTAAGCATTATGTGCATGGACACATATGTACCACATCACCGGAGGTAGACTGTATATTCGGACCGTATGTTTGGTTACCTGTATATCTACAAAATTTTATCTGTGTGAAGTGTATCTACTAGATAACAGTGTGGCGTATTGTGATTATGTTTTAAGAGCAAGATAGTCGGTGCAATAACCGGGTAAAGAGATTTTGGAGGGGATCGTATATTTAAAGCGAAACTCACAGAAATCGCATATGCGCGACAGTAGACATTTATCATAATATTTGGGTAAACGTAATTTCGACTATTAATATCAAAACTATTTCCTAAACTTGCCAAAAAATTCATGATAATTGTACCAATATATTTATATAGCGCTGGAAAATAGTATCAAAAGTAATGTGAAATATTTTTGGAATTATGTTTCTCAGCGCTACAAGGCATCGACAGCGGGTAATCTTGACAAGGCGTGCAGTCTTTTTAATAATTTCTTTACCACAGTTTTTCAATCCTCATATGTACCTCATGACTTTAATGATAGCGATACTGAACTGAAATGTAACTCATCGAGTCTCGTACTCTGTGATATTGAACTACCTAGGCAAGAAATTTGCAAAGCACTCAAAGCGTTAGATACGTCTAAGGGTGCTGGAGTCGATAATATACCTCTCGTATTTTTTAAAGAATTGGCAACTGTTATTAATTTGGCTCTATACTATCTATACAACAAGTGCCTCACCAGTGGTATTTTTCCGCGGATCTGGAAGCGCGCTCTAATAGTTCCTATTCATAAGGGGGTTTAAGGAATGACGGAGAATTACCGGCCAATTTCTATACTACCTGTTCTTTCAAAGGTATATGAGAGGTATTTTTTTATATATATATATATGTCTACTCCAAGGACTCGTAGTCCGTGTCTTTTTTAAACTGTCCTCGTTTGTATCTACTACGTACTGTACGTACAGCGTCATATTATCTTATATTATTCCGTGACTTAACATTAACGTGAGTTGCGCAGCACTTACTTATCTAACAATAGTACTTTCTTATCTAATAACTATCCTAATATATACCTACATAAATCCATTTAACAATACACTAATTTCAATACTTTATACAATAAAATTAATTAATCTAATTATAATAAGCTATCCTAACATACATTAATAATTAAATTAACCCTGCAATGGTGTCGATTCTAGCGTGATTCTCTAAACCCAAAAACCAATCCGACAACAGTCCCCCCCTGTCATTTTGTATAGAGTATGACAAGAACAGACCGCGTATATGATAGGTTGGTTCACAATGCTATATATCCTAACCTGCATAACATCATCTTACATCAACAGCATGGGTTTGTTAAACGGCGTTCGACAACGACTAACCTTTTAACCTACACCAATGACCTCTTTCATGGAATGGATGCCAACAAAGATAGATAGTGTTTACACAGATTTCCAAAAGGCATTTGACCGAGTGGATCACAGATTACTTTTAGAAAAGATTGCATTTAATGGTATTAGGGGGAATCTATGGAGGTGGTTTAAATCGTACATTTCAAACAGAACTCAAAAAGTGGTTATAAGCGGTGTTGAATCGGAGCTTACTAACATTAGCTCAGGCGTGCCACAAGGCTCTATACTTGGCCCACTGCTATTTGTTATTTTTATCAACGATATCAGCACATGTTTTGTCCACACCAAATTTCTTCTATACGCAGATGACCTTAAAATTTATAGAGTTATAAATGATTTCAACGATCATATTTTACTGCAACAAGATCTAAATAGATTCAATGAATACTATAAAGATAATAAACTAAAACTTAGTCTTAATAAATGTAAAGCCATTACATTCACAAAAAGGAACAATATAAGTAGTTTTACGTACACGCTCTGTGATACTGATATCGAATGAGTAAGTGACATTAGGGATCTAGGTGTAACTCTTGATAGCAAATTGCATTTTGATATTCATGTAAATTATATAATTAAATTAATAAAGCATATAAAATGTACGGTTTTGTCATGCGATCTTCTAACCTATTTAAAAACCCATCTACATATATTCACCTCTACACATCTTTGATAAGGCCTCAATTAGAGTGTGCGGTGTCGGTATGGAACCCATTATATGATAAATATAATAGATGCATTGAAATGGTACAAAAAAAAAATTCTTCGGTGTATTAACTACAAATGTTTTCATCAACGCCTTTTATATGCCCTACTCATAAAGAAGTATAAACTTTTTGATCTGAAATCAAGGCCTTTACAGTTGGAGGCTACTTTACTATATGATTTGTGTAACAATAAATATGATAGCACAGATATTATCAACAGTCTAAGGTTTTCTGTACTACTCCGTGCACACTTGCGCTCATCACGACCCAAGCATTTATTTGCAATTTCATTGTCTCGTACTAATGCTGGAATCCGTTCTCTTTTGCATCGCATGATGAAAAATTATAACAAAAAATTTAATAAATTAGACATCTCCGCATGTAGTGCTAAAGTATACAAGAGAGAGATAATTAAGATTTTATCGTTCTTTAAATAAACATTTACTATTATTAATCTTATACTGTTATTGTTATTCATATATCTTTTAGTAATAAAATAACACATATAGACAACACATTGAAGGTTACGACTGTATACAACATTATAGATTATATATATATATATATATGCATAAATTGTGCCTTTAATAATTTTACTTGTAAATGGGCACTTAGTATTTTGTTACATTTTTTCTGTTAAGTTTTTATTTATACTTTCTTTTAATATTTACTCAATATAAACATAATTGTATAAACACTTCATTTAATACACGATGATAAATTTGCTAGACGCACATTAAATAATTTCATTGTATAATATTCCATTAACTGCACAGGTTTCACACAAATTTGTATATTTGTAAATAATCGGTGACCATCAGTGTTGGGCTTACAATAATTTTACCATTATATTAATTATAAATTGTAAGTCTGTTTGTGGTTCTAAATAAATTAAAAAAATATATATATATTTATCTGATGGCTATATAGCGCAACTAGATCAAGCACACTAATGGCCAAAACAAGGTAGGATAGAAAGAACATTGAATAATCAAAGCTAACACAATACAGAACTCTAAACACTTAAAAAACTTCCAGCTGAACTAAACTGTTAGAAATATTATAATAACATTTTCATAAAAAAGCATCAAGACGGAACATAACTAACTATTAAAAAACCATTCCTATGCCTATCAAACCGAATTGAACAGCATTGACGATCTAATTCAGACCGTAACAATAGTCCGTAGGCTTTAAAATGCAATAACGGGCTTCGATAATTTATGACATACTCAGAAGCGTCACGTTAAAAAATGCATTGTTTAGCTCATTGCATCGGATCGCTTATGAATATTACATCACGCCCGCATAAAGTAGTGGAACGTTATACATCTTAATCAGAAACCATATTTAATTACGTGACAAAATAAAAATACTAGCAACTAATATATCGACACAAAATGCCGCGTTAACTGCAGTGGAATTTGAAGAGCAACTGCAAAACGAGCCTTATCTACGGAACCATAAAAGAACTTACAGTGAATCAACAATAAAATTGTGCTGCGTATCCTAATTATTTCGAATGTTCACAATATCGAGGAAATAGTTCCTGGCAGCTAGACATCCGGGGAACGAGGCATTATTAAACAAATATTTGTAGTGCGTCGGAATCAATTGTGAGGTTGCCGGTTCTCAACTGGAGCGAAGGTGTTTTTATATTTTTGTTTAACGAAAACAAAGATAGTAACGTAAACAAAAAGAAAAAAAATACCAAAGTAATTTGAAATAAACTAGAATATTATAAAAATTTACAGGGCAAGTCAAACCAAAAATAAATGTCGATAATTTCTTTATGAACAAGTTATGTAATCACAAATTTTCCGCCCGTGTTATATCGGATTTTCTCAAAGGAAAGATATATTTTCCCGAGGTAAAATTTATCTTATATTGCTATCTCCAATCTTTCTCAAACCAAATTTTGCTGTTTTTACGAGATTATCCCGCAGGAAAAATGTTGTAGAAATGTCCCTGTGTCCTTCTCCCATTCTTAAATATTCCTATATCAATTATCATCAAAATCGGTATTTTATCAGTACATTTTGGAGCCTATTTGAACAAAATCTTTCATTCCCTACTTTTGCTCCCTTTACGGTAATTTTTTTATATTATATGTCTTATTTATTTATATTATATTATTGAAAGCCTAAAAATACGTTTTAAAAATAACATACCTTTCATAAAAACTTGTATCCCCTATTTCAACCCCTTGCAGCTTGCATTTATAATATTAATAAGGAATAGTAAGGATTTGAGATCAGAATTATAGTCTATTCCCGGATTTCTAATTTTATCCTATATGTATCCTGAGATTGATCGTTGCTAGCCTTCGGTATGGGAGATGGAGACTTCATACATTAAGCGCGTCACTTCTTTACCTTTTATGTTGATTAAGATTTTATATATATTTTATGGAGCATCGAATCTGCCAATGTGTTTTTCATTTTTAGAATTTCATATGTACATTTATCTGACGCACCTACGGCAGGGACGACGAGGGACGACGAGGGACGAATATGTTCAATAATGATAAAGAAAAAAATGTTCCACCAAGAATGACAATTCTTCTTAGCCACACAATTGAAACTGCAATTGACAATCAATCAGCAAAATGTCATTGTAGCTTTGGAATGTCAGTTCTACTCTCTATCTACAGTATCGGAGTATTCCTTTGATCAGGTTCAATTGAATATGGGCGACATACACGATAGCCCTTGTCGATAAGTCGCAAACAAAACGAACAAAGTACTTAGGATGAATATATGTAGATATATAGTTTAGAATATTTTGATAACGATATTTCTAGTTTATTTCTTTTTAATAATTTGTCATAAAATAACAAAATTGATATTGTAAAAGTAAAAAGTTACCCCTCCACTCCGCGCGAGGTTACAAATTCGGCGAACGATACGAAATGAAATTTTTCTCCGATACCGAATTGAATCAACCTCGAATGTGTATTTGGAATTCGAGGTGATTAAGGTTATTTGATGAGAATTATTTATTTGGCTTTCAATCCGAGCATTCGAAGCTGTATACGCACCCATGGCTTACAGATTATAAATAACTATTCAGCTCTGAAACCGTGTCCATTGCGTTTTACGCACTGAATAACTACATAATTCATTTCTATTTAAAATGGTTTCTTATTTACCATAAGAGAATGTTTTTTAATATATTTGTTTCTAACAACATTTTAAAATACACTACATGGAACATGTATGTGGGCATGTGGACTGTCCACATAAGTGAAGTTTATATATTTTCTGATTCAGTAAAATATTTTGATAACTAAATATAGGATATTATAATGCATATCGACCTCAAGTATAGAATATATTAAAGTATTTTATTTAGCACACTTTTCCCACTATTATTATGTATTAATTAAAAATGCATTCGTCTAGTCTAGATCGTAGAATCAGGTTAGCTTGTCAACATATCACATAATCCCATGTCACATTAATCCACTCAATAATGTTAATAGTAACATTAACGAATGGATATGGACAAAAAATTAAGTAAAACACGTTAAAACCATCTGCTCTCAAACATAACCAATAACATTAAAATAATGTGACATTGTATTAATTTTGAAAATTCTTTGTTTATTCTTCCAACATATTATTATTCTTCAACAGCAGTAATTATTGTTCATTCCGTAATTTGTTAAAACAATTCAATTGAAATGGTACGAAACCTTTCTAAAGAGTAAAGTGCTATTCCTTCTTTGCTTGAGCAATCCAGGCGAAGCTTGTTCGGTAAAATTAAGCCGAAGAGATTCCCAGTCGGGAATAAAACAAACATAACCTCTGTAATTCTATTTGTACGCGAATTTGATTTTATATTTCAGGTAAAAACTAAAAGGTGTCGAAACGTGTTGCCACTGCAAGATTATGTCTACATACTACATTACATAGCTGGGTCATCCTGTACCAATATTATCTTTGCGATTGTCTCAATACGTTTGTTCAGAGGTATAGTACTCTCAATGGTGGCGATGATCGTTTTTATCATGACGGTTATGACCACTCAATCGAATGTTTCGGTGAAATATGTACCTATAACCCTAATGGTTGAATGGTAACATCTGCTTCAAATATGAAAGTTCGTGAATCGTGAGGAGAACAATAGTACACTTTTGTTTCCTAACGCTTTGTTTAATTAACATTGGTATATTCAATATTGTTAGAAATATGACAAATTGTATGAGAACGAAATATCAAATGTTATTGCATACATGTAGCCATAACACTACATTAATGAAAAAAAAACAATGTTTTTGACACCGAAGATATAACAAAAAAAAATTAAGAAGCAGCTAACCGATTTGTTTTTAGAAAAACGACGTATTGTAATGTGTGTGCTTTTTATTCTTTTATTCTGTTAACCCTTTTTTTATGTCAGGAAAATGTTTTTCGCATACCCCGCGGCTCGGGAAAACCGCGGGGTTATGTCGGACTCTCCGCGCGCCTGGGGGGACGAGTCCAAGCGCGCGACCTACCGACTAAAAACCTGACAATGCCCCTTACTGACGCCTTGCTGCGAGAGCTTCGATCGTCTATGGAGACGCGCCGAAGAGAGCTGCATCGCGGCGTGACAAGGTCATCACGAGAATACTTCCACGACCTCGTCGGCGTTGGCCCGCGTCGTGCAGACCCCTCTCGCCCCCCTGTTGTGTTGGGAGGGGCGTCAATCCCCGGGGGCATCCGGGGATCGACGACTGACGATGACCTTTGAATAGCAGGGACCGGCCCTCCCGGGCCGGGTCCCCGCTGTCGCCGACAGGAGGGACGAAGCGCGTGAACGCGCGCCTCCTTCGCCCCGTACGCCTACGGGGCGGCATGCCTGCACGCCAGGGTCGTCTTCCCTGGCACTTTACTCTTTAGAAAGGTTTCGTACCATTTCAATTGAATTGTTTTAACAAATTACGGAATGAACAATAATTACTGCTGTTGAAGAATATTAATATGTTGGAAGAATAAATAAAGAATTTTCAAAATTAATACAATGTCACATTATTTTTGTGACACAGTAGTACATGCGTTTCATGAAATTGGTTATGTTTGAGAGCAGATGGTTTCAACGTGTTTTACTCAATTTTTTGTCCATATCCATTCGTTAATGTTACTATTAACATTATTGAGTGGATTAATGTGACATGGGATTATGTGATATGTTGACAAGCTAACCTGATTCTATGATCTAGACTAGACGAATGCATTTTTAATTAATACATAATAATAGTGGGAAAAGTGTGTTAAATAAAATACTTTAATATATTCTATACTTGAGGTCGATATGCATTATAATATCCTATATTTAGTTATCAAAATATTTTACTGAATCAGAAAATATATAAACTTTGAATAGCAGGGACCGGCTATGGACCGGGTATGGATGGATGTTTGTTACTATTTCACGTAAAAACTACTGAATGGATTTTAATGAAACTTTACAAAACGCCACGCTAGTATAAGTTACTCGAAATACTAATCCTGAGCAGATGAAGTCACGGGCACCAACTATCGTTGTCAAAATATTTACTTAATCTTTTTCGTGCAACGAAGATTCAAATTACAAAAGGCGGAATTAAAACCGAAGGTTTACTCTACCAGTCAAAGTGTAAAATATTATAAGCCTTATTATATAGTATCTAGAACCATGTGTCTACTTATAAATAAATGTTTTATGTTAGCGCCGTATTGTATTATCTGCATTCTAAACAAATAAACGCTTACATATATTCTATTCGGCTTAGTTGCCTTTATTTGTAAAGATGCAGTTGCTCTATACTCAGAAATCTAGACGAAGTTCGGTTTTTTAAATCAAATTTCGCTCCAAGCTGAAATTGTCTATTTCGCCAAAAATCCTAATATTGAAGTTACCTCTTCAATAATAGGATTTTTGGCGATTCTCTAAATATGAGTAAGTCGATATTTTGTAAGACATAATTAGTGTAATTGTTTAATTTTATGGCATAACTCATTTTTACGCATTTTTGTAACATCTCTACATTTCTAGTCATACCATAACCTACCGCTCCTAATTCCTAGGGCGGTCGCCCTCACGATTTGCCTATATGGTTTTAGAACCTAGGCCAGGCTGAGTTTAAAAAAAAAATATACATGCTTTCCTATCTCATCTTTTATCTAATTGCAGGTAATTAAACTCATGGTTGTTGCTTAGATTAATAATTTTGTTTAATAGTTAGTAATTTACTTTTGGAGCGGTCCCCCAACGCGAAGTTTTTTTTAAAATATTAATACATACTTATACATATAGGTACATTAGGATTAATTCTCTTTTATTATTTTTTACTTTTTAAAGGTAGCTTATGTTTTAGTGTCGGGGCATTGACATATATTCTACCGATAGACAAGAACACTAAAGGAAAAAGTGTGTTCAAATACTGGTGAATGTTAGAACTATAATCAGCTAGATCGCTAAATCTATGTGACCTCGTCTGACCATAGAAAAAAGACAACTGCAGAGGGCCTAGACAACATATCTTTCGATAATCGTAATCGCATCGCTAACATAAAAAATGTATGGTATTGACATAACCACTCGAAAAGTCAAGCGATCGGTAATGTCAATACCATACATTTTTTATTTTAGCGATGCGATTACTAAAATAGAAAGGCATCTTGTCTAGGCCCTCTGGATCGCTTGTCGAAGTATAGATTTCGTTCAACCAAAACGTTGTAACCGCCGCTTACTTATGACGTTTTGCCGAGCGCAGCGCATGACGTTAAAGCGCTTTGTATCAAAGAGTTTTCACCGCAGAAGCGATACCAAATTTAATAAGCACATTGTACCTCATACACTTATTGTTTTATAATAGAAGGAATGGCAACATAAAAGAAAACAAAATATTAGGACTTTATTTAATTATTACTACTATATAAAGGACATTGTTCCGGCTCCATACATGTTCTGCCTAAGAACCGTTCGAATCGAAAGTGACTTATATAAACTCTTAAAATTATATGGAATCCTATGAAATAAGTTTTCACGAACGGACACTTTAGGAAACTAAAATAATTACGAAAAAAGTTAATATTTTGAGGTTATAAATAAAAAAATAACCAACCTTGCGTGAAATATCAGAGTAGTAATATCAAAGTAATATTAACAATACTATGTACAGCTATATATGTTCTCTTCTAGAACTAGGAAAGGACTACTCTACTAGATACTAGGAAAAGAGGCAGTACCTAGTCAAGTTTAAGATAATTCTTTGACAATTGTCATTTTACAAAATCCAGTCCTTTACACACAGCCGAGTCCTATCCGAGGGAGAGCCATGCTTCGGCACGAATTGGGCCGGCTCGACCGGAGTGATACCACGGCCTCACAGAAAACCGGCGTAAAATAGCGCTTGCGCTGTGTTTCGCCGAGTGAGTGAGGGTACCGGAGGCCCAACCCCCCTTATTCCCCTCTATTCCCCTTATTCCCCCTATTCCCTTTTAAAAGGCCGGCAACGCATCTGTGACTCCTCTGGTGTTGCAGATGTCCATGGGCAACGGTTATCGCTTACCATCAGGTGATCCGTTTGCTCGTTTGCTGCCCTATGCTATAAAAAAAAAAAAAAAAAAAAAAAAAAAAAGTCTACCAAGTACGCAATGTAATCGGTGTCCGTAATCAAGCCAAAGTTGTTAGAATAAAACCATGAAACGCATAGAACATCACAAAAGAAACGATAGTCGCAAAGCAATCAAAAATGGAATGAAACGGACACAGATAAGGTATGAAGCACACCAGTGTTGCCAATTACGACAACTATAATACTCGAATGCCAAGCTAGAAATTCGCGATTTTGCTTAAAAAATATATAACACTAGTTTTTTTCTAGCTAGTTAATTTAGGTATTTAAATGAATAAAGTGTTATCAACTAAATTTAATAACCGACTTCAAAAAGGAGGAGATTCTCAATTCGATCCGTATTTACCGAAATCGCGAAAACTTCCGAAACTGGCAGCACTGGCTGACGGAAAACATTTTATACGGCATCAATAATTGTGACCCAACTTTTTATTTGGAATTTATTTATTTAAAGTGTCCGTGGAATACTAAAATATGTTTCAAATAATATAAAAATAAATGAAAATTATAGTATAATTTATATTCACATCGGTTCTTAGGCCAAAATTGAACAATGTCCTTTGTGCTAAACAATAAAAAATTACGAACTAAACATTTTATAATCATCCCGTCTATACATATATTAACCTAAAGTCGCCGCGTACGCTTAGGAATGGAGGAACATCTGTATGGCTGTACTCTATGATTTTAGCAAGCACGTGCCAGCGCGGCGTCAATATATACAAAATATTGTTTAAGTTGTATAATTATAATATTATTATCCTTATTTCCACTTAAACAACTAGATATTTTAGTCCCTTAAATTTTCAATATAATTATTGAAAATTTAAGTGAGTAGAGTTTTGTTCAGGTTTACTATTTAATCACTGTTTTAATTATATTTATTGTCGGCCTATGAGCGATGCACACTGCGTGAATGGCGACGACTCACTGAGCGAACTGCAGAGTCTACCCTGCATTTCACTTGAACGTAGTGAGTGTTCGGGCGGGCGAATCTAGTACGTAGTACATATTATGTATCGATGGTCGGGGGTTTTTAATCTGCCTCGCCCCCTCCCCTGAGAGGGCGAGCGCTCCGATGAAGCCGATAGGGCCCCAGGCTTTCTGCCCGGCCAAAGGCATTAGGCAGTGTTTAGTTGGTAGGCTGGCCTTCTGTCAGAGTCCAACATAACCACCCGCCGTAGACCGGGCGCGGGTGGTATCCGGTGCAAGGTCGTCCAAGCACCAGGGGGTTGTCATAGCGACCACTGTGGTGGCGCGCCCCCTATGAGGATTCACTGCCTCCTCCCGCGAGGAAAAATAAAAAAAAAGAAAGTTTTTAATATGTTTAATATCTCTGGTTACTGGTACATACTTATAATATCTCTGGTTAAGTTGTAATTACATAGGTTCTTGTCGATTTCAAACATATAAGTTAAGATTAGATTTTAAGGTCATCTACACAGACACACACAGACAGACAGACAGACACATCAAACTTATAAAAGTTGTTTTGTGATGTACAAGTCATAACCTTTCATTTGATACCCCACTTGAGCATATTTGCAGACATTCGGTTTTTCTTCCCCACTTTAACCCCCCATAACTTTTAAACGGCTCTATCGATTTTCATCAAACATGTCTAAGAACACTCGCCCGTAAAACACCTGTAATACAATAAAAAACTAAATTGAAATCGGTGCATTCGTTCGGGAGCTATGATGCCACAGACAGCCAGACAGACAGACACGTCATACTTATAACACCCCTCTTTTTGCGTCGTCAATCGTTAATAAAGACCAGATAATCGGTCGCATGTGATGATCTCCGCAGTCGAGTGGTTGGATACCGGTTTCAAGGCGCCATCTTCGAGGTCCCGAGTTCGAGTCCCGGTGGGCGCAGTGGGTTTGCGTGATGAATGCGAGTATTTGTACCTTAGCTATGGTTGTTATAATGTATTTCAACCAAAATTTATATATGTATAATATATGTATGTCTATCCGTTACTCTAGATCCCATAACCTTACAGAGCTTACTTTGGACTAGACTAATTGATGTAAGTGTAAGAAATATTTATTTATTATTATTTATATTTGTCTAAAGTCAATATTTCATTTTATTGGCGCTGCTTGTTTGTAAATATAATGTTAAAAACATCTATATGATATGAAATTATAGTTTTGCTCTTAATTACTTTTATTGCCACTTGTATAAAAAGAAATATTATAGAAAAGGCTATAGGTAATGAATAGTATAAAACTTTTTGTTTTTCAATTATTAGAAAACTATTACGGATCCCAAAAAAAGGTAGGAAAGACAGAAATTAGCTATGCCGATGTCAGAATCATAAGTTTCTAACATAAAAACTTAAATATAAATGTATATATAACTATGATATGTAAACTTCGAAAGTAATGAAAATCAAAATATATCGATTTGAATAATTACGCTAAGGACACTCTTAACTGATACTCGACGTAAAAAAGGAAGCACATATTTGTAATATGGGTCAAGTTGTAACACGAAAAAATTGTAAATGATAATATCGACATAGAGGGACCGACGTTGACTTACACGTGTCACATATAATCTATCTATCTATATATGTAAGTAAGTACGTGTAATGTCAGTAATACGAAAGCTGCGGACAATGAAAATGTTTCTGTGAAAGCAACCAAGGATTTGGTTAAGAAAAACCTAGTCCCATTTTAATAGATAGCATCGATCGGCACATTGTGACAAACTGAAGCAAATAACAATTTAATAAAATCGATTTCATATAGATACACATAAATCAATGGTACTGAAAATGTGCAACGAATTTCAAAAATAAAACACATTTAATTATCAATATCATACGCACTCTTTATATGGCAGTGCTGACTATGCCAAGGGTCAGGATGAGTTTAGTCTGTAGGATATTTTGGTTTGGAGCCCGACATAACTCGACCCGCTTGATTGCGGTAGTATCCATGAGGATCCTCAGACTCCTCTCCAGAGGGATAAAACATTAAATATACATTTCATGTTTATTAATGTTTTGCTATATCTTATGTAGCATTCAGTAAATAAAAACAATGTTTCTAATAAGAAAAAATATCATGTGTTTAATAAGACATTAAGAGGAAGTGTGCAGCGTAAATGTAAGTTTTAATTACAGTGTAATTAATTATGATGTTTTATATAAATGAGACTTATATCATAATTGTTACATTAATTAGGAAACACTCTCCAGGTCAAATTATATATCAAAATCTAGTATTCCTTATTTTGGCAAATATACTTCCCAAATAATTAATTTAATAAATAAATTATATGCATATATGTGATATTGTAAAATATCTCCATTCAGCAATTTAACATTTTGTCCATTAATACGGTGGTTTAGGATGTCCTATAAAAACATACTTTATTATTGTATGCATAACTAGTACGAGGGACATACTGAGTTTCTGAAACTAATCATTTATAGTAAAATACAGAAAAAGCAATTACGAAAATGTTGAATGAATACATATTGACTTTGAATTTTCGAAACTGTCTGTTGTTTTTGTAGTGTTCTTTAGGAAATTGTGTGTCGCTGTTACTATAAAATATTAAAATTTTGATCGATGATTTAAGCGATTTTTGCATATCAAACGGTCGCCAGAGAGAATAATCTAAAAAGATAAATGAAAAAATCTGTGCATTCATGGTTCAGAGAACATAGACGCGGACGTGATCATCCCCATGACGATCTACGTGAAAGTTGTTCGGCGACTGCGGATACAGCATCTTATACTGAACTGCAACTGATAGGAACTGACGAAAATGTCATGTCAGCAAATTGATGTTGTACTAGGTATTTGAATGAGTCAAGGGCAAAAGATTTTGCATGTCCATCTGAAATGTATGATGGATATCTTATAATTTGATCGAATATCAATAAATAAGTATTGAGTGGTGGGTAAATTGTAATTTGTGTATACAGCTTAGTGTCGGGACGAATAAGTTATTTGGCAGAATGAGTCTTTAATTATGAACATTTGTCGTCATAATTGAGGAAAATGAGAGACACTGGTTGCTTCCTTTTTCGTTGAATTGTGAAGTTACAAGTGTCAGTTGAATCAAAAGACAGTGATTGCCAATTAGTACGTCAACACTTTCTTGAATAGTTTCAGAAAAAAACATTTTCCTTTCATAATGATAAAGAATCCTCATATTCCTCCAAGATATCGGAAGCCCATTTACATGCTTCAAATGTAAAATAATTGGCTCATTTGCCCTGACTTTTTGTATCCTAATTTTGAAGAGAAACTTGGGGTGCTGTTAATAGTTGAAGAGAAAATGTCCCTGATGGTAAGTGGTAATCATCGCTCGTGAAGACTTGGAATGCTCGAGGCACAACTCAGTTGCTGTGTAACTGGAGAGAAATGGTATTTTTAAATCTCGTTTGAAAAAAACACATGTGGTGCGGAGATAACTCTGCAGATTATAGTTCATTCCAGATTTTGCGTAGAAATACGTAGAAAAAAATTACCCTGAAACCTGCTATATGCTAGACCATATCAGGTGCTAGTGATACGGATGAAGCCTGCTACGGCGACGATTAGTGTGATAGTGAACAGTACCATGCAAATAGTTCCTTAGAACGCTTTCCGTTAACTAGCTTATAAAGGACGCAGAGGGACCCAAACATTTTTCACTACAGTTTTAACAAACAAGTAAAAATTATAAATTGCAAGTTTTAATATCGTGTTTAATGACCTAAGGTAAAGTTTTGATTTTTGATAGAATCACAATAGCACAATAGAATGTAAGCAAAATGAGTATTCGAACACTCAAAAAGGCACTTGTACTGTCACACAAGTAGAAAAAGGCGTCGCAAGTTCCTGTACATACATAAAGTTCTTACACTACTTGTCTTAACTGAGCATGTGCACAAGTCATAAAAGACGGCTCACCAAAGTGCCCCGCTTTGCATGAATTTATGAATTTATATTATTAAGGGCGCTCATTTCAATAGCTGAACTAGAAATCGCCGGCAAAAATGTGTCAAATTCAGATAAGCCTAACTTTATTTATTATATAAATATTAATTGCCATTGTAGCTGGAAGCCCCGTATTGATAAATTGTATACTGAGTAAATGACTGTGCGCTAAGAAACATCTGTAAATACTGTTAATCTATAGATATCCATAGCTTATTGTAATTTTGACGACCTCCGTAGTTGAGTAGTTAGTACACTGGCTTCAAAGTATCGCCATCTCTGAGGTGCCGGGTTCGAATCCCGGTGGAGGCTGATGTTTGTGTGATGTATGCAATTTTTGTATCTTAGTCATGATTCTCAATATACATATCTATCAAATATATTTATATATGTATAATATATGTATGTCTATCCCTTACCCTAGATCCCATAAACCAAGCCTGCAAAGCTTACTTTGGGCTATGCTCATTAGTTCAGTGTAAGATATATTTATTTTATGTATTTTATTACAAAAGCGATGTGTACGGACCTTATCTGTGTCCGTTTCATTTAATTTTTGATTGCTTTGCGACTATCGTTTCTTTTGTGATTTTCTATGCGTTTCATGGTTTTATTCTAACGACTTTGGCTTGATTACGGACTCAGATTACATTGCGTACTTGGTAGACTCGGCTGTGTGTAAAGGACTGGATTTTATAAAATGATAATTGTCAAATTATCTTAAACTTGACTAGGTACTATCTCTTTTCCTAGTATCTAGTAGAGTAGTCCTTTCCTAGTTCTAGAAGAGAACATATATAGCTGTACATAGTATTGTTAATATTACTTTGATATTACTACTCTGATATTTCACGCAAGGTTTGTTTATAACCTCAAAATATTAGCTTTTTTCGTAATTATTTTAGTTTCCTGAAGTGTCCGTTCGTGAAAACTTATTTCATAGGATTCCATATAATTTTAAGAGTTTATATAAATCACTTTCGATTCGAACGGTTCTTAGGCAGAACATGTATGGAGCCGGAACAATGTCCTTTATACACAACTAGCAGCCCGCCTGGACTTCGCACTGGCAAACATTTCAAAAGTTATAATTTTTTACACACACACCCACACAAACTTTCTCTTTCATTTGCGTGGGGTCATTAAAAAGAGTAAAATAAAGAATGCTTATTATTATTATGATGCCATATAACCGAATGGCGTGAGCGGCGACCATGCGACATTTTTCAAATAAATCTAGCTTTTTGAGACTTACATTTTTAAATTTGTGATATCTTTCGAATAGAAAGTACAAATTGAATAATTAAAAGTTATATAATGATATTGAAGCAGAGTTTAATATGAAGTCATTTATTTTGATAAGAATTAATTCCAAGGTATAAATAAAAGAGATTTTTAAGGGGTGGCATTTATATATTTTTATAAATGAAAAGCCACTTATTGTAACATAACTATAATAGTTAGACATATGCTATCGCAATATTTTTTGTAAAAAACGTTCTGTAAAGACATAGTACATTATGTATTTTGTTCTATAATCAATAGTTTCCGCAGCGCACGCAATGTAAGAAAATAAAGGTTTTTGGTAATTTTTCCACACCTTGAATGCATGCATGTATTGAGTAAAGATTTCTACTTTTAATGTGTAATGTTAAAATCTAAAACATATTTTATAATCTAGAATCAGAAAAACACGAAATCCCTTAAGCGTTATAAGACAAAGTCAGGAAAGTAATAACAACGCCTTGGCAAGTCAAACTGAGCAGCGTTCTACATTAAGGCTATTATCTCGCGAGAACAATGCTTGCCTAGCATCGGAAACTACGGGCGTAGCTAACTTTCCTAATACTACGTCTGTACCTACTATATCAGAACTGAACAGCGCAAAGCAGAGACGTGTACTTCAATTGATTGTAGCATCTTCATATATCATTGATTCTACTTAATCAAGTAAATACACGACAGACAAGTATAAAAATAAATCCCTACTAATATTATGGTAATAATAAGTATGGATGGGTGTTTGTTACTGTTTCCCGAAAAAACTACTAAATAGATTTTAATGAAACTATACAATAATAAGCTTATACATCAGAATTGACACATGGCTACAATTTATAAAGATCTCGTGTGAATTGTCTACTATATGGCGATAAGTGTCCTGCACAGACGAAGTGGCGGGCACCAACTAGTGATTTATAGTTTACAGAATAACGCTTACTAATAATCTAGCTTTTACAAATGTAATTAGTATGAAAATATAGTAAAAAAAATACTAATAGTTCATTACATGATTATCGTTAGCTCGGCAACTCTCAGCAATATGAGAATAGCAGAGACATGTATAGTATATAGTCACTGAATGGTATTTACCTTCTTCATTTATGTACCATGATCCGATCGTGCAGTTTAAGGCATTTTTATTCCTGCGGTCCGATCTGATTGATCGGAATCTGAATTAATATTATATTGATCTCTGCTTGAATAGAAAATTCAAAATTTCAAATAAATTAAATAACTAACAAAGAATCTTCTTATACTACTTATTAGATAGATAGTTATATGGTCTACAGACACACACACACACACAACAATTATCATTAAAGAAAATAAACAAATGTATGGTACGAACAGGGAAACAGACCCGTCCGCCATACAGAGTAATTGATATGTGCTGCAGCAGCACAAAAAGATCCGTAGCTCAGTGCCAATATTCGCACAGGAACAAATTATTATATCAGATTATTATTATCAAATCATTGTTTTTTAATAACATCATTTATAAAACTGCGTCAATGAACCTCTGGTGAAACAACATTGCAAACATGCATTAACCCACATCTAACAAATTTATTTGTAAACGTCAGTAAATTATCTCACAGATACTTCTTAATTAACAGCATTCACTTCGAGCCTAAATAAACTGCTCGAATAAAAAGTCTCTTAAAAATGTATCAAAGGCAAGGAGCTGCCGTAATTATTCGTCGAGTGTTAAGAAATGTATCACTGGAAACGACCTCTCTAAGCCGGAGGCGTAATTCTGGCTTGCCTCTCCGGTAATTAGTGTTAAATGGAAATATTTATTTGGGAAACCACTGCTGTGCCCACTTTAATTCTTTGATGTTGAGTTAATAGATTCATTTATATATACTAGCTGGAAAAGTGAGATTACTACTCTACTCTCAATTAGAATTATGAATCACTACATAGTATAAAACAAAGTTGCTTTATCTGTCCGTACGAGGAATGATCCAAAAGTAGTGATAATCGGTTAGGGGCCGTCCGTGGTGATACGTAGTGAGGTTTAAGTAAAACTACCCCCCCTCCCCCTTTCCCAACATCACGTATATTTTTAGTACATAAAAGAATCTAAAAATTTTCAAAATATACCTTTAAATAGGTACAGGTATAAACTATAATTTTAATTTAACCTGAAATTAAGGACCATGATAATAGATAAGGAGCAAGCAGGATAACACTGAAAGTCCCATCATTGGGAATAAAAAAAAAATATTTGAATAATTAGTACATAAGTATAGAAATAAATTAAGCTCAGTATGCATGGATTCCTATTGCCGAAACAACGTTAAAAAATATTAAAAAATATTTTACTATTATCGTCATCGTGGCAAGTCAAGATATAACACTATACGCCGCGCTGCTCATCTGTTTAAAAATCGCGCGTTTGACGAAAAAATTAAGACAGTAAACCCCGCTTAACTCAGGAGATACGTTCCATCAAAGTAGAGCGTAATTCGAAACAGCGCTAAACTTTACATGTAAATATTGGGGTTAGGGGAAGATGGCTAGGAAATTGGTTAGGTATTAAATTTAAAAAGTTTGTTTTTTTTTTAATAAAAGTAGTTGCAGTTGCCGATGACAGTATAATTTCTTTATTCTTCATGATGGTCCTTACTGTTGAAGTTGCCAAATTCAATAAAACACTAATTAGAGTTTGACGTTCACCAGAATCTAATCTTCTAATCACTTACATTTTAGTTTTGAGTGAAATGGTTTTTCTGGTTGCTTTCTTTTCTTTTTCATTGTCACCCATAGTAAAAAACTAAAGACCAAAATATTTGACACTGTAATATAGTATTAAATATGTAAATTAATACCTAATTACAATAATGTCAACAAATGTTTCCAATAATAAAAATACGAGTATGTCTGTACAATACCACACCAAACAAAAAATACAAGTACACTCTTTCGGATATGATGTAGGTATTTGAAACCTATCGCTGCATAATATTTCGGGGAATCCCCGTATGTTGTAAGCGATTTCGTGGAATCCCCGGGTTGAAGAACCGAAACAGCGCTAAACGAAACAGCGTTAAGCGGGGTCTTACTGTACACGTGATATCTTACTACAAACTCTTGTGTAATTTTCGTGATTTTTATTAAACCCCTTCCCCTCCCCCCTTTCAAGCCTCACGTGATTAATGGACAACCCCTTATCATATAAAAATCGGAAAAATATTTATATCCGAAATATTTATATTGCTGTACCACTCACTAGTTCAAGCTAGAAAAATAATATAAATAGGCCATGATTTCCGGGAGCTATATTCATTTAAATACGAGCTGTCGGAGAGAGAAAATCAAAATGGAAAAAATGAAATTAGAGCCGTCATAAAGTACCTCGCTTGAAAAAAATGTCTACCAAAGAAATACACAGCGACTTTGTGGGAACATTAGGGGACTCTGCTCCTCCGTATTCCATAGTTGCACGCTGGGCCAAGGAGTTTAAATTGGGTAGAACATCCACAGAAGACGAACCTCGCGAAGGACGCCCATCCACGTCCCTCACTGAGGATAACGTGAAAAAGGTCGAAGATATCGTGTTGGCAGATCGAAGAATGATCGTCAAGCACGTAGCTGAAGTGACAGGGATGTCTTATGGCAGTATCCAAAGAATCTTCACAAACGACAAGCTTTTATACGAGGGTCAAACTGAAAGTTCTTAGAAAATCAAAAACTGATAGTCATTAGCCGGTTATTAGTTTTATTATATCTTTTCAAAATATTGTCCATTCACGTCAATACAACGCTGCATGCGATGGAACCACTGGGAAAAGCATTTTACCCACTCGTCCTTAGGGGTCTCTTCAATGGCATCGCGATACGCAGCCACCGCTTCTTCAGCATTCATAAACCGCTTTCCTTTAAGTTTTTCTTTAATTTTTGGAAATAAATAAAAATCACAAGGCGCGAGGTCGGGGCTATACGGCGGGTGACCCAGTAATTCAACGTTTGATGTCGCCAAATAGTCGATCGTTCGCTTGGCGGTGTGTGACGAGGCGTTGTCGTGGTGAAGGAGGATCCTACTGCGAGGTCGTTTCTCACGAACTTTTTCCAAGACAAGTGGCAAACAATTGGTAGTGTACCATTCTGCAGAAACTGTTTTTTGATCCTCTAACACAATTGTTGCGAAATGACCTATCCTTCCAAAGAACGAGGCCACCATTTTTTTTCCCGCACTTCGATCTCTCTTCACTTTAGTTGGCAACTCCTCGAAAGGAAACACCCACTGAGCAGATTGTCTTTTGGTTTCAGGATCATAACAGTAAATCCAGCTTTCGTCACCTGTTAGTATGTCGAACACAGCATTTGAGTCACCTCCGTTAAATCTTTCAATCATTTTACGGCACCAATCCACACGATGGAGTTTTTGAGCCTCAGTCAAATTATGAGGTATCCACCGGGCGCAAAGCTTCCTGACCGCTAAATGTTCGTGGAGGATTTTCTGCACTTGACTCATACCGATGCCTAAGCTTGTCCGAATCTGCTGATAGGTCACTCTTTTATCAGTCTCTATCATACGCCGCACAACACAGATGTTATCTTCAGTCGTCGCCGTAGAAGGCCGTCCCTCACGTAAAGCACCAGTGAGATTAGTGCGACCACGTTTAAACTCATTAAACCAGTTGTAAACAGTCGCACGAGATGGGGCTTCATCGTGAAAGGCCAATCGTAGTCTATCATAACTTTCTTGTTGACTTAAATGAAATCGAAAGTCATAAAAAATCATTGCACGAAAATTTTCTCGTGTTAAATTCATGTTGAAGTGACACAGGCAATTTTCAATTTGCCGCCAAATCGTAAAACAAATGACAAATGAATGAAATATATACTCAGTAATATTGGCAAAGAGTTCTATTTTCAAATTTTAGAATTACTTTTTTATTATATTGTTTATAAGTGGCCAGTTCTAAGAACTTTCAGTTTGACCCTCGTATGTAAAGTTTATTTTGACCTTTTTAGCGCATTTAAATAAAAGCTTGTTTTTAAAAAAGTTTTTTTTCTTTAAATTTATATTCCGACTAAAAAACCAAGCTTAGCAAACCCTTTCATTTGATACCCATATTGTAGGGGTGTATTATACGTCACACACATAACTATGCATTGTCATCCGACTTGCACGTGCATTCAAAATTTCAGCTCAATCGGAGATCAGGAAGTGGGTCAAATTAAAATTCTAAGATTTTCTTACATCGTCAGAAGTGAAACTAATATAAAAGCTTATAAAAACGTGTCAGCGCGTTGGATACCGAGAATGTTAACCGACGAATAGAAAAAACAAATTGGATCCATCATTTCGACCCCGAAACGAAACAGTAGTCAATGATTTGGAAACGAGCCTCCTCACCCACGCCAAAGAAATTCAAAGTGTCAAGTTCGGCGGGGAAGGTTATGACCTCCGTTTTCTGGGACACACAAAAAGTAATAATGGTGGAATACTAGGAAAAGGGAGCCACGAGCTCTTACTATGCAGACCAAATAAGATGGCGGGAAGCCATCAAACAAAAAAGACACGGCAGGCTGCGCGCTAGAGTGCTGTTTCATCAAGACAATGCACCGGCTCACAAAGCTGCAGTTGCGATGGCTGCCATTCAATAAATGGGATTTGAAGTGATCGAACACCCTCCCTATTCGCCAGACATAGCTCCCAGCGACTTCTATTTTTTTCCTCGGCCCAAGGAAGATCTCCGAGGCAAGAAATTAGAAGACGATAGCGAAGTGATGGCCGCTGTAGACGTTTTTTTGGAGCGAGGGGAGCGAGGAGGAGTTCATACAAATTAGGCAACTTTAGTGAATTATGACGTCACGATTGCAGTGTACTTTGTATGGAGCGTTTTTAAGCGACCCGCGACAGCGCCACAAACTGGGCGCTGTATCTTCAAAGGAAATAATCGCAGATACATCATTACTTTACAATATTTCTCATCTAAAAGAGAACTGTTATTATGTATAGAAGAAAAAAAATTGTCATCTACCCAATTATGTTAATGTAATAGGTAATATTTTTATTTAATTGTTTAAACATTTTAGAAGACAAGTACCTACATCAAAAGCACATCTGTTGTAAAAAATTACCAGAGGGAGGCTGTACTAGTCGTCTGCTTGGATACTAAAATAAATGAATGTACACCTGTTCAGAAACTGGGAGAGCCAGAAGAACAGGCAAAAAACTGCCAATATCTATACTTATAATAAATCTGTAGAGAATTCAATTCCGTACATGAAATATATTTCCAAAATAATTATCAGGGGGTGATTAGACATCAATACTGATGCCAAAAATGCAATCAGTAAAACTTTTGTCTGTCTGTCCGTTATAGAAACAAAAACTACTCAACGGATTTTAACAAAACTTGATACAATTATTTTTCATACTCCTGAGCTGGTTATAGTATACTTTTCATCACGCTACAATCAATAGGAGCAGAGCAGTGAAGGGAAATGTTGGGAAAACGGAGGCAGTTTAAGCTTCCGTCGCGTGCGCAACCTTAATGGTTAAAGCGACACTGAAATCATGTATGACGGAAATGTTCTCCTTAAAATTATATAAAAATATATCTCACGACAGCATATGACTCACAACAACACGTTTAACTCCCAATAGCTTAGGAGTTTGAAGTTTTCCGACTTACGTTACGTTTACGAACGAACGAAATCTTACGTTTATAACACTCAGTCATTAAAATTGCTACCAAAAATTACGATTGCACGCAAACGAAATCGTGGGACTAGTGTATAATAAGCTCGGCCGTTGTATAGCACTATTTCACAATACATAATAGATATATACCACATAAAAAGCAATCCCGAAGGATAGAGGTGAACCCAACAATGTTATTCTTCAGTCTTTGACAAACCACTTACGACGACCCGGGGATAACACAGCCAGTCAGGTACACAGCACGTCTCCTCAAAAAGGGTATTAAACTTAAACGCGGGTTTTATGGCGCCCAATCTACTTATGACCACTTCGTATTCAGGCTAAAGATACTCACGGGCACTGAAAAGACATCACGCGTGCGGAGTATAGGTCCGCACAACAAATCTTTTCAAATAATACTTCGGCGGTAAGCTTTTATTGAGTTTGCAATGCTTCAGATTTTGAAAGAAAGAACATTTATTTATTAGTACATGTGTGAAATAGAATTAGTTAATTTGTTGATAATTAGGCACGAAATGGACTAACAGCTCAGCGTTAATGTTAATTAGCTATGACATACTACTCAACGCTGGTTTCCAGCTGCAGCCTAGGGTTCGAACTCATTTATCAATTCACAGTCTATACACGTCCCCATCGAGGGGCACGAGCCTGCCCTAACTATTTTAGGGCTATTAGACCTTAGTCAACCTGGCTGGCCCAGTGCGGATTGATTGACTGCATACACCTTTGAATTTCTTCGCAGATGTATGCAGGTTGCCTCACGATGCCTTACGGGATGTGGGATTATGTTCCAACATTTAGTGGTTGCCGTATATACATATAGAGGCCATATATAAAATAAAAATCGCTTGCACCGATCGAGCAGTTTTGTTCAGCAAGTAACTGCATAAAGCCTTATGTCAAATTTAAACCAACAGTTTAATTAAATTAAACCATAAATGAGTAAAGAAAGAATTTATTGCTAAATGTATTAAATAACGCATTTTATTATTAACTTTTTTTAGCTAATAATGCAAACCTAATATTGCTTTTATATTTTGCATTAATTTGTGATTAATTACATTTCTTAAGCACAGACAAGTATGTGGTTAAACCGGCACTTAATACATCACTCGAATTCGACTAAAAAGGCGGTACATCATACTAAAACGACATCTAGATATTATTAAACCTACTGGTCCAACTAACAGGGTAGGAGGGTAAATGCTATAGTAACTCAAATCCTTTGTATGGAGTTGGCAATCTCTTTTACTTTGATTTATATATAGTTTAATCTAATGAGCTGTTGTTGACATTTCATTGATACTCGTATAACAAGAAATAAAAGCATTACAGTTAACTGAAGCCTTATTAAGCTTCAATGGATAAAATGTGACCTCAAGTGCCGAGTGGATCTATCAACGATTTCATCCATACTTATAATAAATCTGTAGAGAGGTCAATTCTGTATATTAAATATATTTTCAAAATAACTATCAGGGGGTGATTAGAGATCGATACTGATGCCAAAAATACAATCAGTAAAATTTTTGTCTGTCTGTCTGTATAACCGTTATAGAAACAAAAACTACTTTATAGATTAATTTGCCTCTTTTGTCAATAAGTATAAATAGCCCTAAAATTTCGTTCAATTTCAAGTTACATTTCTGACCGCTGAATAACTGACCGTTCTCGAGTGATCTGCTAATACAATTTGTCCCAAAGGTCTTGTAAATTGTTGTTTTGACGTCACTATCCGTATGCAATGATGTTATATACAAACAAGAGGTAGATATCGCACTAGCTAGTGCCGTTCAAATTTGGGCAACTAGTTTAATTTCATTTAAGACCTGCGCAAACCAATCCCTCCCGCCGGCTAACAACCGGGTCGCCCCGCACATACGCGTATCTCACCCTCTTCTCTTCACCGCGCTCGTCGACAATCGCGAAGTCCGAGGTTACACGTACCCCTTCAAGTTTAGACCCGGTACCGAGTCTAGGTCATACATTCATTTCATTTACTAATAATGATGTGAGATGTTAAAAGATAGTACACATGTAACAAAGTAAAAATATTTATTATCATTCCCTTATTTGATTCAGAACGGTGGTAGATAGCATGTATGAGAAGAGAACATTAAACTATTGCTATCACCACGTCTAAAGATTATTATTAATATTATATTATGCTAGTAATTGCAGACATTTTAAGAGATGTAGGTGTAGATAACAAACTACTATATTATTATTATTTTTTAACTTTTTGGTTTTCCGCGGACTCTTTGGTCCGCACTCTTTTTTTTATTATTACTTTTATTATTTTCAATTTGTTATCATTATTGTTATTATATATATATATATTATTTATGATTACAATTTTTTCACAAGTACAATAATGTTATTATTATTTTACATGTTTAACTGTTTCTTAATGTATCAAATATTTTGACTATTTCTTAACATTTTAATTTTTATTCCTATTTTATCTTATTATTATTGTAGCTTAAAGCGCACGCGTCTTTATAAGACACGGTCCTTTATAAGGCGTGCGCGGGGATACAGATCCAACGCATACAGGCCATTTAAGCAAAATTTTATGAAAGTGTGCGTGGAGTGTACTAACTGGGTTCAATCTCTATCTGCATCATGAAAAATGCAGCTAAAGACTACACCCAGTTAGATGCACAGAAACTATTGTTATTAGTGGTCAAAAAGCCTGTGGACTGTTGCATTTCAATTTCGGTGGTAATGAGAACCGGACTATGGAAGAGACTCCGGTCACCTGCCTTCTCAAAGCCTCCTAATCGATTTAAATATGGCAGGTGGTGACTCGCCGCTCACTAAATGGGCACCCCAAAAAAGCAGACCAATATTGGTGCGAAGAGAGCAACATTGGTGTGAACGGTTAAGGGTGTAGAGAGGTGTGTCTGCGATAGCGATTGAGACGCCGTCGGCGTTATGACATTATTAGACTTCCACCCTTCGAGCATCTGCTCTTGCGACTCCACTCTGTCCGGTTGGTTAAGACAAGACAGAGGCGAGTGGCGTACGCCCCCCTGAAGCACATCGGCACCCTCGGTGACGCAACAAACCGCCAGCTCGCCACAAGCTACCCTGAGGGAGACTGACTGCACTGATGGGGCATTTATGGCAGTTAAGGGGCATTAAATGCCCCATCAGCGGGCGATAGGGTCGTCACTTTCCTTATTATTATTATTGTTTGTTGCAACTGTTCCTGCCTTAAATGTTAAAATTATTATATTTATGTTTATTATATTATATTTTATTTTATGTACAATTTGCAATTCTACTCATTAGATGTTATTTGAGTAAAGCCCGACTGAGGGCTTGTAGTGTCCTAGAAGATGTGCTTGTGGGACGAGTTTCGCAGACCTCCTCCTGTGCAACTTGTGGTCGCTCCACGTCTGACTCAAGTCTCTGGAGAAGTTGCTTTTTGACTTTTTCGTCTCGATATTTTAGTGCCATTTTCAGGTTGTAATTAATAATGTCGCACGGAGTCGCCGCCTGTGCTTCGGATATTAATCGTACTATGGCATCATCAGCACAGCGTCCCGTATAGTAGACACATGTGCTGGTGTGCCTTGATATGGAGACAACTGCGTGCGGGATGCTTTCGTAGATCTTTAGAGATTACTAATAACTATGATAATAGTTTAACTTGAATCTGTCTAGATAAATGCTAATAAAAGGCGACTTCTAACGTCGCACAACTTCTGAAGTTTGATTTGTGGAGAAGATAATAGATGATTTTATAGATGGGATAAATATATGATTGTCTAAACATTTCAAAGCATCTATAATATTTCAAACGATAGAAAAATCCCAAATTTATACAAATTTACAAACAATATTATACGAAAGCTGTAAATTAATTATGGAACGATATGATACTTATACCAATTGACGTGCATTTTCATTATCACATTGCAACATTAAAACTTAAGAAAAGGTAGCCTTTCGTCATAGTATTATGAAAAATCATCCAATGCAATTAGAAAATAAGATAACCGTTGACAAAGTGCGAGTAAATTTAAGTAGTGCAGACATTTAACGATCGATTACTAACGCCATTAGGTGATAGCTGAAACACACAATACACTACGTCAAATTCGTGGTTCTCGATAACTTACTCGTATGTACAGTTTAGTTCACCGCTCTCAATGTTTTCGAACCCGCCCCCCACGATATACAGCATCCGTTGCCAAACAGAAAACCTCCACTCTATCCGTACAACTCCCAACATGTTGAACACGAAACGGGGCACCGATCGCCATCAATAGTTCAAGGAAAAGTTATTGTTTTCCTCCAAGGCCCACCTGAATCTTGGGGCTTAAAGAGCTTAATTTCCGATAGAGGTCCGGATTTATCGTCCGAAAGGATTACTTGTGAAATCACTGAGGAATATTTTATTGTTCACTCACAAAAGGTACGCGAGATTGCAGAGTATTACAGGAATAGCTTTCAACTAATTAATTGCAGGTATTTCTGGGGATTCGCATCGATCCCGTATCCAGCACCAACGGTATTTGGCGTTGGGGCTGCCGTGATTAATTATTTACGAAGATTTTATGCAAGCTTTAGATAAAATCCACATTGTCAAAAGACTCCTAAGCCTATATATATAGTGTACACGTCCAACTAGTCATCATAATAACTCAGATACGTCCTTACCGAGCCCGCCTTAACTATATATCGCTGATAAGTTCACGCGTAATTGGTGTAATATGTACAGTGTTTCAGGGTTCGTAAAATAATATTGTAAAGGTTAGACATGGACCCTAGCTGTTTGCCTGGTAGCTGAAAATCTAACACACTTCGAGTTAGCCGTCTAGAAAATGAAAGCAAAACCTTTCAATTGACACCCCTAGCAAACTGTTTACACTAAAGAAATGCTAGCTATCTGTAATGGCACTTAATAGATTTCTAGTACACCGATGTATGGTTTTTATAAATTGAACCAAAAAATCATTTATTTAGTTTGTAAGAGAAAAAGAAATTGCTTGATTTACACTAATATTTTATTCTACAGAATCTTAACTTCTTATGGATACACAATGATTGTAACATTCTATATAAATATTAAAGATCGTTTAGATTTCTTTGTAAATATATTATAAATTAATATGCTATCATAGTTTTCAATATTAAAAGTAGTACATAAAATACTCAATAGTACATAATGTATTTACTGCTCAAAATTTATTACGACTGAAACTCTCCTCCCCAATGACTCACGCTTCTTTTAACAAGCTTGTTGTCGAAGAAACACATTGAAATCCGTCCAATTATATTCGGCAAGTCCTTGAGCCCTCCGTTCAAAAACTAAGCGTGTACGTGAGAGGTGAACAGTCGACGCGATAAGAGGTTGATCTCTTTTATTGAAAAACTTCGTAACAGACGCGGATACATGAAGAAATAAATAAATCACTAAAGCCATTTTAAATGATAATAACACAATGGTGCAAAATAGCAAGATTGCTTTTACAATCATTAACGAAAAATCATACATATGTAAGAAAATTCATCATCTTAGATGCAATATACCACCACTTCGCAGGATCTTTAAAAAGAGAATTTGATCTTTCGAAAAACCATATCCAAATACAATGCCTTCTAAAAAACGACAAGATCTCAAAGAATGGACAATCAACGAGAGGCACAAACTACGAGTAAAAATGACAGACGCAGTCCCGGTAGCGTCTCAGCTTGCCCGTTCCCGCGTGAAACTAAAGGGACAGAATAACATTATACCCTGAACAAATATCTATACACAATAGGTGTGACGGACAGCCCTTTATGCAGAGGATGTATTATAGGGAAAGCCACGACACGTTCTTATTGAATGCAGAAGCGGGGCCGATCAACGGGCAAAACTTCACTAACCAGCATCCCTACCGGAAGCATGCAGAATCAGCTGGCATTCTATAAGAGCCTGGGATAGTTGAAGAGCCAACCAGCACAGAACGTACAATAGCCCGATCATGAGTCTAACAGCAGAAAAAACCCAACAGAACTAAATAACCCTTAAAATATTACCAAGTCATGTCCAGACGTACTGAAGAGGCGATAAAACACATGACGTATCGAGTTTTTTTATGAACAAAATTTACTAAGAGTGTTGTGGCGTGAATATGCATTAATTTCCACGTGACACATCTATATAGAGGGTTTCTTTAGCACATAATTATGCTAAGTACGTTCTCGTTCTAATTCCTCGCATAATACGAGCCGAATTCTTTTTCTTTTTGGGGCTAGTACAAGGATAGTATAATTAATATTAAATATGAAAGCCATATAATACTGATTATATGTATTAAATTCTTACCTATATCATAATGTGGAAGTAACTCTCGTATGTGACGCTTTCATGCCAAAATTACTGAACCTATTTAAATGTAAACCTAGTCAAACCTATTTAAACAGATTTAAATGTACATATGTAGATAGTCTCGAGCC
Source organism: Scirpophaga incertulas (assembly GCA_036419045.1). Taxonomy (NCBI): domain Eukaryota; kingdom Metazoa; phylum Arthropoda; class Insecta; order Lepidoptera; family Crambidae; genus Scirpophaga; species Scirpophaga incertulas. The sequence continues at coordinate 20,397,101 of CM071631.1, read as the reverse complement.
TGTGAAACAACATGGGCTACTTTTTAATGCGAAAAAAGGGGTTGAAAGTTATGTTATAAATACGAAAATTATTTTTTAAACTTGTATAAATAGAAATAAACTCGACATTCAATGTTTGTAAAAATATCAATAGGGTAAAAAGGGGGATGAAAGTTTTTCTTTGAATAGGCTCACAAACTACTGAACTAATTTTAATGAAATACCGCAAGGAACCCTGTTGGGCCCGTTATTATTTATCATTTTCATCAATGATATTCACTCATGTTTCTTACACTCAAAAATTATTCTCTATGCTGATGACATGAAAATTCTATGTCCTATTAAACAGCTCTCTGACTGTTCCGGCCTTCAACAAGATCTGGATCGACTCCAGAAATACTGTGAACGAAGTAGACTCGAATTGAACGTGTCTAAGTGCTTTGTTGTGTCTTACACGCGCAAGCTATCAATAATCAACTATGATTATAAACTACAGGAAATAGTTATAGCCAAATCAAAACTAATATGTCAAATTTGATTCCAAATTATTATATGATGCACATATTGACAGCATTATAAAAAAGGCTAACAAAGCACTTGTATTCATAATACGCCTTTCTATCGACTTTTAAAAGTGTCAAAACCTTTAAAATACTATATTGCCCCTTTGTCCGTGGAGTATGCATCGCAAGTGTGGAATCCAAACTATAGTATTTACATAGACAGGATAGAATCAATTCAAAAAAAAAGCTTTTTACGATTTCTTCAATTTAAAGCGCGTAACTACACGTCAGGATGCATGGCACGTTGTAAGAAATTTCATATGTTACCGTTGTATGAGCGCAGACATATCGCAGATTTATAATACCTCCACAAAATTTCAAACGGCGTTATCGACTGTCCTGAATTGCTTTATAATATAGGACTTGTAACGCGGTCCGCATTCTTACGGAAACCTACCTTACTTCATGTACCAAATGCTAAAACAACATATACACAGAAATGTTATACGATTCGTGCGTGCAGGTCTTTTAATAAAGTATCAAAAGAACTGGATTTAGATTTGCATTTGTAGTGTCTCGCAACTTAAAAATATAATGGCAGGAAATTTTTAAACTTATAATAATTTGTATTTCATGTTATAGAATAGTATTGTATAAAGAACCGAATTAGTACTTTTTTTAAACTTTTTTTGTTCCTATATGTGGTAACTTGTAATTGGCCTTCCTATATGTATTGTATTTTAAATATTGTTATATGCTAGCTGTAAGTTTCCCAAATATAATAAAATAAAAAAAATAAAAATATAGAGATAGAGAGAATAAGGGGATGAACATAAGATAATTTTTACCGCGGAAAAATATCTTACGTTTTGGAATCCAATATGTAACGCGGACAAAGCCGCGGCCGGAAAGTTATTATAATCAATTAGAACCTTAGGTATTTTATATGCTTCATTATTAAAAGTATTGATAATTCTAAATACACCAAGCTTAATATATACAATATTAATTAATATTACCGTATTCGTTTTCAATTCCTTTATAAACATACAAACCCTTCGAAACGAAATCACTAAGAAGGCAATCGCAAACAAAATTATGATCACTCTATATGATAACAAGGGTCAAAATGATCTGTCAATCAATTAGCCCATTGCAAGCGACATTCTATTTCGCTTTAAATGAAATGTTATCTGTTAATCTTAAAGTTGACTGACAATTTAATAGCCCTAGTGCTAGCAAATGTAGATTTTAACACAACGAACCTTCCCCAAGCCCGACTGTACTATATAATTAACAAATGAAGATAATCATAATATATAAATTGATCGGTAAAAAATCGAAGTACTGTATAATCGGTGTAAATTGATTGTCTAATAACATTGTCTTGTATAGTACAAGATAATGTTATTTGTTACGATCGAGAATATTGGCCTACGGGACTTCTATCCCAATACAATACAATAGAAACGCATGAAGCCTGCTTAAGAGCAAGTCTTACCAAAATTCTGTAAAGCTTTGGCATTAAATATTATTAGCCAAACTCTAATTAAAAAAGCCGCATATATTGGCGTATAGTTTTCCAACATTACAGCCCAATTCTGAGGTCGCAAGATAAGGTCGGAAGTAGTGAGCAATACAAACTCAATATAATTTGGCTGCTAGTTATGTTTCGTTACTGGAGAGGGATTTCGGGTAATTCCACGGCGTTGTCTCATTCTGTGGATATCGTAAAATCCGAGAAGGGACTTCTAGAGCAATCCACCTCTGCCGAGATACGACAACTGGTGCCTTAACCCTAAAACCTTGTTTACGGTTACAATTTACTGGCCTTTGTTCAGCTCCAATTGATTTTATAAATAAATTCAATTAAGACTTAGATAATCTCATCATCTAATAAAAAGCTCAGTAGTAACGTCTCTAGTTCTAAGATAAGGACGAGAGACGTATATCTCTATATACGTCTCTCGTCCTTATCTTAGAACTCTATTCTCTAATAGAAGCAGCAGAAAACTAATTAGGGCAATTTTTTTTTCGTTTATATTGTTATAAAGATTAGTATTTGCATATTTAGCAATCATTTTTTTTTCTATTCAAAAATCAAATTTAAATTAATTGTTTTTCTGTTAACGTAGGATATTGCTAAAACTTTTTGTGGCCAAAATATTTTACAGAGCAATATTTTCTTTTATCGACAGTGCCAACAACTACCGAGAGAGGGCGTTGTTTATTCAGCGCGTGTCCCTTCATAACATAAGCTTACGGTCAACGTTTAGTCGGAGTTTCTGTAAAATGCAAAAATTCAGCGCCATTGTCCTACTACTTATGCGATATATCCAGAATATCCAATTTGTTCTAATCAACCTAGATTTTTTTATTATTTTAATATTCATGATTGTCGAAGAAACTAGGAAAATATGTTTGGATCGTAGCAAGTAAAAAACTGTAATCGCTGCCTAACCCCATGGGAAGAGGCGGAGTATATGTGTGTAATAGAATACTTTAAACATCGAGCTTTAGCAATTTCATAAAAAGAATACTTTCTTTGAAGTGGAACACGGTACAGTCAAGAGTATTTATTAAAAGAATTTGGTGGCGTCACGGTCATGTCATTGGCTTCGTAGTTCGCACGCACAAAATCTGAATGTAACTTGATCCGATTGCACATTGTATATGCAATTTGGTGCGGAAGTACTCAAAAGCCCGGAGAAAGACGTAGGATCTTTACTGCGGGAAATATATTTACTATGGAAAAATTCGATACAAAGCGGACGATACCGAAAATAAGTTTTAATTAGAAATCAAGAAAAGTTGTAATTGTGTCCATATGTTTCTTCAATAAGAAATTATGAAAAGTTTTAGCTGTCCCTATGTTTTGTGATTTTTTAACAGCCGAATACTGAAACACTACTCAACTCTTTTACTCAATTTATGGCCAAATACTGAAACGCCTCTTAAATATTTAACGGCTTCTCAAATAATTAAGCAGCTCCTAAACTTATATTTCGCATACTCAAACGCAATAGATAAGCAGCTGTTAATTTTTGAAAGTATCTCAAATTAAGACGCACTTAAGACCCACTCAATGAATATTCGAATACTGAAACGCAACTCAACCCTAACTGTCACTCAAATCAGTTGTGAAATCGTCTTGAGACGTGGTTAAATGTGCGAGTGATTGCAAGGTATTTTAAATGCTATATAACCCCGAAAGTGATATATAATGTCTGTGTCATCGTTATCGTCTCTTTCGGATAGTGAAGAAATACCTGGAGCTCTTTGTTTTCAATTCGCTATCGTTTATTTACCGAATATTATGGTCTCTTTACCGGTTAAAGAACCGATGTCGCCACCGTCCATATACATAACTCATCAGGCAACCCATATGCTTTTTTGGCACCATTCCTCACAGTTTATACATATCCCCACCGAGGGGCATGAGACTAACTATTTTTGGACGATTAGGCTTTAGCGCCATACCACGCTGGCCCTGGTTGCTTTACTATGTTTTCCTTCACCGTAGGAATATCAGATAAATGTACATATGTAATTCGAAAAACGAAAAGCACAATGGTACACGGTAGGATCGATCCTGGTCCTGCCGAATCATCCAATTCGTGAAGAAGTGCCGAGACCATAGCGACGTCGACGCTCGCCTATGGTATTACATAAAAAGCTCACAGGTTGAAGTAAACGGACTTTTGTTTCCGTAAGACGGACCACAGCGGCTCTTTATTCAAAACAGAGCTTAACGCCCTCTAAATTTTACGTGACCTAGATGTTTCCAAACTCATCTCTACACTAACGAGCTAAAATAAGTACTCACTCGGTAAAGTGGAGAAGTTTTAAACTACACGAGATACGGTCTGGAAATTAGAGCATCGGCAGAAAATTTCGTTTCGCGAAGTTTATTCGCAGTAATCTGCTTTCAAACGAGTACCCACAGAATCTTGGAAAGAAAACACTTTTTGCAAAATTTCTTCGTAGAGCTATTACGATATTAATTACAACAATTAAATATTACATAAGTAAGTTTTAATAGTAATCTCATTCTTAATTAATAATTTAGTTTCGAGGTAATTTGGTATGATGATGATTAAACATAGGAAAAATCAGGAAAAAATGATTTTTAAAACGGGAAAATTTTCTTTCGTGTAGTAATATGTGATGTACTGAGAATAATAAAATTTGTGAATAATAAAGCAGATTACCTGGCTGCCGGAAACTTTGTGTGATTTCCATTTTGATTCACAACACCTAATTCTGACAACTCCCTTTTTATTAAAGGATAATATTCACAGAGTTCCCTAAGGGATTGACTAAATCACACCAGTGTGACAATTACCCACGTAAATCTCACGTCAGAACCATTATTAAAAGAAAGAATTTACTATTAATTACTTTTGATATTGACTACTACTTTAATGATTAATTAATTATTCAGTTTACAGAATGACCACTTACAACAACAAGGCAGTGTATACGAATAATTATCTCCGTCAAGTTTAATCTTCAATCATCAGATCCATCAATGAGTCCCGAGTCCGGTCATAAAGTTGCCGATCGATGAAGTAATTATAGACTCAGAAGACTGAATGCAAATATAGATTGAATAACTTACAGATTTAAGGAATGGTAAGCTTGTATTTAAGTCCCTTGTTTTCGAATTACTAATAAACTTTGGCCCAAAATCTGATTAGACGAAAATATTTATAAATTGGTATTATTTAGACTCCATACCATTTCAATTAAAACTAACATACAATAAACTTACATTGCCGTTTTACGAAGATGATTGTTACATTCAATCTTAACAACGCAGCAATGTAACTGCTAATATCTGTCAGTTTAAATGAAATGAAAAAAACAGAGCCATACAATAAGGGGGCAGAGTCGTCAGCTTGTCTACCTAAATATTGCCTACCTTCTGCTGCAAAGAAGCAGTGTTCAAGTGTTCGTGTCTGAAGGGTGAGATAGTCGGAGAAATTACTAGGTACCGTGATTTCATATCTTATGTGAAAAGTTGGCAACGGATTTTTGTGGATGTTGCAAATTTGCTGCATACATGTAGTATATACATGGCGATATATACGCACGCCTCTTTTCCATATATATTCAGCATAGCTTTCCACTTGCTACGATCAGGTTCCTCGACTTTCATTAATATTCTCATGTACGCTCGTCAATAACGGGTACTCTTGACCTGACCTTATTATGTTTACACACAAACAACATTTGTTTACATTATATTTGAGAAAAGGTAAGCTAGTAATACGGTGATCAACTTGTATAAAGTCAAAAATATAGTTTCTATACTATATATGTACATATAATTATATCTGTTAGTAGTTTTTGTAGCTTTTTTTCCCCAGGAGAGGTAGGCTGAAAACCCTCATGCTGTGCTCTTTGCACGAGCGAACAAAAGCCAAAATGATGATGAATTATAATTAAAATATTATATATATATATATATATGTTTACTAGTAGGTACTATTAATCTAGATACTCTGTAAGACTTTCAAACGTAGCGTTAGCATCGAGAAAAAAGGTGAAAATATTTGAAGAAGTTCCTAGAAGAAATCTTATAATTATAAGCAAGAGTTACATAAATTATATTACATTATATATACTTCTGTGTGTACAGGTTTAAAAGCTAAATTGTATTCTTGGAAATTATAATAAATTAAATAAACATGTAACAATAGTTGAAAAAGAAAGGTCTTTTTTTTTCATATATATTTCTTTATAAGTTCTGTTTGAAGCGGCTAAATAAAAATAAAAGTTTGAGATATCTTCTACAATTTGTATTGTTTTTTTAATTACGCTGACAAACTTTTAAACAGAACCTTCAAATTATTAAAATTAGCTTACTATTGTATTGTATATGGAGCGCTATTATAACTTTAATACAAAAGGTGAAAATACCACACTGCGAACTTATCTAAGTCGTATAAAATCGTAGTTATTATATATTCTAATATAGATCCATATCACAACAATGGTAATTTAAATCTGATAAATTTATTCAACATCATTAAAAACTACCACTAAAACAACCATAAACAATGTAATGGCCACATAAATTATTGTTAACGAAAATCAATGTAGCCTAGAAACAAATTGATAACACGTGCCGTGTTTAATTATAACCTATCAGATCATTACTGAAAGATGGATGATAAATATAAAAAAATAACATACGAAATGTGTGTACTAAATCGGGTGTGTAAATTTTAGGTAGACGGGTTTCTTTTTATTAGTATACTAGCTGTGACCACGACGTGGAATTGTAATTTTAGGTAGCATTTTTAATGACGAGATAATAGACAAATATAATCAGTAAGTTTTGAACTGCTAAGCTATCGGGAGTTACACATGTTATTGTGAGTCAACCATAAAAGATAGACATGTTGTCGTGGGATATTTTTTATATAATTTTAAGGAGAACATTTCCGTCATACATCATTTCTGTGTAGCTTTAACCGTTAAGATTGCACACGTGACAGAAGATTAAATAATATAAAGCTTGTAAAAATGGAGTAACTTCTCCCGTTTTCCTAACACTTCCCTTCACTGCTCTGCTCCTCCTCAGATCAGGAGTATGAAAAATTATTGTATCAAGTTTTGTTAAAATCCGTCGAGTAATTTTTGTTTCTATAATGGTTATACAGACAGACAAAAATTTTACTGATTGCATTTTTGGCATCAGAATCGATCCCTGATCACCCCCCGAATATTTATTTTGGAAATATATTCCATGTACAGAATCGACCTCTCTATATATTTATTATAAGTATAGATTTTCCTCCACGGCCTCATAGTGTGTAGGTTTATTTAATTGTCGTCATTTAGATTATTTTCTAGATTATGTACACATACGTGGTAAGCTTCGCCCCTACACCTCAGCTATTAAACTTAATACTATAACGAGTTACGTAGTACTTTACCTACATAAATAAAAGATGAGCTAAATTGCAGGTCTTTGGCTATGAAATCGTTGTTTGGAACTATTGGATTTTTAGGACTGAGATATTGGATTTTTACCATAAATAGTCTACATACAAACACAAATCCACAGCCAAACCCACAATTAAAATAATAAAATTAAAATTAATAAATTCTTTAATTCTACAATACTGATCAGAATAGTCAGAATTGCGTCTAGATAATTCCGCGATTCTGGGCTTTAATCGCCATTTTTTGTTGTAGGGGCGGTAGTGTTAAAAACGTAGAGAGGGTTCATATTATTCTATACGAAATACTATCACACAAAAACTATACTTCCTTAGTAAAACTCGTTAGATCCTAACGGTCCGAAACCGCGCCGGGTCGGTTAGCAGACAAGGCACAGAAACTTCATTTCTCGTGCCTTCCACAAAAAACAACAACTTTAGCATATGTTCCTCCAAAAAAAAAAAACATTGCTGGATTTTTTTTGGACTCCCAAAGGACATAAAGCAATGCTCGCAAATTCAACCTACGCTTTAATTAAACCAATACTAATCTAAATGGTATAAAGTAAGACTTTAACTTACTTTCATACAGCTTTTAAGCAGTTGTACTAATTATCCTATAAACGGACGTCCATCATATATTGAGTTGATAGTTTATACCAAGCTTGTTGATGTGTTATTGTTTTGTCATATAGCCGATAAATAATAAGAAATTACTTAAGTGAAATATATTTTACTCTAAGATATTAGATGATCCAATAATAGATAACAGGATATACAGAGAAGTCTCGTTTTTTTATATAAAAAAATTGCGTATACCGTTCTATGACCCTTGCTGTATATTCGAATATTTCGCTCGACTGCTAATAGAAATGTCAAATGATTGAAAGGTATTGTAGTACAGATATCGATAGTTCTGAATCATGTATCATTTCGAAATATACTTTCTGAGGTCGTGTTAATTGTTGCATTTTTAATTGTTGTAATAATTTTGTTGTAGAAAAGTTTGTTACCTCTTTAGGTTGCCATCTCTGAGCTCCCAGGTTCTTGTCCCGGTGAGGGCAGATGTTTATGTGATGAATGTGAGAATTTCTACCTTATTCATGGTTATTAAAATATATTTGTATAATAAATATTTATATCTGTATTATATATGTATGTCTATCCATTACCCTAGATCCCATAACACAAGCCTTACAGAGCTTACTTTGGGCTAGGCTAATTGGTGTAAGTGAAGAAATATTTTTTTTTCCTTGTATCCTCCCGGTGACTGACATTTTGTCTTAAAACGAGTGCAAATTACAGATAACTTATGAATATACTTTCAAAAACTTGAATGCAACAAGTTCAAATATGCCAGGACCAAGTCGCGCCTACCAGAACGACCGCCCACATATTGCATGATAGTTTCAGCTCAATATTTTTCTTTTATTTGAGGTTTTAAAAATATAGTGAATGTTGAATCAATCACAGATAGCTGGCCCTCATACTATCAGTGAGCAGTCAGCTTGCTTGCCAATATATAGCTCAAAGGAAACAAAAGCGTGATACAATATTGCAACTCTCCGTACAAACTACGAGGAGGAGACAGTGAGACATAACCCTTATGAATTGACGCGATAAGCAAACAGTAAAGGACAATGGTTTCAGAGAAATAGAATCTCATTATACGATTTTGGTCGAAACAAATTGACATAACAGGAAAATCGAACGTGTATGCTGTATTGAGTTAAATAATACAGGGGAGCGGTATAATTAAAAATGTCAAAAGATTTCGTCATTACGCCAAGGGGGTTTTCTAGCTAGTGACCGACTGGCGATTCTATGGTTTAAGCTCTGAGTACTTAATTATATGAACTGTTATGTTTTCTTGTAATTTCTTTCTTGGCAGAAATCTGTTTATTTATTAGAATAAACTATTAGGTTTAAATATCGGTCTAAGTTAACGACAATAACTTCATTCAAATCGATAGCGTCCATAAGAAATATCTTAAAATAGCAGCATACCGTTCAGCTTGTTTCCTACTCAGATAGATGTCGCCACTTCCCGAGAAATACGCCGCAAGCAAAAGGATCTCCTTCATTTACACAAAATTATTCAGTCCCTATTTGACATGTCAAATCTTCTCAAATTAATTAATTTCAACACTAGACCTTTAAAGCGAAATAGCAAACATCTATCCACACTGCAGATATGTATATAAGAACAATACTTCTTATTATAACCTCATAGTTTGGATGTGTTGTTCTTTAACTAAGATATTATTCAGGTGAAAATAAAAGGAAGTGAAAAATATCTTCAGCTGAATTCAGCCACTTACTTATGTTGGACAATATTCAAGGTAATAAATTAAATTTATTTTAAGATTTTGTTAGTTCCTTTTGTATTTTTTTTTACCTATTTTACACATGATGATGTGTGTACACGCTTCTGGGTATTCAATCTGGTTATAAAAAATATGTGTGTTGTTATACAGTATAAGTTATTATTGTAACATGTTGTGTATGTATATGATTGTAACCATAATTATAAATTATTCGATGTAAATTAAATTATTGAAAGTTCAATAACACACTGAGAATTATAAGTTAACTTTTTTTTTTGTTATTTATTTCAAACAACGAATTTAATTTAATACAAACGAACACTCAAAACTTCAACAAAAGTTATTATCTCAGTGCGTAGTAAGAAACACGTTATTAAGTTTTTGCTTACTTAAATGTTATTTATATACTTTTTTTAATGAATTTTATGATCATCTGTTATCCTACTTATATAACAAATGCAATAGTTTGTGAGGATGATTGTTACTCATTCACGCAAAAACAACAGTTTAAATAAAATAATAGACAAAACGAAATACTTTTTCTAGAAAAAAAAACAATATAACACAGGTAAAGCCGAGAGTGGAAAGATAAAAATAAAATACTACAACATTAAGTAAAAAATAATTTTAATAAGTTACATAATTTTACATAAATGTCTCATAAAATGTATTGCATAATAAGTAGGTAGTGCTAGCGACAGCGATTAATATTACAGAGAAATTTATTTCAGTATTTTAGTTCTATTAAAATTATTAAAAATTATCCGCACGATTTAGCGTTAAGTGATCATAGATCTAAGTTAACACTTGACAATTCAGAGACACCGCCTATGCGATACATATACAAGTAAATACATCACTACAGAAAACTATCAAAAACAGTTTGCAATATTATTCAATAGTAAATTGTTCTATCAATAATTCATCGGTCCATTAGGCTTGTAAAGGTATAAGTCGTGAAAATAACGATACACTAACGCAGGCCACGCCCATCGGCGTCTGAAGCTAAATAATGAATAAGTTACCGAAAGGAGAGGATTGTTTAAAAGAAAAATGCCCAGTTCCCCTCGCTCCGCTGTTCAACTTTGATGAGAACGCAGCGACAACACCTTTCAACCCCTCTGTTTCGTGTTTCATCTCGAGTAGTCACCTGTTTACGTTAAGAAATGGAACTGCTCCGATTTTGGATATGTTCTGGATAATTTCACAAACAGATGTATCGCTGTTAACGACACAATGGGAACTTTCGTCGAAAAAGCAAGAAGTCAACGTAATAACACGTTAGATATTCGTACAGGATACGAATGCACCAAAAATGTAAACATGAAAATTTGTCAAAGTAAAGGGTGAACAATTATCTGTATCTTTAACGTGATATAAAGCAAGTGACACCTGATGGTAAATGACAGTGCAGATCAACTGGGAAAATGCAGGGGCAGAAGAAGACAAGTAAGTAAAGCTTGTGATTCTATACCTATCATGAAAATTGTCAACGCAAAGGGTGAACAATTGTCTATATTTTAATGGGTAAATAAACATGTGACATCTGATGTTAAACTAAATCGACTAATCAGCGGCAGAAGAATATTGTTTTGGTAAGCAAAGCAAGCATGACTCCATTCCAGCTGATGATAAATAACAATGAGGATGCAAGAGCAGAAGGGTATTTTTTTTGGGCAGTCAAGTATGTGATTATGTCCCATTTGATCTCAATAAGGGTGCATAAGAAACACTACAACATACTTCTCAGTCTGTTGCAAGTAATGAAATACATGGTGCTAGAGATGTGGAGGGCTTAAGGCAAGAAATGGAAACATTTAAATTATTTTAATTTTTTTAGTGTTTTATAATATGCGCGTGATTACATCTCTAAAGTCTTACTAGACTGAAACTTATTTCAAGTACCATAGGTTCAATATATGGGAATTCGGAATAAAAATTACTGGTTTAATAAATTAATGCTTTACTAAATTATTGCTTAACTAATTTGGAATGGGCAGGTAGAAATATCTCTTACTAAAATAAATACTAAATCGACGGTCGATTATATAAAAATAATGACACAAGAATATATTATTAGCAAACTCGTCACAATTCTTTTAAATAAAAATAAAATAAATAAAATAAATAATTCTCCTTAGACTATCAAAGTCATGCAATATAACATATCATGTGCAACAAACTGTGAGTTCGTTGAGTTTGTTAATAAATTAATACAAGTACGAACCGCAAGTGTGGTTAGTATGTGGATTGTGCACAGCAGTTGAAAGTTAACCAGCCTCTCAGGAGTTCACAACAATTAACGATATGTAATAGACGTTAAACGTTGTCTTCAATACTTAAAGAAATCAACGAAAGTAAATATTTAGATTTAGCTTACTCGTCTTGCACACGGTACAATCAATTGTCAATCAACACCTTGCATCAAAACAAATAAAATTGTGCCCGAAGCCGCAAAGTTAATCGTCTTTATTATACTTCTCTATGTCGTAGATGGTGTCTGTCGTCATTATAGCTTATGTCAGTAGCCACAGACGACCGGGCAGTCCGTCTAAGTGCACCACGTTGGGCGCCAAAATGTTGCAGTCCCACACTTACCACACCCATTGGTATTTAAACTATTATTTGATTGCCTAATACGGCATCTCGATCAGTGCGAATTCCAGAACAGTGAGGGTTCAGTATGTTTGACTCAGCTGGCTTAGAAACTAACGGAAAATACTGACAGTTAAGTAAATTCCGATTCGTTTAAGTAGCTAACGGCGATTCGTACGCTTTATTATATTGGGCAGAAGGAGTATAATACTATGGATTTTAATCACTTTTCTTTGACACAGGCTGAAAATTAATGCCTGACACAGGCTGAACAAGATAGAATTTTACCTAATGCTGGAAGATAGCTGGTATAAGTCCGTCATTAGTGGTCAAACTCAGCTATAGTTTAGCATCAATATATAAACCAAAGTAAATTAACTAAAATCCGTTATCGAGTACTAATTAACTATGCTCATTATTTTGTTAATTATAATAGACAACTGTTTTAATTCACTTTAAACGTGGTGATGAGAATCGACATAACACCAAGATTTAAACATGGAATAGTTTTTATAGAATTATGTCAAGTTTTCCAATATGTTTGACATTTAACATAACCATTGCCCAAGTAATATTTGCATATTTATTGATATAATTTCTAAATGCCATAACAAAATTCATCCGAACAAAATAGGTTGCCAAATTGTAGCTATATAATAATTTTATGTTATATAAAATTATATGAAACAGAAGGTTATATACATATATAAAACAATTTTCAAACAGTCTAACCAAAACGACAACATAATGCATTAATTTAAAATGACGACGCTAACAGATAATTCAAAACGGGATTTTACAAAGACATAGTCGTCCCTCCGGATATAAACTCGAAGGTAAACAGATAGACCTTCACATAATTTGGCTTTTTGACAGTCAACCATTCGATAGACATTTTATTTGCGTAATCGGCGTTATAATATTTACATTTTACAATTCACCTTATTAGAATTTACCGACTAAATCTAAACTTGTAATAAATCTGTAGAGGTAAATACTGTACATGAAATATATTTCCAAAATAACTATCAGTGAGTAATTAGGGATCGATACTGATGCCAAAAATGCTATCAGTAATTTTTTTTTCTATCTGTCTGTCTATATAACCGTTATAGAAACAAAAACTACTCGACGGATCTTAACGAACTTAGTACAATTATTTTTCATACTCCTGAACTGGTTATAGTACTTTTTATCATGCTACAATCAATAGGAGCAGAGCAGTGAAGGAAAATGTTGGGAAAACAGGAGAAATTACTCCATTTTTTAAACTTCCGTCGCGTGTGCAACCGTAATGGTTAAAGCTACACAGAAATTATGTATGACGGAAATGTTCTCCTTAAAATTATATAAAAAATATACGACAGCATAGACATATGCTGTCGTAAGCATTTTATGGTTAACTCACAATAACAAGTGTAACTCCCGATAGCTCAGCAGTTCGAAGCTTTCTGATTATATTTGTCTACCCTTACGTTTATAACACTCTCAGTCAATAAAAATGCTATCTAAAATTACGATTCCACGCAGACGAAGTCGTGGACACAGCTAGTTAGATAATAATACTGTGAAAATACAAATATCTAATAGACTGAATTTTACTATTATATTTTACTTTTTGGTATTTGCATGCAATTTAAGTCTGATTTTTCATAAAAATTTATAGCAAATGTAGTTAAGCATCGATGACGTCATGGCGTCTATATTGGCTTTTCACTGAAGATTCGCAGTTCAAACCCGCCAATGTATTAATACAATTTTCACACGCTCGTATGACGAAGGGAAACCTGAGCACATGTTTTAAGATACTTGGTTAAGGCGGATTCTCGGACCGACAATAAGTGATAGAAGATGCATAACAGCCAAGGACTAAAATGTTACGACACTTTAATCAAATGACTTTAAAATCGAATCAATGAACAAATAATTGATTATCACAATTCGAAAATATTCATTACTAGCTTTTGCCCGCGACTTCGTTCGCGTGGACTTCAGGTTCGTCCCGTCTAGTCTAGTAATAAGTAAGAAATACGGTAACTAAGCACTGCAGAGCCCTAATCATAGGCCTATAGGTAGCTACTGCAGTATGCTCCTATAAACTACGTAGGATTCAGTCAGCGTTTGCAATGTAAGCGCAAAAAATGTGTTTTTTTTACGACCTCACATTAGAAACCTCAAAAATTGTAGCCTATGTGTTATTCTGATGTACGAGTATAAGCTATATTGTGGCAAAGTTTCATTCAAATCCATTCAATAGTTTTTACGTGAAAGAGTAACAAACTCCATACATCCATACTTACAAACTTTCGCCTTTATAATAGTAGTAGGATATATTTGCGTAATTATATATTTGCGTAAATATGTCCTTGCATACGACAGCTTCTCATGTGTACACGCCAACTGTCAAGCTTCTATCTTGCAAGCTAGAATGTTTGAACTTGTTGCATTCAAGTTTTTGCAAGTCTTTGCACTTACACCAATTAACCTAGCCCAAATAAGCTCTGTAAGGCTTTTGTTACGGAATCTAGGGTAATGGATAAACATACATATATTATACATATATAACTATTTTTGATAGAAATATATAATAACAACCATGACTAAGGTACTTGTGCTGGCATTCATCATACAAACATCTGCCCCCACCGGGACTTGAGGCCGGGACCTCAGAGATGGCGACACCTTAAAACCGGTGTACTAACCACTCGACTGCGGAGGTCATTAAATCTAGTACTGAACCAGTGCTGTTTGAAGAATACAATATGGATAACAGCAATATGGACACAGCAATTGGACTTGAAAATAACTACGAATAGAAGTCAAAATAAACATTTCATAGTCGCCTATTTAGTATTCCAAAACTAAACCGATTTAAATAATTTCTTCAATAATAAATTACAATAAAGTTTTAGCTGTGTTCTTATACTTTGCTTATTTTAATGTACGAGAAGTGTTTTGTAAAAGAGCAGTTAGCCCTTTCGAGCATTCACGTGGTATTTATTAAGGAATTTAGTATGTATTATTTATAACAGAGGAAGATATGAATACCATATGCAACTCCCACGTTCAGTCTCATTCTCGTTAAAAAACAATTGATTTTTATTACACAGAAAGCATAAATCCATTATGGACGAAATATGAATACTTATGAAGATGTCATAATAGAAAACAGGGCAAAATGCTAAGGCATGCTTTCAGCTGAATAGTCATTACGTAACTGAAATATATGACAATTTTGTCCCGCTAACTTTTCATCCCGTGGGAACCAGCTTAAAAACCGCTTATCCAAAGCTTAGTGACGAAGAAATATTGTTGAAATCGATTCAGCAGTTTCAGAGTTTACTGAATAAGATACGTACCCACGGGAACATCGGAGACTAAAGTATCTTGGAAATGTAAGCTATCTAAAAGAAAAATAAAATTAAAACCGGTTGAATAGTTCTTTTGCACAATATTAATAAAACACAAAAGACGGACTTAATGAAATAAGACATTGATTACCAGTTAACCGAGTGGCTAATTACAAACCTCCTCCTTTTTTGAAATCTGTTAAAAACCAATAAGAGATTTACTTTGGCCGGCTAAGATTACGGAATGACTGAAATAGGCCTTCCGCCAATCCCCTAATTTATAAATTCCTTTGTAGTAAAACATAACCTCGAATCATGTATAAAAAGTTAGTGACATGAGTCGGTAAAGGTAATTTGTCGTTTTATTTTTATTTTGCATCTTCACTTGCAGTGACATAATGAATTCGTTAATAATCCATTCAATATTACTGCATCTTTTAATTTAGGATCTTAAACTCTATTAAATTTAAACCTTTTACCTTTTTGGATATGTAGTATGGATTTATTTTGGATATGTAGTTTTACAGACATCTCCACAAAACATTACTGTCAAGCCGTATATATTTATTTAGTGTTATAATATAGTTATAAGTTATATACATAGTTATGATTAAAATGTGTTAATGTACCTTTAATCCTAAGAATATTACAAATGCTAAAGAAAACGTATCTGTCTGTCATGATTTCACGCCAAAACTACTGAACTGATTTACATGAAATTTGGTACAGTATATAAATATGTAGAGCTTAAGAAAGTTAAAAGATATTAACAAGTTTTTGTTGAAATAGCGGATGACAATTTGTATGGAAATGATGTAAATTTTCAAGCTTGATGTTATGAATAATATGAATAAATATGATATTCAAAGTTTTTAAAAAAATACTCTAAAGGACTTAAGAATAGGAGATGTAAGTTTTTGTTTGAATAACCTCAGAGACTACCGATTTTGATGAAAGTTCAAATAGGGATAGTTTAAAATCCGGGTAAAGATATGCAGGGATAATTTTACCACGGGAAAATATTTTTATTCTGCGGGAAAATCTGCATGTGGGGATGATTGGATACCAGAAAATGAATACAATATTACGGCGGAAAAATATATATTTCCTTTCGGAAAATCTGATATAACGCGAGATATACAGATTGTTTATTACTCGTATAGAGTAGCCATCTCGAAACTCTCGACAATGATTCTAAGCGAAACACTGTCTTTATTTTAATGCTGCGAAAAATAAAATCACTTGATTGTGTTACAAATTTATCGTACTAATATATTACCAACAATAATTTACACAGTATACTCATATATTAGTGATAGAAAAAAAGGAGCAAAGTTTCCTCCCCTTCGTGCAATAATAATATCACCCATTACGACAAGCAGAATCACGTTATCTTTATAACAAACGCTACCATCCACCCACACGAGCTAGACGGATCACAGCGGTAGAGACATTTGTCTATGATAATCACATTTTCTTGGTGTGGCCCATCGCATATCCGGAAGTTGGGAGAGTGTTCGAGTCGATCTCGTAAATAATATATGAACATCACAGTAGGACAAACTTGTTACGTTACTATATCGACTACCCCGGAAACAACGAAGCGTACACTATCGAGCGAAAATCCAAATTTATACGCGCGTATTATTATTTGAGAAAAGGGAAACTAGTAAAAGTTGAACACACAACTTGTTGTAAAAATCGGGTGGGGCTGTGCCGGGGCACACGGCCGTTGGTTTTAACGTGAAACGTCTATGTTAGGGAATCGCTGTAAAGTAAAAGATTGAAATAAAAACAAGATTGACGGTGTTTTAAGTATTTCAATAAAAAACTCAATGTCACAACAGCGAGCTAACTATATAAGTGAAATATTCGCACAACATTTTTGTTTCTAAGACTAATAGTTTTTTAATTATTAAGGTACGATGATATAGACCTTTTCGTTACGGTCCACTTTTTAAACCTGGTACCCGTATGTTTCGGCGCGATTTTAAAGACGTTTCACGTCAAAAGCCAAAAATATTGTTTCTAGTCAGGCAACAATAGACGAACCTATTTTTTAGTTATATATTAATACATTCTGTATTTTATTTAATGGGTTTAATTGAAAAATTAAAAAAATTACATTAAATGTGTTTTTACATAAACATACTACTACTAACTACTTGCAAAAGTCTATACTTAATTTCATTACATTTCGCCTTTGAGAGATTCTCTTAGTCTTTCCATGTTCACTATTTTTACTTTATTTTTATGTGTATCTTAAAAAATATATTCGAAATATTAGTAAGGATCTCATGATGAGAGCTATTAAGCTATGCTATTTTTAACGACTACCTATTTAATCTCGCCAGTGTTCCACCCACGTATGTACGTCTTACAAGTGCACTCGTTCCTTCCTCGCTCGTTATATGGGTAGAAAAATTGAATAAATTCAAAGTTCGCTAAAATTTATTTCGAATTACTGGAATACTTGGTAACTTGGAAAATTTATTCGAGGTAAGGTTTATATCGATTTCTTCAATTCGGTTCTAATAAAACACAATTTCTATGCTGAGACATACCTCCAATATTTCATCTATTATGTTATCTAATTTATAAGACGCGATGAGATGCGCGAGTTAAAATGTGTCTTATTGGAACGTGAGCCATGAATCTGGTGTCAAAGAGAAAAAAAGCGCCACTATATGTATATACTATTCACCCATACACTCATAATCCTATAGGACCTAACAAAAATCTACGACATACACCAGCACTAACATAAACGCCATAAAAAACACCCCTATAATATACAAACGCGGGATAAAAAATGTATTCCGTGACATATCAAAGACCGCATACGAAATGTAAGTACATTAGCATAATACATTGCGAAACGTGGGAAACTATGCAGTGTTCTATTGAATTACTAACCATGGCGTTTGCTGTACATTGCTGTAACAACGAACACACTTAGCGGCACAATCAAAGCTCATACAGCTGTGTAAGTAAAAAGACCGAGATAAAATTTCGTTGGTTGAAATAGAGAGTAAGTTCTCCGACCTGACGTGTAAAGTACTCGTGATATGAAGAACAGTTAAAAATACTGCGGTATTGTTACGATTTTTCATATTTGCTGTAATTTTTTATGGGTAAATATTTAACTATAATAATCACTAGAGCTCGGAATAGTTAGTTTCATTTTATTTACTTGCAGAAAGAAAGTCAATGTAAGCGTGTTATCCATGTTAAACCTAAAATAAAAACTTATGCTTATGCCATTTTATATAATTATGAAAATTACACTTATTGTGTATTTGTAGGTTTATAGGAGTGAGTAGAAGGAAAAAAATCATGTTCAGATATTACAGATATTTATTGCAAGATAATATAAATCAAATTTAAAAATAAACATATATTTATATTAATATTAAAGTAATAGTGTTGTTCCAATGGTGTAATTATTCGTCTTCGAATTGTAGATTGCCAACATTATCATCATCGTCATGTTTATATGTTTATTATAAAATGAAACTATGATTTGCTCGGCATACTGGGTGTCAAGGAATTTCTTTTTATATTCATAATCATTCCTTAGCGTTATCGTGCGCTTTCAGTAAACAATAATCCTATTATTAATAAACGCTTTATAAAACTATTTAGTTGCAAAAGAAGGATACCATATTTCAAATAAAATACAATTTTCTGTTTTTATTTGCTATTCGTTTCTTTACGCTATTATTGTACAATTTTATGTTTACAACTTATTATTACAACAATAAGCTAAAAGATGAACTACTATTTTGAAAGTTCAATATAATATTTTTACAATCTCTGAAAATAGTAAGTTCCCAGGCATATTCATATTATTGATATCACAAAATCGCAATTACATAAAATTAAACTACCTATTCCGAGCACTAATAATCACACTTAATTACACAAGACTATTGATAATTAAATATGTTAATAAATAAATATATATATATATAACACAACGAATATGTACAATGGTGATGTCTCTAATAGAGATGTCTTCCAGTCAACCAAAACGGACGTCTTGAAAGAAATGTACGGGAAAGCTTTATGTGCAACTTTTGTTATAATTATATATATATATATATATGTATATATATATATATATATATGTTATATATATATATATATATATATAATATATATCTTAATATATATATTTCTTGTGTGCGTGTGTATGTGACTGAACTCCTCCTAAACGACTGGACCAATTTTGATGAAATTTTTTGTGTGTATTCCAGGGGGCTTGAGAATGGTTTAGATTCACAATACGGTCATATAGATATTGTTTTTCAGCTAAATTATTTATTTAAAAACATTTGAGACAACGTGAGACAACGTGACATTTGAGACATTTGACATTTGAGACATTTGACAGGACAACGTCTGTTGGGCCAGCTAGTATATATATATATATATATATATATATATATCTTAATATATATATTTCTTGTGTGCGTGTGTATGTGACTGAACTCCTCCTAAACGACTGGACCAATTTTGATGAAATTTTTTGTGTGTATTCCAGGGGGCTTGAGAATGGTTTAGATTCACAATACGGTCATATAGATATTGTTTTTCAGCTAAATTATTTATTTAAAAACATTTGAGACAACGTGAGACAACGTGACATTTGAGACATTTGACATTTGAGACATTTGACAGGACAACGTCTGTTGGGCCAGCTAGTATATTATATATATATATATATAATATATATATATATATATTATATATATATATATAATATATATATATATATATATATATACGGACACATGATTATGAATATATATAAAAGACAACGCGCACGCTCTAATTATTTCGACGTCTCCCTTTGTCGAAAAGAGGAAGCGAAGTGTGTAGTAGTGCTGTAACTAAAGAAAAACCCATCTCTCGACGCTACAGCAATATTTAGGGAAAGCATGGCAAACCATGGGCAGTAATTGGAAAAAATAAATTTAAAACATTTGGATAATCTATCTGATTGTCAGTACAAAAGTAAATACAAGAACGTCGTTCCTAACGTTAATTCGCGTCTAAAACAATGCGAGGTCAGCCGCCCGTGCCTCAATCAAAAGCCAATAAATCAGTTGAACGACGATGCACACTTGTGTAGAGTCTGCGAACTACAAACTGTTGCACCCACAGAGATCAACCTGTACAGACGACGACTGGAGCGTACTTCGCCCGCCAAAACAAATACTCATATAGTCTCGTATCAATCAAAAACGGTAAAAATGCCTACCGACAATTTTCCGAATGACATAAATGGAACTTTCTAGAACTAGTCACAAACCTAATAGTTTTAGAAATTTCCGAAATCAGGTCAGTGTCATATTCCATTCGAAAATACAGTAAATATTAGAAATTATAATTTACGGAACTTTATTGATAAATAATCATTCATATATTTATATTTATCAAAAGAAATATATTCTTGCATATGTTTTTACGAAATCTAAATCTACATTCCTCCCCGATTCCAGTAGACTGGTCGAGAATGTTTTGTGGCGTTAAGTTCAACGTAAATAATCTAACAACACTGTTGATATATTTTTGGAATAAACCTCGGCCCACACTAGGATTTTATCCTGTGTCGTAAGTGCAGTTACACATAGATTATCACATGCACAAACTATAACAAATTTCTGTAGGTTATTAAAAATATTTTACCCTTGTGGGAAACATACCCGCAACGTTTATACGACCGCTGCACCAAACGAAACGGAGCTCCAAAACTGCCTCATAACAAAACATACCTCGAAATGAGCTACAAATGCGAAAATAATAACCATACTAATTGTAAGAATCAAAATGACAGATTCCTTTGACATGCTCGGCTACCATACAGATGGAGTATTCGTCACTGTCTAGTTAGGTATATGTCTGCGATTGTAGCGATGCGACTCGAGTCATCTCGACGCGTCCCAATGACGCGCACGGCATCAATAGGTCTTCAGTGGAAATGATGAATCTGATATATTAATATAGCATACATAACTACACACAGTAGACATGCGAGCGATGTTAACTGACTGATGAAGAAGTTAATATTTTATTTATTTATTTATTTTTATTTGCACACACATTCATTACAGGAAAAATCAGGAGATTTATAATATTGAGCAAAAGCATATATCCCTTAGAATTTTTTTCCTGCAGACCCGGGTAGACTGTAGGTACCTTTTTTTTTTGTTCCCCTGAGGAAAATGCATTAAATTGCATACCCCGGCTGTGGCGAGCCGATGGTTATGTGGGGCTCTCCATCCCAGAAGGGAGAGGCCTACCCACTAAAAACCACAGATGGCCTTCCTCAGGCATGTAGGGAGCCCCCGGGAACGCCAAGCTACTTCCGGGAACCCCCAACCTCCGCTCCCCTGCCAATGGGGGGAGCCCGCCTTAGGGGAGGCTACAATAACTCCCCCAATTTCCACCACCGACGACGAACCCGGCCAAGGAAGGGGCGTGGTCCCTTCCGGGTCGCCGTATCCGTGGGCGCGATTTGCTCGCGCCCGCCGGCGACACACTTGCGAAGAAGGTAAATTATCCATACTTATAATAATAATATATAAAATAATAAGAATTTTAAATCTAAATATACAGGGTGTCCCAAAAACGACACGTCACAGTGACACTGGGGTTAGGCCAGCACAAGAGGCATCGAATAAGCCTAACATGACCTCAGTAAAAGTTGCTCGGTTTTCAAGATATTGTCAATTTAAACTTTTTCAAAATTTTCACGTTTTTTAACGTGTTCAGTGCTAGCATTACGTTAGATAGCCCTCAGGTTTCGATTTTTCTTTTGTACTCTTGTTGCGAATAGTTGCTTAAGATGATAGAAGTTTTATTTCGTTGATAACTAATGTAAAATGTGGAAAAATACTGGATTGAACTTGAAAAAATTGAACAACGAAAAATTACTTTCAACTTTGATCACTTGCCGTGAAAAAAAATTCAAAGAAACTAAATGAGCAAATAACGTTAAAAACTTGCATGTCTTATGCTTATTCCAAAATGGTATAACACATGTGTCTTATTTTAATATTATACGATTTTTTAATGCTTCACTAATACTAGGAACCCCGGAAGCTACCGCTAGCAGGTAAAAAAATAATGTCACGCGCAACGATAAGGCATTGTTATTGTTATCTATTAGCTTTTTTGTTTGTCAAATGCATGAGAATGAAAGATAAGGATAGTTTATTACCCTTTTGTCGGCTAGATATTGTAAGCAAATAGCTTTGTTTTTGACGTACGTGTCGTTATCATCTTTTCAAAGAAATGGAGAAGAAAGAGGGGTTGTAGTTTTAATTCTTATGGCCCTGCACTGCAAATCAAGTTGTTACGACAGTTCGTTACCTTGCGTTTCGTACGACAACCGTGTTAATCTCTGCGTTCCTTGTTTCCGTGTATTCCTTAATTTAAATCGACTTGGCTTTTCTCTGGACTCTGATTTCTGTTTTGAACGACAACTCGGCGCTCTGTTGGACACTGATATTGCTTTACGGAACTGTCTTATTAACGATGGCAAATCGTGGTACCCAATACACTCACCGTGACTACTCGGACATGCACTTGATTTACGGCGAAACCAGGCAGGTTTCCAATCGAGGCAATGTTTCGTACAACGCAAGATTGGCTGCAAGATTATACTCCGAAAGATATCCAAACCGTAATCCGACGACTTACGAAGTGATCTTAAGAGTTGTGAACGCTTATCGTGATGGCAGATTACCTGGAGTGAGTCACTCAGAAGGAAGACCTCGGACTGTTGACGACAACGTGGTGTTAGAGCAAGTACGAGAGGAGCCAGGAACTTCAGTGCGAATTATTGAACGCCGCACTGGTGTTCCCACATCGGCACATCGAATTTTAAAACGCCACAAATACCATCCCTACCATATCCAACGCGTCCAAACATTGCTTCCGGCGGACTACGCTGCGCGTGTCCAGTTTTGCCGGACAATGATTCAGAAATGGAGAGAAAATCCAAATTTCTTCAATGAAGTGTTATGGAGCGACGAATCAGCCTGCAAAAGGGATGGGTATATCAATTTGCACAACATCCATAGCTGGCAATTAGACAACCCACATGAAAAAAGAGAAGACCGATCACAGTACCAATTTAAAATTAATCTGTGGACGGGAATTTTCAACGGTCAAATATTGGGACCGGTCGAGTTGCCGCCTGTTCTGAATGGACAAAATTATTTAGAACATTTGCGAAACAACCTTCCTGTATTATTGGAAGATACTCCGTTGGCGCTGAGACGAAGGATGTGGTTCCAACAAGATGGCTGCCCAGCACACTATGCCTTACCAGTACGTCAGTACCTAAGCAACGCATTCCCCGAAAGATGGATTGGGCGACAGGGGCCAATTTCATGGCCACCGCGTTCCCCGGATCTAAATCCCTTAGATTTCTTTTATTGGGGT
Organism: Scirpophaga incertulas; assembly: GCA_036419045.1. Lineage (NCBI taxonomy): Eukaryota > Metazoa > Arthropoda > Insecta > Lepidoptera > Crambidae > Scirpophaga > Scirpophaga incertulas. Next base: position 20,372,937 of record CM071631.1, on the reverse strand, counting down.
TGTCTAAAAGACAAAGTTTATGCGAAACCAATAAGATCCGAAGAAGAGTTACGGCGACGTGTATTCGATGCAGCTCGCACCATATCAGAAATCAGCTTAAGAACATTGAGCCGTAATTTTATTAGGCGATGTCACTTATGTATTAGAGTTCAAGGGAGACAGTTCGAGCATTTACTGTAAACTTATTAAACCAATAAGATACATGTGTTATACCATTTTGGAATTGGCATAACACATGCAAGTTTTTAAAGTTATTTGCTCATTTAGTTTCTTTGAAATTTTTTTCACGGCAAGTGATCAAAGTTGAAAGTTATTTTTCGTTGTTCAATTTTTTTCAAGTTCAATCCAGTATTTTTCCACATTTTACATAAGTTGTCAACGAAATAACACTTCTATCATCTTAAGCAACTATTCGCAACAAGAGTGCAAAAGAAAAATGGAAACCTGAGGGCTATCTAACATAATGCTAGCACTGAACATGTTAAGAAACTTGAAAATTTAGAAAAAGTTTAAATTGGAAATATCTTGAAAACCGAGCAACTTTTACTGAGGTCATGTTAGGCTTGTTCGATGCCTCTTGTGCTGGCCTTTTTTTTTTTTTTTTTTTGTTCCCCTGAGGAAAATGCATTAAATTGCATACCCCGGCTGTGGCGAGCCGGGGTTATGTGGGGCTCTCCTCCCCAGAGGGGGAGGCCTACCACTAAAAACCTCAGGGATGGCCTTCCTCAGGCATGTAGGGAGCCCCCGGGCACACAAAGGCCACTTCCGAGAACCCCCAGCCTCCGCTCCCCTCTCTAGAGGGGAGCCCTCCTCGGGGGAAGCTACCACCTCCCCCGGTCCCTCCACCGACGACGCCCCCCGGCCACGGAAGGGGCGTGGTCCATCCCGGGTCGCCGTAGCGGTCGCGACTTCCTCGCGCCCGCCGGCGACCCGCGGCGGCGCCGCAGCTGTGCTACCGAGCCCGGCGCCGCCTCCTTCGAGCGGGATCGGCCATCTCCCGACCCCGCTCGGCGGCCTCCTTCTGCAGCATTACTGCTTCACAGAAGGAGGCCACAGCCCTCCAACCTCCCTCGTCCGCCAGCATTGCCGCAATCAATGCCGGCGGAGACAGATCTCGCCCGATCTCTGCGACGCCTCTTGTGCTGGCCTAACTCCAGTGTCACTGTGACGTGTCGTTTTTGGGACACCCTGTATATATATATATTAAGAGTACAAAATTATTGGAAATAGCAAAAAAAAAATAACTAAAAAAATATATATGTTTAAAATACTTATCATGACACCTCCCGCCGATGTGCAGCAAGAAATTGTACAAAATAAGGATATTTCCATGCACAATTTTTAAACAAGAAAAAAAGATAAATCATCATACTAAGACCATTGATTTTTATGCCAAAATAAAAATCACACAAGAAAAAAAAAGGAAAACAAAATTATCTATGACCAATGTCATTGTCATTTCAGTTTGACATATTTGTCTTTCTACTCGTATGTGCATTTCAGACAAACGTCAGAGCGATCAACATCACGTGATTTAAGGTTATGATAACTACTTTGCTCTGTTTTATAAGTAAAAGAAATAGTAACATTTGAAAATGTAAACAAAATATGGTTAGAAATTTTACATAATCACTACTTCTTCCGGGTCGTTCGCGATTTTACAGAAATTGCTGATACTTGCGCAGATCCTTGGCTCACCGCTGATGTCGCCGGCTGATTGGGATATTTCGTGATGAGCGCCTTCAACTTCGACGCAAGCTCGATTTTTTTGACGAGTCTTGTCTGGCAGCCTTACGATAATCTTGCGATCCGCAGGACAGCATCGCTCGAGTCCGAAGTGCTTCCTGGCTGATATAAACAACTGGTGTCTTACTTTAGTGAGGAACTACGACATCGTTAACCAGATGCACTTGAGTGCAGTTTTGGAGTCCCAAATAATGTTGCGGGTGTGCAAATCACGAACCCTTAAAAGTATGGGCCGCGCCTTTTCCTTACTAGCACTAAGACGGTGACAAGCAACGATCAGATCAGAAATCAGAAGTACTTAAGTCTGACAGTTTCAATTTTTGTTCGAGTGTTTGGACCACCACTTTAAATATATTCTCATCTTTGGTTTCAGGCACTCCATATAGCAACAGCACCTTCCGTCTCATAATGGCTTCATGGCGATCCAATCTCAGTGAGAGAAGTTCTATCTGAGATTTAAGGCTCGTTAGAGTATTTCAAACAAACGACTTGAATTCTCCAAAGTCTTCAGCCAGTGCAGCGAGGTCAGGTATCGCTGCAGAACTTGTGGCAGATTGAAGTTTCGCGTCGTAGCTCTTCATACGCGCCTCAAATATTGTGGAGAGCTGAGTGATGGTTGTGGTCAGTTGTGATGACAGATCCATAGTGATGATTATGTGAATTATAGTGCAGATGTGGAATTTAGAGTAATATTTAAAGCACTAGGCGGGAAGTGTTATATATATATATATATATATATAATATATATATATATAATATATATATATATATATATATATATATATATATATATATATATTTAAAATTTTTACAACATAATTGATAATAACAAGTAATCATAATAACACAATAACACAGTAAGATCAACAACAAACAATACACATTGCATATATTTCATTTATGTCGTAATTCATTACGACAATGAAAGTTTTGAAGGAGAACACAATTAAATATTAAATACACTCTGTCATTTTTTTACGTCTAAAAATTTTTTTGGTGTACGTCCAACAAAAAGTGAATCGCCTAATTCTACAAATTTTATCCTTTTTAATTTTGATTATTCACCTTTGTTGAGGCTAACAGGAACAACAAACTAACAAAACAACAACAAACGAACAACAAAGCCCAACAGGAAATGTCGGCGTTGCCATTTCTGTAGGTTGTTTTTAAATCTATATCAACGACCCCCGCCTTATGTTTACCCGCCTCAGTCATCTTGTAATTGAGGCCGGTATTGATTGAAAGATTTTGGGTTCGATTTCCCCTGAGAAGTTTCCTGTGCGCTTTGATTGTTTGTAGCTACGTTTTATATATAAAAACATTATTGCAATAATTAGAACAAAGACCAGTTCAGAAATCCAACCGTGACATGACCGTTAAAAAGTGATATGATAAATGTTAAAATATCATTTTATAATTTATCTAATGTTTCGTAATTATAAGACGACCCATGGGGTATACTCACAGATTCTCTACGTGATCAAATCAGAAATGATAAAATCTGCAAAGCACTACGGACGCCGCCACAGACAAAGAATTGCGAACCTTAAGCTGCAGTGTGTAGAGCACACAGCTCGTAGAAAAAGTAGCGTTTGAACGGAAAATTTCTCTACTGTCAATGCGTATGCCGGGAAATGTAGAGTTTGCAGCCTGGTCACAAAGTGGGCCACAGATTTATTGCAGATCGTAGGAAAGCGTGGGATAGTAGCAGTATAAAACCGATCGATGCGTAAATCTTTGACGGAGACTCTTGGCTGAAATGGTGATGGTGATGATGAATTGACACTCCATTATTCTTTGATGACGTTCAACCTCCACCACCACACACACATGGGTCACCGGGTAAGACAAAACACGAAAGTTACCAAGTTACATGTAAAAAAGCAAACGTAAATTGTAGGAAAAATTAAAGAAATCCCAGCAGACAGACGCCGACAACAAAAACATCTTAATTGGAGCCAACAAGGAGTGCGTTAACTGAAAAACGTCGGTCCAAGGCCCAGATTATTTATTATCTTTTTCAGCGAAAACAGTTTCTTTAACTTAGTCTCAAACGGCGAGATCTGTCGTATATTCTCACGGACGAAACAAGCGGATCGCCGGGTTTCATTAAAGTTGGTTCATTAATTAAAGCGTTAAGACGCAAGGTAATGCGCGTAAAATTTTCAATGTAGAATGTAGAAAATAGCTGTTATACTTATAATAATATGATTAATGTTCAATCGTAAGATTCGTAATCAAGAATAATTATAAAATTATTATAACAAGCAACACAGTATATGGTTAGATCGTATTTCGCGACACACGGCCCTGTATTGTGTCAATTATTAGACAGGCTATCGCAATTTTGCTACAAAGAATTTAGACGACTGTATTGTAATTAGATTTATATTTTTACATATATCTCTACGCTAAACACTTTAACGCATTCAGACATACGCATTTATGCGTCAATAAATGCGTGTAATTTTTACAAATGTTTATGAGTTATAAAATGATACACGTACATACTGAAAAGTAAGTTTTTTTTGATCCAACATATATCTATATACATATAACAGTTTAGTTACTTTTCAAGAAATCGTTATATGTTAATCTTGGTGCAGTCACAAACATAGAATCTTATATGCACATACACCCAGATAGGAACAAAATTCGTCATACAAATATGTCATACAAATAGGTCATACAAAATATCTGTCCCGTACGGGAATCGAAACCGCGACCCGTAGCTCGCTCCGATCAATTAACCTCTGCGCCAAACTTCACTACGCTTTTAAAAGTGCAAACATAATAGAACGAAAAATTAATTCCATAAATACCTAGTTTATTGACTGAAAGTTCTATAACGAATAGACGCAAATTTACAAATTAACAACTAATCTGATTCTTGACGAGGCAGTCATTGGATAGGTAAGATGTTACGGACGAGCCATGAATATGAAATATGAATGAGCCGAGCTAAAATATAAAAAATATTCCATTCAACTAAATAAATCAAAAATTACAAACGGCGAAGACAGAAAGTCATTAATTAATTTCAGTGGAACACCTTGAAAGTGTTTAATAACGCCAGTTGGATTAGATGTATTTTGACATTAAACACAGAATTCCTGGTGCCTTGAATAATTAATTCAAACATGACCCACTTACCGTTAAGCAGTTTGCCGCAGACACTTGGATATTAGCCATGTTATGTAATAATAACTACACAATTACTATATAGAGTACCTTTAAACGACAAGCGTGCATAAAAGTAAAAATGAGTGTCGAGGAAGCTAGGGAAGTGTCTTTGGATCGTAGCAAGTAGAAGACTGTAATTGCTGCCTACCTCCATGGGAAAATGGTGCGAGAATATGTATGCATGTATGTATAGAGTAATAATATAGTCAAAACGAAATTGAAATTCTGATTTCTCTACTATTCAGTTTTTAACTTTTGCGGTAGTCACCACACAATATATATAACGTGGGTAATGTTATGTTCCCAAATAAATATTTTTATATTTGTTTTTGTATTTGCTTTACAATTTTCGGCGAGAAGATTCTCTTGATTCTCGAACTTAAGCATAGGCTAGGTAACTAAAGCGGACCATGATGTTTTTTTCGACGTGCAAGTTGATAGCGTAAAAGGGTTTACTCGACGCGAAGGACATGTGCCGAGACACAGTAAATTTTACTCTTGAATCGATTGGAAAGGGTTCAATCGATCGACAGAAAAAATATGATGAGCAGACTACGTACTAGGTAATTCATGTTTCTTACAAATACCCTCACAGATAAATAATTCCACTTCATTACGCGGTACGGTATTTGGCGAAAACTCCCCAATTTACCAAATTAACTAAGTAATAAATGAGTATAGCGACGCGGTCATCATCGTTCCTGATTCACGGTTTTGGTGAAGTTAATTATGTACCTAATAACTAACCTATATAAGAGTCAGGGTTAATCCTGTCATATGTTTTATGAATTTCATATGTAAATTTATCTGACGCTTCTAATGTGAAGAAAAACATCGTGAGGCAACCTGCATATACCTGTGAAGAAATTCAAATGTGTATGTAGTCAACCAAGTCAAAAAGTGTAGGGGTGTAAGGGGTTCCAAATTACATCCAACGGGACCCAAGCCAACCTCACCTGCTCGTGGTGCACCCTGCCAATCAACTAACGAGGCTCTGACGCTCCCCACCAACCCGCACTGGGCCAGCGTGGTGGGAGACGGCCCAAATCCCCCCAAATGATTGTTTCCCAACAGAAAAGGCCCCTAGTGCCCGGCGGTACCGGAGGCCGTGCCGACGGCGACGGACGTTGGTACGGTGCCGGTGCCAGGGGTGCTAAGAATCCCCGGGCGGCGGACATTAGCCGTCGAACGACCTTGGCCCTGGCAACATATAACGTACGCACACTGCGGACCGAGGAGAAGCTGCTGGAACTGGAGAAGGAATTGAGCGAAATTCGTTGGAGTATTGTAGGACTATCCGAAATCCGAAGAGAGGGTGAGGATACGATGGTCCTGAAATCCGGCAACCTGCTCTATTTCCGGGAGGGCCAAAATCTGTCCCAAGGTGGTGTCGGGTTCATTGTCCACAAGTCTCTCGTAAACAATGTTGTACAAATCGGAAGCGTGTCGAATAGGGTAGTGTACCTAATACTCAGAATCACCAAACGGTATTCGTTGAAGGTCATTCAGGTGTACGCCCCAACTTCGACGCGGCCCGATGAGGAAGTGGAAGCAATGTATGAGGATATTTCTCGGGCAATACATGCTTCTACAACTCATTACACCGTTGTCATGGGAGACTTCAATGCAAGGCTGGGCAAGCGGAGTGATAATGAGCTGAAAGTGGGGCAATTTGGAGCTGGACACCGGAACTTCCGTGGTCAAATGCTGGCCGATTACATGGAGAGAGAGGGACTCTATATGATGAACTCTTTCTTCAAAAAACGACCACATCGTAAATGGACCTGGAAAAGTCCGGATGGCGTGACAAAAAACGAGATTGACTTCATCATGTCGACTAAGCCTCGGTTATTCAATGATGTCTCAGTGATCAATTCACTGAACACAGGCAGTGATCACCGTTTGGTAAGAGGCACATTGAATCTTAATGTTAAAGCCGAACGGTATCGTCTGATGAAGTCTACCCTCCGTCCAGACGCCAACCAGATCCAAAACCCCGAACTCTTTCAACTTCAGTTGCAAAATCGCTTCGATTGCCTAGAGGACTGCACGGATGTGGACACTTATAATGACAGGGTTGTGGAAGCTGTCCTTACGGTGGGTTCACAGTTTTTCAAACCCCGCCGTACTACGAAGGGAAGCAAGATCTCGGAACCAACTCTCAACCTAATGGAGAAACGGCGTACGATGGACCAGCAGACCTCTGAGGATGCTCGTCGGCGACTCAACAAACAGATCTCGAAGTCTCTTACTCGCGACATACGCCAATTTAATACTGAACGTATTAAAGAGGCAATAGAGCGAAACAAAGGCTCCAAGGTGCTCGCAAGAGATCTGTCACTGGGACAGAGTCTGCTGACGAAGCTGAAGACAGAGGACGGCAGAGTCGTCACATCCCGACCTGAGCTTATGGCCGAGATCGAACGCTTCTATGGACAACTTTACGCGACGACGCAACCACCTGTTATTCAGGCCTCAGACCCTAGAGCCAAATTAACCCGGCACATCAGCGAAGACATCCCGGACGTCAGCCTGTATGAGATTAGTGTGGCTCTCAATCAGCTCAAGAACAACAAGGCGCCGGGTGATGATGGAGTTACAGCCGAGCTACTGAAGGCAGGCGGACTACCAGTACGAAAGGCCCTTCAGAGACTCTTCAACTCCGTCATACTCGATGGCAAAACGCCTAAAGCATGGCACAGGGGCGTGGTGGCACTGTTCTTTAAAAAGGGGGATAGAACTCGATTGAAGAACTATAGGCCCATCACGCTCCTGAGTCATGTTTATAAGCTGTTCTCGAGAGTCATTACGAATCGTCTCGCGCGCAGGCTTGACGACTTCCAGCCTCCCGAACAAGCCGGATTCCGAAAAGGCTATAGTACCATAGACCACATACATACGCTGCGGCAGGTTATACAGAAGACCGAAGAGTTTAACCTGCCACTATGCTTGGCGTTTGTGGATTATGAGAAAGCCTTCGATTCCGTCGAGACATGGGCCGTGCTTCAGTCTCTCCAAAGGTGCCGTATAGACTATCGATACATCCAAGTGTTGCAGTCACTGTACAAAAACGCCACAATGTCAGTCCGTCTTCCGGACCAGAAGTCGAAACCAATACACCTCCAGCGAGGTGTCAGACAGGGCGATGTGATTTCGCCGAAACTGTTCACAGCTACGCTGGAGGATGTGTTTAAGCTTTTGGACTGGAGAGGACTGGGCATTAACATCAACGGCGAGAACATGACGCACCTTCGCTTTGCTGATGATATCGTAGTCATGGCCGACACCATGGAAGACTTGGGCATAATGCTCGAAGACCTCAGTAGAGTTTCACAACAAGTGGGTCTTAAAATGAACATGGACAAGACGAAAATCATGTCGAATCACCATGTAGCACCCACTCCTGTGAAGGTTGGAGGCTCTACACTGGAAATTGTTGACGAGTACGTTTACCTGGGACAAATAATCCAACTAGGTAGGTCCAATTTCCAGAAAGAGGTAAATCGGCGGATCCGACTCGGCTGGGCAGCGTTTGGGAAGCTACGCGGCATATTCTCGGCCCATCTACCGCAGTGCCTCAAGACGAAAGTCTTCGATTCGTGCGTGTTGCCAGTGATGACATATGGAGCAGAAACCTGGCCACTCACAATGGGCCTTATAAGGCGGCTCAAAGTCACCCAGAGGGCAATGGAGAGGGCTATGCTCGGAGTTTCTCTGCGTGATCGAATCAGAAATGATGAAATCCGCAGAAGAACCAGGGTCACCGACATAGCCCGAAGAATTGCGAACCTTAAGTGGCAATGGGCGGGGCACATTGCTCGCAGGACTGACGGCCGTTGGGGCGGAAAGGTCCTGGAGTGGCAGGCATATGCTGGACACCGCAACGTTGGTAGGCCTCCCACAAGGTGGACCGACGATTTGATGAAGATCGCGGGAAGGCGCTGGATGGTTGCAGCGCAGGACCGATCTGCGTGGAGATCCTTGGGGGAGGCCTATGTCCAACAGTGGGCGTCTATTGGCTGAAATGATGATGATGATGATGATGTAGTCAACCTATCCGCACTTGGCTAGCATGATTGACTAAGGCTTAAATCACCCTAATTTAGTTAGGGTGGGCTCGTGCCCCTCGATGGGGAAGTATATGAGCTGTGATAAATGAACGTAATCGTAACGTTATCAGATCTATATAAATAAATATATAGACAGTATGTTTGGTTCATTCAAAATCAATGGCGCCTTTGTAGCATAGGAAAACACACAAGCTCAATATGGATTAAAAGTATTCAATCGCTTAAGTCTTAAAAATACTGTGGATTTGAAGAGGATTCTAGAAGAAACCTTTTAGTTATATAAAAATTATATGTTACTACATAGAATAAAAGATAAAATGTGATTAAAATTATAATATAAACACACGCTTAATTATAAAACCAATATAAAAAAGCTGTATTTTTTTTAATTCTTTTCTCTGAAATTCTCTCTGCAACGGCTCATTAGTAAAATGAATACGACACAAAAAAGGTTGCGATGTGTTTAACAATATGACACTCCGACATTCTTTTAAATAATAAATACCGTCAAGAAAAGATAAATAAAATAGCGCCTTCGCTAACAGCTGGATACTTTTTACTGCTGAAGAAATACTGAAGAATTCCTGAAACCTAATGAGCAAATAACACTATTTAAGTGAGCATACCTCGATAATCGGAGTAGTACATAACCTTAGAGACCCAGTCTTCTGTGCCAGCTTAAAGAAAAAGAGACAACTTACCCAAACTCCAACTCGTCCGGAGTCAACATCACAATGTCATCGTCAATGGTCAACTGGCATTCAGTCTCGATCTCGTCGTAAGGATAAAACCTATTCGATAGTTTGTTCTCTTTGGTCAGTATCACTTTCAATGGCTTGTTTATTACTGGCCACTCATCCGCTGCAAAAAAAAAAACAAACTTGTAATTAAGAGATTTCGACTTATTTGACGAACAATTAGCAACTCTAGCTGAAGTTAATGCGTTATTCTGAACTTTATTCTAATACAATCAAGGGTGGTCGAAATAGTTTGGAGTGATAAGCTTTCTAGCGTGGAAATCGACTATAATGCAATGACATTACGGTCACATTACTGCTTAGCCAAGCATTAATCACTTTCGTTATAAATCGGTTGCGTGCGTATAGTCCGCTATTCCACCATCTGGCCACACGTTGCATCTGTTTTTTTGCGTCGTTTCCACGCTTGTCTGTAACTAAACGTGTTTAGTTTCCACTAATATTAGTGGAGCACAAAACTGCGAATTCACAGCGAGAGTTCATTGCGTGCATCTGATATTTAACACTTGTTTCTACGCACAAATTTTATTTACTAAGATCTTAAGCACATAGAGATTTTCACCAGCTATGTGTAAACGACGCGGGAAATTTTACTTTCTAAGGTGTAGACTAGAATGTATTTTTACGCAATAATATATACACCCCGGTGAAATTATGGCAAATAATGTGAGGGACTGAGTAAGCGCGTGTCCACTTAACCACTTTAATTACAATCAATAGATGATCTACTAAACTACTAGTAGTATAAAACTATACTACCAACTAAAGTAAACCCCAAGAAGACTCATGAATTTTTTTCACATGAGAGGAACCTATGTTAATCTAAGTTATCATACCGGTCTTCTTATTCTCTTCGCTGCTTTAATATGAAAATGTAAAATAGATATCCATCCAAACTAGAAAAACTACACCTACACGGAGAGAAATTGGTGACGAACAGAACTACTGAATCGAATAGTTAAATTAGGTTAACAATTTTTCTAGTTTGAAATACTTGATCCTTGTTAGCTCTACGACTTATTATTCACTCTTACTAATCGTACGTTTCAGTATATTATTCGATTAATATAGCTCACAAAAAATATTATTGAACCAAAATATTAATAATTATTGCATCTTTAACAATAATTATGGTAATATGTATTTAATGTATTGTATGTATTAAGAAAGTGGGATTTGCAGTTACTAAATTATCTAGTTCCGGTTAATGATTTACATGTTACTGATGCACTACGAGTGGGTCTGTAATCAAAACAATAATATTTTTATTACAACTATATTATTGTTTGCATTACATATAGTTCTAAGTGTCGTATAATATTCAATAAGTTTAGTTTACATTTTAAATAGTGTTATGACCAAACAAGAATATTATAGTAAAAACCACACCGGTAACAGTAAACGGTACAATGTATGTAATAATCCATGCTATTCTATTAGCGTATTTAAAAATATTTAAAATGGTAATGTTACAATAACAATGGAGGTGGTATTCATAGATAACGATCTTGTTCTGTTTACATAAAAATGTGTTTTTGTAAACAATCAAAAAACTTGCATGACAAAACGATCAGTTGACAGCCCGCGCCGCGACTCCCGCGCTCGCTCGCATCCCGCCAACCTACAGTCTGCAAGCCGCCATTGTGGATGGATTGTGATATCGACCTAAGATCGCTTACTTACCTACCTACTATTTAAATTTGAGTGATGTTTAATGACATAACAGATGGAGATATCCCACAGTTGTTACAGCAGTGGGGTTTACCTCAATATATTGATACTTTTGAAGGTAAGTTGGTACCTTTGGTATGACAGTCTTATTTTGTAGTATTCATAGCTATTATTCAGTGTAATTAAGTAGGTACATGGGTACATTAAATCTTTAAACAAAAGTTTATCATCATTATACCTACCTTATTATTTTAATAAATATTTTGTGTCTTTCAGCCATTGAAAAACCTACTTTTAAAATCTAATGAAGGAAGAGGCTTGCTAAATTTATTTTCGGAACAAGACAAATTATCAAATAATGGGCGAAGAAAAGTTTGCAATATAATAAAAAAAGACCTAATGGAATCGGACCCAAATAAAAGAATAGACAGTGCTATACTACTTACTAAAGCACAAGAAATAACTGAAGTATTCAAAAAAGAAAATATAAGTACATATTTTATACCATACATTAATGACACTAAACTTAAAATAAAACGATGTGCAAAGGGAAAATTATATGATTGTCTACAAAATAGGCGGCGCGAACTTAGGGAGGCTAAAGTTATTAAAAAGAAAAATTGTGACAACATTGGCAATAACAGCAAGGAACCACTAGAAGTCGATGAAACAGGCAAGTTTAAAATTTCCTACCATTTTTTTAATAGCTCATAGTGATATCACTTCTGGGCTAAGGCCAAAGTGGCAGACAGGTTGTCAATCACCCCAGGTAGTATAGTAGGTTATATTTATATTTTTATAGGTTATATAGTATACAATTTGGTGTAAGGGTAAGATGCCTTCTACGCCAGAGGTCTTGTGTTCCATTCCCGAACATGGCAAATATTTGTCTGCATGAACATGTCTGGTCTTGGTCTGGGTATTTTCTATGTGTATTAAGTATGTATTTATAAAAAAGTACCTATATAAGTATGTATTTGTCCGTTATCTAGTTTTAATAACAGATAACTACTTATGCGACTAAGAAACGACTACAAATATTTGTTTTCACACTTTTTTGTTCTCGTTAGTAATGACCTCAATGTTAAGTCTATTTCATAGAAACAACTTTATAACTTACAACATATTTTATTAAAATTATTTTTATTTGACAATAAAGAATAAAAAAATATTAATTATTTCAGAATCTATATTTAATGATTTTTTATTACTTCATATATCTTTCCAGAATGTGATACAGGTGAAAATATCCAGTGGCTCCTAAACTGTATGGGATCTTGGCATTTAGTGGTAGAGAAGTGGCATAAAACAGCCAAAAACAGGTTAAAGGAAATAGAGACTTCTGAAATGACCATTGAAACATACATTAATAAATACCCAGTGTTAAAAACGCCAGTTGGGCATGAGCTTCTTACTGATGATTTTCAGTTTTGATACCCATTTTAGTAAAAAGTAAAATTTTCAAATTGGCTCTATCTAAAAGCCATGTATCTGAAATAAAAGACATACTGGAACAACTTCAGCTTTTAAACAAAGGTGAGTACTTAGTAGGTTTTATAATTAGTATGTTACATATAAAAATTAAAATGACTTATAATTTATCTTGTTGTTTCTATAGGTAGTAAAATTTACGACTTAATTGAACTTATAGTTATAAGGTATATTTAAATATTTTAATTTAATTTACTTAATGTCTTTTGATTTTTTAGATAATGAAAATTATGAGGAAATCGAATCAATATTAGCATTCATGCTTTTGCCGCTGCTTCTGGGAAACCCAACACACAAGACGAAAAAACCCAACACACAAGAAGTATGGCGGCCATCCAAAGCTGAAGTGATGGATGGCTTTATTACACACGTGATGAGACCAATGGACGTGCAGGTCGCAATAGCCCAACGGCGTGAGAAATATTTAAAGTATAACTTAACGCTCCAACCAGTAATTGTTATTGTTGGTTCTTCTTATATGGACATACAAAAATACTACGTTGTAGTTAACCATTTATTTTATGAAATGAATTCAATTTTAAAAACTGTTGATACCTGTTTTAAAATTTTCTACTCTCTACACTGTCAATATCCAACAGAGAGTATGTGTATGGAACTTCATATAACTAGGACTATACCAGTTAAAAACAAAGTGAGACAAAAACTATAGTACTGTTAATGCTTTCATTACTGATCTGGACTTTAATCCTTAACGACAGAAACAAATACTTACTTATTTAAAAATACAACCTGTTATAATGCCTAAATGTTTTGTATGTTCAGTATATTTGTCAACTTACAAACAATTGTGTACTCACATAAAATTATATCACCAGAAACGGGGCCTACCTTTAAATAATTTCATTTGTCTGGAAGAAGATTGTAATAGGAATTTTTTTCTCTTTAATTCATTTAAAAAGCTTTTATTGAGTCTTCAAAAAAAATCTAATTCCTTAGGTGCTCATACAAATGACATGATATCAACAAATAATTCATTGAGTACAGTCCCTCCAGTGACAAATACAACTACTCGTTATATATATATTCTATGGAAACTAAGTCTTTAAATAACAGCTCGTGTAGTTTAAATATTGAACCTAAGTTTATCAGTAATACCTTCAATAAACAGTAGTTTGAATGTGGAAGAAACAAAATTGTGAGCGATCTGAGAATTACTGAAAATATTACATGTCAATTACAGTTAGAGTTTATAAGTTTATATAAATGTAATTGGGTCCAAGTTAAAGGAATTACGTAGGTACACTACGTATAAAAAATATTAAGTGATAGATATACTTTTTTCATTTCCATAGAAAACATTGCAAGTTATGTTCCAAATAATTTGACACTTAGTGTTGATGAAAAACATTATTATGTTACGCCACGATCTTCAATTTAACTAGATATTTAATTGATCTCTATTAACATGTAATAAATCAAGTTACAACCCAGATGGTTGTATTATAACAATATTTTTTCTGTGATTATTGCCTATGATTATTTATAATTATGACTTATAATTTTTAACTAGTTATTTAAATGAAAAAAGTACAAATTATGTTAAGGTGCTGTCACCAGCCAACTGGCGTAGTCAATTGATTCTATTTAATTTCTTAAGCTAAATTTCTAATAAAAGAAATTAGTCAAAATCTTGTGAAGTACGTCTTATATTTATTGAATAACGTTAAAACATAACAAAATTCATAGAATGATTTTAAAACTGTTTAAGTGCTTTGCATTGTGTAGTTATTCAATAAATATTAGACGTTATTCACAAGACCTTGACAGATTCCTTTTTTTTGAAATAGGGCCTAAGAAATAAAATAAAATAAAATTGATTGGTGGGCCACCAATTGCCAATGGACACCAATTGACTCATGTCTCATAATCTTGTTTAAAACATTTTTATTTAGACGTGGAATACCACGTCCTAAACATCTAATGAGCTCTTTTACCAATAGGTAAAAGAGCTCATTAGATGTTTAGGAATGATGAGTTATAGTATAGATGTTGCACTGTTTGTAATAATTTCAAATAAATGTCATTTTTCTATGTACTTGATATTTTCATTTTTGATTCCAGGAAACATAAACCTGTCTATGGAGTCTTAGCGCGTGCGATGTCTTAACAGAAATGCCGATAGTCTCAATTTCCATTATTCTAATACCTGTTAAACTTAGTATTGACTTTATTAACTCTGTATTCGACTTATTTTTATTCTGATAGTCGAAATCTTTGGATATTGTAATGAAAAAGGCATTCTTTTATATTTTTTTAAAGACGTCACACTTACTGAGGGTTCTATGGACTGTGTTTAGATGGAGCGCCTGCAATCCAGTGGACTGACAGTACCAACAACGGATTCCTCTTAGGCTTTTAATGGAGAAAATGCAGTTTTATTTACTTATACTAAGACAAATGAAATTGTATTTATGTCTACTAAAAGCCTGAGAGTACCCGTTAGTATTGTAAGTGCACTAGATTGCAGGCTTCATCTAAACAAGTAGGTACTCCATACGAAATAGTACCTGTAACAATACCTAGGATGCTAGCATTACAATGTGTATTGTACTGGTTACAATAACCATGAAGCTAGTGTTGCTATACGAATAGTTATTATTAATGTTCATGTCGTTATGTTACACAAATTGATTAGTAGATAGAGCAAAGTATTTAGTAAACTAAAAAAAAAAGTCTTTAATGTTTACCAGATTGCATAGTAGTCCTTATAATCTTTCTAGTAATGTCTACTTGACGTATGGTTACAATTACATTGGCATTGTAACAGTCGCGATATTTACCTTGTAGTCAATATTATATTGTTTGGTCAGTTACACTAAACATCTAGTAGTCATTAATAAACCGATAGCTAAAAATAACAACAGAATGGTTTTGTAAAGTGAACTCGCGAGTCTTGCTGTCACGGTTGCAAACAGAAGTTCTAGTTACACTACCGTTTTTTCTCGTATATGTTGCCAGGTATTTCTCTGCGTGTATAAACAAGTAAATATACATTCATTCCAAAGAAGCGTCTCTGCTTGTAATTTTTACACAATATAAGGAAATCTTAAAGCTTTTTTTTTCCTCAGGAGAGGAGGCTGAAAATCCTCATGGATACCACCGCAACGGCAAGGGTCATGGTGATTACATCGGACTCCTGGCGTATCGAGGCGGCTCGACCCGGTTTAGTCGGTAGGTCTGCTACCGACTAACCGACCTATCGAGAACCTACTACAAACTCAAGAAGCAGTAAAAGTCATCTGGGGCAATGGGGTCATTCAAAGCAAAATGACAGATGTTACCAATTAATCGGTAATGTTACGTTAACTGATAGACTTGTATTGAATTTTTTGGGTTCCGTACTGTATTGGAACCCTTATAAATTCACTTCATCTGTCTCTCTGTCTGTCAAAACCCTTTTCTTTACACACGCATTAATGTATGAAGTTTAAATTCAATTCCTTGCAGCAGTAAAAAAATGAAACTTCAAAGTCAACCAAAAGCATATACATGCTCTGTATATGCTTTATATTTTGTCAGTCGTATGGAAATCGAAACCTATAAGGTCCTGGCCTAGAATTATGAAATTTAGAATGTCATGTGCTAATTAATGGAACAAATCGTAAAGACCGCAAATTTGTAGAGATAAAACAATGCAATTATAAACTTTATTGCAGAGTTAACTAAAAATTTATACGGTTTGTTATGGTTATTGTCACGCAATTTTGCTCTTTATATCCGTAGTCAATTTGTAGGTCTGTGCTATAATAACATATTTATACGATTCACAATCCGTATTCTTTTGCCGCAACTTTTCCTCATTATTTCATATCAGTTTACGTCAAGAGCGTGAGGATTAGCCCCGCGCTGGTATCGCGAGCGTTCCTGGTATAATCAGTGTCATTCGGTACAGTGTTTGTTTGCGACAAGGGTTCAATAGTTCACCACTTAGTCGAGATAAGCCCATATAACAGCTCAATGAGGTTTTTTCTAGACATGACTTCAAATAACTCACAATATACATTGTGTATAACTCACAATATCTATTTTCTTTATATTTACAAAAAACATGACAGAACAACATATTACCTACAGATCCAATTACAAAGTACAAAGTACAAAGGTACTAATTATAAAAAAATCATAAGTATGCAATAAAATAAAACTAATGTTACAAACGCGAAAGTTTGTAAGTATGGATGGTCTGAAAACTATTGAATGGATTTCCATGAAACTTCACATTAATATAGCTTATATGTACATCAGAATAAAACACAGGCTACAATTTATAAAGATATTTTCATACCTTAGTCCATAGTCCACCCCTAACAATTTATTTATTGGACTACTTTTTTTTATAATGTTGCATTAAATAATACCTACAACCCAAAATGTTCATCCTTCTGTCACAACAATTTTTTAATAAGTTAGTTACTTTATTTCTACCCTAGAAATTCCTTTGAAATAATGTATATGTCAAGAAAACGTTTACAGGTTCAACCAGTATATAATAAAAACATCTAATAAATATGATATTAAACCTCTATATAAATAAAAAACAAGAAACTACACGCGAGAAAAAGTATAGAATCACCTACTCGAAATTAAAAGTACTAAATAAGTAGTTGATTGATAAAAATGACACCATACGAGTATTAATGGTTCAACGGTTAAATTTAAATTGTATGATATGGGTCGGTATTTATTTTTCGACAGTAAAATTGTCGTTTTTGTGCTGGTGGGGTACAGCGGGGCGATTTAACTTTAGACCGCTATAAATCCGATATTCTGTTGGAAAATGTGGGATATGTAGGTAAAGAGAAACTCCCAATCCACGCTTGTTGTCACTTCACTTGCCACAACAATAAATACCTCGAAAAAGTCGGTATTGTTATATTGGACTGGTCAGCGCTCAGCCCAGACTAAAGTCACTTTGAGCACGTGGGTGATGAACTGAAGAGAAGGGTTCGTTTCAGAAATCCTGCTCCTTCATATGTGAATGAGCTAAAATCGGCGAAGAGGAATGGAAGGTATCCCGCAAGTATCAATTTAACAGCTGAGGTCAATAAAAAGCGTCTTCGAGCAGTTATTAAAGCTTGCACATAAAGAGAAAAAAATTGGCACTGCAAGCTATAGCATAACGCCAAATAGTACTTAACACGACGTTTCGATGCCTGTTGAGTATAGAAATGAAAATAAGCCCGTTTTAGTAGACATCTATATTTTTATCCTGAATTTGTTTCTATTTCTTTTAGGAAGAAATACAATTCTTACTAATATGATAAATGTGAAAGTAACTCTCTGAAAACATAATTTCACGTCAAAGCGAATGAACCAATTATATTGGATGTTTCAGGGCCCAGGAGATAATATTTACTGGTGTGTTAAATACGACAATCAAACATACAAACGATAATCAAACCACTTCCCTTAATTTTTTTTTATTCTATGTATTAGCAGCCCTAAGTCAATGTACAAGATATACTATGTAGTAGTCTATAGCACCATTGCATGTACTATGTAGCTAGCAATTCCTTTGTTTTAACAGCTGACTAGGGGTGGCATTTCAAAGTTATTAGTTAAATGACTTCTAAGTAAAAGATATTTCAAAGGGAAACACCTAGTGTCTATGTAATATATAACATATACGCCCCTTAATTATAATTTCGGGACCCTAAAGTAGCCTGTACATTATCCATATTTTACTTCCTTGTATAAGATTTAGCGACAGCGACTTTAAAACAATATTACTACAATATAACCATATAACACCTGCACATTATTTCTTCTATGGCGCTATTTTGATGTGATTCATCGTAATATTGCAACATAACGGTGTTCTTTGTTAATACACAAAGTCTAATAGCAGCAAAAAGTCTAATAGCAGTATTAATACACAATAATAACGTTCTTGCATCTCGTCGGATTTTATTTTATTTCGTTCCTGAGCCGCTCCTGTCCACTTATTTAATATTCTACGTTACAGCCCCGATGAGATAGTGTCATGGGTGTCATTTTTTGTCTTCACGGTGAAAATTGGAAATGTAGGCCACAATATTTTATTTAAGTCAGCTGAAGAGGCAAATTTTACGGTTCCTGTGAACGCCGAGGGCCCTACCCAAACTACCCTGTTAAGGTTACCACCACTGGGAAACTAAAGTTAATATTTGTCACAAGTGTGTTATTTACACATATAAGAAAATAGGACGTGGTAATGATGTTTGAAAGGATAAAATCAGAAGGGTATGAATTAATATATCTGCAGAAATACGATTCGAACTGAATACAACTGTCAAGATCAAGTTAGCTGCTCTATTTATGAATATCTGTCGGACAATCACAGATTGTAGCCCTTGGTGCGGCCTAGTACGAGACTTGCCAAGTCAAGATTGTTGTTGTTGTTAAATCGTACATAAAGGTTCTACGAATAAATTGTGATCAATGAAGTACCAACAAGTGAAATACACCTATTCCTTCTTATACATAATAGAAATTGGTTAACTATCAAAACCTATGGAACTCTCGTTCATTTAAAAAAATCTTATAATAAACAGGAGAAATTAGTACTAGAAATAAAATACTAAATAAAATACTAGAAAAACGTACTACAAAAATGATATATCGTGCTAGCCCCGAACTATTAAAGTAAAGTCCAGACATACCTGTCCATCAAAACGAATACAGCATTCCACGTCGTTAGAATTAATCAAATACAAAATAATCTTTGAAAGGCTTTTACAGGAAGTTATTGACAACAAATTAAAAATCAAAGAGAATTCAAAGAGCCACTTAATGTACGTACAAGGAAAAATTACTAGAATAGTAATTTTTCCTTGTACGTGGCCTATGGCCTACTTTAAATGTTTCATCGAAATTATAAAATCGGATCTTTACCACAGATCGTTTTACGCAACCCTAAAAAAAACAGGAAATTCAGTCAGAATCAGACCAGGTGGCAGCCCTACGACGTTACAGCTCATCCACTATTTACGCAGAGCCAAGGCACATCTATCGACGTAAATAATAAATTAACTAAGCCTTTTCGGTTTGAATCTGAATTATCGAATTGACCAATGGAACTGCTACGAAAAACAATTAACAGAATATTCTTTTGTCGTTGATTCGTGCGTGACGCATCACTATATATTATGAGTATAAAACAAAGTCGCTATCCGCGTCGCTTTATCCTCTTGTTAGAGTTTCTCAAGAAATAGTAACTGATTACTAAGCGATTTTATTATCATCTAGAATAGAATAGTCAAGTGGTAATATTTAGTAAAATTTACTGTTAGTAAAATGCACTTTACTATACACATTATACCTAGAAACAGAATTTATATGCATGAGTATTTTGATTAAAGTGCAAATCTCCGGAGCTACTTTGTTCTTTTTTAGGGTCTAAGTCTCCATATCAATAAATAAAGTTGAAATTAATACCCGATAGTCTCTTGTAATTGTGAAAAAATGCAACTTCGAAGTCGACACAATCAAATGATATAGCCTAATTATAGGATAATCCAACATAAGCCAGTTTTAATGTTCTGATTATGCCAAATAATTTGAAACTCGCAAGGGAATTAAAACCTATATGGCAGACCGTTGACCTACAACCATGAAATACGGCAGTATCTTGAAACAAAACTAAAAGAAACTATATATTTGTAGTTTTATTTAAAAAAAATGTTTCTTGCCGTTACAAACTTATTAGCGGAGCTCAGAGTGCACAAGTCTGACTTGTGTTTTGCGGGTTTTTTTTACGTAACACGTCAGTATTATCTCAATCTGCTGAAAGTAAGTCAAATTGAGGTCCAAGACTTCAAGACCGCCTCTCCAGATATCGAAAGCGTCAGAGCGGTAGTCCCCAAACTTGGCGGCCTCTATATGCTTCACGTTTCGCTTAAAGCATCCGGGATTCAAAAATAAACACCAATGTGAGATGATAAAGAATTACACGATTAAATTGTGCTGTAACAGTACATTGAACCTATTTATTGATTGAAATTGTACTACCTCACGTTACACCAGAGGTTCCCAAACGTTTTCCGTCGTTTCCCCTTTGCAATGTTTTACGGTTTTGGGTAGAGCCCCTACTTATCTGATATTGAATGCCTACATCCTACAACGTACAACATTTTATAAGCATGTAGGTTACTCTCCTACATATTATTTATATACATGCATGCCAATCTATGTTTTCACAAACATTCTATATAAATTCATATATTTAGAATATGTACATATTAATTTAGTTTATTCATTATAATCATTTGATCACACGTAAGTACGTGGTGCACCAGATAGTTTGTACCTACCTCTTTTGTGCATTTGATTTTTCATAAAACTACCATCTGACATTGGCCTTCAGATGGGGGTTGTCAAATAATTGATTTGACTGTTCTTTTTGGAATTGTTAGATATGCGAACCAAAAACTTAGTTATTGTAATTTTATAAATTAATAATTGTGCATAACTTTTTGTCATTATCTGCGCTTCTGTTTATAATTAGTGTTTATGTAATTGGATTGGTCAAGGAATACAGACTAAGAAAAGCTATTGTGAGTTAAATTATTTATTATTACTATTCGCTCTACTCCGAAGACAACCAAAGTGGTGACCCCGTTTTATTTTACAAAATGGAAACAAACACACAGAACAGTAGTGATGGGCAACAGTCGACAAAAAGTTTCGATATTTTTAAAGTCGGCATTCGCGTTCCACCATTCTGGCCAGAGGAACCCGAAATATGGTTCGCACAAGTTGAGGGGCAGTTCGCTATAGGGGGCATTACCAATGACGTCACAAAATTCAACCACGTTATTGCGCAGCTGGATAATATGTACTCCAGAGAGGTGAAGGATATTATTATCAGTCCCCCGGCGACAGACAAATACGAAAAACTCAAAACTGAGCTAATTAGGCGTCTTTCGGCTTCAAATGAAAAGAAAATGAAGCAGTTGCTCATGCATGAAGAGCTCGGAGACCGGAAGCCGTCCCAGTTTTTTCGCCACCTCAAAAGTCTTGCCGGTATCAACGTTCCGGATGAGTTTCTGAAGACAATATGGATTAGTCGACTTCCTCGTGGTATCCAAACCGTCCTCGCGGGTCAACCTTCATCTACTGAGCTTGAAGACTTGGCAGACCTGGCAGATCGCATCGCCGAGCTCACTTCAACTTCATCCGCTGCGGTATGCAGCACAAGCGAAGTGGTGCCCGCTTCAGTGCTGAGCGACCTTACGAGGGAGGTTGCGGAACTGAGGAGACAACTCCAAGAACTTACGACAGAGCGAAACAGCAGATCGCGGAAACGCTCTATCGGATCTAGCTCAAAGAGATCCTCGTCGAGGCAGAATAGATCGCAGTCGAATTATCGCAAGTTCCCCGTGTGTTGGTATCACCACAAATTCGGCGTTGACGCGCAGAAGTGTATCCGGCCTTGCGACTACAAGATGGGAAACGAGAAGGGCAGTCAATAATGGCGGCTGAAGATTGCCCCACTTCCACAACTGGTCGCCTATTCGTTACGGACCGGACATCGAAGACACAATTTCTCGTTGACACAGGTAGCGACTTGTGCGTCTTTCCTCGCTCTATGCTCCGTGACCGCCGTGCTCCTACGGACTATACTTTGTGCGCTGCAAACGGTACCAAAATAAATACCTATGGGTATACTAATTGTAGCTTAGATTTTGGATTAAGGCGAACTTTTAACTGGCAATTTGTTGTTGCAGATGTCACCAAACCAATCATAGGTGTTGATTTTCTTAATTATTATAATCTCATGGTTGACATCCGCAACAAACGACTATTGGACAACATCACATCTGTTTCTGCTGTTGCTAAATTAGCTGTTTGTGAAGTAGCATCAGTGAAGGTTATTACTGGTGAATCTCGGTATCACAGAATACTCAACGAGTTCCCAGATATAACCCGACCGTCTGGTACACCACGCACTACACCACCTCACAACACCTTACACTTTATCCGCACGACACCTGGACCTCCAGTATCCTGTAGACCTCGTCGCCTCGCTCCGGACAAACTTAAAATTGCTCAACAGGAATTCCAGTCCATGATCGCGAATGGAACAGCCAGACCTTCAGACAGTCCCTGGTCGTCGGCACTTCACTTGGCACCGAAAAAGGACAACGGCTGGCGTCCCTGCGGTGATTACCGTCTACTCAACTCTCGTACTGTGCCTGACAGGTATCCAATTAAGCACATCAATGACTTCAGTCATAGCCTTAGTGGTTGTAAGGTCTTCAGCACCATAGATCTTTTAAAAGCATACAACCAAATACCTGTCAACCCAGACGACATTCCGAAGACCGCAATCACAACGCCTTTTGGCCTATTTGAGTTCCCGTACATGACCTTTGGTCTTCGGAATGCGGGACAGACGTTTCAAAGATTTATAGACGAGGTGACTAGGGGCCTTGACTTCCTCTTTGGATACGTTGATGACCTGTTTGTCTTTTCGAAGGATGAAGTTCAGCACGAGGAACACCTGCACCAAGTTTTCTCCAGACTGCAAAAATACGGGTTGGTCATCAATACATCCAAGTGTGTCTTCGGACAAAAGGAGGTAATTTTTTTAGGATATTCCATTTCCGAAGACGGCTGTCGACCCTTGGACTCAAGGGTTCAGGCAATCAAGGAGTTCCCTACTCCGACCAATATACGCCAGTTGAAAGATTTCCTCGGGATGCTTAATTTTTATAGGCGTTTCATGCCTAAAGCTGCCGAGATACAAGCTCCTTTAAATGCTTTGTTAGCAGGGGCAACGAAAGGCACACACCCTATAACCCTACATGGTGATGCCTTAACAGCCTTTCAGGCATGCAAAAATAGTCTTGTCGACGCCACCTTACTCGCTCATCCTGACTGTTCCGCCCAACTTGCCCTGGTGGCAGATGCCTCCGATAGGGCTATTGGCGCAGTACTGCAGCAGTACAAAGACGGTGCATGGCAACCCTTGGCATTCTTTTCTCGTAAGCTGAGTCCATCCCAGGTCAAATATTCTCCATATGATCGGGAGCTATTGGCTATCTACGAGGGAATAAAGTACTTTAGGCACATGCTCGAGGCCAGGCATTTCATTGTCTATACTGACCACAAGCCGATCAGTTTCGCATTCCATGAACGGAAAAAGAACTGTTCGCCTAGACAGTATAGACACTTGGACTTCATCTCCCAGTTCACAACTGATATCCGACATATATCTGGAAAAGATAACGTTGTAGCAGATACTTTATCTCGGATTGAAGAACTGGGAGCACCTGTGAAACTCGAGATGTTAGCCGAAAGTCAGACGTCTGATCCTGAACTGCAAAAACTTCTGCAAGAAGGATCCTCACTCCGTTTGGAAAAACTCCAAATACCTGGAAGTCGTTGTCATATTTACTGCGACATGAGTATACCGATTTCCAGGCCATATGTTCCCAAATTATATCGTAGGCAAGTTTTTGACAGCCTTCATTCCCTTAGCCATCCCGGTGCTAATGCTTCTGTGAAACTTATTAGAGAACGATTTGTTTGGCCTGGGATCAGAAAAGATTGCCGTGAATGGGCTCGTGCTTGCCTGCCCTGCCAGCGGGCTAAGGTAAACCGACATGTTTCTGCACCCCTTGGGACATTCAATCTTCCCAAGGTGCGTTTTAAACATGTGCACATAGACCTCATTGGCCCACTCCCGCTTTCAGAAGGTTTTCGGTACTGCCTTACTGCTATAGACCGATTTACAAGGTGGCCAGAAGCAGTACCGATTCCTGATATAACAGCGGAAACAGTTGCAAAGGCTCTACTGTCGTCTTGGATCGCTCGATTCGGCTGTCCCCTAGACATCACCACCGACCGAGGCCGCCAGTTTGAATCGGCCTTGTTTCAGTGTTTGTCTAGGATAGCCGGATTCGAACACAAGCGGACGACAGCCTACCACCCAGCATGCAATGGCTTGGTGGAACGTTTCCACCGTCAGCTTAAGGCCGCCATTGTCTGTCATGAAAACTATAGGTGGACAGAATCGTTGCCCCTGGTCTTGTTAGGCATTCGATCTGCTTTCAAGGAAGATTTACAATCTTCCTCTGCTGAGCTAGTGTTTGGAGAACCTCTTCGTCTTCCTGGCGAATTCTTTGAAGCTTCGACCGACGGAACTTCAGATTTGTCTGAATTTTCAGCCCGTCTGAAAAACATCGCCGAGAAAATACGCCCTTCACCAGCATCTCGTCACTGCAGACCTAAGGTGTTCATTTATAAAGAACTTGCTACCTGTGATCACGTTTTCCTTCGTGAAGACGCATTACGAGGGTCGCTTACACCTGCATACTCTGGGCCGTATAAGGTGATTGCTAGGTCGGAAAAAGTATTTAAGATTCTTATTAAGGGTAAAGAGTCCACAGTATCTATAGACCGACTCAAGCCAGCCTTCATATTGTCTGACCATACCACCTCTGAACCAGAATTTACGCCCCAAAAAGAGTATGTGACTCGATCTGGACGTCGGGTGAAATTCACCAATTTGTATCGCCCTTGACGGTCTCTGGAGGGGGGTCATGTAGGTTACTCTCCTACATATTATTTATATACATGCATGCCAATCTATGTTTTCACAAACATTCTATATAAATTCATATATTTAGAATATGTACATATTAATTTAGTTTATTCATTATAATCATTTGATCACACGTAAGTACGTGGTGCACCAGATAGTTTGTACCTACCTCTTTTGTGCATTTGATTTTTCATAAAACTACCATCTGACATTGGCCTTCAGATGGGGGTTGTCAAATAATTGATTTGACTGTTCTTCTTGGAATTGTTAGATATGCGAACCAAAAACTTAGTTATTGTAATTTTATAAATTAATAATTGTGCATAACTTTTTGTCATTATCTGCGCTTCTGTTTATAATTAGTGTTTATGTAATTGGATTGGTCAAGGAATACAGACTAAGAAAAGCTATTGTGAGTTAAATTATTTATTATTACTATTCGCTCTACTCCGAAGACAACCAAAAGCATATATAATATTTTTTTACTTCATAAGTACTTTTATAAATAATGTATATCGACGGTTAAAAGGAAATAGGGCATAAGCGACATTTTGGTCAAAAATGAGTTATATATGCTATTGGACTCAAAATTTTCTGCTCTTTCGAATGCGCTTACGCCCCATGGCGTTTATGCCCAAGCAAAATAAAAACATTTTCATAGTGTTATTTTCGCAAACAGACGAAAATTCTGGTCTTTAAAACTACTTTAAATAACGTCAAATCACTAAAACTAAGAATACCAGTAACTGTTCCATTTCTATCTGATTTTATAACTGTTTCACTTTTCTAAATATCTTAATAAATGACTGAAATACGTCAATGTTTCTAAAATTTAAAACTTTAAACGGCTCTCTTGAATATTTCATCCTTTGTCGCTTATTCCCTATTTCCTTTTAACCGTCGATATTGTCTTTATATTAGAAGATAGTATAATATAAGTAAATAGATACTATCAGTATATGTTGAGATCCACTATTACGGATCCCCAATTTTTTTTTAGTTGACGTAGACCCCTTGCAGGTTGTCATAGATCCCTAGGGATCGATATAGATCACTTTGGGAATCAGGATCGAGTGTCGCATTAAAGACCCTCGGCCTTCGCTCCCCTGGGTGCACTAGGGGAACCCTTATCGGGGGGAGCGATCTTGCAGCCTCCCTCCCCCCTCCTCCAACCTCCTACAACGTCATAACTCGGCCGTCCGCAAGCTTCATCGCGCCCGCCAGCGACCGGCGGCGGCGCCTCAGGCCAGGCTACCTGACCCGAGGCCGCCTCTTTCGAGCGGGATCGGCCAGATAATCACCACCTAATTCACCACTTAAATAATAAAAGACAAATTTATACTAAAAATGCAAAAGAAAAAAAGATATTAATAAAAAGTCTGAAGGATGCCAAATGCTAATGTTGAAGTCGATTCTCAAGTTTACCTCGGGAAATTTCCAAACAGAAGAATAGAGCAAATCATGAAACAGACTTTGGCATTGGCACTAACCTTTATCAATACTCATGCGAGTATCACAAAAAGTCTGAGATCGCGGTTAGGGCACATTTAGGACCTTGATAAGAGATATTAATAATTTTGGGATGCAGGAACCATCGGAACTCGTTAATAATAGTTAACAATTTGGACGCGATAATGCGATATATACGTCTTGTTTTTATGTAATATCATTGATTCACATTAACTAAGTTCTCTGTCCTATAATTCGCAGTGCTACAAGGTACATAGATGTTCTTTATAATTTACTAGTATTAGAAGCAATACAGAATTGAATTTGAGAAACTATTGTTATCTCCCCACGCTAGGATTTTTATCCTGTGTCGTGGGTGCAAATTTTTATAGGAAATGAACCCTTATTGTGCCCGCTATCGGTATTTTTGTATTAAAAGGAACACTGGACATATAATTTTCACGATACTTATATTTACGCGTACTAAGTTACAGTCACAGGATTCCGATTATTCCAAAGGAACGCGTTTGTTTTATTTGAAAATCGACAGTACTTGGACTAATCGTGTCGTCAGGTGGGCACATTTTTAAGAAATATTATATATATATATTTGCGATTTATTTGTTCCTATGAAATATCATAAACACAATAATATAGTTTGGAATCGACTTTGTATCGAATGACAAAATCCAGACTGGTATCGAGGTAAGTCAACCCACAGATGTCTTTATGGGGACATGATCTGTGATTTAAATAATAGCATTCTTAAAGAAGAGAACTACCTCTTGGTTAAGTAAACTTAGATTTTTGAACGCCTTGTTAGCTAAATGACATAGAAATTGGACGTCTGGAGATAAAGACACCGAAGATCTTAATACTCTTTGAGCTGGTCAAGAATGTGTTCTGAAATTGTGAGGCTACAGTAAATAGAGTTTTCTTAGCGGAAAAACAAATTTAATTTAAGAAGGGTTAAGTCGGACTCGGACTAAATTTTCGCGCCCCCGATCGGAGACTCTGGAAAGTATAATCTTAATCTGAGACACGAATTTTCTCCACAATGGTACGAGGAATATTTGCAGGGTCAAGTGAAAACATATCATTAATAAACCTTGCGTGACGCCCGCAGTTATTATTTTGATTTTGGAGCAATTGCCGTCAACTACGCCTATGCATTATGCTTTTCGTGGATAAAAGCTAGCAACCCACTTGCATAAATCGCTCGGTTAGTTCGTATGATGTCAATTTCAATAGAAGATTCGGGTGTCAGATCCGAACGAACGCCTATGCTAAATCCATATTGACTGCTAAAGTCTCAACTTCAGTCTCAATGGGACAAAATGGTGTAAGATACATTAGAAGATCAGCAGTCCAGCGATCGTGGCGAAAACCGTAGTGGCGGTCGCTGATCAGAATACGTTTTCTAGGTATCTGCGGAGGTTCATGTTGATTTAATATACCTTTACTACAATTACACCTTCCAAGGTTCTAGTAATAGACCTGTAATTCGATGAGTCTGATCTGGCTGCTTTTTTGAGCACCGAGTCTATATTCTTCCAAGAAAACGGCAAAGAAAAAGAAGAAGATGGCAAACACCAGTATGCCCTCTAGCCGACGCAATTGCTAAACCTCAAATCAGGTCCCGCCGCAGTTCGCTTTATATTATCTTGATTTCCAGCATAGTGTCCACACCGCTGTATAGGGGATGTGATGCTTTCACCATCGTTCAAGTATCAAACAAAGAGATTACCCGAGAGATTGGCTTTATCTTTAGTGCTATGGGCCAACTTGATACTGATATTAGGAAGTCTACTTCACAGCTTTGGCCAGTGAGTAGATAGCACGCCTACCCTAGATATAATCTGCGAACCGCTCGCCAAATCTGCCAACGAAGTTAAACTTAGTCCTGGTTAATTAAGCCACGACCTTTTCTGTGACTGACAGCTGACAGTGCAGTAGAAACTCGTTCTAGATCACGTAGAGAAGATGGCTAGATTCCAACTTACATGATATAGGATACTTTTTTATTTTAGTTCTCCCAGCTTCCAATTAAAATTTTACACTTAAATTGGTAACATTACCCTTACCTTCCTTCAATCTGTAAACTACCATTAGACTTCTATCCAACATTATACTACAAAAATTATCACTTAAATACTCACAAGGTGGCGGCTTCTTCTTCTGATTGTTCCATATCACCAGAATCTTAGCAAGACTTGGCGTGCGTACCAGCTTGTGGACGAGTGCAAAGAGGCTGTCGACCCGGTCATATGTCAGAATGACCGCAGTGAAGCCTGGTGCTTTCGCAGCAGTCACAGGAAGAAACAACGGATTCACAGGGCCGTACTGCACAAATGATGGTATGTTATAACATGAAGCAAAGAAATTGCTAACAATTAATGAAATTAAGCAACATTTTGCATGGTCTATGTGGATTATTGTAAACAAGTTATCAACAATATTTTTTGTCAGGATGACAATAGTAAATTCTGATACTAAGTTTTTTGTAACATTAAAGCAAAAGTTAATAAAGCAAAATAATACTATGCATATATAGAGCAGAGGTAAACTGAGAAGTTTACTACTATGCTCTATGTATTAGTCACAACTCAAATTATTTAGTGGTTACCAAAACTATAAAGAACAACTTAGCAAGACTACATCTTCTGTGGTATAGTCATTGAGCAGGTCTTAGCCATGTCTCATTAATTTTATTATATTATATATCAATGTAAAGTTAACTGATATACATATTTTATGTAAGATCAATAAAAATGTATATGTTGGAAAGTTATCATACAAAGTATAGAACAGCCATAGAAAGTTTTCAGTCACCATTCAATGTAATGATATCTTTAAATAGAATGCCCATCAAATATTCTAAAGTGTGGACAGAGTTCTGTGACATAAAGGATTGAGATAAAATATTCACACACTTATCTTATAAATGCACAAGCAATGATAGATTAGAGATCAGCGTAGGGCTATGTTATCTCTGAGATGATGATAAAGCCATACTAGGGCTTGGTAGGGCACAAACTAATTGTGAATGGGCATGTCATTATTTTTGTTACACATTGACAATACCTATGTAACCACCACCATGACACAGTACTTTGTTATTAGACTATGTTTGCTACCTAAACTATAAAAAATATAATACATTATAGATTAATAACAATATAAGATCCAAGAGATTTTCTACTAACACTAAGAAAAAGTGTCAAATTCAAGGTAACAATAGAAATGTCTTACCAAATGTTCAGGCATATTCCAGTCTTCATACATTCTAGCTGCTAATGGGAACACCTTTTCATTTATAATCTCTAAAGTCGTCATAGTAATTTTTTCAATACTTGCAAAATATTTGTCATATGCCCATCGTAGCTGCCAGTACAATTCTCCCCTTCTCTCTTTACTAACTGAATGGACAATCTTAAGTAAATTTTTTACATTATGTTCAGGTACAAAAAGTGCTATTTTATTCCAATCTACATGTGAATTGAATGGCATTACTATGGAGTCAGCAATCACTATAGGAATACACTGAGATGCCAATATGTCCATCAACACTGCTTGACTTAACCTTGCACTACGTATAACTACACAAAACATTCCTTCCTTTAATACTTCAGGATAATTGAACATTCTCCCTGTGGTGTACTCACAACGTTTCATATAATCTACAACCCCTGTTGGAGATTTACATTTATCAAGTAACAAAAGATCAATAGAAGAAGACGCTATATTCTGTAATTGTTCCAAATAGTTCTCAGGTATGTTCACCTGTGTAGATATTATCATAAAATTTTTCTGTTTGGGCTGTATGCTATCGATTCTTTCAGCAATATGGCTGTAAACTGGAATTGATATGTCGAAACCATAACGAAAGGACCAGGTGTCAAAGCCACCTCCTGCTATTATTGCCTTTCCCGTGTTGAGTGTAACAACTGTTTCATAATTAGGAGGCTTTCCTGGTAACATATTAAATATAAGATGATTTTCACCATTATTCCAGCTGTAAAAGAAGAAATAAATTAAAATGTGTAAATATAGGATACATTTTAGAGCAATACTATGCATATTTTCAACAATTTAATTAGTTTTCATCAGCCTAATGTTTTTATTTGTAGTGGTAAAATTATAGGTATGTTCACAAGATTGTTCTGTTTAAAATTTGGATACTTACTATGGCAATGTGTGTAAAGCTCTTGACACATATTCACTAGAAAAGCTATTTTGATTTAAAGTATCTATACTAGGGACTAACAAACACGCCTCTCCAGGATCTGGTGTGTAATATTTACTATGTCTTATAGTATCTAATAATGTGTAAAATTCCTTAGAAAACTGTGATATAGGTTTTCCATATTCAGTCTGATAATCGTTTAAAGGATATATGTATACTGTAATCTTGTCGTGTCCACCTCTCCCGCACCTATACACATTGAAGCATTCCCAGTAGCTACAGTTAGAAAGACGGGACTCTGATTTTGGCAAATCTTTGCTTAGTTCTAGCAGTGGCAATCCTAGCAAAGCTAACTTTATAGGCTCGTGAAAGTTTGTCCGTGGCGAGCTAGTCGAAAAGAGATTAAACAACACTGTAAACACTAAAGACAACACAATAAACAACAATAGGCCAACGAAAAATCTATGATATAAGATATTTCTATACGATATATGTCTAGAATGCTTGCTGGTTGTCAGTAGAGGTTCCGAATCCATTTGTGATTTCCACGATCAATTTAATATTCTTAGTTTATATATGGCACCCATAATTAAGTATGATCAATGATGTTTCATTCAAAAATCACAAAACGCGATTTTTTACTGCCACTTGAGTTCAGAAACTGACTGACCCAGCGAAATGACAAGTGTTGAGCTCTGTCATTTAACTGTCCAAGTCACTTTGACGGATCATTACACTCTGACACATGAGTTGGGCAACGCAATAAAACAGTATTGTTCAATTGAAATTTAGGCAAATTCAAATAGCAAAACATTTATATATATTTTATTTTTTAAGAATCTCAATAGAGCTTTCATCCAGTGGAAATTATTAAATAAAAGAACTTGCGTGAACATTTATTATAATATTTTATTATTTATTTATTGAGAGATAACAAACAGTTCCAATATATAAAATATAATTTAGTGTACCTAATATATATTTACAAAAAGTATATAAACATATCTTACTTAAGTGAGCTTCATCAATATAATATATCGTTAAATATATATGTTTGTTTCCCTTGCGAAATGTTATAAAATAAGACAAAGACTATATTCTAAGTTAAAATTACTTAACGACTAAAAATTACTACAAATAAAATATACAAAATTTACAAAATAAAAAAAATAATTTCTGTGTAAATAAATAAAATAAAAAATGCGAAGCATTGACGCAATGACTCAAAAAGTCACGAGAACAATATTATCGAAGTGATGATTGCTAGAAGTTTCGATTTGATTTCGTTTGACCTCTTGTAGCAGTAATAGCTAAATAAGTAAATAAAATAGTCTATCTGATATCGTATTAGGTTCATCCAAGGTGCAGTTTTAACATTTGAAATAAATAATATAACGTTACAATTTATCGATTCATCGTTGTCTAATGTTCCTTAAAACCATGTTGAAAATCCTATACTATTTTAATAATCTTAGAAACTTGAATGTACCATCATTGGGGACCTACTAAATTCAATAATTTAATATTCTTTAAGTGGAATGTAATATATTTTTTAAAGATGTATATTCATACATATTATATAATTAAATAGTATAGTTAAAATGTATATTATCTACATTACTTTAATCGCTACCCTTGTATAGTTTTGACCACCACATGATAATCGTTATCGTGAAAGCATTTGCAATTATAGAAATTATAATGTTTTGAAGAGTATATATGTAATCAAACCCTCAAACCCAAAAAATTATGAGATGCTATTCAGCAGTCATTAAATACTTACAAAATTAGCAATGAGTACATAAACCTAAAATTTTGGTTGCATAGCAGCTTATTGTGTTTACTTTAATAATTTACAGTAAATGTAACAAAGATGAAATAATCTTCCACATTTCGAAAATTTTAATGAATTCTAATGTAATAAATAATTTTTATGTAAAATTAAAATGAAAAGCTATTATTTAGTAATTATACATTAATTTATATATAAGTATTCTCCAGGATATACGTTTGAAGGAAAGTTTATTGTCAGAATGAAAGTTTATGAATAATTAAATATTGCTTTAATACTGCAAGAATATACTTAATATGTCAAGAATATATCATATAAAACAATATTTATCAAAGCAGTTGTTTTTATGCAAAATTTAACATAAATTAGATCTTGAAGAATATTTATGTAAATATTAATAATCGATATAATAAATCGAATCTTATATGAATATTTCAATTCATATCGCAGCTGCAGAACAAGGCACGTTCAAAAACTGATTTAAAATTATTTATTACTTAGCCAGTTTATGTCACTGCATAATTCGTCGTATTTATTAATTTTAACTTTATTTATTTTAAATTTTTGTTATACTTTATTATTGTTATACAATTGTGTTGAAAAAAAAAGTAATTTGAAAAAAATGTTCATAGATTTTTAGTACATACGTTGGATTAAGTGGAATTTTCACTTAGTATATGCATGTACACTGTAAACAGAAAAATAGTCAAACTTTCTTGTTTATCCGTCAGTTTTGTGTTGTGCGTAGTTGTGGTTGAGTTTCTGATGGCTTAATTAATTTAATTATTGTTTAGTTTATTTGTACATTTTAATAATCCGGCACTAGCTTGACCAGAAATGGCACTATTACCTCCCGATCCAGTTTATACCATCAGAAATGTTGATAATGTAC
Organism: Scirpophaga incertulas; assembly: GCA_036419045.1. Taxonomy (NCBI): domain Eukaryota; kingdom Metazoa; phylum Arthropoda; class Insecta; order Lepidoptera; family Crambidae; genus Scirpophaga; species Scirpophaga incertulas. The sequence continues at coordinate 20,339,149 of CM071631.1, read as the reverse complement.
CAGTTTATTCATTGGCATTTAGCTTTTTGCCTGGCGGACTCGAGAGGTTACTAGCCGGGTCGAAAAATGGCTTTGTTTATGCATACAACCTTCAGGTGAGCCCCAGAAACAGTTCTTTGATCGTTTCTATGGATTTTCTTGAAATTGCGCAGCACCGGATGCATGACGTGGCTTCTAGAATAATTACGTCGCATTGTTTGGTACCCTCATTTTGTGACCTGGATAAAATAATTTGAGTATCAATCTGAAACAATAAATAATTGATAAACCATCACACCTCCAAATATTCCATTCATTATATTTGAGTTATTCATTGTGTTCAGCAAATGTTTATATTGAATTGGTGAATTGAAACTCAAAAATCAATTATATGAAAAAAATACATATCTACCTTCATTTCATTGAAACTATTTTTATTTCAGACAAATCGTGTGCAGCAGAAGATCAAAGTTGGTCAAGCTCCAATTCTTCATCTCATCCACACCAACAGCCACCTTGTGACCCAAGAAAAGGGAGGAATCATAAAAATATTTGAACTGTCTAGTGGAGGCTATAACGAACTGGCTACCATCATAATTGATTATCCAGGTTTCTGTCGTTTTGCAGCCAACACAAAACTCGAGTTACTGTATGTACCTGATAAAGATTCAAAAATATACATTTATAATTTCTCTGGAGAGAAAGTAGGAAGTCTAGAGCCAGATAAGACTGCTCCCAAACTTGGGGATCCAATGTGTTTGAAGTTTGTGGAATTCCCTTGTGACAGGCCATGCTTATTGGCTGGCTATGAAGCAGGCTGGCTCCTTTTGTGGGATCTCAACACTAGTCAGTGTATTAGCAAACTTCAGACAAAGGAATGCCCAATGTCTGTTGATTATCATCTCGAACAGCAGCGAGGAATGATTGGCAACGTTTCAAATGTGATACAGATTTTTTATATAGGAAGAAAAGACTTAAGCATGACACTTAAAGTTGATATAACAATAAAAAATCCAGGAGTTAATAAGGTTCAGTCAAGAAAGGATGGGAAAGTGTTTGTATCTGGAGGATGGGATGGACACATTCGTATATTCTCCTGGTACTCACTTCGACCTCTTGTAGTGCTTACGGAGCACAAGCAAGCGATACAAGATGTGGTATATTCTACAGAAAAAGTGTCTCTCTGGAAAGCTCATATAATGGCAGCAGGGGGACTGGATGGTGCTATTACTCTTTGGGATTTGTATAACAACAAAAACTGAATGCATTAAACCCATTCTAAATGGCTACATGTAGTGACTTGACAATCTACTTTGGTACAAGTAGCGAATACTATTTCATATACACTCATCATAATGACTTTGAGCATAGTTTAATGAATCGTGCCAGTATTGCCTTTTACTTAACATGATGATCGATGTACTATTGAAATCAGTCATCCAATAATGCTTTAATTAATTTGAAGAATTATAATTATTATGGAATACAATATTATGTCATGTTAATTGGATCTCAAGAAATGTACAAATGTTGTAAAAAAGAGGCATTTTAAGCCATACTGTGGCATCTTTGTTAGCTAATAAGTAAAGAAGTTGAATATAGCATGGAGTATTTTCTGTGAATGTTTTTAGCAATATGTTTCTTTACGACGAAATATTAAAAGCCTCTGAAACTCATATGTTATTTGCATTCTTGTAACCTTAGCTGTCATTTTTCAAAGTTTTGATCATTGTTCTCACACATCTGAATCAATAATACCTTATGAAATCGACATGTTTGTGTATTGCGCAATTCTGTATAAAGGCAATTTCATTGTTTATAATTATTATTTTTTATTTATCTGCCATCAGTCTTCTTTGTCTATTATCAGATGAGTTTTCTGGTCGATAATTTGTAGAGAGCCCTCTCCATCGAAAAGGCTGCTCTTCATTAAACATAGCTATATCCTTATATGTAGCTTCGTAATGTTCTTGGCTTATGGTAGCCTTGGTTATTAAGTTTTGCTGCTAGTTCATTTGGATGACTAACCGTCATTGATTATTTTTTTCTGCACTTAACGGATTTAATTTTTTACAGTGCTCATGTTTAGATACAGATGTATTTCATTGTTTGTAATGTACCATTGCTAGAAATTTCTTGTTTATAGAGTTACAATTCGTAATTTCTTCTTGATAAAATTGCGTATTGATATTTTTTTAACAGATGGTAATTCAAATGTTACAACCTAAGTGAATAAGTAAATAAAATAATTACAAAAAATATCAAACACTAAGCTTGAACATCATTCATCATTCCAGCCTAGAGACGGGAAATAGGCCTCCCCCAAGGATCTGGATCCACACAACAATTGGTCTTCAGCTACTAGTATCCAGTGCCATCCTGCGATTTCCACCAGGTCTGTCCTTATGGACGACCTATTAATACACGGCCACACGTTTCATGAAAATGCGTCAGAGAGTTTCATCTACCTCCATGCATTCTCTGCATAAAGGGCTGCCCGTCACACCCGTTGTGAATAGGTTATGGCATCTAAGTATAGTGAGAGTAATAGAGAATGGGCATGCAGGACTACCTTACCAACGGCCGTTAGTCCTAGAGCAATGATCCAAGGCCTTTAACGTTCGCAATTCTTCTGGCTATGTCGATGGCCCTGGTTCCGCGGTTTTCATAATTACTGCTTGCATTACGCAAAGAAACCTTAAATCTTTCCAGACAACTTATGTAAGAGTGGAGAGGAGGCATAAAATTGAATCTGTTGGGTTCCTTCTGCTGTCGCATGCAAGTATGATTAAAATTTGTCATGTTTTTATTTATAAAAATCAAAACAGTGGAGATTACGTCTATGTCGTGTATATCAATTCTCGCCTCTCCGATTATATACTTGTTTTTTCCCAGTGACATGTTTACACTGCAAATCAGGTGTTTGAGTCTCATCGATGACAGTAATGATGACGAAAACAGGTAATTTGTAGGTACTAAGTACAATTGGAAGATCAAATACCATGACAAAGAATCACTCACTCATTACAATACTTGTTTGGCCATAAATACTACAGTTACAAATAAAAATAAACAATATATAAAACATTTGGAATCTGTCATTCATGTATGAATCTTCATTATGTTTCTTATTTTCACGTCGATCGGTTTTCATATATTTATGGGATATTAAAATGGAATGGGGTGATAAAGAAAACCGCTGTTAAACGTGGAGTGTTAGCTATGAAAGTGTGATTCAGCCTTATTTTTGTGAAAAACTATCAAGATACTATGAACATTCAAGACTGGCCGTCGTCTAGTCCGATTATTGATAATCAGTCAATTAAACAATCAACAAAATTTCGAAATATATTTTAATTTAAATTTTTATAAATCTTTGGTCAATATTTGTGGCAAAACTAAGTACCTATCTATATGGAAAACAATTCGAAATAGACTAAATCTTGGTGACACATCACTATCACACAACAGTAAAACATCGAAAGAATATGGCCTGCATTTCTGTTGTTACAACAAAGATAAACCGTTGACGCGCTAACCCACCATTTCCGAATTCTTTGAGAGCGCGATAAATAACAGTCATTAATGAGATATTATCGTTGATGGCGCAAATAAGAACGCAGCCATGACTGTTGTTCATGTCATCCGATTACGTGCCATAAATGTCAACAAATAGTGCTCTTTTTCGTCTTACTATTATATTATCGTGGTTGTTTATGGAAGATCCGTTCACAGGTAAGTTTAGATGCTTCTTTGGGCTTCAAATTCTAAATATAAAGGCAATCGTTATTACAAAATTCTGCCGTGGTTTTGTAAATTACATGTGAATAGATATATTTCCGCCACAATATGCCGGCTTCGTTTTGGTCATTGTTGTACAACAGTGCATCTTAAAAAGTTAAGGAATTTGGACTCTTCTCTGTGTAAATGTGGTTTGGCAGAGGAGGATTTAAATCGTATATTTTTTTCATGTATAAATTATGATCGTACTCAATGATATTAAATAAAACAATAAATCATTGATCGTACTTCTTTCATTGATTCACTTTTAGAACATTCATAACCATTTCCTCCTCATATTGACATTTTGCTATCATCATTGAATTCATTCTTAGTCAGTATTACCTATTGGTGATTTTATTATTAAAAATAATATTAAGCTGTAGTTTATTTTGTGTATATGTAGTTATATTTGTAAGTAGTTAGTAGTTTGGTAATAGTGTATCTCTTTGTTTCAGATCTTATTAATAATCATCAGAAGTCATTGGTGTACAATTCTTTCAAAATTACTTTTTCATTATATTTAGTTTCGAATTTATCTTTCACGCTGACATAATTAATAAATGCCATAAGGGGGAAAAAATAATAATATTAAGTTTAGGCGCTTCTTAAAGTAGGTTGACCTTCATATATTAACGATAACATTATTTTTCAGGAACGTTTAAATGTCTGAATATTAACATTTCTCTGATATTTTTGGCTTTTACTTAGTTCCCTAGGTAAGGTAGTGATGTGAGCGATATATCGTTTTTATTTTCTTATTTTTAGTATGGAATCAATTTGTTTTTTTTTAATCTCATTTATTTTACAAGCCATACATCTTAAGATTAAGCCGGCTTGAATCAATTTGTTCTTCAGTGTACAAATCGTTTGTCTATATTGTCTAACCTAGCATATTGTTCTATTTTACTGCAAACTATTTTAAGCAATAAAATGAAAATAATAAGATTGAAATAAAACATTTGGCATAATGGATTAAAAAATGTCCCGACGAAAAACGAAAAGAGCTAGCTGCTATAGAACAAATACATATACATATAGAAAAATTAATATTCAGTTTTGAAATAAAGATGGCGGACTGGCTGGGCAAATAAATCATACAAAACTCCTGACTTTTGTTTGACAGTGTGTAATTTGACGTGGTCACCCTTGTATGACGTGACGCACTGTGCTTCGAATGTCTCATTTGTCTCGCGTTTGATAAAAGTGCACCTTCCCTTTAAACCCCTTCTTAGGTACAATGTAAGTACTTACGAATTCTTTGGAACAATGTATTTTTTATGTTGACTGCTACGCCATTGAGTTACCACGTGAAGTTATAATTATAATATTCCGTGTATTGACTACTTAATTTTTGTTGGTCAGTATATTTAGTCGCCGCATCACTCAGATAGTAATTTATTTGTTTTTACAATGTGTACTCTCGTTGGTTCTGGTTTGAACCAACGCAACAAATCCGTCACTCGATATCGTACTGTTATCTGTTCTGCGACATCGCTTCCTTATTATCTGTCTACGTTATTATTAACAATCACTAAAGATGCCTCAACACACACATTTCGTTTGTCTATTATGTCCTGATTGTAAGTCGCCTATAGTACGTGTGGGTCCTGTGAGATTTGCAGCAAATCTGCAATCCCCACAAAGACCACAGAGTACGTTGTCAACTTGTAACATAAGGTTTGAAGTAACTTGGCAATCGACTATGTCAACTCGTGCTATTTTGCGGAAGAAATCCGTACTAATATTTCAAACGCGAAAGTTTGAAGCATGGATGGTTGTTTGGTACTCTTTCACGTAAAAACGACTAAATGAATTTGAATGAAACTTTACAATAATATAGCTTATACCTACATCATTAACCTATAGGCCTTTAACTATCTCATTAACATATAGGCTTTACAACTTTATAAAGAGAATATATTCTGTGAATTGTCCAAAATATGAAAATAAGTGTCCTGCGCAAATGAAGACGCGGGTACCAAAAAAAAGGATGTACCAAAACGATGTGGATCTTAAAACACCCATTTTCATACGTAATTTTTAAGATATAATTAAGCAAGTCTAAGCAATTTGCCATGATTACGAGAATTTCTTTGAAGTACAAATTCTAAACTTAGTATCTCAGAATACAAATTTAAAACCTTAAGCGATTTGAAATACCAACTTGCTATGTTTTGAATTTGGCGCAAAGTAAAATTAACAAATAAATAAATAAATATAATTTGGATATACCTAGTAAAGCAGACTTACTAAGTTTTGATATTGTTTTTATAGTTATATTTATAAGTTATATGATAAATTCACGAAAAAAATAAAGTATGAGCGATTTTAGTGTAACTATACTCCAAAAAAATTACGAGTATTACAAAGTAAAATGTCAACCATATAACACAACTTTTCGTCAAACACCAAATTGTTATCTCTTCTGGATTCCGTCGGGCTAACGAATCAAAGTTGCCGACCCGTTTTTTTGCTCTCCTCAACATTTTTGTTTTGAGGAGTTACTATGTTTTGATTTTAAGCAGCCGAGCTAGTAATTAATATGAAAGTAAAGTATCAAAGTAGAACAACCCGGTATAGGGTCTTTTTCCGCTGTAACAAAGTAAGTATCAATTTTAAAGCATATATTTCAATTTCTAAAGCGATGACTTTGTGTGTGATTATTCTAAGTTGTGTATCCATAGTTCCTGCAACTCACCTTTATGGTTATTGCCTTCGCCTGTAGGCGATATATTTATCAAATGTTCCAGACTCTAGTGCTTAGCTTTGCTGCGATCATTTGAGTTCTGGATTCTTCTATAACCTATGGATCAATGGTTTGGTGGCAAACCATAGGTTATAGAAGACTTTTTTTGTATCTAATTCATGTACACACATAATTTAATGAATATAATTAGAATTTTATACACTTACACAAAATAGCCTAGCATAAAATAAGCACTTTGCTTGTGTTATAGGATCTAGGATGACCGATAGACATACATATATACAAATAATACTCGCATTTATCGCACAAACATCTGCGACTCCAACTAAGGGCCTCAGAGATGCCGACACCTTGAAACCAGTGTGCTCGACTACGGATGTCATCAAATAATAATATATGTATACCAGTTTTGTATATATTGTCGTAATATGTAGTATATTGCTTATGAAAGAACACTACATTTGTTTCAATATTCCTTTACTAATATTGTCTAAGATATACACTCCCCCCCCTCCACCCCCGATAATTCCAGTGGTGCCCACATATATTTTAAGAATTTATTTGTAATTTATTCATTTTTGGCTGCATAATGAATTTTGCAATAAAATCACCATATCATTATCGACTGAATGCCAATTGATTGATCGGAATTTATAACATAATCAAAATCAAAATGAACTTTATTCAAATATGACTTTATATAAAGTTCTTTTGAATCGTCCAAATTTTTTTTCCCTCCATAAAATAAAGATCGATTACCTATAGATTTGATTATTTTGTTATTACTGTTTTCTTAGTTAAGTTAGTAAGAAACACATAAATATTATGTAAACTAGGCATAATATAGTAATATATTCCACTGCACTTAATTTTCCACTTTACAAACATTATACATAATACGGATATGTCAGTTTCTTTAACAAGGGAAAGGCAATGAAACTACGTCATATATCCTTGAAAAGAAAAAAATGAAATTTATTGTTGTAGATTTTCTACTCTCTACAGCAATTATTCTATTTTCAAAACGAATCGAATAGACAGCCTACAGATAAAGTAGTGTAAACTGCAAAAAGTAAAATGACAATATCTTCTGCGGTAAAGTGGCGCCACCATCATTTTGTAAAAAGCATAGAACCAAAACAAATGGATGTCCTTTATTGTAAACAACCTGACATAAATCGTGTTTTTTGGTAATTCTACAGTACTATCATTTGTGTGAAACTGCCTGGTTTTTTTTATTTTGATAGTTAAATTATTACATTATGTTCCATTGCATTATAATGCTTCTGCTAATAAGACCAATACTCTGCTCATTTTAGTCCCGTTCCGTTAAATGATGGCGTACATTTAAATCACGAGAATTTAAATATTACATTGTTTGCCAATGTAGTAAACAACTATTTTTCAAGCAATTATTTTTCGAATCCAGATTAGGAAGCGTAGAATTCTTGGGTAGAGTCCTGAGTGTAACGTGGATTTTAATTTGGTTCGCGCGCGGTTTTTATCATAGGTACAATCTGCGTGATCGAACATTCAAACTCCTTGGTGACCATCCACATTTAGAACTCAAGCCACTTTTAGAACCTAGGGATCGAAGAGCTAATTTAGTCGCTATTTATGGGGAGTAAACTAGCTCTTTTTGAATAGATAACTTTATTAATGTGGTTAAGTGGTATATTTTTAATATTTATACAAAAGCAAGAAGAATGGAAAAAGGTTTAATAAACAAATTGAAAGTAAAGAAAATTGATACTCCAACGTTAAACGTGTTAACTCTTATTAATTCGACGACCTATCGACCTGTTAGAACGCCGGTTTACGGGCCTTAGTCGTAATTATTAATACATATTTTTATCAAAACGATTTATACACGTATAATATATGTATTTTATCCGTTATCCTATAACACAAGCCTTACAGAGCTTACATTGTGCTTAACTAATTGGTGTAAGCGTAAGAAATATTTATATTTATTTATACTTAACACTCACTACGACTTAACACATACAAGCCACGAGTGTGTGATTGAAAAACTAGTTGTAATAATATTGTCAGCTGTGTAACGCTGTATATATAGACTGTAAAGAAAAGAAAATATGCTTCAAATTGTATTTTTATTTACATACTTACATGAAAAGTTTTATAATAAGTTACTAATATCACATTTAAGTGCGCGTTCTAAGTACGAACTTTCCCATTATCTCGTCGTCGTCTCTGCAATATTTAAATTTAATAATCGTGAAAGTTATAAGTAAGTACATATTTATATTTTAATATTTAAAAGTGTCATACTGTCTTCAAGACAAACGAATTTATTGACATTTAGATAGTAATATAATAGATTTCGTAATGAAATCATTAGCTACTATATACATTAGAACAGTTGTATAGAGACAAGAATTAAATATCTTAAAATTAAGACTAGCATAACGCGTAACAAAATATGTTGAACTGTGTTCCAATTCACCTTGCCGTTGGGATATGTGTATTATCAATATTATTGGATACATTATTATTGTAGTATAATAATTTAATTCACACACTTGACAAGCTACATTACGGAAGTTTTACACTTGCACTATTTTTCGTGTTTTTGGAATGAGAGCGTCATCTTCTGTGGCTACTTCCACAAGCCTTCGCCGCTTCCTCAAGGGACGCGTAGATTCTGAAAGTTCTCTAGGCTTAGCAACTATTTTAGCCATTTTATTTCCTAGTCTAGTTATCTTAAACTTTGGTAAAGTCTGTTCAGGATTGCTGTTTTCTGAGAAATCTTCAGTTTTATCCTCCTCTTCTATTCTATCGTTCAGCTCATTAGTAGGCTTATCTACTGTATTACAGAGTGCACTTTCTATTTCTATCTCTCCAGTTACATTATTTTCATCTTTGTTTTTATCACTATTCATTGTAAAATCTAACGGGCCTTCATTGTCATCGTTCTTGGCTTCAGTTTTTACTTTACTCGCGCAATGAGCTTGAATGAATGCAGTTAATGGCAGTGGAATGGGGATGGGTATAGGTATAGGTAATGGAATTATAACAGGGTACGGCATTAACACGGTGACTGGAGGAGCTTGACCAAGTGGAGGGGGAAAGTTTATTGGGGTGGCCATTCGAGGTCTCTCTTGGTGAAAAGGAACCCCCGGTCGCGGTAAGAAGTTGAATCGCGGCGGGAATATAGAGGGATGCCTGAGATCGTTGATATGGCCGGGTGCGCCGTCCATGTAAACAGGAGGCGGTAATCCATAATTAGGGTTTGGGAATGATAAAGGCGGGACGTTATGAGGATTTATTTGATGCGGTGGGGAATGGATTGCACTATTGCCAGCCGTGGACGCTGGCGACGAGCCATCTATTGATGGACTACACATCCGTAAATCTTGGGCTTTTGGCGTCACCGTCCGTTGCCTCGCAGTCTGCGACGTAACTGTGGCTGAGCATTTAGACGATCTCCTCTTTCTCAAATTCATCTTATTACTTCTTAAATCCTTCTTTGACTCTGGCGATTTCTGCGTCCTTTCTTCCGACAGTGGTTTCGGTTTCATTAGCTTCGACGGTGGAGCAACAGTTATTAAAGGTAATGGGGACTTCCTTGATGCCTTTGGTTGTTCTGTCTTTTCGTTTATTGTCTTTGCTATTATGTCGTGTGTTGGTGATCCAGACGTTTCTGAATTAGGTGACGCTGATCGGCTCTTGCAATTCCTGAGCCAAAGCTCGGGTGTAATGAGATTGGAGGTAGAAGCGGCGCTCACCAGATGTGGGTTGAGATCGAGGTGCGCCTGCGTCTCCCGGCAAAATATGTGCATCTTGTACTGATTGAGACATTTGTCCGAACAGAATTGGAGCTGCGTTGCGCCGTCCTGGAAAAAAAGAACAGTTAAATTAATATTAATTATATTATTTTAAATTTCTTTTAAATGATTTCTCTGGGATTATTGAGATTTTGTTATTCACATTTCACCGAAGAACTATTCAAAAACCTTATAGAAGTCACCGGTAACCAGCTAGCTTGCTCCGATTCATAGTAAAATTTTGTCTTGCTCCAGAACAAAGGTTTGAATAATGTTTGTTGATATTTTGCTCATTATTAATTTCATTTACTCTAATATCAAAATATAGCACTTTTCATTTAAACCAATTTTCCTTTGATTTATAATTTAGTGACTTGGCCATTGAAGGGTAAGGTTCTGGCGACAGATTGGTGCAATGGTGTCATGGAACACCTGGTATTGTACCCTTGTGTACCCTCAACGGCAAAGTCACACACACATTAACTATAATTATAACGAAATCGCAATAAGGAACCTTAGACTTAGCACGACTTTGTTATATTTCATTACTTTTTAGAGATAACCAAGCAGCTCCATCGAGACTTGGCTAGTTTTTTACATAATGTTTTTGGTGTGATTTCACTTCTTTTTGTAGAAACACTAGTTTTTATAGTTTTCCCTTTTATGTGACCATAAAACCCTAACTGTGTACCAAATTTCAGCTCTATAGAGGTTATGGGAAGTACTAGTTCTATTTTGATGATCATGAGTGAGTGAGTGTGTGTCATAAATACGAATGTTTGCTTTCGCTTAACTTCGGAATTTTAAGTATGTGATCATAGCTTACTAGATGACGAAAATTTCTGCGTTCTGGTCTTATCCAGAGGTTCTTAAATAGGGGACTGAAATTCGGCGAAATGGTTCCAGTAATGGATGGTACGGCAGTGTTTGCTTTGCGCTCGACTTGGCGGATACGTTTATTTTGTTTGTTACTATCATCCTTTTGCATATCTCCACGACGATAACATTTAAAACAATTGTAATTACTTCGCTATTATTGGCGCTTATATCTCGCATCTTTATACGATCCGGTCCTTTATAAGGCGTGCGCGGGGATACAGATCGGGTAGACACCATTTAAGCGAAATTTAATGAAAGTTTGCGTGGAGTGTAATTAGTTTGCTATCATTATTATTAGTGTTTTCGACCTTACTCTAGCATCCAGTCTATTCTTAACCAAATTAATGTGCATAAACACCCTTAGTCAATCGCTATCTCTTCGTTAATATCGTTATATCGTTATCGTTATTACCGTTATCGTTATTACCGTTTTTTATTTTAGATAAAATTAAGTTAAATATGTGATGAAATATGAATTTGGATACAAAATTCATATCTCATCACTTGGATATCTATGTATTACATTTTGTAAATCGATAATAAGTGTTATTAATTATAAAAGTTTTTATATTTATAATAAGTGATATTTCATCAAATATTTTTACGGGACTTATTTTTATAAAAATTATGTTTGTATAGTTGTGTCATTGAGTAAGTATTTATTTTATACCAGATTGATGGGGCGCATCTGTTTTGCGTGAAATTATGCACTGACGTCGTTTTATAGTTATATTCGTGTCTATTTGTACTGTTGCGTATTCATTATGTACCAGTATTTGCGTATCAAATTATTGTATTGTATTCTAGCTGTCAGTCCCGGCTTTGCATGGGTGGGATATAGATATTATATTATACTGTATGTCAATCAGGGATAATGAAGATTTCTAATAGTGAATAAATTTTCGAAATCGGGCCAGTAGTTATCGATGTTTTCCATAAGAAAGAAATATTTTCCCGCGGTTAAGATGATATACTTATAGTTTTACAGACAATCAGGGATAATGTAGTATTTCAATAGTAAAATAATTGTTGAAATCTGTTCAGTAGTTTTTAAGTTGATTCATTACATAAGCGTTTTATAAGCGGTATAAATTATTTTGTAATGTATGTCAATCAGCGACAATGAGGCATGAATTTTTATAATCTGTCCAATAGTTATTGAATAGAAAAGATATATATTTCTGCGGTAAAAATTCAAATTAATGTAGTATTCCAATGATAAAAGATTTTTTAATCCAGTAATTTTTGAGTTTATTCGTTACATACATACATTATTTCCTCAATAATATTAGTATAAGTTTTGCTACCAGAAGAAATTCGCGAGGTCACGTCCAAAACAACATTTATGACATTAAAATATAGTGTTTTTCTATACGAAATTGATGTCACAAAATCATTATTACCAAGATAGGCCGAGCCCCTGTCTCAAACCCCGCGAGGCTGCACTCGTATGAGATTGAAATAAAAACTAATATTTATTCAACAATTCTTTACAGGCAAAACAAATTCAAAAATAAGACAAACAAAGCACCAGTTATCCCTGCCTCTCGAATGGCTATGTTTTTATTTTCTTCAATTTACTATAATAACTGCTGTGTCTGTCTGTAGATCAAATAAGTATCTATCTAATAATCTTCACTACACTAACTTTCCTTTTTTTATTTAATTGCCTCTTAAAATGTTATTACAAAAAAAGACAACATAAAAAACATTTAAGAGACCAATGAGGTTTTTGATAATAATTTAATTAGCGGTATTTAACATATGGTTTTTAAAAAACAGTACTTTAATTTTAATATTGTTTGGTTTGACATGGAGCATAGAACGCCAGGAACATCGGAACCTTGTAAGCAGTTGTCCGTACACCATAAGTTTTGTTCATAACGATAATCGTATGTAACTTTGGTTCATTTTGAGCGAATAATTTCTCCGCATAATTTAGAGTGACTCTAAATTGTGTATAGAACGATCTACCCTATCATATTCGTGCCTCTACAAGTCGATGCACATTTAAAAGCTTGATTTGTGAGCATTATCTGAAACTGTTTAATATATGTATGTATTTAAATATTTAATCGTAAGTGTATTAAAAATCCTAATAATAATTTAACTAGTTATTCGGTTGACTGTTAGAAACAGGCTTATTACATTAAGTCCACCCTTTGTACTTCATTGTGCACAAAAAATTAAAACAAATATTAAAATTATATTAAACATAAACAAAAATAGAAATGATAGCCATAAATTAAAGAATTGTTAAGTAATGGAGTTGACAAGGGTTATTATATTGTCGTCCAACTTAGAAAATTTTTGTACATATAATTAGAAGTATTAGTGCACATACATAATCATAGTATTGTGAGCACCTGCGGGACTCAAGATACAGGCTTTCGTCTAGTTTGAGTTCCGCTGGTACCTGATTTAAACGCCCATTTTTATGCAATATCAACATAGTTTTAAAATGTGTTGGGTCATGTAACTCGGTGTTTGTTAATAAAGACTTATTATTATTATTATTATATGTTATTAACAAAAATTACATTAAAGTCGACGTCAAACATTATGTTTTGTTGCAGGTCATATGGCTTACGCACAATTTGACGTACATAGGTATTGCGTCTGGCTTAAGCACAGCTTCAAGATTATGATTATACTGGTACATGAAAGATCTACAAACAACTGACCTGAAAATCGACGTAAGCCACTGTGTGCCTGACATGCCGGCACCAGTCACAGGTCTTGGCTCGCTTGAAGTTGGCGCGTCGCGACTGGCTGAAGCACAGCTCAGAGCAGAACGCGGCACCCGCTTGCTGCAGCGCCCCACCCTCACTAATGGTCTTGTTGCACCACGAACACTCATCTGGAAGGTTATGCAATAGGCGGATGAGCTGCAGTAGATAAAAACGTAAAGTATACGGACCCAATCCAGCGGACATAGCACAATTGGGTAAATGACAATATTTTTAATGTTATATATAATAAGAGTACTTTTTTAACTGAGAAACCAACAGTATATACCTGCGCTTATTACTTTTGAAGATACATCGACATATTTGCGGCGCTGTCGCGGATTGCTCAAAAACACTACAATCGTGACGTCATAATTAAACACGTAAACACGCCTAATTTATATGAGCGTATAAACTAATATTACAAAATAACTTTATTTGTACGTTTATAGGTATACTTACTATATTAAATAATGTTACATTTAATATGAGAATGCTAGAAATGTGTTCTTTTCGTTAGAATTATGTAAAAGATAATTAATTTTTGTTTATATTTACTTTAAAATTGTTCTAAGAATTTGCTTATTGAATGAATATTAATTTGGATCAAATTAAATATTCTCCACGTTGAATGTGAAGCATCGCTTGGTTTTTAATTAATTATTTCATTTTCTTAACTTTTAGTTTCTACGACATCTAAGTAAGTAATTTAATTAATGAAGATATAAAAATAAATGGTATCATAATGATAAAATCCTAGCTTGGGCTTTACTGCGTTTTTTTGAATTTATGATTTTAAACATAAACTTAAAAAAATGTTTAATTTAATAAATGTGATATGATAATACTGAGAATTACGGAATTTATTACGGACATTAGATCCATAAAACATGCACATTTATTTTAACGGCAAAATAGGCGATCAATTATTTTGCTAGACATGTTTCCAAATAAATTGTCCACTGCTTCAATACACATATATATCAAGCGCTCTCTGTCCTAATTACTAAGTAAGCGTAGATAAACAAAATAATCAACAATAATTATAAGTAAAGTAACCATACCCGTCGTTAGTTCTTAATCCGACCGATACTGATATCGTATCGGTCATTAATAACGCCGTAACGAGCCATCACAATACCGCATAATGAGAACGCCCGGAGTCCGGTTACGGTTTTTTTCTCGTCCGATATCATTCGCAAATTAATTGGCGATGGATACTCGAGAAGAGACTGCGAAGTTCCAGACTCGGCTTCCACACAGAGAAACTGCCATTTAATCAGAATAATAAATAATTTGTAAGTAAGCTAAGACGAGCAGCGTTGCAGGCGCCATTCTCTCGGAACTAAGCCCGTAGCCAAGTTACATTCAAATTCGTTTCATTAGAAGGAAAGATGTGGGAATGATTCCATAATTTGGAATCTTTTACATAGATTGTTGCGAGATATCGATAACCAATCGAACGCGTATGATATAAAGTCTACGTCTACCGGGCCCGCTAAACAATGCAACTTTGCGTTAATTTTATTTATTTAATAATAAGTACTAAAACAGGTTACAGCCAATTAAAACAAAAATAATCTATACCGAACCTTAAAAACTAGGACGAAACCCAATATATGTACAGTCTACTAATTACGAGTATATTATTAAGGTGCAACAAAAATACAACTGTCATGTTGATATTTTGGAATAATAAAACCCAATTTCGGAATAACAAGGATAAAGAAAACAAAACAAAAATAAATAGAAGAATCATACATACATTTATAGACTGTACCTACACCTGACAATTTGAGATGGGTAATAAAATAAAGAATATTTCAGGACCGAAGTAATAATATTTAAGGGCATACAAATAAGATGTTAGATGGAACCTATGTACTAGATTGGACCTGAAGACTTTAAAATGAAGCAAAAACATTTAAATGACACCCCTAGTTTCTTGTAAATACAAAACAATATGCTAGCGAGCTGTTATACGCAACAGGCTCAATAGATTATTAGGTAGTATTCCTCGTTCACTGAAGTAGGGTTGTCGATACTTATGTAATTTGTAAGGGGGAAAAAGTAGCTTCATTAGTGCGTTTTTTCTACAGAAACATACACACTTATACACACTATTAAATATAATATTTTGCCGTGATATATCTTTAATTTACCGATTTCGACAATCGAAGTGGCCAAGTGATATATATCAAAATGTGGATTTATTTTATATATATCTCGGGATGTAAATGTATTATATACTAAAGTAAAAATAGGCGTTAGGCATTTTGTAGCGATGCTCCATTGCGTTTTCAAAACACGCTCTTGTCACGTTTCCATCGCGCGACTGTTAAAAAACAAACAAACACTAAATATAAATACAAAAGTGCAAACAAAAGATAAGGAGGGATGGAGATCGTTATGTTTACGTAAAGGCAGCAAGTTTCGGTGTTATATGTCATTCTGTTCCGATATACTATGTCAAGACTTGAGATACTGTGTCGAATTTTATATGGATAATCCCGACAGTATTTTGGAATTGTGAATACGTGGGCGAATGTACGCTCGTAATAGTCGCTATAAAATCTTCAAAACATTAAAAAAAAACTCTTTCTAAATGTGGAATGTGTACAAAAGCTTTGTACTATTTGTCTTATTTGTTTATTTTGGTAGAGGAAAATAAAATTCATCAATACTGATTTTATTCCTTCTCAGTTGAAAGACATAATAGGATTCTTTTATATTAAATACGAAAATTTCCGATTGAAATAATAAATATCAAAATCAACATTAATATTGAATATGCAAATAAATGGCGAAATTCAATCTCAGCCTATAGTAGAATAATAAAAATCATTATGCGCGTGAGGCAACGTTATGCGTTGCGTGCGACTACTTTTGCGGCAGTTGCGTAGAGTCGCAAAAGCGGTAAAATAGGACAATTGACAATATTAAAATAATAACGCACACTGTTCTAATAACCCATACACTCGACAAAATTATTACTCGATAATAAATAGTAGAGCACATTATTAATATATTATAAGCATACATTAGATTGATGATAAAATATCAGCCTATCGACTCTTTACTTTGAGTCGGTTAAAAATTTGAGCGTCTAGCCGAAGTGGAACCTCCTAATTGCAGATCTCCAGACGTGGTACAATTACTTGACTAAACACACGCCTTGAGACTCATTAGGAACACTACACCGTCTGCGATATCATATTCGATTATTATTTGCGTTGCTGTAGCATAACTTACCTATATTTTATGATATTGTGAATTTCAAATTTACAATACTGAATGGCTTAAGCAAAAATTTATCAATACTGTTTACAACAACAGTCTAGTCCATTACGTATGACTTTGGAAACAGTAGGCACTAAGTTTTGTTTGCATGCCGCGATAAATATCACAATCACAGCGGTGCAGAGTTCTTCAGAGCTCTCATGCCCAACCATAAGATCAACAAGACCAAGACAGTTCGGTCAAGTTGGCCCAGCTGAACATTAGATGAACAAATGGAGCAGAATATTATAAACAAACAATTTCAATTAGTGCTGTTATAATTTAATTTAGTTACATAAAACGTGAATTTATTTTGAATTAACAACGAAATAGCTTGAAAATCACTAAACGATTTTAGTTCTATGAATCACAGAAATGGCACAAAATAATCACTTTGTTGTTTAGATTTAATATAGAATTAGTTCCAAGAACTCATATCTGTGTTTAATATCGGTATTTAATAAAATGGAACAGGAACACACCAGTTCCTAGAACTCGCATTACCATAACGCACCCTGGATGACAGTTCAGTTTGGCGCATTTTCACTGGAAAAGGGTAACTACTTAATCGAAATTGTGGATTTCGGAGAATACAGCTGGTTGTTTAAGGTGGGGTTGTTTCGGCGAATGCATTATACATTATAATAGCTTGATTAAACACAGATTTAAAAACAACGAAAAAAAAAATCGTTAAATCTTCATCAGGTTCCAACTTTAAAATCGATATGATGATATTAATTATGTTGATACCTTTATTACTATAGTACCTGCTAATTACCTATCAATTGAGGTTAGCTACATTACCGCTTAGCACTATAGATCTATCTACTTGTACATATACTAGCACAGTCAACCATACCCGTACCAGCTCACAAGGAAAAGCTTACCTTTGTTCTTCTGTTCGCTAGCTTGGTCGGGGCTGGCCCCGTCTCGGGCTCGTGACGCGGCCCATCGGCGCAGCTCCAGCCGCTCGTACCCGTACCAGCCCAGCAGCTCATTCATTGCTGTCTCCGCGAAGTCCTGAGGCAATATCACCGCATGATAAATTTGAAAAGGACGTAAATTGTATAGTAACTGTCAGTTCATTAGCCAGTCAATAACCTTTAATATCCCCTATTGTAAGGTTACCACAAGCTTTCTTGTCTGTACTGGTATGCTTGGGTCGCATCAATCGAAAATGTGCCGACATTACTCGTAAAAAAATTATGGTGATGCCTGACTGATAGCAACTCCTCAGCGTCTGTTCGCCGGCAAGGCTCAACAAAGTTCTCGCCTTCTAAATAATTTTCAATGCAAATCTGTAAAAACCCATGGACAGCTAATAGAAATTTAAAGAGAAAAACTACGAATAAGTTAAAAGAGAGAGAGAGACATAATGATTCAAACGGCGGGAAAAGTAAGTTCTAGAATAATCAAGAACTTATCGCTGTAAACTTCGAAGCTCTTTCTGCAAGTTTCACTAAAAACAGTGGCTATATGCCAAATAATAATTAACATTTAAACACTAACAAGGATTGCTTACCATAAAACGCACCTGTGGGTTATAAATAATACTCGATAAATACGCAACCATCTAAATTAGGGCTGCCACCATTTTTTTTTTGTAATATTACAACACATTATTCATAAAAATAATATATAAAAATATATTATATATATATATATATATTATATATATATATATATTTGAAAAAGTATTTATTACTGATTCATTTATACACCTATATTTTATTACTTCTATTTTATATATTAAGAGTGTGTTGCTTGTTGTTGAGAGTACCCGTTTTGTCATAATCTAATTTTGGCATAGAGTATAATACATATGTTGATATTAGTTAATATCTTTAATATCAGAAAATACATATTTAGCATTCACTTCTACCATTATTCAAATTATTTTTAAAATACAACCCTTAATATTTTTGCATAATTAATCATTAACAGGTGCCCGCGACTTCGTTTGCGCAGGATTAGTATTTCGAGTAGCTTATATTATTAGCATGACGCATTTATTTATAATGCCTATGTATAAGCTATATTATTGTCAAGTTTTATTAAAATCCATTCATATCATACAAACTTTACACACGGCGAGTCGAAACCTAAAAAAAATCGATTATTATATGTTTGACACCCTTAATCTGAATCCACGCGTATTTGTAAGTTATACCTACATCATACAAGTTATGCTGAAAATAAAATGCGAATATGTGAGACCGATTGACCTCCTTCGGCTACAGTTTCGCGAGATCATGACAATAAATTAATGCGAACACACAAAATGTATAATTAACGGCGTAATGAAAATGTGTGTCGCCAAAAAGTTTTGAATAACTTGTCCTATAAAAATTCAAGCGTATGAGAATATGCGATTCTACCCATATATTGTGACAGAAAATATAGATAGTCTCCTGAGTTTATGTTGAATGTATAGGCATGGTTGGTCTACACCAGAGGTTCCCAAACTTTTTTGTGTCGTAGACCCTTTACCATGTTTTACGGTTTTGGGTAGACCCTCTACTTACCTGATATTGAATGCCTACCTACATCCTACAATATACAAAATTTTATAAGCATATATAATAGTTTTTTTACTTCAAAGGTACTTTTATAAATAATGTATGTCTTTATATTAGAAGATAGTATAAGTCAATAGATACTAGCAGTATATGTTGAGATCCATTATTATGGACCTCTATTTTCATTTCATGAACCCCCCATTTTTTTTTTCGTTGGCGTAGACCCCTTGCAGGTTGTCATAGACCCCTAGGGGTCGATATAGATCACTTTGGGAGTCACTGGTATACACAAACCATGCGAATGGTTACAATGTCCTTATGATGTACTCAAATGACAAGCGAAATTTATAATCACTGTAAGTATTTCAAAATATAATGATCGTTGTTATAAAGATTTTATAGTTAACCCAATTTAAAGTCGAGCAATGGAATCGATACAAAACAATAGATATAAGAAAGACGTAAAAACGAGAGGCGCGTAGCAACTGTAAGCATAAACGAACCCACACAGTCTAAAGATGCCTTCATTATTCTAGAAACTGTATATCTCTTTGACACATGAGTATCTAAATAACCCGATTTAATTAATCCGGCTGGCACAAGGCTCTACGGTGACATCGTGCTCGCGTTTCAGGGCAAGATGACCAGTTGCTTTAATTGGGCTTCCCTTACACAGACTAAATATTTTGCATCGCCCGTTAGAATTTTATTTTACAGTGCTGCCAGGCGAAAGTGTTTATATCGAACTTATGTATATGCTGTCTTTCTATGTAATTTTCACACTAAAAGAGAATTAAATATGGGTTATTATTATTATTTTTTATTTTATCCATCAATACTAATATAATATTATTTTCCGGCGGGAGTCAACTAGGGTCGTTTCTGTGTACGAGCACCTGTGTCTTACCTATTTTAACGACAATACAGTAAAATTCACATTGCTTTGTTCTGGTGTGAAGATAGGCAGAGAAATTACAGGGTTACGTGTTGTTTCAACATACGTTAAGTTGGCAACGTACGTAGTGTTTTTTTTTTTGAGGTTGCAAATGTACTTTTCTATTTGAGATAATAAGTCGAACTTCACATATGCACTACAAAAACCGCCGCTATTACGAACGATATAAGAGTTGTCTCAAGGTAAATGACGAATCGCTTACGAATAATAAGCACCAATGACCACTTACTAGCATGGAAAATCTGATTGTTTGTCAATATATAGTAATAAAAAAAAAACAGGCAAGTCTAAGTCGGAATCGCGCTCTATAATCACGTAAGATTGTTGTATGAAGTATGAAACTTTAGAAAGCAATTTAAAATTAAGTTTTCTGTACAACCGACTGCTACCTATGACCATCACTTATTTTAATTGTCCGGATTAATGACAAGTCCAAAAGAATTGGCCCATGATTTAATACTAAATCAATTATTGATTTGTTTTATTATTCAGCCAATGTTGGAAATGTTCGAGTGTTGATATTGTAATATTAAACATATATAATGTTTTAAATATGTAATGTAATATTATGAGAACGAAGATCTGGATTATTCCAGTGTCTATCAAAGAAATAAATGCAGAAACTGTGCTAGACTAGGTTAGGTTTCAGGTGACATGGATGAACTCTACTGCTGTGGCATGTGGTATGATAGTGAATATGACAAATGAAAACACTTTGTCAGTAAAGCCAACACAAAGGACGGAAAAAGATATCCAAGAAAAACAGAAACCCAACTACAGGAACCAATACCCACTCAATGTATGAAACCTGAAATCGCAGCTGTAGTGGTTAAACCAATTGTAGCCAACTTAGTACGTCGACGCAGTACAATCGGAACAGAATCCGCAGTCGCTGAACGTGGCGGGCACGAAAATGCCACCAAAATGAGGCATTTAGTAAAAAGACCAACCGAAGGTCCCTCCTGTTTTCATGGGAGTTGACTGTGACCACTGAAAAGATATATTGCTCCAAACAGTTTCCTCTGCGGTTCTATAGGTGAGGCCGAGATGAACATCACGACAAGTCGACAGAGAAATAAAATCGTGCGGTTCGCAGGAAGACACTGGACGCTAGCAACGCAGTACCTATCGGTGTGGAGTTATTTGGGGAAGTCTATATCCAGCAATGGACGCGTGTTCGCTGAAATGATGAGAATACTCTAAATATACATAGAATTTAAAAAAATTCAAATACCCAATTGTCCGAAAAATTTCCAGATCCTAGGATCAATAAAGACCAGATAAATGTTGGAAAGTTTTATACACGCCTGTAGCAGCAAGGTGCTGAAACACAGTTTGTCTTTGATAAGAAAAAGATGGCATTTAAAACCGTGGACGCGGAAAATCCGTGGGTTTGTCATATAATAAAGTACAACAATTTTCCGATTTCGTAGCTTCATTCTTGGTAGCAAGTACGTATTTTTCTCCTATCTCCCTGTCAATTAATTACAGTATTAAAATAAAACTCTTTCCTATTCACTGACACTAAATTTGGTATCGCATAAATGAAATATTAATACGAAAATTTGGCGACCCGAATGCATAAATTTGTAAGTTTGTTCAAGCAGAAACTGAATAATGGGAGTCCGTTTTATGTTACGAAGGCTTGGCTCTTTCAGTGTTTCAACCTGTTTCAGCGCCCGGACATATCGTGTTTTCAGTGATAATTATTAAGCAACACAACACGGGCAACACCGACGAGAAATTGAAACCGAGCTGCACGTAGCGTTAATTCCATATTACAAATTCTGTTTTCACTATGCCGTCAATTATTTCATGTAATAATCGACGAAGGAATTTTGTTACAACTTTAAAGCTAAAACGGCTAGAGGTTAGCGCTTGCTATATTTAACACTATTTCATTAGGAAATCTCGCTCATTTTTTCCGTTCTTATTCAATAAATTAACATAATCATTAGCTCGTTATAATTAAGTATTTTCCTACAATTCAATATGGATGAATATATTATACAATTGCCTAATTTAAGTTAATTTAATCCGAAAGATGTATGTCAAATTAAAAAGTTTTAATTCTTTTTTAAATAAATCGATTTCTAATATTTTTAATAATAACATAAATAATTTGAATTAATAACATTTTAGGATTTCTTATATTAAATATAGCATTTTACAATATATATAGGAGGTCCACATTTAATTAAATTTACAAATAAAATTATATAAAATAGTACGACACTAAAACGTAGTGGTCATATGCTCATTGCATCATTACGAAGATGTTAATGTATATTAAGTAATTTTAGTTCTATGCATTTTCCGCAAAGATGGCGCCATTTTGTAATATCTGTTTACTCTACATTGTCTATGGATTACCTCTGCGATATCTTTTTAGTGTCTGTTGAATTAACGTGCATAATTCTTAATTTTTTATAGCATAAATCGAGTGAAGTTTAAGAGAAATTAGTACTAATATTTTTCAAATACTGTTTTCTTTATTATACTATTAATATTGTACTAAATCATATTTTTTTCTTGCACTCCATTTTATAAGTATACTTGTCACCTCGTAGACAAAAATGCCACTTCACCACACCACCAACAAGATGTATTGGCTCTGTTTAGTCCCTCGTTACAAAATATACATTTAAAGCGGCAGCGACCCTTGTCTCTGTGGTCTTCTTTATTACTAACATTGTATGCATCATAAACTGCTGAAAACATTCTAAACGCCTCGCTCATAGCTCGATAACGTAACTCTAGCCCGGCTTGTCGATAATATTGTGATATCCAATATAACATAAATGCTTTTAATGGCAACTGGCTAAGGTAAATTTAGGAGCGGCGCAACTCGATACCGCGCTGGCAACCTACGTACGCTAGTTGGGAGTTGCGATTTAAACAAGCTGGCAGCAAACTGCCTTATCCTATGGTTAATCTATAATTATGATGCAAGGAACATTAGAGAAGTGATTGCTCGATTTTCTTAATTATATTTGTACAATGTTCGTATATTGTCGTATTAAATCGGATTAGAAACTGCGTTTCTTAGAATATGATTTACGAAGCAACGCCAAAAATAACAAGCATGGTAAAATACATAATTACGATTACTTATATCACTCAATAACCTTCAACATTTTCTCCATGGTGAACTGTACCTCACGTTAGTGATGGCGCTGGGTTAATTATAATTAATTTGAAGTTTTGATAAAGGTATTTTATAAAATGTCGGAGTAATCAAACAACGAACAATATAAATAGTACAAGATATCGCAATGTTTTATTTCTTGCAAAATGTATGTATTATAATTAGCCATTTCTGAAAGAACACATGTGTGTGTAATCATACATAGTATAAAACAAAGCCGCTATCCGCCGTGTCTGCCCCATGTTTGCTTAGATCTTTAAAACTACGCAACGGATTTTGATGCGGTTTTTTTAATAGATAGAGTGATTCTTGAGGAAGTTTATAGTATAGTGGAAGAGTGAGGAAGTTATATATGTATAATACATGCATAATATAGTAGAGAAACACTGATAAATTTAGAGGTTTCTAATGTGATGTCGTAAATAAGCACGTTTTTTTATACAATATTATAGATTACGAAGTGATTTTAAGCAATACAGCATCAATCCTTATCCAATTAAGTATTATAGTAGGTATATTTACATACATAAGCATTGCACCCGTGCGAAGCGACCCACAGGGTCGCTAGTCTATTATAGTTTAATCAATACAATTTATTTTTCATAGCTTAATTATTTTATACCAAATTTTCAAATATTTTTTTTTATATAAGGATTTGTTTAAAGAGTTCTTACAGAACAAACCAACAAGCGATGTTGAACTCCGTAACAAATTGTTACTTAACAAGATGTTATTAAAATAAAATAACTGGTTTTATTTGCTATTCGAATTAATTTCGCGTACATTTTGCGCGTGTTGACGCTCCGAGGTGAACTAATTAATAATCTGTCTAAGAGTTCATTTGTTTTCGAAGTATTATTCAACATATAATTTTAATAAATTGATAAAAAGCAGTTGACTTATTGCGGTCGTCTAATAGATTCAAACGGCCGCTACCGGATATACGAGCAAATTTACTGGGAGTAACTTTTCATTAAAATCTAAATTTTCTATTACCTACTCATAAAATATAATATTATATATAAAATATAACCTTTAGGACCCAACAAACCGGTAAAAGAGCTAGCTATAAAACATTTTCATAAAGGTCTGTGAGCAATTACGTAAGAGTGTTATGTAGACGCAACAAGCTTGCATCCTCGAACATAAAACACAATCCGTATCGGGTTGCGATGCTGTAAGCGACACTGCTGACGCGCTACCTGAGTACGGAGGCGCCGAGACGAAGTAAAACCTTTTAATGAGGTGAGCCTTTTTATTATCACGCAGTCAGCGATGACCTTGATTTTGACCCTTCATTGTGTACTTCATAATCTATAATTTCGGTTACTGACATTGTCACTGACAGTCAACTTGAGGTCAGTTGTGCTGTGTAACACTACTAATTGCAAAACTACATTATTTCACAGTCGCCAACTTTTTTATTATTATTATGCCAAATATCATCTGATGGCTGTGAGGCTGACGATTGTTTAGTTTAGATTTACAAGCACATTTAACTAACGCTTTGCGTGACTGCATGATGATTATTGTATAGATAGACGCGTACTTATTTTTGTTATTAAGACACAATATCTGATGACTGTGAAGTTACCCTTTCATTGTGTATTTGATAATCAATCATTTCAGTCATAATCACGATGGTTTATTAACCAGTTATTATTTTTGTTAACAGATTTATTAGATACATACTACTTATTAATCCATTAGCAAAACTACATCTGTTCGCTTTTAACTTTGAAATAATACTCTTCTGAAATCCAAAGTTCATAGCTGGATTTTTGTAAATTTCATACCATTTAGTCAATGACATTAACTAACGTAAGCTGTCAACTGAGGAAAATGGCGGAATTCCAAAAAGAATATTGTAATAAATAATTTTTAGTCTAATTAACTTTTTTCCTAGCTTTTTTATATTTAAATTGTGACAAATAGGTGATACGTGTAATACGTTTCAGCGCTCTAATAAGCCATGAACAAAAATTATTTTGTTTTATGTGCTTATGTTAGATTCTTCTTCTTCTTTGTCTCAAGGCAGGTGTTATCATTTGCCCTATACAATTTCTTCGAATCGACTATTGGATTGTGGCGATGCAGGATGACTTGATTTTGATGCGGCTGTAGATAATTAAAGGTTACAGATAGGATTAGGAGTATAATTTAAATGAAAACCAGGAAACGATTTACAAAAATAATAAAGTAAGTTGAATCAAATAGGAAAGGAATAGCGAGCGGGTAGGTATGTAATAATATGCTAAAGGAAAATTAAATTATTGTCTATAAATATGTATATAAAATATTAAGATTAATTACATAAAATCAAATTTTCATATCGTTTTTTCTAATGATTTTTGATAGAAGTTTATATATACAACGTGTGCCAAAATTTAACGATAAGCGGCTACCAGAGAGTGGACCTACTCATGGCTACTCAAGAGAAAATAGAAGAAAATGAAAACCTGTTTTCTTTTTAAATTACTAAAAAAAATGAAATTCTTCGAAAATCTACACCCCTTATCGTATTTTTAACTACCATCATTACAATTTTTCAAATATTTCACACATTATTTTTTGTATTGGCAACCTAAGTAGCATTGCTGTCCACCAAAACCCTTAAAAATACCTGAATACACATAGTTTTATCACAAAAATTTATCAAAATATTTTTTTTCTACTAAAATTTTCAAAGATTTTTACTTCCAGTTCACTTTCACGCATCGTGTTCTATAAAATTGTATCGACACTACTATGGCAAGTAGTGGGTTCATATTGTATAGTAGACATGGAATGTAATGTAAGTAGAACGTCTGCAGAAATTAACGAATCAATAAAAGATGTTCTGTCAAATCTATATAGAACACTGAAAAAAATATGGTTTGTATCAGCGTCAACCTCACCGCATTCATATGTTGGATCAATTAATATAACATAATATTTAGCCAATCGGTCAGGAGTAGTTACATGCTCAAGGCGAATTAAAATTGATGTTACTGGTTTACTAAATATTTATGTAGAGAACCACGGCTTAGCAGGAATGTGTGGTTGTATTTTTCTGTAGTATTATTTTGATGTATTTACCTTCTCTCCATAATTTTAACCTCAAGTTAATATAGATTATGTAACATTGAATCAGTATTTAATGTTTAGTCCACAGAATACATAACGACAAAGTATTCTAACACATATGTACAGCCGCTACATACAATAGTTCCACATTTGTTTTCAACGCGTCCATATTATTTCCGCGTACATTAGCGCCGGTGCGGTGTCGGATTACACGGCATTAGGTAAATTATAAGCTCCACTAGCCACGTAACCCGATATGTTTGCAGTCGAGCCGTCTCAGCTTCACGTTTGCACAGACTATTGCAATACGTTAGACATTTTTTAATTCCCAACTGGCCTCCATTATCTTATTTTAAACTAGCTTACCCAACGAATCTATACTAATATAATAAAGCTGAAGAGTTTGTTTGTTTGTTTGTTGTTTGAACGCGCTAATCTCCGAAACTACTGGTGCGATTTGAATAATTCTTTTTTGTTGGATAGTCCATTTATCGAGGAAGGCTATAGGCCAAATAACATTACGCTATGACCAATAGGAGCAAAGACAGAGCGGTAAATGTGTAAAAACGGGGAAAATTATTCAATTTTGAAGGCTTTCTTTGCGTGCGCTGCGAAAACGGTTCAAGATACACAAAAAATATGTATGAAAGAATTATTCCTCTATACATGATCTAAAAAAAAGTCCGCGACGGCATATGTCTATCTTTTAAGGTTTAGTCACAATGACCGTTTTTATGGTACCAAATTTGGTCGAAATAATTTGTTTAAGTTGAAAAACCAAAAATCTGCCGGAAGTCATTATTCCACGCGGACGAAGTCGCGGGCAAAAGCTAGTCTGTCACACTGTACACAAAATTGCCGAATCGGAACGTGGAGACCACGAGTCGTTGTCTTACTTTTTATCAATTGTAAAAACGGAAAGTGTCCTTAGATTTTAAGTTGAAAAACAATATTGTAAGGTCACTGACCGATATCATCAAATGACTGGAATATTTAAAGCTTTTTAAAAATCTGATATTATAAATTAACTCAAACAATCAATGAACATAGGTGTTATTTAATCATGTAAAAACATTGGCAATTAAGTTAGGATGGTGAAGGTGAAGTGAGGCAAATAAAAATAAACGAATTACCTAATTTGGTGCCTTAATAAACCTTACGAAAAAAATTTTTAATTAAAATCGTTACATCCGATTAGGAGCAATGATGCCACAGACAGATAGACACACAAACAGTCAGATAGACACATCAAATTTAAATAGCAAGGGCATAAGAACAATCTAAATTTTTAAGTATCTTTACGTGCAATCATTTTCTGAACCACCAGTGATTACTATTATTAAAGTTATAATATAAATGACGACTGAACCAATTTTCACTTTTTATCAAGTTTATAAAAATCTAAAAATTTGTTAATTTAATAGAAACATTCGGTATCTTTAACAGAAACATTTATAATTTGGAACTTACTTTTATTTCCGACATAAAAACACGCATAGAATTATATTTTTTTTTAAGAGTCACACTTTGTGACTCTTGAAAAAATATAGCTGAAAATTTTAGTTTTTTTTTTAGCATACCAACAATTTTTAAGATTATGCAAAAGTTTACAATTACTTTTGGCCGCTTTCGAAAACATAAACTTACTAATTTTCGGCGAACATAAATCACAAAAGCTATATTCTAAATAACAGTACTTACGTTTATAATTTATGCAGAGCACGAAAGAAGACTGAAGACCCTCTTCACCCTTACAATGGTTAGTAAAGACTAAACCAAAGTTATTGTGAACATATAATTATAGGATCTTAACGTTTGATAGCGATTTTACGATTTACTCCACACAACATGAAGTTGATTTTACCAGAGCACAGGCTTCGCTGAAATGCAAACGAGCAATACAGGTAGAATTAATCGCTTACGAGATACGCAGTGTCAAATTTGGGACACCCTGATTCAGCTGACGTAACTTTTTTCTTCTGTTATGGTACATACACACTGAAGTAAATTTTGTACAGTGCAATTTAAACAGCGAGAAATGTTAACCTAATTGTTATTTCATTTATATGGAATAAAAATTAATGAAAATTGACAGCTGGCCTTATTTACTCACTATTACTCACTGCTGTTAATCAACTATAGTTGCATTTTCCAACAGTTGTTTTTTTCTCTTTAAATACATGTAATACAAATAATAAAAATAATACCATATTTTTGTTGACATTTTTTTCAATGTAAAAAATTGTAAATAGAATAAAAATGTTCATTTGTCTGTTTATTCGTAGCCGAACTCTTTATAGGTTTCACAATTAAAAATGTATTACCTCAGAAAAATAACCTTAAATGTTTGATACCTAGTTGCTAAAATAGTTTCTTTATTGTATTAATGTGTGACAAAATGCGTATATCATATCAGTGTATCATTCATTTAATATTATATTGTAAAGTGAAGGTTCAGTGTGGACGCATCATTACCGTAGATCAAATAAGGCTATTGTTTTTCGATTGGTGACGGAGTGAATTCCGATGAGTAATTCCATGTAACTCAATATGTAACGGCGTTAAACGTGTGTCACGTAACTTGCTATCTGTGCTATTTAAAACTGCAAGTCGCATAATCATCATCTATATACAATAGTAGATAATTATTTTCAGTAAAACAATGTGCGTATTTATATATTATAATCTCCTTAGTAGAGTGGTTATACTCCGGTTTCAAGGCGTCACAATCTCTGAAGTCCCGGGTTCGAATCCCGGTGGGGGCAGATGTTTGTGTGATGAATGCGAGCATTTGTACCTTAGTCATGGTTGTTAACACATGTTTCTACCAATAATATGTATATTACGAGTATATGTATGTTTATCTGTTAACCTAGATCCCATAACACAAGCTTTACAGGCTTACTTTGGGCTAGGCTAATTGGTGTAAGTGTAATGAATATTTATTTTATTTTTATTTATTTACCGAATATGGGTTTGTACCCATTTTCTGGCATTGTTGCCAGAAAAGCCCATCTATTATATAAATCAACATAAATAAATATGTAACAACTAACACTGCGCAATTCTAAAATACGTTCCGTATTAAATATTTTTGTTAAGTTATTGTATATCTTATTTATTATGTTTGCAAAAAAACCTAAGTTATACTAATCTAAATCTAAATTTCTCAAACTAAAGAGAACACACTCTAATTCTATTATCAAAAGTACAAAAACAAAGTTCGCAATTTTATGCTGTTGGAGCGTGAAATTTTAGAAAAGGCGAAGGCAACACGCAGCGATGTACGCAAATCCCAATGTAACTACGTGTTCGGCACATTGATTACGGGTTTAAAGCTAGCGTCTCCGTATCGAACGTAATCGGATACCGCGGCGTATTGGATTTATATTTAGCGTTTGAATCCAACACCAAGTGCTGCATGGAGCCAATAGTTGGCGTACCCTTGAAACGGAGACGCAACATTGGCTGGCATTTAAATACACACACCATAACTAATTGTAATACTCGCATTACAATGTATTATTGCACACGGAACTTTCAAAATAATAGGCGTAACTCAGGGTAGAGTTCTATCGCCGTTAATACATTGTTTGTGTAATAAGTAAATTTATATTTCAATTGAATAAATTTATTTAAAGTTATATTCACATGTAACATATGTAAATATTTTTTAAACAGAACAGGTTGTGATAAGACGAAGGTGATGATAATTATTTTATCACACCACAAAAATAGCAAACAAGCAAGTAGTTGACCTGATAGTAAACGATTACTACTACCTATAATCACGTGCATTACCCAGTGATATCATGGTATCCATGATTATAAATTACCTTATATTTAATAATAATTATGTAAACTGGTCGAAATATAATTTCGTTAAAAACAACTGTTACTTTAACAAATCTTAACAATTTAAGATAACTAATTTTATTTCAAATGTTTGACACATTGAATTGAAAAATATTCTTAAGTCCCATTTTATGTGTAACTGATTATTTCTGTCAGTCAATGTATATCAACAATTGTATTTCACATACAATAGCAAATGTTGCGATCAGAATCGGGTTACATTAATGCTGAGTTCATACACCGTTTTGGTGTTGTGTTTTTAGCAGCTGAAGGGTCATCAAAGGTTGGTCAGATGAAGGATATTTTGCCAGTTAATTTGCTCAACGCATGAGTATGTTTTGTAAATAATATTTTTAATTTAGTAAATGTATTTAAATACATATCTAATATTGTGGTTAAAATGACTAATACTTCCATATGTAATATTATAAATTCGAAAGTAAGTCTAATTGTCTATCCATCGTGCTAATTAAAATTTTACCGTGGGAGAGCCATGCTTCCGCACGAATTGGGCCGGCTCGACCGGAGTGATACCACGGCCTCACAGAAAACCAGCGTAAAATAGCGCTTGCGCTGTGTTTCGCCGAGTGAGTGAGGGTACCGGAGGCCCAACCCCCTTTCCCCTTTATTCCTCTTATTCCCTTTTAAAAGGCCGGCAACGCATCTGTGACTCCTCTGGTGTTGCGAGTGTCCATGGGCAACGGTTATTGCTTACCATCAGGTGATCCGTTCGCTCGTTTGCTGCCCTATCCTATAAAAAAAAAAAATACTACAGAACCGATTCATTTTTCACTTTTTTAATTGAATATAAATAATTATGAAATTGAAATTATGGGTCCCTAAAGGAAGTATAAGTAGGGATGACAGTTGCTTGAATAGGCTCAGAAACTTCTAATCCGATTTTTATGAAAGTTATTATAGGGATAATTTGAGACTAAAGATACAGAACTTTTTACGGAACAGAATATGTTTATCCTGCGGGAAAATATGAATAAAACAGCTGGTCGGGTTTCGATCCAATTTAATATAGGGCTGGTTACAAACCCGAGGAAGAACATAAGATAATATTTACCACGAAAAAATATATCTTTCCTTTTAGAAAATCCGATATACCGCTAGTACCTTCTTTGAAAATCAAAATAATGTTTTGCTAAAATAGAACCTTAAGATGTCATTATAAATTTAAAAATAAAAGAATACAATGAACTACTTAACAAATGACTCCACTGTTTGGAAATTAGGAGCATCTTTTTGAAAAGAATAAGCAAGTAGTTCTGATGGTCTATTATTTTTTCCTCTTTTCAATATTTCTTTACAATTTTATAAAACATTATCAAAAGAACCATAAGCCCAACACAGTCATATATGTATATATATTATACCATCCACATATTATCACGGGACTACTTATTATCATAAAGTCATAAAAATTAAACCCAAGCATTTTTATCACTATGTAATCATTAACTTTATAGTAGCCTCTTTTCTTAAGAGTATTTTAACATGTTTTAAATTTAAAAAAGGCAGATCAATCACACTTTGTCAAAGCTTTTTCAGCCCAGACGCTGGAACGGTTTCATTTCATTTGTTGGATCTTCCTAAAAGTAGTGCTTATTACGAGTGGGTAGGTAGTCCAAATTGTTCGAGGTTTAGAATTGTGCAGGATAAGTATGTCGAGTAGCTTATATGAGCGTGACGTAAAAAAATACTATTTTTTTTATTTCAAATGCGATCCAAAAATTATATACGAGTATGTGTTAATTTTAAAGTCATAATGTTAATTCTCTTCTACTTCACACTAATATAAGCTATTCGAAATACTAAACATGCGCAGACGATGTCATGGGCACCAGCTAGTATTCAAATAACATACATGAATGGATATAAAAAAGAATTACACAATTTGAAACTTCCCCTTAAAAAAAATTTTTGTTTTAAAATAAATGTTTTTACATCCTTCGAGTTCCAAATACGAGTAGGTGATAAATGGCGTTTTCCAGCAACTTACCGTACAGTAGAACCAATTATTTCATTCGCAGCAGTTCCCAGCGGCGATCGGATTGCACAGCTTCGGGAGCAGGAATCCGACCCGGGCTTTGTTTCACCGTAATGAGAAACATATGCATTGGCTGTATGCGATTGACGGCCACAGGAGAGGGAGACGTAACGAAACGCGCGCGCAGTTTTTATTACCTTTGAGACCTGAGATTACCAGGCTGAGTGATTTTTGACGCGGCTGCCTGTTGGTATCGTGATACATATCTTATTTACAGCAACATTAGCCAATAGACTGTGTGCCACTATCATGAATTTGTTATTTTTTAAAATCAAAATAGGCATTTGACATATAGTAAACTACAGAAATTATATCAATCAAATAACTAAAATTAGTACCATTTTAGTTATTTGATTATCAGTTTGAGACATCATATTTTTTTGGGTTGCTTATTCCTGTATAAGATTATTAACGGAACAATAGATTTTCTCATAAAAGTATACTGTCTTAGCACATACGTCCCGTTTTCGGTGAAGGGCAGTAAGACAAATCTTGGTTACCATGCTAGCATGGATAAATATCAACGTCAATACAATATTCAAATGAAAAAAAAAATGATATTGATATTTTTGTTTGTGGAAAGGTCTTCGAGTGGCAGGCCAGATACCGCAGCGTTGGCAGACCTCACACTATATCTAGTGGGAGACCTGCCAAAAGCAGACGACTTAGTGAAGATCACAGGAAGGAGTTGGATGCTGACAGCCCAGAACCGACCGATGTGGAGATTCTTGGGGTGACCTATGTCCACGAGTAGGCGTCTACTGGCTGAAATGATATTTTTGCAAACACAATAGCAAAATTTAGACGACGGATAGTCAATTTATAGATTCTCTATCGCCGGGTCTTTGAAAATCTGGTTATATTTTTTCCATTTTCTAATAGGCTCTTTTCTATAATAGTTGTGGAGCATGGTAACCTGTAATTTGGTTGGCACTTAGAATGAATAGATTAGCATTCAATTTTAAGTTGTTATCAATGTGTCTTATTAGTTGTCCTAAAAAGTAACGTACGTCTCCGCGACTGAACACAGTCTCCATACAACTTACACTAACGATATCGATTTCAAAAATTTTAAATTGTTATTAGTGTAAGTCTTATTGGTTGTCCTGAAAAATAAAGTACGTCTCCGCGACTGAACAAACTGTCCATACAAAAATTTACACTCGCGATATCTCTTACAAAAAAAATTAAGGACTCTAGACAAAGTATAATACGGGTTCGGTTCGTTACTTTTATTTATATGAACTCTTTATTGAACAAAAAAAAACAATAAAAATATTGATAGGTAACAAGTTAATTAGTCCAAAAGCGGACTTATCTCTCAGAGAGATTACTTTCAGTCAACCCTAGATGTATCGTCAGAATAACAAACACAGGATTAAATAATATTTATATAAAACTGTTTTTTTTTAAATATAAATAATAGGAGTGTTTATTATTTATTAGGACGAAATATATGATGATGATTCCGGATTAATTTGAATAAATTATCTATCGATTCGATTATATTTCGATAACACATCGTTCGATACCTAATAACTATTTATAAGATCTCTTGCTTGACTCGTATAGTCGTCTGGTGATATAGACAAACCATTGTCAGCACTCTTTATATCATGACATTTTAGAATGACATCGCGTGTTGATTTTCACTGCATAGTTAAATTAGTTACTTTATTGTTGCGTGCATATTTTTTTTCATATGTTCGTTTTTAGTATTTCATGGCCATCTAAAGAGCACATTTTAGTGCGTGTCATACAGACAATTCAAATTGTCCGCGACGCTGTCCGATAATATAATATTTGCGCACTGCAAACTGCCGTAACCTGACCACGATGGATATGGATACCCGTGCGAATGCGACGAACGCCAAACCAAATTAGGAGAATGTTGCACCCAACGATGGTTTAGAAGAACTGAGATCGCGTTTAGAAGAACTGAGATATGAAATTCAGCCATTGAAGTTTACATTACATCGCTGGGATTGGCTATAGTTAAACAGGGCAAACTTTTCACACATTTTTTTTTGTTGCTCAGTAAAAAAGAGCAGCAAATAGACGTACCGCTCAGCAATATCAAGATCATAACGTAAGCTAGTGTAACGCCTCTGGCTATGAACTTCGGCGAATGTGATTTATGGAGTTCGAGAGCCACGACTTATGTGAATAAAATTTGACGACACGTTTGGCGCAGCGGTCAAGTGATCGGCTGCTAGGCAAGTCGCGGGTTCGATTCTCGCACGGGTCGGATATTCTGTATGGTTATACAGAATATCCGATCGACAGATGTAGGTTTACAAAAGAT
Organism: Scirpophaga incertulas; assembly: GCA_036419045.1. NCBI lineage: Eukaryota > Metazoa > Arthropoda > Insecta > Lepidoptera > Crambidae > Scirpophaga > Scirpophaga incertulas. Next base: position 20,304,101 of record CM071631.1, on the reverse strand, counting down.
TATTCCAGTCTGAGTATATGTGCATCTGAGATTCGATATTTACAAACATACACATACACTTTCATACACAAAAAATCGCGCCCACATCCTTATATTAATTATTATTCTAGTACCATGTTCTTTTCCGAATTATTAGTTTTGTTGTGTCTAAATTGTCATAATTCTTTATTTTCATAATGTACTTTAATATGAAAATCTTTGTTATTGGCTGAATATGTTTTTAGTTGAATATTATAATCAAATTTATTGATGCTGTAAAGGACAATGCCCATTCCTGCCCCAGCATGTCCAGAATAATGAATCTGACGAAATGTCTTATTTAAATATAATAAAAATTTTGAGATCCATTAAAAATCAGATAAAGCATTGGATAAATAACTATTAAAATATATTTTTTAATTTATATTTTGTCATTTCCGTTGTAATTGCATAGTCTGTGGTAAAGAATAATGGCCAACTAGTGATGGCGAAAAAATCGCTGCAGGTGTTTATGTCGATAAGTCACGATGAAATACGTCAATAACATTTAGATACCATGTATGTTAAAATTCTCTCTCTTATCCATAATCGAGCGCCTTCATTTTATTATCGATTTTAAATAAATGCGAATCACAACTATCAATGTTTGAATGTTTTATTGTTCTGTGAAATGAAATATTCCTGTCTGTATCTAACTACGTCTACGACTAACGTAACATTTCACATGGCAGGCTTTTCACGAACACGTAACGCTATCACTGTTTTGTGCGAAGTTCTATCACTATTATCGCTGTGAGCCTGTGACACATTCATTCTGCGCCTGCATTTTGTTGTGTTGCTCGCTCACCGTATTTCTCTCTGCTATATTTCTTCAACGGCTTTAGGTTTTTTAACTTTTGTTGATAACCATGCTTCGTTGCCTAAATTGCGGTTTACGCGTTCAACGAATACTGAGGCACATTGTTACAAATCTGTCTCAAGAATTACAAGCATTATATATATTATTTTTCGTTATGTCTCCATTTATATAAGATATTTTGCAAATCCTATGATTAGAGGAAACAGCGCCTAGTAAATTGTTAACAGCAATATTGCCTGAATACGTAAAATATTAGCAAAATTCAAAGAGTAACAATGGTTTTCTATCCACATTTACTTTTGAACCTGTCCTTTATATAAAACTAGCGGACCCGACAGACTTCGTCCTGTCAAAAAGATTTGTAAAGTGGCCATTTTTTTGTTCTTACTTCAACGAACTTTATAAAAAACAAATTGGCCAAATTGGTCCAGGCGTTGTTGATTTATGCGCTTACCAACACATTTTGTGATTCATTTTTATATATAAGGTATAATGCAGTTATATTTGAAGTACAGTTATAGAGCTATCAAATGGTGTAAGTCTGAACTCTGAACGTTTCTGGGGCAGAGCCTCATACAAATATGGGCATTGTCCTTTGCTAAATGAATAAATAAATAAATGTTTGTCACCACAAACGAGTTTATCTGATAAAATCCTGGATAAATGGGAAATATAAAAATTTCCTTCACCAATGTGTCAGTTAGTGATATCTTCGTAAATAGTTCTCTGTCAATAAGTTTGCAGAATATACTTATACTAGTAAGTAATAAACACTTGTTGTCAAATCAGCGGCTCGAGTTATAATTAGGCAATCGCTGCCAAACCACACTCAGGAATCGTTTAAAAATAACACTTACCGCAAAGAGCCGAGATGTCAATATGTTAACACGAAAGTGACGTCACAAAATCAGTCTCATTTTATAGCGAGAGAGAGGCTGTCGAGCTCCAGGGATCATTTTACAAAAATGTTACAAGCGAAACAAAACTAATTCGTGTAACCAATCAGAATGTTCTACGTCTTCCTGTTAGTCGAACGCAACCGTTGTAACGATTTGTTTTCAATTAATTAATAGTATTGACCCACTGCTCTGAACTATAGTAAGTAATGCGTGTTGTTTTATTACTTTGAACGAATAGACATAGTTCACGCATTAAGTATAGACACACAATACTGACCGCGCGCTGCCGTTTTATTTGTCAGTGGTTTAATTAAACCCCGAAGTTCCCCAAGCCCGTATTTTGAGCACAGTTAGAAAGAGATAACGCTATGTGAGCTCAATAGCTCCATTCCTTTTTAACTGTACTCAAGGAGAGATTTACACGGCTATTAAAGTTAATTTTAAGTGCGCATTTTTTGCATTCTGGAGACCTATTTTTGAATTACGTATGAGACTTCGAAATCACCGTTGAATAAATAGTCAGCGACGACTTTGAGGTCACGGATTCCTAAACATCCAATTTTTGAAAGTCGATCGCAGAACTGCCAACATAGATAAAGTACATACATATGTAAAGGTTCGGTTCCACGCAGAATGTAGCCGCTGCCGGATATTATATATATATATACAGGCTTACCTGGTAAGTCGTGCGAACCCCGTTAGGGGGTTGTGGTTCCCACCATTTCTGACAAATTTCCCCTTGGAACCCCGCCCCCCAACTTAACCCTTTTCAAGTTATAAGGCTTTAAAGACTTTTTTGAAAAAATGACCGATTTTTGTCTATTGGCCCATTTTTTTTGTTTATTATAATTCGAATATTTAGTTTTATACTATTTTTGTGTAGCAGATTAGTTTGTTCATCATAATGCAAAATAAAAATAGAGTTACCTCAACTAAATAGGTTGTAGATAGAAGATTGATAGCTATAGCATCAAACAAAAATCAGTACAAATCAAACTTCAACCAGCAATAGTAAAAAAAAAATCTATGACATGTAGGCTGCAGACACCTTTAAAAATATCTACGTTTCATTAGCTATTCAACAAGGTATAACAAGGTAGGCTGCTATTAGATTTCTTGGAATAATCTTTGGTAAAAGTCCTAAAGGGGTTCGCACGACTTACCAGGTAACCCTGTATATATATATATATGTATATATATATATATACATATATATATATATATATATATATAGACTGAAAAATGAACACATCAACTTCAGAATCTTGTCAATATGTTCTCTAAACAAAACACAGATAACATTTCCACAAGTATGACTTGATTACGAGTGGGTGAGGGCACCCGTAATGAAATCACATCCGTGAATAAGGTCACATAAGTGATATTAAAAAATAAGAATAATTGAAAATCTGTGATTATTAGTCACATCGGTGATTTCGAAGTCGCATACGTAATTTAAAAATGGTCTCTTGAGATAAAGATTAGTCATGTAACAGATCTTAGTATTAGTAAAATAAACTACAAACATCACAGATCTATGTTAAACCAATAACCTTAATGGTTATTGGTCTAACATAGATCTACCATAATTAAATCTCACTTATTTTAGTGAAGACAGCTTTGAATCATATACATCACGGAGCATTATGGTACGTGTGACCACAAAATAATACCATCTCATTACTTTTGATAAGAAAATCTCTACAAGAATTACTTTTTTGGGGGCAACAGAGTTCTTATCCCGTTTTTTATAGTTTTTTTCCTACAGATTGTTTTGAATCCGATAAAGCATTACTGTCATATCGACCGAAAAATACCCATTGAGGTCATACGGAACTAGCATTCAGCGCCTTTCTGTGATTTTCTCCAAATCGTCGACCTATCTTGTAGGAGGCTAACAGGCTACTTTTCCCAGAATTTATCATTCACGGACCTTTTCGGCGCAACGGCCTTCTTTTCGTGCAATATGATGATATTGATTCCTTTTAAGGATTTCATCATTTTTGGTTCCATCAGTCAGAGAAGCTCAGAGCCCTCCTCTTGACCTTTGGGAAACTTTTAGCCTCTTTATAAAATCAAATGTAAGCAAGTTAGGATACGGTACCATTTGTCTTTGCTACCACTAACCATGAATCAAAGATTTTCGACTTTATCTGAGACTGCAGTAAATGAGCCAAGAATATGTCGTGTAACGTCACGAAAGCTCCCAGCTGAATTGGATATATTAATTGATCTCATTCTAGAAGTTGGCCCAACCTAGAGTATTTGATAATAGTAGATAAGAAATTATCAACATGTAGCACAAGAAAACCGCAGCTATTACGAGCGTCCTGAGAACTGTCACAAGGTCAACTTGGAAAGGGTGACACGTCGCTTTGTGTACAATGTTCATTTAAACTAATTTTTAGTAAGGTTCGTAAAATATATTTACTAGCGTAAATAACATAACTTATAAAATATTTGTTATAATTTGCGCTATGGATATATTAACATACATACATATTAATATTTTCATTTTTCTATGTCAATTCGTTTTTGTTTTCGGATGGAAATTGAAGAATAAAAGCAATCGGTTCACAAGCATCGGTTCACATTTATTTTTTACCTTGGTAAGAAGCATCTTCGAGTATTGCAGTCCCGTATGGTCACCTTTTTACGGAGTTCATGTTGACAGAATCGAAGGTGTACAAAAGCGATGTTTGAGATACATTTCCCATAAATTAAATTTCGGCCGAAGCCTAAACTCTCATAATGAAAGGTTGGCAAAGTTTGGTGTTGTTACCTTGCAGGACCGACGCAAAAGATACGACCTTTTATGTCTGCATAAAATCTTGCACTCGTATATTGATGCACCAGTTCTGCTCTCCTCAGTATCTATTAATACTCTGTATAGATCTCGCCGACCTAACACCTTCACTTGTCAGACTTACACTAATAACACTTCCTACTACAATCCGATAGTTAGGATGGCGAGAGCCTACAATGAGTTGGCAAGGAACAACAATAAGATTGATATTTTGATAATAACTTTATCTCATTTAAAAGAAGCATTTCAGATGTACCTACTCAGGGCTGGATCTCAGGATTTGTAGCTATTACGGGTTTTGACTGTTTCATGAGATCATGCTGTGTACACTTTGTTTGGATGGCAGTTTAGTCATTCTGTTGAATATATATAAGATATGTATATATATTATTGTTAGGATGGTCATCTGTTTGTGTACCTTTTCTTAAATAAATTAAATAAACAAGACAATTATTCTGTTTTGTTTTTTCTTAATTTTGACTTAATGAATAATAGAGAATAGCTATTCACATAGGTCATTTTGTAAATTTTGCTTAACATTTTAACAAAACCCAAAATTGTAGAGAAAGATTTTCATAAAATGCGCAAAGGCACTTTTACTCAGATCCTGGATTGAACGACTGTTCTACATAAATGAAATTAAAAAATGAAAATTTTATCTCTTGTATAGTCATATAGTTCGTAGCGGCCTCATACTTTTGATATATTATTGATTTGATATAGAAAAAAAATCTTATTCTAAACGAAAAAACTACGAAAATCGCTTTAAGTTGACTGTGAATATCTTCTATCCACGATAGTATTTACTAATAAAATGTATAACAGAATAAATGTCACTTTATGAGGAATAAATGTTATATTTTTTAACCATGAATTTCTTACCTTATTTTCTTACTGCAAAATTACTACAAAATGCAATGCACAGACAGAGCTTGAGCGCTCCTTAGAGTCGGACCTATGTCGAATTTCTTCAGGCCAACATCGATCGAATCCAGTGATGCCGTTGATCGTCAGTGTATAGCGCGATTATCAGTTTTGATCACGTAACTAAAATTATTTTTTTGTGACTTTTAAACTATTATTTTTTTGGAATTTCATATTTTTTCTAAAGTTATTCTATTCTATATATTATTTTTATCTATTATTTTTAAAGCTTTTTCACACCAAAACTTTCGATTATTCGATTATTATATATTCATCGATTTGATGGAAATTCGGCAAATAGGTGATTCTGTTTTATGATGATTTATGCTCCTATATAATTAGTAACTAGTTTTTTTTTTAATCTAACCTATTTTTAATTTAAAACTAAAACAGTCTTTTGCTAAATAACATACTAGATAATATTTAATAAACATTATTTTTAACAATATCATCTGTCCTATTTATAATATCATCTTCATATAATGTGTTTCTTCATATACGATATATATAGCAATCACGAATTATTCCATAAAAATATAAATATAAAAATTTTGGGAAAAGTATCAAAATTGCTTAGTCGTAGCGCCAACACAGTATTTTGGACATGTGACCTTCAATAAGTTGTCGGGACGCTTCAAAATACCTAATCTCGCAGAATGAAGAATTTTAATAGGCCTCTTAAGTTGTTAATGTAATAGAACACCTAAGAGTTAGCATGCGTAACAGGTTTTAATGTCTTTGTAGATTTCTTGTGTATTTGTTTTTTAAGATCGCTACACTATAATTAAACGTAAATTATTATATGTCAATAAATCAATATAGTTTTAATATTATAGTTTCAAGTTATTGTCAGTCGGATTAGAAGTAATTTTCTCGCCGATTTTCAGCTGTTTTTGCCAATCTTTGGAAGATTTTATATAATGTTTAAATTATTAATTATTATTCCTAGCCAGGAATCGCACCCGTTGATTTTCGCCTGTATTATTATACCATTTGATAAAGTGGCTAATACGGAACAAATTCTGGAAAGTAATGACATAAAACAAACTTAATATAATATACAAAGAAACTATTGGATTATAATATATAGACGGTATCTGATCCTGACACAACTTTATCATTTGTAGGTCTATTCTAGAAAATGTGACTTCGGTACGTTACTTTTTTCTATTATAGATTAAGTGGTGTTCTGGTCATTGTAAAGACGACTAACATTGAAAGAAAGACTAACATTTTTCTCCGATTATAGGCGAAGTCGAAAACTATGGAACGGTAAATAAATAATAGTCACCTGTAAACTGTAGCGTCCGCGTCATATCGTAGTCACAATTGATTCGTAGTTATGTTTGTATGTAGTAGAATCTTCGTAGCTACGTGGGTGTCTGCATATAGTTGCTCTATTTATTAATAATTACTTCTTTTGTGTACGTTGCGCGGGAATACTGTTCTATAGCTTAGCTACAGCTCGAGTGTAGAACAATGTTCGCGACTTCAGTCATTCGTAGAATTGGTCACTATAACGTTAGCGTGTAATAATATCAGTCAGTCATTAGTCATTACAGTGTCTTGCTTGAGTGACTGACTGAAGTGATGATTGAACGCTATAGTGGCTGGATATTCCAAAATATATTCTTTTGTGCAATTGTGCTTCTCATGGTAGTACGTGTGGCCGATTAGGCAGTAATTAAAAAAAGGATGCTACACCGTTTAAATTTTATAACATTTTTTTTTGTTAGCTCAATAGTAGACATACCAAAACGTGCTTAAAAGTTTTCCTATCTACAGTAAAGCTTTGGTCACATTAGCCAGATTGTTTCTATGCAGAATGTAATTTTCTTGCGAATATTCACTATTTTTCAAATATAATATAATTCGAAACACGGCTGACAGGTTTAACTCCGTGCGCAAAAGTAATTGCTCAAAATTAAATGTTTATCATATCTCCCGATATTAACTATAACTTTAGCAATTATTAGTCTACAGAAAACAAACTGACCCCACACAAAAACATCAAATAGTCCCCACGACAGACATACTTGACGTTGGGGTAAAAATAAAGGCGACGGAGTCACGTTGCGAGATTTCGGAGATACGGGTCGGGTGTCTGCGCGCAGGCTCAGGTTACAGCCGCGCCGCTTTAAAGGGTGACGTGTTTTTTTTTTCACCTCACAAGCTCGAAAAGTTTCTCTTTGTCATTCGAAATCTGGGGGCATGGCTGTGCTCCCGCCAAGTCGAGCGCGAAGCAAACACTGCCGTACCATCCATTACTGGAACCATTTCGCCGCAATTGCAGGCCCCTATTTGAGAATCTCTGGATAAGACCAGAATGCAAAAATTTTCGCCATCCAGTAAGCTATAATCACATACTTAAAATCCAAAATTTCAAGTCTACAGGTCATTTAGTTTCAAAGTTAAGCGAAAGCACAGTTTCGCAGACACTCACTCACTCACTCACTCATGATCATCAAAATAGAACTAGTACTTCCCATAACCTCAGACAGCTGAAATTTGGTACAGAGTTAGGGTTTTATGGCCTCATAAAAGGAAAACTATAAAAACTAGTGTTTCTACAAAAAGAAGTGAAATCCCATCAAAAACAGTCTGTAAAAAACCATCCAAGTCTCGATGGAGCTGCTAGTTTATCTCTAAAAAGTAATGAAATATAACAAAGTCGTGCCATGTCTAAGGTTCCTTATTGCGATTTCGCTATTATTATATTTAATGTTGTATGCCTTGGCCGTTGAAGGGTAACACCACGTTTTCCAAGTGGCAATTTTCCATCGTCAATAGGTAGCGGTTCTGGCGACAGATTGGACAACGGCAAAGTCTCTCTATAATATTATAAAAAAATAGTATAGATTTGAGCGTAAACATTTAGTTAATTCAGTAGTGTAAAATGTTATTAATTTATACTTTTTGTCATTCTATATCTGTAGGTGTAAAAATAATTAATTCGATATCGAAGAAGTTTCAAAATGTCTGTTCTGTTCCATAATTATGTATCCCGCCAGACCACTGAAAATTCATTAATACAATTTAAGTCCGTGTACCAACCATGATTTCAAGAAAAACCCTCAACTTTTCTCTCCTCTCGAAGTTGAAAATTTATATTTTGTTCGACAGCAAACTTATTCCCCGTAGCTTACAAAGGCTTACTGCGCTCCGGATTCTTTACTCGAACTCTCCAACCCTCCGCTTCACTCGTGCTATAATCCTAGAATCCTTCGCTAGCTCAGATTTCAACACAAGTAATCGCACCATAAACAACTTGGCAGTCTAGAATAACAAATAACTATGGTATTTGTGTAGTGCGTTCTTGATGTTCATTTATTGTGATACAATTGATCAACATCAATGTGCCTGGTGACATTATCTGTCTTTCTTAATACTTTTTTTATATAACTATATTCCATTTAACACTTACGACCCGGTCCAGCTTCGCACGAATGAAATATGCTATATTATATATACATAATACAGTATATATATATAAACTTTTCAATGCATGGAATAATATAAATTGTAAAAGACACTGAAACATTTTTTGTTTCAAAATTATCACTAACGAGCCGTTACAGAAAGAATTGAACAATAACTGTAATACAAAACTGCTTTTCTAGATTTCTACATAAGAACTTTCCTTAAAATAGCATAAATTTTGAAAATCTAATTATGTCATCCCCTTGAGCATTCACCAGTTCATTATTAATTCAAACAAAATATTTAGTCAATATACTTATATATGCATACACAAGAGTATTTAAAGTTTATATTAAAAAAATCACATACTGATTTTATTTTTATGTGCCTATCTTTATAATACTATTAAGTGAAAATATAGTACCCGAAAAATTTAAGAAACAAAATTTTAAACCTAAGCATCCGCCATTGAACTTATTTACCTATTAAAACAACATTCACAACTAAATTATTCAGCAAGTTTACTTTTAACAATTGATATCTTTCAAAATGGCTCGTACGAGTATCATTAAAAATATCAGCATAGCAAAATACTTCATTTTTTTTATTGCCTTACGTGGCAGACGTGCAAGCGGCACGCCTGATGTTGAGCGTTAACCGCAGCTCATGGACTTAGCAATCCCAGGGGCGGACACAGCTAAGCCGCTGCCTACCGAGATAAGATTACTCTCTTTAAGCCTTGTTTGAAGATGGACATGTCATAGCGCAAGGAAAACACCGCAACAGGAAGATCATTCCACAGCTTACATGTCCGTGGAAGAAATGATCGCTGGAAACGCACCGTACTAGACAGGAACGGATCCAGGTAGAAAGGGTGAAGTCTATTGCGGCGTCGAGTGGTACGGTGATAGAATGGTGCCGCTGGTACCAAGTCAAACAGTTCCTCGGAGCACTCCCCGTTGACGAGCCGGTAGAACACGCAAAGGGCTCCAAAGTCCCACCGCTGCTTAAGTGACTCCAATTTATCCATCAGATTGGGATCATCAATGATTCGCACAGCCCGTCTCTGAAGGGAGTCAAGTGGGTCGAGCTGGTATTTGGGAGCGCCTGCCCAGAGATGCGAGCAGTACTCCACGTGTGGTCGAACCTGCGCTTTGTAAAGTACAAGCCGCTGACCAGGCGTGAAGTAACGCTTAGCACTGTTCAAAACGTCCAGCTTTTTTGCTCGCGTCCACCACCACACTATATCCGCATGAGCTTGTAGTCAACAGAAGATCCAGCAAGGAAAGTTCATGGTTCTCGATATCTGGGATACGTGTGGGTTGTATCACCAGTTGCGAGAGTCCATAAGCCGTAGTCATATTGTACAGTGTGCGACCCGGGAGGTCAGTGGTCCGGGATCCCAACCACTCTTTGTGATGAGCGTTAAAATCTCCAAGGACCACCACCTCCGCAGATGGACACTGCTCCAATATTTGATCAATCCCATTTTGGATCCTTTCGAATAATTGAGTTTACTCTGCATCACTGGCATGGGACCTGTAGAGGCATGCGTAGAATCGGGTTAAGCCCCCATGGTCTACGCGAAGCCATAAAATTGACAGATCCCGATGCTCGAGCCCCGAAGGCGGCGACAACAGACATCGCCCTGGACAAAAACGCACACCCCGGCTTTACGTCGGAAAGAGTCCTCCAGTTCATCGCGATGACCACAAGACAGGATTTTCGCCAGTTGGCGAGACAGCCTCTCGAGTAGGATAAGCTCAGGTCCGGATCTCCTACTGACCGGCAGGTGGCCGACGGAACCATTCCCACCAGGTCTCCCTGTACCCCGCCTCAGCCCCTCACGCTCTACAGGTCAAACACGACTTGCCCCCGAGCAAACCAATTGATTCACGACTGAAGAAGGAAAAAGGGACGAAGGAAAGGTGGGATGAAGCGATAATTGGGCCACCGGCACTCCCGCCTACCGAGCGAAACACAACCATACTAAGTACATTTATTTTACGTCGGTGTTCTGTGAGAGGGTAGTACTCCCCCGGTCGAGCCGGCCCATTCACGCTGAAAACAGCATAGCTCTAGTACCGTATAGACACTTCATAGACAAGCATAAATACTAAGTAGGAAAGAACCCAAGGAAACTAATGTTGTTAAGTTAATTGTTGTAACTATTTAAAATTAAACTGTTAATTTTCCAGATAAATAACAAAAATAGTAAAAATATAGGGCAGATAGGTAGTTTGCGCTTCATCGGGGAAAACCAAATCATAAATCTAAAAATGTCATAAAAGGAATCACGCATATTAGACCGTCGATCGTATGACGGCGGCCGAGACAGGGTAGGATTTTAGTGAATTAATGACTTGACATAGGAGACTGGAACCGAACCGACTAATTTGTCGGCGCCGGCACTGGACACTATTTTTGACTACCGTCACAGGACATTAAGCTTTATAATGATAGATAAAACATAGATAATAGTTAATTCTTAAATTTTACACCTTTAACTAGCTTTACGTCCGCTTCGCCTGTTAAACAACTTCAGAAACAATTTATTACAAACTTAGGATTCAACTATTCAAACATTCAAAAATACAGTAGCTAAAAAGTTTGAGATTGTGCTACTTAGATTAGTTGCCATACGCTTGTTATTCAAAGAATTTTTCAATATAAATTCTTCTCACTTTTGCCAGATAGAAATTCAAATAATGACTAATGGTATAAAACATCAGTTATTAGTCTGTGGCATTACTCATTCCTCATTCAACTTGTCTATGGATACGAAATTGAAGTTTGCGTCCGAAACTTAATTAGAGTCGCTTGCGAAATTTCGTTTGTACGTTGTATATTTGTACGTTGACGAAACAGAGTTACAGAGTAGTGTGAAAATTGATCAGAATAAAATGGAAATCAACAACTGTTGGTTTTAGCTACCCTATTTTTGTTTCTAAGAGCAGCCACCAGTCCAGTCGAACAGAGATTGACGCAATATGAGCGTTGGTACGCTCATATTCGCCGTGTTGAAATTTGAACACATTATCTCAATCTTAATTACGGTATAGACGAAAAGTTTTAGCATTTCACGGATTCGCCATGCGGGTGTCGGGTCTTGTTACTTAGGTGTAGATTTACGATTCATCAGCGCTAACCATCACCACACTGGCTCCTCTCTCTATTTAAAAAAATCCTGTATTCTGCCCGAAAAGCGCCTTTGTTCCCATACAGAATTACCGAAACTTTAATCATGTGTGACTTAGAGGGTTTTAGTTAGTATTCTAACTAAAACCCTCGTGCTTACCTCAACCGCGTATAAACTAACAATGTATTTATTACTTGTTTGTTTGTTAATTAATTTGTTTTACAGATAAGCATCAGTGACAAAGAAGTTTGTCCGGACATGATTCAGACATGATTCGGACATGACACCACTCAACAGAAATATGGCCCGGTATATCCCGCCTTAAAGATTGTGGATTCCATATTAGTGCATTGTTTTAAATAAAAAGAGTGAAAATTATAATATATTCTTCTTCGGGCTTAGATCTAACCCCGTGCAAATAAGGTTAAATTTGAGTTTGATTATTAATGAAATTACCTCAAACATCATTAAAATATTAATACAATAAACTGACAGACACCGAGAAAACCAGAAACTGTTACTAGCATGAGCTTACTCTAATTTGCGGTTTCGGGTAGTCCCTAATTAATATTATCTGTGATGCCAAAGATGAGGTAGATATCTTACTACGCACTCTCCCAAGAAGCGGTAACAACATCAAGCTGTGCAAGTAACGTTCGGAGGATTCGTTTGAAAAGTCAGTTTAGGTTAGACACTAAGTAAAATATAATTGTGTGACACAGTTATATTTTTATAACGGACTTGTATAATGACAATATTTTAACTTACATTCCTTAAAATCACGATATAACTTATAATTTATCACACAAAAACGCGGTGGGCATACGGCGTGTCGGCTTACGTCGAAATTAAGGGGCGGCGTCGGGTGTCTGAGACTTAAAATAATTAAAACACGATTGAAACCTCCGCCGATCTTCTCAAATTATACGCTAATTAAATTTATTTTAATTACGCCCGAAAAAAGTATTTAACACAATATTCGCTATCGAATGAGGTTTTTAGTTTCAACTTGGTAAGGTTTCATATTCGCTGTTTGTTGTGAAATGTGATTTTTTTAAAGGTATTAATATAAATAATTAAAACTTACCTGTTTTAAGGTCTACTATGATCGGAGTTTCTTTGGGTGATTGCATCAGAAATTATACAATTTGCAAAAGGACCGAAGTCGTCGACACAACCCGAAGAATTGCGAATCTTAATGGCAGGACACATTGCTCGCGCAACTGACGACCGCAGCGACGGAAAGGTCCTCGAGTAGCAGCCATATGCCGGACATCACAGCGTTAGCAGGCCTCCCATAAGAAGGTCAGACGAATTGGTGAATATCGCAGGAAGGAGTTGGATGCTAGCAGCGCAGGACAGTCTGATGTGAAGATTCTTGGGGAAAGATTATGTCCAGCAGTGGTGGCTGAAATGATGATGATGATAAACTTTCTATAGGTACTTACTCGTACCTATAGAAAGTATTAGGTAAAGTATGTTAATAAGAATATAATTAAAGGGAATAAATACACATCAACAAAGCTGGCGATTACTTGGGAAATTTACATCAGCAATAATTAACGTTGAGTATACTTTTGCTGCTGTAATTTTTTTATTTAAAATAACTACATTGATTTACCAACTTTGACGAGAACGGGCGTAATTACTGTTTAATATAGAACGTGTATTTTTATTTTTGGGGTTTCGTACCTCAAAATGAAAAACGGAATCAACCCGTTTGTTGAAATACTGTAAGGGACGTGTGGACAATCGCGATCAAGACAATCGCATCAAATTGAAAATTGACATCTGAAACTTCTATCTGTCTATGGGCACTGTAAAAACCCAGGTTCTTTGTAAATGCAATCTATAATATTAAGATCGTTGCATTATATTACACTATAAAGAAAGTCTTACATCAAATTAAAAAATCGAATATCGTATAGCATGTCCCATCACAAGAAATTCTGATTACCTACAAAGGAGTATTTCCAAATGGAACTAGCTAAACTGGGCTAAAATTGCATGTAGCAAAATCAAGTTAATACACAATTTTAAAATATACTTTAAGAATGTTCGAATAAATAAAAGTATCTCCATCCCTACTTATGTTATAAGCGCGAAAGTTTGTATCGATGGATATTTATTACTCTTTTACGTAAAAACTTCTTCTTCTTCTCTTCTTCGCGTATATATCCGAATAACACAGAACTCGAAAGACTAATCTTGCGCAGACGAAATCGCGGGCACCAGCTAATACAAGATATATCCGTCGTGGTAACTTAATTTACTCGAGCTTCGATGATAACTTCACTGCGTAGTCTAATGGGATGAGCTGAAAGAGGCAAGTATTTCTTTCCAGACCGCATACTAGTTAACCGCGAAGTTACGCGATACTAAAATAGAAATACATCATTGTTTCAAATACTAAATTTACTGTTCATTGGTGTATGCGTGCGCTCTTCGCTTTTGAGTATACTAGACGCAATAACGATACCTCGAAAAACGCGACGTATACGAATTCCAAGGTTAGATAGCAGTAGCCTCTGTGAAAAGGATATGGATCGGCCGGACCGGTCAGGCGCAACCGGAGACGCGCGTAACCCGATCCCGTACTAAAAGCTCACCATCCAAAATTTCTAGACGCATACATCATTCCACTGTATCATGTTTCTATTGTAAAGGATAAGACGAATTGGTACAAGCCTTGCGCATTGTTCACACAAACTGCTTTGGTAAGTTTTTTATTCATAAGACACAATAAAGTCTTTATCATACCAGAGGGAATCTGACTACAGTGATATAGTCTACCAATAAACATTTTTCTCACAATAATAATAATTTATTTAAACCACTAAAATGAATAATCCTAAAACAGTTGTTTCACATAAAAAGGCCAAACATGTTTTGTACAGGTTGAATGACAATAATTTATGCACTCATTTTGTTTACATACATACAGCATTGTAAAATACTGATATATATAAACAGTTAAAAAAAATCGCGAAAGCTTGTTACAATTCAATTATCGATACACAAAAAGCTTGCATTCCGTGCGGGAACTTGGAGCGTAAGACAGCTAGAATTACTGGGTGTCATAACGTATTGATACACGATCACCAAGGGAACATGGAATGCGTGAAAACACCTTTTATGACTACAAAAAGCACAAGCTGATACACCTACGTAGTTGTTCAGGGAAACACAACGAACAGTGATGATATAGCACTGCTAAAAGACCAGAAAAACTTGCAATTCATGAAAGATTTAGGACTTATGGAGGAGTTATTATTCTCCACGCCTTATTGGCGTGGAGAATATATATAGAACATATCTTCAGTCAAAAAAAGGTGATGGCTGAAAATCAGTGATTTGTCTAAATTAGGCAAATATTTAGCTGAGCCTTGACCTTTTGCTTTCTGCAGCATACATATTATATTTATGGTTTTTGATTGTATGTTTGTTTTTTCTCAATTATTACTATTGTTTTAGTAGATATTTATGTGTATTTTGCAGAGAATAATAAACGCCTTATCTATCTATTTATCATATAATGAAACCTTTTGCGATCTAAACATATTTGTTACTTCTGTCGCTAAGTTTACAAGAATGATAATTAATACTTTAAGAAAATAATTAATTTGTACTATCCATTAGTACTTGCGAACTTCTTTATAGTATTAATAACAACTGCAAAGGCTTGTATGTGATATATTCTTGCATTATTGTACTCATGATTCATGCATTTTCTGGCGTCAGCTTGCTTGGTTTTTTGTATGTTTTTTCTCACGACCACATAAAAAAACCATGGATAATTCATATAATTTATACGAAATAATTATACCTTGTTTTTAAGATTTATTATATAAAATGTTTATTGTCCCTGTCAGAAATAAATAAAATAAATAAGTCGGAGTGAGGAATGGCTATAAAGTTCGATTTTTAATTCGAGTCAGTAAAATGACATTTCCAGTGTCATGTGTCACAAATCATATTATTTAATATGGTATGTATTACATATTTACAATAAAAAAACGCTTTGATACCTAATAAAATAAAGCATGACTAAATGTCTAAATCTATTGATTGCCGAACATCACTATTGTAGTGGGTTGTAGTGGGTCACCCTTTTTTGTATCAGTGACAGTTGCACTTGTCATTTTACTGACTCGAATTAAAAATCGTAGTTTAATAGCCCGAAGCTTGCACTGTCTTTCCTTATTGTAATAATAATAAGGAAAGATAACACAAACTGCTTAAGTATATTAAGGTTTTTCTATTTTATGATATATTTAAAGAAATCAGATCTATCAACATCATAGAAATAGGGATTCTATGAAGTAATTCAATGTTTTTTCAAGTCAACCTAAGGGTCAAAGTAAATTAACAATTAGCTAACAATTACTTATAATTTTCATATGTAATTATTAAATTCTTCATCAGCCCTTTTATTATATAACATTTGATCGAAACTGACAGATAGTGCAATTGTATTGCGGCTTTATTACGATGCAACGTGACAATTATCTTTATAAAGCATCAGTGTATGTACACTATTTCTCAGAGTCAACCAAAATGCCATAGAGTTAATAATCAGCCTACATAGCTGTGGCGCTGTGGTCTGTGCTAGCACTGACGTTCTATTTTTGAATCATTTGTTGGGCGTCCTTTACGTCGTCTTTTTTCCCCTCAACAGAGGAGAGAATGAGACCCTCATGGCTACCACCGCGACCAAGTGTCACGGTGGTTATGTCGGCCTCCAGACCGACCGTAGCAGCTCGATTGATGTGACCCACCGATCAAAACTCAACGTAAAACCTTGGTTCTAAAGACCCTACGGCTTGCCGTGACAGCGACCACTCCAAAGTAGAGAGTGCAGTCAGAGCTTGATTTGTTTCAAATCCTGATTTATTCACAATTAAAATAACATAATCGTAATGCACTACTGATTTACGTAGAATGCGAAACAAAGGCAACAGTAAAGGAGACACAAGTATTTCCTTAACCTTATACTAATGATTATAATGGTGTGGTTCAGGGTTGATTCAAACATGTAGGTACCAATGTGATTTACATTTTCAGAATTTTATTTTTTTTTTCTCTCAGGAGAGAGTCTGAGAATCCTCACAAGGAGCACGAAACGTGCCCAGGACCACCGCAACGGCAAGTGTCACGGAGGTTATGGCGGACTCCACGTCGGTCGGTAGTGGTCTGACCACTACCGACCGTGACCTACCGACTAAACTCCGCCTTAGCCTTGGCCATAAGGGACCATTTCTGTCTTAAAGAAAATGACAAAAATCGGGTGGGGCTGTGCCGGGGCACACGGCCGTTGGTTTTAACGTGAAACGTCTATGTTAGGGAATCGCTTTTAAAGTAAAATATTGAAATAAAACAAGATTGACGGTGTATTTTAATAAAAAACTCAATGTCACAACAGCGAGCTGACTATATAAGTGAAATATTCACCACACATTTTTGTTTCTAAGTCTAATAGTTTTTTAATTATTAGACCTTTTCGTTACGGTCCACTTTTTAAACCCGTATGTTTCGGCGCGATTTTACAGACGTTTCACGTCAAAAATAGCAAAGCTCTCTCAGAAGTTAAGCTATACTTGTTGACTTTAAAACCGCTGCTATTAGCTATGCAATAATAGTTATTTGTTCAACTAGAGAGGAAAGTTGGTTTTTACAAGCGAGTGCTAATTTTGAATCCCGAGTAAGCAAAGGATTCTAATAATTGAATCACGAGCGTCAGCGAGTGATTCTACATTAGAATCCTGAGCGTCGCGAGGGATTCAAAGGCACGAGATGGAAATAACTTTTCTCTCGCATGACACATACAACTTTTCACCTTAGCAGTGAGAACATTTTTAGAGATATAAATGAAACAATATGAATTAAAATGAAACCACACATATTTGCAAAAACTAAGTATCTATTAAAATTTAAAATTACAGTTATTAAAAGTTACATTTTGAAAATGTATAGTTTTATTAGGAAGTGACACCGTGGAGTCCGTTTCTATTTCTTTAGACTGTGACGAGACAATACTGTTAGTAAACATTGGCGACTCGGTGCGGCTTCTTAGCGAATTTTCAATAGTATTTGTTTCTTTGGATGTAGAGGGGCGCGGGTTTGCATAGGGATCAGGTTTAAAGTTTATACTTTGTATTATGCGTTTACAGGCTTTAGACTTATTTTCGATCGAATCTTCAATATATCCTTCCGCGACCGTGTTTGACTTCCAGCCACCATGACGTTTTAATGTTGTGAGGTTTGCTCCTGAATCAGCCAAAAGCGTGGCCGAAGTTCGCCTAAAGCAATGTCCAGAGTAAAGGTGAGGCTCTTGTAATTTTAAAAAATTGGCTATTTGTTGTGGTGTTCCGCCTATTTTATTGATTCCCATAGACTGTTTTGAACACTTGTCATTACGATACTGCAAGAAAAATCGATCTGTTTTCGTATTATCAGGTCAATTTTTCAAAATTAGATATTGAAAAAATTTTGGACTTTTTCGATTTGTGTCCTACTGACTTTCTTTTCAAAAATGCAATAAGTTTGGGATAAGTTTCAATATGAACATTATGTTTTGTTTTTATTGTAGCTTTTAACATCGAATACATATTCCACATTGTAGGTGATTGTTTCGTTTGTGATAGATAATTCAATAAAGTACGACAATATTACATTCTCCGAGAAAGTGTTCGCGCCCTTTTCAAGTTTCCATTTATTGAAAACATCACAGGTTTTTAGACATCTATCACATGATTTCTGAGGAAGAAAACTGAATTCAGCATTCAACACTTGTTGTTTTAATTCTTCAGGTGTTAAGTTAATGTTTTCGTCACTAGACTCACTCATATTTTATGAATTTGTGATATGCAACACTAATTGTAAGTTGTTTCCCGGTATTTTTTTTATGTTACGTTCTGAAACTGTATCTGTAGTACTTTGTTGTACCAATAAAGATTTTTAAAACTATAAATTATTTGTGTATTATTTTGTAAAACATATTACAATAGACTTCCATTATTTTGACGACCTTACCTAGTAGACGACGACGTAGTGGAATGGTTGGTATACCGGTTTCAAGGTGTCCCCACCTCTGAAGTCCCAGGTTCGAGTCCCGGTGGGTACAGATGTTTGCGTGATGAATGCGAGCTTTTGTACCTTAATCATGGTTGTTATAATATAGTACTACCAAATTTATCTAGATCCCATAACACAAGACTTATAGCGCTTACTTTGCAGAATTAAAGAATTTACTTTATGTAAAAAATATTTTTATTTATTTGCATTTAAAAGTATACTTCAGTATGACGTTCTTCGGGATTTTCGTCGTGCCCACCTTTAATGTTTGGATCCAACATATAAATATTGCCAACAACAAAAACATATTTCAAACTGTCTACGGCCGCGGGTGTCGGGTGACCGCCATCCGATATTCGCCAAAGCTGTTTTTATTTGTCAAACGATCCACACACCAAAATGTAACGTTACACTCATGAAATTAATACCGTCTCTGTATATCACCATGGATATGCTGCGAGATTTCGGCCATCTGACCGCAAATTTTTAATAATTTTCCCACATCAGTGCGAAACAAAAAGTATTTGGCATAGAAAAGCATTTGAATTTGAAACATTTGAAACATAATAATTAAAATTTGAAACATATTGAAAAAGTATGTGTATTATTAAAAACAAAAAGATCAAATGCGAATTTGTGTAAATAATAGCGACCTGCACCCGCCAAATCTAAAGTACATTTTTCAAGTGCAAAATGTGCGATATAAATATTTTATCGTATTTTGTTTCTAAAACCCAAAATATTATAATAATGTTAATCGTCATAGGTTATATAAGACCCCACAGAAGGGCTCGAATCTACCCTAGGTTATATTAGGTATATAGGTTACGGCGATTACGTCTTCGCCCACGTCACTGACACAGTGCAAATTGTCAAAACATTGTATACAAGCAAAAAATAATTTCATTAAGTAAAAGCCTAAATTCAAGAACAATTAGTATTACTAATTAATATGTGATTTTTAAGTTAAAATTGTATCTTTTCATATAAATGGGTAAGGATGTAGACAAAATTATTCGCTTACCTACAAAATTATCTTCAGTCAGGTGCACTACATTGAAAACTTAATTCCATTCGAGATCCAATAGCCCAAGATCCGAGATCCAAGGAATTCAAGAGTCGTGACTCTGTCGTGGTTTAGATCGTGAAAGATATGTAGATAAGAATTTTTGATGAGTTTGATGGGAGAAGTAAAACTTGACTGTTTTGCGTAGAAAGGCTAGGAAACGAAACAGGATTTGAGGTACTGAGTTATATTTAGATTGACAAGCACAGAATGAAGATGGAATAGGACAGTCTCTCTGAAGTGTTATTGACTACTAACTTTGCTCTTATCATTCTTATTTAGATACTGGAAGCGTAGGAAAATATGCATTTGGTACCTAACTTAATTTTATAAAAATACAAACTGACAGCGAACTTTGTACCGTGTGATAGTCAATGACATGAGCTGTCAACTGTGGAATACGGCGAAATATTTTGAAAATTATTTGAAAAGTAAATACGTTTCTTCATAATTTCACTAATTCTTAAATGATTAATCTGTTATCCTTGAAAGATATGAATTTAGCTAATAGATGAGCATTTAAATCGTAGTAAAATTTTAATATATATTATATTTTGTTAAGTAATACTTATATGAATTGCGAATCTCATTTTAGAAGCTCTTGGTTTATGCTTTAATATATGAAAAAACTTCAAACAAAACAAGATAAGAATGAATTTAAAAATAATTCATTCGATTCTAACGTAAACCCTTCTGTATACGACAAAAGTAATTTATGTCTTCCAGCTCGGTTATAAGATACAAATCTGTATACATTTATCGTTGAATGCTGCTGGACATTTGACACTATCATACACTCATTGGTTGGCCTGTGAGGTTGTTTGTGCACCCCTAAAGCCACAGAGTAAAATACAGACGAGAACATACTACTTTGTAACATCCAAATAAGTTTGAAACTTTTAGTACTGTCGCAATTATGTTAATACAACGTTGATGTTTTGTCGTTTTAATTTTAATATACTGTATGGCAAAACGAAAAAACTTTTGGCCTGGCTGATGGTCAGCAGACGTCAACACGTCACATGTAATTTATTACGATATATATAATATCTTGCGCAAAGCTATCTCTGTTGAGTTTGGTTGCTGAATCAGTTACATGGACATTATTTATTATTGTAGACAAAAAATTGTCAGACAAAATCAACATCAAAATTGTGAGTATATATAGAATGTGAAAATATTTAAGTTTAATATGTACTATCAAATATTGAGCATTTGTACCTTAGTCATGGTTGGTAATATATTTTTCTATCAAAAATATTTATATATGTATGTCTATCCGTTACCCTAGATCCCATAACACATGCCTTACAAATTTTATAATAATTATAGGTTATTTCGGGCTAAGCTCATTGGTGTAAGTGTAAGGAATATTTATTTATTTTAGATGACATTACTCTTTGACAAATTTGTAGGTACAATGTGGAGCGTCGTAGACGGCGCGGTGTCGTTTACAACTGGGTATCGCGTAGCTCCCATCGCACCGCACCCCGTGTTCGCTTTCTTGTTTGTTCATGTTACATTATTATGTTATCGTAATTATCGTAATGGTATCTGAGATGGACTTGTTATGCTTTTGATTGGAAAGTTATATTTAACCGTAGCTGTTTATGCGGTCTTCTATGAACGTCTTTTAATGTGTTCAGATTCGGTACCCGTATGATGTTATGTTGATAATTCGTATCATAGTATCTTAGGTTGATTGAAAAATGTTTGTAATGTTTGAATAAGTTATAAAAAAGTCGTTTTTCTCCAGCAATCCTTGAAATACATTTCTAACAGGATTTCAAAAAAGGCATCGTCGTTAATGAGATTTATTGAAATTATGTAAATTCTGGTTATTTACGAAACATAACAACACAATCCCCAGAGATCCCAGCAGGTAGTGTGAAATCATTCGGAAGGCAAAATTCCATAAAGTGGTTTGGCAAAATAGAAAACAACATTTGGTGACGTGAGTAGGTACCTAAGGCGGCCTGTGTAAAAATTAATTACTAAACGAAAGGTAAGATTTGTCAAAAAAGGAACTAAAACACTCGCATTAAATAAAAGTAAATATATATTGATTAACCTTTTACATATAATTAACACTCTTTTAATATTTTAAGTTTTGAAGTAAAACCTGCATCAGGAACTTTGGAATTTTCATGTTTTTCCTTTCGCACGAATTAAAATCCAATAGTTAATGTTGTTTGTAGATAACATTTCACAAAATTAGAAAACGAGCAATGGTTGATATGCAACTGATTGTTGTGTAAAACAAGTACAAAGTAAGCTTATAGTATAATTCATACAACATTAGCTAAGCCACTAGATCGAATCTTATTATTTTTATCCATATTTATAATTTATCGATATTTAAAACATTAAAAAAGTCCATAATAAAGTTATCAAACATAATGAAAATTAAAATTTTCCAAACCTGTAATTATAAAAGCATGCACGCATTTTTACTATTCCATTGGTAATCGAAATGTTACATTACTAGATGCAAGAGTAAATAAAGCTGCGACCCGGATCCGTGCACTAGCCAAAACAAACCGGTCTATACTCTATATTGATCTTTAACCTCCGGTTATACGGTTCAAAATCTTTTAAGGCGTAAATAAGCTACTGTAACACAAATAAGGAATTAAGCCTTGACCTAATTTTGTAGTGCACAAGTGTTCGAATTACTTCCTAAGCGCGGATGCATGGAGCCAGGAAAGTATTTTAGTGAATTTTGAAAAGCATTTTAACAGCGTTCCGACTATTAAAACCGATGTCACAGATAGATTTTGCAGTGGTATATTGGATTTTCAAAAGTAGCTAGCTAGCCAAATGTGTTCAAAAAACGAATTACTAATTTTGTTCGAAATGTTCTTTCTATATCAGAGGTTACCAAACTATTTTGTGTCGTAGACCCTTTGCCATATTTTACGGTTTTGGGTAGACCCCCTACTTACCTAATATTGAATGCCTACATCCTACAACATACAAATTTTTATAAGCATATATAATATTTTATTTACTTCATAGGTACTTTTATAAATAATGTATTTCTTTATATTAGAAGATTGTATAATATAAGTAAATAGATACTATCATTGTATGTGGAGATCCATTATTATAAACCCCCATTTTCATGTCATGAACCCCCATGAATTTTTTTAGACCCCTTGCAGGTTGTCATAGATGCCTAGGGGCCGATATGGGCCACTTTGGGAATCACTGCTCTACATCATTTGAAATCTCTTTGGTAACCCTACATCACATAATTGGGATGTTTCTACTATTTTCAATTTTTTGATTACTTTTCAGTACTTATTACAACTTTTCATTACTTATGGATAATATCTGTAGTCACGGGTGATTATGTCATCTACCAACTAAACTCTGCCTAACGCTCGAGTCTAGTTATCTTCTAAGGTAATCATGAATATAGTTCGTAAATATTTATACGAATAAAGTAAATAATAATATTTAAAATAAAAAATATGTCAATTACAATTATCATTCAAATAATTTGAGATATTAGAAAAATAATCTCAGTGATTCACACGTTTAGCACAGTGGTCGAGTAATCGGCTTCTACGCAACGGGTCGCGGGTTCAATTCCGGCACGGAACAGATAATTTGTATGAACTACAAAAATTTGTTCCGGTCTGGGTGATTGTGCATGTGAAATTTCTATGTTTGTGACCACGCCCACGACACAGGATAAAAATCCTAGTGTGAAGCGATGTCTATTAACAAAAAAAAATCATCATGTCATACAACTACTACTACTAAGGTTGCAGATTGTTTCAATGTCAAAAGTTATTAGCGTAAAATAATAGCTTTGTTTAAATAAATGGTCGTTATGTAGTATAAATTACGTATTATAACAAAGCAATCTTCACCACAGGTCGTATTGGGATACGACCTGTAGTGAAGTATCCTAATACAACCTGTGGTGAAGCAGAATAAGATCACCACCGAGAGCCAAAATTTACCTCATGATAGGGCGACTAGGCCAATCAGGCTCAGCGCGGATGGGTCGACTTCCCATATTCAATTTTTTTTGCAAGTATATACAGATAACCTTACAATGTTTTTGTTTCATGTGACGGGGTCATGTAGCATGTACACGGCTGCATCGTAGCTGTTTTTGTATCGGGGAAGGGTTATAGGGCACAGCAATCGTTTTGTAATTATTTACTTTTTTAGAGATACCGGAAGTTAGAATAGTGTCTTCATGATACTTTACGAATTGGCATTGCAATATGGCAAAACAATAAAAAAATACTAGATGTCTTCTTAAGAGGAGACAAGGGGACATTGTTAGTGGCAGTAGCTCCATTAAATGGGGGACATAAAACCCCTCCATTTATTTAATAAAAGTAAATAAAAACACATTAGAGGTTTCCAGTTTACACCCACTGCTTCCTGCGTTTTTATTATTTGTCATCACCCTCGGATGAGATGTATATTATTTATTGTATACAAATCGTTACATAAAATAAGTGACAAACACGAAGTTATCTCTAAGATAAGATTTCTAGAGATTCAATCTTAGAAATAGTTTGAAATTAAATTGACAAAATACGTACATAAATACAATAATATATTGTACATTATAACATACAAAGCATCAATAAAATTACAAAATCGAAAGAAAATGACTGAATGGCTTCTACTTTACTTCTGAATGATGTTAGATAATTTTTTTACGAATGGGGTGAAGGAGAGACAATTTTACAGCGCGCACGCACAGTAATAGAGTTGTGACAGAAATTTCGAATTACAATAAAGCATCAAGATGTTTAGGAGCCTTGTACATACAGGTTTGTACAACGCGCCAGGTTTTACATGTTGAGACAGCTTAATCATAATAGTGGTTGGTATTCGTGATGCACCTAAATATGAAACTTGACAGATCGTACATCGATCAACTTTTGTGTTTTATAGAAATTAGACAAGCTGCCTCGTTTTGAACGAGTGGAGAAGTTCCTTCATTTGACCAATATAATTACTACAAACATATACAATATATATATTCGTAGTGATCATGGAGTATATGTAATATGTATCTTCTTGACATGACCTATATGATGTTGCCTTACGTGTCTCGATCAAAGTATTCTAAAATTACCCATCAAATTGCCATAGCTGACGCCACCACATCTACTATCAAATACACGATCACATGCAGTTCCATTACCCAAATTTACATTTAAAATGGAAACGTTAAGACAAATATTGTTTTATGCAAATGCTTGGCAAATTGCTCAGTTATCATGCGAATACAAAACAGAAAGCTTTTCTGAATTCAAAACATATTTTCTTCATAAATAGCACCAGTTCAAATTAATTTTTATTTACGTAGAAAAAAGTAAAATATGTATATGTACTCGTTCTCATATTTATCCCTATTCTGTCACGCAATATATTACAATAATATGATAATTATTTTTAAATCAATCCCTGTTATTATTATAATCTGGAAAGGTTGTTAGTATGGATGGATGTTTGTAAAGATATATGCCACGCTAATATAAGCTACCTACTGAAAATACTAATCCTGCGTAAGCGAAGTCGCGCAGGATTCCTTTTTTTATCGAATTTTATTATATATTTATAGTTATAAAATTTTGGACATAATAAATATATAATATATATAAATAAGGAAAAAATCGATATACATTTTTAATTAGCCATCTTTTTTAATCTGGGAGCTAGGCTTTCTAATAATCTATGACGCATATTTATAATTTTTTAATTAACGTTTTTAAGAAATTTTCAGCCAATAAAGTACAAAACTGACGAAAAAAGAATATTTACGATAGATTTTCAATTTGTGAAATTTATATGTAAACGAAATCCGAAAATATAGTTTTTGAAATTTAATTAATTATAAGTTTACATATACAAATTTCTTATATTACATATACGACTTATTAATGAACATGGCTTATAATTAACGATAGCTCGGTGTTTGGCCCTTGCATTATTTTGTCAACATCTACATCACTAGGCATTACATACATCAGTAGGCATTTTCACATTTAGTAAATAGTACAGAGAATGTTAAGTTCTTAAACAGGGTTTTGAGATTATTGGTATGGTTGATGTGGTACTTGAAAAAAGCACGCTTCCCACTAAAGATGTTTCACATCTAGGTAACATTGCTTCTGTACGTCATTATGTGCTTGTATCTATTACGAGCAGCATTCCTCGGACACATCATAACTTTAATATTAGTTAGTGCTTTTGGACAACAATGTAAAAGGTGAAAAACACATTTGATATATTTGATAGAGATAGCTCGGTGGTCGAATGGTGAAGGGATCGACATAGCATGTCGAAAACGAGGGTTCGAGTCCCGTATGAGCCTAATATTTTTTGAGTTTTATCATATTTGGTACAGATAATGGCAAATTAATTCGCCGTTCTTTCGCTGCCTATACCGGTTATATGTGTTATACAGTAATAACAGAACAATCAACTCATTACAGAATAATAGTAATAACAGATACTTTCGCAGTATAGTAATAAGTATACTTAATATACTTAGATCAATGTACCATTTGACAGGGCAGTGAGTTAATAGAATGGATTGCGCTCGAGCGATTTCACGTGTAAACTTGCAATTGCATTAACACATTGATACCCGTAGCTCTGTTTGCCGACGTCTAAGGTTATTTATGACGCAACGTAACAACAAGTGTTATCACAACCATTTATTAAATCTGCACCTGGATTTATTTTCATTATTTACGACAAACTTCACTACTTAAGAACGAATATGTACGATGTGCAATTCTGTATTTATCGAAAACTTTATAAGTATAATTATAGTATTATATTAAACACATTGCCCAAGTAACGTTTTAAACTGTATAAACGCTGTACAATGAAAAATTTCAAGAGTTTAGCCTGTACAAATGGCTGAATTAGGACTGTAAAAGGGCCCCAAATTATACAGCACCAAGTGTAGAACTAGCTGTATAACAGCTGTGAAATAGCGCAATATCTGATTAGGCAAATAATTTGATACCAATATACAGATACTGTGCGCAAATCTTAAGTAGATGTTTTATTCTTATATGACAGCCATAGGCTTGCGAACGTCTGAATATAAGTCTAAAATTATGTTAAATCCTTCCATACTGAACTTAATTCATTGAATCATTGACAAGCGGCGGCCATAATAAATATCTGTTGAATTGTGAAGTGATCAAATATTATTTTGCTATATGGTAAATACCCATTACTAATTTCCTGGTCTTTATTTTGCTACTACTTCTTCGTGATTATATATATATATCAATATTACATAGTCAAAAACTCACGCGCTCTCGAAATAATAGATATTAATGAAATTATTTGTGTTACAAGAACCGTGTAACCTAACATGAGACTAATTTTATAAGCCCGCAGGGCATTTTAATTGACAACAAATTAATTTCGTTGTGTTTTCAGGTGAAAGTCTATGTAAATATAGCCGTAATTTTCAATAACAAATACTAACACAATATATTAATTTTGGTAGCATGATTTTTAGGTTATGGTCTAATGGCATCTATAATTAAAAAGCTTTTGCTCTTCTAGTACACTATTATGAAGCTTTTTGCATAAGTTATGTTTGTACAACAGCCAAAAGAGTAACTTTTGCTGTACATTTGTATTTATTTACTGTAGTAGGTGCATAATAGAATAAGTTAAGTGAATATTACAGCAATTCAGGGTTCAATTGAAAGTAAAGAAGACCCATACTGTATATAATTTATATTTATTTCCGCTATAGGTACCTACAGTAAAATTAATAAATGAACTGTACTAGGTACCTGTTTACTAACACAAATATATTTTGATGACACAAACAGTCATGCTAATTTGAAATAGATAATCATATTTTACTTAATGCCGATGTACTTACCTACTGTTTACTCTTTCTAGAACCTACGTTCGTTTCGTTCGCAGTCCTAAAACTTATTTAACATCGCTCTCGCTTTTTTTTTTGCTCGCAATTTCTTTTATTGCTATGTTTATGATAGATTCCATCTTCCAATAGCCAAATGGATGTAGATCTGGATATTCACAAAATTGACCAGAACTCATTTTAGAAACTCTTGAATATTGGGAGACCATCAAAATCTGGTACATCAGCTATATTATCAAAAAGTAAATTTAGCTGATAATGGAATCCATTATGCCAATATTCACTATCATTGTCAA
This sequence comes from Scirpophaga incertulas, assembly GCA_036419045.1. Classification (NCBI taxonomy): domain Eukaryota; kingdom Metazoa; phylum Arthropoda; class Insecta; order Lepidoptera; family Crambidae; genus Scirpophaga; species Scirpophaga incertulas. The sequence goes on along the minus strand of CM071631.1, from coordinate 20,275,736 downwards.
TCATTTTAATGTTGACTTTAGTAGTCGTGTGGAGAATTGTTCTTGCATCCTGTGGTAATAAATTTGTCAATCTATCATTTATAATTTGTATTAAATCATTTAATGCAGATTGATGAATGTTTTTATTTATGGCCAATTTTTTTTATCTTTCTTCGAAATATTAATTTACGATCTGCTTCGTATTCATCCAATGAACTTTCAGATTCAAGAATTTCAAAACAATTTCTGTAAGTAGACTCACTATTTTGATCACTCATTGCCTATAAGCATATAAGTGATCCAATATTCATTTCATCAGCAGTAAACTGTATATAGTCATGGTCTAACATATTTTGTGGTACGGAACCTTTTTGACATGTAGATAATATTGACATTCGATTAACTGACCTTGTACAATTTTGCTTTGTTCCATTTGTGGTTGCAACGTTTCACATTGTGAATATGCTTTCTTTAGTTTTCTTTTTATTGCGTCAGATCTTTTATGTTTTTTCCAAGGTTTGTAAAAAATAAAGCAAAAACAAATCACTATGAACACAATAATACTATACAAAACTGACATTTTGATATGCCATTTTTACTTAGAAATTTAAATACTCGATAAGCTGGATAACTATGTATTAAAACACTATAACCGGTATAATGGTCTACTGTAACACCAAAAACTGTACTAAAGACAACATTTTCGCTAATCACGATAGCTTTAAAATAAAGTAAGACTAAACCATTATTCAGCAGACAACATTGTATGACACTCTTGTACAGAAATTAGCTTTTTAAGAGTGTCCTAGATAACCATTATCAAGCCTTATATAATTACTGTACTACAGAGTAAGTATACACCGTTATTCAGAAATAGCAATATTCAACAGAACTAGGCTGCAAAAAGAAATAATTCTGGAGCATATAGTAGATATACTGTTGATATTTAGTTGACTATTCAGTTGATATACTGCCCTAGTCTTATAAACTTACTTAAAGCTGCTTTTTATACCACGCACTGTATTTTGGAGTATTTCCGTGCTACTTAACAGCCAAAAGTAATAATTTCGGCTTTGTACAGCCCTAAACCAGCCTTACTGTATAAAAGAATACAATTATGCTCTACTACAGCCTTAAATATATTTGTACGCTTTTGTACACCGTTTATAAAGTCTCAAGCTGTTATTCTACTGGTTAAAATGATTTTTTATTTGCTAAAATGTTCCTTGGGCGGAGCTTGAATGATGTACAAAAATGTATTCAAGCACAAAAATAAAACTCAACATACCAGAAATTAATTTGAATTTGAAAATACAATTATGTCGGACTTTCATATAAAAAGCTCAAGATTTTTTTTTACCACAAATCGTTTTAAATACGATCGGTATCAAAAATAAACAAGCCATCCAACTATGCAGGTCATTATGTTTGCGATGTAATAAATTAAATTGACCTCAAAGAGTCCCAGTGAGTCCCGTATCGCAGCGGCGCGTGGTCACCGCGAGGTTATTGACACCCCAAACTATTTCCGTTGCGCCAAAATAAAAGCGGTGCATCCGTACTGAGAACCAGCTACTCGCGAACTCTAACTGAGAAGATAATCACATGAAAACAATAAATTGAAGCGCCTTGCGGCCTGGGTCGGTCTCGGATTACGTTTTAGCAAAGGAACGTCTAAAATTACCCGCACGCACACAGGCGCGCCGCAACAGAGCGTCGTCGCCAGCTATATCTATTATCAAAACATCCAGCGACTCTGGTTACTGCGATCCGAGCGCGCTTCAGATATCGCATTACACACTTTAATGGCTGGAAAAGGCCTCGAAAACGTGATATTACACGCGTTTTATTGTGTATCGCGAAATGTAATTAATATAGCAACCGTATACTTGGTAATTTATTCGGCGTAACCCGGCTTGAGCTTTGGAGGCCCCCGACAGGGCGGCGTATAAAATATCAAATTTAAAAATACGATCGCCGTGTAGTGTTACAGCGGATCACGAGATGCGCTAGGCCGCCTGCCAAACGACTCAGTGTTCCTACAAAACCCGCGTCAATATTTACAATAACTTTCAAAATGTCTCACCTTGGTCTCTTCTTCGCTCTCCTTCTTCACATGGGTCTTGAGCGGCGGCGAAGAATCCGTCGACGATTTGCTGTCCATTTTTACAATATTTAATTCACACTTTACGTACACTGTTAATGAGAACGCACAATATTTGTTTCAAAAGTTTTTGGTTATGTAAATCAAGTTTGACGTTCGCGTAAACATTATTTTGCTCGGAGCACAATAACTCTAAAACAACAATCGCGCGCGACGGCCGAAGCGCGACTGCGGTCACGATTGGTTGGGGCGCTTCGTGAAAGCTCTTTTCCCGCACGCTATTGGGCGGAGCTTACGGCGAACTTGGGCGGATGCCGCACTACACAAGGATTTTTTGTTATTTTCCATGTTTTCTTTGATATTTTAATGTAATTTATTTATTATATATTATATTTGACGGATATAGAATATAGGCGGACTTAATGTCTTAGGTTTTTTCTACCTGTGGTAGGTGTTGCAGTGATACAAAGATATAATAATTTTAGTCTCTTGGAAACATTTAAATTTTTTAAATGTTTGATCTATGTCCGATAAGTCCGCTAAGTATGTATTTATCTTATTTTATTTAGGAAATAAATGGTTTACATTAACTATACATAAAATCCTTATTATTACCTACTGAAGCTTTCACTTATTTAATATCACTATATAAGTGCATTGTAAAACAACTAAACTTAAATAAATAAGTATAAAAATGGGTATGAAATATTCATGCCTCGTGGATTAAGAATTGAAGAAAAGTAAAAGTATTCAACTTGTAAAATAATTGATAATTTCTACAATGTAAATTTAGTTTTAAAAATATTTCGCAAATAAAATTACAAATAAATAATATAATGTCAAACATAGTAAATATAAATTATACGTAAGCTAGTAAAAATTCTAATATAACTGAGATACTCAAATTACTTAATAATTATTTAGGTGGGTCGCACAAAACAACTCATAATTGTTAGTTGCATTTGCTAATTTGTTATTATTTTTTGTTTATTATATTTTTTGTTTTTGTTTATTTGTAAACTTATTGAATATTTGTAAATTGTATTGACACGCGGTGAATCTTTTAGTGATGTTGTAATTTATTGTATGTTTGTAAATGTTGTTGTTACTTATAACTGATTATACATTAAAATTTGTTTCTATCTTTGTTTGTGTAAAAGTAATATTGTAATTAATGTTGGTGAGTCGTAATAAATAAATATAAATAGAAATTGTGATAGTCTTACCGAGAAAAATCAATCCATATAAAATTATTACATTAGAAATAATTATGATCAATGCAGACTTGAATAGAAAGGTTCCTTTCTATTCAAGTTATTACTTTAAAAAGAACATGTATTACTAAGCAGTCCACATTATTTTCCAAGTTAAAGATTAATAATTTAGTCCTGTGTCATGATTTTCTAAAAATCATATTGTATCTAGATTACTTATGCTGCAACTCATTAATTATTATAACAGAACTAATTAATTAATTAATCATATTATAAAGAATTCTTAATTTAGGTTGTAATAATTATATAAATCAATGGTATCAATATTAAATAATTATGAATTAATTAAAATAGCAGCATGAAATGTGGTAATAGATAAATGAAATAGACTGACAGGTAGTGGGTAGTTCATAAAAGGAGATGATGGGAAGTGGAGTTGACACTTGCATTCGGACTACGGCAACGCCGGAGGTGGTACAAGCACGGATCCGGTGAGCGACATAATTAGATTATTTTTCCCTCAGATGAGGAGAGAGAGGTGATATGAGAGATCCTCATACCACCACAAATTAAAATACTCCAGACCGATGGACCAGCTTGACCTATGACAAGTATCGATCAAACTCAGCCCAAAGCCTTGATCCTACCTATTTGAAAATGAACAAAAACCATTAATTATTATATTGAACAACCATTTACACAATTCCATATTCTTTTTCTACAGGCAATTTGTGTTTAGAAAAGTTAATGTGGACCTTCTCACTGAACGTGCTGCCTGCACTTTCTATTAATTTGATTTTTTAAGAAATTAAAGAGGAAAGTTACCCGTTATAAGAAACCGTAGATTCACATCACTTTGTTTATTGAACTATTTTGAAATCCTCCTTTCATGAATAAATATGCATAATTATAGCCAGCGTTCATTAGCGTCATGTGTTGTTCTGACATTTTCAACTATTCTTTATAATTTTCTCTTTGAGCATTTTGATTCAAGACTCCAAAAGCATTAGTTTGGTTAAAAGCATTCACGAGGTCTCTAACAATGTCTCTTGCCATAAAAGATTCTCGATTACGATAGTCGATTTGCTCCGATTTCTGAATCACTGACAGCCACAATATATGTAACTATTTTATAGAAAAATTATCTAGACCAAAGTACCTAAGATTGTATAATGGTTTTAATTTAATCAAAAGCTCGTGAAAAATCCCACAATAGCTTAGTTATGGCCTTATTCTCATTTGAACTGTAGGAATATTGTTCACCTCACGAATAATAAGATTCCAAGATTTTCTTACATAGTTACAAGTGAAGCTAATATAAAAACTTGTAAAAACAAATACGAGTGCTGTGACTCTGACAGCAACCTAACTGCACATAGAAAGGAAACACATTCAAATTCCAATGGACATGCCAATATGAGGTCAGAGATGATAGTTTTGTTTTAGACAGCTTAAAAGACAGGTACGCTGTAAACGCGGTTTAAAATATGCTGTAAGGGCTCGTGTCTGTTACAGTTTTATAGATAGAGCAACACCAATTTTATCGTTCAACTATCAACAGAACGCCACTTGCCCTTTGAGGCTTCGGCATACGTCCAATCGAGGAGAGGAGAAGTTTTTCCCATTGACTGGCCACGCTTCTACATTCCATAGGAACGTATCGTGGCGTGTCCACAGCCTCTATGTGTCCTCTCTATAAAGTGGTGTCCGTCACAGCTATTGTAAATAGGTGCTTGTTCAGGGGTTATTTATTATTTCCGGTTATAGTCCCTAACATTTATCGGATCCCGTCTCTCTTTAGATTTATTATGGAAAGTTGGTTCGAAGCTACTAAAGACAAAACAACTATATATAAATTAGGTTAATAATTATAATCAACTAAAACTGAAAAAAATTATGTATTACATTGACAAGTAAAAATTCTTAAAAAGTCACAGTCTTATCATAAACAATTATATGAAACTCATTAAGTAGTAAAAGTATAGAACCTCTACATCCTCCCCACCTTGCATCTTCAGGGAAGAACAAGATACAACCATTAAAAAAAAATGAAAACACCTTTATGTAACAATAAAAACAAAACAGCATTATCAAACAAAATTAACAAACCTAGAGATTAAGCCTAGCCGGAACCTTCACCGGACGACCAGTACGAGTGGTGTAATTATTATGGCCTTCAGAATCAGAGTTGGGATTGGTGTTTATTGTTTTATCCGCTTCTATAACCACTGGGTCCTCAAAAGAGACCTCAAGTCGATACAACCGCTGAAAAGGCCTATCTCGTTCCCCAGCAGCAGTTTTAATTCGAGCAACTCTGCACTGTCCATCAACACCTGGAAAAACTTCGACAACAACTCCTAAGGGCCAATTGACTCGTTTCGAGTCATCCGAGTCAATCAACACAATATCGCCCTTCTTTACACCTCCATTAGACACATTTCTTGTATGTTCAATCAACAACGACAGATACTCGTCGCGAAAACGTTGTCTTAACTGCGAACTGAGACTATTTACGTATTTCCAACGTGATGTCAGAATATTTCCATCTACGTTGTTTATGTTACTGATGTCATTGTCAGAAGCAGTCATATTTAGAAACATCTGTGGGGTAATTGGTCTTAAATTTTCTGTACTATCAGCTATATATGTTAGAGGTCTTGAGTTGACTATGGCCTCGACTTCACATAAAACAGTATATAGTTCAATCTCTTGTAATGCTGCCTTACCGAGTATTCTCCTCAGTATTTGCTTTATAGTTCTCACCATGCGCTCCCAGAATCCTCCCCACCATGGCGCTGACGGTGGAATGAAGCGCCATTCTATCTTCTGGGTTGATACCTTTTGCGATATCTCCTGCCAATTTGCACTATTAAGGAGGTTACTAGCACCACGAAGGTTAGTACCGTTATCACTATAAATAACTCTTACTCTACCTCTCCTAGCTAAAAACCTTCGCAATGCCAACATGAAACTCTCAGTTGATAGTGACGTCGTGTGTTCCAAATGGACAGCGCGGTATGTGGCGCATGTGAACAATATTATCCACGCTTTTTGATTTGATCTTAACAGTAATGGACCTGCTAAATCAATGCCCGTTGTTTCAAAAACAGAACCACAATTCACCCGATCCCATGGTAACGGGGCCGGTGGAACTGCGCAGGCCTTAGCACTATATCTTCTACACACAACACAACTTCTAACTATTCTCTTGGCGAGCTTACGTATACCTGTTATCCAGAAAGATTCACGAAGACTACTTATTAAAGTCTGTGACCCAGCATGTAATAGTTCAACATGTCTTTGAGTGACAAGTCTCTCAATGATAATATTCCCATTTAATAACAAAATTGGAGACTTAAAGTTCATTGGATTGTCACTCATAGTAAGACGGGTTACAACATGATAAAGACCGTCGTCATCCTTATATGTTTTCATCTTTGTCTGAATGCCAATGTTGTCTTCTGACTGGATGATGCGTAACAATGTTTTCTCCGCCATAATAAACTCTTTTGCTTCTAAATCAGTACTATATATTAATGTGCTTTTACGAGATTTATTTATAAATCTAAGACACCATCCAATCATCCTTACTATTTTGGTATATTTGCTAAAGTAAGTCAGGCGTGTTGAAAACTTCTCGCTATCTACAATATTAACAATTAACGAATTCTTCTTAACTTCTCTCAATACTTCTATCTGATCAGGAGTCTCGTAATGCATCGGCCAATCACAAGAAGACTTCTGAAGCCATCTTGGACCTAACCACCATTTACTCTCCATAAGCTTTTCAGGATTACAACCTCGTGACGGTAGGTCAGCTGGGTTTACATCTCCTGGAACATGATGCCAATCTTCGTATTGCGAATGCCGCAAGATCTCCTGTACTCTATTATGTACAAACACGTTTAAACCTTCTCTCCGTTTTAGCCAAGCTAAGACTATGCTAGAATCTGTCCAATAAAATACTTTAAATTTAAATTGTAAACTTTCTTTGATACTTAACATCAATCTTATTCCTAATAAAGCAGCAATAAGTTCCAACCTAGGCATAGTAATACGTTTAGTGGGAGCCACTCTACATTTTGCTAAAACTAACTGTACACTTACTGCCTTTGCATCTTGAGATCTTAGATATATACAAGAAGAATATGCTAATTGACTGGCGTCACAAAAAATATGTACAGTATTTCAGTGGCGTATATAGGGGGGGGCCCGAGGGGCCCGGGCCCCCCACGAAATTTTTACATACCTTAACCCGCAATACACATAAATTATTTTTTAATATAATAATAATAATAAAATAAACATTCAAAAAACTAAAAAAAAAAAAAAAAGGAAAATCTTTTTCGAATTTGTTTTTTAACCATTAATGAAAAATCCTGTGCCAGAAATTAACGTTGAAACAAAAAATCAATATTAAATTACATTTGCTTGAAAGAGTTTTGCGTCATTGATAATTTGCTGCAACGGACAAGTTAGGCAGAGTTGAAAAATATTTGCTTGAAAAAGTATTGCGCCAAAGTACATTTGCTGCAGCGTAAATCATCTTTGGAAAGTGAAAAAGAAGAAGAATTTCGTTGAATCCTCCCGACTTCTAACTTGTTATTTAAATTTTTTCGAATTAATGTGCGTGTGATATTTGTGAGTGAGGTTTTTTTTTTTTATTTAATGTTGTGCTTCTTGATTATTTTATTACTTTTCATTTGTTAGCATTTTCGTAACAAAAATGAAAAGACGCAATCAACAAAGCGACATCTCTTCTTTTTTTAAGAAGGCAGCAATATCTGAGCCTGAGCCTGGTACCAGTCATTCTGCCAGCAGTTCTGATTTTATAGCAGAATCGCCATCAACTGCTAGTGGTAAAGCAATTGATCTTGAACATGACAGTGACAGTGACAGTAATAAATGTGACATTTATAATTATGTCCACAACTTAGACCCCCAGTTGGACAATGTGTCCAAATTAAATATGTTGGAAAATATTTGGAAACCTCCAAATAATTTTAACTTTCCACTTCATGAGCATGGGGGCCACAAACGAAGGTTTCAAGCATCATGGATGAGCACATATGAATGGCTAAGTTATTCGAAGTCATTAGAGGGTGGGTTTTGTAAGTATTGTGTGTTGTTTAAAAGAACTGACTCCAAAATTGGCAAAGGCAACCACCAAATCCCTGGCAGGTTAATAAATAGCCCCTTAGAATCAAGAAATTACAAAGATGCAAAAAATTTTTATTTATTTAATTTTTATAAGTCTAAATAATGTGATTTCTCTTGTCTGATTTATATTGTTTCAATAAAATAAAATGTTAATGATAATCATTATTAACATTATTTATATTTTTGTTTCTATTACCCCTATTCGAAGTTTCTTTTAGCATTTAGTCCTAAAAGTTACCATGTCTGTGCAAAAAAAAGAAAAGTTAATCATAAAATCAGTCAATTATATTGTCTACAGCATAAAAAACCATATTTTGCTATTTATTATTATTTGTTATCAATTAGTATTATTAATTATTAGGTTTGTACAGCACATTTCATTTCAGAGCATTGTAACAGTGAGTCTCGGACTGTTACAGTCAGAAAGACACTAACAGCAAGCAATATATTCCTGCTCCTCAGCTGAAATGTGCAAACCTAAATGACCTACTAACTGAGAGGTAGAGTCAGAGTCAAGAGCTACATGACATACTACACTTCTTCCTGCTATAAAATATTTATCCAAATAAATAAACTTATTTATTTTGAAATATTATTTTTATTTTACGCATAACATGATATATATATATATATATATATATATATATATATATATATATATATATATATATATATATAAACACTTTATTTTCTGTTGTAGACTTTTAAAGAAGGTACGTCTGGAGTTCATTTATATATATATATATATATATATATATATATATATATATGTATATACATACATGCATGTAGATATTCGCTGGGCCCCCCACGAAACTCGAGTCTATATACGCTACTGCAGTATTTTCACTTTCTCATCATCATTCATTCTCAAGATTCATGACAGAGCGAGCAAGCATTTTAAACACTACCAAGACGACTAGTTTTTTATCTGAGCCTGTGAAATAGTTAATAGAGTTTCTGGTCTGTGCACTTTCATATTTGAAACTCTCTTAGCCATTTCACCTGGTACCTTGTTGCCAAGGCAGTTGCTTGTTCCTTCTATTCACTGCAAAGTTAACAGGTTTGTATTTGCTATGGACTAGAGTATATTAACGCAGCAGCGCCAGTTGAATGGCTGGTCTTGAACACGTCTGTGTAATTCCAGACCGCCATAGTGCTAGAGCTATCACTCACCTCAGCAATGAGTTAGATCATGTAAATTCTATATTTTATGTTCTACAATTTATTATATTTTTATAAATACCCCGTTTTTTTGTAAATGATGTTTGAATGTACCTAGATATTCAAGTAAACATATCCCAAAACGTACTTAAAATGTTTTAATTAAGTATATAAGATGATAAAATATTTAAATCTTATTAAAAAATGGTTATATAGTTAACAAAAGAAATGTAATTTAGTAATTATAAATTCATGAAGTTCTAGAAATGTTTTTTACTGACCACCCTGAATGTACATAGTCTGTGACCAATGATGACACTCGCCCACAACATGTGCACAATGTTACTAAATCATACAACCAAGTTATTCGAATAGAAGAAATCGGTTATTTAGATAATTTATACAAGATTGCAGGTAAGTTGTGCGATCTATTTATTTACATGAACAAAGAGTAAAGTAGATAAATATTTAATGACGAGAAAGATAAAATAAATATAAACCATAGTTCAATAGAACTGAGAGTAATTGAAGGCAATAAATAAAAATACTCAGCACAATAATCGACTTCTCATTACATTATAATCTTTAATAGCACGTGAAAGTTATTAAAGTACATAATAATTAATTAAATAAATATAATATACATATATACATCGACTTATTACGACATCAGTGGCGTAGCGTGCCTTGTCGGGGCCCAGTATAAAATTTTTTTTGGGGGCCCTTATATGGAGGTAAAGATTTTTCACAAAAGAAAAAAAATATTGTGAGAAGAAATATTTATTTATCACATAATTTACCCATTTTACAAATAAAAATCGAATTTTAAATATTCACTCTCCTTGCCTTTTTTTCGGCAAACTGATTTATTAAATCATTCATGGCTGATGATGATTTTAGTTTTTCTAAAGTTTCTGCCTCTATGGACAATAGTGACATGTCTGACAGCCGTACTTGTCCCATCGAAGTTCTTAAATAATTTTTTATTAGTTTTAATTTTGAAAAACTTCTTTCTGCCGTTGCGGTTGTAACTGGAAGGGTCAAGAATAAAAAGCATGCTGTGATTACCTCGGGAAAACTGGATGCAAGACTATTGAATTTTACTAGCAATAATTCAATGAGTTCTTTAATGGAATAAATTTTTTTAATTTCAGAATTTAAGCATGTTTTTAGAGCCTTTAATTGGTCACAAAGATTAAGTGAGATGTCTTTACTGTATTTAGCAGACAGTTTTATGGAAGCGTTTAATATCTCTTCGCTTGAAGAAGATAGGAGTTTCTCCGGTTGTAATATTTCGAATATACTACTCAGGTTGCAAATGCTCTGAAATCTTTCTTTAGATTGAGAAATTAATATATCTAAACAGCAATAGTATACATTGACTTTGAAATATGATTCCGGGTCGGAAATTCTTTCATCTTGTGATAACTCATCAAAAAAACGCTTCGTTATCTTACGCCTACTGTTTTTAAAAACAGTTGTTACCCCCCACTCCTTTGCTAAATCTTTGGATTCATTTAGCAAACTATTAAATGAATTCTGATTTCTTAATTGGCACAGTCTATTCAAAAGATTACTTAATAAAATACTAGATTTCTGTAAGTCATTATTTTCATGCTGTAGAACTTTAGAAACAGGATTAATAATTTCAAATAGTGAAGAAAAAAATGTAACGAGCACTAAGAAATCAAAACTTTCTAAAATTTTAATTATACTTTTACATTCTTCACGTTCATTTTTTTTATTTGAAATTAAATTTAGTTGGTACAAAGTTTTCATGATTAGTAAAAAATTTTTCTTTACTGCTAATAAAGCGTCGTTCCTAGAAGACCATCTGGTAGGACATACCTTTTTAAGGGTAATCAAATATTTCTCAGATGAATCGTCACTTAGCATAGCCCAGCGTTTTATACTATTGGCAAAAAAAGTAGTATATATTATTTCTAAATTATCGAAAAATGTCGATACTTCACGAACATGTCTCGCAGCATCGTTCAAAACCAAGTTTAAAGCGTGCGCAGCACAATGAACATAATCGGCATTTGGAGCATGCTCTTTTATTAGGGTTTGTAATCCTCCATACACACCCGACATAACATTTGCTCCATCGTATCCCTGTCCTCTACATTTAGTCAAATCAATTCCATATTCTTTAGTCAAATTTAAAATGACAGTTTTCAGACCTGCAGCACTGCAATCGGTTACTGCTATGAATCCTAAAAAGGACTCACAGATTTTTATTTCTTTAGGCACATTATCATCATTTTCTGTAACCGAGATGTATCGAAAAACTACAGATAGTTGGTCAATTTTTGACAAGTCTTGTGTTGTATCCAGAATTATTGTCAGAAATGGAGCTTTTTTAATTTCTGAGATAATACTGTTCCTAACGTTAGTACCAAGCAAACTAATAATTTCGTTTTGAATCGTAGGGCTTAAATAATTTATTTCACCTTTCGGTTTTAGAAGAAGTTCTTTTAAAGTTGCATCATAGTTAGATAGCAGACGTGAAATTGCCATAAAATTGCCAGAATCAGAATCATGCCCCCTCAAAGGTAGATTACAAGATACTAAAGTAATTATAACATTAATTATACGATGCAGTACATCTCTCCAGAATGTAATTTTACTATCGATTTCACTTTTCAATAGAGTATCGATGGTATTTCCTTGCAACCAATTATTATAAGAGAGTGAGGCACTAATATGCTGCTGTGATTTTTCATGGTCAAGAATAGTTTGTGTGAAATTGCTTCTAACCGAAACACCGTTAACCCAAGCAGAGGAGTACGAGTACGATTTGTTTTGACGATCTGCTAATAACCAACAGAAGTGACAGTACGGTTTGTTTAAAACGTTAGAATAACATAACCATGGTCTTATAATTTTTATGCCTGCCTGATTGAAATATGAATAATAATAAGCTGAAAAAGGTCGGTTATTATCTGAAGCTTTTGGAAATGGTCCTTGTGGTTTAAATGGACCCAATTTAAAAATTATTTTTCGTTCGCATTCAGTTAAATTGTCACCAAAATTTCCTCTATCTGATGAAATTATATTACAATCTGCATTATCTGCAGATATATCAGAATCGTTGACTTGGGGTTTCTCGCTTTCTGGATGGACATCCGATAAAGTATGTGCTTGGCTTTCTTCTATTTCCGGATGGATATGTGACGAAGAACATGCTTCAGAAGAATCTAAAAATAAACGAGTAATTGTTAAAAAATAAATACGAATGCTTTGATACTAAACTAAAAAGAGTTATATATAAATAAATAACGTGACGGACAGATGGACAGACCGAAGTTAAAATATTTCCTTGTTTATCACAACGGGCTCCTAATAAATGGGTTGGGTAGTAGTGTAGTACTTACCTTTCCAATCTAAATCACTCACAGTATCTTGTCTCTGAAAAAATGAAGAAATTTTGGGCACTTTTTTTATAACCTCGTCCCTTTTCTGTTTAATTTTTCTTTTCTCAGCGCCGCTGGGATAATCTCTTTTCCTTTCACTCATTTCTTTTACAAGTCGCTACTAATACTGCTAAACCAGAACAACAATATTGTTTGTACTGAATTACAATGTAATGCACATTTATATAAAGCGCGTAAATAAACAGTGCACTGTACTCCGTGGTTTAACATCCAATGCAAAGTACAACAACGTACACGTACATCGCGATATCGATAAAGGATTCCCGGGGATTCCCCGCTGAGTTGAAGATGAAGTAAGTAAAACGGGGAAGTCCCGCAGCCCGTCATAACGATGTAGTGTTGCCAACTTTTGAACGCACGCTTAAGGCGGGAAAAAAAGGAATTACTTTATAGAATTTTGTCATTTGTAAAATAAAATAAATTAGAAAGTTTTTATTCTTTTTCCTTACACACTTTGGGGGCCCCCGTGGCCCGGGGGCCCCGTATAATTGATACGGCAAATACGGCGGTAGCTACGCCCCTGTACGACATATTTGTTTTAGCTATAAGGCTGCCCTTTGTCTGACTAGCTTCATATTCTTTGAGTTTCAAAGCTTATCTAAAAGTGTACGTTTAAATTGAATTTGGTTTGATTAAAAAACAAAACTATTTAGCAATAATATAATCGATTAATGGCCGTAACCAAAAAAAGTACTCGATTAAAGATATTACCCAACGCCATTAACTTAAAAAAAGATTCCATCAACTTGCTAGTATTAAATAATTTAAATTATTAATTACAAAAAACGGGAGATATTTTAAATCTAAGCTTTATCTAGATGATTTACAATATTTTATACTCTTCTCTGGTAAAGTTTCGTCGCTGCACATTACTCAGGCCCACCTTCCATACACATTTTGACCATCACCTTTAATAATTATATAAAAGACATATGAGTCCTATAAAAGCAAAGGCGGCAATCTGCATTTTGACTCATTGTTGACAAATCGAAAAAAACATTTTGTTTCATTTTTATACTTTGGACGACAGTGTGATCATTGCTTGTATTTTATACGATCTATACCAACTCTGTGACAAAGTACAAACACTTCAAAACCTTTTAAATAACGTCAGAAACAATAAATATTTAATTCAGATTGCTATCTTTGCTACTGAAAAAAAAAGATTGCCGTATTTGGTCCCAAACAAAGGGCTGAATGCCGCTTCTGGTACTAAGCTATAAAATGGCAGCCATTTTGAAAATTAATAACAGGAAGGGTTGTCAAAGACAGTAAGAAAACATATTTACTATTGTTTATTACTTTAATTAATCAATAATATTAAATCACAAATTTGAGTCTAAATAAAAACAAATTAGTTTCCTCTTACAATAACAATACAAATTAAAATATTTTATCTGCAGCGAGAGACTAGTGTTATTTATTAGAAAACAGTATCAAGTATTTATCTTTATAACAACAATAATTATATTAAATTTTTATAAACAAAAAAAAAGTTAAAATATGAATCAAATAATTTAAAAAATCTGTTGATGTTGCCTAGCCCTGCAATCTTAGAATTTATTTATTTATTTATTTATTTAATCTTTTTCGCACAACAAGAAACAGATGTACAAAAGGCGGACTTAATGCCTGAGGCATTCTCTACCAGTCAACCTGTAAAATGTGAGAACCATTGTAGACGGTGTACGATTACAGAGAAGAAATAATATTAAAAGACATTATTATTAACGTGACAAATAAACAATTATACCTATGCAAATAAAGTTAGAATACACGCATATATAAATACACATACATATACAATATACACATATATAAACACACGCATACATACATTATATACATATACATATTGTTGTCATACCAATTTTAGACTGACTCCAGAAAATGTCTTCGCACATGTTCAGAATATAATAGAATCAGTTCTAGAAACCATTAGGCAGACAAATAAAAGTAATCTTATCTCATTTTTAAACGCGCAATTCTTCTGTTTCAACCAATAATTCTTCACAATAATTATCTTCAAAAGATGGAGCTTCAAATGCCGACTGTGAGGACAGCACATCTTTATAAAACGATAGCGTAGGGATATCTACCCAGTCATTACCATAGTGTCTCTTTAGCAACATTTCAACATCTTGTAATTTGTTTTTAT
This sequence comes from Scirpophaga incertulas, assembly GCA_036419045.1. Lineage (NCBI taxonomy): Eukaryota > Metazoa > Arthropoda > Insecta > Lepidoptera > Crambidae > Scirpophaga > Scirpophaga incertulas. The sequence goes on along the minus strand of CM071631.1, from coordinate 20,260,520 downwards.
TCAATGCCTTTTTTGACCTTCTGCAATAGTGTGATTCTACGCTATTCAATTTTTTTATAAAATTATGAACGGAGTTTCTTTTAGGTTCATATTTTTGAGATAGCCGATCTCCTCCACGATGTTCTGTAAGTGATTCCCTGGTATAATAGAATCTATTTAACACATAAGACACTCTGTGCTTTGTTATTCCAAAAATCGACAGAAAGAATTTTTGGCAGATGGGGAACTTCTGTTTGTCAATAAACACAGAGTATTTGATTGTAGTTTGTTTCTTTCCCTTATAGCCGTGTTTTTGTTTGACTGGCACAATAGAACAATATTTCAATATGAGAGCATCTTGTTCCGCTTTTTTGTTTGTAGTGTAAAATGTTTTGTGTAGCCTCATTAACTGATGCATATCTAATTTACAGCACTGTAAAGATTTTTTGTCATGACTGCACACTTTTATTGGCAATCCTTTTGCAGAATATCTGAAGAGAGAAATAAATAGGAATTGATAGAAGTTTGATACATTTGTTAACACACTGTTATAATGATACAAAAAACTGTACTAGTACTTTCGTTAGTATTTTTATACTTAAATGATTAAAACTACTACTATTATAATATGTAGTCATTACATATAAATAAAATATGACACAAGACAGTGTATGAGAAAGATATAAATTTTCTGGGTTTTATCTTAATTACACATTTTTTTTAAGTTGTAATTATAATCTAGGATTACAAAAAAAAAATAAGCTGGAATAATAAAACTCATTTTTCTAACTACATTGTTTTCATACACTGTTGTCGAAATACAAAAGCTCGCTAGCAAGAGTAAAAATTTTCTTTGTACAAAAGTCGTAATGGAAATTGACAGCCCTAGATTGAAACTAACCTCAATTTTTTGGCGATATTTTTCTTCCAGTTGTCCGTATTTCTTCGCCGCTTTCTTGAGTATCTATTAGTCACTGACATTGGGCAACTATCCATCTTCACTTTTATCGTAAATTTTAAGCAAATTTAATGATGTACACACAATAATTCACTCTGAAAGTTGTAGCAAAATAACGGACTTCTCATAGATATATAAATCTATCACGTGGTACGTTGCTGGCTTCCTATTGGTTGAAAGTACACTATTGCCATCTTTGTTTCTAAGCGTCTAAAGATTGCCGGATTTGGTGCGAAGGGATATATTAAAGTGGTCGTAATTATAGAAGATAGTAGTTTTTGTTTCTGAACCACTAGTTTACATGAAATTATTTAAGATTTTCAGTGTTACTACTAACATATCTCGAAACCACCCAAAACGTCAGATTGCCGCCTTTGGTTTTATACGACTCATATGCTTGTTTTATGTGGCTAAGCCGATGGCCGCTGTAACCGTAGCTTTGAGTAAAAAAAAAAAACATTATGTAAGTAAACAAGCATCTATTGTTCTATTTTAAATATTATATTTGTGTTATATTTGTATTTTAAATATAAAATTAAAACTGCACCTGATACATTTTGTTACCTACTAATAATTATTTTAGTGACCATAATCAACGAATGAAAATTTATGAAAACGTAGTATTGTATACTCTGATTTTGTGAATGAATATACAATGTCCACAAAATTGCCTGGTGCCACATTAAATTTGAAGCAGGTAAAGCATATCAAAATAAAATAATATCGCAAATTATACCATACTTCATCCATTAATCATAATTATAATACTTATTTTATAAGATAAAACTATATTGTGAAAAATTTTTGAACCTATTGTTTTTAAGTTTATGCTACGTCAAGAAGTTCTTAAATTATATCGCGAAATACTTCGTACAGTAAGACAAGTGCCCGACGGAAAAACTAGAACTGAATTATGCGAATGGACTCGCACTGATTTCAGAAATAACATGCACCACACAGATGAATCAACAATCAAAGCCTTGTTGATACATGGAAGAAAGTCATTGAAAGAACTTCAGAGTTCTGTAGCTTTGAGCAAAGGGTGATATAGTATTTATATTTTTTGTAATTATTGGTGTAAATTGTATGATAATAAAAATTCCAGTTAATGTAAATAAATCTGTATAAATTCAATGGTTTGACTTTAAATTGAACTTCCTTTATGTAGAAATATTATTTAACAATAAAAACTAATTTGCAAAAATGCAATTATTATTACAAATTCTTTAATTAAGTCAAGAGTACAAATATAGTAATATTTTACAGTAGTTGTAATGTACTTATACAATAAGTAAAATATAATTCTATAATATAAATAATTCTATAATAAGTAAAATAATTCTTCTCGAGAATGTTCAACTACTAAATCTAAAAAAAAATATTTACCTTTCATTGACTAGTATTTTAACTAATTATCTACTTATTATGTTTGTAATTCAAAGATATTTCAATAATAACATGTCAATTGAGAACCCTTAAATACAATATTTTTGAATGTTGCTTACTAAAGGCTATCTAGCTTTTCTACTACAGTGGACCCCCGGTAGTCCGACAATCATTTTGCAGGGCAGCGTCGAACTATCGAATTTGTCGGATTATAGAGGGCTGCCTAAGACCCTTTATAGACAAAATTTTTTTTACAAAAGAGTAATCGGTTGTAATCGGACAAATTACAGATTGAATGATAAGATTTTTTATATTATATACATGTACATACTCTAAAGTACAAATTATACTTCATTATGTATATCAAATTTAGTAAATTTATCAACACAATTAGGAGCTTCACCCAAAAAAGCCCTGATTCGTCTGCATCATACAGCTAAGACAGGTTAAGATTTAAACCTTTCACCTTTTGCAAAAATCTTAATTTAAATGGCTCTACAGGTGGCATCGTTAGAAAGTTTCTCTCCTGTAATAGTCATTAAACCTATGCCATGACCATGAAACATTCTAGCATCCCCCTGCTAGCCACAAAATCATATTTTTTTTATTTCTTTATAATAATGTTCAGCTTTCATGGTCAACACGGGTCCCGAAATGGGCGCATGCCTATTTCTTTGTTCTATCGTGCATTAGTGAATATGTATGTATTCAATAATAGACCATGTCGGATTATAGGGGGTGCCGGATTACCGGGGGACCACTGTACTTACTTTTACAAGACACACAATTATAACTATACAGGAATAAATATACAAAGTAATAATAGTTTATAAATATATGTGTGTTATGTTTATAGTATATAAACCTTGTATATATAGATTATATATACAAGGTCCATTTGAAAATTAACTTATAAAAAGTCTGGCAACCTGGTGTGAGTTTGGATTTGTCAATCGACATATTATATTGATCAATAATAGCATCCATCTTTGACTGAGTGTCAAGTAAGAATATCAGACAAATTTACAGATTTTTTGTTATGTAATGTTCCACACTCACACACCTGGAGTGTAGGAAACCTAATTAGCCTTAGTGTCCTTGAGGCGCCACACACTACTCCCAGTGGTGTTGTCATTGTTGGAAGCATTCTGAGAAACCCTCTTAGGAATGGATCTGAGCTTAGCATTGCAGCATAAATGTCCTCCGTAGCCTGCATACATGTTTGTTGTGCCAGCTTTTTGACTTTGGATAAAAAATAGAAGTCGTAGAGTGATAGTAGATGAGTAAGGAGCATGTTAAACCACAAGAGCTTAGTTTCTGCTAAAAAGGTCATATTAAGTTCAAGGAATGTATTTGGAACTCTCATTATGAAGCTGCAATTTTTGTGATAACTCAGGTAGTGCTCCAATCATTCCATTATTTTACTTACACAGAAGCAATTTTGAGAGTACTACACATAATCTCACTCAAACACTGCTATACAGCAACTGAAAATTGGGAAATAACTCACAGACACATACAATTTTGTTTGTCAGCTAGTGGAAATGTGCTTGATTCAAAAGCATCCGGTTTTCAGGATAAAAATAAGGTTCAACACTTTTTGGGACTTGAAGTATATACCACATTTTATTTAATTCATATGCCAAACTGTTTAGTATTGGTGACCAGATCAATGGGAAGTGGTGTGAAACGTCTTAGTTTTTCTCAAATATGTATAATTGGTATTGTCTTCACTATAGTGTAGTAACAATGAAATTTTATCTTGCTCATATATGTACATACATATACACTCTTTCATACTATGCTCAAGCAACTGGTATTGCAGCACCTCATTGTGGTATGTCTGTAGCAACAGTGAGAAAGCAACAATATTGGGTTTGTTTTGTATCTAGATAGTTTGAATGAAAATTTTAAGTTTTCATTTGAGCTTACACAAAAAATTTTGCTATATATTGTTTACCTCACTCGCACTTAAAATAAAGGCCAGGCTATTTTTGTCCCGCTGAATGAAGTACAAAAATAAATCAATTGTCAATAACAGCTTTGTAAAATAAATACACTAACATGGGACCAGTAATACCAGTCCCCACCACCAGTGTAAAAACTGTGAAGAAAGTAACAAAATCACCATTTTTATTTAAGTACTTAGCCACTAATTGTATTAAATTTTGTGCTATATAATGTCCATCAGTTCCATAGCAAGGCACCACATTTAAAAATGCAACCCCCATAGAAAATATAAATAGATATCGAAGAAATTTTTCAAATCTTGAAGGGGAGAACAGTGAGAAAATTGCAATCCTAGGGAAATATTGATCTACTAACACAGTTTTGTGCAAATCATATGGCAAGCCCAGATAAATAACAGGATTGTTATGCTGTCTTTCTATAATCAATAAATATGTATGATTGTTTAATGATGGCTTGAGACAGTGATTATTTCTAGGGCAGGCATACCCACCAGGTTCTGTGCATTTGATAAATTTGTGATTTATCATGTCTCTTGGTTTAAGACATGAATATTGTCCAGGTAACACAGTATCAGCTGCAGACTTTGGCTCTATATATTCAAAGCAAAAACTATACAAGTCATCCTTATGGCAGCATTCCACAACATCATTTTCTTTGAATGTTTCCTTCATAATTTCATCATGCTGAGCAATAAATTCAGCACTGGTGCACAGACCGAATCTTTCATGTGCCATATGCAAACAGTGAGACCAGTCATTTGAGTTTTTGATCTGGCATCCATTAATTGAGATTAATGTATCATCTACCTCCAAGCCTCTGCCGTTTTTAAGTGGAGAATCATCAGTAAAACCAGTAATTTTTATGCCTATTCCAGTTTCATAGGCAATATTAAAAACAATTGGAGCTGAAAAAAACAATGCTAATGCCACCAGTGCAGTTACAATATTATGCCATACTCCGGCACAAGTGATTTTAAGGCTTTTGCTGATTGGTAGATTGTTGAAGTGTTCAGGATTAAAACGAACAAATGCTACAGGTATTATTGTAAAAACATAAATACCTACAGAAACTAATGGTACATCTTCCTGGGCTGCAGCCAAAGCATGTCCAAGTTCATGTATTATAGTTACGAATCCTATGGATAAAAAATAAACCCAGAAATCTGATATGGGTATGTTAATTCCAGGTAACATTGCTTTAACTTCAGGCACACTACTTAAATTAATTGTTTCATAAAAATGTTCAAATATAATTGTCAAGATGGTCCATAAAGCAAAGGGTAAGAATATGAAAATTGTAAAAATGTATCCACACATAAACCACTTCCTTAAAATGCGGGATAAGTTTTTACCCCAACGGTAAATAGGCCTATTCAGTGCTGCGGTTTCCCATTTAAAATTTAAGATCCCAACTTTGAGGCCAGTTCCTTCCATGAATGCATAGTATGGGTAGTGCATGCAACTCTGAAAAGCAAATACATCACAATATAAAATTGTAGTTATTATGCCTTCATTTCAGGGAAAACCATGCAGTAATGTATGAAAATGTAATATGTTTTTAAGGTCAATCTTAATTTTACCTTAAAAAGTGAGTCAAAAAACCAAATCATAACATAGAATGCAAAAGCAAACGAACATAGTATCATGAACGACATTTCTGATTTATCAAAAATTGATTATGACTATTTAGTGATCAAACGATATAAATACATTAATTAAATACAAATAAAAAAAAAATATGTTCAAAAACACTTCAAAAAGCCGATTGAGCTTTTTTTTTTCTTCTTGTCTCCGCACAATTTGTGTATTAGCCACAACAAAGTTGTGGAAACAGAATCGGAATGGGATGAAAATAGTTTCAAATACTCTAAGGGTCAATATATATGTAGAGGTGGGTAATTATATCATAATGAAGTAGGTGAATTGTAAGGATAAATTTAGTCGTTATATGTAATTATTTCCACAATTTGTAAAGCCAGTGAACAAAATTTTTAGTCTGGAATAGTGCATTTTTCGCCACGAATGGTTGTTCCTCCTAAGCCCAGGCGTTCCTTTCGGTTGGCGTTATATACATGACACTGGTACCAATACAGTAAGTCTACTCAATTCGAACTTTCGGATTATTGTCATAGAGTAATAAGCAAGTGTTGGTTACCAAGTTCTACTTTGTTGATTGCTCAGAGTAAAATATATTTGTAGTCGGTGTTAAAATCTTTTAATCAAAAGTAACATTTTATTATTATTTATATATGTACATGTGCTCGCACTCTCGGAACTTCTCATCTGAACACCTCACATCATAACAACTATAACCTAGCGTGCTGATAAACAAACCATTTTAAATACGCCAACTAATATCTACCTATTCTGTGGTTATTGTAATAATATACTTATCTGTGGTTATTGTTGTGATCATGTTGTGATATTATAGTGGTGAAGTGTCAAATAATATTATAAAGTAGTACCTAGGTATTTTATGGTTAATAAATTAAATCGGAAACTGGTCCGTAAAGTTAAATATTGTGACAAAATTTTAAATATTTTAACATGTGAGTGATGAGTTGGACGGAAAATGAAAGTGGCCCTTTTGTCGTGTTTTTCTTACCAGCAGTCGTTGGCTGTCTGACCATACTTCTGGCAAGACGCTGGACAAATTCTCAAGTTACTACAAGTACTTCTTCTACAGGCGTTTCTCGGCGGCGGAAAATAATCAAAGACCCGTTAGCTAAACGTACTTTACCGCCGATAGCTTGTAAAATGGTAACGCCAGGGTCTAAAAAGGCTACCGGTGTAAATAAAAAGGTATAAAAATGTATACTTGTGGGGTGTTATTTGAAAAGTTTTTTCTCACTCATTTTATCATTGTTATACTTCAGGGTAATAATATTGTTAATGAAGAGGACATCAATGGTGTTGGAAAACGTATTGGAAAGTCTACTCGCGTTACTCCTGTCGCACCATCTCCACCTGTTGTGGTACCTGAACCAAAATTGGTAGAAGGTCCAACTCACCCTAAACATATACCATTCCCTTACATTCCCCAAGATGGAGTACTGCTTTTTGAAACAATGACATTTGTATTTTCCATAGTATCTACTGGGTTGCAATTTCTCAATTTATATAGAACTGCTTGGTGGCTTCCACATTCGTACATGACTCAGGCAATGGTAAGACATATTCTCACTCATTTTAGGTCACTTTATTTTTATATTTTCAGTGAATTTAATCACACCCATTGTATTTTAATTTTTTAAATTAATATTAAACAATGGAAATAATACTAGTTTGATTGAGATTTTCTAATGGATTTATTAATTCTTGGTTCAAACAGTTATTTTAAGCAGTTATGTTTTTCTCAATCTTATGCTATATATCTAAAGAACAAAACATAACAAACAAGGTTTTGTTTTTGATAGTCTTTTGTTTATCACTTACAATTTTTTTCTAGATCCAATTCAAATAACATGTAATAATTTTAATATAATATTGTAACAGTATCAATATTATTGGAGATATTTATTTTTATTGAAAGTTAATAATATATTAGGTTTTCAATAAAAGTGTGTTACATTATAAATAAAAATTAATAAATTAACTGTAATTGTGGTATGATTTTATCTTACTTTCAGCACTATTACTTAATTGACCCCCACCTGGTTGGTTTCATAGTAACTGTAGTTTCGAGGAGATTCCTTATGGCTGCCACATTGCAGGTATTGAAATACTTTGTGGACTCAAAGAATCTCAAACAGGCTATAGCTGCTGCTAGGTAAGTGTCACTATTACTAAAATATATTTAATATTTATGAAATTAAAAATCTATGTTATTTAGAATATTTTATAAAACATAAATATAAAGACTAATATTATATATTTATACAGAAGTACCGCTTTCTGTATCTGGCCCTTGATCTATCCGTCAAGCGAGCGCCTCTTATGATGTTGATTGAGACTCTTTGCTGTCAAGCCATTCACAGATACAACTATCAGAACAATGATCATCGAATCAACATCCCACATGGTAGTTACCTCATGTCCTAAGTCAAGGTACTTACTGACTTCGTCCTTCTCAGCTTTCGTGAGGTTCTTGTAATGAGGGATGGTGATATTGACAAGCATTGCACGATATTGGGATCGCTCAACCACCACAAATATATTTTTTATTATATAACTTCTTATAAAAACACACCTAATATTTAGGGTCTTACAGAGAGTGTGGTTTATTACTTCTTTCTTATAATCCTATAACAAAACAATAAATGTCTATTCATCAGACCATGACTATAAAATATAAATGCAGAAAAAGCTTTAACAGAATAAAATAGAATTTCAATTTGATTTCACAATATTTTTGTAATTTAATTTAATATTGTTTTAATAATATAAATATAATCTAAATAACTTAAGAAACAAATTAATGTTTGACTGTGAGTACTTACATTACAACAGTCTTGAAGTGTGCATCTCAATCATTTGCCTTTTGCATTTTGAAATGAAATTCAATAAAAATATACTATTCAATATTACAGTAAAATTTATTTTTTATCCAAAATGTAACATAAAAAATGTCAAAAGAATAATGCAAGATATTTAGTAACTAATACAAAAAAAAAGATAAACATATTTTTTAACTATATACTTAATTGAACATTGTTTTATATTTAATTTACAACATAGAAAAATGCAACATTTTTACAGACTTTTCATATTGGGTGTGGTGCTTGGAGCCCTCATGTGGTGCACATACTTTATGGTGCTCAAATACCCATTAGTCAAGATTTTTTATCTATGCTATCCGTAAGTATTCAATATATAATATTAGTCACTTCATAGTTTAACATATACCTACTTCTTTGTAATTTTTAGTGGTAGGATTAATTAGTCAATGTTGTACTATCTCAAATCAATCAATCGATCAAAATTAACATTATTCAAATATGACTTTATAGAAAGCTCTTTTGAATCGTCCAAATCTTTTTCCTACCACCCATTCAGGACATATTTTTTAGCTATTAAGAATAATAGATGCAAGAAACAGCTTTATCAAAAGTAATAACAACATTTACAATAAATTATGTTATTATCATACAATGTACATATGTGTTTAAAATTTATACGGGAAAACAAATATGTATACTTTAGAATGTAATGTATTCAAATCAACACCAAGCATTGGCATCATTTAAGTAATCATTGACTTTGTAATAGCCCTTATTCATTAGCGTCTTTTTCAAAACAATTCAGATTAGTCAACCACACTGCATTTTGGCATGTTTTGTACTGACAAAATTGTCACATCTATACCATCGGTAAGGTAGAGTAGATTGTTAATTTTAACTTTGAGTTTTAACTTTTAGTACAGCTTATTGGTTAACGTATTTATAACACATAAAACTAAATTTAGTTTATTTTATTATTATAGTATTTTATATTAAATGATATGCTATCAAAAGTGTTTTGATTAAAATATAGCTGCTATAAATATACTCACATATCATTCCCATGGGGGTAGGCAGAGATAAGTTTTCTACTTGCTACAACCCAAACATACATCCTTAGATCTGTGATGTGATCTGTCTATACTCATATGATAACCACTTTATAATAATATTTTTGTAATAAGCAAAGGTAAAATTATTGGGGTCAATTAATACATATGCATATACAACTTAGAAACCTCGCACACTGTTTTGATAGATATGATTGAATTTCAATTTTATATAGCGATAATAAAGCGCCAATTGACTAAGTCTAAGCAATGTAGGTGTGGTAGGAACAGACCTACATTGCTTAGACAACAGTGAGTGCTTGCAATATAAACTTTATACAATAATAATAATGCTCAAATTAGTAGTATGTTTTAGTTAGAAAACGATTGTATGGGAAAAAAGGGCTGTTTTCTTCAACCATCCTTGAACTTCGAAAGAACATTTTTTTTTAAATTGCCCAAATTGGTACAGGAGTTGTCGAGTTATGCGCTTACCAAAACATTTTGTGATTCATTTTTATATATAAGATTTTTTTTTCAGGGCTGTTATATACTTTGTGCTGTTTGGCCTACAGTCAAGTCCATTCCTGGACCTTAACAACTCTGAGAATCCCCCATTGCACTGCTGCTCACACGACCCGCAATTGGTGCGCGACGAGGTGGAGGTGCTGCGTCAGGACTTCAACCTGAAAGTCAAAAAGATATTATTCAATTCTGTAATAGGAGCATATTACACAAGTTTTGTGCCATGCTGTTTTGCGCAGGTAAAAATGGTGAAACAATATCTGTTGTATTTATTTTGTATCATATACATATATCGTTTATTCACAATATACCATCAAACAAAGGTTCATAAATTATTGAATTGATTTTAAGTGGCTTGGGTCTCGAAAAGAGATATCAAGAAACCCATTAAACTCCTAATGGAGGCTTTCTAATCAAAGTGGTCAGGAAACAAAGAAAATTGCAAAATGTGAACTAACAATCTAAGAGCTGTGAAAACCTCAAAATTGTATGTCATGTCAAATCTACATTGCGCCAGTCTACTAATATCTAAACTATCTAACTTAGTTGGGTAGGGTGGCTTGGCGTCGTGACCCTAGGCGGGGACATGTCACAGCTGTATTGTTGATGAAACTTATCAAACACTATGTTGATTTATTAGGTTGTTTGTTAAGAAACTTTTTCAAAACAAGTTTCCAATAAAGTTGTATAGAAGACTTGATTTTGGAGCCCGTACACTTTTGGCATACATTATCAGCCATGGAAAAATATTATATACTCTGATTAACATTTTAGATAGATAAATTGTCCAATTAGAACATTTTGTTAGCGGGAACTTTATGTATTTAACACTGTGAATTGTGGATGGAATGTCACGCTATTGTTTTTGCATTACATAGGTATACAATGTACAAACACAACTGAAACATAATGGTGTACATCATATTCTTCTTATTTGGCCAGCTAGCGATGGGGTCGTCACTACTCAATGCACTATTAGCCTTATTTATGAGTATTTATAATTTTACTATATATACTATATATGTTCTATATATACTATATATGTTCTATATATACTATATACATTATTACTATATATGTTCGTTGTAAGGTAGGAGTTCTTCGACGGTTCAGGAGTTTATTTAAAGCCTATTTACTGTTGACAATTTCAGCACTGTTGTATGTAAAAAGAAACATTTTTCCGCAGACATACCTATACTACGATGTGTACGCAGCATCGCAGCAGACGGTATTCGTATGGGCGGGCCTATTCGGCCGGTACGCAGCCCAAACCATCAACGCGACGTATTGTGACGTTGCCCATAGAGCTGCGCTTCATCTAGGCCAGTGGATACCTGACAAAACGCCTGTGGGTAAGTATGACAGATGACAAAGTCTGGATGGTGATTTCGGTATAGAAAGGGTTCCGAATTGCACCTGACGAAATCTAAGCCAGACAACAAAGGAGCCTTTGGCGCTCCCCGCCAACTTCTAGTATGGTGGCAGGCGGGTCCAACGCTCTCTTACGTTGGGGAGACCTGTGTCCAACATTGGGCTGAAAAGATGATTTTTTGTTGGAAGCACTAAAGAGAGAATTGAATACCTTTGCCGTCAGTTTAGTGCAGAAAATTGAAGTTTCTTTTTTCCTTCTGGATACTTATTCACAAGTATTTTTGTCTTAAGACTAATGGTAGATTAGTCTTAAGACAAAAATACTTGTGATAAGTACATGAGCATATTGCTCGCGTTAATAAGCCTCCTGCAAACCGGACTGACAATTTGGCGGAGGTTGTGAAAAGATACTAGGCGCACAGGACCGAAGCTGTGAAGATGATTGGGAGTCCATCACTGGGTGTCTCGTGGTTGAAATGACCATGAAGTTAACTGTCAACACGACTTACGTTGCATATTTCATCACGGAAATGTGATTCATCTAGCCCAGTAGATATGAACACTTGTGGATAGATGATAACGGTAGAGACCTGAAAAAACTCTTTAATATAAAGTAATTTTCTTTAATTTAATTAGTTTCGTTTTATAAAGATTGGTTGTTTAAATTTTCGTTAAATTAGGTTAATTAAGTTGCTCCTGAAAAATAAAAGTCATGTTAGATTTTATGAAGAAAAAAAAAGTAATAATAGGTTTTTTAAATTATTTGTACTTAATTTCCGCAAATGACTTTGGTGTGGCGTATAAATAGCCCACCATTGAATGCGGGCGCGTAGGGTCAGACACAAGTGATCCACACAAAAAACAGCGTACCTGATATAGAAAAATCAAGGGTTCACTAGTACTCACCAAGGCTGGAGCTCTCCCTCTTCCGCTTGACTGCTTTTGTAACTTAGGGTCAACACTTCACAATTCACTAATGTGTATTATAATTATTAAATGTGAAATGAAATCACTTGCGGGTTTAAAAGGTGGATTGTATTTAATTTGTGCGTTAATATTTGAAAGGTAACGGAGATTGGCTGGGATTCAAACGGGCTATAACGTACACGTAAACAGGAGCGCCATTTATCCACGTCGGAATCCCATTCGGGGGGGTGCTATTAAACGACCATAGATGGCACTAGCTACACACAAGAAGTTCAACACCGGATACGATTAATTGCGGGCACCACTGCCTCTAACCTTAATGCGCCCAACCAGACTTTTAAACGCTTTTCCATGAAAATTGATTTTGGTATGTCTCGTTTGTTTATTGTGTTGACATGTAAACAGATGTTATTTTGTTATTTCATGATTTTGGAAAGACGAGATAAAAATTAGATCGTCAGTTTCCTGTTCTCTGAAAGGCTCTCCCAATTGCCAAACACGTGTAGAGTACTTTTTTTGTTTTCCTGTATATATCCGTGTACAAGTCATTATAGCTCTTGTTCTTTTTGTGTCCTTAAGTATTACATTTGTTAGACGTCAATAAGTGCCCGTAAAGGATTATGTTGAGTAAAGATCATTTTGATTACGAAATGTTGTTTATAGAATAACGTAAGTTCAAACAGCATAAGGTAGACGACTACACATGATTATGGCCGTTTTTATACTATAAATATCTGATTTGAACAATTTATATCTCATGAAAGTATGTCAATATAGAAATTTCAGTTTAATTATTATATTATATTGTTTTTAGATTTCTAAAAAATGAGCAATTATTATTTACGTAATTCTAATGAAACAAACACATTCCTAACATTCTCACATTAAATGTTACATTTTTTTTTATATATAAAGTATATCTATAAACGTACAAATAACTAAGTTATTTTAAAATTTGTTTATACGCTCGTACCAATTTTCACGAGTTTTCTGAGTTATGACGTCACGATTGCAGTGTTTTTAGTATGGAGCGTTTTTGAGCGACCCGCGACAGTTCCGCAAACATGTCGATGCATCTTCAAAAGTAATAGGTTCTACAATATTTCTCACTTAAAAGAGTAGTTTTATTATACATATATAGAATTAAAAAAATTGTCGTCTACCCAATTATGTGTCTGTATAGCAAATATAATTGGATTGGAGCGCGATACTCGAAAATAACTCGTGCCATTCTTTTTGCAGTTTAATTAGGTAGCGGTGTACAATATTATTTTGGTCGTTGGTAGTGATGAAAGGTGATATTGGCAGAGGCGGGCAGCGAGGGCGAGGGGCCGGAGGGCGCGCCGGAGTGGAGCGGCGCGCGCAGCTGGCCGCGCGGCGGCCGCGTGCGCTGGCGCGGCGCCGGCTTCGTGTGCGCCGCCGCCGCCGCCGCCGCCGCGCAGCCCGCGCACGCGCCGCATCGCCGCTTCTACGTGAGTCTTCTTTTTCTAACCGACTATAGATCGCCGACATACAGATCCATACAGGGGGCGTATTTTTGAATCATTAGACGTGAATTTGGAGTTCGAATACGAATACAAATCGTGCGCGAAATTATTTTCTACTGCTTACAATTTTATAGATTTTTGAATCACTCGAATTCAGTGTTGTCTTTAAGAACAAATTCTTAAATAAATTCCGTTTTACGCAGAAAAATTCAAAACCACAGCATCAAAAACATAAATCCGTCAATGACTCACACGCGAAACGGATCACGGTCAAGGTCACGTCAGCGTTGGTTATTCTACTAGTAGAAATAAAAAATGAGTGGGTTGAACCACTCGTTGCACAACGCACGAAATGAAAGTTCAGAAATAGTGAATTCGTTAATTCGTATACGAATCTCACGATTTCGAATGTGAATTGGTTTTCTATTGTTTCAAAAATTCGTCTTCAGAGCTCGGTGGCGCTGGCTCCTGCCATGACCCGATGTGTTTTTCGTGTTTCATATGGACACTTATTTTTTTACGACCTCCGTAATAGAGTGGTTAGCATACCGGTTTCAAGGTGTCGACATCTCTGAGGTCCTAGGTGCGAATCCCGGTGGGGGCAGATATTTGTGTGATTAATGCAAGCATTTGTACCGTAGTCATGATTGTCAATATATATATTTCTGTCGAATACAATTATATATTTATCTCTATCCGTTACCCTAGATCTCATAACCACAAGCCTTCAGAGCTTACTTTGGACTAGTCTAATTGGTGTAAGTGTAAGGAATATTTATTTATTACTAGCTGACCCGGCGAACTTCGTACCGCCTTAGCGTAGCTTTGATGCACTACTTTATTTTGTATAGTTGAAACGATGCTCTTTTAATATAGTCTATGGCTGTGAATGACGTTGACATTCGTATAAAAAAAAATTGACATTCGTAACGCGCGTTTTTTAAAATATGCAAATTTAAATGTATACTTTTCAATATTTCTGAGAGATTTTCTTAATATTTTTTTCCGTAAGAATCATCCTTGGACTTCCACAAACATTTAAAAAAAAGAATTATCGAAATCGGTTCAGCCGTTCACACGTGATGCCGTGACAACGCGAAACGGGTTTCATTTTTATATATATAGATTTAACCGACAATAGATCGCCGACATACAGATCCATACAGAGCTCGGTGGCGCTGGCTCCTGCCATGTACCTATTAACTGATTATATTTATAAAAGAATTATAACTGAAATGAAATGTGAGAACGCGCGGTGCGCTTGATGACCGATTGCGAACTGAATATGGAAAATTAACATGAATAACTAGGTCAAATGAAATATATGCTGATTTAACAATGTACGCTACTCATACACTGTCAATTTATTTACTGCTAATAACTATGTATGCACATTATATATCGTCAGTGGAAAGGAAAAACTGCTGAAGCGCCATTTTGGCCAAAATGAGTTATATATTGTTGGATTGGATTTTTTTTTCTGCGTCGATCTGTATAGGTTTCGTGGCAATCATTTTTTTGGCGCTTTAGCGTTTCAAAATATTCACATTTTTTATAAATCTCGGACCTAGCTGGAACTATACCGACGTGTTTTCATTGCTTTTTAAACTGATGTTCCTTAAGAAATTTTTTGTTTTCATATTATTTTTAATATCATGATATAAGTATTTTTCGCCTTTATAGAATTTCAGTTACGCTGGTACTTAAGCAATTTTCGCCTTTTGAATTTCACGATGACATGGTATTTTAGTAATAATTCATTACTTATATTAGAACGAGTTGGCGGTTAAGCAAAAGTAGCAGGATAAAAGTTCATTACTGGTGGTGCTTTAGCATTTTTCAACAAACTTGCCACGCTAAGATTTGGTAATACAATGTAAGTTAGAAAAAAATTGCCATATTTTCAACGTTATTAAGTATTTTAGCAATCCTAAGATTTTGTCAAAGAAAATTTTGTGGTAACTAAGCGTTAATAACGTACACAAATAAAACGTTCAGCGCTCGGATCCTGTCGAGACACGTCGTCGTCGTTTCGTTCAGTCACCCGCTTAGAAATCACCGCACATCAACAATCAAACTTTGTGCAAGTTATTACTTCAATTTGGACTGTATTAATTGACACAAATTACATACGAGTGATTTATAATTGTGAGCAGTGAATTGTAACATAATATAAGGTACGTTATCATTTTATTCGTATGTAGTGATAGAATAAATTTTGCGATAATGAAGTTCGGTTAGGTTTGAAAGTTTGTTTCGAATTGAAATCTCATTAATAGGTTCGTAATAAGTGCTTATGTAAAAAAGTAAACTATTAATATAAAAGTAGGACAAATAATAATGCTATTGAAATATCTACATTGGGTATACATAAAGTTTTGTGAGTTTTGTAGGTATTCACAGTGCTTATATGTTTAATTGATTTTACTATTTAATTAATTAGAATATTTAAATCAGTTTATCTCTGGAGTCACGTAGCCTAGTGGTCAGACAGCGATTTGGATTATTGAATACGTGGGTTGGAGTCCCACCTAACGTCCAATAAACTTTTTAGAGAGAGAGAGATTATTTAAATAGTAAAATAAATGGATCGTTTTTCAACAGAATAATAATAAATACATGTCTGTTGTTATAGGTTTTCATGGCAAGTAAACGTAATGCATATTTTAAAGGCTATATAGGGGCAAAACACTCAATCCGGCTCATCGAGTTAGACAACACGGTTCTGAAGAGAGCACTCATGGTGAGAGTAGCAAACAAATTAGTAGAAAACGTCGAAATACTAATCCTGACGTAGTAACAAAACTGAGGCATGTCAACACTTTAGATTATGAAGGTATGCAATTACAAAACAACACTAGTTATTTGGGGGATGTAGTTATTGAGACTTTGCATCACGACACTTCGACTCTCACTTCAATGCCCTTGTCGCCTGTCTTGTCGACCAATGCTATGTCTATTCAGGATACAATGACTCATGTGCATTCAGAATCTGCCCTAGAAACCTGTAATCTTGACGAGATAAGAATGCAGCTCTCCCCAGTTTCGACGGTACAATCTGCTTTGGAGACCGACTCATCTTGCGACGTGATTGCTCAGAACATCTCAACTCAGTTCCAACAACATATCTTGGAAATCTACGCCCCTGATGAACCTAACATTGACATTTGCGTCCCTGACAGGTTGTTATCTCAGTACACTTCTTCTTCAGTGCCCTTGGAACCGACCGTAGATACTAGCGATTCTGACAAGATGACCCCTCAGTGCATGTGCTGCTGCAGCCAGACAGCCACACCAACACTGCTGGCGAGTTATCCACCCAGCACACGTCCTCGGCTCCTACACTTCTACAGCCTATGGCCACATTGAGCACCAGCACTGGTGAAATATCCACTCAACACACCTCGGCTTCGGTGCTCCTGCAGTCGGATGATACTAGGGACCTTAACGCGGTTCCACTCAGCGCATTCCGTCAAGTTTGTCCTTGCACCCTACCATAGAAACCAATGCTCTTGACGAGATGTCTATTCAGCAAACTCAATCTTCAGAGTTACAACCAACAACTGAAATAACTCCAGATGAAATGCATACTCAACCTTTACCTGCTAAGGCTCTACACCTACAATTAAAAATAAACCTAACTCGAACACCGATAATCCTACTACGACATCCATGCAGCACGCTCGAAGTTTAGTGGCTCTAGAATCTGTTTTAGAAACTGCTACCACTTTAAATATGACTAATTAAGGCAAAACAGCACTAAAGTTTCATTTAGGGAATCCACAAATTCAGTCTATGTCTAGAGAAGAGGAAATCGAAATTTGTTTACAGCAAATAAAAGCAGATGATGAATGAATTATTGATCGTGAACAAGTTCACAGAATCAGGATCGACTTTGAAGAAGATACCTGATAATACCTGAACATAATAATAATTTAAACTACAAAAATGAAGTTACACTTATTGATTCTATTAAACAAACACATGAAAATTGTAATTCTTGCAAAATATATTGAAAAAGTGGACAACCGCAACAATATTAAACATTTACTTTTATACTGCGATTCTTGTCCCAGGCAGAATCGAAATAAAATCGTTTTGACCTGCCTTCATAAGTGCTTGGAAAAGTGCAGAAATATTGCAACAATTCAAATAAATTATCTGCTTCCTGGGCATACATTTATGCCGGTAGATTCGATGCAGCCAGTCATTGAAAAAAGTGTTATAAATACTATTGTATGGGCACCATCTCAATGGGCTACAGTATGTGCTTTAGCAAGAAAAGTTCCCAAACCATACAAAGACGAAGTTTTGTCTCACAGTGATTTTGATGGATGTGATGCGATTTCTGAAAGATCTTTCAAAGGAAAGTTTGTGTTTTTGTGAAATTAGCAATTTTTTGAAACTTGTACCTCCTTAATTTAAATCTTTTAAACAAAAATTATTAATTAAAAGTGTAAAGGAACTAGAATTAAGAAATATTTGCTTCAATTGGTCTACGGGGTCTACGGGGTCTGTGCATGTAAGCATATTTCCTTGAACACCTTAATAAGGATATCGCTTCGTTCGTATTTTTTTGCTGGCGCTTTTTTCTATCATTACTGTATTTTAGAAATTTGTCTTTACCACTCTTATTAAACATGAAATCATTTAGCATTTTTTGCTTACTGGGAAAGAAGTTGTTTCCTCTGCTTAGCACTTTTTGATTGCTGAATTTTGTATTATAAGGGAGCTTCAGTTTTTTCCTAAATAATATTTTATTACTTTTCGTGATATTTTTGCTTAAGCGACTACTTTTTCGCGTATTAAACGAGCTTGGAACCTGCAGATAATAAAAAAAAAATTTGATAACAAATCATTAATCTAGATATTGATATTTAAATGGTACAGTTTGCTTTGATAACAAAAGAGATATGATTTTTTTTTATGAAAAATGTAACATTAAACCTCATTTCCCACAAATCCACTTTTGGCGCTTCAGCAGTTTTTCCACGTTATGAAAGCGCGCCAATAACTCCTGACGCCATTTCGTATGAAATGATTACATTTTTTATTTACAGAAATGCAAAGGGATCTTATTTAAACTTGTTAAAGTATTATCTACAATGAAGACAGTTTAATTGATGTTATTATAAATACAACAACGTCGCTGTGTTTTGACAGATATACAATAATATACGAGGAACATAATATGTTGTATTTATATTGCTTATTTGAGGTTTTGAAAATATTTTTTTTTTAATAACGACAGGATGTTGATTGAATTTAATCCCTCACTATTGCCCCCTCAATGTTTTTTTATAAACTTCATAGAGTATATCAAGTTGACGGCATACTTTGACAACAAATAAAACATTTGATTAATTAAGGAATAGTTTTATGATATTATGTGTATGGAAAACTAATGCCTGAAATGTTTATTAGTGGCAATAAGTCGATAACAAAACTGGATTTCTAATTGAGGCTAGTGAGTTATGTGTATCTCGATGCAAATTTCAATAGAAAACACTATGATAGTTAAATATGTATAAGTATGCCACCTGCATGTGATATAGGAGAACAGCAGGTCATGTACAGGCTACTTTTTGTCATGTACGAGGCCCATGTTTATGCAATATCTTTTACATTTATCAGATTACAATTCCAACTTGTCTTAAATCAAATAATACATATTAAAATCAGTACCGCAAAACCGGAAACAAAACGCATTACGATAACAAAACGCAACACCATTATCAGTACTACATAGAAGAAAAATGTATTAATCGATTAAATGAAATCGATTTTTTGTGAATTTTATTATATATTTTGAATCTTGAGATTTATGTAATGCAAATGGTAGCACAGTGTTTTCTTAATGCAAAAAACATTGCTTTAAACTATACTTTGACTGATATCGAAGAATTAACTTTCTCTTCGATTTTGAGTACATCATTATACGTTATTATTATTGATAAGTTAGATATGCAGAACAGTAACTAATATAATTTTGATGCATTATCTACATATTCCAGTGTTTAATATGTTTGTTGCTGTTTGCTACGTGTTCTGTAACTCATATTCATTCTTAGTAAGATGTTTTGAAAAAGATATAAGGCTTAAAAATAATCAGTTACAAAGAACAAAAATCTATAAACATAACCTCACTTATTGTATTCAAAACATTGTAACTATTGAATGACAACTTAATAATTGTTTTCTTTTTTTGTTTAGTGGCTTTCTAGAAAATTATCATTATTTCGACATATCTTTCATTACAGTACGTGATAAAAAATGGGTGTACGAAACTCCCATACAAGCTTGCCGTTCTCCTTTTCAAATATAATTAGTGTTAAGTTCTTACCTGAAAAATTTGAATTATTTTGAAAAGAAAAATAAGCATGAAGCAAAACATTGTGCTTATTTTACTTTCTCGATAATTTTTAACAAGAATTTCTGCTGTGTTTTTTGATACACATACATATGCAACATTGTAAATAATGTTTTGGTCCGCAGACGGTGTTCGCGAACCCAGCAATGATGCTGTGCCTGTTGCTTTGCACGCAACTGTCCCTCATTCTCCTCGAGCTGTGTATCCTCTTCAGCTCGGTTGCCTGGCACAACTTCTTTGCAGTAGTGGTTCTCCTGTTCATCAACTACTACACTCTGTTCAAAGTGATGCGTGACTATCTCGTCTCGTGGAAGGTGTATAAAGCAGAACACATGATACAGGACAAAAACACTCAAACGGTCAATTAGAAGAGATCAGTTTGTTATGCGCGCGTTACGGTATGCCTTCGTTATTGTTGTACAGATATTCCCCTCGAGTTATTGCATTTTTTAATAATGGCAAGTCAGGTAATGAATTGTTTTAAAAATCTCATTATTTTCTAAGTCACTATTTTAGGCCATTGAGTCAATTGCTGTTGAAATAGTTATTCGTAGATTTTTACCAAACTAATTTAAATAATAAAATTTGCTAGTACAGATACTGGTTAATCTACCAGGTTACATTTAATTTTCAATGTAGCATTGAATGGGTATAAATATATGTAATTCGAATGATTATAATACAGATCTCTTTGTCTGAAATACTAATTAAATGTTACACTGAAGTTCAAATTTACTCAATCTGGCTTAGACTAAACAACAGTCAAAGTTTCGTAAATACAATAGTTTCGTGATCAAGAAAAAAGTTAAATATGTGTTCTTAGATCTTGGCTTAGACAGATTTTTAAATGAGAGTCGTTATTGTCAGATTATTACAATACATTAATTTCACATACTATGTAAT
The DNA here is from genome assembly GCA_036419045.1 of Scirpophaga incertulas. Classification (NCBI taxonomy): domain Eukaryota; kingdom Metazoa; phylum Arthropoda; class Insecta; order Lepidoptera; family Crambidae; genus Scirpophaga; species Scirpophaga incertulas. The sequence goes on along the minus strand of CM071631.1, from coordinate 20,239,156 downwards.
GTTGATCTACTGATCACAAATTATATTTTATGTATTGTTGTAGATTGTTCAATTTTGTAAAGTAGGGTCGGTAATGCACGACTCTGGTCCAAGCATCCATAGATTAACTGTAACCAGTTATATATGAAACATTCGGTAATATTCATGTTAACTAGACAATAATATTCTGTTAAAAGTATGTTTATTTTACTTTCAATACATCCATAAATATTGACAAAAATATGTTAAAAGTATATTTATCATCATTGTGTTGAATAATTGCAGTGTTAAAGGATTTATGTATCTAAGAATGTATTATAATTTTATCTTTCTTGTACTTTAGTTGTAATTGAGTGGTCTTATTCTGATCAAGTACTATTCATATTTAGCATTTTCTCATGTTTAGCCGAACAGCACAACAATATAATTATAATGGTGATTGATTAAAATTATTATATTTTTTTTACATCTTTTAAGCTGTGTTATTGGATTTGTAAAGAAGGCATACTATAAGTTATGTTACAGTGAAGATTTTCAATAAAAAAAAAGGCATATAAATAATTGTACTTAATATACTTTGGTGGCTCTTTACCACTTAAAAGTTTGAACAAAGAAACTCTTAGGAATCATTTGTGAAATTTTATAAGACTGACATTGTTTAAGGCATTATTTTACATTATCCGCTCTCGCGCATTAAAAGCATATCCTTTTATTTTGTTTCATTATAAATATAATATGTATAGTATTTATATAATAAAAACTTGCCATACATTTTTCCTGTTTTATTCAAGTGAGAAATAAAAAATGCAGCAAACATAGTTTTTATAATGAAATTGTATACATACATGTACAATAAAATGTAATATCTGACTTGGAAATCGGAGATTCATGAGAGATTAAATTTTTTAACCCCGTAATGGAATAAAAGTAATGTATAGGATTATAGCAACCATATATTTTTAATGTTGCATAGTAAGCATAACTATTAATATAATAACAACTATATATAGTATACACAAAATTATTTACAGTTTATTTTTCTATTTTACAACTATTTTGCATTTTATACAATAGCAATTTCTTTTACAGGTAATATAAATGTTCCTTCAATTGTTGAGGAGTTCTGAGGGGCTATCGCACTAATAAATCGCAAGCGAAACGCAACCGAACCGTTCGGCTTAACCAATCCGAACGCTACAATATCACGTCATCTGTTCGATGACGTGATATTCTAGCTCTCGGATTGGTTGAGTGGAACGATTTGGTTTCGTTTCAGCTGAGATTTGTTAGTGCAATAGCCCCTCAGGTAGATGACTTCCACCTTTTGGTTTATTTTTATTAACCATAGTTGGAGATGAACATTAAGAATTCCTTTTAATCTAAATATTCAAACCATGTTCATATTAATAAATATCTTGTGTTTATAATACTGTAGTTCCTTTGTTGTTGGTTATATATTAACCTCTTTGATATAAAATATATTGAATTAGGTCACGGCCTATTTAGTAAACACCCACGATGAAACTTTACTGTTATCATTGATTTGAACTTTGATAGATTTCATTTTGTCTCTAATTATGTCACAGGCATGGAGTAGGTCCTTGTCCTTCCTCAATAAAGCATTTGATCTTACAGTGTGTCTAAACTCAACCAGGGTGTCGATAAGTGAGTTTGAAACATTATCTTGAGCATCATTTTGAAGCTTTAGTCCAAATTTGAATAATGTATCTGTTATGTAATCAGCAATCAAAATAATTGGCACTGGATAATATCCTGTATCACCTCTGATGACTTTGTTTGTACTTGCAATTAAGTGAAGTAAATTGTTTATACATGAAGCTGTATCAATGTCAGATTTTAGTAATTCCATATTTTCATCTTGGACTTTTTGGAGTGTATCTAGAAACTTATCTTTGTAGTCTCCACTTTGAGCAGCATTATTGCTGGCATACATACAGACTTCCTTAAGAAAGAATTTAAATTTATTTAATGTGTCTTCAGCTGCCTTCATCAATGCATTGCTATATTCCATTGGATATCTATAATTAGACATAAGGCATGCCATTCTAAATGTGTCAGCACTGTAACTTTCCAAGAGTTCTGGTATAGATATAGTGTTTTTTAAAGATTTTGACATTTTCGTATCATCCTTTAAATGTAAGTGACCAACATGTATCCAATAGTTCGCCCACTGAAGAGTGTTATGAAAAGCACATGACTGAGCTTCTTCATTTTCATGATGTGGAAACTGAAGATCAATACCACCAGCATGAAAGTCTAGTTGTGAACCAAACACTTTACTGACCATTGCAGAGCATTCAATGTGCCAACCAGGCCGTCCTTCACCCCACTTTACATGCCACGAAGGCTCACCAGATTTGTGACCTTTCCAAAGTGCAAAGTCCATTTTGTTGCGTTTCATTTCACTTAAAGGTTCACCAGAATCTTGCATTTTATGTAATTTTCCATATGATGGAAATTTACTGGTATCAAAGTAAACAGTTCCATCTTGAGCTATATAAGCCATATCAGAATCTATAATCTTTGTTACAAATTGTTCGATTGATCCAATATGTTCTGAAACTCTGGTAATGATTTGTGGTTTTTCAACATTAAGACTAGCCATATCTAACCAAAATTCATGTTCATATTGTTTAGTCAAGTTTTTGAAATCAGTTTTAGTCTCTTTAGCTTTTTTAATAATTTTATCATCAATATCAGTAATTCCCATAGCTGTCACTAGTTTTATGTTAAAAAAGGATTTGAATATTCTTTGAACTATGTCCAACTTTACATAGCAGCTAGCATGGCCAATATGGGCAGAGTCATATACTGTAGGGCCGCAGGAGTACCATGTTGCTATATGAGGATCATTCAAAATTACTGGTACTTTTTGGTCAGCTACACAGTTGTATACAAACACTCCAGTAGGATTACCATTAGGCATTAGCCATTTAGTTTCTTTATAAGGCTTTAATCTGCATACGTGGGAAAGTTTACGATTAATATTCACGAATATTTTCATCATTTCGAACAATTTACATTTCGAAAATTATATTGTTGAATTAATGATCAACTTACAGCTATGTAAGTAACATAAGTGTTGATCAGAAGAAAAACTTGACTTAATAAACGTGACTTTTTAAAAATTATATTAAGTAGGTAATCAATCATTCTCAAGAACCATTACTCGTTTTCAATAAAATACTATTTTTTGGGTTTAGTTACGAATTTGTTTTGGGATACCTAAAATGGGACAAAACGAACAAAGAAACTGAGAAGAGTTCTCTGCAGACGAGTATGTACAACACAGACTAGTAAGTAACCAACAAGTTATGTACAACAAAGAATATATGTACATGTACAAGTTACTCTATGGAGCACAGATTAGTATACATGGAGTATACTGTTATTATAAAAAAGTACTCTGTGACTGTTATGTTGTTCTGTCAAAAGATCTTCTAGGCGGAGTATAAATTGAATACTAGACTGACCCGGATACAATTTTCTTTTGGCCATGTTTGAATTTTATTCATTTAATTAAAATAGTAAAGTTATGAAATACTATTGAATCAAGTTTCTTTGATAATTTTGTTTATCATTGTAAGTGGACTGGATTGGTAAAATAGACTGAACTTAATTATAAGATCTTGTTCTTAAAATGTGTGCTCACAACACCCGAATAAGAAATAATCTATTTATTCAAATGATAATTTCCTTTAGTCCAACAAATTTATTAAATTAAAGTTTAACGGCCTTGGAACAAATTTAATAGATGTATTATGACAGCTGTCAATTTCTGTTATTATCTTAGACAATTTAGTTTTAAGTTTTTAAAAGAACATAATTTTTTTGAAGTAGGTACTGTTAATATACCACAGGTTTAACTTAGTTAATGTCCGTTTTGAATAAATAAAGAAATCTTGAGAAAATACGTGTTTATAATATCGCAAATTATTATGAAGTACATAGAGGACGTATAAAAGATAAATCATTGACACACACTGACAGGATTCTATACTTAAATCTATGAGAAACATAATACTCATTGGTATGGTCCAAGAGTTAACTAGACAAAGCAAGTATAACACTCTTAATATCTTCTCTCTTTGTCGAGTTCAGCCAGTGATGTCTTCTCTTCCATTACACATTCCAATTTTCTTACATAGCATCATCAGCCTGGGCCTGTACAGCGGCTTGGTCATCATATCAGCCAACTGAAACTCCGATGAAACTTTTTCAACGTTTAGCACACCATCCGTAACAGCTTCTCTGATAAAGAACTCTCGGATTCTTATGTGCTTAGTTCTGCTATGGTACTCATATGGCGGGTTTCTAGCCAATTTGATTGCAGACTCATTATCAACATACAGCACTGGTATTTCTTTAGTATGTTCGATACTTTCAAAAAGTCTTCTGAGCCAAATCATCTCTCGTGCAGTCTCACTAGCTGCAACGACTTCTGCTTCTGTACTGGATATAGCTACCGAAGCCTGTCTGTGACTCTTCCAGGATATAATCCCTCCAGCATATGTACAGATCATTCCTGATGTAGATCTTCCAGTTTCTAAATCTCCACCGTGATCTGAATCACTGTAGCATCGTAATTTAGCGTCAGACTTTCTTTTATAAGTTAAACCCCAATCCAAAGTTCCCTTTAGATATCTCAAAACGCGTTTAACTTTGATGACATCTCCATTTGAAGGGTTATCTAACTTTCTGGATGCAACCCCCACTGCGTATGCAATGTCAGGTCTGGTACCAACCATCAAATATGCGAGAGCGCCAACCACTTGTCTATACGGAAAATCGTCACTCTTCTTATCTTCTACTTCTATTTTTCCGCCTTGATGATAGGTGTTCCTACAGGTTTGCATTCGCTCATTCCAAATTTTTCTAACACCTTCTTAGTATAAGCGGTCTGATGTACTTTGACACTCCCATCATCTTCTCTTAATATTTCTAAGCCAAGATAATAGTTTGTAGGTTTGGATTTAATTTTGAATTTTTCTTTCAGTTCTGTCAGAAACCTCTTTGCTTCTTCTTCATCACTACATGCAATCAGTCCATCGTCTACGTAAAGGGCTAATATTATTGTTTTCTCTTCTCTCCTCCTTACGAAGAGGCATGGATCTGCTTCACTTATTTTAAATCCAACTTTTTGTAAAAATCCTTGTATGCAATTATTCCAACATCTTGGAGCTTGTTTTAAGCCATATAGACTTTTTGTTAATTTGCACACTAGACTTGTGTTATCGTTATAGCCTTCTGGTGGTTTCATGAATATTTCCTCATCAATACTTCCATAGAGGAATGCGGTGGATACATCGAATTGTGACAGGTACATGTTGTCTCTAGCAGCGATACTTAAAATTGTTCTAATCGTGCTCATTTTGGCAACAGGGCTAAATGTTTCAAAGTAATCCACTCCTTTTTTCTGTGAGTATCCTTTTATAACCAGTCGTGCTTTATAACGCTCTACACTTCCGTCTGGATTACGTTTAACTTTGTAGATCCACTTACATGGGATGGCCTTTCTACCTTTAGGTAAGTGTACCATTTTCCAAGTTTCATTTTCTTTCAATGATTTCATTTCCTCATTCATAGCTACTTTCCATTTGTCTTTGTCTTTAGATTCCATAGCTTCTCTGAATGTTTGAGGTTCTACTATATCATCATTCATTTCTGTAATAGCTGACATTATGAAATCATCAAATCTGATAGGTGCTTTCACAGTTGAACGATCTCTTAGTTTCATTCCTCCTTGTACAATATTCGGTTCTACATCAGACTCTATCTCTGCATAAGATTCTGTCTCTTGTTGTACCGGTTCATTTTCATTATTTACAGTTTCATTATTTACAACGCAATCATCAGAATTACAATCTTCATATATTTCATTGTCATTCAATTCTGGATCATCTGCTTGTTCAATATTTACAGGTGTGACATTATCTGGATTAAACAGTTCAATGACAGGTCCTGGAATAATGATTTTATTATTAGGTTTAAGTGTTTCTATAACAGGTTCAGAAGTAACAACTTTTCCAGGTTTTGAAGTAATATCTTTCGTGTCGGGCATATGTTTCGTATCTTTACTACACTTCAATGTCTTTTCTTCAAATATTACATCTCTGGAACGGAATATTTTGTTCTTCTCTCTAACCCAAACTCTATAACCTTCGTCATTATCATAGCCGACCAGTATTCCTTTTATTGCTTTCTTGTCCAGCTTCTTTCTAGTCACTTTCGGAATATGTGCATAGCATGTACTTCCTATTATTCTTAAATGCTTAATCCTGGGTTTTTTGCTGTACCAGATCTCGTGTGGAGACATATCTAGTGTGGTAGGACCCGTTCTGTTCAAAATGTATACTGCTGTGTCCACTAGCTCAGCCCAAAGACTTTGAGGTAAGTCATTTGTATGCATCATAGTTCGCATCGCTTCAACAACGGTCCGGTTTTCCCTTTCAACGCATCCGTTTTGATTTGGAGTATGTGGCATCGTTAACCTTTGTTTAATGCCATATTTTTGTAGTATCCGTCTGATATTTTCATTATCAAATTCTCCTCCATTGTCACTTAATAGCTCTTTTACTTTATGTCCTGTAGTGTATACTTCAGCCAACATCTGTTCAAGCTTCTTGTAAACTTCTGATTTTTCTTTCAGAAAATAGACAAAGCGGAATTTGCTAAAATCGTCTTTGAATAGTACGAAATACTTGTATTTGGATAAAGAGTTGGTGAACGGCCCACATACATCAGTGTGTATTAATTCTCCTGGTTCTTTAGCTCTTTCTCTAGTTCCAAATTTTAATTTGTGCGCTTTCCCATACATACAACCCTCACATATTTCTCTGTCTAGCTTAATCTTTATACCAAGTTCTCTTTCTATTACCTTTTTCACATGTGTTTTGCTCTGATGAGCCAACCTCTCATGGTATAGTTGTAATTGTTCTTCTTGTGAAATGGTATTTATCTCAGTTGGTGACTTAGGTCTGATACTTTTCACTTTAAGTTTGAAAAGACCTCCCTCTCTTTGTCTTTCGCCAATGAGCAATAAATTTCCATGTTGTGACAGCTTGCATACTGTAGTTGTTGACATGAAAAGGCTATTGTCTAACTTGTCTTGCGCTGACAGTACTGAAAATAGGTTCTTTTGTATTGAAGGCACGTACCATACATCTGTCAGTGTGATATCTACTTTTCTTCCCTCTACTTCAGCTTAATAATATTCCCGTTCGCTGTAGTTACTGTGTGTGAGTTGTTGAATTTCTCAAATGTCTGAAATAGGTCATTTCTGTTCGTGACATGATTCGTTGCACCATTATCGACAAACCAATGATCTCTATCTGCAGTTGAATTTGGATTCACTAACATAATGTTCATGTTCACACTTGTACTAGGATTATCTCGTGACTTAAATGTAGGCTTTGCTTTAGGTGGCCGTCCGTCGGATATCCATTTAGAGCATCCTTTGACCCTGTGTCCGATTACACCACAGTAGTGACATTTGTCTGTACTCGCATTCACCTTATTCTTTACTGAATACTTTGTATTACTCTTCTTATTTATCGTAACTCTATTGCCTTTCACAGCTAGTGCTTCTATCTTCTCTTCATTCTTATTCGATAAAGCTCTTTCGTGATTGCATAGTTGAGTTGTTAGATTTTCTACAGTTCTATCTTCTCTCGACATCATCATCCAGCTTGACTTAAATGAAAAATATTGTTCGGGTAAAATGTCTAAAATTTTGCAAATAAGAAATAATTCTGGTAGTTCTTCCTTCAGGTGTTCTTTTTGAAGTTCCCTGGTAAGTTCTGACCAAATATTTTTCAGTTTGCTGACGTGAGCTGAGACATCACCTCCAGATTGCATTGTATAGCTGAAGAATTTCATGCACAGGTCGTAGGCTTTACTTTCCGATGTACCATCATACAGGCGGTGTAGTTCTAACCATACTTCCCTAGCTGTAGAATATCTTAGAACTTTCTCACAGTTTTCTTGAGACAAATTCGTAGTAATAAGTAATAAGGCTGCGCTATCCGCTGACAAATACCTTTGTTGATCGTCTTCATACTTCTTTAATACTGTAGGGTCTGCATCCTCTGCTGGTTTCTTGGGTGATAGTAGTTTGCCCTCAACCACATCTAGGATTCTAAGGCCTCGTAATGCGATCAATATTTTAAATTTCCACGTAGCCCAGTTCGATTCATGAAGATCTCCTACTTGAATTTTTGCAGCTTCAAGGATGGTCTTCTCCATCTCGAACTATCGAAAATGTTTTTCTCACTTGAAATCTTTCTTTCTCGGAATTCAAGAAAATATATAATTTCAATGTAAACGCTCTGCTACCATGTTAATATACCACAGGTTTAACTTAGTTAATGTCCGTTTTGAATAAATAAAGAAATCTTGAGAAAATACGTGTTTATAATATCGCAAATTATTATGAAGTACATAGAGGACGTATAAAAGATAAATCATTGACACACACTGACAGGATTCTATACTTAAATCTATGAGAAACATAATACTCATTGGTATGGTCCAAGAGTTAACTAGACAAAGCAAGTATAACACTCTTAATAGGTACTTCTGCGTAAATTATATTTTTAGTTTTATTTTCTTATGGCAGAAGAACATATTGGTTTTCTCCGCAACCTGATCTTGACAACGCGACTTATCCAAATTTGATTACCATAAAAACGATTCTAATGAGTTAACCTTAAAAGATACACAAACATTTCAAGAGGTCAAGATTTCAACATTTAATAGGTATTCTGAACCGCTTTCGAAGCGGACGTGATGGAAATCCTCAAAGATGAATAATTTTTCCCGTTTTTTCCAGATTTGCCATTATTTCTTCGCTCCTATTAGTCGCAGCGTGATGTTATGTAGCCTAAAGCCTTCCTCGATAAATGGTATATTCAATAAAAAAAGAATTTTTCAATTCGAACCAGGAGAGATTAGCGCGTTCAAACAAACAAACAAACTCTTCAGCTTTATAATATTAGTATAGATTATCAAAGTTAAGGAACTGTTAATATTTATTCTTACCAAATCGATATATGTAGGAAAAGTAAATTTAAAGCAAACACAAAAAATATTAATGTATTTTATTTTGTATTTTAGTCCTAGTTAGTATTTTTTTTTAATTTCTCGTAAAAACGTCATTCTTAGTAATATTATATCGTTTTGCTCCATGAGTATTTTATGCTTGTTTATGCCAACGTCTTTAAGCGATATTTCTAATGTCTTTAAAGTTGGATATTCCCCTTTAACAAAATATCCATAGGTGATTTGGAATTGCGTCCGCATCAAATTCATCGACACCTGTTATGGATTTGACCTTCTTCCGTTTTATCGGCGTATTCAATACATTTACTTCGCTGCCTGAAGGTCCATACTTTTTTTCACAAATTTCCCAACGGTGCGTTTACCAACTTATGTAACTGGCAACAAAGGTCCACCACTTAGTGACTCATGTTCAAAATATTCGTGCAGTTTCACCACCAATTCATGAGCCTGGCTGTTAAGAGTACGTCTGCTTTTTGCCATTAGGTCAAAAAGTCAGTCATTTTCAATACTCAAAACAAAATGGCAGTCAATTCCCTTTTGCTTAGTTAAAGTCCTGTATACCAAGTACAGCAAATCAGGGTCAACAGAAAGAGTAGAAACAGTCAAAAAATAATAGCCGAGTCACTATTTTTGTCACAGCTATTTGAAAGAGATGAAAAGATGTCAAAATGTAAGGTTTTATTAAGATACGGTGGATGTTCATTAAAATGCCTTGATTTTATTAATTGCTTTATTTTATTCCTATTAACACACATTTCCTGTTACGCAGCGTAGACCAGAGAGAGAGATGAGGCAGCGTTTCGTAGACAAACAAAAATTTCTACCACAGACAATACAATACAGTATTTATACTCTAATACCGCCCCTCAATTTTTAGTGTAAAAATAAAAATTGCTTATTACACAATATATGGCAACCCTATTACTTAACATTACAATTTTGCAACTGTCAAAAAAAAAAAATGTCATGTGTCACAATTGACATCTTTCAAAGTGAGTCATCTGTCAAAATTTACATTTTTACTAACCTTAAAATTTCACAATACAAAACATTACTCTAACCTGGTTTTACCACAAACTATCACTTTAAACAAAGCATCAACTTTTATTTTAAACCAAAAAGTAACTTATCTTTAAAATAATTAAACTTCGGGCTGCATAATGCCTTTGTAAAACAATCAGCAATGTTCTCACTTGTTTCTACAAAGTTAACACATAATAACTTTTTATTTACCACTATATCTTTGATAAAATGAACCTTAATGTCTATGTGTTTTGACCTTTTAGTGTTCTCATAGTTATTTATCATTTTTATAGCACTCATATTGTCACAATACATCACAACACTGAACTTTTCACTGTTAAAATCTTCATTTAATCCTTTCACATACAATAATTCAGTTTCTTGAGATAATTTTATTGTGTTTTCATTTCTTGTTATGTCTATTCCCAAATAGTTTGTTATTTCACCAAGATCCTTTGCATTAAATTCCTTTACTAATGCCTTGACAGTATATTCTACAGTAACTTTTTGTCCCATCAAAATTATATCGTCCACAAATAATATGAGCCATATATTTATTCCTTTGTATAGACACACATCATAGCTTGATCTCTTTAAGTTAATATTTTCACAAAATTTATTGAATTTATCATTCCAGCATCGCGGTGACTCTCTTAAACCATATAATGCTTTTCTTAATTTTAGAACTTTTGTTGTGCCTTTTACTTTGACTCCTTCAGGAATATTTATGTATGTTACTGACTCTAAATTTCCATTTAAGAATGCTGAGGGCAGTAGCGTATATAGACTCGAGTTTCGTGGGGGGCCCAGCGAATATCTACATGCATGTATGTATATACATATATATATATTATATATATATATATATATATTATATATATATATATATATATATATATATTATATATATATATATATATATATATATATATATATAAATGAACTCCAGACGTACCTTCTTTAAAAAGTCTACAACAGAAAATAAAGTGTTGTAGCTCTTGACTCTGACTCTACCTCTCAGTTAGTAGGTCATTTAGGTTTGCACATTTCAGCTGAGGAGCAGGAATATATTGCTTGCTGTTAGTGTCTTTCTGACTGTAACAGTCCGAGACTCACTGTTACAATGCTCTGAAATGAAATGTGCTGTACAAACCTAATAATTAATAATACTAATTGATAACAAATAATAATAAATAGCAAAATATGGTTTTTTATGCTGTAGACAATATAATTGACTGATTTTATGATTAACTTTTCTTTTTTTTGCACAGACATGGTAACTTTTAGGACTAAATGCTAAAAGAAACTTCGAATAGGGGTAATAGAAACAAAAATATAAATAATGTTAATAATGATTATCATTAACATTTTATTTTATTGAAACAATATAAATCAGACAAGAGAAATCACATTATTTAGACTTATAAAAATTAAATAAATAAATATAATTTTTTTTAAAAATCTAACGCATGAGACCTATGAGAAATATAATACAAAAAGAAAATACTATAAAACAATAACATTAGTATAGTACTATAATAGAAACAAGTGGAAATGACTTTTACAACAAAAACATTAATATGTTATGATATGGATACATACGTTTACTATAACTATTTAATAAAATGAGTTTGTTAAAATAATATTGATTTTTTGTTTCAACGTTAATTTCTGGCACAGGATTTTTCATTAATGGTTAAAAAACAAATTCGAAAAAGATTTTCCTTTTTTTTTTTTTTTTAGTTTTTTGAATGTTTATTTTATTATTATTATTATATTAAAAAATAATTTATGTGTATTGCGGGTTAAGGTATGTAAAAATTTCGTGGGGGGCCCGGGCCCTCGGGCCCCCCCTATATACGCCACTGGCTGAGGGAATATCTAGTTGTCTAACTTCCCAATCTTGTACTACAGCATGTGACAAACCTAGTCTTATTGTAGACATTTTTGCAACTGGTGCATATATATTGTTATTATTCATTGGATCTATATCTTGCTGAAAACCTCGAGCTACAAGTCTCGCTTTATTGCTTCCATCCTGTTTAGTTCTAAAGATCCACTTAGTGTCAATTGCTTTGTGTCCTTTTGGTAAGTCACTCTCTTCCCAAACTTTAATTCTTGTAATGAATTTATTTCTTTACTTATGGCTTCTCTCCAAGATTCACTTTTTATTGCTTCACTATAAGTTTTTGGATCATCACTTCCTATTAATGCATATGCCATGAACATTTCATAATCAGTGAACTTCTTTGGTAAGATTTTAGTACGCACACTTTGATGTATATCTTCATTTTTATTACACATTTGCTCTGTTTCTATATCTTCTTGATTATCTTCTATCTCTTTCTGTTCTATATTTTCTTGTAGAATATTGTATTCTCTATTACTCATATTTTCCTGAACATCATACACAAAGTCTTCTTCATTAAAACGAACATCACGAGATATGATTATTTCACCTGTTATTGGATCCCATAAGCGGTATCCATTTCCTGAATATCCACAAATCTTACAGTTTTCCCTCTTTTATCAAGTTTATTTACTCTTGGTAATATAGTAGTCCATGCTTTACAGCCAAATACACGAAGATTATCATAGGAAACTCTTCCATAAAAATTATGTGCTGGTACATCATAATTCAATGCTTTTGTAGGAGATCTGTTTACTGTGTATGTTGCACATCTTAAAGCTTCACCCCACATGTATTTTGGTATGTTTGTTTCTGTTAACATTGTTCTCACTTTATCCATTAATGTTCTATTCATTCTCTCACAGACTGAATTTTGTTGAGGAGTATATGTACAAGTTGTTTCCTGTTTGATACCATGTTGATGATAAAACTTTTTTAATTTTTCATTTAGAAATTCTGTCCCTTGGTCTGATCTTATCCTTGATACTCGGTTTCCATTATTATTCATTCTGTTGATATATTCTATTATATAATATTTAGCTTGACTTTTATTCTTTAATAAATATGTTTCTGTAAAATGTGAGTAATCATCAATAATTAGTAAATAATATCTTTCTTCTAATTTAGTACTGGGACTTATTGGGCCTCCTATATCAACATATATCTGTTCTCCTATTCTCTTACTCTTAGAATGCATAACTGGTTTGAATGGCACTCTGGTTGATTTACCTTCCATACATGCATTGCATATTTTTGGTGAGGTTGGTAATCCAAGTAGTTTTAACCCTTGATGATTCAGATGATTTAATCTTTTATGCCACAAAATACCTTTGTCTAATTTCTTCAATATCATTGCTTTTTCATGTTCATTTATATAAAACTTTATGACAAATAATCCTGTGTTATATGAATTTCCGAATAGTGTTGTAGAATTATTACTTATTATTGCTCTGTTATTTTGAAATATTACTTTATATCCTTGTTTATTTATTCTTTTTACAGACAATAAATTATGAGACAATTCTTTAACTATAAGTGCTTCTATACTTAGTATTATGCCATTTTGCGTTTTTACTTCTAATGTTCCTTTCTTTTTTATGTTTATTACTTGTTTGTTCGCTACTATCACTTTTAATTCTGGTATTTCTATTATATCTATCATGTATTTTTCATATTTACTATTTATCATATTATGTGTAGCACCTGAATCTATAACAAAAGTGATATCATTTTCTTTTTCAGTACTGCATGACTCATGTGATGAATATGCCTCATCTGCAATAAATGAAACTTTCTTCTTTTCTTCAGACTTTTCTTCTTGCATCAGATTTGCTCTTGGTCTTGCACCTCTACTTCTGTTTCCTCTCATATAATTTCCTCTGCCTCTTTGTACTTTACTGTAGCAATCTTTTGCGAAATGACCTTTCTTTGAACATTTATAACATTTTATAGTTGTCATATCAAAATTGAAACTGTATTCTTCTCTATTTTTAGTGCTTGTCTGTTGTGTATTCTTTAGTTTAAGTTCAGCATCTAACAATTTATTTTTCGTGAAGTCCAGTGTCAATTCCATGTTAGTGGACTCTAGAGCTGTTATGATCGGGTTGTATGAGCTTGGTAACGTTAATAATAGGTGACAGACTTTATCTTGATCCGTTACTTTGCTTCCAGTCTCTTCTATTTCCCTTAATATTTTATCGAATTGGCGAAAGTGTTCACTTAGCTCATCTGTTTCTGAACATTTTAAACTTAGAAGTTTCTTTTTTAGATATAATAAACTTATAGCACTTTTACGCTCAAATACATTTTTGAGTTTATTTAGCATTTGATATGACGTTTTACAGTCTCTTACGTATTCTAGATACTTGTCTGATAAACTCTGTACTATAATGCTGCGGGCTCTCGCGTCCCTATTTCTGAGATCTCTTTTATCGGCGTCACTGGCTTTTTCAATGTCTACATTTTCGCTTACTTCTTTACATTGTTTTTCCTCTAGGATTATACCAATCCTAAATAGCCACGAGCTATAGTTATCGCCTGTGAATTGCGGCAACTGCAAAGTTGAAGAAGCCATAGTCTTACCATGTGACCGTAAACGCACTTTTTAACTTTCTATCAATCTGTGCCAATCTGGCTTAATTCTGAACATCCAATTACTTTCCCGTCCTACTGGGCCCATAACCTATTAAGATACGGTGGATGTTCATTAAAATGCCTTGATTTTATTAATTGCTTTATTTTATTCCTATTAACACACATTTCCTGTTACGCAGCGTAGACCAGAGAGAGAGATGAGGCAGCGTTTCGTAGACAAACAAAAATTTCTACCACAGACAATACAATACAGTATTTATACTCTAATAGGTTTTGATTAGAAACGAATGTTTGAAGCAGGTGAAAGAGTTTGATATTAGTATAGTATGATATAGTTATTAGTATAGTCTGATATTGAAAGTAGAATAAATTACGTGAAACAATGTTAATGGAGCTATACATACATACCGATACTGTAGTAACCATGTTATAAACTAGCAGAAGTAACGAGTAACGTAATGATACGATAATAACGAGTAGTAATTATCATTGCAACGAATACAGCTTAGCTTTAGCAGTTAGCTTTTTCGTTACTTTACAACTATATTTACGTTATATTCATAGCGATGGACGTGTTTAAATCGGAGAGAATAAAATGTTGTTAAAAGAGTCTTGGTCGCAGAGATCGGGCGAGATCTGTCTCCGCGGGCATTGATTGCGGCAATGCTGGTGGACGAGGGAGGTTGGAGGGCTGTGGCTTCCTTCTGTGAAGCAGTGATGCTCTAGAAGGAGGCCGCCGAGCGGGATCGGGAGATGGCCGATCCCGCTCGAAGGAGGCGGCGCCGAGCTCGGTAGCACAGCTGCGGTGCCGCCGCGGGTCGCCGGCGGGTGCGAGTTAATTGCGCCCGCGGATACGGAGACCCGGGAGGGACCACGCCCCTACGGGGCCGGGGGGCGTCGTCGGTGGTGGAGATCGGGGGAGGTATTGTAGCCTCCATCGGCAGGGGAGCGGAGGCTGGGGGTTCCCGGAAGTCGCTCGGTGTTCCCGGGGGCTCTCTATATGCCTGAGGTAGGCCATCCCTGAGGTTTTTAGTGGGTAGGCCTCCGCCTTCTGGGGAGGAGAGCTTCACATAACCGCTGGCTCGCCACAGCCGGGGTATGCAGTTTAATGCATTTTCCTTAGGGGAACAAAAAAAAAGTGTAATCATGGATAGGGAGGTAGGGAGGTAGGACGCCTACTTAAGGCGCTCAGTCTTGCCGCGGCATCCAATGCGAGTAAGTGTGCGTGTATCGAACAATTCAACAAAAATGACATCAACAGAAAAAGAAACGTTATTAAATATTATAGAATTGTATAAAGATATGCCACAATTGTCTACAATGTTCATGTTGCTCATTTGTTTCTTAGTACCAGATACTGCTTAACCCAACATTTTCTTTTTTTACGCCTAGTAATGTTCGCTGTTGCGGCAAGGATAATGCTGATTTATTGTATTTTCGAAAGCGTGGGCGCCATGGTTAACGTCTAGTCACTGACTGAGTTAGGATGCTATAATAATACAGTGTAAACAGAACACTCGAACAACAACTAGTGCACTAAATGTAGTGTAGTGTAATCGGCGCTTTATGATACTACTCAGCCCCTGCCAATTTGGGTAATCTATGCCTGCCAATAACAATACATTTGTCAGTGGATCTGGCGGGAACTTTGAATGAAAGTAGTCAACTTTTATTTTCGCTTGAAGATTTAATTTTTATTTTAGTAGTTTTTATTTGTTTTTGGTGTACATTTGCATAATATTTTATTCGTTACAAGCTTGTAAATAAGATGGGCGGGGATTTATTCCCCAGCCCTGGGGAACCTTCCCGTAAAAGGGCATTCCAACCGGAGGGACAGGACAAGGAAAAATGTAGTGAGGATTTTTATTTTCCATTTTTTAAACCGTCATATAAGAGAATCTTTCCAGATCTTCCAATTAATGAATATAAAGTTTTTATTGAAAGCACAAATGGAGACAAAATTGGCAATAAAAGCCCTACTTATCTTAATAATATTTTTGCGAGGGAAATAAAAGGGGTGACTGCAATGCATCGGGTTAACGCGAAAAAAATTGCAATTATATTTAAACAAGCGATCACGGCGAATAATTTTATTAATAATGACACATTCCTAGAAAAATATTTTATTAAGGCATACATACCAGCGAGAGAAATAGAAAAGACCGGTGTTATAAGGTTTGTACCAACAAATATTTCTAACAAAGAATTATACAAAAAGTTAACTTCAAAATTCGAAATAATTGCTGTTCGAAGATTTATGAAGAAAATTGGAGAAGAACTAGTACCCCTGCAAACTGTAAGCATTACTTTCTTGTCAAGCAGCTTACCTGACACTGTTCAATTTGACTTATTTTCGTACAGAGTATCAGAATATATTCCACCATTACTCCAATGTTTTAGATGTTTTAAATACAATCATTCGGCTAAAGTATGTGCTAATAAACAAAGGTGTTCAATCTGCTCGGGAGATCACCATTATAAAGATTGTAACACTCCAAAAGAAATAAATTGTATTAATTGTGGAGGACCGCATTTAGCTATTGATAAGTCATGTCCAGTTAAAATTCAAAAAACATTAGAGAAAAAATCTAAACTAACGTATGCATCTGTTGTAGAAAATAAGACAAAACTAACTTCGGCAGATTTCCCACCTTTGTACTCACAAAAAAGCTTCACAAAAAATGTAAGTAATATTCTTCCTGTAAATACTATAAGTAAATCACAACAAAATGAAATTGTAAATAATTCGTCATTTGTACAAAATTTAATTAACAATAAAGACGTCATTGCTGCTTTAGTTAAAACTTTAGTAGAGTTGGGAAATAAAAAAGATGATATACAAATTACGCACGCATCTATTCAAGAAAAGTTATTAAAAAATCTTTCATAATGGATAGGTCTCCTCTCTATCAATTACGACTAATGCAACACAATATACAAAGTATTAGAAATAAAATTCCATTGTTAAACTCGTTTTTGCGTAATAATGATATACATATATGTTTATTAAATGAAACTTGGTTAAAGGATAATCAGCAAATCAAAATTTCGGGCTATAATGTTTATTGTAGAAATGCTAATAATGGCCATGGAGGTGTTGCAATCCTAATAAAAAATACAATAAAACACAAACTTCTGAACTCTTTCTTTTCACAAGATATACAAACTGTTGCAATATCGGTCGAAACTATAAGGGGAAACCTAACAGTACTATGTGTCTACTGCCCACCAAATAGTCATAATATACGCCTTCAAAGACTAGCAAATAGTATTAATAATCTACCGTCGCCGATAATTGTTTCAGGTGATTTTAATGCACACCATGTTGCCTTTGGATGTTTGTCAACCAAGGGGCGTGGTCAAAATTTGTATGATATTGTAGATTTTGCTGATATGTGTATATTAAACAATGGTTCTTTTACTACTGTTTCATACCCAAGACGGAGTCCGTCTGCCATAGATGTTACCTTTATAAGCTCAGAATTGGCACCATATTGTGATTGGTTTGTCCATGATGATCCCTTAGGTAGTGATCACTATCCCACCATTACGTCCATATCTATCACACCTGTTCAATACGAATATCACCCTCCTACTGATAGATTTATATACAAAAAGGGCGACTGGAAGAAATTCTACGAAATGTCGGAATTTATATTTCGTAATTTTCACATCAGTTCAACTAACATTTTACAAACTTATAATGAATTTTGCTCATTAATTGATCAATTAAAAATAGAATGTATCCCTAAATTCTGTAAGTTGTCTAATTACAAAGCAAGACCTCCTTCTCTGTGGTGGAATGAAGATTGCGAAAAGGCTGTAATTAACTCATATAATTCATTAAAATTGTATAGAAAAAATCCAACAATTCCGAATTTTATTAATTATAAAAAACTGGATGCTCTTAAAAAACGCATCATATCCCAACAAAAAAAGAATAGTTGGCGTGATTTATGTACATCTTTCAATAGGACAACACACATAAGTAAAATTTGGAATAATATCAAAATGATGAAAGGTATCAATAGTCAGTCCAGACAATTAAACGATAGCTTTATTCAACCTTTTCTTCATAAGCTTTCACAAGGCGGCAATGATGATTCTTTTGATTGTAATATATTTAATAGAAATAGAGACTATGAACAACATAAATTACTATTAGAGCCATTTACTTGGGCCGAATTTAAAATCAGTTTAACAAGTAGAAAAGATACATCTCCAGGTCTTGATGATTATCCATACTTATTGATCAAGAAGCTACACCCCACTTGTCAAAAAATTTTACTTTGTATTTTCAATTTACTGTGGTCACAAAATATTATACCCTATTCTTGGAAAGAGCAATGTGTTATACCAATTTTAAAGCCTGAGAAACCTGCTGATGATTTTAATTCTTATCGTCCAATTTCTTTATCTTCTTGTATTGGAAAATTATTTGAAAATCTTATAAAAATAAGAATAGATTACTATGTTGAAACCAACAGTATTTTACCTCCTATACAGTTTGGATTTAGACGTGGAAAAAGTTGTGCTGATAGTTTTACTTGTCTCATCTCGGATTTAAGTTATGCAAAAAAGTTTAATTTAAATGCTGTTTGTGCATTTCTTGACGTACAGGGTGCCTTTGATAATTTGAATCCAAAAATTTTGGTAAAGATATTGTTAGATTTGAACTTCCCAAGCAAACTCTGTAATTGGCTCTATAGTTTCTTAACAAATCGAAAAATATATGTTAGATATAACAATATATTACATGGCCCAGTATTTACATCAAAAGGTACAATGCAAGGATCCATTTTATCTCCAATATTGTACAATTTGTACACAAGTCAAATATTAAAATATGTAAATAGCAACTCTGTAAATATTCTACAATTTGCAGATGATATTGTAGTGTATAGTGTAAATAAAAATTTAGATGCAGCTAAGCATAACATAAATAAGGCCTTAGAAGGTATATATTCTTACTATAAAATGAATTTAGAACTCAATATCAACCCTGATAAAAGTTCTGTCTTAACAATAAGTAGGGAAGAGTCAGCTACTCCAATAAAATACAGAAATATAAATTTAAAAGAAGTCATGTATAAGAAATTCCTTGGTATTATTATAGACAAAAAACTTACATTTGAAAAACATATTAACTATATTATATCTAATTCATTAAAAGGACTAAACATTATGAGGTGCTTAGCTGGTGTATCTTGGGGTGCTGATTCAAATATATTAGCATTGTTATACAAAAGCATAGTTCGTAGTCATTTTGACTACAGCTTTCTGGCATATTTAAATAGTATTCATATACAAAAGTTAGATAAAATTCAAAATAGAGCCTTAAGAATTATATCTGGAGCTATGTGCTCAACCCCCATAAGAGCTATGGAAGTTGAAACTCTTATAATGCCTTTGTCATTGAGACGTCTTCTTCTCTCTCATAGGTTCTGTCTTAAATTAATTTCTTCTGCCAATAACGATTTCATTGTGAATAAAATAACCCAAGGTGTAACAAATGTGGTAAATAATGTACATAGTGCATCTTCACTGTTGTCAGGCTCATCTTTCAATCTTGTAGATATCTATACATATACCTTTCATACATATCGGAATATATATAAAAATTTTGTACACTGGCCATGTTATACTGGTTCTTACTACAGTAAAATTATGGAAATTGATGTTTGTATGTTGCCAGTTAATAACAATACAGAGCTATTAAAATACTTAAATGACAATTCTGAATATTATCCATTGTATTCTGATGGTAGTAAAACTAAATATTTTGTTCGTAGTGCTTTATTTGATCCAAGTAATGATTTCCAGCAAAGTTTTCTATTGGATAGTAATTGTTCCATTTTTTCAGCTGAGGCTTATGCAGTTTTAAAGGCTTTGCATTATATAATATCATCTGTAAGAAATTTCAGCAAGTTTTTAATATTGTCAGATTCGTTAAGTTTGTTAAAATGTTTACAAAATTTAGAGTTAAGGTATAATCAAAATTTTATTATAAGTACGATAAGAGAAACCTTATACTACTTAAAAAAGAGAAAAATAGTTGTGAAATTCAAGTGGGTTCGTGCCCATTCGGGTCTAAAAGGAAATGAGGCTGCAGATTTAATAGCAAGAACAGGGATTAATGAAGTTGACAAAAGGTTATATACCAAAGTCCCATTTACCGATATACACAGTATTATAGCAGAACATGTGAAACAAACATGGCACGATTTATGGCAACGTGATCAGTGTGAAAATAATAAAGGGAAATGGTACGGATCAATACAAACCTTAATAGCATCTAAGCCGTGGTATGCTGATACAAAATATAAGGAAGCCAAACGTGACTTTATTACCACCATAAATCGCTTAAGATTTGGTCATCACAAAACCCCTGCTCATCTGACAAGATTTAATATAATTAGCAGTAATATCTGCCCTCACTGTAATTCATTTGTTGGTGATATTGAACATATTATTTTTAAATGCAGTGCTTTTGCTTTAGCTCGACTTGTATTGGCAAGTGACATTGACGCTTTGTGCCACAATAATAATCAAAACATTGATGAAGACTCACTAGCACAAAACCCTGTCCCCCGCCGCTTACAAGATTATCTACGGAACAAAAAATATTACTTTACATTATACAATTATATAAAGAAAACAGTTGGTAATATCTGATTTATTAAGTAAAAGAAAAAGGAAAACAAAGACGAAGATAGAGTAAGAATTTAAATAATGAATATAATGGAAGAAACCCATACAAGATATGGCCTAAAGGACTAGAATCCAGGCCAGTAAAGCATCTAAAAAAAAAAAAAAAAACATTTGTCAGTGTCACTGCAATGTCAATCTTGTAAACAATATTTTTCTTCACTGATAACTCTGAACACTGAGATTTATAATTTTGTTGTTATTTTTCGTATTATTTATTTCGATAGCTCAATAAAAAAATGGTTGTTTATGCGCCGGACGAAGTTGGGCTACAGGACAAATCACCTTGCGCAAATGTTAGAGCTGATCTTAAATTGTGTTTATTGGATAGTGATTGTTGTAAAAAGGTTAGTTTAAAGGTTTCTTTTTAAATGGATTTATTTTTAACAAATAACGTATGATAATTTTATGTTCTAGGATAAAAAGAGTCCCCGAGAATGTTTACGGGAAGGGAATGTACCTGTAGAATGTATTCAACTTAGAAACAGCTTTTTTGAATGCAAAAGATCGCTGGTAAATTTTAATCTAATTTTAGGTTAAAGTCTAATATAATGAAGATTTTATTGTATATATGTTCTCACTATCTTACACTTAAGTCAACATTGTTGATTAATTTCACTTCACATTACGTTTAACAAATATATATATATATATCTGAGACTATTTAAGTAATTGTTTAATAATGTAATAACTAGAGATCGGATAATCGGATACATATTTACCTAAAGTTAGTTTAAGACAAAGTATGGAAACGGCTTTTTATTGTTTTGTTAAATAAAAATCCCGCGATTGCGGAATTGGATAGCCGGATGTTTATTTATTTACCTAATTTAGTTTTTGACAAAGTATGGAACTGTCTTTTTATTTTATTTCCATAATTAAAAATCCCGGAATTCACACTCATTAAATCGGAAGTTAACTCAGAGTGAGATACTAGACCATACTTACGCCCGGGCACCATTTCTGTTTTTTTATTCAATTATTTAATTGATTATTGTTTTAGTCAAACTAGCTCACTACTTTCGTATAACACTCTTCATGTAATAAATCATACATTCATAAATCGCACGGGGAACTGAAACTAAACTTCATGTAAATACATATGCATAGTTGTATAAATGAACCCGGAGTCTCGGCCTTTGAAAATAAATACCACGTGCTAATTTAGTAATTTACAAACAATATCACTACGTTAAATTTGCAGTCCCGTATTTTCCCGTTATTTTTATTTAACAAAATGTATTTTAAAAAGCCGCTTCCATAATTTGTGAGGCAAAAATTAACTTTAGGTAAATATGCATCCGATTATCCGATCTCTAGTAATAACTCAAAAAACCTAAATGGTATTTACCTAAAACGAAATAATTTTATTATGGTGTATTCTGTGCTATGTATGAAATATATATATTTTTTAATATTTCACAATATATCAATATCAAATTATATGAAAATATAGGTTATAAAGTATTTTTTTACCATAGAGCATTAACAAAACTGGAATTACATAATGCAGTATTTTGTATACATTTTTAGGCGTTTGCTTGACCATTTTAAAAATTGATATTTAAAATACAAATTTTCAAAAAATTTTCTTACTATAATCCAAATGTAAGTTTAATAATTTGCCTTTTCCACTCAACCGTTCATGGATACCTTGCTATCCAAAAAAAAAAAACTGTAAACTTACATACATGGATAGTTTAATATCCAAATGTAAAATGGTACAATGTGTCTAGTAAACTGTATAAAACGCCACCTGTTGACCTGTAACGACAAGAATATGCTTTTAGAGTTGGATTCTATTAATCAATCTACCTAAAAATCATAGATGTCATAACAGTATGCTTTGTGGACTGAATAATTAATTTTCTGAGGTGATTTCGTTTTGAGGAGAGGTAAGTTTGTTTATTTTATTTCATAATTTGTACTGAATATCTACATATTAATATCAAACGAAAGAGAATTTAATGTAGTTTAATTTAAAAGTTAATTGAAGGATATACATTCAAATGAAATTGCGAATAAACTAAATTAAAATGAGACTTTCAAAAAATATTCTGCTACTTTCAAGTTCCACATTTATTTTCTACTAAATACAATGGTATAGAAAGTTAAATATATATAATGTTTTTTGTGCTAGACTTTCCTCTATCCGTAGGTATTTTTTGCTGCGAAATAGCTTGAGTTTTATGAGTTTCAAATGTTTTTATCCAGATAGGAACGGTTGAGTGGTTATGCAGATATAGCAAATAAATAATTTTACAGTATTTATCCAAATAATAGTTTTATATCTGAAGACAAATAAAATCTTTCTGATTTTTGATCTCACAAATAAAATTTGTTTAATATGAGTTATTGTTATTTTCAGCTGGACAACAGGAGACGGTTCCGTGGTCACAAAGGCAATTAATGTGTTTCTTTAGTTTGAGATATTTAGATTTATGTTAAATTGTTATAGTTTAAATGTAAATAATACAAAATAATAAAATTATTGTTTTATCATTTTTTATTATTGAATATTAATGTATTTAGGGATAGCATTACCTATAGTATTAGTGTGCGGTGCACATAGGCACTTCATCTGAAGGAATGCAATATTTTGCTGGATGTTTGGCTAGAGGATTCCAGTTAAAACATGCTATATAGTGTCGTTTAGTACAATTAATTAAACTGTTTTATACAGATTGGTGTATCAGTGTGTCAATACAACTTGTAAGATAAGTTTCAGAGCCTTGAGGACAGTATTGTCTAAAAGAATTGGTAGGGGTTATTAATGAAATAAGTAATTGTGGAAACTAATGAAACAACACATACATATTTTTTATAAAAATATAATTGAAATTTAATGAACTTTCTATAATCTAAGCACAGGAGCTCAGCTCATTTAAAACTAGCTTCTCAAGCTGCGTATATTATGTAACATATAGTTAGTACAGGAAGAAATTAATAAAATTCTGATTTTAGGTAGATACCCTATCAAGCCGAAACCTACACATGTTAACATTGTCATATAAAGGTTACGGTTTAATTAAAATTCAAAATTGTAAAATAAATTTTAAAATTCCCATACTTATACTTGGGTTTTAATAATAATAATAAATATTCTACATATGTTTAAAAATAATGAATGGTGAAACCGAATTAAACAACCAGCTATTTGTTGATTTGTGTCCATTAAGAGTAACAGAATTAACTATAGAAATATTAGAGAATGCAGAGAAAAGAAATTATTGAGAAAACATATTTAATATCATATTAGTTTTGGTATAAAGTTGAAATCTGTTGATTGGCTGAAGTCTGTGATCTGTGGAGACTATACAAAGTTTATCAGATTAGTATGTTTTATAGAAAATTAACGCAATACTAAAAAATAGGTTTTTTAAAATTTTTGTCAAAATGCTATGCAATGGTCAAAAAAAGCAATGGTTGCGAGATAAATGTTTGCATTAATACAAATGAATATTACTGGGTTATGGATATGTTTCAGCTTGAAAGCGTATTTCACATTTTATATATTCAGTGTCGGCAAATATACGTAACTTCTATTTAAAGTATTGCCTTTTAGAATTATATACAAATTTTATACAATATACTTACTTAATTAGCTTACTGTAAGAAAATGTTATTTAGACATGACACCTCTCTATTGCAGTGTTATATCATCTATATTTCCGACGATAATTAACTGAAATAACATGTATTCAATTGAAATTTTTGCTTTTGCACCATACAATGTATCTTTTGTTTCTAATATCACGATGGAGAATTCACACAAATCTGATACTGCTACTGATTCTGGTACTGTTTTGTAAACACCTATGCAAATCTGCCTGAAAATAATTTGTGAAAGACAATAAAACTAATACAAATTATGCCTTGTAAAACTATTTATGAAACATAATACTTCATTGTATAAGTACACATAATACTTCGTGAAAATCTGCGATACTATAACACTGTGAGAAATCCATACATTGTATAAATTCTGCATTTAATTTTACACATTTCGTAAATACAATAGTAGTTACTTTTTTTAAAAAAGGTGAGCTTAATCATCCAATGGATTAGAATTTTTGTTTCAATTTCAAAAACATCTATTTTAAGCGAACTTTTTGCGTGTAGGTTTTAACATTTTTATTTATTGAAAGTTTTAAGGTAACTAGTTTATTTAAATAGTAAATATTTATTGATATTACTACATATTACTATTATAATGATAGATAACTTCTACTTAATTTTTGAAGAAAGTCTAAAGCGTTTTAAACATTTGTAATGGTGGCGTACTTATAACGTAAATCCGAAGGTAAAGAGTATTTTAATTTTGCGCTTGAATGTATGGGAAATTGACTACAAATAGCACCGCAAAATAGCTACGCGATTGTAACTACTGCAAATATTTGCATCATTATAATAACAAAAACAATAGGTAGATATCACACCAGCCCAACGAAACTGTGCCGTTTGTATTCGATCAATTGGTGCAATTTCAATTAGTCGCATTGTAATAGCGGGGGACTGAAGACGTCGTTTTTCACTTCGATTTTCGGCTAACACAACGCTATTTCTCTTTCTTCTTTCTTCCCGTACTTTCTGTATGATCTGTTTCATTCACAAATACAGTGTCAATTCTATTTAGGGAAATTGAAGGGACCGGGTAATAAATGAACACATTTCTAAGACTTCTATTGTATGAAGTACCTACTTTCGACTCGGCATAAGTAATGTGTTTAAATAAATGTTTATTCGGGTCTAAATAGCCATGTACCTATTGTTTCGTTATTGAGAGTGGTTGCTACGTTATATTGTTTCAATATCAGGATAGCAATGTGAACCAAACAAATCTTAGCAAAATATTTGTTTTAGAGAGTTTTTCATTAAATAGAAGTTCGGTATATGGAGTTTACACTGGTCTTTCAGTCCCGTACTTTCTTTTCATTAACACTTTCGTAAAACATTAAAAGATAAGTATGCAAAACGAGGTCATTAATAGTAAAATATTATTGACAAAATCTCTGTAAAGTGGTAACTTTCAATTCTCAATACATTTAACAATAAAGTTAATGTACCTACATATATATTATTTATGTCAATTATGTTTATCACCTATTTATATAGGTTAAGTGGATCTTTTCTTAGTCGATAATTTTTTTCATAGATCAATTTGTATAAGCATAGCGTAAGTGATAGATCACATAATTTATTTATGTAGGTAAGTAAGTATATACTTATACTTAAAAAATTACATAATTGCTCCTTTCGACTAAACGAATTCTATTCTTACATTTCTTACTGAGAAAATACATTAGCATAAATATATGTACCTATGTAATGTGGCACTTGCAATTAGTAAGTTATATGTAATCAAAACATTCGTCACTTAAGAATTACAAGGAATCATTAATACTAGACGAAATACAATAAAGTTTATGTAAGAATTATGTGAATTAAATCTAATATTTTCTAAACATTTGGTCAATAATGTTTATGATTGTTTTATTTGTTAATCATGTTAACATTTTAATAAATTTATCTTGTTATTGTATAAAATACATCATTTGTGCACGTTATTTATTAAATAGGTGTTTTTAAAAGTTAAAAGTGTGCAGCATAACTAGCACAAAAAAATGTAAGAAACTTATTTCGACTTATACTGAACGTAGGTAATATAGTTTGCTAAATAATGCAACATGTATTAGTTTTATTAAACTTGTACTAACAAAACAATATTGATAGACATTTTCTTATTCTATATCTTTATTTATACATATTGTAAGTTACATAAACTTAATAATACTGTAACGATATTTTGTTCTTTTAATTTTGTGTGTGTGTTACAAGTTTTGAAACTGTAGGCATTAATAATACTGATCATTCAAATAGGTATCTGAATATTGGTATCAAATAAGTATCTGGTATTTAGATTTGACTTCTTTTCTTTGGAACAAGATATGTATCACAAGATATGTAAGGAACTAGAAGTATAAAATGAAATTCTACCTTATATTTAATTTAATTTTGTCCCGTCCACAAGGAAGACTTGGGCTAACCAATGCAGTTTAAAATATCCATCATTTTTTGAAGTATAACATTTACTAATATACCAATTTATTTGGAAAATAACGTTTTTGTACATTTTAGGTATTTTTTTTAACCGTTACAATATGACAACAACATTATTAACATCAAACAAGTTTAATCTTATCTTAAAAAAGATTAGATATATTGAACCAGAACATAAAATCTGTAGTCATTGCGATCTTTGATTTGAGAGTTTTAAATTAAAAACATTTCCGAACATTTTCGTCTACGATATTAACGGCAATGTATGAAAATGATTTCAAATTGAGGAATCATTTACATGTATGTATTCAATTTTACCAAAACGAAATCGAACGAATCGATTATGTAACTTTGTTGCTACCAAATCTGATTTAAATTGAGATATTGTATCTGCATATATCGCTGCTTTATCACTATAAATGTCAAATTGAATCTTCAGAAAGCAGCAATGCATAGGCTAGGCATTTTCTTTTGTTGAATGGGTAACAGTAACATCCGATAAATATAATCCCATTTTCGACCAAATCTTCAGATTCGATTTCGATAGCCGCTCTATCAACGCGTTACAAAACAACCACCCTGGGCCTCTACTTAACTCAGACAAGAAAACCTAAATTTTTCGCTTTTGTTTCGTTACAACGAAATATGTATATGGGAATAATTTCGCAATTTGAACCATTTCCATACATTCTGGAATCGAATGCAAATGATGAATATTAGAGGATTTGATTGACAAAGTATAAGGTTAAGGAAATAACTGTGAAGCATATGGTATATCATCCTGAGAAATTGCCGCAGCACGACGTAAGAATATACGAAAATGCAATTAAATTTTATAGTATGTATATCTTGGGGATATATAATATTACCTAATTAATTAAAATATAATCACAAGACAAAAGAAACATATTTGTTTTTTTTATATCATGTAAACATTTTTGTGGTAGTACAATAGGAAAATAGGCAGCTGATATAGAAAAAAATTTTTGAAAAGTCGCATTAACTCTATAGTTGATGCGACTTTTCAACAATTTTTTTCTTAACTCTATAGTTAGATAATAATGTAGGTTTTATTGCAGCATCATAATAATTATAAATATCAACACGGATTCATTAAGATGCCGAAAAAATTTATTAAGCAATTATAACTAGAACCAATGCTGAACACGATATTAGTAGACTTAAAAGATACATACGAGAGAACACGCATTCACAAGTTCCACATCGAACGGCCGCAACGCACTTATAATTATAAATATTTTATATTTTGGTCCATGTTTGTTCACAATTAGTGCATATGGTCTGGTCGCACAAGGTTCTCGAAATAAACTATTAACGAATTAGAAGTATATTGATTAGTTCTAAACAAAGCATTGTATAATTCAGACTTAATTAAAATAATGTTAAATTATTCTTTATCATTTTTTATTTTATTGTACAAATGATTAAAATGAATAACAAAATCATTGCTAAAGTAAATATACAAATAAAAACCATAAATTAACAAATAAATCGATCAACCGGTTTGGTCCTAGAAGAGAGCCCTGTGCGACCCTACGCATTTTAAAGCAAAACACAAGAGGCCTCTGGGGCCGGGTCCCGGTACTAGAACGTCTGTATGGGTCGGTAGAGGCCCGTGTACCCACACAGCCGCGCCCTCAGAGCAGTCACTAGCATGGCCGCGCCAGACAAATCTTCTAACAAGTTGGCACACTCGCAAACCAATAGGTACATTTTGTCGCCGTGCGCTGCCACAGACTTGTGTAGTGCGATCTTTCTCATGCCAACTGAATGTGGTAGATGTCTATACAACATTCGAGCCCCAGTCCAGTACAGCCAGTTCCTCTCGAAGCGCTCGCCGTCGTCGCCTTCAAACACCTTGAAATTGAAAAAGTTATATGTCTGAAATGAATAAAATTATTAACCGGTTTAACAGCATGTATCTGTCACAGAGAGAAGAATTAAACTCTACCTTGTTTAGGTTTTTGCTGTCAAATTCAAAATTGTGGTAAGTTTATTTTATCTATGGTACTGTTAAATCTACTGCATATTCTCGGCTACAATAAAATAAAGTAATAACTATTACGAATATAAAACAGTATTGGTAAATACTGGTTTATGTAATGTCTCATTCAATATTTCATTTTGTCAATATTTAAATGTATGTTAAATATTGTAAAAATTTTGCAATATGTCCTATGATCTTATTTTGCAACAGCTAAACGTTGATGTTCTTGTATTGACTGATTTGATATTAACAACAATAAAATGTGTAGTTACCTTATAAACACTAATTATAAATCCCGTTGTGGGAGTGTGCGATTTCTTTGGTCCACCAGCGAGGTCATTGAAAGGCGGTCTGCAGATCATCGCCACCTCGCTATACAAGTCGAGAGTGTGCGCAGCCGAATACCTTATTGTCTTCGGATCAAACTTACTTAGGGAAGCACTTCTCATATTATTGTAGAACAGTAGAGGGTCCGTTTGCATCGTGTTTATAACATAGTACGATATAAAAGGAAACTCTGCGTTCTTTTCCATGTTAGCCAGCAACATTCCCCCCACAGCCGTGTTTGCTTGCGCTACGTCGTTTAATAGTTCCCCAGCAGCAGTTTTTTGCCTTATCAAAGGCTTTGCAAGCGGCGATTCTAATATTGGTTCTATAGGCTCCAAAGGACTCATGAGGTGAGCCAGGATGCAGAGTTTAGGGTCAGCTATTTCAAGAATGCTTAAGGAGTTTTGCACAGTCTTTGCTACTACCCCCTTTTCGGGGGTCGGTGGTGGTACAGGGAGCTGAAATGAAAGAAAAAGGATAACAATTAAACTATATATTCAATATTTTCTATTTACACAAATATTATAAAGAGGCAAGATTTGTATTTTTGTATGTAACGAATAAACTCAAAAAGTACGGAACCGATTTTAATAATTCTTTTTTCATTAGAAAACCACATTATCACTGAGTAGCGTAGGGTATATTTAGTACTAGATTACTATAGAAATCTTTAGAAATTCTTATTAGAACCAACCGAAGGTGTAATAGTTATTTATTATACAAGAGTGGAAAGTTCCTTTTTAACCGCGTGCTCGATTTGGATGACCGAGCAAGCGAAGGATTCTAAATTAGAATCCTGAGCGTCAGCGAGGGAAACAAACGAGCACAAGGTGAAAAATCTTTCCACTCGAGTGCAATACATAACTTTTCATCCCACCTCAGCGAGGAAATGACAAAATGAAAAAGAAAACAATTTATAATGACAAATTATATTAAGCAATAAAACGTGAAAAACTAGAATGGCGCGAAGCACGCAAATAAAACAAAGAAACCAAGAAGGTTCCAAATTTAAATTTTTTCACAATTTAAAAAGTTCTAATCATAAATTTGGCACCATAGAGGTTACATTAAATAGGTTTAATGACGTTTTGAATTTACAATTATATTGAGTACTCATTATATGTGATGTTCTAAATTCAAATCTACTTTGCCGCTCAAGCGAATAAAATAGTATTTTCCAGCCAGATTTCGAAGCGCAAAATTACACTTTCCGAGGTGGTGGGATGAAAAATAAATTAGCCATAAAATGTCTTTCATCGTATACGCTGCGAAGAGTATTAATGATAGGACAAAATAATGTTCGACAATATTATAGAATACCTATACCAATATCTACAAAAAACTTCGCGAGACCATATGTCTAACTATTGTAGTTACGTCTATAAGTACTTCATTATATTTAATTATCTATAAAATAAGTAGGAACAAAAAACTGCTACTTTACAAATCTTTTTGACAGACGAAGTCTGTCGGGTCCTCTAGTTCATTATATTTTTACAGCATATAAATTAGTTTTTAAGTAGAAATTTCTCGAAATTATGAGTAAGACCATTACATAAGGTAACTTATGTATTACACCTATGGGTGTGTCTCCGCCTAAAGCGTATATGGGTGAGAAACAATGCAATCTAGTTCGCGCGTAGTTAGATTAAGAGGATTATTAAAGAAGTTTGTTGAGGAACCCCATTAGTACAAGAGTTATGTGAAAATTATATATACATATATTACTATATAGGTTATAAAAGACAAATTGCGTCGATCAAATTATAGTAGCTTGTTCCAATAACTAGTTGAAAATTATCATTTAGGAGATATAGTAACGTGAGATTTGATTGAAAACCTGAGCGGGAATGGTATAGTATGGAGCAGTTCTCTCGCGCGTGCCTAAGAAGACAGGTTTGGTGTGATGACGGAAGATTTTCATTATCATAGTGAGATATAATTATTCGTACGTACCGGTACACCATCAGGTAGGAATCGGTCTAAAGCGTGCGCGGGGATGACGAAGCAGTCCCGCTCGAGCGTGGCCAGCGAGACGGGCTCGGCGCGGCGGCGCTCGGCGGCGGCGGCGGCCGCGGCGGCGCTGGCCGGCCGCTCCCAGCGAAGCAGCGACACAGACGGCTCGCGCGTCACCAGAGGCTGCGGCGGCTCCGGCTCCGGGCCCGTGCCGCCGCCCAGTACGGGGCCGCATCGCTCTGCAATCACACAAACTTATCCATGACTTTTAGTCGGACAAAAAGCTTTACATTACAACAATTTTTATATGAGGTGGTCATTTCATCATTAGAATCCACCGTCACCAAGGACACAAGTCAGAAATGTGATTAGGTTGTAGTTGATGATGGCGGTAGAATGGGCGCCATGTGCCCCGCATAGGCCTAGAGAACTCAGGGGGGTTTTAGTGGGTAGGCCGGAGAGCCCCACACATGGTGCAAAAGGTCGCATTTCCCCTCTTAAAAAAAAAAAGGTTGTAGGTGATCACGCTGATCAAATGCGGATTGGTCAAATTCACGTACAATCATGATTTTTTTTGCAGATGTATGCAGGTTATCACGAGCATGGCAGGGGGAATTGGGGCGTGGTAGGACCGACCTCTCCCACCGGGCATGGCTGCTTCGGTGAGTATCTGTGTCGAATAGGACGGGAGGGATCGACACATTGCCACCACCACCACTGCGCATCCGATCTCGACTCGGCCCAGCACACGCTGGCGGAGTGCCTCGCGTGGGCCTCCGAGCACCGAGTCTTGGTCGCAGAGATCGGGCGAGATCTGTCTCCGCCGCAATCAATGTCGGCGGAGACAGATCGAACTGCTGGCGGACGAGGGATGTTGGAGGGCTGTGGCCTCCTTCTGTGAAGCAGTGTTCCAGAAGGAGGCCGCCGAGCGGGGTCGGGATATGGCCGATCCCGCTCGAAGAAGGCGGTGCCGGGCTCGGTAGCACAGCTGCGGCGCCGCCGCGGGTCGCCGGCGGGCGCGAGGAGGTCGCGCCCGCGGTTACGTTGACCCGGGATGGACCACGCCCCTTCGGTGGCCGGGGGGCGTCGTCGGTGGAGGAGATCGGGGAAGGTAGTAGCCTCTCCTGAGGAGGGCTCCCCTAGGCAGGGGAGCGGAGGCTCCCAGCCTCTGTTCCCGGAAGTCGCTTCGCGTTCCCGGGGGTACCCTACATGCCTGAAGAAGGTCATCCTTGAGGTTTTTAGTGGGTAGGCCTCCCCCTTCTGGGGAGTATAGCCCCACATAACCGTCGGCTCGCCGGGGTATGCAATTTAATGCATTTTACTCAGGGGAACAAAAAAAAATTGACCGACCTTAGACTTCCAGATTCCAGTGCCGAGACCATAGCACCACCGACTCTCCCGTCATGTGAATACTTACAACATAATATGTTATTAGATACATATTTACAGGAAAAATATCAATCTAAGTATGCCTGTCTAACCTTACTCTGTCGCAAAACAGTATTTGCTTGCAAGTTTTTGGTTGTGGTTGGAAGGATATGGGGAAATTTGTACCGTGACTTTATATCTTGTACCACAAGCTTGTAACATATACTTACACTAAAAATGAGCCACATGTAATAAAGCCGCTTATAACCTATACCATCCAGGTAAGCATCATCTGACTTCTTGTTGATTTTAATGATTTCCATCACTAGGTTTTTTTCCCTCATGAGGCTGGCAGGCTGAGAATCCATCACTAAGAAGCACGAAGCGTGTCCATGATAGCAACGGCAAGTGTCACGGAGGTTCACTCCACGCTACCGGAGCGTTAAGACCGCGTGACTTACCAACTAAACTCGGCCTTAGCCTTGACCATAAGGGCCCTACGGCTCGTATGGAAAAATCGATTTGTTTATCTGCTTTCGATAGCGTAATCCATTGACCACATTTCCATCTACATTTAAAAGGAAATTAAGCTTGCAGACCACATAGTGTCACGGAGGTTCACTCCACGCTACCGGAGCGTTAAGACCGCGTGACTTACCAACTAAACTCGGCCTTAGCCTTGACCATAAGGGCCCTACGGCTTGTATGGAAAAATCGATTTGTTTATCTGCTTTCGATAGCGTAATCCATTGACCACATTTCCATCTACATTTAAAAGGAAATTAAGCTTGCAGACCACATAACACACCATATAATGATACAGTGATTTAACAAAGCTCAGTTATCTTTTATCATGCTATGTTCACAGTCTATCGAACCAATCAAATCGATTACAACCTAAAAAATCGTGAAGTGATTAACGAAACAAATCCGCCGTTTTAACTTTCATGAAGAATCCATCTGTAATCGTTGTCGTCGTGTACATTTATCAGTTATCATTTTTCATACATATTTTTTAAACCGTATTTATAACACAATAAAACAGAATTATTGTCATCTAAATTCATTGTTATATTTTGATCTATAAATCAAAGTCTTTGCTGAAAACAACCATATTTGTAGGTAGAAACAAAATAGGTATATAAATAACATTACTATTAATCACTACTACACTAAAACAAAGTCGCTATCCGCAGTCTGTCTGTCCCTATGTATGCTTAGATCTTTAAAACTAATCAACGGATTTTTTAATAGATAGAGTGATTCTTAAGGAAGAATTATGTGTATAATACATGCATAATATAGTAGAAAAACACTGATAAATTTAGAGGTTTCTAATGTGATGTCGTAAATATTACATTTTTTCCGCTTACATTGCAATCGCAGGCTGAGTCTACGAGATTTATCAAAATAATGTACTATATATTGTACGCATTGAAAAGGTCTACAGAAAACTCCGCTATTATATGTCTATCTCATATTATAAAACGTTCACACGTTTTTCTGTAGTTATTTAATATCAGCATGGCACCCGTGCGACGCCGGGGCGGGTCGCTAGTTAGAAATAAATAATCTATCACATATTGTATTTTAGGTTCAAGAACATGATAAACCAAGTCTAGCATTTTAATAAACATTCTTTAAATAGTGTAGCGGAGATGTGTTTATAATTAACGTTGCGTAGTAATTAAATATACCGTTTGCTGTTGCTCGACGTTTCCATTAAAGTTAAAACGCATTCAGGATTAAGAACAGCGCGTAAGCTAGTTTAATTTAGTTACACTATTCCTGGTATGTACACACAATCACTAACTGTACATACAAAACGGCACCAAATCTAACACTTCCTCGTACAAGGTGGCTGTCATGTATTTATAACTTTTGACGGCATCTGTCCGCTAATGAGTACGGTGTTCAGATATTTAGACGCAGGTTAATAATTAAAATACTCAGAAATTTAATGGCACAAATTAAAACGTTGTGTGTAAATACTATAACTTTGTTTATTATTAAACTTGAATTGCAAATCGGAAACATTGATCCCACGCACAAATGCTAGTTACCTGTGCCTTCGTTGTACTGAGAGCTGGAGCGTGGCGCCGCTGACAGGAACAGGTGTGTTTTGAGGGTCTTGTAATGGTTATCCTCCATGAAGGAGTACCGATCTCGGTCGCGTCTCTTCGCATTTCTTCCCGCGCCGAGCGCCCCCCGCGCCTTCCCGCCGCCACTACTCGTACCAATACTCTTCTCTCCCCCGAAGTTCTTCCGAAACATCAGATTCATCTTGGAAGCTTGCCACGTGCTGTCCCGTCTCTGTTACACTCACTCGTCGGCGTATATGTCAGCTTCGCTCTTATGTTGCCTGTCAGGGTAATTAGCCCACTTGAGCCGGCCAAGAAATTAAGCCGCGCTGTATTCAGAGGTGTTCCGTCCCTCTTCGTCTAATGGGCAGCCGGGTGCGTTGTTTTAGTGCTGTCTCGATGATAAGTGTCAACGGTAAGATTAACCAATGCGGGAAATTTGATGTGTTGAATTCTTAGGAAAAAACGTGGGAAATTCGATGTATTGGTGTTCACGACTTTTTAATTTATAACTGACAATAATAGGATAATTTTTAGATTCATTGTTTCAATAACATATTTCGATTGTTTAGGAATTTAGTCTTATAAACCTAAGTCGCCTAAGAAAGCGTAAAATGTTATGAAATAAGTAAGTGCCTTAGCTTAGATGTTGGAGAGAACGAAAACGCGAAATAATCTGAATATCCTGAGATTTCAGTGTTTTTAATGAATTTATACAATAATTGCAAATGAGCTCTATTGGAAATCCTTTTGGTACGTCAATAGATTTTTTCCATTGTTTTTCTTATGCCTTGTTCATATTTACGTGCAAAGTAAATATGAACGTTTTATAAAACTTATATTTGTTTTACCATCATTAGGTGTCTGTAAGGGTTTAGTTAAATTAATATATGTGATTTTAATTTATGACCCAACGCTTGCGATTATTATTCTATTTCACTTTTTACTTCAAATCTAATTCTTTAAATGTCTAAAGTATTTTGTTTCTTATTTTTGAGATAGGTAACAGGTTCTTAAATTCACAATAAGTTATGAACCTATATAAAAGCTACCATTACTATACATACTACACATTATTATACATTTAACAAAAAGTACATCAAATGATTCAAATCTGGTAATTTTAGAAAATGTTCCGATGATTAACACTAATAGAGAAAATTTGAACATTGCGTTAGCATTCCATATGTGTTAACTAACTTACTAAACAGACTATGTATATATTAAATAATAATCTTTAGTTACGGCTAGACCTGAGTCGATCGCGATTGATCAAATCACTGTGATTCGATCGCGTAGCATTTATGAATGATCGAGTCACGACCCACGAAAAGATTCGATCACCGAGATCGACTGGGTCACGGTAACTCGGTCCTGAGTCACGATCATTTATGTACCTGTGTATTGAAAACAAATTGTTACAATTCATTTTCGTTTTTATCCTTGTAAATGTTTACTTACCACATTATGAAAAGTTAATAGTGGTAATTAATAACGCATCAATCATTAAATTAGCAAAATGACCAATCGTGATGAATTTATATCCATTTACGAAAGTCTAAGCGATACATAAAAACAATAACAATTCAGTGAGTTTTTCGCAGAATTCAACATGTATGACAGATGCGTATTTTATTTCATTTATAAAATTTACGTCTAGCAATGAACACTATGAGATATAAAATGTGTGTTAAAAGTTATCTATAACATAATCATGTAATAATCGTATCTAAAATATTTGAGTACCAAATTTTCTCGTAGCCCAACCAAACGAGCGTGACCCAAAACGTACAATAGCCACCCGATCAGAGACCCGAGACCTGTTGAACACCCAACCCGCTACCTCAATCAATCGATCATTTGATCGAATCATTGTGATCGAATCACCAAGCGAATGGGTCGCGATCGACCCGGGTCGCAACAAATGATCGATCGACACAGGCCTAGTTACGGCCCTGTCTATTTCCATACCTCTGAAATTTTAGTGACGACGATTGCTGTGATTATAGACTAGGTTGTTAGTCACATTGTTGTGTGAGCAACAAAAATTCTTACTTTAATATTATTACAGTTAATAATAATTAATAATAAGATAATAATACATGTAGGCTCGTGGTTATCCTGATTGTGTGATTGGCAATATTTGATAGGTATGTAGGCGAATGTTTCACAGTACAGAAAAACGTTATGGTTCGTTACAACGGGGGGAGGGGGGTCAAAAATCTTCAAAAATTGCGTTACGTAATACTTGAACGCTCCCTTAGATGACTATCGGCTTAAAACTACCCCCGCTTATGATTATCACGCATGTAATAAGTTGTAAAAAATAATGTATATCGAAGTCTATTTATTACGCGTGCGGCCTAACAAAATGTGCTATATTATGGACGCGTCGCAGACCGGCCAAACGTCTCGGCCGAGCGACTTTCTCGAGGGCCCGCTGTGACATTTGCCTGGTGTAATAGGTTGCCAAACTACGGCTTTTCTACATAATATAGGGTTTAACACCTGCCCTGATTTTCGCGAACACTTTGGATATAATGTCGCGGCACAGTAATTTTCGTGTCCTAAAAACCTTATTATAGATAGGATGTAACGATAAAATTTGATGATGTTTAGTAGAAAGGATTTTAAAGCTAAGAAGTATCATTTATTATGTCATGTTAGTAATAAATAATGTTAAACGGCCTCTTATTTCAGTTACTTCCATTCCCACTTTCAAAATTCACCACCAGTGGAGTTGTTGGCAATCACAACTCACTACCGACTATTAGTGGTTGCTGTATATTGTTGCATGTTAGTGCCTGTGGCTTAACAATTTTTGCACTGATCTACATTCCTCCGCTATGTAACCTTGTAATCAATTGTTATACAAATAATTAATTAAAAACCTGTACATAATTTAATTAAATCACAATATCACATTTTATTGATATAGATGGTGTCACTAATCGTTTGGATTTATTCGTAGGTTAAAAGTTAATTGACAAAAAAAATATCTTTTTAATGA
The DNA here is from genome assembly GCA_036419045.1 of Scirpophaga incertulas. Lineage (NCBI taxonomy): Eukaryota > Metazoa > Arthropoda > Insecta > Lepidoptera > Crambidae > Scirpophaga > Scirpophaga incertulas. Next base: position 20,201,051 of record CM071631.1, on the reverse strand, counting down.
CAGTAACGGTAAAGAAATAACAACTAATTAGAAAAGAATAACTATATAACTCAATTTATGCATAATATAACTATAGGTACTATAAATGTGAGCCAAAATAAAACGGAAGACATGACACGGAACTTTTCAGTTAGGCAATAATTAATGTGGATATTTTTTGTGTTCGTGGTCATGATCCTGATGTTTTGTTCCGTACGAAAGCGTACGAGACGCGGAACTAAATTATTTTAAAAAATCACCTTAAACATACGCGAGTTACATCCGAAAAGTTTTTTAAATATGTTTTAAGTAGTATGAAGATTTCTAGCTAAAATCTATTGTAAGAACCGAACGTTTCCGTTTTTTTACGTACGTACGTTTACGTTTCAGTCTTCGGCAAGGAAAGCACAAAACAGAATCCCATCAACAAATTTTAGTAATATATTAAAAGGTTGCAATTCCACCTTGTAAAAAATTTATTTTATTTAGATTTTTTTAAAACAAGATGATTTTTTTTTCAGCGTACAGTCAAAAACATTACATATTAATAATTCCTAACTCCTGTTGTTTCGGGCAAAACAAAATGAATGCTCCATCCAAAGAATTGTAATTTCAGAGTTTAGGTAGATTTCCCTTTTAGTCTTTTGGTCTAAATACCCAGTAAGATTTATTGGAGCTTTTTTTTTCAAGCAACTCATTTCTAAGCGACGTGTTATTCCGCTTTCTAATTAAATGAAATAGTTGGCCTAGGATAAAATAGGCGCGATTTCGAACTATTTCGAAATGAGAATCTAACATTAATCTTCTATCGAGGGTGACCCCAGGTATTTGACTTAGTTTGCTCAGGGGATGGGTTTATTAAAAATGATACCATAGTATATCTAGAAATTGTTATTAAACACTTAACTTCTATAAGCTCGGCGCGGGCAATTCCTAAATTCAAATTCAACCGCCAGTTCCGCAAACTAAGTGGGCCTTGATCTTACGAAGTTTTCCAATATTCAGGTTACCGTTGAATAATATTGTCAAAATTATCTTCCTGGCATTTTAATGACTTTGGTTATCTTTATTACAAAAAAGATCAAATACACTAAGCTTTTGATAAAAGGTGGTTATTTATTATCTTTCTTTCAAATGTAAGTTATTAGTTAGTTTGCAAACTATAAACAATTTAAAAGTTTTCCTTGTTTATAAAAACAGACCAGGAACGTTCTCCATAAAAATACAATTTTATGGGTACCATAAATACTGATCTGTAACTACCTGCTACTGTACTTACATTCGTACTACTGAATTTATATTTGATACCGAAATTGTACTAACTTTTTATATTACATTGACATTACTTAGATAATTTAGTTAATTTAGTACAATTACCTTTAGGGGCTAGCGTTAGCGTAATTGTGCTAACTTTTCATATTACAATGACATTACTTCTGTAATACAATTACGTTACATTAGTATAATTACCACTAGGGACTAGCGTTAGCGTAATTGTGTTAATTTTTTATATTACATTGACATTACTTATGTAGTACGATTACGTCATATTAGTACAATTACCACTAGAGGTTAGCGTTAACGTAATTGTGCTAACTTTTCATATTATATTGACATTACTTATGTAGTACGATTATGTCACATTAGTACAATTACCACTAGGGGCCAGCGTTAGCGTAATTGTGCTAACTTTTTATGTTATATTGACATTTTTAATGTAATACAATTACTTTACTTTAGTACAATTACCTTTAGGGACTATCGGTAGCGTAATTGTGGTAACTGTTCATATTACATTGAAATTACTTATATAGTACAATTACTTTACATTAGTACCTACAATTACCACTAGGGGCTGGCATCTATTTCCATACCTCTGAAATTTTAGTGAAGACGATTATTACCCTGCTGTGACTATAGGCTAGATAGTTAAACATCCGCTAAGAAAAGATTTACAAACTGTATAACTAAATTGTTGCCGATAAGTTTCTTGCGCCCATTCTTCTCATCAGCTAAAAATACGTTGAATGGGTGGTATAGAAAAAAATTGGACGATTCAAAACAGCTATCTATAAAGTCATCTTTGAATAAAGTTAATTTTGATTTTAATAGCTTTTTTTATAAAGAAGATTCGTATTTTCTTTATACGAGTAATAAATTTGTGTTTAAAATATGTATATAGATAACAAGATCATAAAATATTTGATGTGGATAAAATCTAAGTAAATTTTGGTAATGATTATTCATATGTCCTCTTGTGGGGACTTGAGTTTTATGTTCGTTAGATGAGAATATCTTTCCCTTTTTCGGGTTCATAGCACGAGGCGAGTCCCTGCTGTGGGCCTCATAAACCCGTTGATTTAGGACCATCCGATGGCACGGCCGAGGGACTATCGATATACTCGTATGTTTTAGAAAAATATTACAAGGTCTACTAAAGGGTTATTTACGACTCTTCCATACACGAGTTTGCCTTCAATAAACTTCAATGTTATTTGGTACAGCTTAGCTTAGCAGTTCATCAAAAGTCCAATGTTATTTAGTATAGCTTAGCTTAGCAGTTTATATAAACTCCAGTGTTATTTTGTAGCTTAGCTTAGCAGTTTATAAAAACGCCAATGTTATTTAGTATAGCTTAGCTTAGCAGTTTGCATTTGCAGCATTTGTTACTTAAATGTCTTAATTATCTATCCTTTAATGTATTATATGCCTGTATCCTTTAAAGTACACTGTGTTTCTTGTGGATACTGATTTGCTGTAAAAATGACAGCAGTCATATGTATTATCCGCGGTCTCCTTGTTTATCAATATAACGCAATAAATTAAAGATAGTTTGTCTCACTCGAACTTCTAATAACGAGACTGAATTAATATTTGATATGAATTACTGATGTATATCTTTATAGGTCCTATGAAATTTAGGACCTATAAAGTAATAAAACCTAAGAAATAGAAGACGTCTTGTATTATTCTGTTCGATTTTTAGCCCTCGTCTCTATCCGTAGGGTGATGGATTACATGTCAATGGTTAAAAATCAGTATTATTTTGCAATCATTTTATATTAGAATTAGTTTTATATTAGAACCTCTTGTTTTATTATTCGTTATATCGATTTTATAAATGTTGTTTTATTTAAGTGTATTGCCGATGCGTTTGTGTTTTACTAAACGTTTTATCTTTCTAATAAATATTACATCTCCTTATTGAATATGTATATATTTATATACATATTCAATAAGTAACTATGTAATAACAATATAGCATTCTATTAGTAAAATAATTAATAAATTCTTTTCAGGAGTTTATACATTTTTATTACAAAGAAATGCGTAAATCTTATCTTTTTTTAAATATTAAAGCAGATAATTATTAATGCCTGTAACTTGTGTGCATGATTATATTGACTGAGACAGTTAAGTACTCGTACAGTAGGCAGGTTGGTTATTATGGTGACAAGTAAGCCTGTCTTATCAGAGCGCAGCGTGCGCCACCCGCCATAATATGTTATCGTGCCAGAACTATTGCCAACAACCGAACGTCGTGTAGGTACTTAATAAATAAGTGTTGGAGATTTCATCATAGGAAATGTGTGGAGTAACTTGCCAAATTAGAAAGCCTTTAGAACATTGCTTAGTAAAATTATCTAGTTTTCTAAGTAATTTAATACGTTTAGGTGTCTAGACTTTTCTACAAATTACTATTTCTTTGTTAATGTCTTTATATATATTTCCGTAAATTAATAAATTTACTGCAAGTATAATATACGCTATGTGAAAAAAAAATACTTGAAAATCATCAATATTTGTCATCGTCTTTCACGTTCTTAATATAAGTGATGTTCGTGGAAAGTAATTACCGCTTAAGTTCCCACTTTTCTATATACATACATATTTTTCTTTTGATTTCAATTTGGTATCTAGATATGAAAAATAGAAAACAGTTGACCTAATTTCAATATCACTAACATATTTGACATGTTCTTATTTAATTTACATACAATATACACGCACACGCACACACGCGTGCACTCATACACTCATATTTTCTCATACATGCTATTGATTAATATTTTACGTCTTTGATAATGTATTATAATAGGTTTTATTGTTATTTCCTACTGTTTAATTCATAAGATATTTTTGTATACATTCAAGCTGAGAATCTTGTTTGTAAATCTTTGAGGTTGAGAGACTGGAAATTCTGTAATACATGTTTTATACCTAGTATAGACTCCAGCTCTCCCAAAGGCCTTATTCCTTTGTACAACTCAGTGTTATTTTTAATTTTGTAAACCCTTTGCAAGAAAATCAAAAAATAAATTGTTAATTTGATATCAAACATTTACAACTGTTCTAACATTAGTGTACCATAAGTGATATTTTATTACATTGTTATTTTAACGTTACATGGATTTATTTAATGGGCTACTTTTGTTATTTTTTGGTGAATTGGACAATATATTAAAGAGAGTTTATAAAAAAAATTGTCAACTGTGTTAAATGTCTATTCAAATATTGTCCGTGACTTAATCGTAATAGACGTGACTTCAATTATCTCTCATGAAGTGGTGATATTTGGACATTCCTCATCAAATCCGGAGAGGGGGCACGGTGATTTACAGTCCCTAGGGACTCGTGATTAATAGCAGCTGGAATGGAGGCTTATTATGTCGACAGTCATGACTTCTCCGGCCACGAAATACGCTACCATAGACACTATTTAACAATAGACCTGCTAATAAATGTACTGTGTCAAGAGTTCGTACTACAGAGTTTAATATACAAGAAAATTTCCCTACAGTGATTCAAAGAAACTAATTAATTAAGTTATTTATTTATTTAATACTTAATGCACATAAAGTGTAAAAATGTGTTAATATGCTATTAGGCATTTTCTGCCAGTCGATCTTACGGTAATTGAGAAAGTACCAAGATATATATATGTACTACAGCAATTATAATGCACTCATCACTCTGCACTCATATTTATACAATTTAAATATAATAATAAAAATCTAAAATAAATCTAATATATATAAATCTCATGTCACAATGTTTGTGCTCAATGAACTCCTAAACTACTTAACCGATTATAATAAAATTCGCACACCATGTGCAGTTCGATCCAACTTGAGAGATAGGATAGTTTAAATCTCAAATGATCATCATCATCATCATCAATTTTAAAAATTCTTTCACCAATAGAAAGCCACATTATTGCGGAGTGTCATCATCATCATCATCATCATCATCATCATCATCATCAGCGGACGGCGCGCGATGGCTTCGGGTTTAATTCAGTTCGCTTTCGTGCTCGCTTCGGGGATTATTAATATTATGCCCAACGAAGTGGGCGCGGGTCAGCTAGTCTAATATATATAAATCTCATGTCACAATGTTTGTGCTCAATGAACTCCTAAACTACTTAACCGCTTATAATAAAATTCGCACACCATGTGCAGTTCGATCCAACTTGAGAGATAGGATAGTTTAAATCTCAAATTATCGTTGCAATTTTAATTTATTGCTAATTATTTTGCTGTTATTATTTGACAGTCACAATTATCTGTTAACTCCAAATGATTCTAACAGATGTCGATACCTTTCGACTGGGTTGAGTAAGTAATCAATAGATGGCGCTGCTATGATAAATCTTAATATTATAAAACGTTTACAGGTTTTTTGCAGTGTATTTAGTATCTGCATTGTACCCGTGCGAAGTCGGGGCGGGTCGCTAGTATTTATATATAATCAATCTAAAATAAAGAAAAATTAAGATATAATAATTTTTCACTTTACTTTTTTACACATTTTACAGTTTTACTATGAGTACGGTTTTATTGCACTTTACGGTACAAAGTCTTAGGGCGATTAAGGACAAAATAGACACATAGATAATCTTTAACAATACAATTGTAAAATACACATTTTAATACTTCTATTAAAATTGATCTATTTATTTTAATTGAATCCCTTGACCGTACATATAAGTACATTCTCTTGCTATTATATTGCTTCTCAATAACACAAAACTTATAATATAATAGTTAACGGACTGCGCTATAATAAATTGACATTTAATTACAGATAATATATTGGCCAGAGACAGTTACAAATTGAACAAATATCAACACAACGAATTAACCATAACCTACGAAGCCACCACAACTTTGACGCGTCGTGGATCGATGGCTATAAAATGAAAGCTTAGAAAATCACTCTAATGATAGCTCCAACCTTTCGGACCAATAAGGCGTTCTTATGTGAACTTATGTGCCCATTTCTAATCCACTACTTATTTTGAGTAGCCTAGGTCAAGGGTTATGTAATGTATGGATTATTAATGACGCTGTAAGTATATCAAGATCAACTATATATATAAGATCAACAGATAGATATGTATTAACGATAAATTATATTGTGCTCTTGTTGACCATGAAATTGTTGACAGTTTTGAAGACAATGTAGAGTTTTTTAGTTTTGTAGTTTTTCTGTTAGTCGACGGTCTAGGTAAGTCTATGGGATCAAAATGGAGCAGGAGATATTTGTTCACCATAATACTATAATACGGTACTATAATAATATTTCTGTGCGTGAGTATGTTACTGAAGTCCTAAACGGTTGGACAGGTTTTGATAGACTTTTTGTTTTTAATGGAATCCAGATAGGGTTTATAGGGATCCACAATTATCTGGATTTTTTCGGATTACAGCTATTTCTGCGTGTTAGATCTGGTCGCATTTGATAAGTGTTTATTACCATGCAGCGTCTGTTAACAAGTTGGAAAAATGGGTGTGCTGTTGGACCACAGCGCAGATGAAGTCTCATCCCTTCTTCATGTGTTTATTTTATTTATATTTAGATAATGTTCGGCCTTGAGAGCAAAATGTTTGCTGTTTACATGAATTAGTTTGGATTTAGTATTTTTAAGCAACTTAAACTCAAGAAACTTTAGATTGTATTCTAAAGTCAAACTCAAATCTCTGAGTACAGTTAGAAAGGAATGGCGAAATGTTGGCTCAATAGCGTCATGTGTTTCTAGTTGTACTCAAGCCGTGGTTTGAGTTTATGTTTGATTTTATAATAAAAGCTTTAGTTTAAATTTAGAATAAGAGACTTACACTCGCAATTTTGACCATAACAAAATTATATTTTTATATTGTGTATTAATATTTTACAAAGGCAATAGGCGAGCCTCCAGGTCACTGTAGTACGACTTATCCAAATATTGTAGGTATTTCAATGCTACAATAGAATGATAACAGGATAATCTTGAACTTGCCCCTCCATTCGGCAAGCCCTGGCCTCGCGCCAACGCAAATCGTTTCCGTGTGCTTCTTACTCTGTTATTTCTGTAAATAAATTGGTTTATTTATAATGCTAAAGACAAATGAAGCTTTTAACATCATTAATAAATTCGCTGCTTCCGTAAATACGCGGTGTTTGTGCAATTTTTTTTTAGTTGCGATTAAGTTGTGGCTTCGTCTGCACTCATGTAACTAGAAATCAAATCATGTAATCACTACATGTGTTTAATTATGTTGACGTTAAATTATATTTTTGTTATATCATATACCTGTTGTCAAAAGTGATAATAAGTCAATACAAGGAATTAGAATTATGGCTATATATTGCAACACTACGTGTTTGTCCAACAAGCAGACTGTCGCCTATAATATATCAAATCTGCAACCCCCACAAAAACCACAGTACACATTTGCAACGTGTGACGTAAGACATACAAAATAGGCAGTAATTTTAGTTCCTATTTACCCTTTACACTGGAACACAGCATTTTGAATACTTTTTTTCTCACAAAAGAGAGAGGCTGAAAATTCTCATAAGGAGCATCTGAGCGGTCTGACCAGCGTGACTTACCCACTAAACTCAGCCTTACTTTTGGCCATAAGGGCTCTACGGTTTGGATGAAGTGTGAATACAGTCTAAAAATATTAAGATATAAATAGGTAAAACGGAGGCATCTAACCAGATGACATTGGTATAAAATTTCCCTCTAAAAACTATATTGGTGAATGATCCTTTCAATAAAATTTTTATTTATACCGCAATCAACATATTGGTCTATGAAGTGTAATAAAATACGTATGTATAATAAACATTAAGACAAAGTAATCAATACAACCAGTTAGTCTTATAAGATCTAAGTTGACTACTTTAAAACGTTAAGTGGTTACAAAGGTACGTCGTGCCTTATCTCGCTCTGTTGGGTTTCGACTTCAGGTTAAAAAATGCTGAAGTAAATCTCCCAAGTAACAAGTAACACCTTTCGCATAGAGTTAATTCTATAATAAAGTGGCTTTCTTTTAAATATATCATTGATGTTCAATACTTCCATAGACGTGACGCATCCCATGTGTCACGTCTATGAAAGTATAATTATATCATATATTAGTATCATTTAAAACAATCTCTTATAGATTCATATAGTGTGTATAATTACCATTAAACTTTCCACAAAAGTTTTTATGTATTACTACCTAACAGAGTAACGTAAGAGTAACGTAAGAGAGTCTATTAGCATTTATTGTGTCGAAAACCTATATTTAAAATTCGTATTCGAATTCGTATGTAATATATGGAGTGGAGTTCATAATTTATATATATTTTACATTTACGATCAATCTTATATTCAAGAAAAATAAAACGGCTCATCAATATTCTGCAACGGTTCCACATTATGTAGTATTACTTATTTTCTCTTCGTATCTGTTTTACTTTTCTTTCACGTCGCTGTTTGGTGCTTTTTGTTCAACTGAACATCATATCCGCTCGATTTAAATGTTCAGTGGCTTGTATATACTGAGGTTACAAATAATGGAAATAATATTTCAAATAAATTATCTTCGCTATATTTGACTTATTTCTTTTGCAGGGAAAGTATATACAGTAATATTTCAAATACGGCTTATTGTTTTAACCACGAAATTTAATATAATCAGTTGAGGCTAATTACTTTAAAATTTAGTTGTAATATTTGACCAAAACAAAAATATAGGTACATGTAAAAACTAAAAGAAACTTAAAAAAAGAATCTATTCGTATAACTTTTTCTAATTGCTAAGTTTGTTGTGGATCGCAACTACTTTCTACGGCCGAATGTTGCTACGGCAACTAAGGTAAGGTCAAATTTCGTAGCGAGCGTGACAACGCTATCGTAGCACGAAGTCCTTGTTTATCTGACAAGATAAAGAAATTAGGGAGACAATTTCGCCACGTTTTAACCATCTGTCCGTCTTTTTATTATTTATTTTATGTAAAAATTTGTATAAAATAAATTGTCCCGAATTTTTTTTCTCCATATTATTATTTAGTAATTAATTTACCACAGTAATTACTATTGACTTACTGCGAATTAATTACTGGGTATTTGGTAAAATCAGTCCGTGTTTTCCTACCTTTACCTTTGTATAGTACCTAAGTAGCGATATTTATATTACCTATATTCTTCTTGTTATATTCTAAAAAAAAAAACTACTACCAATAAATTTCCATTTTTTCAAAATACAACATTGTGTTGGTTGATATAACTGTTTTTCTTTAAGTTATCCAAGAACAATTCAGTTATGATATTATGTTATGTTATAGTTATTCAGTTATGATGAATTCAGTTATTTATACAAAATAAAACAAAAGATATTAATAAATACATATAATAAATATTTGGACTATTTTATATTTGTAAATGTATCTAATAAAATTTTGTTATAAAATAAATAAATTAAATCTGCTTTGTTTGTATCACGGAATTAATGGCCACATTATGTGTGACTCAAAAATTAAACGCACTTTATGAAATAGCCGCGCCTTAACGCGTACCGCCACACGTTACCTCGGTTATTTATTACCGCACGATACACTTGATGTTTCACTCCAATAAGATACTTCAAGCGGCGGTAACGCCAGAATATTGAAGACTATATTTTTTGTACGAGATCTATGTTCGGAGATATTGAAGTCAATTTAGCCAATCAACTCCATGTGTACCAAACGAATTATTTGGTACAGATACTTCAGTGATTTTTTTACGCAAGAATACTTTTTGTCTTTACTATCGTGTGTAGCAAATAGTATAAAAATTATGGACTACTCATACGAAGGTTTCGTTTGAAAATCTATTTCCATTAGTAACGAACAATTTACGTTTAAGATATACTCATTGACTGCTTTATTTTTTTTTTCATTATGATACTTGAAATACGTATAACGAAATACATAAAACGCATTTTTACAAAAGCAACGATTGTTCTGCTGTTTGTACATATAATCCTTTGGTTTTTAGGTTGTAAATTTGCTGTACCCAGTGAGATATTTTTTTAGATTTTTTATTAATATTTTATTGAGTTAGAGAAATTAATTCGAAATTATTAAAAATACGTCAATAAAAGTAATATTGACTTATACTTTTTGTATACTATTGGATTAATAAAAATAATTTTCCATGATAAAATGTATCGAGACAAAATTATTAAATCGCGTTTTTGTCCGTTTCACTTTTATCACTAATACTATAACACTTAAAAGATATTCACATGGGAGTAATTATATTACTGAAAAGTAATTTTCTTGTATATAACAAGTACTATATTATGTTAAAAAAAAAAACAAAAGAAACAATAAAAGTTTAATTTGTTGCACAAAATTAAATATAAAGCAGATAAATTTAATATTACATTTATTTAAAAAAATCATGCGAACAGATTGCAGAAATCTTTTAGTAATATCTAATGCTAATGAGTTGGCAGCGAGCACCACGCCGAAGTTGGAACTTTTGCATTCTTGTACACTACATAGCCTTGGAAGCGCTAGTGCGTGAGGGCGGGGCAGACCTGCTGACCTTACTCGCTGCTCCACCATGTCGCCACTGATTTGTTGTTGATATAAGCATTTGTTCGTCACAGTTTTGGTCAGTTTCGTTCTGCTCTACTTGTCATGGTATAAAACGACTGACGGATCTTTTAGTTAAGCCGTTTAGGCGGCAAACTTAGTGTATATTATTATTGAATAAGCTAAAGATTAATGTAGGGCTACTATTCACAATTGTAATAAAATTGGTATATTGAAGTATCTATAACATTACTAGCGGACCCAACAGACTTCGTCCTGTCAAAAAGATTTGTACAGTGGCAGTTTTTTGTTCCTAATTACTTTATAGATAATGTCGCATAGCCAACCAAATTGCAAAAAAAGTCTAAATGGCCTATTACATTTTGTGGCTATTCAATTTTGGAACGTGACATTAAATCCTCCAACGATGTATTCTGTGCTCCAACGCACGCACGCACACTGTTTTGATAGATATGATTGAATTTAACTATATGTTGCGTTAATAAAGCGCAAATTGACTCTTTGATGTTAGGAACACACCTTCATTGCTTAGACAACAATGAGTGCTTGCAATATGAACTTTATACAATAACAATAAAGCTCAATTGGACTGTACGTTTTAGTTAGAAAACGTTTGCATGGGAAAATAAAAGGGCTGTTTTTAGGGTATTTCCGATAATTATTCGAATTTTCCTCATTGTAAAAACCCTTCTTGAACTTCAACGAACATTAACAAAAAAGAATTGGCCAAATTGGTCCAGGCGTTGTTGAGTTATGAGCTTACCAACACATTTTGCGATTCATTTTTATATATAAGATTATGTGAACCACGTATATCCTGCACGTCCTAATTTTTATCCTGGCAACATACTCCTTTATGTTCCGGAAATCGTATATTACGAGGAAGAAACATTGGCCAAAATGTAAATGGTATCTGAGAGCGTGTTATTTTCATTATTTCCAATATTATTTTTGAATGAAATGAAACTTTCGGCTATGACCCATACCAAAGCCTGATCTGTCCTATTGTGCAATTAGAAGATACCGCTTTCAAGCTCACGGCTTTAGATAGTTCTGCGTAGCAGTAGCAGTGGTAATAGTTGCAGTATTAACAGCAGCATTACATATTTACAAAAGAAACTAACGTAGTTTATAAATATTAAGAAATCAGGTTAAGGAAAACATCGTGAGGCAACCTGGATATATTTGCATTTGAAGAAATTCAAATGTTATATACATTTGAATCATTACATATACATTTGTCAACCAATCCACACTGGACCAGCGTATTGTATAAGCGTAAGCATAGAAACAAAAGCTTATTCACCCTAATGTCATAGTTTGGATAGGCTTGAGTAGGCCGAGAGGAACTCGGTGGGGACGTGTATGAACTGTGATGTTACAACCTAACAAATTCGCCAGTTTATACAACAAGGTTTTTATCATCATGAAATAGTACTGATTGAAAAGAAGCACTGTTATCAGAGGAAAGTCTAAACTGTTTTTGTTTATTTATACGAATTTCGTTTTTGGAGTAGTTCCAACTCGTCTCAGCTGACACCGGGAGGTGATGGCACCTTTAAAATCTTCAAACGACACTTGGAATAGGTAAACCAATCAGATTTATTAAGCTTGATGGATATATTGATTCTGTTGAAAACTTTCAAGGTAATTCATCTTTATTTTATAAGTCAATGTCAGACATACAGAAACAATTTACTGGATAAACAGTAAGTGTATACAAATAGTAGTTTATTATAAATATTAAAAAAGTTGTCAATTAATATGAAGTTTGATCAATAAGGTAATATTTTAACGCATGTTGTATGGGAGCGGGTAAGCGCGTACGAGTAAACACTTCTGTGCTTAAATATTTAAATGCATTGATCGAGACCTGCCGTACTTTGAGAGATTATACTGCTAATATTTAATAACAAATCACGCATCGTTATAGCCCATAATTATGTTGTGCATAAAAGTCGATTAAAGTAAGTTAAGATAAAATGTTGAGTTAAAAAACTACTTTTACTAGCTGGTACACGTGACTTCGTCAACTAAGAGTTAGCATTTCGAGTAGCTTATATTAGCGTAGGTATATCTTTATAAATTATAGCCCATATGTTATTCTAATGTATAAGGTATATTATTATAAAATTTCATTAAAATCCATATCGTAGTTTTTACGTGGAAGATTATCAAACATACGTACTGGCAAACTTTCGCGTTTATAGAGGTGAATCGGTGGCGAATGAGCAATTCATTCGATGAAATGAGCGGTGGCGATTCATTCTTATAACATTTCTATGGTTAAGGAAATCATCTTGAATTTCTTGAATGACACAGACATACACCTGCAAAGTAATTCAAAGGTGTGTGTGAAGTCGATCAATCAAAAGTAAGCTTTATTCACGGATAATATTAATACTATAATATAACGTAATTTTTAATTTAAATGTCACAAATGATAAACTTGCTGCAATATGAAACAATGTTCAAGAACATTCTAAAGATTTCCGAGTTGGAAATAATTACTGTTATTAAATTACGTAATAACAGTATTTTTTTTTTTCAAATATTTAAGTAGGTATTAATGTTTACATGAATTAGTTATTAATATTTTTTTGTGAAGATCGTAAATAATTTTATATATACTATACCGTAATTTATTGTAAGTACAATACATTATTTTATACAAATTCAATGAATTCCGGGCTCACAAACTAGTGTAACCTTTTTTTTTTGTAACCCTGAGGAAAATGCATAAAATTGCATACCCCGGCAGTGACGTCGCGGGTATAGCTAGTAGGCTGTGTCATGTCTAGCTCATACGATCAGCTTAAACATATATGTTGGTCGTGATGAGTGCGGTGATCAGCGTGTCGGATGCAGTCGACGCCGAGCTCATCGATCATTTCGTCTTATCTCGCTCTACGCGTGTAGAGTTTTTAGGCAACGTAAACACGAGCCTTGCAAGTCACCGTGACACGGCTAAGCGCACGACCTTTTGAGGTGTACTAAATATTCGTATAGATAAAGAAACGATGAGAGGAAATCTATATACAAGCTGTTAATCCAAGTTCTAAGCATGCTCACGTTTAGTACATACGTCAACACGTTATACTTTACATATTGACTTTCAGACATGTTGCTTGTAATAATATCTGTTTTCTTTGTCCATAATTGGGTAGATGACATTTTTTTAAATTCTGTATATAATAAGAGTACTCTTTTAAGTGAGAAATATTGTAGAACCAACAGTACACCTGCACCTATTACTTTTGAAGATATATCGACATGTTTGCGGCGCTGTCGCGGGTCGCTCAAAAACGCTCCATACTAAAAACACTGCAATTGTGACGTCATAACTCAGTAAACTCGCCTAATTTGTATGAGCGTATAAACAAATTTTCTAATAACTTTGTTATTTGTACGTTTAAAGATATACTTTCTATATAAAAAAATGTTACATTTAATGCGAGAATGCTAGAAATGTGTTCGTTTCATTAGAATTAAGTAAATAATAATTGCTCATTTTTTAGAAATCTAAAAACAATATAACTTAGTAATTAAACTGAAATTTCTATATTGACATACTTTCATTAGATATAAATTGCTCAAATCAGATAATTATAGTATAAAAACGGCCATAATCAGTTGTAGTCGTCTACCCTAGAAATAGATAATATTATATACTTAAATATATTACATACCTCCGGTAAATGTGTGCATATATTGTAGTGCCACGTCATACATAAATACATACATATATTACATGTACAGAGTATACTTCGAGTGAGACTTGTGGTGATATCGATGACTATAGTCGTAAGTTCAAGTTTAAGAGTACTAGCCTAAAATATTAATTGGATCTTAAATTAATAACAAAAATATATATAATGAAAATAAAATATAGTTCTTTATTTCCGTGCCAGTAAGTATGCATAAATTTACATTGTGATCTGTAAAATCGAAGGTGACTTGCGGACAGGCCACATTGGATTCAAGCCAGTGTAAATCGGTGTTTTAATCTCGAGCAGGTTATACAGATCATGAATTTGATACTCGTCTGTTTGTTTTCGTAGGGTCTAAACAGATATAGACTGGAAGAAAACAGATTAAAGTATTGCCAAAATAAAGTACATTAATAGCGGAAAGAATGTAGATATATTATTCTCAATTATTCCGCCTAACCCTCTACTAAAAAGTCACTGGATATGGATATATTGAATGAATGCACAACGCCTTATTGCTACTGAGACTGCTTAACATCACGCAGCCCGCAAGTCCTTTTGTCACCATAGCGGTATAAAAAATACTCAAATACAAAAGCAGATCTTCAATTACATTAACTCAGCTCACAGTATTCTTCTTCTATGTAATATGTGTCACATGTATCCTAGTCTTTATTTTCACGAACTTAACGCATTCAGTGGATTGAAACGTTTGTAGGCCTGCGAGTTTTTGGCAACGAACGATGTTTTTGTGCACTTAATACGAAAATCTACTATTTTGCATTAAATATATGCAAATGTAAATCTTCTTTGGCACTGAAATATTTGAATTAATGTATAAATGAGTTTGATATAGTTTGCTATTTGTGCAGTTTATTTGTGAAAAGATTTGTGGCGTTTGTAAGTCCAGGCATGAATATAAACTGCTGTATTTGTTGCCAACATATGCAATGCTTGAAGAGATCGTTGCGGTTCAGTTACTAATTGATTATAAATGTAAAATTTTGTAACCACACATTTAAAGCTTAGAAAATTAAACATGAACTATACTGTGAATTGGCACGAAGAAATCAACACGTACTAGAGCTTACAATACCGGCAACAAAGAATTCGCAAACCTTCAGGAACTTTGTAATCCTTTCAGCTTATTGTGTACTATCTTGTTCATTCTGATTTAAGCCAACTTATGTATTATTGAACATGAACTTTGTAGAGATATCAATTCTTTTCGGTTTCTTTTCGTTAAAGATTACGAAACTCTATTTGATCTTTAAAATAAAATGGGGAAGCTTTCCATGGATTCACTGTATTGTGAACTGAATACGACACTGTATCCCGGGCTAAGAGAATTGCACATTAAAACAACATTAAACCTTATTTTCAAACATTATAATGATTGTACGCTTCCTACTTTGATATCGTTGGAAAGTCGACGTACGGAATGGGATTTATTATTTTTATTTAAATTAATAAACAATTATTTAGATTCTCATTTAGATGCCCTTGACTTAAATCTACGAGTATGTCGTTGTTTCACCTCCCACTCAGACGAACAAATTATTGTAAGAACACTGTTTTCGATTGATCATGTTCTTTTTCTAAAAATAATTTTGGGTCTGTCCATCTTTTTTTGTGAAATATGAATAAGTTTAAGAGCAGTATTCATGCTATTATCCGTGAGCTATAGCGCTCCATGTTAATTTAAATACGATTTCATTTCTTAAATTGTTCAGCGATCTACTTTAAACATGTTTTAGTAATTAAGTGGAAACTTTATTGGTGTATGATAATTAATTTTATGTAAAATAGCCTTTAAGTAAAATATTTACTGTTTGTTTCTCATATATATGGTATGGTGGTAAGGTGAAATTCTCAGTGATTCATATTTTGTTTGTTTACGACATGATTTTGTGTTGCATCCTAGACTACCTATCCTACTAGAGTAAGGACAATAAATGAACCGAAGCACTATGCCACAGTGCTTCGGCTGTAATCTAAGAGTTCCTTGGTGGCGTGCAGCCAACAAGCAATAAAATACCATTTGTGTAGTTTTGACGTCTGCGGCGGTTAATGATGGCTGTAATAAACGACCCGTGGTACAGTTATTCTGGCAACGCGCGCTGGGTCAATCTAATACAACAATTTCTTATGTAAACGCAAACCTCCTCTACATAATATTATTACTACACTTATTTGATAACTGACAAGATTTAAAAAATAATAACTTTTAGGGTGAAGAAAGCATTAAAATTTAATGCTCTTCCATCTAACAGATACAAAAAAAAATTGTTTTGATATTGACAAATCTCACGTCTATATGCAAGCTTCAAATTCTGTATTTTATTCAATATAAATCAAATTACTTACGTTTACACTACTTTAAAACGGTTCGAATGTTTTAGTACATTCATCATCTGCATCTGCATCTGTTTGTAATTGAAAATTAAAAGAAACATAACTTGCCTCTCGTAGCTACATCCGTAGTCTAACTTAGTAGTCGTAGCAGGTAGTATGTAAACATTTTTGCGTTTCATCAAACATTTCCTCCAAAGTTATGTTGGCACTTTTGTATTTTACTTGACAGAAGAGGCAAAGATGTCAATGTAACATATAACTATTTCAATAAACGCATTTTAGGATTTGTTCATATTGTCGATACACAGATCATTCATTGGATGTATGTACATTATAGAGTTAACATCACACTGGTAATTCCGAAACGCTTACAAACAATAAAAAAATTATTACGATAATGAATTACGGATATCAATATTCCGCTTCCTACTTTTATAAATTATACCCGCTGTTTCGGATAGTTGTTAAAAGGGAACGCGAACTAATAAATTTCACTTATCTGTACAAAATAGCTGATGAATCTGACGAGTCCAAACAATAGAGCGCGGCGAAAAGAACTGATAAGGGTTTCCGTGTCTACAAATTGTGGTCCTGCGATCAGTCATGCATTCATAATAGCGGGAACCACGATGAAGAGGACCGGCGATAGAATAAATTAATTTCTTTTTATGTATCTTGGTAAAAATGTATATTTATGTATCATTAACTTCTCGAGATAAATTTTGTCAGAAATAAATATGTATACAAATTTTATAAGATAAAAAATATTTATATTCTGGGTGTCGAATTTTTATCAGTAGTGTGTAGAGTATTAGAATAGAATTAGATTTAGATTGCTGGAAAATATGATATAGATCGTTGGTATGAAGTTAGGTTGTCGCGGATTCGAATAATAAAACGATTTTTTATTGAGTGGTAAATACCAAAGAGAGTTATACATGTTGAGCCTCGTCATTTGTAAAAGGAGTTTCCATTGAGTTATCTCGAGTGATTGAATCAGTTTTTGTATTTTTTTGTTATACAAAAATATTAAAAGTAAATTTATTTTATTTAAAAATTTAAGTATATTTGAATTAAATAGAATATAGAGATATAAAAAGATATATAGAGCTCAACTTTAAAATATTATTAAAAATAATTTTAAAATCTATCTATCTAAATCCATTAAGATATTTCAAAAAATGATGGATAATCGATATTTTTTTTTCTGATTAGCTGAGTTGTAATTTGAATTCGGGAAAAATCTCGAATTCGAACATTTACTCCGTCTTAGTATTCAAAAATCAAAGTTGTGTTGATTGCCGCGAATACATTAAATGATTTTTCAGTCACGGCGGCCAAACAGTGTAGCCATATGCATGAGACATATTATAGAGCACAAGTTCCTGCGCAATTTCAAATGTGTTCTTCACTATGTTTCTATTTTCAGTTTCTTCAGTCGTAGAGTCCGATGTGATTATTGATCGACACGACCGAAACGACATAAGGTGGTAGAAGTTATTTTTGAAGTGCCTTCCAAAATATGTAGGAGATACAACCATTCCACATGTTTCACTCGTCACAGAACTGACCATAGTTAACGTTGCTTAATTTTACCTCAGCGTATGTAACTGCATATGCGAGACCCATAATATTAATAGTAGCAGATTTATGAATGTCGCTAGTGTCACTCGTTCTATACAAGAGTAAAGAGATTGGTACTAGTGAAAGAGCGAAAATGTCACACAATAGAGTCAGTACCAGACAGCGTATATAGAAGAATACATAGAAATATTACATAACCTAGTTTGAATGTGGTTTTTTATGGGGTAAAGATTAATATTTTTTTCTTATGTAAAATATAAGTTTATAAAGATATACACAGTTACAAAGTTATGATATCGGCGAGAGAGAGATCCAATGTGTATATAATGGTACGTTACTGTACATAAAATATTTGTTTTCTAAAATAGGGATGTTGTGCTTATAGTTCTTTTATTATATTTTATATAACTTTTGCATTTATATGTTATCTTATTATAGATAGTATCTTGAGGCCAAGCTTTACTAAGGTTTAACTGGAACAGCCATTACTTCTCCCAATATAGATCCATGAGGACGTCTATTTAATTAACTTTATTGAAGACGTACTCTGCAAAGATTTTAATCTCTATGAATGTTATAGTTATGGTCTACCTAAGTTTAGCAATAGTTTTCTTTATGAGATATATTGACAAACAAGAACATGTGTTTGGATTCAGGAAAAAAATTGTTGGATTCCTACCAGATTGTACCGTCAGGAGCATTTTCTCACACTACTTTTTAATATCCTCCACGATTCTTGCACACCACTCCACCTAAAGGAAAGTTTCCGTTTTCTGGGGTCAGACGCTCTTGTAAACGCTCTGCGCTCAATGTCGGATAATGTACTCAAACATCCATTTACACGATAAGGGCATTTTCAATATTCATCAACTGTGAAGTTTGCATAGATTTGGCGTGAATTTCTCTTTGAAACTCGAAATACAAGACAATTTTCAAATCAAGGCTGCATTTAACGTTTTTTAGTGCGTTGGCAATTTCTTGTTTGCAACTCTATAATTTAACTTTCCTTTTATTTGATGTTCTCACAGTTTTTTGTGTGTTCATTAAAGTAATTAATGTTTGTTAGTTTCCCTTTTTCCTATGATATAAAAAGCGCTCTCTCGTTTTAATTATATATGTATACGCGACGCGTCATAAGTCAATGATCATCTGGAGGTAATTGTATCTAACAAGTAAATTGTCTTACATAGAGAAATATTCTTATGTGAGCTTCGGTAAATTATAATTTGTGTGCACGTAATATATAAGTACTCGTATAATAATGCATTTAGAAGCCTCGATATTTTTATCAATCAATACTTTCAAGGTTTCTACGTTTACGTGATACTGTGTTTACCGAAACTGAAAGTAGTTAAATAAAATAGGTGAGCAAGTAGGATATAGACAAAAGAGGGAGAACTCTTAAGAGGACTTACATAATCTAGATCACTTTGTTTTCGCTAGAGTGGTGAAAACGTGACCTTCAGACTTCACAAACAAAGATATTTCCATATTGCTGCCATAACTTTGGTTATGGCAGCAATATGGAAATATCATTATAATATGGAATATTTGCGTCAATAATTTTTATTAGTTACAGCATTATTATCGGTGGTTCTTGAGATGATACCGCCATTTATAACAATAAATGTAAGTAAGATTTATATCTAAAAAAATATTTCTTAATTGTAATATTATTCTTTTATTATCCTTTTTAATATGTACGTAACGTTTATTTTTAATCATAGAATATTATCGTGTTAATAAAAGACGAAAATTGTTATTAAATTTAAACGTATCTGCAAAAAGAAATGTCACTTTTTCATGAATTTGCTCATAGTCACCGGAAACTATTAGTGCTTTCCTCGCAATATTGGCAGCAATGAAGCAGTTCAATATGTTGGAAAAATCGTGTCTAACGGAAACCGAGAACAGAAGCAGAGATTCTTATTAGATTTATATATTATTATTATTAAACAAGATTCTTAAATTTGTTTTTAATTTTCTTAATGCTAACATTAACCTTTGATAATAAGTATCCCATTTGACTAAACTTTTTATGAACCTGTGAAATACTTTGATAAATCCACAATCCTTGACATTTTAAATACTTGGGTATATTTTTGTACTGCCGCACATCAAGTATTACGAGTTGCTTCCATGAAATGGTTAAGTATTGGTTTATGATTGCACGCAATTATCTAAAGTAGGCTTTGGTTGAGTTCAGGGAAATGTTTGAAAAACAATATTGAATAATTTCTGGAGAATCGCAATATAAAGAAAAACTTTTTTAACAAAAAATATATTTTAGATCTAATATAAGTAAAATCATTTAATTACTTACACTAAGAACAAAGCCTTTATACTACTTTCACAATATAGAAATTATAGATTTTTTTATGTTGTAAAGAGGCAAATGAGCAAATGGATAGTATGCGATTAGCGCTGTCCATAGATACTTGCTCTCCCCTGGAGACCTATTTTTGAATTACGAATGCGACTTCGAAATCACCGATGTGACTTATAATCACCGATTATCAATAATTCTTATTTTTGAATATCACTTATTGGACTACCTTAGTCACGGATGTGATTTCATTACGAGTGCCCTCACCCACTCGTAATCAAGTCATACTTGTGGAAATGTTATCTGTGTTTTGTTTAGAGAACATATTGACAAGAATTTGAAGTTGATGTGTTGATTTTTTAGTCTATATATATATATATATATATATATATATATATATATATATATATATATATATATATATATATATATATATAATATATTAACCGAATGGTTAAGCCGGCAATAACCGGTATATTATACGTATTATATATGTGTGTATATATATACCTATATACAGGTTGTCTCATTCAAATCGGTCAGTATGGGAAAGTCTGAAACTATAAGACATACGAAGATCTGTTCTGAGGAACCATGTCATCGATTTTAATACAATAACAAGAAAAACTGCATTCATACATTTTAAAAATCATCTGTACTCCGTTCGGGAATCGAACCCGATTGTTTTGAAAAAAAAAACCTACACTATTTCTATTTAGATATCGATTGTGTAGGTCTTAAGCAGTAAATGTCTCTATGAAACATGATGTCTAAAATGAATAAAATGCATTGTTTTCACGTACTTTATTTTATTTTAGTAGGTGCTCGAAGTGACCGCCGCCTTTTTCAATACAATATTCAACACGTTTAGGTAACGATCTTATGATTGCATTATGTATCTTCATGTGGTGAATTTGCGTTAAAATTGTCTCTATGGCAACTTCAACGGTATCATAACTTGTTTTGTACACTTCATCCTTAATGTATCCCCACAAGAAATAGTCCAGAGGCGTTAAATCGAGCGACCTTGCGGGCCATTTGGTAGGGCCGTTCGTACCGATCCATTTTTGTGGAAAGTTCTCATTTAAAAAAAAGTCTTTAGCTATGCGACTATTGTGAGCCGGTGCTCCTTCTTGTTGAAAATACAGTTTTTCTCTTACATCTACCGACATTTCTCCTAGGGCCTCTAAAAGATCTTCTAAGATTGCAAGGTACTTGAATCTATCCAAATGTCCATCATACATTTTGAACATGAGTACCTTATTATGAAGTAGGCCGACCCAACAGTTGAATGAGAATCTAACTTGACGGCGTCCTTCGTGCATTCTTAAAGGATTTTCTCGACTCCAATAGTGATGGTTTTTACGATTGTACATTCCGTTGTTGGAAAATTGCGTTTCATCAGAAAATATTACGTACTTTAAAAAATGTCTAAGTCCATTTTTTCTTTTATCCAATTGCAAAATTCAATTCGTCTAATATCATCACCTGCATGTAAGGCCTGCACCCAATGTCCATTTTTGTAGCACATGTATTTGTATTTCTTAAGAGTTCTATGAATAGTCGGACGTGAAATTTCAGGAATATCACGATTTGCATCACGGATTGAGGCAGCTGGTGTTGCTTCAAAATAGGTTAAAATGTTCATTTCCATGTTTTCATCACATGTCCTTTGTTTTATTCTTTTTGGCTTTTTAAAACTTCCGTGGGTCTTTAAATTATGAACAATTTTAATGAATATCTTGCGAGTAGGTATATAATACGTGTCGGATATTTAATATGGTACCAATGTAGTACACCGGAACAATTTCTGTCATTTTTAAAGTAAGCTTCCAATAATTCCAACTGCTCAGTGTTTGTAAAACGCATTTTGTCAACCAGCGATACACAGAAAAATACCTAAGCAAAATTCCAAATTCCCACCAAAGCATTGACACGCCAATGTTTTTCTTTTTTTATTGTTATTCGGCCAGTTGCACCAAGACGTTCCATTTTCAAATGACGTTTATCACATCTATGTATCTACATACTTATTTTAAGGGGGGTTTTCAATTGTTTGTTAGTGTTTGATTAATAGAAGTAGAAGCAATTGCAATAGATAATATTTTCTCAGATAACAAAACTTTTGGAATGGTATAATTTAATGCAATGCCAATGTCATATGTATGTAAAGCGGTGTATCAAGTTGCAACAACAGCAAAGAGGTACAAACAACCATAGAGACAATTTTAAATACCTGAACTTGTTGAATATTGTAAACGTGGTCACTTTGACCACCTACTAAAATAAATCAAAGTATGTGAAAACAATGCATTTTATTCATTTTAGACATCATGTTTCATAGAGACATTTACTGCTTAAGACCTACACAATCGATATCTAAATAGAAATAGTGTAGGTTTTTGACGTGAAACGTCTTTAAAATCGCGCCGAAACATACGGGTACCAGGTTTAAAAAGTGGACCGTAACGAAAAGGTCTATATCATCGTACCTTAATAATTAAAAAACTATTAGTCTTAGAAACAAAAATGTGGTGTGAATATTTCACTTATATAGTCAGCTCGCTGTTTTGACATTGAATTCGTGTAGGGGTCGAGCGGGGCGGCGGGGGAGGGATACGGCGTTAACTTTGCGAAACCGGCGCTCTCGCTTGTTTCTATTCAGTGTTACTCGTGACTCCGACTTTATAGCGCGGTGATTCTTTCGTGTGTTTGTTAAGTTTATTTAAACTGATTGATTTATCCAAAAATTAGTGTAATTTGGACAGTATTTATATTTAAAATAACCAAAAATGTGATCGTAAATATATAAACATTTGCTATGTCGGCCTCAGCTCGTGCAAGAGCCAGCCAGAAATATAAATCACGGCTATCATTAGAAAGAGGGGGCTATGGGCCACACACAGGTACCCCAATCTCCGGCGCCGAGCGAGCGAGATGGTTTTGGGAACGTCGCAAAGCCGCTGCCGAAAAAATACCTGTTCTTTTTTATTAAAATACTTAAAACACCGTCAATCTTGTTTTCATTTCAATCTTTTACTTTAAAAGCGATTCGCTAACATAGACGTTTCACGTTAAAAACAACGGCCGTGTGCCCCGGCACAGCCTCACCCGATTTTTTTTTTTCAAAACAATCGGGTTCGATTCCTGAACGGAGTACAGATGATATTTAAAATGTATGAATGCAGTTTTTCTTGTTATTAAAATCGATGACATGGTTCCTCAGAACAGATCTTCGTATGTCTTATAGTTTCAGACTTTCCCATACTGACCGATTTGAATGAGACAACCTGTATATATGAATGTAGCATACATATAATATGTATATGTATATATATATATATGTGTGTGTGTATGTGTGTGTGTGTATATATATAATAAACATAATGGTTAAGCCGGCAATAACCGGCAGTACATTCAGTACACATATACATTCTGCGTGGAACCGAACTCTTACATTTATGTGTGTACTTTATTTATGTAGGCAGCTCTGCGAACGACTTTCAAAAATTGGATATTTAGGAATCCGTGACCTCAAAGTCGAAATTTCGAAATCACCACAATCACAAGTTCGAAACCACCCCTGACTAAATAGTCAGCGGTGATTTCGAAATCGCATTCGTAATTCAAAAATAGGTCTCCTGGTGTTGCGAGTGTCTATGGGCAGAGAGTATTAAATAAAGAAAATAATGTAAGTTTCAATTATAGACATACAGTACTAACTGTTATTACAGTAGTTCCAAAACTCTTAAACTAACTTAAGGGTGAATAAATTTTATAAACTTATTACCGTTATTAGTAAATATTAAAAAGATGTAGACAACGTTTTTAGGATATAGTTTAATTATTCATCAGAAAAAAATTAAGTCGTTGGGCGTGCGTAATCTGCTTAAATGTGTAAATAGTATTTCTTATGCCATAAGAATTGACTTGATAGAAATTTTACACGCCTAACGGAATTTTATTTTTTTATCTGATCACTGCCCTAGGTTGACAGGCGAGTGTTGTGATGATTGGTAACTAGCACCGACCGAATTATTTTTTAGCATTCAGTACATTATTTACATATCTAAATTTCTATATGCAAATAAAACCGTTTTACTCAAAATTTATTTACTCATATTTTTATTTTCAGCTTTGGTTTTAATTTTTTTCATAGTGTATTGAACTAGATAAAACATTTTATTGGATACCCATATTGATGAGGTTGAGAAAAGAAAACATATGGACATATTGGATTTTAATTGATAAATTTGTAATCTGCCATTTTGTAGCGGCGGCTATCTTGCATTTACAATGATAGCGCAAATAATAAATTATATTATCATAAGAAATATAAGTGCGTGCCAAATTTAATATGAATCCGTCTAAGCGAAGGGGGTCAAATTTCTATTACTAGATTTGACCCAAACAAACAAGGCAAGCTAATAAAATCATTTAAAAGCTTAAATCAACTTAGAACTGAGTGACATTTTGTGAAACGGACATTATGGATCTGAATAAAATCTACATAAACATTGTTAAAAAATAGATTGTAGCTAGTTTTTAAATCGGTTTTAATATTATGAAGACAAATGATTTGGAAATATTTTAATTCTACTCAGAACTACTAGGTCGAGTTTACGTTCACTACGACAAGGCTACACAAAATTTTAATTTAGATGATGCATAAACATTTACGGTAGACATCTACCCACGCGAAACTAACAAGAAACGCTACTATTAAGATGTTAGCAAGTTAAGTGATTACTTTTATACCGGCAAATTTGGATGACTCAACATCTATTGTAAAAATTGTTCCGAGTTGCGATACGCTTGCATAGTTTCAAACGCATATTACCCCAGTTTGCTTTCGCATAAGCAACATCTTTCATTTTATTGAAGAAAACTGACTAGAGAATATAAAAGTCTTATAGATATCTAGCTGCTATTTTGTTTTCATCTAAATATTCATTGAGTGAGCGTCGGCATCGGTTTTCTCATTCCATCATGCAATGGTGTATTTCGATTTTAGAATTTCAAATAGCATTTTATTCGATGACAGTTGTGTCACCGCTCCCTTTCCTATCTTGGAGTTACATCTCTGTGGAGTTCCCGAAGATTGACAATAAGATTCTTATTACATTCAGAGTTAATAAAAATGTTTAGAGAATGTTTATATTTCAATATACAATTACAGTAGATCCTCTTTATCCAGCACTGCGTCAATCTGTCACTCTAGTTTGAAAAAAAATATCATGTTGAGACATGATATTAAGATACATACTTGTAAAAACAAACAAATGCCGATCGACCAAAAAGCAAAAGAAAATTGACAGTTTCGTTACTCCAATATAGTCCACCAGAACTAATTCTTAGTATGCTTATGTCTCTGTTTACAATAGGCCAAGACTATTATGTATTTTGAAAAGTATTTTTTAAAGAGACAAACTCTTTTCGCCTGTAATTCAATGCATGTACTTTTTACTTAAAACTTGAAAATAAAACTAGACTTCCTTTGTGCTTTTTGTGTATTTTTATGTATGTACATATTATGTACTATCATTTTCCAGTAACTCGGCGTTTTCACTAATCCGGCAGAACCCTAGTCTGATATTTGCCGGACTGTATCTGATATTCCTCCGTAAAGAAGATCTGGTTGAGTAAGGTCTAACTCTAATTAGGGTAGGATCAAGCCCTTTTATGATGATAAAGATAGAAGACGTATATATATACTGCTACTCAAAATTACTGTGTGTGTATTTATCATAAGTGATGATGATTATCTATGAAAATAAAAAAGTTGCTTTATTTAGAACATACATATACAGAATCTTCGCTTCTATTTGATATATGTACAGCATTCAATATTATTTCGAATTTCTGTGACATTTGGCATAAGCTGATATATCTCTAGGCATAAGATGCTTTCATACGCTAGGATTTAAAAGCGCACGTAATCTTTTCTCCGTTCAGGTGACACTTTAGTCACCGGTGCGCTTTCAGCGTTTTGTTTCGTCTTCAGTCGCTTCAGAGACACGCTTGCGTAATAATTAAGTTTCACAGCATTTCCCATTGTGGAAATTTATCCATACTTTGTATATTACATTAGTAACAGCTATATTTCCTTAAAATTCATAGAATGTATATAAGTTACACATAATAAATGTTGTATAAGTAAGTATAAATTGCCTCTGGAGTAGAGGACTGGACTCATAAAGCAATGTACGGCGTAGTAAATGAAAACGTCCCACCTCGAACTCCTTGTGATACGGTTTCAGTATTCGGTTGGGTTATGACATACGCAAAATTTATATTCACGTTGAACGAACAAACGTATTGCGCTACATTTACGGCCTAATTCGGTTTGCATATCTATTGGCAGTGTATATCTAGTAATAGAATCGAACCGGAGATAAGCATTTGCGGTGTTATTATTTAGATTTCTGTGCTCGTCTGAAACAAATTCAAAGATGACGTGCCTTTCTAGCAATCGGAATCTTGAAAAATATAGTCTAATGTCACCGAATATTGTAAAATGTATAAATATAAAGTTTTAACAACAAGTCAAAAGAGACTTACTAAAAATAAATAAGAGATAATAATACGTGAGAATATAGTACATTTCTTTAGCCACAATCACTTAGTTAATTGACGTAGAGCTGGGATGTGTTCATCCGACGGCGTGGTCTAATTCATTCTGACATAATTCTCAGGCAGATCACATACAAATATACTAGCAGCATATTCCAAATCTTTGTCAAATTAATTCTTACTATTTGAATTTAATTATTAATAATTTCTATTTGTAAATATGATACTTATAATACACTTATTACTCAATTGTATAGATTTTATTAAGTAGAAAAACTGTAACTTGATCTGAAAATCTGTTCTGATTATTCCGATAAACATACACCTGATAAATATAAATCATGTAAATTAATTATTAATGTAATGATGACACAAAGTGTAATAAAATCAGTTTCCTAGTTTCACGACTCGTTTCATGAAGCTCTCTAAATTTCCTAATGTGCCTATATAGATTTACGTAAAATAAACATTATTAATTTTGACTTATATTTATATTTACTTTACTAAATCTATCTGATTTACTTTTATTACAAAACATAAGCAACAATCAGTAATATGTCAACTACGCAAATTAACGCTGTTACAAGTCTCATAAGAGCTGTCTTAAGGTCAACGTGTAAAGTCTGAAGCGTTGCTGTTGGTAGAGTGACTGTGATGCAAAAAGGCAGTGTTGTCTTGATGCAAAAAGGTAAAACAAAAGAAAAAAATATGTCATTGCCTCAAAACGATACTAAGATCACTAATGAATATAAAATTGGCAAAATTATATCGAAAAATGTTAGTTTTGAATTTTGCTTGGAATTTTAGATTACAAGATATTTCTTTGTTATTTTGTTTCTTTAGTGTTAACGAATATTAAAAGAAGGGTTATCTTAGATGTTATATTAAATTTATATATAAATAGAAGACAATAAAAGCCGTTTAACAAAACTCTGTAAGATATTCGTATCATTTGATTGCGCACACTCACTCTCGTCTTATTTGATACATAGATTAAAACTTTTTGTTTATATACCTACATATAACCACATTGAATTAAAGTAATGAATAAATTGTCTCATAGTAAAGATAGATTGAAAATTATTGTTTTACTGTAAACAGTAAAACAATAATTTTAATCTTTGTTGAATCTGTTTTGACACATTTTTTGAAAGAATCGACTAATCTGTTTAATATTATTGTTTTTAATAGTCAAGTATCGAATTCAATGGTAATTGGTTATTATTCTATATGTTACAAAATAAGAGGGGTATAACTGTAAGGTGGATTTGGCAATCGCAATCGTTTCGATTTGATAATTTTGTTGGTTGGAAACTTATTTTCGCCTTCTAATTGATATTGACATATTTGTTTCTTCAATTGACCTATAGTTATATAAGTAATCAAAATACTTTAATTCAATTAGGATTGCCGACTAATTCTTATAAAATAATTTAGCAGATTGTCAGTATTTTGGATCAAAATATTAACCTGAAAAGCACAAGAACAAACTTTGATATCAAATTAAAGTTTCAACGAATCGGTTGCCTCGTGATCACTTTGGGATTTGGTACGTGCAGTTGAAGTTATGGTTCCAATCAAAATTTATTTTTCGAATTACTTTCGACTGCTATTACATTTTCCAAAACGTACTAATATATATTATTTCAAAATAACTCTTTCTTTTTAATTATTTCATGTTTTGTCTTCTTCTGTAGTATGTCAATTATGACATGTGAAAATCAGACAAATCATAGTAAGTATTAGGTTTAAGCTAACAAATTTTGCATCTGTGAATCGCGACGTCACCAGATTGCCATATAAATACGGTAGACGGTCGTTAGTCAGACTATTTCTCGTCAAATAAGCTCTTTTGTACCGACCCTAACGACCCCAGAACGATCGCCGGGGCCACTAGCAGGCTAGATGTGGAACCTTCCGTTCGTGCGCCTTCCACAAACACACTCAAGGTAAATCTGAACATAGCCATCTGCGTCTTCAGCATAGGTCCATCAAAAAAAAGTCAGTCTATTTGCTCCTCAGCCGTCATTTGAGGTGGGTGTCTGGTGAACGATGCAATTTGTAATAAGCCCACGTGGTCTTGTATTTTAAGTGTCTAATCTGAGCTAATCGCTAGTAAGTTTTGTTTAATTGAAGCTGATGACCGTTACCTTATCTTGATATCTTATCGGACCGTAATTTTACCCTAATCCTTAGTTAATAATAATTAATATACACAAGAATAAAAATGTTAGCAAATAGTGTTAATAGCTTTCTCTGTTTTCACATTTGATCGTTCATGTGAAAACCCGTTTAACACTTGTTGTCCTTGGCTTAGTGTCTGTACTATACGAGTACGCATGACAAAAACGATCGATATATCTAACTGCCTTTAAAAATATTAAAGTATATAATGCAGTTAGAACTCGATATAACAAAAGTTGAAAGGTTCTTTGTTATTTGTATGTTTATATGCATACATATGATTTTGTAAAAATAGTAAGTTTAAATATAAGTTAATGTTTTATTAAACATTTAATTTAAATTACATTACACAAAAAGCAAATTAGTTAAAATACTAAACTTGGTTGATAATCTTAGGTAAGCTTAAAAAATTAGTAGTGCATGAAGTGGAAAAACATAATACAATGAGGGTGCGTGTACATGTACTAAATATATATATATATATACGTATATATATACAAATTAAATACTCTCTTATACATTTATAATCTTTCATAAATTGGTTTTTATGATTCGAGTATAATAAATATTTTTTACACTTACACCAATTAGCCTAGCTCAAATTAGTTTTGTAAGTCTTGTGTTATGGGATTTTTGTTAGAAATGTATATTAACAACCATGACTAAGGTACAAATGCTCGCATTCATCACACAAACAGCTGCCTCTACCGGGATTCGAGAACTCAGAGATGATGACATCTTGAAACCGGTGTACTAACCATTCGACTAGGGAGGTCGTATATACAGTAAAAAAATAATCATTTTAGGAGCATTGAAATCAAATTATTTAAATAATTAAATCGAACAGTTTATTTTGACATATGTATTACGAGATAAAATATTAGTACCGCCTAAGCTAACAGACGCAGTAACGTAGGTATTTTAGTACGCGTAATGGATTAAACAACGACGAACAATCTAAATATTACGGAACTGGAACTATTTTTATCTAATTGTTTTAACCGTTTGAGGTCAGGCCCCATTCTGCTGAGAACTCACTAATTACTTCTGTGTAATGTATTCGATTAAAAGTTCACACTAATTAATTATTTGTAAAGTATAACAATTTTATCAATTATTATCATGATAAATTGCAAATTAATAAAGAGTCCAGTGTATTAATATAGTTATAATTTTTTGTTATTTTGACTCTGTGATAGTTTTAATCTATACTAGACCAGCATGGTGAGAGATTGCCTATATAATTACAATTTTATACTTGTGATGAAATCATTAAAATCAAGAGAATCTCTAACAAATGTTTTTTAAGATATATTAACATTTATTTAATTTAGGTTCTCTCTTCTTCTGAACTTAAAATAATTACTTTTGATAAAAACATTTATAATTCATTATTTATTTATTGAACACCAACATAATTAACATTAAAAAACGCAGTTGCGATTACAAGTGGGGTTATTTAAGCTTATTACAATTATAGGTGACGACCACATCCGATAAAGAGAAAACATAAAAATCTTTACGAACTAAATTGTAAAAGTTACTAAAAGCTACAAATATAAAAAATAGGTATATATAAAAAATACTTGTATTTACATACTACATAAAACAATTTACCTTAACTAGGGAATATGCTTAACGAAAGAGAATTGTTTATAATTATTAATTTTGTATCATATACTCAAAGAAGTATTATCATTAGCATTTTTACTGACGTGCAAAATATGTAATAACTTAAGAAATTATTTTGATAATAATAAACTTGAATCTAAATACCATATTTCTGTTTAGTCTTAAAAAAGGATTGACATAACTTTGATTACTATATTACACTCATATTGTTGTACTGGGTGGCGCAAAAGTAAAGACCCTATTTGGTTCAGCTATAACATTTTTTCTAAATGAGAAAACTAGATTTAGGTTTTTTTAAATGTATATTTGTGCCATTAAATTTCGTACCATTAGGATTTAAAGATGATGTCTTTTAAATGGTGACCTCCAGAGTTGATACCACAGAACACAGAAAGAGATTAGAACGGCTATGTAGGCGTGGCACGCGAGCCACAGTTATGATCAAATGATCATGACTGTGGCCAATAATGCGAACGCGTTGCTTAGTCAGTCACGAGTGATCACGGAGAGTGTTTTACGAAGTGCTGCGCGTTTATTAATGAAAATGCCTACTTGTGCTGTAATTACCTGCAAAGCAAGAAGTCAGGTCTCAAGTGTAGCTAAAGATGGAATATCTTTTCATCGGTAAATAGCAAATTTGATCGTAATAACTAACGTTTAACAAAAAAATTATCAAAGCTTGATCGTAACGATAAGACACATAATATTTTTCTAAAAAATATACATTGCCGGCTATGTACGCGCATGCGTCTAATTACATTACTCAGGGCGCGTAATGTAGTACACTGAATTCGGTAGCGACGCATTTGAATAACAGCAATAAACGTAGTAAAAGGCCATAGTGCTGTGCTTACCAAAAAACGTACGCATTATGTTTTATCGATAAATATATTTTCTTAATATTCTGGTAGGAATAAATGATTGTGTGATAAACTCGAACATTTGTTGGAAGATTGTTCAAGTATTTATTTGAGTTTTAATTAAATTTAAATTATACTTTTATTAAACGAATTAATCGGTGTGTGCGACCGTGGAAATATTATTAATATGTCCAAATACATGTATAATTAATATCATCATCACAGCTCACATACGTCCCCACCGAGGGGCTCGAGCCTACCCTACCTACGTTAGGGTGATTAGGCCTTCGCTTCAGCTTCTAAATAAATATATACTTTTTCAAGGCCAGTAAATAATTCTCTGTCCTACCTACAGGTTTTTGTTTTAACGGCTGTCAGGACATTTTTATTGTTTTTGTTAATTCTAAAATTTAATTTTATTGTAATATTTTGGTATATATTCTCGAAACTGTGAATAGCTGTCGCAATTATGGCTCCGATTGACAGACGTCAACTTCGACTGCTTGCTTTTGCTGAAACAGGCTTCTTGCTTTTTGCTGTTATTTAAAAAAATTATGATATTTTACACTGAAAGAACATGTTCCAGTTTGGCCCATGTATATGTACGGTATATCAAAAAAAAGAGAAAAAATTACTGATTCAAGATTATTATCAAATTAATTTAAAATATGTGTTCGGGATAGAATAGTAATAATAAATAAAAATGTATAAAATAATAGAATTAAGATAGTAATAAAACACATTAAACGGCGGAATAATAGTAAGAATAGCACTAAGCATAGTTGATAATAGACATGTGCGCCGATTCATATTATACCGGCGGCGGCGTCTGGCCGTGAAAACGTCGGCGGCGGCGGCGTGATCGGCGTAAAATCGGCGTGTTAGGATTAAATGTAAAAAAATCTAATATATACTCGTATATAAAACATATTTATTTATTATAAATCAACAATGGCTCATTAAATACTTATAATCATTTAAAAAAATACACTTGCTTCCCAGATCTAATTATTTAGTACCTAATCAACATTAAGAAAACTATATTTTTAATTACTATAAAAGATTTCAAAAATCAACATCTCTAAATAAGTTCTTAGTTATAGTCAACAACTATTATGGATAGTAAATATCAAACAAATATCAAAACAATTCTGCGTCTAACTTAATTTTGTTTTGTTAAAATAAATAATCAATAATATCCATAACACAATATTTTGTACCTAATCAACTTTAAGAAAATAAGATTTTTAATTACTATAGAAGATTTCAAAAATCAACATCACTAAATAAGTTCTTAGTTATAATCAACAACTATTTTTGTTTTGTTAAAATAAATAATCAATAATTATCCATAACACAATATTTTGTACCTAATCAACTTTAAGAAAATAAGATTTTTAATTACTATAGAAGATTTCAAAAATCAACATCACTAAATAAGTTCTTAGTTATAATCAACAACTATTTTTGTTTTGTTAAAATAAATAATCAATAATTATCCATAACACAATATTTTGTACCTAATCAACTTTAAGAAAATAACATTTTTAATTACTATAGAAGATTTCAAAAATCAACATCACTAAATAAGTTCTTAGTTATAATCAACAACTCTCAATAATAAACAAATATCAAAACAATTTTGCGTCTAACTTAATTTTGTTTCGTTAAAATAATTAATCAATAATTATTCATAACATAATTTATAATTATTGTGAATAAAAATTATTTTATCTACTCTAACAGGGCTCAATCTTGACCGTTTTGCTGTGAACACCAGTCCAGCTACAGAGAACACCCGTTCACTTGGCGTGCTTGTAGCTGGAATGGAAAGAATCGCGCGTGCCATAGCGTATAAATTAGGATAAACTTTTTTTCTGTCTAACCAAAACATAAGGATAGTTGATGAAACATCGTTAGCATCAACGCTACAACAATATTTCCATGCTTCTGTTTCAATAGGCAAACTGAATCTGGATGCCTCGGAACTATGTTTACTTGCCAACTCTAATAAAATTGCAGAAGTACTTTGGTCGTTAATTGTAGTGGTTGTTGCTCCGAGCGATGAATCTATCGCGCTAACGTGGGCTTCTTGTATCTTCAAAACGGAATTTCCATAATTTGACAAGAACTCCGCTTTGGTCATATCTTTGGCTTCTAAAAAATCCGTGACAGATTTCAGATTTTGGAACCGTGGGTCAAGCAACGACGCGACTATCAACAAGTCCGTAATAGGAAAGCGGTGATTTAAAGCCTCTAACATTTTATTTTGCATTGCTACAACAGCTAGTGATGTGTTGTCATCTACTGATGATAGCGCATCTACAATTTCACTCCTTAAAACAAGAGCCACATTTATGGAGCAATATTGATCAGCGCTGAGTATTTCGACAGATTTTTTTTATTTTTCTAAGGACTTTGATTAAATCAAGAATTATCTTCCACTCCAAGTCGTCCAGTTTTAGATGAATTTTGCCAATTTTGCCTAAGAGGCTATTGACGGGGCCTCTGTTTAAAGGATGAGAAACACTTTCCAACATAGTTAAGATACTATGCCATCTAGTCGGTGTTTCCGTTTTTAGTGTCGGTGCTATGGTAGTGCTGGTTGGGCAAAATTCTTCTCCATCCGTGCTGTCCTCACCGTCGGTATTAAAATCAAAAATATCATTGTCCACTTCTGTGGAATTATGAATTAACATTAAAATTTGCCGTTGTTCTTTATCAGCTTCCGATTCTAGTTCTGGTGCTCTAAATCGCAAGCATTTCACAATTTTTTTGCATTTCTGAATGATATTTTTGACTTCGATTTGAGTATCGATACCATCAACTATAACCAAATTATGCAGTCCATGGCCAAGACAAAAATGACTTTGTACATCAGGAATGAGCTTTGCGGCTTTTTTCACGTTAGACCCGCAATCTGTGACTAGAAATATTCCTTTGTTCGAAATCCCGAAACGTTCTCTTGTTGTTTCTATTGCTTCCTTTATTCGTTCTCCAGTTTTCTTACCAGTCATGGTTACAGTCTCAAGTGTTATATTTCGTAACTGCATGTTTTCATTGACAAAGTGCAGAGTAAAAGTTATATAATGACGACGACGATAGGAATCGCTCCAAAGGTCAGTCGTCATCGCAACGTGCTTTGCTTCAATAGACGATGTTATTCTTTTTATCAATACGACCATTGAATTGTACACGTCGTCTAACGCATCTCTAGATATTGTTGAGCGTGTGGGAAGATCTACTGAATCAAAAATGACGTTATATTTCTTTAAAAAATCAATCATGGCATCGTCATTAATATTATCGAATGGTATTAATGATCGAGCAAACCATAAAGCAAGATCTCTTGCTAAAAGCCACTTCTTTTTAAGTGGTGTGTTGGTTGATGTCGATGGTCTTGCCAGTGCACTTGGTCCGAAAAAATTTTTGATATTAGCTGCATGTTTTGTAGTTTTTTCCGAGTCTTCGATGTTGTGCTCATCCTTCAAATGTCTAGTCAAATTTCCAGTACTAACATTTTTGCTGTATGATTTAATTTTTACAAGGCCAAAAAGTGCGTCAGGATCATCTTTTACTGAATTCGAAAAGCAAACATTACAAAATACTTGATCGGTTAAGACGTGCTTCTTTTTTCCGTCTTTTAACAATACAAGCTTGCCGAAATGTTTCCAACATTTACTGTTTTTTGAAATTGAAAATAGTGTTTGTATTTCATACTTAGATATTTTTTGCTTTTTTAGATCCAGTTCACTTTCTAACTCTAGTGTAATATCCATTTTTTTTGTAGGATTGGATATAAGCACACTGCACAAATAATTTAACACAAATACTCTAACTTTTTAAAGTTCTCTTCAACACAGAAAACAAACTACAATATAGATAGGTCCACTTCATTACAAGTGTAAGAAAAGACTGTTGCACTACCTGTACACGGCCGGCCTGGCTACGTAGAGGGAGTGAAACTTTTCCACAGTTCTATTTTTTTTAAGAGTAACGACAACAAAAAGTAATAAAATAACAATCAAAGCAATAAAATACCTTTTATTAAGTTGTTAAAATTAGTGATAACTGTGCAGCTGTGTACTTCTTTTGTTGCTTTATTATCCTAACCCATAATAAATTCGAGTGTCGGCATCATGTATATGCAACTTCTAAGAAATTTGTTCTTTTGTTTATAAATTTGGATTACTTGCAAGTGTAGTGTTGTTGGCCAAGACTAATAAATAGGAGTTATGGATTATATCTACCTATAGGTTATTATATTCTTTACGAGTATTGCACACAAACTTTGTAACTGTAAACATGTCTAGTAAAAGAAAATCACTGTATATTGATCGGCAATCATATATACTAAAATTATTATTTATACAAGCTTGCCCCAACACGATACATTAGTTAATGACTAAGATTTTATCCTGTTTCATGATACGAATTTATAGAAAATAGTTAAATATATAATTCGTACATGTCGCGCCGATTTCACGCCGATAAAATTATCGGCGGCGGCGGCGCGGCCAAAACGATCGGCGGCGGCGGCGCAGCGGCGCGGCGCACATGTCTAGTTGATAAATAAAGATAAGTTTTAGCTTAGGAAATAAATAAAGTATATAGAATAGGTTCCCATAGCAGGAAGAAAACATATAGTACGTAATAATAATACATATATTGATTAAAAACCCTTAGACAGAGATAGTAGCGTAAGCAATAAAAGAGATTGAGATTGAGTATAAGATTTTAGGGAAAATACGTTAAATATATAAAAACTATTATTGAATTTGGGCATACTATATGTAAATGTATTAAATGAATGATATTACAGATAGCTAGGGCATAATAAATTATAAAATTGTGAAAAGATAGCCACTGCAAAATCGCAAAATGTATGAAGATATCGGAAAAATGTCCTATCGCAGACATATAAAAGTGCCTGTATATGTTTGTTATGGAAACAAGATTTACAGAAATATAGTTTACTTTGCTTCCAACCTACATCTTTTTTTTTTTTATTTAAAATAGGTTTGCGTTTGTCCACAATCTCACCTGATGGTAAGTGACGATGAGGACTAGGATGGAACACGCTTACCTAGCAAATGCCTATGTGTCTATCTATTTCACTTAATAAGTTTGTTTCATCATTATAGTATAGGTATATACAATTAAATTAATTATTAAATTTTAAATACCTACATGAATGTAATATTTCGTTTTCAGTATTGAAAATATTTGTAATATTAAATTTGCTATCGACATTTTATATCGATAATTTTTCATTTTTGTCAACCACTAAGGTAATAATATCGTTTTTAGACGGAATTATTTGAATCTGGTGAGTGCAGTGCTGTGATTGGTTCAGTTCGTTATCGCGCGATGCGTACTTTTCTCCTGATTGGTTATGCGTGACTTTACAGACGCAGCGCTGGCTTCTTAAACTGGCGACAGCGGTTCCCGTACAAACGATGCATGTTCGCCATTCTAACCTCTTTCTGTGTTCTGTGGTTGATACACATTTGAGCCCTATTTATGACATTTTGCATAACTTGCCGTAACACTTCCTGCGATATGTTCGTTATTTCTTGACGAATGTTTTCTTTTAGAGCTGCGAGAGTCTGTGGCTTGTTCACATACACCCGAGATTTCAAAAAACCCCAAAGAAAGAAGTCTGGACTGGTCAAATCGGGTGATCTTGCAGGCTAAGGCAAATCGCCAAAACGAGAGATAACTCGGCCTGGAAAAGCGTCCCTCACTAAGTCCATAGTGTCGCGCGCTGTGTGTGCCGTAGCGCCGTCTTGTTGAAACCAGATGTGCTCCAGCCCCAATTCGTCCAAACTGGGTATCAAAAACTCACGTAACATGTTCTGTAGCGTTCTCCAGTGACAGTTATCGCATTGCCTCCAGCGTCTTCGAAAAAATAGGGTCCGATCACTCTGTCAACACAGATGCCATACCATACAGTAACTTTTAGTGGGTGTAGAGGTGTTTCTTGAATAATGCGCGGATTATCAGTGCCCCAGAACCGAGTATTCTGCTTATTGACATGCCCTGAGAGATGGAAATGCGCTTCGTCACTCATAACCAATTTTGAAGGAAAATCATCCTCTTCAAGGTTGAGGTTTATGACGCGCTGGCAGTAATCTAGACGAGCTCGGTGGTCAGCAGGCAGCAGCTGATGAGTCATTTGAGTTTTATACGGGAACATCTTTAAGTCTTTCACCAAAATACGCTGCAGGGTCCGTCTGGAAATGCCCAATTGCGTGGCACGTCGCCTCGTTGATGTTTCTGGACACTCTTCCACATCTTCGCGCACAGCATTGATATTTTCAGCTGAACGGCCTGTTCTTGGTCTCCCAGACTTAGGTCTATCCAATGTTGAGCCAGTTGCTTCAAGGCGTGTAGCAAAGCGTCGAATTGTGCGACCAATCGGTGCCGGACGGTGGGGAAATCGTCGACGAAATTCACGTTGTGTTCTTATCACTGATGAATTATTCCGTAAGAACATTGACACAATTATTCCACGTTCTTGGGGAGTAAAACGGTCCATGTTTATTTTCAGTGTATTTTACATTTGTTCACTACACAATTTTCAACAACAGAATGACAGAAAATGTCATGTAAAAAAAATAAAAGTATTTTCTTTAGTGCCAGTACTTTTGCGCCACCCTATATAAAGGAACAATAATAGTATCATAGTTTAAAGGCTAACTTGTAAACGCCAGTCAGTCTTGTTGCTAACACGTTTTACTATATAAAAATGCCGCGACTACGATATTATGTATTTTAAAAATATATGGCGTTTTTTTAAATAATGATTGAATATTGGTGAATCGTTTAATTTTAATTGTTACTTGTTAGTGTTTATTTGATAATTCTTGCTTCAAATTCGTTCTTGTCATTGGCTTACTATAAAAGGCCAAGTTTTTGTTTCATTGTTCACATTAGTCTTCAAAATTTCAGCAGCTAATGCAAGGGTAAGCAAAGAAATTGCTGCTTTATAGGTAAGTACTTATTGCCTGTAAATAAATTGCTTCTGTCTCGATAAAAACTTCATCGGTTGTTAACTCTTAAGTTGTCGTATTTATTTACATAGTTTTTTTCTTTTGTATTTCTCCTCTACTCTTTATATAATGAATTTATAATATAGATACCTTTATAACTTTTTGTAGAGAGCATCAGTCGAATTTCTCGCTCTCTCTCTTTTCGTCTGCATTCCGAGCTGTCAAAAGTAATTTTGTGGTTTCTATTTACAAACTACTGAAATAAAATACTTGTCCAAAAAAAAAAAACTTAGCTAGTTATTGTCTATATATATATATATATAGACAATAACTAGCTAAGTTTTTATAATATATATATATATATATATATATATATATATATATATATATATATATATATTATATATATATATATATATATATATATATATATATATATATATATATATATATATAATATATATATATATATATATATATATATATATATATATATATAAAGATTCAACTAGATACTAGTATTATAGTTAATATATATTTAGTATTTCATTCTGTAAGCTGACGTAGGGCTGTCGATATATAGGAATAAAAAAAATATTTATTTAATTTGTAAAGGAAAAATAGTAGCTTGATTGGATCTAATATTGTTTCTACAGAATCAACACTTGTGGAAGATACATACCTCTAACTGTTATTTCATTGACCATGAAACAGCCAGTATAGATTTTCTATATCTTTCAGAATTACTAATAATTTTGCGTAAGCTGTTGACGTCATACGAGTAAATTTAACGCATTTTGGTGCAATGTAAATAAATCATTGTCCTCGCCGTTTGTGTTTGTGTGTGGTTGTTATTTTACACTGAAAATTCCCGGCGGATGTTGTCCGCGTCGAATGTAGCGCGACAGCGTCCCAGCGTCGCACGCAAAACGTTCTATCAATCATTCGAAAACGTTGACAGCTGCCGAAATGCGCTCGAATACGACCCCGAGTGTATGATAATACGTTCTGAGTGAGTGAGTACTGTCAGTGACAATTTTTGAAATTTAATTTTTGAAACAAGTACTACAAACAACCCAAGTAACCTTTTTTTTTCGAGGGGAAATGCTCCTTCTGCACCGTGGCACCGCGCTGGCAACTTTTTTTATTTCAAGCCCAATTTTTTTTTCATTGAAAATTTTTTTTTTTTCAACCAAAATTTTTTCAAATTCAACCAAATCATTTTTTCAACCAAATCATTGAAATTTTAGACAAATTTCAGAAGTAGTACTTAAGATACTAGATAAGATACTAGAAGAGAACGCTTAAGGAGTCTTTAAACAAACATTTGTTATGTCGTATATATTTATAGTTCTTATATTAAATGCCTAATCACAAAGATAATCAAATAGGACTCTTTTTTATTTTATGGGCCAACTTATGAAATAAAGACAGGAATTTTACCCAATTTTATTATATATATATATAGCCGTTATTGGTTTGCCACCAGCAGAACTATTTCTGAATTATTCGCTCAGCTTCAAGAACCCAATGTTGATTTTCATTCGACATAATAAAATGTTTATCAATCAATCGCCTACAACTACAAGTGTACTAACCTATTCGTGACTAGTTATATGATAATGACCCTTATTAACGCAAAAATTTGTATGACAATGAGTGCGTAACTTTGATAATTTATATAATAGCTAAAACAAATCACGAAAAATGACTTTGCTTCACGGATAATTTAAAGCCTAGTTTAACTCTTAGAATACAAGTCCTTACTTTGTATTCTGGTAAAGACCTAATCCAGTAACGTCCGTATTGTATACAAAATCTTGGAGATTGTTTTTTTAATAAAAAACATGTTTTATCAAATAAAGGTTTAATTTAATAACGCGTGTTGCCTCCATGGGCATCTACCACAGCTCTCATACGATTAGGCATAGAGTTTATCAACCGCTCTATGAAATTTTGAGGGATCATCTCCCATTCCTCTTCTATGGCAGTTTTCAACTCCTGCATCGTCTGGGCAACTGGCTGACGAGCCCTAACACGTCTTTTTAGCTCGTCCCACATGTGCTAATGGGGTTTAAGTCTGGGCTTCTGGCTGGCCAGCCCATAACTGTGATGTTCACATCCCGAAGATATTCCCTGACGATGCCGGCCGTATGGGCTCTTGCATTATCATGCATAAAAAGGAAATTTGGGCCCTCATAGTCCGCATATGATATCACGTGAGGTTCTAAGCACTCACGAATGTACCTTTCAGCATTTAATGCTGGCAGCCGTGGTCCTGTAACAACCTCAAGTTGAGTTTTGCCGCTCGCGGATATACCGCCCCAGACAGTCCATGAGCCACCGCCATAAGCAACCCTCTCTTCAAAGCAGCATTGTGCGAAGCGCTCTCCTTTACGTCGGTAGACCTTCTTCCTTCCATCATTGCCATGTAACACAATTTTAAACTCATCAGAAAAGAGTACACGGCTCCAATCTTGCTGTGTCCAATTTAAATGAGTGCGTGCGAAATGAAGGCGCGCTATTCGGTGGGCTCGCTTTAGTTTGGGCCCATTAACTGGCTTGTGTGGTACCAAATCGCGTTCTTTTAACCTTCTCCGAACAGTTCGAGCGCTCACAGATACTCCGTGGAAGTCGCGAAGTTGGTTTTGTATCTCAATGGAGGTAAGGTGACGATTTCTCAAGCTGGTCGTCACGATGAATCGATCCTGCCTTTCAGTTGTGACCCGAGATCGTGACCTTCCTTGGCGACGAACAAAGCCGCCAGTCTCTAGGTACCTCTGATAAACATTTCGGACCGCAGATCGACTTAAATTAAGTTGAGCACTCACATTTCTTTGGCTGTGTCCGGCCACAGCTCGGGCGGCGACTTCAGGTGAAGTATCCATAGATTATTGATAGAACCTCATCTTAATGTTAAGAATAAATAATGTTTGTTGCAAAACCAAAGATATCAATCACACTTTTAAGAATTAAATCCAAGTAAACCAATAAAATCAAGTATTCTTAGTATTCGATTATTTGACATCAACAAACAGGCTCCAAATTATCTTTTGTTTCTTTAAATTCTGTGTTCAAAATTCAAAAAAAGACTATTGAATGAAATTGTGAATGTGCCAGGTTCAAGACTGCATAAAAACTTTTTGCTCGACATAATATAACATTTTTGCTAGGACCAAACGAAACTGAAAATGCTAGGTGGGCCAATAGATGTGTCCAGAAGTGTATTATTTCGTATACAATTCTCAAAATATTTCTTTTAGAATTAACATCATTTTATTCTTTGTTTCCCGTTAGATTATCAAAGAGAATTTTAGATAACCGTACTCTTTCATGTTATTCCGGCCGTAGCATTATATTGTTAAGCCCATAGCTATTATATGTAATTTTAACTTATTTAATGTAATAAGAAGAAGAATGGCTGAAGTGACAATGAAGGATAAATTGTGAAATAATGTGATAAGATAAATATGTGGCGTGCTTAAGGAACGCTTAGATGGTTTGGAAACGTAGAAAGGATGGACGAAAGACTAGCAAAAGAAATGTATGAAGCAAATGTTTAAGTTAGAAAGAAACGTCCTAGATGAACATAATTATACCAAATTGGAGATAATATGAAGAAAGGTAAAAAGAAAGGTAAGAAAGTACCGATAACCGACGAACATGTATATAAAGTCATTAATGAGAAGCTGAGGAAGATCTATAAGCTTCCTCAGCTTCGAGGAAGAGTCCAGAGATTGGATCGTAACAAGTTGAAAACTATGATCTCCGCCTACCCTCACGGGAAAGAGGCGTGAGTGTATGTATGTATTATAATATGAAAAGATTAATTAAATCATCTGTAAAATGCATATCCTGTAACGACTGAGGCTTGCGTTGATGTGACATTAGTAAAAATATTAAGATCTTATAAATTAGGTCATCTAAAACCCATAAAATCCAGAAAGATCAACATTGTCTCTTTTCTCCATTAATTGAGCGATAAGCTTTATTCAGTAGAGGCGTGTGCAACTTCATTATCTGGATAATTGCCACCCATATTCCAATCAAAGCTCATTGTTCTATTTAGCGCCATATCATTTTCGGAATCATTATGAAAATTAGATAAAAAGATTATAATGATATCATTTTATAATTTATTATTACATTATGCTCTATTTAAAACTCCGTAATAATCAATTCAATTTAAGTAATAATCAATTTTACTATCTTTATTTGGAAAGTTCCAAAAACTTAATCTGGA
The DNA here is from genome assembly GCA_036419045.1 of Scirpophaga incertulas. Lineage (NCBI taxonomy): Eukaryota > Metazoa > Arthropoda > Insecta > Lepidoptera > Crambidae > Scirpophaga > Scirpophaga incertulas. The sequence continues at coordinate 20,157,744 of CM071631.1, read as the reverse complement.
ATCTGAAATGGAATTAATAATGTCATCGGATATAGTTTAGATTTAGGGTTTCCAAAGTAATTTCGTAATGTATAATTAAGGTAAACGATATCCAATTGGTTAAGCACCTTATTGCTTAGAATAGGTAAATAACAGTGAAATAAAAGTTAAATCTTGCTTTGAATAACATTTGTTTGTGGTTGTTGTGCATCGAAGCTATGGTGTTCCGATACCATGAGCAAGAGATACTCTTTCATGAAGATGCCGATTGAAGGTAAGTAACTGATTCTTTTGCTCATACTCCTTTTTCCAAATCATTCACGTCCTGCTTTATCATCATATAGAGATAAAGAGGAATTCAATTACTATATCACGTATACAACTGGGTTTTTGTAAAATTTTGTTTATAGGTTTGTATCTTCATAGAAATATGTTGGGTTAAAATTTGCTTTATTATTTCTCAAAACATCCACGGGCAGAAAGGAATTGGCGACACTTCAAACGTTTTGCTTCGGACTGTCGTGCCATTTTGACAGACCAGTGTGTCTACAAATAATTTCATGCACAGTTCATTTCCAATTATTGTACTTCACGAAATTTATTAATCTGGTGAACTCGAAGCAAGTGATTAAAATTCGATCATAGCACTATAGATTCTACGTCAAAATAAATATTTAGGTATCTTAAGATAATCATCTTAAAATAAATCACAAGTCAGAAGTAATGGATATATTATCTCGGTCAATCCAACAATATTAGTACTCGAAAAAAATCTGAAGCTATCTGAATTACGCTCAGACCCGTTCTCCATTCTGATGGGTCGCGTATAAACAAACCGGATAATGTCAGACGCGGACGAATTTGAATATAGCTTCTTGATATTCATAGGAAAACATGAAAAGGAATTCTATTAATATATATATATATATATATATATATATATATATATATATATATATATATATATATATATATATATATATATATATAATATATATATATATATATTATATATATTGTGTACACTCAGGTTAGTTAGTTTTTAACACCGAAACCCTAACAACAGCATTTCAAATATAAAATTTAGATGTTTGAACACTATCCCTATTTGGTACTTTTACAAAATTTTTAATTGTATATTATACATAATGAACTTAATGAAGCTTTATATTTCAGAACATTACGAGTAGTAGTATTGGATAAATAGAAATAATTTATCTAAATTACTACATTTAATAAATATCCCAATCAATGAGTATTTCAGTTTAATTAATTAATACGTATAAAAATGAAAGTAAAAACAATATTACAGTAATTTTAGAAAATGTTTATTCAATGATTCAAAATTCTAGTTTTGAGTCTTAGTTAATTTTCATAATAAAGGTGCCAATTGCGAATTCGTAAAAGGCAGCGTGGATAAGCGTCCGTACCGACTTTCTATTAGATTTTTTATATATTCGACTATTTATATATTTATACTTCATACACAAATATCAGTGTACAATATCAATATTAAAGCTTAAGTTAAAATATTTTATTTTAGAAAGTTGATGACAAACATTATGATAAACAAATAAAATATAATAGATTTGTTGCTGCATAATTGTAGGTAGATAAAATTCGGTAATAAAATCTATAGGTTTTATTCTGCGTCTATGATTATAGTCTTTTAATGAAGCATTGGGACCCTTTCCTTTCCTTTTTACAGATTTTACAAAAGCTGACAATGGGATTACGGTAAAAACATGTCTTTGCAAAATTCAAATTTAATTTCAACCGACGCGAGGAGCGTGGTCAGCCAGTGGAAATTTAATCTGTAACAAAATTATAAAGAGCCAACTACGTACATTATTGTGTTTTGTTAGGTAATGTTGTTATCGACTGTATATACAACTGGTATGAATAGATACGGTAGTACGTTAAGGGTACGTTATTTTTGAGCTAAACAATTATTATTATTTCTACTGTATTCGTATTTTAGGTTGACAACCCACTTCATAAGAATATTTTTCTTACAATTTGAAGGTAATAATATATATTCGGCCATTTAAAGTGTGTCTGTTAATACATAAGTTTTAGATTATGAATAATATTTAATAAATTTATATTGTTTTCATAAATAATAAATAAATAAATAAATATTTTTTACACTTACACCAATCAGCCTAGTCCAAAGTAAGCTCTGTAAGGCTTGTGTTATAGGATCTAGGGTAACGGATAGACATACAAATATTATACATATATAGATATATAATAATAACCTTATTCAACTGAGCAAGGTACAAATGCTCCCATTCATCACGCATACATCTGCCCCCACCAGGATTCGAACCCGAGACCTCAGAGATAGCGACACCTTGAAACAGGTTAAACGGACTTATTTAGTATGCCCTGACCCTAATAAATAAACATACTTATTTGAATTTAGTGGACTGATGGGTTTCGGGTTCAATTTCCGCACAGGACATCTAGTTATTTTGTATGACCGACAAAAATTTGTTCCGGTCTGAATATTTGTGCGTGTGACACTTTTATGATTGTGATTGCATTCACGACACATAAATAATACCACGACACATTAAATAAAAATGTAAGACCACAAATGAAACAAATTACAAATTACGCAGGCCTGAACCCCCTTTATTACGCAGACCACAGCTTTTTGTATCTGTATTGTTACGCACCATACCTTTTTTCTTTATTTTGTTCCCCTGAGGAAAATGCATTAAATTGCATACCCCGGCTGTGGCGAGCCGACGGTTATGTGGGGCAATAGCTAGTTGCCAGGCTTTCCGTATACCCTCAAAACCTTTCTGACGTCTATCTTGTTCTAAATAGGATTGATTTTGAGCCTGTAAGTCAATTTCTGCGGACCAACCAGGAACGCCTGCGACAGGTCAGGTCTTAAAACACCCCGGCCTTAGAGGTGATTTCCAGACGGATAATTTTTTTTACACACTTGACGCCATTTTAGCGCGCAGGAGTGTCAGCACAATCTTAAATCCCGACCTAGTTTATGAACAAAATGAGTGCAATGGATAATAAAATGCGTAGCTAAAAAATTATTTAAATGGCATAGTGTAATCTATTCTTCTAGGACTTATTTTTACAGGATAGGAGAGGTAGAGCTTTCTCACAAAGGGGCGGGACGCTCGCCCAGAATATCTTCGTAGCCAATTGCAGCGAAGATTATATTAGACTCAGACTAGTGATAGTGAGGACGTGGTGCAATCTACTAGACAAAACGTTTTATTTTAAACCCATATTTAAGGACATGTGAAAAAGGAAATGCACCTACCATTGCCAACTACCTATAATTAAAAAATGATATTAAAATACATTTTGTAGTTGAATGAATTGTGAACAAAAACATACACTTTTTGAATGTGTCCGCGCTCAAGGTTATAATGCTTTTAAGCTCTGTGTATCCTTCTTATATGTGTTTGACGTCAATAAGTGCGTATAGGCCTATATTGAAGAAAGTTTATTTTGATAACGTTTTCACATATTATAGCTACAAAGCAATAAAAACTATTATTGCAGATTCAGTAAGCTAGCCTTACCAGCTGTTGCCGAGCAGACTTCATCTTCAACAATACACAATTGAGCATTCATAGTGTCAGACACCAGACAGGTCGGGCGTGATAATATGATATAGATATTCTGCGCATTGTCAATATTGTGTTGTAGTTAGTCTAACATTTTCAAATAAGAAATAGAAAGTGTATATCTCTTCTTATTTATTTACAGGTTTTCATGTATTAGAAAAACTAAAAATACCCGAGTGTAATACGTAAAGTTTTCTTGTGTTTTTGTTTACAATTATTCATTGTAAATATGTATACATAGCACGTTTTTAAAAAAGTTATTGGAATGATCAGCTTATTCCTTGAAAGTGATTTGATGTTATTTATCATTCAATGGTACCCTTATTTAATTGATAATTTTGATAATGGAGATTCCTTCAAATTCAATCACTTAACATGTAGGTAAACTCGAGTTAAAAGAGGAACGTTTAATAACCATAACACATTTAGACTAGATTAACTAAAGTTGAAAATACAGGCCAAACAGATCGTGTAAATTTATGAAAAAAAACGATATTTCTCACGATACAAATTTAAATAAACAACAAGGAATGGTTAAAATCGTCTAATCTAAAAATATACATCGTCCTGAAATATTTTGGAAAGGTATTATTACATCACCGTCGATGCGATTAGTTTAATATTGCTTGTTCGACATAACGCCAGGTGCGATACACAGCTTATAACTGATTACCGAGTAATCCAGCTGCCAGGTCGGATTGCCATATTTATTGCTATCTAGACTCATATAAAGCGTATGCGAAGAACGATGCTATAATCCGATCAGTGTTTAAGCAGGCATCTCATTTATTTTATGAGGTTTATTTATAAGTTCCTTGATTGGAAAATCAGCTGCTTGGATATGGCGCTATAATAGACAAAAGTATTAGCAGCAACACCTTGAAATTCGTTAAGTATCTTGTAATAATGGCAACAACGCTGATTATTGGGCTTATTCTTTATGTATAGCGAGCTCGTTGAAGCCTAAAGAAGGTTGAACGCCAATAATAATATAATAAATAGAAGGTTGAAATATGCCATGGAATATTTAGAATATTTAAATTTGGAATAAGTATTTAAAAAATAACATGTAGTTGTCGCCATCGACGCGGTCGATTAGAGATAGAAAAAAATGTTGCCACTTAAAAAAATACAAAATATCAATTGGTAATACCATCACTTGGTACTCTTATGGTTTTTATTTGTAGAAGTGTTTCACCCACATAGTTCATTTGATGAGAATGCTTATTTTACTAGTAATTGTGCTTTGCTAATGTCGAGTTTATTTTACCTTTGCTTATCTTTCTGCTCTTTTTTTCTTACAAAAATATCGAATATTCTAAGCAAAAACAAAAACAAAGATCGAAAATATTTTATTTGTGTCCTACATGACGGGTATATCACTGAGAATTGATATTTGGATACTGATTAAATGGAAAATTCTAAGTTATCTCTAAAAGATCAAAGCAGAAGAAATTAATGAATGTAGAAAGAAACTCATTGACATGGCGCTATGTCCCGGCAATCCCAAATGTGTGTGTACCCAACTATAAGCAAGTTGAAGTTGAAGTATTGACTATTGAACTCCACAAACAATTAATATTTTTAATGTAAAAAAGTTCTTGAGATACTTATTAGATACTCATATTTTGGGCCCAATTCGGATTTCACCAAATTTTTGGAAAACGTATATGCGTTTTTTGAATATTCCGAATCCATTTCTGATGACATTTCAACTTTGTTTTGATTTGCACACTTGTACATACAACACTTATCCCAATCTAAATAAAAGCCGCAGCATACAAATCAGATCAGCAGTTTTTGCACGTTACGATGGCTATACACAGCCAAAGATACAAAAATGTTAAAGTTAATTGTTAGGCTTTTCTTATGCATAAATTCACCTCATTGTTTGATATTAATTAGCTACAGTTATTGCATACATATAGTAGTAGTTTGTCAATAATGAGTTTGATTCAATTAATAGTATTTTGCTATAGTATTAATTAATATTAATAAAACTACTACGTAGTATTAATTTACTCTTTATTTATTTTTTTCTATTTAGTAGTTAAATGTTTTAGTTAAAATTTAATAAAACATTTTCCAAAGTTGTCCGCAGTTATTTGAATAAAATAAAATGTAATATGATCTAGTGATCGCCGTAATAAATAAGTTGGTATTTGAAAAAATATGTTATTTGGAAAATGCCATCCATCAATCGAGATAAAATTTTATATTTCTTACATACAATTAAACATAACATACAACATACATAACATACAATTTAAGTTAAAATAAAGCAAAAATAAATTGATCGTTTAATAAGATTTTTTTTTAAATAATGTTCATTGATAAGTAGTAAAAGATTATAATTACAACCCGTCACTCTACCTAATAAATTTACACAAATAATTTTCACTGATAAGTAGTAAAAACGTATAAATACAACCCGTCACTCTATCTGGTAACTGAAGTTTTCCGGTTTGTAACAATTTTCTGTTACGTCGATAAAGAAATATTATTTATGGTGAGATTTTCCATTAAATTTCTCATTTGTTTTAATTCTGTTTATGAATTTAATATTATTTAATTTTTTTGTAGTATTATTTCAAAAACTCCGAGTCAAATGTTTATTGAGAACTGGATAAAGTTTTTTACCTTGTCACTTTCCCTTCCATTATAATTAATCTTACCGTACGTAATAAATACTTATAAATTCACTATTTTGAACTACACTAACACTAGCACATTTAACGATATAACTTAATCTACATTTAAATTATTATCTTTGAGAAAACTTATTTTTGAATTGCACAAAAAGTCATTATTATTTTTTCCAATTTCAACACGACAGAGGCACGTTCGTCCGAGCGCATCGCGTGACGCGCGGGAACTCAAAATTAGAATTCTAAAACTGTCACTGTCAAATTTCTTTTGTTTCTATCCAGTCAGTGTTTTCGTTTTTATAGAGGAGGCGCGGTATCCCGCGCGCGAACTGCCGCCGACTGAACCGGCGGCCACAAACTCTTGGTCACTATCGATGATTCCAATCTTGATAATAAACCGTAACAAAACAGGTCAGGGCTCAACTTGAATCTTTTACAGGAGCCCTTAGGTGGTTGTTGTGGAAATTGCGTGAGACGAGTACGGTATTTTTAGCATAAATTGTAGTTACTCAAGTTTTATTTTCGAAGAGTAATGACCTAACTTATGAAATTTATCGACATGAAGCTATTTGTATTTTGTTTGATTCAATTCTTCTTTTTATAGCAATAAAATTTATACGAATGGTGAACTTATTTAATAAATTGTGTATCACACAAATTTGCTGTTTATTAAAAATTTATTGTAGCCGACATTGTAAAAAGAAAGTTCCTGTTACGACGATAAATTGATTACACAGCAGCCACGTGATTATGTGACATTGTAACATACTGAGAGACTATTCTCAGAGTCCTGTTAAGGAGATTGCATGAAACCAATGTTTTGATTCATTTTTTTAATATAGAATTTTGATAAAGTTGAAAACTGTAGAATACAATTTCGCATTTATTCCTAGTCGATCACAATGCCGATCAATTACAAATTTACCGATTAACAGATTAAAACATTTTGTTCATAGAGTGTTACGTGTGCAAAACACATTTCAAAGATTATATGAAATACAATTTTTTTCTGTTATAAATTCTGCTTATTTATTCACGCTACAGATTATATAGACATTCGGTTACGAATAAAATGTGTGTTTAAGCAGTAAATATGTTTAAGAAAAGATTGTTTCATGATAATTGTTTAATTTAGACTAACCCCACTAAGTTTTACTAATGAAAGATTCCAAATTTGTGAAATTCAGTAACGGGAGGAGCAGAATAAGACCCCCGTTTTAGTCTTTAATATCGCACGAATAGCTCTCGTTTCAAAATTCTCGCAATGATTAATTATCTTCAATGTTATCGATACGATTATGTTATGTGTTACGATTTGAATACGCAGAAAAATTATGAATATTCCGTATATTCATAATTTTTCTGCGGAAATCAACCAAGGCATGAATCGAATTTAAATTTGTGTCGCCGACCCAAGACGTCACGATTCGACTATTGCATTGTTGATGGGCTAGAGACGTTTTTTGAAGACGAAGGTTCGAGTAATGTCCTATTAGGAACTTTGTCTGGTCTCGATAATTAATCTGATTCAATTTTCTAAGACCAGTAGCCTTGCCATGGTATTTTAAGGCAGGATTAAAACCGTAGTGTTAGTGAGGTGGCACTAAATGCTGCTAGAGCAGAGTCTTCGTTTCAATATTAGTTTAACATTTCTCTAAACGATTATGGTAAGAATTCAGGTATCGACAACATAAGTCACAAATATGAATAAATAATACAATAATAATATATAACATATAATAAATATAACTAGTTACTAATTCAGACATACTTTTCGCTATCATAAATTAGCACGACTTGGCACCGAGATGAACAAAATGGAGACACGTAAAATGATTGTATTAAAATTTTCAACGTCTTTATTTAAGAGTATCTACTTTTAAGAATATTATGTTTTTAGTACGTATTCTAGTTTATTATTTAAGCATAATAATCTGCGACCCTGGGACTCTAGACAAAGCATCATTCGCGTTCAGAACAACAATGTGTGGAAATAATGCCACATTGCAGAATCATTCCCGTATATTTCATTCTAACGAAACAAAATCGAATGTCCTTAGTGTTAATTTGGCTACACGCCCTTTGTCCAGACCTCCAGTCCACCAACTTACTTGATAATTGCTGAAATTAGCAAAGATTATCGTGTTACAATGTTAGTTACCACACACTCACGAAACGGTTTTATGAAATTTTATATGGATATTCAGTAGGTTTGAGTATCAGCTACTATTTATTTTTCATTCTCCTAAGTGATAAGGATTGTCCACCCCTAACATTTTCTTTTCTAATTCTTTACTTCTTGTAATGTGGCATTAAACATACATATAACCCTAAATTTTGATGCTTCTATCACCACCCCATATTTTATAATAGTAGATAATTTTAGTAATTTCCTTAGAAATAATTGATATTATTATGGCAAGACGTATACCGGTCAGCTAGTAATATATATGCACTTCTGGTGAGTAGAGCGCTTGGCATATCATCAGTCAATGGTCTGGCTTCCTTAATAAGACTGACGATGAAATGAACCGTTTAATGTTCATTGAATGAATGAATTATTTAATCAATTATGCTATTAGGTTTTAGTTATTAGGAAAGTGTTACTTTTAATTAGGTATTAAGAAGCGCTTCCTCTCTTCTAATTGTTGCGTGCCCGACAGGGTCCATAATGATCTGTTGTTTTTTTTACCAAATAACATCTTGTTGTAACATTGTGGTTATGCAATAAAATGAATTGAATTGAATAATGTGTTATCTAGTAGTATGTTGGAGTTAATAAATCTGTAGAGAGGTCAATTCTGCACATGAAATATATTTCCAAAATAACTATTAGGGGGTGATTAGGGATCGATTTTTTTTTGTTCCCCCTGAGGAAAATGCAAGTTGCATACCCCGGCTGTGGCGAGCCGGCGGTTATGTGGGGCTCTCCTCCCCAGAAGGGGGAGGCCTACCCACTAAAAACCTCAGGGATGGCCTTCCTCAGGCATGTAAGGAGCCCCCGGGAACACCAAGCTACTTCCGGGAACCTCCAAGCTTCCGCTCCCCCGCCGATACAGGGGAGCCCTCCTACGGCTACAGAGCCCGGAGGCATTGTAGCCTCCCCCGATCTCCACCACCGACGACGCCCCCCGGTCACGGAAAGGGCGTGGTCCCTCCCGGGTCGCCGTACCTGCGGGCGCGATTCCCTTTCCGCCGGCGACCCGCGGCAGCGCCGCAGCTGTACTACCGAGCCCGGCGTCGCCTCCTTCGAGCGGGATCCGCCATCTACCGACCCCGTTCGGCGGCCTCCTTCTGGAGCATCACTGCTTCACACAGAAGGAGGCTACAGCCCTCCAACCTCCCTCGTCCGCCAGCATTGCTGCAATCAATGCCGGCGGAGACAGATCTCGCCCGATCTCTGCGACCAAGACTCGGCGCTCGGAGGCCCACGCGGGGCACTCCGCCAGCGTGTGCTGGACCGAGTCGAGGTCGGATGCGCAGTGGTGGCAATGTGTCGATCCCTCCCGTCCTATTCGACACAGATACTCACCGGTCGTGGGTACAGCTAGTCCATAATATTTTGATTGAATCAGGAATTATGAAATCCACAATAAAACCATTAGTCATTAACATTATCCACAGAATTGAGAGCAATAACGGGCAGTGGACAGGGCTATTGTTCGTAGAACTGGGCTGGAACTCTCTACCAGGGTTATTTAAGCGGGTATCTCCATCTTCCCTATTTTAGCTGAAAATTAGCAGTATTTGCATTGCTGTATCTTGACGTGAACGGTAAAATAGTTACTAAAATGACTGCTTACTGTTATGTCATTATGTCGTATTTTGGCAAAGTATAATGTGTTTTTTGTGAGAGTAAAGATATGTTGCGAATTTCCCTGAAACCAGTGGTAACCAGTTACCACAAGGACGGCAAGTCTCAAAGTAAACTTTCGCATTTATGACACTCACTCACTCACTCATGATCATCAAAATATGTGTCAACATGTATACAAAATAAAAAAATAATAATCCATATTATTCTTTTTTCATAGTTTGTATTTGTGAGATCGAATCAGAAATTATGGAATCCGCAATAAACCCATGGTTACCGACGTTGGCTAAAGAAGTGAGAGTATTTAATGGCAGTGGATAGAGCGAATGTTCGTTAGACTTTACACTTTAGTCCTAGTGACTAAAAAAGTACATGAACTAAAGGCGACTGTAACTACACTTATTACTGTTATTACTATTAATAAGCTTACTTGTTTATTAATATTGGCCTCTAATTGTTGTATCTATATTTATAGTAATAAAAAATATATAATAATATAAAAAGTCTCAAATTTAAACCATATCATGTTGCCTGGTTTCCCAAAAATCTAACAACCATACTTTTTCTAATATAACCTATATAATTGACAAATTAACAATTTATATTAATTATCAAGACGCCCTAACTTTCAGGCAACACGAAATATTACTTTGAGGTAATAAGGTACTACATATTTGTGGTAGGCGTCGACCTGCGTCAGATATTGAAAGGTGAAACTTTACGCGCATACATAATGGATATATATATGTACACACAGCAACGTTTCAGATCGACCTTGAGGCAAAGGTTTTCATAATGCAGTTTCTTTTACTGTAAATAAAATGAAAATAACTAGTTAAATGCTCGTAACTAATATTTTTTTTAAATATGGCGTCTACCACATTGCCTCAATACAATATTATTTGCTTCATGCATGTTACCTAAAGCTAATAGTTTTTGTTATTAAAAAAAATAATATATGTTTTGATTTGTCTTATTATTAGGATAATATTAGTTATAGCTATATATTTTACATATAAGGCATAATGATCCACGGTTCAGTGCTTGTAACAGATTCATAAACGTTGCGTTATAGCCCTATGGCTAGCCCAAATTAGGCTATCCTAATCTAATATCCTAAGCGGGGGCTATCCTAATCTGGGGGCACTGCCGTGCCCCCAGATTAGGATAGCCCCCGCTAAATCGAGCGCAAAGCAAACACTGCCGTACCATCCTTTACTGGAACCATTTCGCCGCATTTTCAGGCCCCTATTTGAGAACCTCTGGATAAGACCAGAACGCAGAAATTTTCGTCATCTAGTAAACTATAATCACATACATAAAATCCAAAATTTCAAGTCTACAGGTCATTTAGTTCCGAAGTTAAGCGAAAGCAAACTTTCGCATTTATGACACTCACTCACTCATGATCATCAAAATAGAACTAGTACTTCCCATAAACTCAGAGAACTGAAATTTGGTACATAGGGTTTTATGGCCACATAAAGGGAAAACTATAAAAACTAGTGTTTCTACAAAAAGAAGTGAAATCCCACCAAAAACATTCTGTAAAAAACTAGCCAAGTCTGAGAGCTGTTAATTTATCTTTAAAAAGTAATGAAATATAACAAAGTCGTGCCAAGTCTAAGGTTCCTTATTGCGATTTCGTTATTATTATAGTTAATGTTGTGTGACTTGGCCGTTGAAAGGTAACACCACGTTTTCCAAGTGGCAATTTTCCATCGTCAATGGGTAGCGGTTTTGGCGGCAGATTGGACAACAGCTAGTTCTAATCATCAATTGGTGACCTCTATCTTACTTTGTTTTAAAATACATTTTAATGCAGATAATATGGTGTTCTGAGAGATTGCAGAAAGCATTTGATTAACATAGATGTAAGGTAGTGTATACATGCATCTGCAGCCTCTGAATAGAAGTTTTATTTAAATGCATAGCTTAATTATACCACCATTATAATTGAGATAGGATGATACTAAATCGTGACAAAACAATAGCCTTAATGATGATTTAAGTAACATTCAGAATTTATATAATATTTTCAGCATACCAAAACTTCTGCGTATCTTAGTTTGGACATGTTATTTACTGAAAGATGTTCTTCTATAATAGTTACACATTCGTATGTAGGAGCACATCACGAATGAGGTTCAGTCATACGGTATCTTTTCCAAATTTCACGAATTAAACTCTCCACAATCTAATAAGGTTTGACAGGAGTCATCTCCATAGCTTTGGCTGAGAAACTGTGACGACGATACCTGGCAAAACGGTTTTCTTAGATTTTCACAATCTACATCTTTAACTACATCTCAAATAGACATAAGGCGTTTTTACCAATACATAAAAGAGTTTATTCTTATTATTTCTAAATAAAATCTGAGCGGAAATGGAAACACGAAAGGATGCAGCCGTAAAATGAAGTAAAAATGTATTTTAAATATGTGTTGGGAGCTCCACGGTATAAGTCATGAAGCGTTGTTTCGTTTCCAACAAATAGTTTAGAACTTATGTTACATGGAACTTTTTATTTTATTTTTCCAAGTATGTTTGAAAAATACTTATATTTTATGAAAAATGTTAGCAATATTGTTTAAAGGAAGCTGACAGAAATATACAAATATAATATATTAATACAAATAATTTAAGTGAGCATATTTATTAAAAATGAAATGTCACAAAAACAAATTAAACCAACGATAGCCTCAATCTAAAGGGCGCGTATTTTTTCGTTCCTACATTATTTTTCATTTCGTCTTCTTTTTTAAGATTTTCTTTTGTTATTCTACTGTTCCAAGTCCTGTCCCGTACTTTGTACGACGAGGATGTTCCGGAATCATTTTAACAATCTGGCAAGCCTAAGTATTTATATTTTAATAGCAATTTCTTGAGCTAGTCATACTAGATTTTAGGGAATGTCCACACTCTTCACAATTGATTATATTATGAGTAGAATGATTATATCTTAAAAATTCGTTAAACAATAGTGCTATAAATAAAGAAATGAGAATTAAATATATAATTAAATTTAAAATGTCAATAACGAAATATAACATCAAATTACTAGCAAATGAAAATTATAAATTTTCACATAAAAATAAATCAAAGAATTAAATAACTATTATACATTATGATAAGTCATCTGAAAATAAAAGAAAAATTAATTAAATTTATTAGTAACTAAGTATAATTTAATGTAATTTTTTTATTGAAATTTAAAGCGACATCTATTCGTAGATCGGAAGAACGAAACCGCCCTGAATGGAAACGGGAGCCATCTTGCGGAAAACTGTAAAAATATATTTTCAAGGAAAGCTAAGCGCAGATGACAGAACCCATACTTTGCTTAACTGCTTGAAAGGTTCCTAGAGGGCACTATGATCACTATTTGTTACTTTTTTTGCATATGACAGAGAATCTCTTAGTCATCGTCTCGTCCGATGGTATGTAATGATATGGCCAACGAGAATGCGAACTTAAACTATATTTCTTAACGACTGAAAGTGGCTGTCCTACCTTAAATAAAGGTGTTTCCTGCATCCTCAATTACCAAAACACATTCTTAGCCTATCCTATGTAATGTTGCTGGATTTGTGCATTTGTGTTCATATACAATATATTTTTTTTATACTCTGAAACCAATAAATATTCAATCATTTGATAATATTGGTTAATGAAGTCACAATCACATGTTTCCATACAAAATCAATGATTATGACAGTTTATAATGTGTTAGAAGAGGTTGTTTTATTTTCTTTTTGAGAATGTGACATCTGATGTCTTGTCAACTTTTTTTGATGATATATACCTATCTTTGACATTAGTAATTGAATACGTGTGTAATTTTCTATGTAAAACTGATTATAAATTTTTAGTACTATTATCATCTTCTGTTTTATTTTTGGACGTATTTATACCTATTGGTATTACACAATCATCACATTCTGCGATCAAGCAACATAATGTTTGTATGTCAACGATTTGTGTATTCTTTCTTTCTTTATTTTTATGTATAGTTTTTTTTCTTTTTTATTTAGCTTTTACCGTATTATTTTTTGTTGACTGTTTTGTTTTAGAAAATACAGCGACACGTTAGCGTATCACTCAAAAACGCTCCATATTAAATACACTGCAATCGTGACGTTATAATTTGATAAATTCACCTAATTTGTATGAGTATATAAATAAAATTGCCAATCACTTTGTTATTTGTACGTTTATCTGTATCCTTTATAAATTAACGTAAAAAAAAGAATAAAAAATAAAATAATAAATTAATATTTTAACAATATATTAAGCAAAATCTGTAATCATTATTGATTTAAAACTTTGTCTATTTAAAAATAAACCGAAAATTCTATTTTGTTACATGTTTATGAAATCTAAATTAAGTAATTAAAAAAAAAACAAATTTGGTTGAGTTCATCTAGCTGTAAGTATATTATTGATATGTTTACGCTTGAAATTGATAAACTATGTATTTTCAATCCAAGTTTGAAATCAATCCAAGATTGATACTAATCCATGTCTATCTGTGTCTCAACATAAAGTCGTTATCTGCAATCTTTTTTTTTACTCAACAGCTTATGTAATTCTCCTCTTTAGACTACAGGCCCGTGTTAAAAAAATGATGGGTCATTTGAACCACCAGATGACCTATGTAGAACGATATAAGAGCATAAAATAATAAGATTCAGCATTATGCCGTCACTTGTAAGCTGTCCAACTGAGTGCAGGTGAGAATTCAAAAGTACAGGTAGAGTGGGTATATTTTGGTCATATATTTTTGTACGGCATTCTTACTATCGATAGATCCATGAAAAATAATAAGACAACGCGTAGTGCCGTAAAAAAATGGTGCGCCAAAAAGTCGGTTTTTTTTTTATTTTCCGAAAATTTCCAGGGTGAATTTGATCATTTAATTTTGTACGGCATCAGTTTCATGCTATTTCAGTACTGCTTCTAATACATTATTCCGCAACGCCGTACAAAAATCATGCGACAAGGGGAAAAAACCGAGGGTTGCAACCCCCTCTCTTTCTGTGGTCCAAGGGGTGATTTGACACAACATCAAATTAATTTATTTCGAAAGTATTTTATGCATAGATAATATTTTTTCATATGCCGTACATTTTCGTTGGTTCAAAGGGGAAAAAAATGAAAAAGAAAAAATGAAAAAGAAAAAATTCATATAACGAAAAGTACGGCATTTAGATAGTTTATTTGTACTAATTTTCATAGCCTTTTCGTGATTCTAGGTTTCTAGTTAGAAACTATGTTAAATATGGGTTTGTATACTATCGATTTATACCAAAATATAGACATGTTGCCACTTATAATTCCAAAATACAACATATTATTGAGAAGTAGGTACTCGCACATTTTCGGTTGAGGCAACTTAAACTGTTCATTCGGACATCGATGATTCTGATAACAACTCAGCGGCTGATTCCGACACTGAATAATTTAAATAGAAACTATATTTTGTATTATCATCATTATTAAATATATCAAATTTTTCTTAAAAATAATTGTTTTATTTCTTCCCATCATTGCAATGAAACAAATCAATTATATATATGTATCAATAATGTTCGAAGTATATAGTAAACCAAAAAGTATACAAAACTGTTGATACTGTGGTTGACAGTTTCAATTTTTGGATATAATATACACACCGTTTCACTTCAGTTAGACGTCATAGTGATTTAATCATTTATCAATTGTTCTCTTCAAAAATATGTTAATGCCGTACTGTATCAGATGGCCATAAAGTACCCTTTAGATAGTAGCGTCATTTTCATCAGCCTAAAAGATATGGTCTGCATTAAAATGTACGGCATCATTTTTTCCTAATTTATTTATATTAATACTATTTAAAACATGGGATACAATGTAGAAAACTGCTATATTTCATTCATGTATGATATTTAAATTTCTTCAATAATTTGAAAAATTACAGTTTTTGTGTTTCTCTATAATTTTTTTCAGAACAGTTTCTTTTGAACGGCAATACTATATAACAATTGTATTTTACAATATCATGTTAAAAAAAAAGTTCCCGTACAGGATCAAATGATTTTACACCTTTATAAATCAAGAATACGATAAAATTAAGACAATTATTGATATACATTCAAATGAACCATCATTTTTTGACGGCATTATTTTTAATAGTACTTTTAAGTGTCAGATAATGTTTTGGAACCAAAGCCGTACTTTTTCAAATCACCCCTTGTACCACGGAAAAGAGGGGGTTGCAACCCTCGGTTTTTTCCCCTTGTCGCATGATTTTTGTACGGCGTTGCGGAATAATGTATTAGAAGCAGTACTGAAATAGCATGAAACTGATGCCGTACAAAATTAAATGATCAAATTCACCCTGGAAATTGTCGGAAAATCAAAAAAAAAATCCGACTTTTTGGCGCACAATTTTTTTACGGCACTACGCGTTGTCTTATTATTTTTCATGGATCTATCGATAGTAAGAATGCCGTACAAAAATATATGACCAAAATATACCCACTCTACCTGTACTTTTGAATTCTCACCTGCACTCAGTTGGACAGCTTACAAGTGACGGCATAATGCTGAATCTTATTATTTTATGCTCTTATATCGTTCTACATAGGTCATCTGGTGGTTCAAATGACTCATCATTTTTTTAACACGGGCCTGTAGTCTATTCTTCAGATCCGTTTCTCGTAGAACTAAATTTTTTACTCATATTTTATGGAACACACAAATTTTCAATGTTTTTTTTTTAATTGACTGAACAATATAAAACTTTCAATAGTACAAAATTATGATTATAAAAACAGTGAATAACTTCAAAAATGCGTTTATGAACGGAATTTTATGGCTTGTGTCTGTGACTTCATCAATAATCATTTTTTTGTAGATATTTATGTGTATTTTGCAGAAAATAATATACGCTTTATTTATCTACCATCTATTTGAGTAGCAATTTTATATTCATCAAAATATTCGTAGCTAAACTACTTTTATATAATTAACTTTGTATATAATTTATTCTTTTCACCCTACATGAACAGCACCTCTTCACTGTATCTTCTTCTAATAATAATGAGGAATAACGTCCTCCAAAGCACTACTATCACTGCTTGGGATTGAATTCAAGGCCATCTTTTATCACAATAATCAATTAATTTTAAAAATGCGTAAGATGGAAATTTCGACTTGAAAACCAATCAAAACTGGCGAGAAAGGTCATGGATACACTTAAACTGTCATTTTTAAATAGAATCCAATCCATAATCTGAGATCAGGCCTTCCACATATTGTATTTGTAATCTATGAATACGAGTACGTTATTGACAAACTAGGATTGAATTTGTGATCTTAGATAATTTAAAATTTATAGTTAAAAATGGATTAGGATTGAATAAAATAAATTCGGGCATAAATCACGCAGAGTGCGGCTTCTTTTTCTTCTATGCATGCTCTGATTGTAGAATATTTAAAGAGCCGGCAAAGCAATCAAATGAGAGTTGTATTTGCGCACCGACAGTTCTACAAATCAGGTTATTATACGTCGATTTTTTCGCAAATAATACAATTTACAAAAAGAAAACTACGAACTAAGAATTTAGGGCGTTCGACCTTTACTTGTGCTGTATGATAAAACTTCATGTCAAATTAAACAATTTGATTTCAACAGAAAATTTCCATAAGATTTAATTCCTTTGCTAGTGTCGAACTATAAAGCAAAAACGGAGCATATATTTTTTTATGATGCAAGTACATAATGACGGTTTTCAGTTTTGTTTTCTTACCATACCAAATTTCATCGTTCTAGGTCAACGGAAAGTACCCGTAGTATAAAGTAATAGGTGTTCATTCCTTTGCGAATTTAAATATATTTTCATAACTAGAGCTTAAAACGCTATCGGGATGACTTAGAAATTTGATTTTATCATTGTTGCAAAATACTGCAGACTTGAGAATTTGATATTAGTTTAAAAAAAAGGGTTCAGTCTATGGTATGTATCTACACCATACCAAAAAATTAAAATTTCTACATTTGTTTCAAAATTTTTGTGTCATGCTAGATTAATCATTTACTTATATTTAAAATAATATTTATATTTAAATTTCGTATTACGTTAACTTTTGCCACAATACATACATATAAATACGGCCAAAAAAAATAACGATATAATAATTGTACTACAAGCATAATCATCTTCATCACGCTGCCTTCAGTGACTCCTAAGCTGACGAACAGGGGTTACCTTGATGACTTTATCTTAGTGACCTTACTCTAACTTAGTTACGATTGGTTGTTCAAGTCAATGGTGACGTATTGACGTATTTGACTTGTGGAAATGAACTGTGATAAAGTTATCTGACATCTACAGATATGAAATAGAAGGATAGACGTGTTTCATGTTTCAGTATTGTGTCACCATTTTCATCTCCTGTAGGACTTTATAAATTTTTATCAATACCACAAAATTGTGGTGATCAGTTATTGAGAAAAAGTTCATATTATTATCATGTTCCCAAATAGACGAACGAAATGTTATTTGATTATATCAATTTGTGTATTCTGTATAGAATGCTATTGTTACGTGACAACTACCGATATGTATACTACGTTGTATATTTTAACATACTACATGTTGTATTACAAACAACATATAATCTCAACCTACATGAGATGTAAAAATAAATTGATAAAAAGAATATCAGAAGTGGGATTCGAACCCACGCCCACAGAAGTGGACTGCGACCTGAACGCAGCGCCTTAGACCGCTCGGCCATCCTGACATATGATTTAATAATGAAATGATTAAACAATAAACAATCGTGATCTGGCGTTATTCATATATTTTCTCCGATAATTTCTGTAAAAATGTCTGTAAACACTGTTTTAATGTCGGCTGTCAAAAGTTAACTGGTAAATGTTCGAATTAAAAATAATATTTATTAATTATTTTTTATATACTTGCACTACACACTTTGTATTCAATATTTCCAAAATCACTACTTAATATTTACCGTGTACTATATCATAGTTAGTTTTTCTGGACACTAATGCAGCGGTTGGTTTTGGTTACCGAGTTACCAGAAGTAGAAAGATATCAAAATGACCCGCCTTCTTTACAGAATTTATTGACTCGCACTGACAACTTTGTACCGCTATATAATTTTATTACCTCTACAATAGGAAATATTTAATAAACTGACGCTTCGAAAAGAAGAATTGCAAAGACAAATACTAAATAAGATAATAAAGAAAATGAGGATTTGGCAATCATTGCCTTCAAAACATGGATTGATAAATATACATATTAGAAGATTTGGCTTCGGCCTTAACATGATTTATGATTATGACTCTAGATTTAATCTAAGAACATAAAATACAAGATTTGGCTGTATGGTTATCTACCTTTGCCTGTCCATGTAGGACAAATATTACTACTACTAAACAAAATTATTTCGTTTTCTTTTTTTACAATGATATCTTTAATAAACTTATATAAAAATGGAAATAATAAGAGGTTCTATAATTTGTGCCAAGAAGACAAAGTATGTACTTACCTAGTTTATACGTATTTTAATAAAGAACTTTTGAAAATTTAAATGTTAACTGTGCATAATTCTAAGTTTAATATCCATTATCAAGCCGTAAAGTCCGTGAAATATCAAGAAAATAAACTAATAGCAAGAACAATAAAAACCGAACAACCGCAAACACAAATCTCCTACGCAAATCACAGACTATCTAGTTAGAGATACGTATGCACAAACTACAAATTGTTAGCTTTCAAAAATCATAATTTCGTTTTGAAACCAGACTTAAACTAAGGGGTAGCCTAGTTTATCTTTAAACCAGAGATAAACCCGGTTCTTTGGGTAAACCGTGTCTTGTAATATCAATTTCATTAAAATCTGACTAAAACCCGAGTTTTCGTTTAGACCGGGCCTAAACATGTCATGGAATAACACGGATTGGGTTTTGATAGTGAAGAACTAGTAATTAGATAGTTTTTGATTCTTATACATACTCGTACATAACATTAAAAGATAGATAATAAGTTGATTTGCCAAAACACACACATTTATAAATATTACAATGAAGAGACTCAAAATTACCAGTGGTAATCAACGTGCGTGCAGTAGCAAGAAGAGACTAGGCTCGATGTGTGACAGACTGATGATAAGAACACCGTTTTTCAACCGTCACCCAGACATGAAACACGGGCACAGTTATTTGTGCTATTCAAATTAAAAGAAGTATTTGTATGTCTCTGTGTGTGTGGAATGACCGAGATAAATATGTATATATAGTGTGTATTTACAATAAAAAATATAAAAAAGTTATTTTAGTATTAGTGATGTCTTGATAACCTTTAATTTGTACTATATATTCTGTAAGTAAAGAAATAATATAAATAAAGTAAATAAATGTAAATTATTGGTAGCGGAAGTAAGTGTGGACTCATGTAAATTAACATATCACACACAAAACTCCGCAAGAAAAAATATTATATCTTTATAAATTGATAATGTTTCGTACACATCATTACACTTCCACAAGATTAAAAGGTCAAAATGAAAAATGTCATATACTCCATATTGAAACCCAACTTTGATTGTCCAGTAACCACAGTGAACTTGATAACGTTATCATGGTAACCTACTGTGGCGAAATAGTTTATGTATCAGATAGTGTACAGTACTACTTTCCTTCCTGTGTGACTACCATGAAATAAAATTCGTTACCAATATCAGACAAACAGTCTCGACTAGGTATAGAGTCCAACATAATCTCTGCGACACTTGACTACGTGCTTATTCTTGAGCGGGTTTCCCGCTTCTTTTTAAGGATTCTCGGCCTTTCCTCTTCCGAGAGGAAATATAAGTCGATATCGACATTATTAAATCCGAATGGAAACTTAGTACAGCAGAAACGTCATGAGCTAAATTGTGCTAATTTTAGTTACTAGTTTGACCTGCCTGAAAAGGATGAAAAGGGATTAAATAAGAAATGGGCTGTAAAATTATGTAATGATAAATGAAATAATATGATGAGAAATTGGATAAATATTACCTAACGACAATGTTTTCCGTAACTATGTGTAACAAACTGACAATGACACTAGAATTTTAATGTAAAGGCCAAAAAGCTTAAACCTATATGTTGTACATAAACCAAAAAGGTGCGCAACACTGCCTTCTATAGCTTATTATCAGGAATCGGATTAGGTAGGTCTATTTAGTGTTCAAAATCTCAATCATTAAGTGTCGAACGTACCTTAATCTCAAATCCCTGTTTCAGAGCAGTTAAAAAGAATGGCGTTATGTGGACTCAGTAGCAGCATCCCTTTCTAAATTGACTCAAGCAGTGATTGAAGTTTGTTTAATTTTAGAATACGAGCTTAAATAAACAAGGATTCACCCGCGGGATTGAAGAATTACGGAATTTCTTGGCATTTCTCTATGCATGTAAAATTAATTCAGAATTTTTCATATTATGAATTATAAAAGATAACAATTATTTAATATATAAAAAAGTGTTAACTGCTTATCATGCCTATAATAAAAGTAAGGAACAAATAATAAACATTGGTTCTGTTAATGGTTATTTTTTCAGATGTATAAGTAATCGTAAAGTAATAAGATCAAAGTTACACAATCTGGGTGCAACTTTTATCAAAATTGTAATCCCGCTTTTTGTATATCCATATAATGGTAAAAGTACTAGATAATTTCGGAAGTACAAAATTGTATTGGAGAATTATCGACACCACGAAATTGTAGTAATTAATCATTATTATATTTTTTACATACATAAACTCCCACCTCTGTGTCATGGGGGTAGGCATAGATCACAGTTTTCCGCTAGTTATGTTAATAGTTAATACGATATAATTTTTACACTGATTTGATAAATCGGCGATCCAAATATTTTGTTTGTAGTTATAATTACAACACAAGTTGTCACAATAGGTTATACTGGTGAAATAATTTTACTATTATAACTAGTGATGTGCTGGATCGTCTAAAATCTAGATCCGCGGATACGGAACTCAATACGGATATTTGGTGTCAAGATCCGCAGACAATTCTTCTTAGACAATCGGTGTCCGTGTGCGTGATCTTGAGTTGAAACATTGTATTGCGCGGCGGGTCTTTCTTTTGATTTGTTTTAGTTTAATGTGACACTGGGCAGCATAGCATAATAAAAAAATATCTGTATTGAATTTAATAGTTTTTTTTCTACCTATTGGCCTATTTAAGGCGAAAAGTAAGGCGCACTAGCGACGCCAATTGATTGAAATTGTTAGCTACTAATCCAGACCTATTTTAAATAATTGTCGACCGTAAGAATCTCGGCAACTCGCTAGTGCGCCAAACCCTTCGTTTTAAAGAATATATTATCTATAAATTTTAAGGTAAAAATTAAAAAGCTAAAATTAATAAGGTAAATATATCCGTAAAAGATCCGCCAAAAAGTAACGGATACCGACACGGATATGGATCTTTCTTCTGTCTCGGATATCCGCGGATACGGATACGGATATCCGGCACATCACTAATCATAACCAACCACAACATTAATAGAGCTAAAACAATAAGACGATACAGAAAAGTGTGTCAGAAGTGGGATTCGAACCCACGCCCACAGAAGTGGACTGCGACCTGAACGCAGCGCCTTAGACCGCTCGGCCATCCTGACACTATGGTCGGGAGCGAAATTACTTGACCCTAGATAGCATTTTTTTGCGATACAAAATTTATTTTTCTTGAATATTGTAATTAAGATAAAAATCTAATAAAATACAGATTTCGGCAGTGTTATTTGTCAAATCTTTCTATATCAAAATCACGGGTGGCTACATTACATATAGAAATGCGTATTGTGTCGATATTTAACTGTACCTCATGGATATAGCCCGGCTAAAAAGTAAGTTACTTATTTACTTCAGGTTTTCATAAACTTGCATGCATCAAGCATTGATGTGTACACATTAAAAAGTGTAGGTCATTACTACATACATATTTATGTTTTTAGTTTATTAAACATGAACAAATGCAATATTAAATATGCATGAAATTATAGTACATTATATTATCGATTTCTTTTTACTTTTTAATACATATTAATCTTAAGTTTAAGACACATTATTTTAAGTAGGCTTACGCTCAATTTTTTTATTTTTTTTTAAAGAAAAAAGTAGTAAGTAGTGTCTGTTAATAAAATATTAAAATTAAAAGTATATAACTTATAAATATTTTAAAGTGATCCGAAATATTTCAAAGTTCCATTAATTATTTGTATGTTTTCAATATTCCAAAAAACAAATGAATATTTTATATTTTTATTTGCGCTGTATTTGAGGAATAATTAATATATAAATAAAAATTTCAATAGCGTCTAATTTATCGGATGAAGTACAGGTTACATGAAATTTCTTTTTTTTATTCCATATGATGGCAGACGAGCAAATGGCCCACCTGATGGTAAGTGGTAACCATCGCTCATGGACATCTGCAGTACCAGGGGCACAGCTGAGCCGCTGCCTACCTGGAGAGAAGTACTCTTTTTAAGCCTCGTTTGAAGTTAGACATATCGTAGCGCTCAGGAAACACCACAGCTGGGAGTAAAAAGGTGACGAAGGCACCATTGCAAATAGTTCCTCAGAGCACTCTCCGTTAAAGAGCCTATAAAGAACACACAGAGAGCCAAAGTCTCTCCGCTGCTCCAAGGTCTCTGTTGAGACCGTAATATTGGGATCACCGATGATACGGAAAGCACGCCTTTGCAGGGAGTCAAGAGGGTCGAGTTGATATTTGGGGGCTCCAGCCCAGAGGTGTGAGCAGTACTCCATATGCGGCCGTATATGAGCTTTATAAAGCATCAGACGCTGACTGGGCGTGAAGTACTGCTTCGCTCTGTTGAGAACACCCAATTTTTCACTTGCCATTTTGTATTTGTCCTCCAAATGACTCCCGAACTGCACTGTGGCTGAAATTTCCACACTAGAATCCCAATAGACTCGGACATACGAAGAGCGACTCCCTGAAACTGAGGCACTAGGTACGATAAATGGGTCTTTCTTCGCAGTGAACGCGCACACTTGTGTCTTCGTGGGGTTGAACTTGACTAAGTTAAAGTTAAAGTTAAAATAAAGTCTTTATTTGTAACGAGTTCTTCGGTAAATTTATTACTTATCATTTTTACTGTATATTTCGTTATCCACGTCTGCGGTTGACCACGAACATATAAATATGGAGACGCTGCTGATTCGATATGTAGTCAGTGTGTCCACGTCCAAAATGTCTGTCGAAACTGTTAATTACGAAAGTCATCCAGCTCTGAATAACCTGAGGAGCTACTTGCGTATACGAAGTGTTCATCCGAACATTAACTATGGTAAGAAAATATAATATTTCTTTTAAGTAGATATATTTTTAAAATAAAAACTCAAATTCAGCATGCCACATTTATATTTACTTAGAGCTTAGTGGACTATTAAACATTTTTTTTTTGGACCAATAAAAATTGAGTTTTCTGCGGAAACAGCGTCGACGAAGACCTAAATGTACTTAGTAATCTTTCAAGTTTTCCATTCAAAGAGCAGTACGAATTTCATGTTGAACCCAAATATCTTCAGAACACAGGTTCGGAAGGTTGCTGGTTGTTCTTAATTTACAGATACGTAAAGTAATTTCCTCCTTAGTTCTCCCAACTTCTGACACGATGCTTCAGATGTATCTACGTTTGTGTACACTGTCCAGATTCTATGCAGTTCTTAGTGACATTCTCCACTCCAGATTTCTCCAGCGTCTTCTGGGTGTTAATCTAGAGTCCCCTATTGCATGCCTTATGACACAGGTCGGTCAACTTAGATTGCATGTCCGTGTGATTCAGAAGCATAGGTCTTTAGTATAATCTAAGTCTGGTTAGACGTTGATTAGACATCACTCTAATCCGCATTAAATGTTGTGATGTGTGTAAAGCAGAATCCCGTCGAGAATAACCAGGAAAAGTAGAAGCTACAGCAACCTTGTCGCACGCCTTCATGTAATTTGTATTCTCAGAAGTAAGACCATTATACCGTACAAAATATTTTCTGCAAGTTGCATTTTATAGGTTGATAACTTCTGCGTCACCAATGTCAAAGAGTCGTGATCATCAAAGGCATTTTCTAAGTCTACAAAGGCCAGGTAATGCGCCCTTTTAAGAGTGTTGATGTGATCAGTGCCCTAGCGGTTCGGCCGAAAACCAGCTTGCTTTTTGCGTAGCAGAGGTTCAACGGATAGCGACAAAATATCTGAAATACTGAATCATTCACACGGGCGAACTAATTAGACAATCATTAACTTCGGAATTTCATACTAAAAAGCCCTCTCCATCGAGATTTCAAAACAGAACACATTCTGCAACAAGTAATATTACTTTTTGCTTCCTCATTAAATAATCTACGATATAGTAGATTATTAAGATATACGTAGATATGTAGTCTAACTGATCATTACATATCAATATTATCTCCCTATTTCTCCTAATCACTTATAGTGGGTGGTGTGAATGTTTGTTGTTACTTGCCTTAACAAGGTCAATCCAAATTAGTACGCAATTCACTGGTACAATTTTTAATTTAATTTAATTCAATATATCTACACAAATATTATAAAGAGAAACGATTTGTATTTTTGTATGTGATGAATAAACTCAAAAAGTACTGGACCGATTTTAATAATTCTTTTTTCATTAGAAAGCTACATTATCACTGAGTAACATATGCTATATTTAGTACTAGATTACAATAGAAATATATAAACAATGCAAATCGTCCGCGGGTGAAACCGCGGCACACAGCTAGTTATATTATAAAGAAATTATAGGAGTGTATTATAAAGGAGTACTTAGGTTTACAATCAATTATTTTCCAAACAATCTAATCGTAAACTGTTTATCTCACTTGATAGATGAATGCATCACCTATCTACGTGGACAAGCCCAGCAGTTGGGTTTGCCAGTGCAAGTCTTCGAACCGTTGCCTAAGAAGCCAGTACTAGTGATGACGTGGGAAGGCACCCGACCAGAAATGCCCAGCGTACTCCTCAATTCGCACATGGATGTGGTGCCAGTGTTCGAGGTAACAATCAGCATGCCCATAATGAAAATATTCATTATCGATGTTACAGATCATTTCTATGAAGCGTGATCATTTGTGTGTCGCGGTCTTCAACATACCAGAAGACGGGTGTTCTCCTTCGTTTCAATTCATTCTATGAAATCGTTGAGGTAAATATCACCCACGGAGTTACATATAATACTCGCATCAGCATCGGTCATGGAGATTTTTAGGCGATACATGTAAGTCTGAAGATATGGGAGAAAGTGATAGAGAAACGACTGCGAGACGAATGTGAGATAACACAAAACCAATTTGGGTTTATGCCAGGTCGTGGAACTACGGATGCCATATTTGCACTAAGGCAAGTGTGCGAGTCGTACAAACGTGCACGTAGGAGCCTGCATATGGTATTCGTGGACCTAGAGAAGGCATACGATCGTGTCCCCCGAGAGGTTTTGTGGTGGAGTTTGAAAAGAAAAGGAGTGCCCGGTAAGTATGTGGAGCTAATCCGAGCAATGTATTTTAAAACCAGTACGCATGTCCGGTCAGCCGCTGGAACCACCGGAGAGTTTGCTGTTGCCGTTGGACTGCACCAGGGATCAGCGTTGAGCCCCTACCTCTTTCTCCTAATAATGGATGCTTTGACTTCGGTCATACAGGAGGAGGCACCCTGGTGCATGCTTTTTGCGGACGACATCGTGCTCGTCGATGAGGACGGATCCCGGATTCAGGACAGATTGGAATGTTGGCGGCGGAGATTGGAGAACGTTGGCTTGAAAATCAGCAGAACCAAAACCGAATACATGTACTGCGATTTCGGCGGTCTCTCCAATCCTTGCCGTATTGCACTCGATGGAGCGGTACTTCCGATCTGTTCAGAATTTAAATACCTGGGATCAGTATTGCAGGAGGATGGAGATGTCGACAAGGATATTAAGCGAAGGATTAGCTCAGGATGGATGAAATGGCGGCAGGTTACGGGAACTACATGTGATCCCCGTATTTCCCTCAAACTGAAGGGGAAAATTTATAAATCTCTAATTAGGCCTGTCGTCATGTATGGATCGGAATGTTGGCCTGTTAAACGAATGGATGAACAAAGATTGCATGTCACGGAGATGCGTATGTTGAGATGGATGTGTGGAGTGACAAGAAAGGATAGAGTGAAGAATGAATATATTAGGGGAAGTTTGAAAGTTGCCCCTATTGTGGAGAAACTGAGAGAAAGGAGACTATCCTGGTACGGTCATGTGGTAAGGAGAGAGAATGACCATGTTACCAGAAGAGTCATGGACATGAAAGTGGATGGGCGTGTGGGGAGAGGAAGGCCGAAGAAAAGGTGGATGGATTGTGTAAATGATGATATGTTGAGGAAAGGAGTGTGTAGAGAATTAGCGAGCGATAGGAGAGAATGGAAGCAGATGACATGTTGCGCCGACCCCAAATAGAATTGGGAACAGGGCAGGAGAAAGAAGACATGTAAAGCTGTTTCAAGCTGCAATTTATATTAGAACTTTGGGGATATCTAGGAATATAATCTGGTCTGCTACATAGTATAAGAAATATGTATTAGGAATTAGATTGTACACTGTTTTGTGTGTCATATGAATAAATGAACTTATGACTCTGTCACTACTATACTAAATTTAGGGTTTCTTACTTTGCCACCACTGCGCATCCGACCTCGACTCGGCCCAGCACACGCTGGCGGAGTGTCCCGCGTGGGCTGTGGCCTCCTTCTGTGAAGCAGTGGTGGAGAAGGTCCAGAAGGAGGCTGCCGAGCGGGGTCGGGAGATGGCCGATCCCGCTCGAAGGAGGCGGCGCCGGGCTCGGTAGCACAGCCGCGGCGCCGCCGCGGGACGCCGGCGGGCGCGAGGAAGTCGCGACCGCTACGGCGACCCGGGATGGACCACGCCCCTTCCGTGGCCCGGGGCGTCGTCGGTGGAGGAGACCGGGGGAGGTAGTGAGCCTCCCCCGAGGAGGGCTCCCCTGTATCGACGGAGGAGCGGAGGCTGGGGGTTCCCGGAAGTAGCTTGATGTTCCCGGGGGCTCCCCACATGCCTGAGGAAGGCCATCCCTGAGGTTTTTAGTGCGTAGGCCTCCCCCTTCTGGGGAGGAGAGCCCCACATAACCGCCGGCTCGCCACAGCCGGGGTATGCATTTCCTTCCTTTCCAATTTAATGCATTTCCTTCAGGCAAAAAAAAAAGGCCTCTTACTTTATAAAGTAAAACGAAACGAATTGTATTGTTGTCCTATTGTTTATCTGTGAAGAACCGGATCCGGAATAAGGATATACCTCCTTCCAATCCATCAAATGCATCGAGATATTTCCTTGTTCGTATGTAGGTACAAGATTTTGTTCTTTTTTTTTTAAACATGTTTATGTGTCACAGAACAGCTGGAAGTACCCTCCCTTCGAGGCTCGCCTGGTGGATGGTGTTGTGTACGGGCGAGGAGTCCAGGACATGAAGTCCGTAGGCATCCAGTATATTGAGGCGGTGAGGCGTTTAAAAGAGAAGGGGGACAGATTCAAGAGGACCATCCATCTGTCTTTTGTACCTGGTAAGGCGTAAGGTGAGCCGACCTGTATGGGCAGCGCGCAAGATCAATCGATCGGACTACCTGTAGGGTTTTTTTAACTCACAACCCAGACACAATCTCGTCACGTTTTCTGTGTTAAGTAACGACAGGACTACAGGTAGTACCTTAAGAATAGTGATTATTATCGCTTAGACAATGTAAAAATTATTAGAGTTTAAGTAAGTTTAAGCAGTATGTGAAGCATACCACTGAGGAAGGACCTATGTAAAACCGGCCAAGTGCGAGTCGGACTCGCGCATGTAGGGTTCCGTTCCACTATACATCTAAATAAATGTATTTCTTTACTATATTGGAGTTGATTGAAAGAAAGGTAAAATGCGGTTTACAATTTATAACGTATTAAAAAAACTAATTATTAAATTTCGTTCAAACCAATTTTCGGTGGAAGTTTGGATGGTAAAGTACATCATATATTATTTTTACATTTATCATTCCCTTATTTTAGAAGTTATGTGAGGGTAAACTTCTAAAATAAGGGAATGAAAAAGGGCACTCACAAATTTTTCCACTTTGTAAGCGTCTCTCGCGCAAGCTATTCAGTTTAGAAGAAAATTATATTAGAAACCTCAATATCATTTTTGAAGACCTATCCATAGATACCTCACACGTATGGGTTTGATAAAAAAATGAGTTTCAAAATCTTAATGCGGTTCACCGAATACATCTACTTACCAAGTTTCCACAGTATAGCTCTTATAGTTACGGAAGCTCTTATAGAAAAAAGTGGCTATGACATACGGACGGACAGACGGACGGGCGGACAGACATGACGAATCCATGCGGGTTCCGTTTTTTGCCATTCGGCTACGGAACCCTAAAAATGAGAAGTTTGAAAAGTTGAAGTTGATTGGCTGCAGTACGAAGCAGTTCGAAATCAAAGACAAACAAACTTTTGACCCTTCGCTGATATACTTGTGGTCTCTCGAATGCCAGTTCCTGTTTAATGTCACACCAAAATATTTATCGCTTGCCACCCGACGAGATATATATGGACAATGACAGATGTTGGAATTTTATTATATATTACTAGTATTATACAGCGAAATACTTGCAGTAGAAGAGATAAATTTCATTTCGGATCACTGGCTTTTGTGCGGCGTGCTGTATATTGCATCCATCGATATATATATGTACTACGTACTAGATTCGCCCGCCCGAACATTCACTACGTTCCAGTGAAGTGCAGGGTAGACTCTGCACCTCGCTCAGTGAGTGAGTCGTCGCCATTCGCGCAGTGTGCATCGCTCATAGGCCGACAATAATCATAATTAAAACAGTGATTAAATAGTAAACCTGAACAAAAATAATTATTGAAAATTTAAGTGAGTAAAATATCTAGTTGTTTAAGTGGAAATAAAGATAATAATATTATAATTATACAACGTAAATAATATTTTGTATTTATTGACGCCGCGCTGGCACGTGCTTGCTAAAATCATAGAGTAAAGCCATACAGATGTTCCTCCATAACTAAGCGTACGCGGCGACTTTAGGTTAATATATATATATAGATGGGCTGATTATAAAATGTTTAGTTCGTAATTATTTAAATTTATATAGTAGTAATAATTAAATAAAGTCCTAATATTTTGTTTTCTTTTATGTTGCAATTCCTTCTATTATAAACATAATAAGTGTATGAGGTACAATGTGCTTATTAAATTTGGTATCGCTTCTGCGGTGAAATCTCTCTGATACAAAGCGTTTTAACGTCATGCTTCATTGCGCCCGACAAAACGTCATAAGTAAGCGGCGGTTACGACGTTTTGGTTGAACGAAATCTATACTTCGACAAGCGATCCAGCAGTTTTCTTTTTTCTATGGTCAGACGAGGTCACATAGATTTAGCGATCTAACTCTCTCTCAGTATCTAGATTATAGTTCTAACATTCACCAGTATTTGAACACACTTTTTCCTTTAGTGTTCTTGTCTATCGGTAGAATATATGCCAATGATTGCATCCTATTAAGATTCTCCGCGTCTCCCCCGCATGGAAGAAACAGACTTATGTTAGATCGCCAGTATATTAAAATTTGTAGGTAGTAGAGAAACAATCGCGATTATTGATTATCGTCGACCTCGATTTTGAAAATAGATTTGTTTTGTGTGGTTATAGTGTGTGTGGATATCCATTGTGCTGTCACTCTGCGACATGTTTAACCTCACCACGAGACATGGGTGGGAGAACGCACACAAACGAAAATTGTTTTATTTTATTCCATTATTTATTTAGAATGAGTTTAAGATCATTGTATAAACACGAAACATAATATCTTAAAACAATTTATCTAAGCTGTCAAAATACAGTGGAGAATTTCAAGATGGTTGTTATATCGCCCGAAAAATGCTCTATCATATTGTAATATGATAGAGCATTTTTACCTAACGGTAACCTAATCGTTTTTACCTAAAGATAACTTACCTAAAGGTTAAGGTACGGAGACTGAGCAAGATCAGTTGTCAATTACATTGCGAATTTATTAAGATTCAATTAATCTTCATAAGGAGCTTCGGTGCTGCTGTGGATGAATCTCTATGAATCATCCTAGATCAGTGTTGAAAGCACTGATCTATGAATCGGACAATTCGAGGGAGCCGGGTTCTATTCTGAATAACCAATGTGTTTTTCGTTTTTAGAATGTTATTTATCTGACAGTCTTACGGTGTAGGAAAACATCGTGAGGCAACCTGTATACATTTGCGAAGAAAATTAAAGATGTATCTATATGTATAGTCAACTAATCGGCACTGGGCCGATTCTCGGCTCGGCTGGGCATAGTTTGGGTAGGCACGTGTTTCTCTATGGGGATGTATATGGGCTGTGATGATGACAAATCTTAAAAAAAGTGGCAATATAAATAAAATAAAAATATTAATAAATAAATATTTCTTCCACTTACACCAATTAGCGTAGCGGCTAGGCCCTAGCCCAAACTAAGCTCTGATAGGCTTGTGTTATGGGAACTAGGATAACGGATAGACATACATATATAAATAAATATCTTTGATAGAAATATATATTAACAACCATGACTAAGGAACAAATGCTCGCATTCATCACACAAACATCTACCCCCACCGGGATTCGAACCCAGAACCTCAGAGATGGCAACAATTTGAAACCAGTGTACTAAACTTTCAACTACTGTTAGTTCTCTGTTAGTTTCAATAGAAAATTTGATAGCAACATAGTTATATAATCATGGCATGACTGTAAATTAGGTACTAGTTAATTCGTAAGATATTCGTTTGTTGCTTTCCTCTGTTTATCAGTCCACAATCTCTTTTTTTTTTCATAACGGGAATTCACAAAACAAAAAAAAGTTTACTTCAAGCGAACTAGTTTTGTTGATCCAAATTGTTGTTTTTTTTAATTTCGAGCATTTTCATTTGTTCACATTTTAAACCTTCTCTGGACTTTCACATATAAGTCAAGTTAAAAATTTGCAAAATCAGTCCAGCCGTTCAGTCAGTCCAGTTCATGAACAGTAATCCATTTTTATATATACAGAAGATGGATGATAAAATGACATAAAAAGCGATGATGAGAAACGCCGAGTAACATAATACAAGGGCAGGCGACGTTTCTCGTTTGTTTGTCTTCGAGATTGGTTTGTGTTGGCTGGAAATTTAATCAATCCACGCAACAAAAACAAAACCCTGGGAGAGAGCTTCACTGGTTAAATGGTTGCTCACACAGAAAAGCGAAAGAAAGTTAAACTCTTATAGATATGTCGCAGCCAACTGGTTAATATAACCGTTCAATCAAACAGCTAGCCCTTTGACTGAACAACGTCATTCAATCACACAGCTATACGTTGTTTAGCCGACTTGTTGATTGCAACGTTCAACATTACATCTAGACGACGACGCTTAGCCAACTGGTTAAATGGCAAATTAACTAGGGTGACCATTAGTTTAGTACTTAATTTGAGAGAATGGAAGACTTTTTGTAAATTCTTGGGAGGTTATTCTTGAATTAAGTTTAAGAGGTGACCAAAAGTTTGATGAAATAAGTAAAAATGAAAAACAAATTAATAATCATAATATTGTTTATTGCACCAGGCAAAAAATAACTCACAAATTTACGAAGCAAGAATCATTTCATAATCCCGTAATTTGTCCTCGAATATTTGTTTAAACGGCTAGTTGACGCCATATTGAAAACAAATATGCACCTATCGCTGCGGTGGTGAGCTATTTAAATTAGACGACGTCTTTTGAATCAGCTGTAGTGTTGAACGTGTTAAGCGACTCAAATATTCAATTAATAAGCTAGACGTATGGTTGAATGGCGTTGTTCAGTCAAAGTGCTGTTTGATTGAACGGCTATTTTGATCAGTTGGCTGCAACAGATATATTATCTACGAAAAAAGTGAATAGGAGGAATGTCGACGGTCGAGGTCTACGTAACGGGTCGTGAGTTCGATTCCCGCAAGGGGCAGTGAAATTCTATGTTTTGTGACACTTGACAAAAATAATAGTGTACGGCGACGTTTAAAAAAGAAATTGTTTTTTTAACAAGAAATGCAAAGGAAACTTACAATTAATCAAATCATTCACAGAATGTGAATATTAAAAATAAAATAAAAAAATAAAATCCGTTTACTTCAGGTACACATAGACCCATATCATATAAAATATAAATTTTATAATTAAATCAAATTAAAATCAATAAAAATACAACACAAATACAAATAGCTATCACCTACTTTCTATTTGGCTCTATATGGATAGAAATCCAATGGCTGTAGATGGGATTGGTCAGATAGTCAGAGACAGCCCTCAGTATGGTGTTGATCGAGCGACTCACTCTACTCCAGAAGGCTGCTATCCTCGTTTGTCTTATGGCGAAGTAATCAGGGACTCCCGCCTCAGAGAGCATGGTCGATGCACTGCAGTGCCTTGGCAACTTCATAAGGGCCCTATACACATTATTGTACTGGACCTTTATGGTACTGAAGGATTTCCTAGTGAAGTTGTACCAAAGCTGACAACTGTACATACCTAGGCAATATGCCTTAAACAGGGTATTCTTCACGTTGGAGCTGCAGTTAGAAAAACGGCGTGCGATCATGTTACCTCTGACGGCGAGACCCCTCCGCTCTCGCTCCATGTCAGCATCATCCTTAGATGACTCGGTCAATATGTGACCAAGATATTTAAAATGCTTGACCATTTTAGTGGTCGTACTGCCCAGAGGTACCTCAGGCACCTTTTCAGGACCTCGACCCGGCCTAAACACCATCATCTCGGTTTTGGTAATGTTATATTTTAGTCCATGAGAAGAAGCATATTGCTCACAGACCAAAATCAATTTTTGCAAACCCTTGACCGAAGGGCTTAGGAGCACCATATCGTCCGCATAACTAAGGTTGTTTACACAAACATTGCTCAGGTGGCAGCCAATCCTAGTACCCCTCAGCTCCTCGATCAGATCATTAACGTACACGTTAAACAGGTCGGGAGAGGTCAGCCCCCCTTGACGAACTCCGCAGTCTAGCCTCTAGTCGCTAGATGTCGTGTCGCCCCACTTTACAGTAATAATTTGGTTCCCGTACCAGTACCCCAACAGATTCACCACATGATTAGGCACCTGCGCGTTCACAAGTTTTGACCAGAGAATTTCATAATTCACTAGGTCAAAAGCTCGGCTTAGGTCTAAAAAGCAAGCGTAGACTGATGTGCCTTGAGATGTGTAGTAATTCACAGTGCTTTTAAGACTCATGATGGCTGAATCCGCTGAGAGACCGGGACAATTTTTTTTTAAAGCGCGCAATGCCGCTGGAGGAAAGTTAATAAGAAAGTAAATCGGCAATTCTTTGAAACACTACAGATCCTTATTATACAGCTCTAACAATAGGAACTGTTATCTTTGTCATACATTCACATTGTTTCATGAACATATTGACTGAACACATGACTTAGATTTTCGACTTTTATATTTATGACGAAAATACTAAACATAAAATCACTTCCTAGTGACAATGTAGTGTTTGCGTTCACGTATCAAACAATGAAACTGACAATAACTAGGGCATTATTTGATGTCAAAAGTTATTGCAGTAACTAACTTGCATATTGTTAGCAAATAGAACTACTGTCTATTTTAAACATAATAACATTCTGTTGTTTCAGATGAAGAAATAGGCGGACACTCGGGCATGGGGGAGTTCGTGAAGACTGATGACTTCAAGAACCTCAACGTGGGATTTGCTCTGGACGAGGGCATTGCCAGCGCAACTGACGAATATCTGGTCTTCAACGCAGAGAGGAACATTTGGCGTAAGTTAATCATACAACTAATATTTTAATATATGTGATTGTATCATATGGATCGATAGAAATACTCTATATAAATTACTACTATTATAAATACGAAAGTTTGTGAATTATGTTTGTTACTCTTTCATGCAAGAAACTACTGAATGGATTTTAATGAAATTTGATATAGGGATAGTTTGAGCCCTGAGGAGGAATATAGGATATATAAAATTTTACCTAGGAATTAGATATATAAAATTTTACCACAGGAAAATTTATTTCCTATTGGAAAATCTGCAGGCGGAAAGCTAATAAAATATAAACAAAGACTTATTTCTGATCACTTTTATGTACTAAGAGTGGAAATAATTCCACGTACATTTTTATATTTCATTGTATTATGTTAGTTAATTTTGTACGCTTAAATATAATAGTATAACTTATCAGTACTCGTCTCATTAAGCATGATTTTTGAGGATACAATAAATCCTAATAAGGCTTACCATATTTCCTCATTATTCTTTAAAATAAAAGGATTTTACCAATTTTAAAAAACACGCCATTTGAAAATTAAAGTATTGTTTCGAATAAAAACTATTATTCGTACTAGCAATTTTTACAGGTAGTTTTTTTACAGATCTGAAAGTTATATGCCCAGGCAAGTCAGGACATGGATCTTTGCTGCTGCCGGACAATAATGGTGAAAAGGTAAATATTCAATTTTTTGGCAACAATGACAAAAACATGATTTGAAACCATATTAAGGGTAAGATCGTATTCTATCATTACAATATAACGATTCCGTCATAATATTACATTTTAATAATTAATTAACGGTTTTCATGGATTATTATAGAATAGAGTGTCTAAATGTATAGCTTAAAGAGACTATATATCCTGACAGCTTAAAGAAACTAGGCAAAAATACTTAAGTTTGATGACGTATAAATAAAATTTTCGGTTAAGAACCAAAACTACTTATGTAACTTATAATTAAGATTTGCAGTGGTATACAAGTTAGTTTACAGGACTATAATTTCGTTAATTTAGTAGTAGTCGTCTCCTTGAGCCCATTGTTGTAATGTTGGCAAGTCTCCGTGCAGTCATTAATTAAATCGAGTTCCGGTTAATTAAACCTAGGTTCAGCTGCGGCACGTGTTTCATTTGCTTACTGATCAGTAACCAGTACCCAATTATGCAGAATACGGATTAATAATCGATCGCATAATTAGAAGACTGTAATTATAGTTTGTTTTAGTGTGGTTTCATTATCATTATAATAATAACTCAAAAAAATCTAAATAACACATTAGAAATGTTGAGTACTCTAACGAATTCAACGGAAGTTCGCCTTCTTTCTTGTCTATGGCGTGTGTGCCGGGATTTGAAGTAAGATCGCACCGTGAGAGATGTGGCCTGATCAAAACAATTGACGGCATCAGGGATGTTGCGGATGCAGATTTTTTCACATCTGCGGATGGATGCCAATGCTGATGCGGAGTTTTGAAGGCTCACATCCACGGATGCGGATGCGGAGTTTTGAAGGCTCACATCCGCGGATGCTTAAGCGGATGTTTAAGATATTGTGCAAGTAAAGTTTATTAATGACGAATTAAAACAATGATAATGATATATAATTATTAACATTTTTTTTGTAATCAAATCAAAGATAAGTACCTACTTATTTTTATATTAAACACCTACTGGTTTTTGATATTAGTAAGTGAAATTAAAAATAGGAGCATTACACTTAATAAACAGTTGTATTGCCACCTTTTCTGATTCAAGGCAATTACGCAGAGGTTCGTAAATTAAACCCGCACTACTAAATAATTGTTCACTAATAGGAACACTGTTCGGTGGAGTGGATAAAAATCTTCGTACTAGCGGCGATAATACCTTAAATTCCTCTCTATGAACACTCCACCAATTCAGAGGATTTTCATCGACATTTATTATTTTTTTAGTGCGGTAAGCAAGTAACTCCTTTTTGAGTACAGCTTCAATGCTACCTTTTTCTGACATTTCTGTACTCTCATCTCCACTCGACGATCTAATATTATAGCAAGGTCATTTTGTAAGCATGGCTTTTTGTTGAAACCTGATGTCCCTGGTTCTAGTTGTTCCATATCATTTTCCGTGAAATCCGCCATTATTCTTTTAGCTCTTTCGGTGTTGATATTAAGAGATCCGAAAACGTCAGTCTTTGTGTTTATCATATTTAAAATGTCATCTTTAATCTTGTCTTCAGTCACCTTTGTAAAAAAAATGTACTTATAGTGAAGATCTAAGTAGGTGGCAATGGTGTATAAATTATATTCTCCCAAGCTGGAAAACTTTGTTGAAAGTTCATTCACCTTGCGATTTTATATTAATCTTACCAATTACTAATTTAAAGTTCACCCATAAACACTTATTTTGTAAAATCTTTATTTAGGTACACACAATGACCACTGTATCACAACAACATTAAAAATATCTATTTATATGATATGCACAGCGCAAACAAACACGTAATGATTTATTTACAAGAAACAAATGAGGCACCACAACAAACGTGTCGAATCTTGTCACCAATTTCTACGCTCCCATTGGTCATTGTCACGTGCGACCGGCATGCGCCTATCGCCGGGCCCGCCCAATTTATTTCTCGTTGCTACTTGCATGATATCCGCATCCGCATGAACATCTAACAGGTACTGATTAATGCGGATGCGGATGCAGATGCAGATGTCCAAATCTATGCAGAAGTTCCGCATTTGCGGAACTTCTCGGCATGCGGATGCGAATGTTCGCAACATCGCTGGAAGACATCACTTCCAGTAAGGACGCCCGCATAACAAGTTGTATTACTTCACTGAAACTAATACTGATAATTGCTAGAAGTTTTTTTATTTTCAATCAAAATATTTTCCAAAGATTTATGTCATCGGCCAGTACCTCAATTGCAATACTTTCTACAGCTATACTTTTCCTTAAAAATCTATGGTTTCTCTAGTCATGTTTCTATATTTTCCATTATTTTATAAATTATTAAGTAAAACAAATATAAATGTTCAAAAACTGTAATATAACGATAGAAATGGCAGATTTTTTGTGTGTTTAGTCATCCAGTAAATAAATTTCCCGTGATCATCTATAAAAAGTTAAATCCGTACACAGCTGAAGCTGTTCTTCATTCCTTACTGAAGAAATAATTAATTCGGTTCAGTTTTGGAGGATAAATATATAAACTCTTTAGCGTACACAATAAAACAAGGTTTTGTGTTTCCTCTTAACAGCATTGTTGTCGCTTTATCGCTCTATAAACGTTCCATTATACCGTACACACAACGGTATGACACATCTTCAGAAACTGTGAAATTTACTTTTTGTAGTGAAAATGTTTTAAAGAGCAACAGTTTTAAAACCGTAAAACAAAACTTCAACAGTTTCAACAGTTCTCGAGAGAGCATTGTTTATTCAATGTGTTTTCCTACGCATCTAAAGATTACGTTCAATCTTTAATTGGTGTTTCTGTAAAATGCAACAAATTTAGCTAAAAATTAAGTGGTATAAAATACCACTGTATGTGCGTGCGATGCCTAGTTTCGTCGCTCATGCTACGAGAACTGGTATGAAAATAGTTATGCAGATTTTACAAAAGCAGAATAATGTGATAATGCCAACATTAAAAATAGAATGAACTAGGAGCTCATAAAAAAACTTTTCAAAGCCATATTAACAAACAAAAACATTGTCTAATATCAGATACTAAGTGGTTACAATAGTCTATACTATATGTGAGATTCGCAGCCAATCTGCAGCCTTCACAGAAAAATTATCCGTTGCTTCCAGATGTGAAGTTCCAGTACCCAGTAATTCGTCATTATACCCTTCATATTGGAATATAGCAATGTAAACACTGCTATTTTGCGGATGAAATAGATAAGAGATCCACGCAGATCCTGATATAGAGTCTTCTTCCACTAATTTTAAATAATTGTAAAAGATGAGAGCAGCCCAAAGTATTACATATATTCCTCCCATATCCTATATTTTCAAATTTTCTT
This sequence comes from Scirpophaga incertulas, assembly GCA_036419045.1. Taxonomy (NCBI): domain Eukaryota; kingdom Metazoa; phylum Arthropoda; class Insecta; order Lepidoptera; family Crambidae; genus Scirpophaga; species Scirpophaga incertulas. Next base: position 20,118,661 of record CM071631.1, on the reverse strand, counting down.
TTTTCATAGGTGATACTTATTCCACTAATCAGACACTAACATTGGCTCGTTGCCAGCCGCATGCGGGATGAAGCCGCGTGTGATTGGGCAGGGACATGTTACATATATTATGAGACATTCTAATATTGAGAACCAAATCAACTTAATATCGATAACAATAAACGATAAGGCTTTCGGCAATTCATATTATAATCTATTACAGGTTAAGTTTTAGAAAGAGGACAAGAATTAATTTTGTAATATATGAGCAAACATATATCCACGCCTTTTTATAATTAGGTAAGGTAGAGATGCCGGAGTCCCCAGATGCGACACTCGATCCTAAGGGTCCTCTACAACGCCTGACGACGGCCATCGCAAAGGTTTTTAGTGGGTAGGCCTCCCCCTTCTGGAGACGAGAGCCTAACCCCGACTCATCTCCGCAGCTGGGGTATGCAATTCAATGCATTTTCCTCAGCGGAACAAATAAAAGGGAGGTTGAGATCGCAGCTTACTAATTTCTGCAATCTAAACATACTTATTAATAAGTAAAAAAAAACAATTCATTCATTTTACTTAGATGATTACGTTAAGGTTTCCTTACATTATCGTCCTAATATACTTACGGGAGACCTCGCTGGCTCTGCGCCAGTGTCCCATCAGAAGCCCGGGCCATACGTCCTATCGACCCGTACCTACCGTAATGGGAGACACTTAATTGGTTGTGTTATTACCGTACGACGCTATAAAATTTAGCTTTTATTAGTTACGGTCCAGCAATTATAGGATTTCATGTTCTATGGAACTACATTATGTCTTGTTGTAACATACAGAATAAAGATTATTATTACCATGCCTTGCATGGGCCAAAGATCAGGTCTAATAGGGGGTGTATTAATAGGTCTGATATGTCTTTACATACTATAATTTTCCCTAACAGTCTTTACTGTTAGGGAAAATTGTATATACACTCACAGGCACAATTAACCGCCCACCTCGTTTTTCGTTGAATTTGCGGAAATTCAGGATTTTAGCCCAAATTTCATGGGATGATAAGTTGAAAACAATCATCAAGGTAAACTTAAAGACAAGAAGACTTAAATCACGTTGTTTATTCACGAGTACACAAAAGAAAACGATTTTGAACGAAATTTTGACAAAAATTGGCAATTTTAAATTTTGATAAAAAAAAACATGGTTTAAATTTAAAAAAAAAATAATAATAATGGGTGTTGCCGTCACGGGCTCTAATGACTTCTTGGAGCCGGTTTGGTAATCTATCCATAATCTCCTGGATGTCCGATTGGGGAATATTGTGCCACTCCTCTATCGCAGCCGTCTTGAGCTCCCTCAAGGTCTTAGGTGCTGGTACTCTTGCTCGTATGCGTTTTTTTAGCTTGTCCCAAATATGTTCAATTGGATTGAGGTCGGGACTGCGTGCAGGCCTAGGTAGAACTTGAATCCCCACCTCATTAAGATAATCAGTGACTGATCTTGCTGTATAGCAACGTGCATTGTCATGCATTTGTCTGAAGTTGTGTCCAATAAATGGCGCGAAAGGTATGACATGTTCTTGAAGAACTTCCTCCACGTACCTTTGAGCGTTCACGCTGCCTCTGTCAAACACAACAAGATCGGTACGAGCCTCGTAAGAGATACCTCCCCAAACCATTATGGACCCTCCTTGGTAACCCACTGTTTTGGTTATAGCGCATGGAGCAAACCTTTCATTCTGGCGCCTGTAGACATGCTGACGTCCATCTGGACCTCTTAAGGCTATTCTACTCTCATCTGAAAACAGTACGTCCTTCCATTCCTCCATAATCCAATCAGCATGTTCTCTCGCAAAACCAAGTCTAGCTCTACGGTGCTGAGGGAGCAGTTCTGGCACTCGAGCTGGGCGGAAAGCTCTCAGATTTCATTCTGCCAGTCTTCGTCTTATTGTACGTTCACTAACAGTCACATTTCTCACCTCAAAAAGCCACGTACGAGCTTCAGTAGCGGTGCAAAACCGTTTTCTTAGGACATTACTGACAACAAACCTGTCATCTCGAGCTGAAGTGCAGCGATGTCGACCTTGACCTGGTCTCCGGATGTACGAACTAGTCTCCCGAAATCGTCTGATAGCATCCCGTACCGTAGTTCGAGGTACACCGAGTGTACGAGCGATGCGACGTTGACTGTGCCCAGCATCGGCCAAAGCCACTGCCCTGGCTGCACCAGTCGCATCCAGCGGCATTTTTTAGATTTAAAAACGATGAAAAATCACTTTAAAGACAAATTGAATAATATTAATCCACTACGGCAAAAAGAAACAAGGATTGATTATTCTGTGATGCAACGCTAATAATGTCTAACAATGACTAAATTCGAAAAATGATTCGGTGACACAATCTTATGCAACAAAATGAGGGTATACGTGTTTATTTTATTGCTGAAGTACCCACTTGACAAAAAATAAAAGAGTGCATAAGCCATAGTTAACACACCGAGCACACCGTCACCTCGCTACAATCTGCTGTAACGGTAAACCGTTATTATTATTACCTTTAGTAACAAATCAATGAAATGTACACACGTCTGTAAAACTCGCACCTTTATACTGCGTATGCGGGAATGTAGATCCAACGGATAGAGACCATTTAAGTTAATTTATTATTATTATTACTGTTTCGTGTTTTCGTATCAATCTAATTAAGGAATCGGAAAGGTATAAGCGCAATTATTTTCCAAACTAGAAGTAGGTATATAAATTTACCTATATATTCACTCCGTTTATATGTATATTGAAAGAAAAGATCAAGAGTACCCGTAACCTACGAGAGTGTATGAAAATATTAATAAAATCTAGGAAACTAGAAAAGTACGCTTGGATCGTAGCAAGTTTGTGGAAAACTGTCATCTCAGCCTGCCCACATGGGAAAGAGGCGTGAGTATAGGTATGTATGTAAATGCAGGGTTCTGCCTTGCTAACACGATCTCACATACTTTTGTTGTCGTTATAACAATGTTGGTAACATTGTTGTGTTTCGACAACAAAAGATCAAACAACCCAGTTTGCAGTTGCTAAGGATGAGTGTTAACCATTGAACAATAGTAATATTGTTTCGTCTTTTTCATTTATTTAGATTTTGTAAGTATAATGCAGTCGCTACATATGTTTATTATATTATAATAAATAATTTTTAATTAATAAATTCTAAATTTCACTATAGTTTTGTAGAAAAGCAAAAAATAGCATAAGAGCGTTGCCGGCCATTTAAAATATAAAACTGTCATAAATTGTGTCGACTGCATTCTACTTAGTAAAGTGAAATAATACTTTGCGGTAAGTAATAGCCACGTGTAGTGTAATTTAAGATGTTGACAAAAAATTATGAATGATTATATAATCACTTAGATTTCTTACCTACTATAGATAACTCTATAGATAAACGTTATCTTGAACACACAAAGAAAATATAATAAGATTCATTCAACTAATTTTGTAGATAATAATTAGTTATTTATATTTAAGCTCCATTGTCGTATTGATTTGATAAAATTAAAGTTTGAAACAGGAACTTTTTTTATTGCTTCAGTGTAAAGTAAATGAGATTACATAATCTGTATTCCACTTTACAAGCACTTATTGACGTGAAAGTACCGGCGGTTTTCGTAGGGAATATGTAAAACTTGACTTGTTGCTGATTGTAAGTGGTATAATTATATAGTTCTACTCTGATTCTGTTGACTTTTTTTAATAGTCGAGCTTTGAGTTTTTTTATCTTTTGTTGTTGATTTACATATGTGTCAGTTGTGTCACTTTAAGTTCTAAATTTGATATAATTTTTTTCAAGTCATAATTTTCGGCCACTAGTTTACTGATTTCGTTATCTGATGTCGATAGTTGACAAATCAATAATTTTGCTAAAAATGATTTTACAATAATGTTATATTTTATACAATGCTATATTTTTATATGTACATTTGTTTTGCTTAAATAAGACATTTATGAGTGCATTACAATTTACATGAAATGTTTTTCATACATTCAGTAGAAATTCATTGAAAGTAGACTGTAATTTTGCATCAAGCCATCATGTCAGGATGGCCGAGCGGTCTAAGGCGCTGCGTTCAGGTCGCAGTCCACTTCTGTGGGCGTGGGTTCGAATCCCACTTCTGACAATCGCTTGTTTTTGTTTTTTTATTCTATTAACCTCTCTACTAAAATGAATGCCTAAAATATGATATTTTAAAATAAATATAGGTATATTTTCTTTACTTTCAAACTTTTTTACACAGCGGACGACAAAAGCAACAGCAACAAAAATGCATTGTCTGATTTTAAACTCTATGAATAATCATAAGATAAAATTTAAAGCACACAAAAATTTTGTAATTTTTTAAAACACAACGATTAGGCGCCGTTTTTTCTCTTTATAATAATGATATATTTATAAAAGGAAATGTTTTTATTTTTAAAGGCCGTCTAATCATACAAAATGTTAGAATGTCGCTAGAAATCTTACTCGGCCACCGCATCGTAGCAATGGGTCCTTTTTTATTTTACATTATGTTTGATTTAGTTTTTATTAAATTTTAATATTATTGTAATTAATTTTAAAAAGTAAACATTAATTTATTTCATCTATTAACTATAACGTTATTTCCAATAAGTATATATTTTTTTTGTAACAAATCAACCAATTTTAAAAATATGTACGAAATACAAAAGTTAGCATGTAGGAGTTTAAAATTTGCATATATTCATATATCATCTAGAAAATAATATAATCGAATTCAAACAAATTTCAGATTCGCTACATAATCGACAAATTCATGGATCTTCGCGCTGAGTCCAAGAAAAAGTTGGAGCAGGACCCATCACTGACTATCGGTGACGTCACATCCGTCAACCTCACCATGCTCAAGGTTAGTTTGTACCTTAGAAAAACTTCAAACTTAAACAAAAATAAAATTAATATATTTTTAACAAGCTTTTGATTAACAATTTATATAAAAACAAAATGTACTAAAAGAGGAAAATAAGTTTTTATTGAAATCAAAACATTACACAAAGACGTTTAACATATTTATTCACGGTATTTGTGTATAATTATAACTAAAAATAAAAGCTTGGGCACTCTTCTTATTTCATCTTCTTATTATCATTTAAATATTTTTTTCATCGTCGTATTATCTTTTACTATCAATAAGTTTGACAACTTTGTAACGTTTTCAGGGTGGGATCCAAAACAATGTTGTTCCTGAGAAACTGAGTGTTAGTTTCGACATACGCCTTGCCCTGATGATCGACCAAGATGATTTTGAAAACACGGTAATATTAACTGACAATACGGTACACATACATAACGTTCAACATAGCTCACATACGTCGCCACCGAGGGGCACCATGCTCTGGCCCGGTGCGGATTGATTGACTACATACATCTTTAAATTTTCTTTGCCTCACGATGTTGTCCTTCATCGTAGGATCGTCAGATAAATCTTCTTATCTTATATATAAAAATGAATCGCAAAATGTTTTGTGTAAGCGCATAACACAACAACATAACTCAACAATTTGGCCAATACGAGAAAATTTCGAATAATTATCGGATAAACCCTAAAAACAGCCCTTTTTTTCGCATACAAACGTTTTCTAACTAAAACGTACAGTCAATTTAAGCTTTACTGTTATTGTGTAAAGTTCATATCGCAAGCACTCACTGTTGTCTAAGCAATGTAGGTGTGTTCCTAACATCAAAGAGTCAATTTATGCTTTATTAACGCTATATAAAGTTGCAATTCAATCATATCTATCAAAACAGTGAGCGTTTTGCCCTGACTATAAAATAAGTAGGAACAAAAAACTTCCACTTTACAAATCTTTTTGACAGGATGAATTCTGTCGGGTCCGCTAGTGTACATATAAAATTCTATAAACAAAAACAAATTGGTATACTGCAGGATCTACTCCGGGCCCCTCCAATTTTCCGATTTGTACACCAGTAGCTCTACCATGAGTAACTCAATCGTTTTCGATAAGTATTTAACTACAGAAGTCATGTCATTTTCATATAAAAAGATACGTTGCGCTACGGGCGCTGTACAAAGTTTTCATACATAAATTTACGCAGCTGATATGACAAGCAAACGGCTTGTTTGTAGCTTGTTGTAGCTTGGCTAAGTGTAGTCGGTAGGTCACGTGGCCGGACCGCTCTGGCCACGTTGAATCCGACATAACCTCCGTGACACTTGCCGTTGCGGGGGTATCCTGGGTACGTTTCGTGCTCCTTGTGAGGATTCTCAGCCTTCCTCTCCTGAGGAAAAAAACACGGTGGTTACACAGTGCAGCGCCACCGATGCTCCTTGTTTTCATTTTATTTGTAAAAAAGATTCTGTTTGTGATACACATTATTCCTTTCTTCCTAACAAAAATTTGATAATTGTATACTCATAAATGTATTTTTTCAATATAACTAGTTATTAAAGCAAAATATGTTTGTAATAAAAGGTAGTAATTAAAAGTAGAATGTGAGTATATTCGATTCGGGCGGATATAGTATTCGGATAAAGACGACAACTTGAAATCGCGGGTTCATATCCCGCCCTAGTGAGATGTGTTGTTTAATTTAATATTTGATTTGTTTAAATACTCGATTCGGACGAATGTTATTCGAACGAACAGTAAGTATTCGGATAGTGATGGCAACTTGAAATCACGAATTCGTATCTCGCCTGAGTATAATGTTTTGTTTAATTTTTTTATATTTATAGCATTTTTAACCGATCTGAAATGAAAAATGGAGGTTCTCCATTCGATTGCATTTTTTTATCATTTCCATTTGGTTCTGTATCTCTAACGATGGCGTCCATGAGAAAATAATATGTCTTAAACTTGCATTAAGTATGTGCACGATAAATAGACGAATAACTCAATATCACGCCGAGTAAGTAAATTTACTTTGGATTTAATAAAAACAAAAATTTGTTACAAAAACAACGAATAGAAATATTCTAAAACAAATTGATAAGCACCAAAAAGTCAAACTTTGTTTTGGAAGGCGGTTTTTTTATTTATATTGTAATGGTTGGAGTTCGCATAGCTTGTTATTATTCTAGGTAAAGAAGTGGTGCTCGGAAGCCGGTACTGACGTGACGTATGAGTTCGAACAGAAAGATCCAAACGTGCCGGCCACTCCTGTGGACAACACCAACCCTTTCTGGCTAGCTTTCAAAGAGGCCACAGAGAAAATGTAAGTCTGTTTAGATGGATCCGATTTACCGTCTTAGACGACATTAACCTTCAAAGTGACCATAATAGACAACACAAAACACCCGTCAATATAAGCCAGTAAGGGTCATTAGGACCAAAGGCTTAGGCTGAGTTTAGTCAGTAGGTCTGTTGGGTCAAGCCGCCTCGATTCACCAGGAGTCCGACATAATCAACGCATCCCTGCTTGCCTGTTGCGTTGGTATCCATAATGGATTCTCAGACTTCTCTCCTGAGTAAAAAAAAACAACACAAAACTTCTACCTAGCGTTTAAAAATGTATCGATCCATACAAAAAATTCAGGCATTTTAACTTTTTTACAATTTTTTTACATTAAAATAAAAAAATAAATAGTATACGCGACTAATTCATAACTAAAATATTTTTTTTTTCCTGATGGTTTGTTGATTTTACTAACTGAGTTTTCTTGACCTATCACAACTCTCCTTCAGTGACTAAGCGACTCCCGTGGGGTCGCTATCCACAGGTAGAAAAACATAGCAATAGTAAAATAAATACATTTTGCTTCTCATGCAAAGTATTGGTATTGGGTTTTGTGTTGTATTTACTTGTATTTTAATAATTATGTAGTATTACACTAACGCTACAACACTACATAATTATTGAAATACGAGTAAATACGTCTGAAAAGGCAGATATGCGATTCTATCATATGTAATTCAAGAAATATAAACTATTGCACCTTATAAAGAACTTGAACTATTAGTACCTTCGTAGTACCTAGTAGGTAGGAGAAAAGTAATGATCATAGTACAAATATGTTGAAAGGAACCTCCCGATCCGCGTGCGTACGTTCCCCGGCGGCACGGACAGCCGCTACGTGCGCGCGACGGGCGTGCGCGCGCTCGGCTTCTCGCCCATGGCGCGCACGCCGCCCGCGCTGCACGAGCACAACGAGAGCCTGCGCGCGGATACCTTTCTGCGCGGCGTGGACATATACCAGGGAATCATCGCTGCCATTGCTGACGTTGCTTAAAATTTGACTTATCAAACAACAAAATAAATCAACAATTTATATGCATGAATTACTGAGTTATTTTATTTGTAGCACCACACAATTGAATATACCCTATCAGTAAAAGGAAAGGTTGTTTACTATATCTACTGCTGCATTTCTGCTATTATAGAATATCGAAATTATCTCTAATGATGTGTATCTATGAGAAATCACTACTGATGAAAACACGACATCAAATATTATTTGGACTTTCATGTTAAACTTGTGTAGTATTTTATAGCTAAAAGCTTCTGCCATACCCTTGTTTCTCAATGTCACATTAACATTCGTCGAGTTTATTTAATGACCAACTGGACTTCAAGCAAAACAACAATTTGAAAAACAGTGTATTATTGTACTATTGATTATCGGCAAGGTACTGTCTCCACAAGCCTTTTGTATGTTTGTAGTTTGCTGCAATTGTAATGCGAAGTTTTACTATGTTGATGCTGCTTATTCCCTTCTCCGGTACCTCGGAAAGAAACAATATATAAGCACTAAGCTAAATTATTAATTCACCAGCTAATTCCAACCGTGATCGTAACCAACAGGCAAAAATGTACGTAAACGGCGTTTAAATTGCTTCCCACAACTCTCGTAAGCAATGCAATGCGGCTTGTATTACGACAGTCGTAAAGTTCACAATGTAACAATGGGTTGTAAAGAACGGATGCGATATAAAGCCTGCTGCAGTGGCATCGAATCGGAAGCGAGAGAACAAATTGAATAGACAAAGGGACATTACCTGAATTAAGCGTAATATTAGGTTCAAATTATATTTCTCTCAGCACACGATCGAATACGGTGAAGAAAACATCGTGAGGCAACCTGCATACACCTCTGTGAAGAAATACAAAGATGTGTGTTACGTCAACCAATCTGCACTGAGCCACCCTATACTATATTATAACCCTATAATATATATAACTAAGACCTAATTGCCCTAATATAATCAAAGTAGATTCGTGCCTATCGGTGAGAATTGATTTGAGTTGTGTGAGTGAGTTCTTTCAGGTCATTCTCTGGCTGAGTGATGTTTTCCCTCCCCTTCGTACTTTTCCGAACGATTTAAATTCAACAGACATTCGTTTATGTCAACTTGATGTAATAATGCTAAACGCTAAAAAACAATAAAATATTAAGAGAAAAAGAAAAAAAAGATCACTGTACAAGCAAAAAATATCATGATAGTACGATAAAGCATATATCATATGCTATGTTTCTATCAAATTTAGATTTTTCAGACTACCAGTTATTATAGTTTAACTAGGGTCTAATAGATTCTTAGAGAAATTAATGGTCCGGTATTACACGCCAACAGACCTGAACTCGAATGGCGGTTATTTGATAATAACTACTTGTTGCATAAACACTGGCACGCTCTCCGGCCACTAAATGTAATTTATTGCCGCACAACTAGAAATTGATGTTAAAATGAAATGCACTATCTATAAATAACAATATCATAATATACAGCCACAATGTTACCATTATTTTATTATTAATTCCAACACATAATTAGCGGGCGTCCAAGATAATTAGATTTTTTTTTACTAATACTTTTAATTACAGTTTAAGGGTTTATCAGTTCGCACAAAATGAAGTGAATTATTTGCAACACATGCAATAAGTTGCAGGCATAAAATTAATTTAATCGAAATAATTATATATATTGTTGTATATATTATAGGTTCTATGTTACTGTTTGGATCTTAAACCCTAAAAGTAAGTGACGAGGGTTTCTTCACTCAGCATAGATGGATATGTCAAAAGTGATGACTGATACGGTGGTTAAGAAGAAATTAAAAAAGAAAGTGAGGTCTATAATTGATAATATGCTGGGGTATGAAGATGACTGACATGGTATGACAGACATGGTATGAAGATGTGACAAAAACGAAGTACGAACGTAGATTGATAGAGGAATATAGGAACCCGTAAAAAACAAAGGGTAAATTTCGGACAAGGTCCTTAGGAGTGACAGACAAAAAAGACGAATGGCAGGGAAAAACATGCTACTCTGATCCTAAATAAATTAGGAAATGTCCATTAATGATGATGATGATAAGTTACAGTTTGTATTCCATTTTACTCGCCGTTTTGAGCAATTTAACGTTTATACTATTCATAATTGGAAATAGATTTGAAAGTTAGTTATAAATTTGACAATATTCATTCGCAGAAATTCCATTTAGACTTGAAAGTTATTAACTACCCCGCGTAGGTAAGCTACGTTCTGATTCAATGCGACGTTCATTTGTTTAATCAATTACGTACACAGCTTTCAAATAACCGTTAAATAAACATAACAAGCTTAAGGAATTTTCTGATTCATTTTTTTGTCACCGGGAGACTACTACGACCAGTCAGAAACTTTATTTCCTCTTAAGTCTTCTGTCGAAGTTATTTCGACACAAACAACTTCAAACACAATATTTAAATTGAGGCTTATTTATTCTGCTCAATTTCCACAAACTAGACTACAAAAAGTTATTGCATACAAATTATACAATGCTTTAAATAGTTTAATTCAATTAGTTTTTTTTACTTTAAATACATTGGGTAGTTTGTATTGCAAGGTTGAATACCTTCAACAAATTACCAAAGAGTATTATAGAATTAACATAATAAAATACTCTTCCTAAAAAGGAGTATTACACTATAAAAAAATATTTAAATGATAAATCGGTTTGGTTCATGTTTAATCTTAGTTAAACCACAAAAAAACTTAAAATGTTCCTCCTGAGACCAATTTCCAATAACTTACTAACAATATAAGAAGATAAATTAATTGGTGACTTTCTTCCTAGTTCTTTCCAGTATAAGATTTCCAAAGACAACTAGCTTAAACTATTCACCCTGAGGCCAATTTCCAATAACTTACTAACAATACATGAAGGTAAAAGTGACTTTCTTCCTAGTTCTTTCCATTTCCCACAGTCAAACAATTCAATATTAATCGCTAAAATTTCTTTGACGTGCATTTATGAAATTACAACATCACTGTTACACGTCAGAGAATTGTAGATTCTTTCACTAGAAAGAAATTTTAAATTTCGAATCCTTGAGAATTTTGACATAAACGGCTCTCTGATCCATTTCTATATCAAACTCATTCTATATTCTAAATTCAACCTCAAATCTCTACTTGAGAGTTCGAAAGGGTTTGAGTCTCATACGTACCTAAGTGACATTATGAATATTTACCATAAGGTCTGGTTGTTTAGAGATTAAACTTATTACTAAACCTATATTAATCATATTTTGTCTATTTCATACTATAAGCATGAAAACAGACGTATACAAAAATAATATTTATTATTAATCTATTTTCCGGTGCGACACACCCTCATCTATAGACTACCCTTTAAATGTAATTTTTGCCTACCCCAAGCTAAAATATACATTTCATGCGCTAGTAGTAATAAACAACTGTAACAGTAATAAACAACTGTTCACAATCTCTGAATTTAATATTTTCGCTAAGAAATAATTCTCTCTTACATCTACAAAGTACCGCTGGAACATTGTATGCTTACGCGGCCATAAATCACCTAGGTTTTCTTAGGATATCCACCCGAGCGAGCCATTATTCACTCGATCAAGTTATATTAAAGAAACACTTCAGAGAATTTGATTCTCGCCAATTTATCAAATAAACTATTTATCATTTATTTTTATTATTACAGTGATACTTTTGATCAAAAAATATTTTTCCAATACAATAGTATTAACAGTAGAGAATTAACTGAAGAAACAGAAAGCTTTGCCTGTATAGCTTATGTATATGTAGTAATTAGAGCGAGCGGAAAGATCTATATTTTGGGTGGAACTCACCATTATTTATATATTATATAAAAAAAAAATTAGTTCAAAGTTTTTCTACAATTAAGTGACATAATATGTGGTATTGTCACAATTTAAATTCATACTTTAAATCTAGTTATGATTTTTTTTTAAATTGGCTAAGTATCGTAATTGACTCTAAATTGTCTAAAAACGTGTTAAATAAATTAAAAATTATGATCATTAGGGGAGATTATTTGTCCAACAGCGCGTATATCTGAAATTATTATCCAGAACTTATGTAATTATTGTCCTTATACACGCGTCGCCCTGCCATGGATTAAATGAAAATAATTATTGAATATTGACTATTGATATCAAAACAAATTCTTGTCGAAGAGAACACATAAAGTTGTACATACAAATATTATTTTCAATTACAAGAATAGTAGCGATACTTATTCTCAGTAGCAAAGCAATAACGTCACAGTTAGACACAAACGAAGTAAATACGATCCAAATGCTCAATGAACATTGTTCTGGGTAATAAGATTACAATCGTCGCACTGTTTGTTTGTTTTTAATCCCACTGAAAGCTAAGTAATTATAAGAAGTACGGATCTTATGGCCATGGCTCAGGCTCAGTTTAGTCGGTAGATCTTTCCGGTCGTGTCGTCTCGATATGTTTGGAGTTCCACATAATCACTGTGGCAGTTGATCAAGGTGGTATTCATGAGGATTCTTCTTTCCAGAGGATAAAAAAATACAACTACATAAAGACTTGACAATATTGCATATGATACATTAAGAATCGTATTCTAAAATCAAATTTAAACTCAAATCTCAGTACAGTTAGAAAAGGACAATGCTATTGAACTCATATAACACCATCCTTTTCTAACTATGCTCAAGCAGAGATTTAAGTTATAGTCTCATTCTGTGATACAACCTTAAGCAATTTTTTGATCCAATTATAAATGATGTTTGTTATTCTTTACTCTACACAAATTCAATTTAACTTATATATGTAATATAGGTCAAGAGCATATAGGTGTGTATATACAATTAAATTTACTTTTTCAGTAAAGTTGAGCTTACAAAGTTACCGCATTGCGATGCGGATGATACTCGTAAAGTCCAAGTTATGAAGTGTGCAGTTGCCGCAGATAGCTTTAAGACGCCACTTTGGAGTTACGAGATGTATTTAATAGCCACTGTTCTTTTCATATTAACTGAATGTTTTCTCTTTTCTCCCTTTATTTATTATCTTAAGTCCTTAAGCTTAGGTCTTTCAAAAGAGGCGTGCAGTAGCGCTATGCAACATGCAATACTAGCTTATAAAATGTGTATTCTCTATTATGTAAGCAATTGGATGTATAAACTTATTTCTCGTTTTTTCTTTGGTAATTCAGACATCTGAAAATATGAAATTGGTTAGTTAAGTAACTTTTACGTTTACTGCAAGCATGTAGAATATATAGCAGTAAACTATAAGTATTTATAGATAATAGCTACTTAAATGTATGTACAGAATAGAACCTATATTACTTTAGTTTTCTTTTTTCTTCAGTTGGATTTAAAATTAAATAAGGAAATAAATATGTTTGAAATCTTAAATGAATTAAGGAAATAAATAAGTTTGAAATCATGTTTTTTTTCTCTCTTTATCAAGCCATACACCATAATGGTTAAGCCGGCAATAACCGGCAGCAACTACATTCTGCGTGGAACCGAAACCTTACATATGTGTGTACTTTATCTACGTTGGCACATGGCGGGGTGCGCTCTCGCGATTCGACCACCATGTGTCCCGGGGCCGACTCGACCAAGAGTCGGTCAAGCCACCGCCAAAGGAGGGACTGTCCGAGGACCCCTGGACAGTCCCCCAGACAGAGAGACTTCACTAAGGCATGCGCGCTTAGCTGGACGCGCACGTAGCCTCACGGTAGGGTCACTAGACAGGCAACACCGCGCTTGCGTGTGCCCGCCTTCGCCTACCAATCTGTCTGCGGTGGAGGGGAGCGGCCTCGACGTCCTCCTCCCGCTCCCTCTCCTCGACCTCTTTCTGCGAGATGGCGCTCTCGCAAAAGGAGGCGACAGCCTCCCATTCCGCCTCGCCGCGGAGATCTGTTATTGACCTATAAAAATATCCAACATTCCATATGTCGCTTTGTCTTTTTAAACATTAACTTTCTATACCAAACTTAAAGATCTAAAAGTTCGTAAAATACTAAAAAGTCATGCAAAGAAGACCTGTGTAGTATTTCAGTGCAGCAGATCCCAGATGGTTTCAATTCCTACGTAAAGTTCGCTTACTGAGCAGAACTACGGCAAAAGGAATAAAAATGTTATACGTAACAACTGTGTGGAAAAGTTCAGAAATTTCTTTAAAGAGTTCAGGTCCAGAAGTAAAATTTCCACACAACGTTAACCCCGATAGAACTAATCAAGTGTACTCCTTAATAAGATTAAGTTCTAACTCGATTCCAGCGCTGCAATTTCTCGGAACTCCAATCAATGGACGTAATTCAAAAGTTTTTGATGACATTAAAAAGGTTACATTTAAAAAAAGTTATAAAGTTAATAGAATGACATTCTAGCTATTTGTTTGATAAAAATAAATTGAATCTAATGAAAAAATACAATACCTTCTAGATGAATGGATAGATAGATAATGAGCTTATTTTATTACTACACACACATTCATATATGTTAATGAAGTACATATTACACTGAAGAGAGAAAATTTACAATCGAAATGGATGTGTGTGCAGCAGCAAGAAGGGTCTAGGCTCGGTGTGTGATTGTCTGATGACGAAATCATCGATTTTTAGTCGTCACCCAAGTATGAAACGCGGGCACAGCTAACTGTGCTATTAAAACAAAAACAATTATTTATGCTTGCTTATGTGTGTGGTATTTGCCAAACAAACATGTACGTATAGTATGCATTTCTTAATAATGTAAAATATGTTTTTTTTGTTATTATTGGTGACTTATCAAGTCGTACTTTATATTTGTGTTATATATGTAAATAAGAATATAAAATAAAATATATAAATAATGTAATAAAAAACTCAGCTCACTACGCCAGTCTGTATACTCTACTATCACTAAGTCGGAATACCTAACTTCTGTAGAGCAAGTAAATAAGAACGTAAAATAAGCTTGAAAATACATTTTGAAAGTACTCCTAAAATTTTATTACAAAAATTTTTAAATACAATGCAAGCCACGACACAAATTTGTGACATTAATGAACGTAATATAGTATCAGTAAGAGTAACTGATATTTGTTAATTTACCGGATAGTCTGCTTGGGTACAGTAGCAGTAGTTTGCATTGTTATGTTCCGGTATGAAGGGTAAGATAAACAATGAAATTACTCTTCATTTCATTTTATTTTATTTTATACCACGTTGGTGGCAAATAGACCTACGGCCCGCCTGATGGGCTTACCAACACCTATGTAATAGCCTGTGGACACTTGCAACACCAGGGGTGTCACGGGCGCGATGACCCTTTAAAAACCTATTTACTCCGCTTTTGAAGAACTCTCCGGGAAAACCTCGGTAGTGTGCCTGAGGACGGCCATCGGTGAGGTTTTTAGTGGGTAGGCCTCCCTTTTCTGGGGAGGAGAGCCCCATAACCGCCGCAGCCGGGGTATGCAATTTAATGCATTTTTGGTCAGCGTAACAAGAAAAAAAGGGAACTCATTCCACAATCTAAGTGTACGCGGAAGGATATTCCTCTGGAACCGCACTTAACAGATCCATTTAGGTTCCAATGTGTGAACTCCCTGTTGATGGTGAGCAGAGCGATGACAGAAAGTGGCTGCGGGCATCATATCGTACAATTCTTCGGAACGTAACCCATGCTATGTCGCATGTTTTTCATTACTTTAATTTTTGTGAGGATTACAGATTTGCCGAAAATCTTGGAAGTACATATAGGTACTTACTGTAACAACTGACCATCAGGTGAGCAATGTACTTGTTTAACAATATATGAAATGAACAAATGCATATTAATTATAGGTATTATGATGTCATTATACATCTCGCTCTGATTGTACAATTAGAGATAAAATGACCGCCATCTTTGAATAAATGTATTAAGATCAACAGAGACCAAAACAGTTTTGATTAATTTGAAAAAGCTTCAAAACAAGCTTGCTTTGAAAAAGTTCGATATTTAGGTGTTATATGAGCTTACTGAAAGATGCATTGTATACTCATTCTACACGATGCGATGAGAAGTGAGACGTACGACAAGAACATGCGAACAAGATGCTGGTTAGTCAAGTTTCACATGACTAGTCCGGTTTCACCCAACAAGGAGTTATGTGTTTGGCGGGATTAGAAGGGCGTCGTAGCGTATCGTAGCTATCAAATTTTTCTGCCTGACAGAACAATCGATTCGGATCTCTATTACCAACAACTAAAAAGATTTAAAGCATGAATCTAATACAAAACTGCTGGAATTATCCAATAGATGAAGCAGGTTGAATCACAATATCGCTCTACACCATATATATTTAGCGACTCAGCAAAAATTAAGAATTTGGCTGGAAAGTATCCCCTGTATACAGCTAATTTTACTTATTCAGAATTCTACATATTTTTGTATTTTCACAATTCTGTAGGCAGTTCCTAGTTAACATTGACTGATAACTGCCAAAACTATTTAAATAGTTTTAGCAATATCGCTAACCGTATAGTGCGGTTCCAAAGCGATATCCCTTTATTGATCTGATGAATTCTCGAAACTCATATATACATATATTATATACGCCACTAGCAAAATTATAGGTGTAGCCGCATATAGCATTTTTACCGTGGGAGAGGCATGCTTCGGCACACAGAAAACCAGCGTAAAATAGCGCTTGCGCTGTGTTTCGCCGAGTGAGTGAGGGTTCCGGAGGCCCAATCCCCCCTTATTCCCTTTTAAAAGGCCGGCAACGCATCTGTGACTCCTCTGGTGTTGCACAGATGATCCGTTTGCTCGTTTGCTTATGTTATGTGTTAATTTCAAACATGCAACATTTGAAATCAACACATAACATAATGAAATTTCATTTAAAGAAAGACCAATTAATATGAACCATTTTGATATCGAGTTGGTAACGGGTGGTAATCATTCATCATCATGTGTTTGGTATTTCATTGGTGTAGGACTGCGATGACTTGCAACCGATAGTGCGAAGATTGGTTCGCCTGCGGATCTCATCATTTCTAATTGGAGCACTTAGAAAAACTCCGAGCCCTTTCCGTTTGGGCTTTTATGTACTATTGCCTGCTTATATGTACCATTTAAATGCCAAATTCAGTTCCATATGTCAACAGTAGCAGCGCACAAGACTTAAGGCATTGAGGTAAATTGGCTACGAATTTGGTGAAAATGCTACATATCGCAGTGAGTTATAAATAATAGACTAGCTTCGCCTGTGCAGGACACTTACCATTAATTTTGAACGATTCACATAATATCTTTATCAATTGTAGCCTATGTGATATTTGTATGTATTAGTTATATTGTTGTACAGTTTCATGATAATACATTAAGTAGTTTTTACGTGAAAGCGTAACAAATATCCATCAGTGTCATTAGCGTGTATAGACGCACGCTTGTGATAACGATAGCTTGCAAAATTTGTGACACATAAGAACACAAGAGAATTATATTTAATGCCGTTAGCTTGATCGGCAGTCGAAATAACTTTTATTATTATATCACTTAAGTCTGAAATATACTGTGAGTTTGAAGACGTTTCTAGAAGAAATAATTTAACAAGTGTTATGTAACAATTATATGTTACACTAGCTATATCTAATTCAACAAAAAAGTTAATTAGTTTATTTTAATTTTTGCAATATTATTTTAAGTGGCATGCGCGTGAGCTGCGCTTGATACTGAACAGTACTTGGACATTACAACATTATTTTCCTAAAATAAAGGAATTATTTTAACATAAAAGTAGCCTAAGTTACTCATTATTACATCAGCTACCTACCAATAAAAGTCCTGTCAATAGCCGGCCTAACCTTTACGGTGAAAGGCTTAATAAGATATAAAAAAAAGTTCTGTCAAAAGCGATCCAGCCATTTCAGAGGTTAGCCGGAACAAACAGACAGAGAGACAGACGACACTCCAATTTTATTTATATGTATAAATTATAGGTAATTCAGAAATTATATGTATTGTTTAAAATTTAAAATTTATTTAACACACAAATGATAAAAAATAATTTAAAATGCTATTTTTATATTTACTTTACAAATTCGCTTTGAAACGGCTGCAAACGGCGGCAATCACGATATTATTGTTATTAATAAGGAAGAACCTTCTAGAAATTAATAATACATATAAATACTACCTCCATCCCATGAGGCACGTAGGGATATAGAAAGAAAGAAAGAAAGAAAGATATCAAATTGTTCCACTTCCTACAATCAAAACATACTTCTCCAGTTTTCTCAATCTTCATTAATACCTTCATGCACGCTCGTCGGTTACAAATACTTTCGACTTGGCCCATCTTCAGGCCTAAATAGGAGATCTATTTGGTCCAGTGATCCGAATAAGATCGTCTAGATCGCCCCTTACAAATTTGTACAACAAAAGTATTTTTTTAAATAGATTATAAATAGATAATTTCATGTTTTAGGACATGTGCACATTAATTTTTCATTAAAAAATTTGGAAATGCACTGGCTATATTCAGAAATTGTTATATGTATGTACGTTATTTGTTGTTGTTATGTACAAGTTTAATAAACTGTGAATAAATTAATTAAAGGTATAAAATCGATTCATTATCCTATTTTATATGTCAGTTAATGAACGTCGCTATGCCACAATAATAACACAGGTAACACAAACCTGGCTCTGCTGATCAATATGTTTTCCAAAGCGACCCTTCCGCTGTCTGACCCTCATATGTCAACTAAATGTGCGTATTAGAATTCAATGATAAAGCTTCAGAGCTTCGGAGTTTTTTAATGAATTTCCACATAATAGCAGAAAATCTGATCCCTAATCTGCGTGGCAATTTCGTAACTTGTAATCGAATAATACGACTTGAATGAAAAAATCTAAATTATGTGAAACGAATAGAGCTTTTGGAGGATTACATTAGCAAATATGCTACGATCCACCGGGAAATAATGATATAAACTAAATGTACTTACAAAAAACAGTTTAAAGCAAGCAACAGAATGTATAAATAGTTTGATTGCAAATGCTGAATTAGTATTTATAAAATCAAATCAAAAATTAATTCTTCAAATAGGATGTTACAATAACTTTTGAATGTCAAAGATGCTACGCCATTGGTTCACAAGTCTACGGCGGGAGACCTTGCACTGGAAAGAACCAGCAAGGGCAATTTTTTTTTCTTCCTGTCTCATTACAGAGTCGTCAGTTGGAAGCCGGCTTCAGATACACAGTCTGAACCCAACCTACAATACAAGTTAAAACAACAAACAAATGTATATTTCCGTCACAAGAGTCATATCGCATTAAACAAATCTGATATGTATATGTCCGGTACAAAACAAAAATACTATTTATATCATAGAATCATAAAAATTATATATCGATAAATTTACATCCAAGCATTTTTATCATTCAAGAAATCATTGACCCTTTTTTCATTTGAGTATTTCTAATATGTACTATAAATTCATGAAACGGTAAAGCAGTATTATTTTCTGTGTGTTATAAAAAGTTACACATTTCCCTAAGAACGAACCTCTAGTTTTTTGAAGCCTGTATGTTGGAACGCAAATATGACGCCAATTGACGCACGAACTGCATGGTGTTTCTGTATACCTGTCGAGTATCCTAAACATGTTAGTATATCATTGAAATATATGTACATACATATACTCATATTACTTTCCCATGGGGATAGGCAGAGATCACGGTTCAAACTTGCTTGCTTGCCGAGTAATCCACTTGTAATTAAAGAATATAATATGCTAATCTTTGTAATTGACTTTAGATTTATATATAAGTTAGTACATGTACAGAAAACATGTAAAGAGGTATAGGATTTGAAAGTCCTACGATGGTTGAACATTCAGTTAATACTCAATTATTAATACTCATTACAGTGTTTTTAGCTTCGGATATTTACGATATTTCTTGTATATATTTATGAAGAATATTGTTGTATATTGTCATGAAGTCCTACCTAATTTTCGTCAAAGTAGATCGCAATCAGCACTTCCAATCAGTACACTAATTATTATAGTAAACAAATGTCGGGAATACATAACTTCACTTCATGTTCACCTTACACAGAGAACTGTATTTAATTTCTTGTAACATCTACGGAGAGAGAATGGTAACACAAATATTCAACGCACAGACAATCTACACAATAAATCACTTAGATAATTTGGTAAAATAAAGCAACTTAATCCATCAAGTTGACGAATTTCTACAAAATTGTCTTTTAGTGCTCTCAAAATCCATCGTTATAAGGCTTTGTGGTTTTTAAGTATCGCGGCGGCGTTAGCGTAGCGCTAACGGTTTGTTCTTCAGTGTTTTTCACTGACACGAGATCTTAACAAAGCTGGCTCTTACGTCTGCCGTCCTAAGTACTATTGTCTTCTGTCGTACTAAAGAACTAGGCGGAATCAGTAACGACATTGTTTAGCCTCTAGACTTGATTCGGTACTGTATTGAACAGATTTAATGTTGGAATAAATTTGTTTATTTATTTATTCAAATCAACAAACTTAACAGCACATATATTTATTAATAAGCCTCAATTAACAAACATAATAAAAGAGGTTTTCACATCAACAGTTGCAAGTAACGTAGTTCATTAATGTTATAACAAAAATACATTAAATATGGACTTACAAATAAAAACAGACGAAGCAAAACTAATCATGTGAAAAAGAACATTAGATACTATGAATAATATGAAAATACGTCTCTATTTCTGTACCATTTAATATGCCCCGCTATCCAATAAACGGCTTCTTCTCTGTCCCTTATCACGAATCAACCTGGGCTCTAAGGCTATCATCGACCCTAACGACCCCGGAACAGTCGCCGGGGTCGCTAGCAGGCTAGGTGTGAGCTTTCCGTTATGCGCCTTCCACAAACACACTCACAATAAAGCTGACTATAGCCATCTGCGGCTTCAACATAGCTCAATAGTGGGTGTGACAATATGGATAATTTTGGAGACTCGTTTCGGTTGTTTCGCAATAAACTAATGAGGCTTTTGTACCACTCAGTACTATTTTTTATTATTGTTTATAAAGCTTTATTTTAAAAATAATCTCAATAACCTTAACTCCATGTATAGGTTATGGTCTCCAAAAAAAAAAAACATTAAAATTGTCCACTTAATATTATCCCATAAATTTATCACTGTTCTATCTATTTTTATGAGAAATCTCAAAATTAAATGTACAATTTCTAATTAAAAGATATTACTTAATTGACTACCAGCCACCATATCTAGTCGTTACCTATGTAATAATCAGTATAGATAACTAATATTACAAATGCAATTGTAAATTTAACTGTCGCACTTAAAAAAAAATTGAAAAGAAAAAAAAATTTTAAAGATAGCCTTGTTATATAGAATGTAAACAATTCTTGAAAAAAAAAGAATATAACATAAAAAATATACTCTATACTAGTACTAGCGCTATTTTAATGGACGTCTCCTAAAAAAATCATTAGCGGAAAATTTCAAAGCGTAAACTTATAGTAAAAGAAAACAAAAAGAAATGTAGGAGCATTTAATCCACTCAATATAGCTGAGATCCGAGGTAATTTGCACATTAAAATTTATTATACTTTGACTCATTCTCTCAGAAGCATAATTTGCAAAACTTGTATGTATATCTATGCTAACAGCCTTATAGTCATGTTGCTCAGTTCCACTCGAAAATTTTAAACAAACTTAGATGGTTTCAGATGAAGTTCCTCGTCTGAAACCAAAATTATCGCTAAGGAAATCAGTATGACTATCAATCTTTATGTTTAATTTAGTTGATTTAATATTTTCAAAGCAATTTATAAATACTAAAGGTGCCTTGAAGAATTTAATGGCTCGTCAATATTAAACCATTACAGGTTCACAGTTTTCAGTCAATCCTAATAATCTGAGGCATCGCCGACTCAGACACATGTTAGGCGATTCTCCTGTTAATTAATGCAGAGTTTTCAAGCCATGCTACCAGCGGCATTCTGCGCCGCCGCAGCCCTTGTTGTCCCCTAATCGGTAGCCTTCTGCTTCGCCATGTGTAGGCAACAATCAATATAGGTTGGAGCCATTTGGATATACCGCGCCTTTTCAAGCACATATGTCCTTTTCATAAGGCAGCGCTGACCGGAACCTGAAGGTGCAGATACCAGAGCCTAAGGCAAGTTCAAGTTGAGTACTCAAGTACTTAAGTTGAATTTAATCGGTAGCTCATTCTGGTCGAGGCAACTCGATCCGTTTGGAGTCCAATTTCATCACGGTGACGCTTGATTGCTGTGGTATCCATGAAGCTTCTCAGCCTCTGCTCTCCAGAGAGAAATAAAATGTTTCATAGATTTTCGAGCTTTGGGCTTGTACCACAGAATGAGATTCAAACTTAAATCTTTGCTTAAGTACAGTTAGAAAGAGACGGCGCTATGTGAGATCAATAGCACCATTCCTTTCAACTGTACTCAAGCAGTGATTTGAGTTTTAGTTTGATTTTAGAATACGAGCCATAGGCTTATATTATGTCTGCTTGAGTACTACAGAGTCGTCCCTTTATAACTGTACAGTTAGAAAGGGACGGCTCTACACGAACTCCATGCCAGCACCATGAGCATGTATCAAATATTACTGTTGTATTTGAATTGACTTTTGACACATTTCAATTTGTTGTGTTTAATTCGTGCTTAACTACACTCAAAAATCAGAATTTGACGTTAAATTTCTCTGACACTCAATTCGATACTGCGACGGATACCTTATGAGTTCATCTTCTTTCTGCTCTATGGCCATTGCACCTAATTTAAATGCAGAACGTATGGAATGTGACCAGAATGAACCACGACTGCGCATTTATCAAATAATACTCATGTATTTGACTTGACATTTGACATGTGTTCAAGTTGAGCTTAATTCGTACTTTATTAAAAAATCGACACGTCAATTCTCTCCGACACTCAATTAGGTAATGTGAGAGATTCCTTATAATCTCCTTTCTTCTCTACGGCGACTGCGTCAGATTTAAATAAAGAACGTCATTAACAAAAACTATTGGAAGCTATTGCAAGAATCCTAAGTTGCTTTTAGTAAATAAGTCCGTTACATTGAACTGACACTCATCTGGGATTAAGTCGTAGCATTGTTCACTAAATATTGCGAAATGCTGAAGCTGCTCTAAATAAATGCACATCTCTGCGGAGAGTTGCCAGTGAAATCACAACAAAACAAAACACCAAAAGCACAATATCTCATCCCGCCGTCATGAATATAGCGGTTGTTTACTCATTGTTTAGCTCGACGCGGTTAAAAACTCGGTTTTTCGACCAAAGGCTTCAGAGTTGCTGAACTTCGATGCTGTTTTAGCATTCTATTTTATAGCGCAAATGTTAAGACATACTAATTTGTAAACATTTTTTGTTAGTTTGAAATTTTCTCCTTTAAGTCAACTGCTTTTTTCCTCTCTGAAGAAGAGAGGCTGAGAATACTCATACTCGTATATACCACCGCAACCAAGTGCCATGGTGATTGTGTCTGACTCCAAACGATCGAGACGGCTCGACCAGAATAACCTGCCGACTAAACTCAACCTGCGCCGTTATGGTATGGTACCTTATGGTAATAAAGAAGACCGCAACCTCAGGAAAAGGGGCGATCAGCACAGCCTTATAAATGGGAGATATAAGAGGCACAAAACACCCAAATAGCCGATTGATTAGGAGAACGTTAAGGACGTATCTCGGTCTGCGAAGTCTTTACCGATTATTATTGAGCCCACTGCTATTTTTCTTTCCATTAGGCAAGGAGAGGCTGAGACCCTCATTGCTACCACCGCAACCAAGTCTCACGGTGGTTATCTCCGACTTCAGACCGAACCAGGCGCTTGACCAATGTGACCTATCGACCAAACTTAGCCTAAAGCCAATAGTTCTAATGATCCTGCGGCTAGATGTGACAGCGACCGCTCCTCAGGAGAGGGCGCGGGGCAGGATCCACTGCTTTTACTCGATTGCTTATATAGTTTGGTACACACACAAGCACTTGTTGATGTATACATTTTTGTTTGAATAAATAAATACGCTTTAGTTTAATAATAAACAGAGCTAATGGTAATAATTTATACCTCTATTATGTCAACTGGCAGAGTTGTTAAACAATTATCATTTTTTGAACGATTTATAAATGATGTTTATATATATATATATATATATAATATATATATATATATTATATATAATATATATATATATAATATATTATATATAATATATTATATATATATATATATATAATAATAATAATAATAAAATATAATAGTAAAAATATTAAAACAGTCGGCGCCAGACGTCCAAAAAAACATTTACAAAATATATACGTATTCGATTCGAAACAGAAAAATAAAAAGGCATTACGAAATTATGTAGTTCTATCAAAAAAATAAATAAATAGCGTCATGTTGTTGTCGTTGTTTTATTTCGCTATTTTCGCAGAAATGTTTGTATTAATTGCCCGATATCAGAGCGGTTGCTCTAATTTTTATATCTCCCTAAAAAATATATATAGTTAGGTTAGGCTCGTACTCCTCACTGGGGACATGTATTTAGGAATAATTTCAAAAAATTGTACACCATATTACAGTGACAATAGGCTATTCTACAATTTTTTCAAATATTTTTTAAAATGTTCGTTTACATGCGATAGTCAAGTGTTACTTTCATTTTCGCAAAATATTTATCCTGCAAGCAGAAAAAAAAGATCAAAATATTATCGTAAAATAAAGGCGCCAAAACGCCGACCGCCATGATTTTCTCGGTATGACATCATTAGTACTTCGATTTTAAATTAGAAATATAAAATTAATCTTACGTTTTTATGAAAAAATAATATAATTTTCACATTGCTCAGTACAAAAACTATATAAATAAAATATTTCACATTTTTATGTTATAACATGAAAATAGCCTATTGGGTTGATGACATTTTTTTTATTCTATACATAATAACAGTTCTCTTTTAGATGATAAATATTGTAGAAGTAACGGACGCTATGTTTGCGGTGCTGTCGCGGGTCGCTCAACAAAGGTCGCCTTATACAAAGTACTCGTACACTGCAATCGTGACGTCATATTTTACTAGTCGCCTAATTTGTATGAGCGTATAAACAAAATTGCCAATAACTTTGTTTAACGTTTAAAGATATACTTTCTGTATTAAATAATGATATATTTAATATAAGGAAGTTAGAAAGGTATTCGTTTCATTTAAATTTTGTAACAAATAAGTAATAACTAGTTTTTTTAGAAATGTAAGAGCAATATTAATACAAAATTAAAGAGAAATTTCTATTTTGACTCACGTCCATGAGATAAAATTGCTCAACTTTGATAATTATATAACAAAAATAGGCATATTCAGTTGTAGTCATCTACCCTTTTGCTTTGGAAGCTTCCATGCGTTGTTGTTATCATCAGAACTACAAACTCATTTGCCGCAATTGTAGTTCTAAAATTGGATGCACAAAAAAACGAATGTAATCCAGGCTTAAATTTAGAATACAATATGCAAAGCGTCGGTGGGACCTTAAATTGCCGTGTTTTTACACAGAACCTTGACCGCGCGTTTTCATTAAGGGACGTGTTCATGTGACGGACGGTGAGATAATGTTGCATGCCGACAACACCTTTTGTTGTGGTGCGCTGGCACAATATATTGTACTGGCTCGTTTAATTTAATGACTACCTAATCATCTGTGCGGTTAACAGTGGTACTAAAAGTTAACATGGAGCGTTCTGAGTGGAGCCGACGCCGCATGTCACTAAGTACATTCACAGTAAAAGCCCTTAAGAATGCACACAATATAATAAAATTTATGTATGTTCAATATATGATGATTAGAATACTAATATACACAGACTAATCTATAAAAACTAAGTTAGTTAACCACGGCCCTACGCTTTGCATGGCCAGATTTTACACAGTTATCGTAATTTTTTTTTTCAATATGTTAGCCTATGTTATTGAGTTTTGAAATTAGCTGATTAGTGATAATACGTCTTTATATGTTTTTTTTTTCGTAAATAAATAGGCAACGCCATAACATTTGATTGTGTCTGTTCTTTATGAAACAATATTCCAGTCGCAAGGAAATATACATTTTGGTTAAAAACAGAAAATAATGTGAGACATCGTCTCTTTTAGTCTTATCAGATTTTTTCATGTTATTAGAAACTACATACTCCATAATTTCAATTGTAGAAATTGTGGTTTTACTCTTTTTCATTATTATGTGAGTTGACTTTTAGAAGAAGATTTTTTGTCTGTTGAGTTTCTTCAAAATATTACACAATTCATTATAAAATAAACTATTTTTTATAAACACTGCGTTTAATTTTATTACCTAGTTTAACAATAAAGCAAAATATTAAAGATCCTTTTAATTCGCCATCTTCAACATCGCATCATACGTCTTGGAAGTAAAACATTAGAGACATAATATCTACTGCAGTGTATTTGATGAAATTGTAATACAATAAATCATTTTTATAAATCGAAATATTACTTTAAACTTACCATATTAAGAAAACATTTATAATTTAAAGATAGGCAAATTAAACGTTTTGTAACTAATCAGGAACTTAGTTCTAAGTATTTTGACGACTTTTAATAACAAATTTATGATGATAATAACTCTGCAAAATATATTTAACCTCTATTAATTATTATTTCACAAAATAATCGCAATTAACAGAAGACAAATGGTAATCATAAAACTACTTTTAATTTAATTTATGACTGCAGCGCCGACATATATTTAATTTTAATACGGTTTGGATTATACCAAACTGGAAATTCATTATTTCATTTTGTTTTTTATTAGATACTTAAAATCAACATAACATAACATATATGTCTGTATATTAACATTCAGGCCGACACCATAATCCAAAACGTTCGTACCTACACATCAGATCTACATAAATATTTTCACAAATAATTACACAATATTATATAATACAATATACGTAATAAAATTATATTAAATCTGAACATTTTTAATTGATTCCTGTAGGAATGAATAAGATGAAGATCAATTATATTATAGTTAATACGAAGACCCACTGGCTTCAGTGGCAATAGACTCAAAACACAAAGACTCTTTCGTAAAGAACTCGATACAGTTCAGGATGATAATTCTTTGTTATAAATTGGCCACATGTTTGTATTGTGACAATTGTGATGTGGAACACGACATTTTCTGTTGATCCCATATTGTGTCTGATTAGGAGGGCAGACGTGAACCATATTGTTACAAATTTTGCATTATTTACAGTTTCATTCAATTTAGCGTCGGTGCTGCTATGTCTTGGTACTTGCCAGTAGTCCGATAAATCAAATCTTTTTCTTCAAATAATATACATTCACTTTTACACGTTAAAGATGCTACGCCATTGATTCACAAGTCTAAGGCGCCAGATCTACTTTCTACCTTGCCTTTCAAAACCTCACCGCATTGCAAACCTATATATATAACCAAGCAGACCCTAGTTTAAAATCTTACTCCGATAATAATTACACCTTCGTGATACTTTCTGCAAGCTATGTTTTACAGAATGTTAATCCAAGGGGTTGGGAATAAGACCTTTTTTTTCTTCCCTCGACCTTCTCACTTCTGCGTGATTTAAACCTCTAAATGAGCTCAGATTTCCATCGCTTCGTCACTAAATGTAACGTAAGATACGTTACTTTGATGACGCAGCGATTAAAATTGTGAGACCACCGCATGTGTCAATCGCGAACAGTGATAAGGCAGATTTTTTTTAATTTCACGAAATTAATTTCATTAATCATAATTGTCCAATGATAAATTCATTACTTATTATTAGAGATCGGATAATCGGATGCATATTTACCCAAAGTTAGTTTAAGACAAAGTATGGAAACGGCTTTTTATTGTTTTGTTAAATAAAATTTTTCACCATTTCTGTTTTTTTATTTTGTTTTAGTCAAACTAGCTCACTACTTTCGTATAACACTCTTCATCTAATAAATCATACATTCATAAATCGCACGGGGAACTAAAACTAAACTTCATGTAAATACGTACGCATAGTTGTATAAATGAACCCGGAGTCTCGATCTTGAAAATAAATACCACGTGCTAATTTAGTAATTTTCAAACAATATCACTACGTTAAATTTGTAGTCCCGTATTTTCCCGGGATTTTATTTAACAAAATGTATTTTAAAAAGCCGCTTCCATAATTTGTGAGCCAAAAATTAACTTTAGGTAAATATGCATCCGATTATTCGATCTCTACTTATTATTGGATATCAATGCCAAATGAATTTCACAAACAATTGTCAAGGATAAACGACATTTTGGTCATGCATATGATAACCGCAAATATCAAACATCTTTACTCCTTTTCATTCAACAAACCAACTGATACCAACTAAATCTCTAAATAAAAGCATCAATCGCTGAAGAGTTTTCGTAAATGCTGTACTGGGACGCATAATTCAAAAGGTTCAAGAGGTAACAGAATGCTTGATAAACTAAAATAATAAATTCAA
This sequence comes from Scirpophaga incertulas, assembly GCA_036419045.1. Taxonomy (NCBI): domain Eukaryota; kingdom Metazoa; phylum Arthropoda; class Insecta; order Lepidoptera; family Crambidae; genus Scirpophaga; species Scirpophaga incertulas. The sequence continues at coordinate 20,089,827 of CM071631.1, read as the reverse complement.
TTTAACAAAATATTAGTTGTATAGTCAGCAACACGTCACGTCACAACACAAAAATCGCGGCTATTACGGGCGATATAAGATTCCTTACTGTTAATAAACTATCGTTACACATTTGATTAACATAATAAAATATGAATCAACCATAAAGTTTGTGTTTGCGTATTTGACACTTTAAAGTTGAAGTAGCTATCACGATATTGTTCTTTCTGATATTATTGTTTAAAAACAAATACGTTTTCCATAAAAAAGCGTATATTTCATTAATTTCCTTAGGGAATTACAATACTCTCAACCAAACGGATGTTTTCCAAAGTTTTGTTGGAACAAGATTTTTTTTTTTTGAATACGGAAGATAATAAATTAAGGATGTGAATTAAGGGATGCCACAGTGCCAAGTGAAGGACCAAAAAAGATTAATTAATTAGAGTAATTTTTTTACAACCTTTGATTAATATTTTTAATATTTCTTATTAACAGCGAAAAATAAATTCGATATTCTAGCAATAAATATGACGATACTTTCATACAACCTTTCACCCCCTTTTTTTCCTTTCTCAGTCTGTGTACCAAATATAATTTTATTCAAAACGCAATAACAGAGTTACTTATACATTTATAATATTAACAAACATTATTTGAACTGGTCTCTATTACTTCACATATCAAATGTGAAATTTCCTCGTCTAAAAATGTTCAGTAACTAAATGAGACTAATTCTCAGACGGACATTTTTTCATTTCCCCTTCAATATAAGGCGTTTCGTAATATCGTAGTACGACAGGTGTATAACTTGACAGTAACTTCGCTGCGTATTTCCCGCGTTACTATTGGCCAATATTAGTGTGTGGCGGGAAATTTGTGTACAAACTGTCCCCAGTTCTCATTATTTCTAGTTTGAATTTATATAGCTCGTACAACATATGGTGCCATAAATAATAACACGATAAAAAGTATTATGATATATTTAATGCGAAGCTAGTTTTAGATATAACATAGCATAGATACTTATAATGAAATATAAATGACAGATGATAGTTTATCGTAATGACATTAGTTCAGTAGCAGAGCCACGTTGCTATTGTGTTTCTTGTAGGCACTAGCCGCACGTAGAGTCTATATATATTTACTTGCTGTGCCTGCGATTTCGTTCACATGAAATAATGATTTTTTATTTTTATCTTATATATTTACTAGCTGTGCCCGCGATTTCGTTCACATGAAATAATGATTTTTTATTTTTATCCCAACTAATATTATAAATGCGAAAGTGTGTTTGTTTGTTTGTTTGTTTATTTGTTTGTTTGTTTGTTTGTTTGTTACCTCTTCACGCTTAAACTACTGGACCGATTTCAAAAATTCTTTCACCTTTGGAAAGCTACATTCTCCCCGAGTAACATAAGCTACTTTTTATCCCGGAAAAATCGACAGATCCCACGGGATGCGCAATAAAGGCTTCGCTCAAAAACTACTGCACAGATTTTTATGCGGTTTTCATCAATAGATAGAGTGATTCTTGAGGAGTTTTGCGGCATTTTTTATCTCGGAAAAACGGATAGTCCCACGGGAAGCGCGATAAAATCTTCGCACCATAAACCGACTTCCGCGTATATGTAGCCGTGGGCAAAAGCTATGACCCTTAACCCTCTATACACCCAATCCCGAAATCCACGCGGGCGAAGCCGCGGGCAGAAAGCTAGTCTTATATATTTACTAGCTGTGCCCGCGATTTCGTTCACATGAAATAATGATTTTTTATTTTTATCTTTGGACTGGTGAGAGCAAATGTTTGTGTGATGTAAGCGAGCATTTGTACTTTAATCAGGGTTGTTATATATATATATATATATATATATATATATATATATATACTTCAGCGAATATAGAGTATATTTTATCTGTAAGTATACTTTAGCGAATATGGAATATTCTTTAGCGAAAATATCCTTTATCTGTAAATATACTTTAGCGAATATGGAGTATTCTTTAACGAATATAAAGTATTTGTTTACGAAAATACACTTTGTGTGTATACATGTACAGTAAACCATAACCACGTCATGATGATATCACAGCAATTCCGAGACTGAAACATTTCGGCAATTTAAAACAATGAAGCAACATTCATAATAGCAAACTCTTAATAATTTGGACAGCATTAAGCCGGCAGTAATCCGCGCATTTTGTACCAATCCAGCATTGTAACTAAAGCGCAGTTTTCCTGAATGCAGTTCATTTGGCAGACAAGTTAAATTTCGTATTCAGCACGGTTGCAAGTTGGCATCTTTTAAAACCATGTCTTGTCATTGTAAGTAATATACATACAACAATTATATATATATATATATATATATATATATATAACACGAGAAAGAAAAATTACGTGTCATGCTACTTGACTACAAAAAGTTTTTGCATCATTTGTAGGGCAAAACATCTAATGCTACAACAAATTATTTAAGAGTAGTGACAATACCAATAAATAATTTTCTTAATAAACTGTTAAAGATTTTCTCAATGATAAATTGATCTACATACGAGTATGTCATCTAGCTGCTCCTAGTGGCATAGAAATTATAATTTTACTAGCTATTGCTCGCGACTTCGACTAGCTTATATTAGCATAGCGAAAAGAACTAACATTGTGAAATTAAAATTACCACATAAATAATTTTTAGTAGCATTTGTATAATATAATAGCCTAACAATATTGAAATGTTACGGTCGCACTATTATAACGTATTTTATAGGGCTATTCAAAATAAACATTTCCACCATTACATACGTGTTTAACTCTAGTTTTAGCGGCGCACGCCAGTAGCTCGCAGATGATAATTTTTTCCTACCTCATCCTAAATCACACAATATCTTTATAAATTGTAGCCTATATGTTATTCTGATGTTTGAACTATATTATTGTAAAGTTTCTTTAAAATCTTTTACTAGTTTTTACGTGAAAAACTAACAAACATTCATATATACTTACAAATAGTTTTAATAAGGATACATTGTATATTGATATTGTAAAATTATATTAAGAAAATTGACGCATATTATAAATCCATTTAAGAAACAGATAGTATTTTTAATTGTGAAAGACCTTAACAACACAGTAATGTTGCTACGAGTATTCATATTACAGATGTCTTGACTTCTATACTGTTAAAAGTTTAAATTGAATAAATTATTTTTACTACATGTTAAACAATCCACATTTGGCCTTTAGAGACCAGCCTCCTCTTACACAGTGAAATAAAATAAACACACGAAATAAAATGTTTGTTAATGATTGTATGTTTTTATGTTATGAAAACAAAACTTGTGCAGACTTGAAAATTGCTATTTGCTAAGTTTCGCTAAAATCGCTTATAACCGTGACAGCATTTAGCAAACTAGTGAAATGTAATCCCGTATCTACATTCATTCAATTTTAGGTCCAACAATCAATACATAGTATAAAACAAAGTCGCTTTCGCTGTATGTCCGTATGTATGCTTAGATCTTTAAAACTACGCAACGGATTTTGACGCGGTTTTTTTTAATAGATAGAGTGATTCTTAAGGAAGGTTTGAATGTATAATAAATGCATAATATAGTAGAGAAACACTGATAAATTTAAAGGTTTCTAATGTGATGTCGTAAATAAGCACGTTTTTTTGCGCTTATATTGCAAACGCTGGCTGAACCCTACGAGATAGACCAAAATAATGTACTACAGTATTGTACAACTTACAAAAATCCACAAAAAAGTCCGCGATGGTATATGTCTATCTCTTAGGGATAACCCACCATAACCATTTTTTCACTGCACCCGTGCGAAGCCGGGGCGGGTCGCTTAGTGTTAAATAATTTATTAAATGCTGAAATGTACATTCTATAATAGCCAATGAATGTATAGCATACTCTATAGCTTTCTTTACTAACTTTATAGCATATATATATATATATATATATTATATATATATATAATATATATATATATATATATATATATATATATATATATATATATATATATATATATATATATATGAATTCTTATCTTGTTCCTTAAATTCATATTCAGAACATCTATTTTTCTATAAAATTCTGTCTCGGGATTTGAAAAGAAATTTAATATGTACTAAAGCTTTTATAATCATAAATATAATTTTACTATTAAACAAGCATCTTGAACTTATTTCTTAAATAAATCTCTAAAAGAATCTTTTGATCTATAATTATAAACACGGCACATAGATCTTTTTATAGCATAAAAACCTTTCCAATATTCGTAGCAGATGTCACAAAGGTAACGAGCCCTTTGAAGGTCTTTCAATTGAAATATAACTTCATCGGATGGACAGATGGATTGTGGAGGTCCGCTAAAGCGCGTTGCAAATAAACAAAGAAGTTCCACGTTCTTGGCGCATTGCGGCCTCTTTTGTTCAGTTACTTTTGCAACAATGATCATTGCTACCTTTATTTTCTACTTGAACGATTTTTAATTTCAGGGTTCATTTCTGTTAATTTGAAAAGTTTGTGTAAACAACATGAAATTCAGAATGAAATTTGTGCGTGAAATTCAGAATGATATCTTAACAAAGGAATGACAGGAGTGATTTCGGTTTTTATTAATTCGTTTTTACAAGCTTTTATATTAGCTTCACTTGTAACTATGTAAGAAAATCTTAGAATCTTAATTTGACCCACTTCCCGATCTCCGATTAAGGTGAAATTTTGCATGCACGTGAAGTCGGATGACAATGCATGGTTATGTGCGGCATTACCAAGATGGCGGATCAATTATTTTTAATGCACCCCTACAATATGGGTATCAAATGAAAGGTTGCTAAGCTTGGTTTATTTGCGGGAAAAAATTAAAAGTAAAAAAAAAATATATAAGCTTCTATTAAATGCGCTAAAAAGAACAAAATAAACTTTTATATATAAAAGCTTGTCGTTAAAAGTATTCTATAAGTAAGTAAATCTCGCGACAAGCTTAATTAATTTAATTTTTAATACAGTGTAATATTGTGTTTGCGTTAATTTATTTTTTGTGCGTATTAAAATTTTAAATATATTCAGAAAAGTTGAAAAATAAATTATCATTTTGTAATTTAAAAAAAGTTTGCGGTTTAAGAACTTTTTAATGTAAAAATTTAATATTACTTGATTTGGGAATATAAATATAATTTATAATAAAACAAGCAGTACCGTGCAAGTGCTTATAATTCTAGCTTATGACTTGTATTACAGTAAGCATGGGATTCATTCACAAAGAGATTTATACATAAATGTTAACAAAATAATAACCTTATTGCAAAAGTCTGCAGTCTTAAAAGGATAAGCTTGATCTACAGATCTCCGGCTACCTCACCTTAAAACAATATTAGATATTTTTATGAATTACAACTGAATTGTAATTAGTATAAGCTGGGTGTAAATTAACAATAAATAATTGTAATCTTAATAAAATACTCACATAGTAAACAATAGTGATGCAACGGATCTCTGCTTCTGTTTCCGAAACTTTTATAACGGAGATTTAAACGGAAGTTGCAACTACAAAATTTTGAATATTAATAAAATGTTCAGTTTCAAAGTTGCATATTGTTTTCTATAGTACATTTCTAATGTATCTATTTCTAATATAGATTTGGTGTATTTGATACTTAATAAAGAATTATATTTGTAAATCTATTTTCTTTTTAATATTATTTACACTTTCGTTTCTGTAGCCGTATCCGTTTCCGTTTCGGCTAAAATTTACTTTTACATCTGTTTCCGTTTCTGGTTCCGCTAAGACACTTCCGTTGCATCACTAGTAAACAACAAGGTTATGTATGACATTGTCATGTGACATATGTATGTACATATGTATGACAATGTCATTGTATGAAAATACAATGAGATTATCATACAAATTGTCACACAATGTCACAATGTCATACAACTGTGTAATACAATAACAAATACAAATAAAATTGTCATATAATGACATTGAGATAGAGAGTGAAGGAAGGTAAACGATTGTTAGTTACTTGAACCTACTATGAGAGAGTGAACAATACTAAAATTAAATTCTCATTATGACTATTAACATTTTTATTATTTATATTATTATTATTTATATTTTTCAAAAACACTTGATATTGTATCACTGTTATTATTGATAGAATTCATTTTATATGATCTATAATTAAAACATGAGTTAATATGGGTTATAATATAATTGTTTGAAATAAATTAATGTTAATTATATTTATATAAAAATAATAATTAAATATTTGACAGCACAGTTCGAGTTCAATCCGCTTGCAAACACGAACCTGATCGAAACGTCAAGCAATAAAAATGATATCTCGTGTTAATTCTCTTTTGTATTTATTGAAAGGCTCAAGTAAATTCGAGAATAACATTTTTTTGCCGCGTAATGATAATAAGCTTGGCTTCAGAATTATCTCGATGATATATTTTAATATGTAAATACGATCCTAGGAACAAAAGAACTAATAGGTATATTGTTAATTAAAACATATATAATTACACGATGATGTATGCTTGTTAAGCTATGTATGTTAAGCTATATATGTGAGCAGTGTTGTATATCAACCTCCATGCTAACTAACCTAAGATCGACTGATAAAAAAATCCTTAAATATGTGTCTGTACAGTTTACATGCATACGGTTTTGCATAAAAATTAAACGTTTACTGCAAACTGCTTTGAAATCTCAAGAATATTCTCTCGTGAATACAGAAGCGTATTGGACATAACCAGCAGAATTTGATTCCCTAACAATGTTAACCGAACCCGAACAGACAGCGCATTGCTCCGCGGTCTCCCGGCGCAATGCGGAATCCAGGGCCGATAAAATGCCTGTGACCGTTTTCACTGAGATTTCAAAATTGTCAAACCTTTTTTTTTCGGGATAACATCTTCAAATCAAATATATTACTTGATCAATCAGAATCAAATCATATATTTGGGTACAAAATATGTATAATTAGACGGTATATATATTGTATTCATAATATAAAGTCAATCATTTGTACGATATATTGGATATAAAAATGATTGATGGCTTGAATTGGAACGTTATCTGCGATTAAAATTTTGCCACCACCAAAAATGTCCGAAATATATGATTGATTCAATGTAGCGAATGCTAAAAACTATTTATTAAATTATAAGTATAAAATAAAAAAAACCTTCTTTGTAGGTCAGTATTTCTGTTTTAGGAAGAACAATCGTTTATTAGAATGTCTTAATAAATCAATAGTTACTTAGCCAAATATTTTGACTATAGTAAATAACATAATGAAATGAAACTATAGTTTTTATAGATGTAATGTGAACTTGTTTAAACTTGTAAAGAATGTTGGGTTCAGAATATTTATTTCAGGTTAGTTTCTAAGCGACGTCATTGTGAAAATACAGACAGAAAAGCCCTGGTCAAATACAAGATTACCCTACCACAATCTTAATAAAATAATGCAAGTTAAAGAATCCAGATAATATGCCGTCATGTTTAGTAGAAAACTGTGCTTGGTAGGCAAGTACCTATAAGATAACCATAGCTTAGAAACCATTGGATAATAGTTGTCTGCATATGCTTATGTCATAAATCTTAACTTATACCCAAATCATGTTGAAAGATAGAGCCTTTAATATTTTTGGACCAGTTACTATAAAGTTAAAAGTTAATAAAAGTGAAAGTTGATTCATAAATTTTGTCTATATATAAAGATATGAAATAGACCAGAGGTTCCCAAACTTTTTTGTGTCGTAAACCCTTTGCCATGTTTTTAGGTTTACTTACCTGATATTGAATACCTACATCCTGCAACATACAACATTCTATAAGCATAATATGTATAATATATTATATAATATTGTTTTTCTTTATAGGTACTTTTATAAATAATGTAGACATATACATTATTTATAAAAGTATCAGAAGATAGTATAATATAAGTAAATAGATACTATTAGTGTATGTTGAGGTCCATTATTATGGACACCCAAATTTTTCTTTAGCAAATTCACGTGTAATGATTCATAAATACGTCTCCAGTTCCCTTGCAGCTAATTAGGATGTTTCAACCATTTTCAATAAATTACCGAAACTCATTTTTATACAAGCAGCTTTATTGCAAAACTTTGTTTCATTAATCATTCTTATTCATTTGCAATGTCAGATTTTTGTAACTCAGAACTCTGATACCAATGTACATGTCAGGTTTATAAGTCATTTAAAAGTTATAATGTTATTAAAAAAACGAATTTCCCAACACAAATAGGATTCACAAAAACAAATATAATATTGTGATTAATTTAATATTTTCGTATTTCGAACAATAACTTATATCTTGTTGCCATAAGTAGATTTCAACTTGATCGGTGTGAATAGTATATTCACAAAACATTTTGTTTGTACTATCATCTAAAGAAATGTCAGTGACGTCATGTAAAATCTATGGACTTTTTCGACTTTGACAATTTATAAAAAGTACATCACAATTAATGTGGGAAATAAGTTTTATGACTTTTCCAAGGCAACATTTTGACATTTTTGTAAACGAAATAAAATAAAAAAAAGTTTATGAAAGCCCCCAAGGAGAAATTACATGCTGGTGTAGAAAATAGTTACTTCAAATCTCCAGAAATTTGTATTTTTGGATTAATATTCCTTGTTGATGGATCTTTGGTTGTATGGTTCAAATAAAAGTTAATATGATAATTATTGCTACTCACAATTGTTACTTTTATTCAAATGCAATATTTATTATCTTCATATGTACATTGTCAAACAAACTTTCAAAAGCGAAAGAAGCAGTATATATATAAACGTGAAAATATCAAACACACGAAAAACTAGTATATACAGGCGTACGAATATGTTGAAAAAACTGTACAATTAATACATTAAAATTACTAATTATTATTAATTAGATATGCTGTTCGAGTTTCTAACAATTCCAAAAACAGTTTTATTATATTTTACAAGCTTTTATTTAATTAACAATGTATGTATGTTTGTATTTTCGGGTCAAATCTTACATCTTAATTTTACGACACCTATTCTCAACCTATTGAGCTGAAATTTTGGATACACATTTAGTTTGGATGGCAAAGCATGATTACCTGGATGACGTCATTCTATACAAAAAACTAAAATGTATAAAATAAAATTAAGGTAAAAAAATTATTTAAAAACAAGATTTTATTTAAATGCGCCAAAAAAAAAAAACTTTTACACTAAATCTTTTAGCTCTTAAAACAATTATTAAAAACTACTCAAAAGGGAATCGTAGCAACAGGTACGAGTACACTACGAGTACGTACTTGTTTTGTGATTATAATAATAAAATAAAATAATATGTAAATATTTTATAATACACTTATGAAATTAAATAGATATTTTGTGAAATATAGATCAAACGATATGTGATATAATTATGTATTTTCATATAATAATCTAAGTAAATAATATGTAAGAGACTAGCCTATAGGTTTATGCTGTTAGCCACTGGTGATTTCTATAGTATAACCTTGAATTGGTTTAAGGACAATAATTAGAAAATGTGTTATTCTTACCATAGTGCACCAAAGTTAGACTTAGGTGATTTTTTATGCAATATAATTGTACGCATATTTGCGGCTTTCATCTATACTGTATATATATATAGTACTTTGCGATATATTTATAGTACTATGCGAACAACCTGTATGTCGCTATGAAATGATTATATAACATACCATAACCCTTTATTGTATACATAAAATACACACACATAAAAAAAAAGAAAATAACAAATATATAAAAGGCGGCCTTATTGCTAAACAGCAATCTCTTCCAGACAACCATTTTCTTCTTGATTCTTGAGACCCGCTCAAGCTGGATAAAAGTCAAGGTCAATCATCAAGAACTCTCAGACCCACATTCAGACTTAATCCCATCACCACACTTCACAATTTCATTGTAGTTTATGGTATGCTAAAACATCATTAATATTTTTGCGAATTTCGTATTGAACATTTTTAATATTTCTAAAAATCGAAATTGTCTTTATTTAAAATATGTCTTTACATGCACTTATTGACGTCAAAACAAAATGTAAGTATAAGATTACAAAAACGTGTATGTATAATATACGAATAAGGAATAAAAATTGAGCCTATACACCTGTAGTTTGGTATCTTTGTGCAATTGGGAGAGCCTTCTCGAGAAGAGCAGGCAAGAAAAAATAAATCTTCTGAAGGTCTACATTTTATCCTCTTTACAACATATATTTACAACATCTTTACAATACATATTTAGTAATAATTGATATAACGCTTGAATCTATATTAAGATACAAATTATAACAACAAGAAACACGGTATGATTTAGGTTGTAGCTCCAGCCCGCATTATCACTGCCGCTTAATACCAATTAAAAGTTAGTCAAGCCAATTAGTAATAGTCAGCATAAACGTTCATGTTAATTATTTTCTAAGCTCATTGCAGATGTCATTAGAAGGGAATAAGTCGAATTCTTATATTATAAGCGCGAAACTTTGTGTGGAATGATATGTGTTACTCTTCGATGTAAAAACTACTGAATGGATTTTAATGAAACTCTAAAATAATATAGCTATATATATCAGAATAATATATAGGCTACAATTTATAAACTTATACGTCACGCTAATATAAGCTACTCGAAATACCAATCCAGCGCAGACGAACTCACGGGCACCAGCCAGTAGAATATAATTTATTTTTAAAACTTGGACAGCTTTCGAAATCTCCAATGTAGTATAGTAGTTATGACTGTGAAGTGTTAATTGGCACTTCTGAGCTCGCCTTGGAGCTATCATCGTCTCCCGTCTGAGGATTATTGTTATGTCCATAATGAGCGTAAGACCCGACTCGTAGCTGGTCACGTCGTCCTAAAGTGGTCTGGTAAAATTGGTCCACCAGTACCTGGATCGCCCAAGGACGGAAGGAAGATCGTTTAGTGGTTATGCCCTGCGTGGAAGTCCTATACTCACCAACGACGCCAAAAAGAGAAACTATTATACCTGAGTTTGTAACTGTTACAATAATATATTTTGTAGCAATAAATTGATAATTAAGCAAACTGCTCTCCTGATGTAAAGTCATTATTATCAACTAGTTTCATGACATGAAACTGCAGGTCATATGCACAAATCTACAATCCCTACAAGAAACACAGTGTACGTTGCACATTTGTGGCAGGAAAAGTAGTATACTCAGTAATTTCACGACCAATCTCATCCTTCGGGACCCCAGTAGAATCTCCTTACGATAAAATAACAACAGCACTGTTGTGTTCCGAAATTTATAACCAAAAAACACAGTTTTTCAATATGTTTCTTTGTATTTTTTACCCAAGCAATTTCCCTCCAAAATTTAAAAATTAGACTCAGATTGAAGCATGATAATTAATATTTTGACACGTTCATTTTGCACGAGTATCAAGTAGACAACGTCACAGACTGAGAATGTACTGGTACCTATCTCAATCTCGTCCTATCTCGGTGAGACCAGGAAACAAAACCTCTTGAAGAGTATGCAATGCGATGCAACAGATCTTTATACTGTTTTTATATTATACTTATTTTTAAACACTACTTATTAACAGATTCACTACAAGGCCCCAATTTCTATAATAAATTTCATTTACAGATTTTCCATTATAATGCTGTTTTAATTTAGTATAGTTGATTAAGGTCTAGTAAAAGTTTCACTAGTTAATTAGAAAATAAGAAAGAATCAATTCGTTTTCTTTAACTAATTATATATTCCTTTCAAAATGTCTATTTATTTGAGCGGAAAATTTGATGTAATAAGTCTCAAATGAAAGTTATAAATCATTATATACGCAGATCGATCATGTCTACCAGCATACTCTATGTAAAAACAAAATTATGTGAATATTATCTGATACCTATTATGTTGAACGTAGCATATATCAAAGTATAATGTTTCGTGCATTTTAGATTTTATAACAAGATTTTATATAACAGCGTTGAAATAATTTTAAGACAACTGACTGATCTCAAGATTTTAATAAATTAGTTTTATCTTATTTAGATAAATATGCATTTGTTTGTGGTCCATCAAATTACCGTACGTACTTAACAAACAAAAAATCTAGACAAAACACTATAGGCAACCGTAATATTGTAAATATATTCAATAGATTTTTCACAAATAGTCTAGACTATTTTTATGGGACAAAAATATGTCAATAACGATGCTAAAAGAAAACGTTGAGCGAATATTACTAATACGGCAAAATCTAAAAGGGCATAGCAAATAAAGGTTTTTATTAGATGGGCGGTTATCTCGAACAACTAATTAATGTTCTTATAGCACAATAAATAGATCAAGCGTGCTCGCCAAGACTTGCACGTCATACTAATTTTATCCAACCTCGTACGCGGACGCATCATACACTTACAAAATAAAACTGCAACTATAACTAAGTTAACAACGCGACACAAACAAACAGACATTTAGGTTATCTCCATGATTAACTCTTGGAAACATTTACGAAATCCATGTTGATGTATTTTCACAACTCTCAACGAATACTGATTCACCTGCTTATATGATTTCAAAATTGAAATGTTTAATCTTCACATGTATTTTAATACCTACATGAAAATTTTCTCGGCTTAAAAGTCGTGAAGATCTGCTATTGGCATTGAAACTTTTTCTTTACGAAAACTTTTTGCGCGCGGTAAACAGAGTTTAGTAATAGAGTTTAGCGTGTAATATTCTACGGCAGAAACATTATACCTGTTTAAAGATATGTATTAACTACTAAGTACTTACAAGAAATGTTAAAAATAATATATCAATAAATTATAAACATGTAAAAAGTTTCAATTTTTGTCTGTTTCCGCGATTTTTCTTTTTGCCATTGATGGAACTTACCAGGTGATTTATCTGCTGTGTCAGGTTCATGCCGTCGCAGAAACTGTAGGGCTAGGTCGGTGCCGACCTCCTCGGAACGCGGGCAGGGCGCGTACGCGTACTGGCGCTTAGCCGGCGCCGGAACGGGCGCGACGCGGTGTTTGCCGCGCTCGGCCATGCGGCGTCTGGCGGTACGGCCGGCTTCGCCGCGTGCCGTCCGCGTTATCGATAAAGCTGAAACTCCGTTGCGGTACGCACCCAGCACGCTGCGAAACGTTCCCGCCAAAATGAGCCATTGCTGTATTTACTCTACTATTAATGGACTAGTATATTTGTTTGTTTTAATTAGTTTATTCAATTTAATCATTACTTACAGATACATATTAAAACAATTGTATTTAAATTCAATTGTTTTGTACATTAAACTACAATTTCTTTAACCACCTTTGTGCGTTTAAATATACATTTTAAAAACATTAATATATAATAAAAATCTCTATGGGCTAGGAGAAGTCGATTGAAGTCGCATCCAAATGGATTTATCATTTACATATTTATGCCCGTATTAATAAAGTTAAGCCTGACTTAAAAAACGTGTATTAACTCACTTATTTTGTTCTCTTCCTAACTTATGATTTTTTGAAAGATAGAACGAGACAACAGCTTTGATTAACTAGACTGAAATTTTTATTAATAGGGCCTAATCTTTAAAAACGTAATTTAAGAAACAAGCCTACTTTTTTATTTATATGATATTATTTAATAATTTATAACTTGGGTATTATTAACTAAATAATACTATTTGGTAATTTTTTACAATATTGAAGGCACTATTAATGATACAATAATTTTTTGTAACACTTTAATATTATGTGTTTATTTAATACACATCACTTCGTTTAGCATTTATATTATTATAATAAAAATGTAGAGCAATTAAAAAAAGAGCAAAAAATAAATTGCAATACACTGGTCTGTATGACAATATCCTAATATTTTTCTTTAAGAGAAGTTTGTGGGCCTAATTTTAAAGATTGTAAAGTTCGTTTTTATACAATAAAAATAGTTTCCATATCAGCCGCAGTACCCAACGAAAATATACCTTATGATATTAAGCTGAGAGAGTAATCTTAGTTGCTAGCTACCAGATCAGTTTACTTCCTGTTTTTCTAAACAGCATACGCGGTTGGAACATGTCTACCGCATAAAGTTGAGATGTGGGATCGATGTACCTAACTATTTTGATCAATATTGCTTGTAGTACTAATCTCATGTGTGTAAACGGTGTGCAAAAGCTACAAAAGAAATAACTATAAAATATATAAAACTCATTAAAATTTTTTGGAATAATAAAAGAGTTTAGTGGTGCGAGTTTTAAGGTTGGTGGAAAATAAAAAAGCAAATCAAGTCTGATGTATGCACAAAGACTTAGCTTAACATTCCAGTGTAATAAAGCTAAGACACTCACCACGTATAAAGAGCGCCTTTTTTTTTGTTGAAAATGTATTAAATTGCATACCCCGGCTGTGGTGAGCCGGTGGTTATGTGGGGCTCTCCTCCCAAGAAGGGGGAGGCCTACCCACTAAAAACCTCAGGGATGGCCTTCCTCAGGCATGTAGGGAGCCCCCGGGAACATCAAGCTACTTCCGGGAACCCCCAGCCTCCGCTCCCCCGTCGATACAGGGGAGCCCCCACCGACGACGCCCCCCGGCCACGGAAGGGGCGTGGTCCATCCCGGGTCGCCGTAGCGGTCGCGACTTCCTCGCGCCCGCCGGCAACCCGCGGCGGAGCCGCAGCTGTGCTACCGAGCCCAGCGCCGCCTTCTTCGAGCGGGATCGGCCATCTCCCGACCCCGCTCGGCGGCCTCCTTCTGGAGCATCACTGCTTCACAGAAGGAGGCCACAGCCCACCAACCTCCCTCGTCCGCCAGCATTGCCGCAATCAATGCCGGCAGAGACAGATCTCACCCGATCTCTGCGACCAAGACTCGGCGGTCGGAGGCCCACGCGGGGCACTCCGCCAGCGTGTGCTGGGCCGAGTCGAGGTCGGATGCACAGTGGTGGCAATGTGTCGATCCCTCCCGTCCTATTCGACACAGATACTCACCGAAGCAGCCGTGCCCGGTGAGTATCTGAGTCAATCGGTAGGTGACCTCCTTCTTCCCGTGGAGCCAAGCTTCGAGGTGCGGGAGTACGGCACCGACGGCTCGCTGGCGCGCGCAGATCCGTAATTCGAGCTGCGCACGCCAGGCCGCCACAATCCGTCGGTGCCACTCCCGCTTAGGCACTTCGTGCACGGGTTCCAGGGCGCTCCCCCCATCGCTCCCCCGGTCGACACGCCGCGACGCATACGTCGCCGCGTACATGTCGGCCAGGATGTTGAATGGGGGGGGGCGTCCGAGAACCGTGGCCGCCTCGTACGAGATTGTACGGTAGCCTCATACGATCCGTATGGCCATTATCCGCTACAGGCTCCGTAGCAGAGCTCTGCAGCGGGGGGACCTCGCGCAGTCTTGCGACCACACGGGAGCCCCATACATGGCCACGGATCGCACGACGTACAGGCGGCGAACTCCATCCCTCGGTCTCCCGAGATTGGGCAGCAGGCGATGCAATGCGCCCGCCACCCTTTTGGCTCGGGGGACCAACCGCACGAAATGCTCCTCGAAGCTCCAGCGGCGGTCCAGGGTGAGGCCACGCTACTTGATGTACGGCCCCACCGGGACCACCGCGTCACCCACCCGGATCCGGCAGCTGAGTGGTTCCCGGCGCCTCGGAAGGCCGTGGAACCATAGCGCCTCGGTTTTGTGAGGCGCTATTTTTAAACCCAGCTGGCGGATCGCCCGCACGAACGTATAAAGAGCGCCTATCTTTTTTCAAAGATAGGGGAGGTGAGCGATCTAAGTCTAAATACCTAGAGCCAAATTAACCCAACAACTTGTCAAAGACATTTCGTGACGTCACACACACTAGGTGCACACACTTCATGTGTGCACCTAGTGTGTGTGAAATTAGAGTGGTCAGACAAGCCGAATTGTACAGTACCATAGACTATGTATGTACATACATACGTTGCGACAAGACCGAAGAATTGAAGCTGCATTTGGCAATTGTGTACTATAAGAATATGGAATATAAACTATCGATACATTCAAGTATTGCAATCACTAACTTAACGCCATCATGGCGTGAGTGGTAGCGCTCTGGTCTCAGCATTTGTCTGTGACCCGATTAGTATTGGAGTACCGGAAGTCACTCCTGTCATATATCAATGTTTTTCGTTTTTCAAATTTCATGTCTACATTTATTTGTTGAAGGAAAACACTTTGAAGCAACCTACATACACCTACGAAGATGTTCAACGATGTATGTGAAGTAAACAATAAATATTTACTAAAGTATGAAATTCGTTAGTTATTAATATTATCAAACATTGAACAAACATTACTTGTTTGTATATATTATATGCTATTTAATGCTTAATTTACTATTTAATACTATATTATATTATTTTTATATTTTACTGGCTGAAAGAATGATAATGTATGTTTCATAGAAAAAAAGAGCAAATACTAAACTTCTTTATTGGAATACGTCTCGGTGATAAAATGATATTAGTTCCGTTGAGTGAAGTGTAGCGTTACGCAGTAAAAGTTCATATAAAACATAAATTGACTATACATAGTATTTACTATGTATTGTGAATTTATAAGCTGCAAACGTATTCTGTAATACTTTTGAACTACTACTATAAGGACAAATAAGGACTATAAGGACAAATGACCACTTACCATGAGGTGAGTACTGCTTAATAGTAAATATAGCTCAAATATTTATTTTCATTTATAAAGGATATCATTCACTTTGGTCCCAACTGTGAACAGCGTTTTTGAAAAAAAAAAAGAAAATTATTAAATATTAAATAAATATTAATGACCATTTGGTAGTATCAAAGATTTTTCATAAAAAGGAAGGTTTTAATAGGTATTAGACTTGTCTCTAACACACAACACACGTTAGTGGTCTTGTCTATGGAACATAGAACGAAAAATGTGGTGTCAGAATCTATGGTAGCTTTAAAAGTATCGATATTTTTATTGGCCCTTTGGTGTATATTAATAATGTTAGTAAAGCCTGATTTAGTTTATCCACGATTTTTTCTCTTTCTTATGATATTTTTGAAAAGATGAATCGAGACAACAATGTAGATTAACTATACTAGACGTAAACAATATTTATTAATACGGGCCTTAAAGTTAAGCCCGACTTAGTTAATCTACTTTTTTCTTTTTCTAAGTTATGATATTTATGGAGAGATGAAACGAGACACCAACATAGATTAACTAAACCTGGCTTAAAAAATCTTTAGTAATACGGACCATTGAATATACGATTTGTTATTTTATTAAGTTTATAAAAATCATAATAGTTGTTGTAACTCTTTGGACTAAATGCATACTTCTTTACATTGGCTATTTGTGACAGTTGTTTTTGACTTATATTATTGTGTCTTCTTGATTTTCCATATCATATTGTTATATAAATACTTGAGAAGAATAAAACAAACTACTATTTACTTTATATAATATTCTTTTATTTATTGTGGAGATTTACGAGTTTACACCTGTTTCAAGTGGTTATGGGCCCAGAAGGTAAAAACTCCACATTAATTACGTAAATACATACCAAAAACACGCATATTTTTTGATTGAAGTTGGAATCAGTGACCATTGATATATTATACTAGCGTAGTACGTGTTATCAAATTATTGAAAATGGAAGATTACAGAAAGTGCCTGACCACTGAAATACATGATCAAAAAATTAGTACACATGTTGCCACCCCCTCTTTTACAAAACTAGAGGTCAGAACAATTATTGCACTTGGGCCTTCAGCATGGAAATGATGCTTATAGAATGCGATCTATGGGATTGTGTAAAGAATCCACCACCAGAAAACAGCTCACAAGAAGTACTACGCCGCGATGATAGAGCACGGGCAAAAATTGGCTTATGCTGTCATGACAAAGTTTTCTCTAAAATAATGGGTTCTAAATCTGCTTATGAAGCCTGGAATAATTTAAAAAAGGCCTATGCTGATGGCGGTCTCGTTAGGAAGCTTACTTTGATGAAAAAGCTACTTAATACGCGTTACAATGACAATATGGATAGTTATATCAATGGGATTATGTCAATCAATCAACAGCTGCAACAAATCAACCAACAAATAGATGACAACTTTCTGGCTATTATTTTGCTGTGCGGGCTTCCCGAAAAATTTAAGCCTCTTGTAATGGCACTGGAACATTCTGGCTCTGAACTTACTTCGGATAATATAGGAGCTGCATTATTAAAAGAAGATAAACATGGATTAGTTAACCATAGTTCCACTGAAGATTCCGCCTTGGTGTCGACAAATAAAAATTTTAATAGAGACTTTAAAACGATATTTTGTAATTACTGTCACAAGCGAGGGCATACTATAAGTAAATGCAGGATTCTTAATGCCAAATTGAATAAAGATAAAGCCGAAATATGTGAGGTTGGTTAATTGAAACACTTTCTTCTTGAACCGTACTAATTTAATTTAAAATTTTGACCTCTTATATACTAAACATTAAACATAACGTTCCTGCGTTGTAGAAATTAAAGAGCGCCATCTATTGGAAAATTATACAGAACAAAATGTAGGCTTGTAACAAACATTAGCGCGTTGTAAAATGTAGGTACGTAGCGACATCTATTGATGCTGTTCAGAACTTTATACTTTTATCTTGAGATATTTTTGAATGTGCTTATTTTACTTAAACATCTCGCCACCCTAAGGACGACTAGTCCTTAACAAAGTTCAAAACTTAGAATAAAACTTATAAGTATAGAAAAGAAAACAATTAGTCATCCAAAGGCAGAGGGCATAATTTAGCAACTGGTCTTTTAAAAGTTTTATTTTTATATTGCAATGTAACAACTCTGGTTATACCATCTGCTCCTGGATGTTTCTCGATTACTTGTCCCAAAAGCCATTTACCAGGAGGTAGTCTATCATCCTTGACTATAACTATTGTACCTAAACCAATATCAGCACAGGATTTGTTCCATTTGTATCTATTTTGTAGAGTAGTTAAATATTCTGATTGCCAACGTTTCCAAAGACATTGTACCATTCTTTGCAACAATTTCCATCTATCTAAGGAACTTAGTTTAACATTAGTAATATTTTCTTCAGGGACTAATACAGGTGTTTCTTTAATCAAAAAATGACCTGGTGTAAGAGGGGGTTCATCGAGTGTAGAATTTATTAATGTATAAGGACGAGAATTTACACAGGCTTCAACTTCAGCAAGAAAGGTAGTAAATTCCTCAAATGTGAGGGGGGTGGTACCAATAACACGTTTGATGTGATGTTTTACAGTTTTTACTCCGGATTCCCAAAGCCCGCCAAAGTGAGGAGAATGTGGGGGGACGAAGTGCCAGTTTGTCTGATCATTGGCAAGTAATTCAGCTATTTCTGAAACAACTTGGGACTTGGCATTTTTAAAGGACAATACTAATTCACGTGAGGCACCAACGAAGTTAGTTCCACAGTCACTCCAAATGTCTTTACAGTGACCTCGTCGAGCAGTAAATCTTTTAAAGGCTGCTAAAAAAGCAGAAGAAGTTAAACTACTGACAACCTCCAAGTGAAGAGCCTTCGTTACTGTACACACAAAAAGACAAATATAAGCTTTACACATTCTTTTGCATCTACCTGGATACAGTTTCAGAGTAAATGGTCCAGCGAAATCTACACCACTTGTTTAAAATGCACGATTAGGTTGAACTCTATATGGGGGTAGATTTCCCATAAACGGAACATGTGGCTTAGCATGTTGTTTAAAACATGGTGTGGTAATGTTCTGTTGGTGTGCGTGAGAATATAAAAATAAAAGTCTTGCTCACTGTGATAATATTTAGCAATATATATACATTCACCACACACGTATATTATACACACAAAACACAGAAGGTACAGTAGTAACAAATTACGAGCACAACACTAACAATGCAGTTTTTAAATAAGATAGAAGCAACACAATTATATAATTAGAATTAATAAAAAGCAAGCGTACGAGTAACCAGTGGCGCAAATGAAGCAGCGTACGTGCGCACACCGTCGTGTCTAATCCGACTGGATTTTTATGCTTGTCATTGCCGAGTTGCGCGGCCGCAGCCGGACAATATACCTAAGCGCTACGCCCGCCGTCGCGGATCATGCTGGCTATATAAATATTGTTTATTTAGATATATATTATTTGAGTGTATATGTAACAATATTGTGGAATAATTATATTATATAATAGGTGTGAATAATTATATTATAATATTTTATTAATATTTATTTTTAATGTATATATAAATATGTAAATATTATTCTATATATATATTATGATATATGAGTGTCTGGGTGTGGTTACCAGGTAGCCTACACCACCCCCCTTCCAGAGACCGTCAAGGGCGATAAAAATCAGGAAATCTGACACGTCTTCCTGAACGGGTGGTTTGCTGTTTAATATTAGGCTTTAATATACTGTCATCTGGTATTTTATTCTCTGAATTACTAGGGCCGGGTTCGGTAAAAATATACGCCGGTTTGAGGCGATTTATTGATACCGACACTGGTTTTCCCTTTATTAAAATTTTAAAAACTTTGTCTCCTCTGTCAATAATTTCATAGGGACCGGAATAAACGGGACTTAATGCAGCTCTAAGTGAGTCTTCCCTAAGAAATACATGACTAGAGCTACTAAGTTCCTTAAACACGAAAACTTTTTGTGGCTGTGGCGAGACGCGGGACATGGTCTTAACTTCGCTGCGAACGATCGAATACGCGCGGTAAAATCCGTAACGTCCGTGGTGGTAGCTATTTCATCATCAAAAAATTCACCAGGTAGGCGTAACGGTTCACCGTACAGCAGTTCTGCAGAAGATGTTTGCAGGTCTTTTTTAATGATGAGCGTATTCCAAGCAAAACTAGGGGTAAGGATTCGGTCCAACAATTATCTGCGTGGCATACTATGGCAGCTTTGAGCTGGCGGTGAAATCGCTCAACCAAACCATTGCACGCTGGGTGGTAGGCCGTGGTTCTACGATGCTTGAAACCCACTAGTTTTGCTAAAAATGCGAATAAACTAGATTCGAACTGGCGTCCGCGGTCTGTAATGATATCACTTGGGCAGCCAAAACGTGAAATCCAGCCTGATAGTAGGGCGCGACCAACAGTTTCCGCCGTCATATCCATGATTGGTATAACCTCAGGCCATCGTGTAAAGCGGTCTATAGCTGTGAGGCAATAGCGGTATCCTTGCGACTGAGGTAAGGGGCCTATAAGATCAATGTGTACAACTGAGAATCTCGCGCGAGGTAAATTGAATGTACCCAAAGGTGCAGACACATGGCGATTAACTTTGGCCCGTTGGCAAGGCAGACAAGATTGTGACCATTCGCGGCAGTCTTTACGAATACCGGGCCACACGTATCGTTCTGCTACCAATTGTGCTGTTGCTTTGGGACCAGGGTGACTCAGGCTGTGTAGGCAATCGAAAATTTGCTTCCTAAGAGGCTTGGTGATAAAAGGCCTTGGAGATCCTGTACTGATGTCACAGTATATCTCGTGACGACTACCATCAAGTGCGATCTTCTTCAGCCGTAATGACGATTCATCGTTGAGAAGATTGGCAAGCTCAGAGTCCGAAGTTTGAGATTTTGCCAATACTTCATAATCGATGGCTGGTTGGATTTCCTCGATACGAGATAAGGTATCAGCAACCACGTTATCTCGGCCACATATATGACGAATGTCTGTAGTGAATTGCGATATGTAGTCGAGGTGACGGTACTGGCGTGGCGAGCAGTTGCTTTTACGATCGCTGAATGCAAAGCTAAGAGGCTTATGGTCGGTAAAGACCGTAAAGTGCCTAGCTTCCAGCATATGGCGGAAGTATTTTATGCCTTCGTAAATGGCTAGAAGTTCGCGGTCGTAAGGCGAATACTTACGCTGAGCTGGGCTTAGCTTGCGCGAAAAGAATGCCAACGGTTGCCACACGCCATTTTGTAACTGCTGCAATGCTGCTCCTATTGCAATGTCAGATGCATCAGTCACTAAAACTACATGTGCATCGCAATCAGGGTGTGACAGCAGTGCAGCATTGCAGAGATCCTGCTTACACTGCTCGAATGCTCTCAGAGCTGGTCCGCTGATATCTACAGGATGTGACGCCTTGACAGAGCCTGCAAGGAGAGCGTTGAGAGGAGCTTGACTCTGTGCAGCGTTGGGAAGGAATCGCCGATAGAAATTAAGCATCCCCAAAAATCTCCTCAGTTCTTTAACTGTTTTCGGAGCAGGACAGTCTCTTATTGCCTGCACTTTGGTCTCCAAAGGCTTAGTGCCTTCTGCCGAGATGTGGTACCCCAGAAAAGAAACCTCATTAGCGCCAAAAACACACTTTGACGTGTTAACTAGGATACCGTATTTCCTCATTCGTTCGAACAGCTGCCGCAGGTGATCCTGGTGCTGGACCTGGTCACGTGAGAAGATAAGAAAATCGTCCAAATAAGAGTAGCAGAAATCCAGCCCTTGCGTCATCTCATCCACGAATCTTTGAAAAGTTTGACCTGCGTTCCTCAACCCAAAGGTCATATAAGGGAATTCGAACAGGCCAAATGGGGTAGTGATGGCGGTCTTCTGTATATCCTCCTCAAAGACTGGGATCTGGTTGTATGCCTTGACCAAATCAATCGTGGAGAAAACTGTACAGCCTGCGATACTGTGAGCAAAATCATGGATATGACGGATTGGGTACCTGTCAGGTATGGTACGTGCGTTCAGTGCACGATAGTCACCGCAGGGTCGCCAGCTGTTGTCCTTTTTTGGAGCTAGATGAAGAGCCGATGCCCAAGGACTCTCTGAAGGACGTGCGGTGCCACTGTTCAACATCAGCTGGAATTCATTACGTGCAATTTTCAGCTTGTCGGGGGCTAACCTGCGGGGAGAGCAATACACAGGAGGACCTGGGGTGGTGCGAATATGGTGCACTGTGTTGTGTCGTGTGATGGATGGTGTCCCAGATGGACGAGTTATGTCAGGAAATTCATTGAGTATAGAATGATAAATTGAATTTCCAGTCAAAACCTTAACAGATAACACAGTTTTAAAAGAATTATCTACGTAAGCTACAGTACATAATGAAGTAGTATTGTCAATTAAGCGCTGGTTGCGAACATCTACAATTAAATTATAATATCTAAGAAAGTCTACTCCGATTATGGCTTTAGTTACATTTGCAACAACAAAATTCCAAGCAAAGCAACGTCTAAGGCCTAGATCTAAGTTTAATTGTAAAAAACCATACGTGTCGATGATACTTCCATTAGCTGCAGACAGTTGGTAGGTGGTCTTCGGTCTTCGCTCGCGCAGTGCAGAAATCGGGAACACACACAGGTCACTCCCCGTGTCGACCAGGAACTGGGTCTTCGTCTTCTGATCGCTGACGAAAAGACGACCACTGGAAGACGGGCAATCGTTCGTGGTCATCACCGACTGCCTTGGGCATTTCCCGCCTTCGAGTAGTCACAAGGCTTCACACATTTGGTCGCTTTAGATCCGAATTTAAAATGGTACCAGCATACGGGAAACTTGCGGTAGTTGGAGCTGGATCTAGATGATGACCGACTACGCTTGTTATCTCTCCCTCGATGACGTGAACGAGGTTCCCGATTGCGACGATTGAGTTGCAAGCTCAGGTTCTTTACAGCTTGCTTCAGCTCTGCAATCTCCAGTGCCATGGTCTCCATTGTACTCGTTGATGTGACAGGTGCAGATGCTGCGGCAACGCGTTGAACCGGGGAGACAATATCCTGCACTCTGTCCGCTAAGTCTGCGAGTACTTCCAACGAGGTGGTGGGTTGTGACGCCAACAACGTTTGGATGTTGCTCGGAAGACGACTGCTCCAAATAGTGCGTATAAAATCTTCCGGCACCCCGGATCCAGCCAAACCCTGTAGATGTCTCAGGAACTGTGACGGTTTTCTATCCCCCAATTCCTCGTGAGTGAGAAGTTGGTGTACTTTCTTCTCCTTGGATGCTGACAGGCGTTTGATGAGTTCGGATTTTAGTTTCTCGTACTTGTTTTCCGTAGGCGGGGCCACTATAATATATCTTTGACCTCCTTCGAGTATTGCGGGTCAAGGTGACTAATAATATAAAAGAATTTTGTCACGTCAGATGTTATTCCCGAAATAGCGAATTGGCCCTCCACTTGTGCGAACCATATTTCTGGCTCCTCGGCCCAAAATGGTGGTATTCGTACACCAACCCGGCAAACATCAGATGGAGTAATAGAAACGCGCTTCCGGCGGTGACCTCGATCGGAGCGCGCGGGATCCCGTGATGTTGCAGTTTTCGCCGAATCACTGCTGTCGCTCATATTGTTACCTTCTTATATAAAATGTTCGAGAAGGGTCACCAGTGTGGTAATGTTCTGTTGGTGTGGTGCGTGAGAATATAAAAATAAAAGTCTTGCTCACTGTGATGATATTTAGAAATATAATACATTCACCACACACGTATATTATTACACACAAAACACAGAAGGTACAGTAGTAACAAATTACGAGCACAACACTAACAATGCAGTTTTTAAATAAGATAGAAGCAACACAATTATATAATTAGAATTAATAAAAAGCAAGCGTACGAGTAACCAGTGGCGCAAATGAAGCAGCGTACGTGCGCACACCGTCGTGTCTAATCCGACTGGATTTTTATGCTTGTCATTGTCGAGTTGCGCGGCCGCAGCCGGACAATGTACCTAAGCGCTACGCCGTCGCGGATCATGCTGGCTATATAAATATTGTTTATTTAGATATATATTATTTGAGTGTATATGTAACAATATTGTGGAATAATTATATTATATAATAGGTGTGAATAATTATATTATAATATTTTATTAATATTTATTTTTAATGTATATATAAATAATGTAAATATTATTTCTATATATATATATATGAATATGAGTGTCTGGGTGTGGTTACCAGGTAGCCTACAATGTATGCATTTGTGAATTACAGTTTTGTTAAATTTTTACTCGCAATAAAATAATTTTGTCGGATACAATTCAAGGTAAGTTGGTGACCACCATGTAAAGTTTTGTGATGAGCATTAATTACAATCAACTTTGATAATTACACATATTATGCAAAATAATGGGTGATTTTACATCAAAAGAAGCTGTTGCATTAACTAGTCGACTACCAACTCTAATAATTTTATCACAGTCAATAAATGGATTGAGAGTGTACAATTTACTTTTTTTGTGAACACATTTGTTTTGTAATAACAATTCTATTCTTCAGAAAAATATTTAAATTGTGATAATCGTATACAAACTTTTAGAGAGTTACTAATTTCTAAGGCAGTTAAATAGGAAGATAAATTTAAATTTGGGTTATCACCCTTTACCTTTTGTTTACAATTGTATATAAATCTCAAACAGTAAGCAGTCACACGTATCAATCTTGACAAGCTAGAATATTTGTTAAGGTGAGTACTAACAAAACTATCTTCATTAAGACAAACATGTGTTTTCAATTTGATTTTGTGTTCTAATTGAGTTTCAGGTATACAATTTGAGGAAATAAAGTATTCCATTTTATTATTTTCTCTTAAAAATGTTGGGCCATTCCACCACAGTTCGCATGATTGTAACTCATTAGGATTAAGTCACGTGAAGCAGGATCAGCTGCATTATTTAATGAATCAATATGGTGCCACTGACTACTACAGGTTGTAGTTAAAATTTCAGCTGTTCGATTGGCAACAAATGTGGTCCAACTATTAGGCGTTTTCCTTAACCAAGCTAAAACAATAGTGGAATCTGTCCAAGCATATACACAATTCTTATCAATGTTTAATTCTTGACAAAGTAAATTCAACATTCTAGTAAGTAGTACTGCACCGCAGAGTTCAAGACGGGGTAATGACACTTGTTTAACAGGAGCAACTCTAGTTTTAGCTGCTATCAATCTTACTTTAACTTCATCATTTTCCCAAACTCTGAGGTACACAATACAAGCATAGGCAAGACATGAAGCGTCACAAAAACCGTGAAGTTCAACTTTATCAGATTTGTTTGAAACAAAAAGCCAGCGTGGAAAATGAATGGTTGGCATAGTATTAAAATTGTCTAAAAGAGTGCACCATTCATTTTTCAGTTCTGCGGTTAATTCATCATCCCAATCTAAACCGGCAAGCCACAACTTTTGCATGAATATTTTTAGTGAAACAATAACAGGTGCTAGCCAACCTAGGGATCATACGTTTTAGCAATAGCAGATAAAATATTTCGCTTAGTGAATACATCAT
Organism: Scirpophaga incertulas; assembly: GCA_036419045.1. NCBI lineage: Eukaryota > Metazoa > Arthropoda > Insecta > Lepidoptera > Crambidae > Scirpophaga > Scirpophaga incertulas. The sequence continues at coordinate 20,063,511 of CM071631.1, read as the reverse complement.
TTACAGAATCTAAATGCACTTTAAGTTCAAAATTGTCTGTTTTTGAGTTCCACACTATACCTAAGGCCTTTATTGTGCCTTCCACTTTAATATGCACAGCACTTTGGGACTCTTTACTTTCACTGGGGATTTTCGACAACACTGATTCACTATTAGATGACCATTTGTGAAAACTGAAACCACCACGATTAAGTAATTCTGTTAGACGAGATTGTAGTAGGACAGCATCTTCTTCCAAAGATGTACCGGTCATGAGGTCGTCCATGTACAGATCTGATTTTATGATCTTACATTCCTTAGGAAAGTCTGCATGGTGATCTTCAGCTAACTGATATATCGTTCTAATTGCTAGATAGGGAGCAGAAGTCGTTCCATAAGTAACAGTAAGTAATCTATATTCTTGCACAGGATCTTGCGGCGATTCGCGCCACAGGATTCGTTGATAGTCTGCATCCTTTTCTGAAATTTGTATTTGTCTGTACATCTTTTGTATATCTGCTATGAGACATATTTTGTGTTGTCTCCATCTTGTGATCAGATTACGAATATCTTGTAAGATAGGTGGGCCAACTAAAAGATTTTCGTTTAATGACTTTCCCTTTGCTGGTGCAGCGCTTCCATCAAACACTACCCGGAGTTTAGTACTTAAACTATTAGGTCGTAGTACAGCGTGATGAGGTAGGTAGTATTTTTGTTTATTAGAGTTAAGTTCCTTTTCAGGTACAACTTCCATATGCCCTTGTGACAAGTACTCATTCATAAATTGTTGATAGTGTTCTTTTAGGTCAGGTGAATGTGCAAATTGCTTCTCCATGTGTAACAAACGTCGTAGAGCTAGTGACCGAGAGTCACCCAGATCAATTGGAGGTATTTCTTTAAAAGGTAGATCAACTATATACCGACCATCTGATTTTCTTGAATGAGTCTTCTTATAATGTTCTTCACATTGTATTTCTAACTTCGACAACGGTTTCTCGTTAGGTAAATATTCTTCTATCTCCCAAAACTTTCTAAGTAACTGATCCACTTCAACCTTTGTGTGTGTAACAATAACTTCATGTTTTTGTGTTTCAGTTTGTGAGCTCTTCCCTGAGATTAACCAGCCTAGTGAAGAGTTGAGAGCGACGAGAGACTCGCGTTTGTGTAATCCTTCTTGTATTATTTCAGCATGCACGTCTGCACCCAAAATTACATCAATGTGACCTGGTTTGTGATAGTCTGGATCAGCAAGATCAAGCTTTAAAGTGGAAGTCCAGGCCACTTGTGAAACTTCTGTAGTAGGCAATAATGAGGTGAGTTTCTTTAGTACATATGCCTTTACATTTATTTGTTGTATTGCTTTCTTTCTTGGTTGAATTGTAAAATGTACCATTGACTTTGTTGTTACAACTGATGAGTTAGACACACCAGTAACTTTACCATTCACAGGAATACGGTCCAGCAGTAAGAGTTGTGTTGCACCTTCAGTAATAAATGATGCTTGTGAGCCAGGGTCTATAAGAGCTCTCAATATGTATGTAGTGTTATTCTTTGACTTCACAGTAATCTGAGCAGTAGCTAAGATAGTTTGGCTATACTGAATTTCAGTTTTCATACAAATAGCATTACAGGAAGTATCATCATTTTTCTCTTGTGATAAATTACAGTTCTCATTATTTGTTGTCTTTGTTTTTTCAGTTGTGTAATGCAGCAGAGTGTGATGGCGTTTTCCACATTTCTTACAGTTTGTACTCTGGCGGCAATGATTAACACTGTGACCCTTAACGAGGCAATTAAAGCATATATTATTTTTCTTAACGAATGAATGTCTATCAGAGACTGTTAAATTTACAAATTCTTTACAGTGATAAATGTAGTGGTTCTGTGAGCAGTATGAACATGAACTATTTACTTCAGTTGCATATGATTTCAAGTTTGTGATCTTTTGTGTAATTATTTGTTTCCTTCCAGTGTGCAGCGCTTGTGACTTTCCAATTAATTCCATAGTTCTGAATCTTTTCTCCATAAACAAAGCTAATTCTTTATAGCTAGAAATGTCTATAGAATTTTCCAAAGATTGTTCCCAAAGTTTGTGTGATTCATTATCTAATTTTCCAACCGTGATGTGAACTATGATGGCATCCCAAGTGGATGTATCTATGTTTATATTTTGTAGAGAATCCAAACATTGACTAGTGGTATCAAGTAACAATTTTATTCCTAATGAAGATTCTGTTGTGAGTTTCTTTTGATTCAGCAATCTGTAAAGGATATTGTTAACTATCATACGTGTGTTGTTATATCTTTCTACTAATCGTTTCCATGCATCATCATAGTTTGCTTCGGTCAGTGAAAAGTTACTTAAGAATAGTTCTGCTTCTCCAGCCAAACAAGATTTTAAGTAATGATATTTCTCAATTTTAGATAAAGTGGTATCATTATGTATAAGTGATAAATATAAATCTCGAAAACTTGTCCACAAATTATAATCTCCATTGAATTTTGGTATCGATATTGGAGGTAACCTTGGTTTAATTTTTTCTATGACTTTCTGTCGAAGTAGAATTTAATTCAAACAAACAATCTTTTATTAAGCACTTCAAATCTAAATAAGCCTCTTCAGTTAGAAAATAATTTTGTTCTAAATCAAATTTTTGTGTTTGTAACTCCTCGTTTGAATAAGTTTCCAACATAAATGTATACTGTTTACTGTAATTGTTCCAATATTCATTTAATGTTTCCGATCTTGTTTCCAAATAACCTCTAGTCATTCGAGATTTACTACTTTTCTTTGTGTTTGTTAGTAATTTTGTAATTTTATTTGCATGCTGCAAAGTTATTACAATATGAGTTTTAATTTCAGTCATCTTGTTTAATGTAAATAATTCTTATAATTTGTAATCAATTGTGTTGTTCCAATTATAAATATTTTTTTAAGTCAAATCTTTTTAAACTGTTTCTAAAATTTTTGAAGTCCAATTCAAACAGTCTATGAAAATATTCTAAGTCTAATCTCTTTGTTTCTTAAAATTTTCAATGTCCAAATCAAACAATCTAAGAATATTTTCTAAGTGTCTGTAAGATTTGTTACTAAATTATTCCAAGTTACTGAGATGCAATTTTTCTAAGTGTTGGAAAGACGAAATTATTCAAAGTCACTGAGAAACAAATCAGATTTTTCTAAGTCTTTGTAATTATTTAACGAAATTTTTCTAAGTGTTTTTGCTTGTTACTCACGAGACGACGAATTACGCTAAGTCCAGTCCAGGGCACTTTTTGCACTATGTTCACACACAGACACGATCACAGAACACAATGTACTCCAAGGATCGTTCACTATCACAGAATATATCTGTGGTCACTTTCACTGCACTGAGTTTACTTCACTTTACTAACTGCACTAAGTTTACTTCACTTTACTGACTGCACTGAGTTTACTTCACTTTACTGACTGCACTGAGTTTACTGACTGACTGCACTGAGTTTACTTCACTTCACTTTTACTGACTGCACTTTTATCCGACTTTGAAGGACCACTATGGTTAATTGAAACACTTTCTTCTTGAACCGTACTAATTTAATTTAAAATTTTGACCTCTTATATACTAAACATTAAACATAACGTTCCTGCGTTGTAGAAATTAAAGAGCGCCATCTATTGGAAAATTATACAGAACAAAATGTAGGCTTGTAACAAACATTAGCGCGTTGTAAAATGTAGGTACGTAGCGACATCTATTGATGCTGTTCAGAACTTTATACTTTTATCTTGAGATATTTTTGAATGTGCTTATTTTACTTAAACAGAGGTATCATTAAAGGCAGATTGTCAGTCTGTAAGTAGTAACCGAAATTCTTCAAATGCTAGGTCATATAGTTTTTCTGCTCCTATACAAATTCATAATAATTCACTACTTGTCAAAAGTGATGACTGGTTCATTGATTCGGGTGCTACTAGTCATATGACCAATAGAAGTGATTGGCTCCGTGATTCAAAACCTATTCGAAAACAAATTAGAATAGCCAATGATGATGTTATTGTTTCAGATGCCATCGGTACTGTAAAACTGAATACTTCTTCCAATATTACTAATGTCCTACATGTTCCGAATTTATCAGCGAACCTGCTTTCAGTCAACTCATTAGTAAAGGAAGGAAATGTAGTACTATTTTCACCAGCTGGCGGTAAAGTTTTAGATGCTAAAAGTTGCAAGGTTTATGGTAAGATTGTAAATACTGCATCGAACATAAACGGTATGTACAAGCTTGATTTACCTGTTACCCAAGCACAAGTAACAAAGGAAGAGATAGGTGATTCTGCAGATCTATGGCATAAACGCCTTGGGCATTTAAACTTTAGGTCAATGGAATTACTTCGCTTACACCTAGCCCATGGCGTCAAGTATTCAAAACCTGTTTCTTCTATCAAAGACAATTGTATTTCTTGTATTGAAGGGAAACTTTCGAAACAACCCTTCAAACGGTCAGATTCAAAAGCGTCCGATATTCTAGAATTGATCCATAGTGATGTATGCGGACCTATGAGTACTGCGTCTTTAGGAGGTGCTTTATATTTTGTAACATTCACGGATGATTTTTCTAGAAAAACTTTTACGTATTTAATAAAACAAAAACTTGAAGTAGTTAATATATTTTGCGAATTCAAAAGCCTTGTTGAGAATCAAACCAACAAAAGAATAAAAATTCTTCGTACGGACAATGGTGGAGAATTTGTGAATTATAAATTTAAAGAAATTTTAAAAGCAGCAGGAATTTTACATCAGACAACAGTGCCATATAATCCAGAACAAAATGGCGTTGCTGAACGTGTTAACAGAACTCTTGTGGAAAAGGCAAGGTCTATGTTGTCTGAAGCTGGTCTACCAAAACCATATTGGGGAGAAGCAATTAATACGGCAACATATCTAAAGAATTGTTCTCCGACAAAAACAATTAGAGGTCTAACGCCCGAAGAGGCATGGACTGGAAAAAAGGTAGATCTGTCACATCTACGAGTTTTCGGATGTAAAGTTTATGCTCATATTCCTAAAGAACAACGCAAGAAACTTGACCCTAAAACAAAACTATGCATATTTGTTGGATATTGTACTGAAACTAAAGGCTATAGAGTATTAGATCCTGAATGTCCAAAATATGTCATCAAGACGAGAGATGTCAAATTTTTTGAAAATGATTTCTTATTCAAGTCAATATCTTCTCTACATAATACACATATGAAGAATAAGGTTGAAACTCAACATTTTGAAAATGAAGTGACTGCTTGCTCACTACCCTATAGAGGGGAAGATAATCAGGTCACGCCGGAACATTTAATAGAGGAAACCACAATTACTAGACCTGATCCTGTAGTATATGAAAATGAAGTGGTCCATGTTGAGCCTGTAAATAGAGAAAATGATATAAGTTTCAATGAACAAGTTAACACAGAAGAGGAGTTTCAAGAATCTGTAGAAGAGATAACGGAACATCCCTCGACCAATTTACAAGACACAGACAGAAAATATCCTCTGAGAAATAGAATACCAAAACAATGGCCAGATGATGTATTGCTATACAAAGCCACTATGGAAGACAATACTCCTGCAACTTACAAAGAAGCTTTATCTTCTGCCGCCAGAGATAAGTGGCTTGAAGCTCTACAAAGTGAATATAATTCCCTTATTAATCATGGAACTTGGGTACTTGTAGATAGACCAAAAGATAAAAAAATTGTCCGTAACAAGTGGGTGTTTAAAATAAAGAAAAACGGTGACGGAGTAATCATAAGATACAAGGCTCGATTAGTAGCAAAGGGATTTACACAAACATATGGCATTGACTATGACGAAACATTTGCACCTGTTGCACGTCTTTCAACTGTGAGGATATTGTTTGCTTTTGCGGCACAATGGAACGTGTCACTAGATCAAATGGATGTTGAAACTGCTTTTCTTAATGGTGATATTATTGAAGAAATTTACATGGAACAGCCTGAAGGTTTCTCTGAAGATTGCAACAAGGGGAAGGTGTGTAAATTAAATAAGTCCCTTTATGGACTAAAGCAAGCACCCAGACAGTGGAATCAGAAACTTAATAGTGCAATGGTGCAATTGAATATGAAGAAATCACATCATGACCACTGTTTGTATTATAAGGTTAAAGGTACTTGCATAATAGTTGTTGCAGTCTTCGTAGATGATTTTTGCATTTTAAGCAACAGTGTGGACATGAAGAACGAATTTAAAAGAAATATAAAAGAGTTCTTCGTAGTTAAGGATTTAGGAACGATTAAAAATTTTCTTGGACTTAGGATTTCAAAAGGCGATAATAGCATAACTGTTGATCAGGAAGAGTATATAAAAGATTTTAGATAATTTTGCTATGACTGATGCTAAACCTGCTAGCACTCCTGCTGATCCAGGCCAAAGATTAATAAACCCTACGACTGAAGAGAGACAATTAGCTGATAAATTACCTTACCAACAGCTAATCGGGTCCTTAATGTACCTGTCAGTGGGAACCAGACCAGACATTGCACATGCTGTCAGTGTGCTTAGTCAATTTAATAATAACTATGGTATGGCACACTGGAATGCAGCAAAGAGAGTTTTGCGATATTTGAAAGGAACAATGGAACGCAAATTGAGTTATCATAGTACTAATTCCTTCAAACTGAATGGGTATGCTGATGCAGATTATGCTGCGTGTATCAATGATCGGAGATCATATACTGGTTATGTATTCTACTTAAATGGTCCAATATCCTGGGAGTCCCGTAAACAAAGAACAGTGGCCTTATCAACGACTGAGGCTGAATATATGGCTCTCAGTGACGCTTCAAAAGAATCGGTTTACCTTAATAATTTACTCAAAGAAGTATTTAGTTTGGCTAATGGTATTTGTATCTTCAGTGACAATCAAGGAGCTCTTATGCTTACGAAAAATAACGTACATCATTCACGTACGAAATATATTGATGTAAGACATCATTTTATTAGAGAACTTGTGGAAAGTGGAACAATTGTTATAAAATTTGTCCCCACTAATGAAATGAAGGCAGATATCTTTACAAAGTTTGTACCAAAACAAAGACATCTGTATTTGATAAAGAATTTAGGTTTAGTGTAATGTAAATAGCCTAATATATAGAAGTAGGGGAAGTGTTGTAACTCTTTGGACTAAATGCATACTTCTTTACATTGGCTATTTGTGACAGTTGTTTTTGACTTATATTATTGTCTTCTTGATTTTCCATATCATATTGTTATATAAATACTTGAGAAGAATAAAACAAACTACTATTTACTTTATATAATATTCTTTTATTTATTGTGGAGATTTACGAGTTTACACCTGTTTCAAGTATAGTTTCATCAGATTAGATTTTTAAATCAAGTAAAACCACAAGATATAAATCAATATAAATCAATATATGTTTGATGAAAGGCAAATAGATTAATCAAAACAGTCTTGTGTATTGTACTTGTACAGTAGTCAACTAAGCCCATTTTTTCAGTACTCTAATTATAATTTATTTATAATTATAGAGTACTGAAAAAATGGGCTTATCGAATTATTAAATATATTTTTGTTGCTTTTGTTCATTTAAATACAGTTTGTTATTAATTCGATTCGATCGTCGACTATTGTGCCGCACATTCTTGAATGTGGATTACTATGAATTGTTATAATAGATAATTCATTGATAGGTCTTTATCATAGACATTGTATATGTACGCAAACTTCTTGTCAGTCTCTTTTATCGTAGCAACCGTATTGTTTAGCTTTGACTTTTGTGTTTTCCTATAAAATCGAAAATGTGTCTACTAAATTAAATATTACAATATTATTCAAGTATAAATATTGTCGTTATTTTCCACTGTCTGCAAAAGGTTACGGGCCCAGCAGCACGTACAATATTAATTTTTCTTATCAAGAAGAAATAAAATGGATAACTTATCATCGAAGATATCTATCGGTCTTCTCGAAGGAAAATCAAATTGGTCGACTTGGAAGTATAAAATACTCGTCCTTTTACGAAATGTCGAACGGGCTCTCGACGTTATTGAAGGAAAATTTACGAAACCGTTGTTGGAAGTACAAGGATCGTCAGAAGCAGGTGATGCAGCTAGAGCAACACATAAATCTGAATTGGATGCATATAATAAAGCAGATACTACTGCATTACTCCTTGTCACAACAAATTTAAGCGAAGACACGTTGAAAAAAGTCATGCGATACACCTCATCACGAGAAGTTTGGCTCGAATTACATCGACTCTACGACGGCATCAGCGAAGATCGTTCGTATAATCTTTGCATGGAATTTTTCGGATTCAAGCGAGATTTAAATGACGACATAGCCACACATCTATCAAAATTGAAAAATATTTGGACACAACTAGATCTAGAAATGACATCTGAACATCAAAAGGAATTGCCTGATTTACTCCTGATTTGCAAAATTCTAGATACACTCGGTGAAAAATATTTCTCTTTTCGAAGTACTTGGCTACTCATGCCCAAAACAGAGAGAACGGTAGAAAATCTAACGAGTCATTTATGTGCTTTTGAGAAAGCCTTGACAAGTAATTCTGTACCTGATCAAGACGTTTTAAGTGCCACTACGAGCACCCAAAAGAGTAACTTCAAGAACGATAAAAAGATGAGATGTAATTATTGCTTAGAAAATGGACATCGAGTAAGAAACTGTCCAAAGTGGATAAGGGATGGTAAACCTCCGAAAAGTAAGAATTCCAAACCATCATGTTCTAATAGCACACGTAACGTAAACATGTTATCACAGACACTAATGTATACATCAAGTATCCAAGGTTTTTCGGTATCGGAGTATGATAGAAATGGCTGGTGGGTTGACAACGGAGCTACCAGTCATATCACAAATCGTAGTGATTTATTTCATACATTCGAACACTTCGACGAGGTGTGTACAGTAGTAACAGCTAATGGAGACTCAATTAATGCCAGAGGCAAAGGTTGTGTGATAATCAACGCAAACGTTAATGGTAAAGTAGAACCAATTACCCTACAAGATGTTTGGTATGTTCCATCAATACAAAGGAATTTATTCTCCGTCCTAGCGGCACATGACAAGAATCCAAATAGTTCGTTCTCATCTACTCCGACTCAATGCAGTATGATGACAGATGGAGAAATAAAACTAATAGGAAGTCGTTGTCTCGTTGGTGGTTTATACAAACTAGATGCTGAAAATATTATGCCTGATAAACGACTCGAGGTTTTCGTAGCAACTGATACTCAACTTTATCATGAGAGACTTGCTCACCAAAATAAAAAGCATGTAAGAGCATTTGTGAAGCGAGAACTGGGTATTAATCTACCTCCAGATCACGACTTATGCGAAGGTTGTGTATACGGAAAAGCTCATCGGCTCAAATTCGGGGCAAGAGCAAGAGCTACCACTCCCGGTGAATTGGTTCATACCGATTTATGTGGACCCTTCCCGCCTTCGTTTTCGAAATATCGTTACTTTTTACTGTTTAAAGATGATTTTACAAAATTTCGAAGCATTTACCTTTTAAAACAAAAATCAGAAGTTTCGGAAAAGCTAAAACAATTTTTGTCTGAAGTTAGGAACGTTGGCCATACAGTCAAAGAACTTTTAAGCGACAATGGGGGTGAGTTCGTAAATCAAACAGTAAAAGAAATCTTACAGAAAGAGGGAATAAGGCAGAGACTAGTATGTCCTTATACACCTGAGCAAAATGGGTGTGCTGAAAGGGAGAATCGAACAATTGTTGAAGCGACACGAACAATGTTACACGCGCACAAAGAACTTCCTCAACAACTTTGGGCTGAACTCTCGCACACTGCAGTTTACATACTCAATCGTTCAGGCCCTACACCTGTCGAAGGGAAAACTCCTTACGAACTTTGGTATGGAAAAAAGACGAGCACGAAGCATTTTCGCATCATCGGTAGCACGTGCTATGCACACGTTCCAAAACAAAAACGTCGGAAACTAGATAGTAAATCTATTAAAGGTATTTTAATCGGTTACGATATTGACGGTTATCGAATATGGGCAAAGCAAAACAACAAGAATACTCTCATTCGATCCAGAGACGTTATATTTGAAGAGCGACCACTTCCGTCTGTCGGTGATCATTTGGAAGAAATATCGGAAAATAAAAATTCAAACATAATTAACGAGTTTGAAATTCCATTAGTTCAACCTACAGTTATACCTACAGAATTAGAAAACTGTCAGTCGACATCACAACGACATAGTCTGGATTACACAGAGAATGATAAGCGAGATTTTGTTGAAAATGCACCCAGTAACACTAGTTTTGAAGAACCGAACCAATCTCAATCCATTGAGATAGAGGGAGAAGAAGAAGGCCAAATTGGTGTATCTATGTTTTTTCGTGGGTAGGATTGAAAGTAACAACAACATTTATTTTTGCTCTGGATTTGAAATTGTTTTAATAATAAAAACAATAATATAAAAACATATAAATACCTTTAAATGCTATAGTAATCAATCCTGCAACAGCTGATTAACTATTTTTCAAGATCACATATCTTAACAACACAAAATGGATCTAGCTTCACAAATGAACAATAATTTGCAGCACATGATGTCTATTTTCACATCAAGAATGAGTGAATTCGAGAAAATTTTGGCAGAGCAGGTGTCGGGTTCTTCAGGTACTCCACAGACGGTGAAAGCACTTGCAGCAGAGTACACAGGTTTCAAATCTTTCATTTTAGATGCCATTACAATTCTCAAAAAGGAAATTGAGTTGCTGGTCCATGGCTATGATCACCTCGAAAGCCAATCTCGACGCAAAGTGCTTCTCTTCCATGGCTTACCGGAGAAGAAAGATGAAGTCTTGCAGGATAGAATTGTTACGTTGATAAATGACCAGATGAAGATTGCCGACTTCAATGACAATGGTATCGCGACTTGTCATCGTTTGGGTGAGTTTAAGAAAGATAGGTCAAGACCAGTTCTTGTAAGATTTTCCCAGCTAAGAACCCGCTCGACTGTGTGGAATGCCAAAACGAAGTTGAAAGGCACCAAGGTATCTGTCAAGGAGTTTTTAACGAAACCAAGACAAGAAGTTTTCACGGCCGCTCGAAAACATTTCGGAATAACAAAATGCTGGTCTGCCGATGGTATCATAGTCATACTTCTCCCTAATGGAACCCGTAAGAAGATCACTTCGATGCATCAATTACAAGAGCTACAATCGCAGCATGCTCCCAATCAAGTTACTAGCAAGTAAGCTGTTGTGATGTTTTCACGTATTCTTGATTTTGCCGGTTATTAAATTGATATCAAAATGAATGAATTGGTACTGCAAATTGATATCAATATACCTATTACTTTTAAGTTGCACCAAATTACCCCACCTATTAATTTTGGAAATATACCCACGTATACTTTCTTCGTTAGCAACAGTACAATTTTATTTTATTATTGCTTTTGTCTGTGTCATCATTGTCATTGTTAATTGTCATGCCTAACTTTTAAATGCTAATGTCAATTATGCAAAGGGATTCATGATCATTCAACTATGTCAGTATTATCTTTTTTTTTCATATTGTCTTTATAATTTTGTCTCTTTATTTCAATGGTGCTTTTAGTTTTATGTTAATTATTATTATTATGTGTGTGTGCGTATATGTGACTGTTCATCACTTTGCAAATATTCTGTTTTGCCTGTTTGTGTTTGCTTATTCAATTTTGTTTATTCTATAATTAGTTCAAACTGTGTTTATTGATTTTTAGTTTGTGCATTGCTTATTTTCTGTTGCTTTTTTTTTTTTGTTGTATGAGTAATTCATTATGACTATAAAGTAGGAGATCCACTTCTAATCAGCTGTGCTGGGTGTATGGTATAGTGCTATTATTGCTTTTTGATTTAACAGTAAGTTGTTCTTAAATATTATATATTTTTAATAGGCTATTATATTTTTTATAATAATTTATTTATGGATAATATAGATAATGCTTTTTTTTCTTGCTCTTCAGACGAATATGAGAGTGCTCTGAGTGATGAGTCGGCTACATCTATCTCTGATACTGTCGCGGATTCTCTTGATGTTCGCCTGCTGGGGGCTATGGGTCATAGCGGTCTTAAACTCGTACACATTAATGCCCAGAGTATAGTTTCCCACTACAATGACTTATATTCCTCATTCAGTGATCGTTCTGTTGATTGTATTCTGGTGTCTGAGTCCTGGCTGAAGCCTTCTCTCCCATCTACTATGTGCGCTCTTCCGGGGTTTAAGTTGTTACGTAATGATAGAATCGGGGCTGGGGGTGGAGGTGTTTGCGTCTATTTGCGTGCGGATATACCTTGCTCTGTGGTGGGTGCATCTTCATACAACGAGCAGTACACACCATCTCTTGAATATCTGTTGATTCAAATCACTTTAAACCATACCAAACTGTTATTAGGGGTGTTGTATTGTCCTAGTGACAAAATAAATTATTTTAGTGCGTTGGATACTATTTTGAGGGAGCACCGCGCCAATTTTGAGCATGTGATTTTAATGGGTGATCTGAACACATGTCTCCTTAAGAATGACACGAGATCGTCCACTTTACGGGATGTTTTGGTTACTCACGGTCTTTCAATCCTTCCTTCTAGTCCCACTCATCATTTTCCCAACTGTAGGCCATCATTGATAGACCTGGCGATAGTGTCCAGAGAGGTGCGTGCCTGTGCATACGGACAGTTGACTGCACCTTTTTCGTACCACGACCTCTTATATCTACAATATAGAGTGCGCCCTCCTAAGCGGAGAAGTAAAGTCCTTCAACTTAGAAATTTTAGAGACTTGAATGTGCCCCGCCTTAGGCGAGATGCTGCTGAGTTGGACTGGTCGGATCTGCTATCAGCTGTCTCTATTGATGATAAGGTGTCTGTGTTCAATCAAAAAATTTTAATGCTTTACGACTTGCATGCCCCTCTGAGACCAGTTCGTGTTAAACATTTCCCTGCCCCATGGCTTACGGTACAAATCAAGCAGCTGATGGTTAGACGTGATCGTGCCAAGTTAAAACTCAAGCAAAACTATTCAGAGCACAACCTTCTCGCTTACAAACAATTGCGTAATAGCTGCAGCCATGCATGTCGGGAAGCGAAGCGCCAACACATTCATGCCTTTTTAATGGATGCCTCACCGGTACAAACATGGCGTTTCCTTGAAAAGATTGGTGTCTATAGTCGCGAATCGCAGTGTGGTTCTGAGTTGGATCTTGAGGCTATCAACATACACTTTTCTACTCCTCCTGTAACTCTTGATAGTACTACCAAATCTGAAACAATCCGTTCACTCTGCTCTCTAGCCCGTCCAGACTGCGATCCTTTTAAATTTCGTGAAGTTTCTGAACAGGAGGTGCGTAAGGACATAATGGCTATTACATCCAAAGCCGTGGGTAGTGACAATGTGAGTCGTGAAATGTTACTTCCGATTTTGGACTTCATTCTCCCGGTGCTTACTCATATAATTAATTACTCAATGTCACACAATACTTTTCCAGTGGCATGGAAGAGAGCTAACGTCATCCCTCTCCCTAAAAAACCGAATCCTAAGTCGTTTTCTGATTTCCGACCAATCTCTATACTCCCATTACTATCAAAGGTTTTGGAAAGTTCAGTGCAGCGTCAATTGAGTTCACACCTATACAGGAACAATCTAATGAGCATCTATCAGTCTGGATTCCGACCTGGACATAGCACGGTTGGTGCATTGCTGAATGTCACAGAGGATATCCGTCAGGCGATGGATACCAAGAAATTTACGCTACTTACATTACTTGATTTCAGCAATGCATTTAGCTCTGTGGATTTTGACATCTTAATACATACTCTTGGGGCGGCTCACATTCATGACTCTACTCTCACCTGGTTCAACTCCTATCTTTGTGATCGTCGGCAATCTGTTAGGGTAGATACGAAATCTTCGGGGTGGTGTCCGCTGCTTGCAGGGGTGCCGCAGGGTGGTGTTCTTTCTCCGCTGCTCTTTGCTATATTTATAAACGGTATAGTCAAAGTTATTAAAAGCTCATACCATCTTTATGCGGATGATCTGCAGATATATCGCCACTTTTCTGTTTCGGAGGCATCGTCGGCGGTAGAAGCCATGAACACTGATCTTTCAGCCATTGCTGATTGGGCCAAATCATACGGACTTCTAGTGAACCCGAAAAAATCTCAAGTAATTGTCGTGGGCAGTGTCCGTTTGAAGTCTAGTCTGCCTCAACCTATGGCCCCAGTTAAATACAATGATGTGATAATCCCATACACCGATAAAGCTCGGAGCCTCGGTCTCATCATAGAGTCGGATCTCTCATGGTCGGCACACATTGCTGACATCAGTAAGCGTGTGCACTTTTCATACCACTCATTGAGACGGATGCAGTATTTTTTGCCCTACGACACAAAGGTCATGCTAGCGCACACGCTGCTGATGCCACAGATAGATTATGCTGACGTATGTTTTTCGGATGTCACTGAAGATCTGTTAAATAAATTGGAGCGCCTTCAAAATCTAGCAATTAGGTTTATCTTTGGTTTGAGAAAGTATGACCATGTCTCTGAATTTCGTGCGCGTCTAAGGTGGCTCTCAATTAGACAACGGCATGAGTGGCACATTTTGACCTTTCTATATAAAATCCTCAATAACCCTAAATTTCCCCAGTTTCTCCGTACCCGCTTCCAATACCTTCCGCCATTACCTTATCCAAGGCGTGCATGTGTAACCAAGACACTCGTGCAGCCAGTCTGCAATACCCGAATTCTTTCAAGGTCTTTTGTAGTGACGGCTGTGCGTCTATGGAACAGACTACCGGTAAATATCCGCGAGAGCTCATCTGATAGAGTATTTAAAGTGAGGCTAAAGGAGCATTTATTGAAAGTTTCTCGTTAATTAACTATATTTTTATATAAGTAGTATATAATAATATCTTATGTATTTAATTTAGATTAGTTTTTATTTGATATTTGTATATTTAAGCATAATTATATATTATTAGTAGGTATTTATTTTATATAGTTTATGTACCCATGTATCTTGTTTTTTTTTTTTTCTCAATCTCTCCCACGTAACAGTATAAGTCACTTGACACCCAGTAAGGTTGGCTGGAAGAGATCCCTTTTAGGGATAAGCCCACCCATGTACACATCCAATCACTGTATATTTTTTTTTTTACTGTAATGTCTTTTGTGCAATAAAGAATATATATATCTCAAGTGAATGATTTTGTTTACGAAGAGGAAAGCGATGATGAACAACCATATAATTTACGTGACAGAGCTAGCTTGAAACCTCCAATCAAATTTGAAGATTATGTTATGTCTGCTCTGAGTTGTGAATCAAATGACTCTCTTACATACAAAGCAGCCATTCAAAGTCATGATAGCGATAAATGGATTGAAGCTATGAACAAAGAGATAGCATCGCTGAACGAGAACCACACATGGACCTTACATGAATTGCCAAAAGGTCGCAAGGCAATACCTTGCAAATGGGTATTTAAAGTGAAGAAAAATCCTGATGGTAGTATAGACAAATACAAAGCACGACTGGTTGTAAAAGGGTATAGCCAGAAAAAGGGCATCGATTATGTTGAGACATTTAGCCCTGTTGCAAGAATGGCAACAATTAGAGGACTAATTAGTGTTGCTGCGAATGAGAGCATGCACTTGGGTCAATTCGATGTTACCACAGCTTTCCTTCATGGACATCTTGAAGAGGAAATATTTATGCGACAGCCAGAAGGCTTTGAGGATGGTACTGACAAAGTATGCAAGCTTAATCGTAGCCTCTACGGTCTCAAGCAAGCCCCCGATGCTGGAACAACAAATTTCACGAAATACTTCAAGAATTGAAATTCGAACAAAGCACTGCAGACCCTTGCCTATATACGAAGAAAATAGGAGATCAGAAAATACTCCTCACGTTATTTGTTGACGATGGACTTGTAGCTGCATCTGAAAAGCTTTTATTAGATGAATTTCTTCAGCAGTTGCAACAAAAAATAAAAATTACCACAAAACCGGCAAATTATTACCTCGGTATTGAGATAGAGCAACGTGCCGGGTTTATCACTCTAAAACAAGAAGCTTACACCAAAAAGCTACTTGAACGCTTCGGGATGAAGGATTGTAATCCCGTTACAACTCCTATTGAGAAGGAATCTTTTGAATCAGGGAAAGTATTCGCGTCCATTGGTAATGAAGATGAGGCTCAATTCCCATATCGAGAAGCTGTTGGAGCATTAGCTTATTTAATGGTGGCAACACGACCGGATATTGCTTATGCAGTCGGTGTTGTATCAAGGAAATTAGAGGCACCAACTAAGAATGACTGGCTAAAAGTAAAGAGAATAATGCGGTATCTAAAAGGCACTATTTCTTATAGCCTAAAATTTAAAGCTGGCTACTTACCAGGTCTTCTAGAAGGCTTTAGCGATGCTGATCACGGAGGAGATCTGTCTACAGGAAGATCAACGACAGGTGTTGTATGTAGATACTCGGGCGGAGCTATAGTCTGGATGAGTCAAAAACAAACCTCAGTGGCTATATCAACCACAGAAGCTGAACTAGTAGCAGCAAGCGAAACTTCAAGAGAATTAGTGTGGCTAACACGAATTCTAAATGAATTGACTAGATTGAAGTGTACACCGGTGTTAAATGTAGATAACGAAGCAGCTGTTCGCTTAACACATAACCCAGAGTTCCATAAGCGAACAAAACATATTCGAATTCGACACTTTTATGTCAGAGAATTGGTTATCGCGAAAGCGATCGTAGTAAAACGAGTTCCTACGAATAAACAAGTGGCAGACATTATGACAAAAAGTTTAACAAGAGCTGTCTTCTGCCCATTAAGAGGAGAATTAGGACTTAGCATTGAATAGTTATTTCGTAATGTCTACCGACAATTCAATGAGGGAAAGTGTTATAATAGATAATTCATTGATAGGTCTTTATCATAGACATTGTATATGTACGCAAACTTCTTGTCAGTCTCTTTTATCGTAGCAACCGTATTGTTTAGCTTTGACTTTTGTGTTTTCCTATAAAATCGAAAATGTGTCTACTAAATTAAATATTACAATATTATTCAAGTATAAATATTGTCGTTATTTTCCACTGTCTGCAAAATGAATGAGCTTTTAACTATATATTATTTATTTCAATTAATTATCACTTGTCTTTAAAAATTTGGGATTCCCCGGACACCAAAAGTGTCAGTGGACAGTTTTTAAAAACTCCGGCCAGACGGCCCCCGGACGCCCCCTTCAAACTAGGACAAATCCGAGGAAACCCAGACGGATGGCAGCTCTATCTGTGAGTAATACTTTTGCCAGCTTTATTGATGATTTATCGATATATCGACATTTTAATGTCGATATTAAAGATTGACCGAAATTGATAATGTATTATTAACATACGAATCTGAATAAATGCTATAAATAAAAACAACTTATTTTTATTATAACCTCTTCATTTAATGAATAATCAAATGATACTAACAGCAATAAAAATGTGTTGACAGCGTCGAAAACGGGTAAGTTCTACATCGGTGTTTTCTCTTTTGGTGCATCTGGATACTAAAAAACACATGTAGAATGCTCCTTTAACCTTTAATATACAATATTAAATAAATTACAAGTGAAAATTTTACTGTTCATGTTGGGCCCAAATGTCCATACAAGATGAATGGTGTCCTTTATAGTATAGAGTATCATTCTGTGATACAAGCCTAATCAAACCTAAACTCAAATGTCTGCTGAGTATAGTTAGAAAGAGATGGTGCTATTGAGCTCACATAGCACCATCCCTTTCTAACTACAGTTAGAAAGGGTTGAGTACACTCAAGCAGAGATTTCTGTGTGCTTTTATAATAAGTGCGTCCGTTTCGGTCGACCCTCCTCCTCAAATGCTCCTCAGATAGAGAAGCTTGCGAAATCAAACCACCTCCTTCCTGACGAGCATTTTGGCTTTCAAGCCAAACACTCGTACGTTTACCAAGTGCACCGCCTCACGGAGCACATCCTACATCACTTCACCCTCTTTAGGAGAGCCCGTCCAACGATGGCGCTATTCTTTGATGTAGCGAAGGCGTTCAATAAGGTCTGGCACAATGGTTTGGTATACAAATTACACCAACTCAATGTGGCGGACAGGCTCGTACACATTGTACGAACCTACCTAACGAACCGCTCCTTCCGCTAACGCATAGATGGTACCCTCTCATCTCCCCACCCAATTCGAGCTGGCGTCCCTCAAGGATCCGTACTCGCTCCCCTCCTATTCTCACTCTACATGAGTGACATCCCCAGGCTCCTCCCGGCACCCAACTAGCCTTATTTGCGGGCAATACCGCTTTATTTACGTCCTGGCTTTACATCCTCAAACTATTAAAAACCCTCGAACGAGGCAAGGTAGCGGCTAACCTTGCTCGATGCCTGGTTCACCAAATGGCGAATCGATGTCAACCCCGTCAAAAGTGCAGCAATGTACTTTTACCGAAGTACGGCTCGAGTAGCCACTCCCGATCTTCAGTCAATAAAACTTTTCAATAAGCCCATTCCCTGGCAAAACCAGGTCAAATATTTAAGCATTACCCTTGATAGGTGGTTAACGATCAAGCCGAACATCGACATAGTGCTAGATCGCGCAGTCTTCATCTTAGGCCGACTCTTTCACCTTATTAGAAAGCGAAGTAAAATGTCTCTTAGAAATAAGATAACATTGTACAAAGCGTGTATTCGTCCGCCACCGGTTGCACAAACTTCAGGTAGTTCAGAATAAATTCATACACCGTGCCCTGGGTGCTCCGTGGTACTCATTCGTGGTACATCTTCCGTCAATCGAATACCACATTAAAGATTTAGCCTCCCGCTATTTCGCTAATGCCTTGACCCACCCTAATACTTTACTTAAAAAAATGATAAATTACACCCCGATACCTAGCGACTCGGATAAATCTCGCCGCCCTAAAACATCCTAAACGACCCGCCCGACCCCATCACCCACGCTAACGAATTCCTCCCGCCGGCCACCAACCACATAGTTTCTCACGCCACACACCCACGTATCTCTATCACACCCCACGCTCGTTGGTGAGCGCGACGACCCGGATCACACATCCCTCATCAAACATATACCCGGTACCGTTACGTACCGGATAGATTCTCACCCTCGACTACACGGCGATCTTGAGCGTCCGAGCCACTAAACGGCACACTCAATTTGCGTCGACTCCTTTGTACCGACCCTAACGACTCCGGAGCGATCGCCGGTGTCGACACTACGGTGAGATGACGTTGAATAGGGTCGCTTTATACAAATTTTAGGATGTAATATAATGTTTAAATTTTTTTGCGTTGTAATGTAATGTTTAAATGATAATTTTTCACTAGGACGTAATAAAACAGTAATATATTCAACAGATACGTTCTACATATATAAGCAACGTTAATACATCGCCTCATAGTCGCTTCTATCCAACCTCTAGGGCCCTTATGATCAAGACTCAGGCCGAGTTTTTCCCATGTAAACTTGTGTTCTTCAATAGGCCATGGGCAAATAATATAACACGTTTATAATATAATGTCTCAGTCAGTGCGAATAGAGTTACTGGATAAGGAGAATTATGAAACGTGGAAAATACAAGTTCAAGCGTTACTAACAAAGACGGAAAGTTGGCAATACGTAAGTGGAAAAAATTTGAACATGAACATAAATATTAGAATTATTGAATATGTGAAAAAATCTATGTCATAGCTCCATAATTTTTGTATGATATACCATTGTTAATCCTTCTTATAAATTTTTATTTTATGATATATAATATTTTGCAATGTCTGTACAATTCTTGCATGAACGTATTAATCATTTTGTAACAGGAACACCGTTATAGGTCGCATTTTGTGCTTCATGGTTTTTGAAAAACACTTTGAACGGTGTTCCTGACTTGTAAAGAATTGGCATGAAAAACGAGATTTTTGGTTGTATTTTGGTTCTATAAGTAAATCAAGAGAGTCTGACTTATGTAAATGACTTTGTATTGTGATGTGTTAGTTAATGCTTATGGTAATGTATGCTAGATCAAAGTCAGGGACAGAGGTTCCATCCCCGGAGTGCGCGCGCAATGCAACTGCATGCATCCAATTGCGGTCGATAGCACAGTGTAGCTTCCTCCAGGGGCTGGCAAAGCTGGCTGTAACTTGACAAATAGCTCAGTATCAACGCAGCTTTTAATTATTGGTACAGATTACTCAATGTAGTTTAATTGATCATCCCATTAATTTCGTCACTATTAGTTTTATTGCTCTTCCTCTTTGTCGACTGTCGTATATTTTCATGTAAGTTAACTAGGTACTGGGATTTTTACTACTTTTGAATATTATCAAAATATTTTTAATTTGAAGCAACTTAACCTGAGTCATAAATGACGCACTATACCCGACAGCGTCAGTGTTCTAGATTAACACACTTCGAACGCATCTGTATTAAAACAACTAAAAAAGACTATTCGTTATCGCGAAAATTTAATAATGTTCAATCGTGTGTAATTTGAATAAAATGAATTAATGTTATAATGTTTAGTGATAGTACAGATTTATTTTGATAATTAATAAACTATTTTATCTCGCATTACAAGTGAAAAATATTGTTGACACCTCAAGGTATAAAAGCCTAATAAATCCCCTCGAACCACCACATCGAGGATATTTTGATTCAGTCTCTCGTTATACTTATTTCGGTTTTTTGAGATATACGGCTTTATTAATTTATATTTTCATGCGAGTTTGCTCTTACGATGTTTCTCTCTTTGATCAGAATATTTAAAAATTATATCGCATAGTAAAACTATTATATTATTAATAATTTAACAAAATATAAGCTATTTCAGAAAACATAAAATAAACATAATCAATAAATATATTTCGAAACCTGAGCCATTTCTTACATATATTTGTATTAGATTATGACCAGTTGTAGCACAAACTTTCTATTTGTTATTTGTTTGTGATTTTTATGTTATCAGTTTATTTTTATTTTAGTGATGTAAAAAAATAGAAGCTAGAGTCAATTCCTTTACACAATATTATATCCTAGAAACGCTAAAAAGCTTTAGGAATAGCTACAATATAACTATTATTGACTATCAAATGTTACTACAACAGGATTATAAAAATTCTAAATACTTTATTAAACTTAAGAGGGATTCCGTAAACAGAACCTAGCTTAATGACAATGGGAACACAACCACCTATCAAATAAAGTGCGTAATATACGAATAAAAAATACACAATTGTCTAATTGAGGATCTCCTCTGTAAGCTGAAAAAAAATTATTTATTGTCTACTGTTACATGTCGCTTTATGACGCCACTAGATGCTTATGTACTGTAAAGGATTTGCAGCAAACTCACTAGCGCTAGCCAGAAACCCTACGAGGATAACTAAAAATAATGTTAAAACCGCAGTGAAAGCGAGTTGGTCTCGGTCTCTATATTGTTCTATAGTATGATTTTTAGTCAGACTAAATTGAAAGCTAAAAAAACAGCAACCACTGAACAATGACCAATCATTAAACCTGTATTCTAACTGTCAGCATGGTTTACCTCAGTAATACAGTTGCCAGTAATATTAATAATAGCTAGCAACTTTATATAGTGCTATTCATCAAATAGTTTTTCTGCCACCCTTGCATACTCATTATAAATGCAACTTTATGACCCTTGAAATGGAGATGAGATAGACAGAAGTCTCACCGTGACCTCAGAAGAACTATTTATAGCAACGCATTTTACCATAGCTGTTTACATTGCAAAGTAGCATTATTCTATTTTTTTGGAGAGATAGTAGATTTTTTGACAGTGTGCTTTAGAAATGATAACCTTAGTATTACATGGGCCGACCATGTGGGTGCGTAGTATTACAATGAGGTAATCCAGAAGTAGTGCCTAGAACTTCTGAAGAAGCTAAGTTTAAGGATTCCATATAATCCATTTTCCACGTTTTCCATTCGGGCTTCTTTCTCTAAGTAAACATAACCGATGAGATACCGCGAGAACCGTTTTAAACATGCGTTCTAGTACAGATATACCGGAGGATGTGGATAGATTTACCAGTAAATAAGAGGGCCATTTACCAGTAGCTAGTAAAGCTTTCGCGTACAAACTAGCGATGTAGCTATTCCTTGCCATTTTTTTTCCTCAGGAGAGTAGGCTGAGAATCCTCATGGATACCACCGCAACGGTAAGTAGAGATGCGGTGATTATGTCGGACTCCTGGTGAATCGAGGCGGCTCGACCCAACAGACCGACCGACCAAACACAGCCTGAGCCTTTGGTCCTAATGACCCTACTGGCTTAAAGTGATAGAGAGCCGCACCTCAGGAGAGGTACGGTTAGCGCTGCCCCATGGAGAGGGCATATGTACTAGAAGAGGCACGGTACACCAAAATGGGACCGGCCTATGTTGCAGGTCTAGAAGGTTCTGCGTAAGTTGTTAGGGGGATCGCTTAGGACATGTCGCGGTCTACGTATCCTCTTCCGATATTGACTGTTGCCTAATGATAGGCTCGCTGAAGGCGGTGTTAACGGGTTCCTTGCCATACCTTGAATATGTATGAAATATTTAAGAATCAAATTATTCAGAGAACCCGGAGTCGGCCCTGCCATATATCCCTTACGTGTTTCGTTTTTAAGGTTTATACGTACATTTATTTCGTTCCTACGGTGAAGAAAATGATCGCAAGGCAATTGCGTACACTTTTTTCCCCTGAGGAAAATGCATCAAATCACTACCTCCCCCGATTTCCTCTACCGACGACGCCCCCCGGCCACGGAAGGGGCGTGGTCCCTCCCGGGTCGCCGTATCCGCGAATTCCTTGCGCCCGCCGGCGACCCGCGGCGGCGTCGCAGCTGTGCTACCGAACCCAGCGCCGCCTCCTTTTGGAGCATCACTCCTTCACAGAACGTGGCCACAGCCCTCCAACCTCCCTCGTCCGCCAGCATTGCCGCAATCAATGCCGGCGGAGACAGATCTCGCCCGACAAGACTCGGCGCTCGGAGGCCCACGCGGGGCACTCCGTCAGCGTGTGCTGGGCCGAGTCGAGGTCGGATGCGCAGTGGTGGCATCGTGTCGATCCCTCCCGTCCTATTCGACACAGATACTCACCGAAGCAGCCGTGCCCGGTGAGTATCTGAGTCAATTGGTAGGTGACCTCCTCCTTCCCGTGGAACCAAGCTTCGAGGTGCGGGAGTACGGCACCGACGGCCCGCTGGCGCGCGCAGATCCGTAATTCTAGCTGCGCACGCCAGGCCGCCACAATCCATCGGTGCCACTCCCGCCTAGGCACTTCGTGCATGGGCTCCGGGGCACTCCCCCCATCGCTCCCCCGGTCCGACACGCCGCGACGTATACGTCGCCGCGTACATGTCGGCCAGGATGTCGAATGGGGGGAGCGTCCCTGAACCGTCGCCGCCTCGTACGAGTATAGTACGGTAGCCTCGTACGATCCGTATGGCCATTATCCGCTACAGGCTCCGTAGCAGAGCTCTGCAGCGGGGGGACCTCGCGCAGTCTCGCGACCACACGGGGGCCCACACAGCCACATGGCCACGGATCGCACGACGCCCTGGTACAGGTGGCAAACTCCATCCCTCGGTCCCCCGAGATTGGGCAGCAGGCGATGCAACCACCCGCCACCCTTTTGGCTCGGGGCACCAACCGCACAAAGTGCTCCTCGTAGCTCCAGCGGCGGTCCAGGGTGAAGCCCAGGTACTTGATGTACGGCCACTGCGTCACACCGTTTTACCGTGGGAGAGCCATGCTTCGGCACGAATTGGGCCGGCTCGACCGGAGTGATACCACGGCCTCACAGAAAACCGGTGTGAAATAGCGCTTGCGCTGTGTTTCGCCGAGTGAGTGAGGGTACCGGAGGCCCAACCCCCCTTATTCCCCTCTATTCCCCTTATTCCCCCTATTCCCTTTTAAAAGGCCGGCAACGCATCTGTGACTCCTCTGGTGTTGCGGGTGTCCATGGGCAACGGTTATCACTTACCATCAGGTGATCCGTTTGCTCGTTTGCTGCCCTATGCTATAAAAAAAAAAAAAAAAAAAAACATACTAAAATGTTACATGCGACATATTTAACGTTGTGTTTAAAACAAAATTAATCAAAGGTTTAAATTTTAAGATGATAAGTCACTTAGGGCTTAGGGCTCTGCCGGCCACCGTGCTACTTTGAAAAATACTATTTTATTGTAACATAATGGCTATATATAAAGTTGACAGATATTTCTGTTCCCTAGCCAAATTAAGGGTAAACTGCAGCAATATCGTAGAAATCAGTCTGGGAAGACAAGAATGTTTACAAACAAGAAGGATAATTAAATCAATTCGATTCTCTGAAAACGCGAGTGCAATGACAAACAAACGTGTCCTGAGGGAAATGGGTGGCACGTTTATCAGAAACGTCACAGCACCCGGCTGATGCATAATATATAGAAGATATTATGCATCAGCCGGAGCTCCTACTGTGCTCGCTTAGACCAAGCTCTTTTATTCGACATAGTATATGCGTAGTACGATACGCAGTAAGTTGCACCTGATGTTCAGGGTCGGCTGTCCACTTCATCGTAGGATTGCTAAATGCCTGTTATATAAGATATGAGCTGACTGTAGCTTGGGAATTGACCTCCTCTAACTTGGTGATAAAAACTAATGTTTGACAAAATAACAAGGAATAGCTCATCATCACAGCTTGTACGTCCCCACCTAGGGACATGAGAATACTCTATGTTAGCGCGATTAGGCCTTAGCCAACCACGGCCCTGTGCGGATAGGTTGACTACATACATTTGATGAAATTTCTCGTAGGTGTATTCAATTCCCCGGGACCGGACGGGGTCTCGGGAAAGGTGCTGGCGCTGGCGCTCAGGGCGTTCGGGAGTACGGTGAGGCAGCTCTTCACGAGCTGCCTCCACGAGGACGTGTTCCCCGTCGACTGGAAGTCGGCCAGGCTGGTGCTCCTCAGGAAGGAGGGAAGGACCGGCGACGTTCCATCTTCGTTCCGTCCGATCTGCTTGCTGGACGAGGCGGGGAAACTCTTTGAGAGGGTTATCTCCACCCGTATCAGTGAGTACCTGTCGCGCGCGGGTCCCGATCTATCGGACTGCCAATTTAGATTCCGCAGTCCGCATTCCGATGGGGGGGAGGGGGGGGGTTGACGTTGGCGGTGTCGTTAGACATCGTTAACGCCTTCGGCGCCCTCCCCTGGCGGCAGGCCATTAAGGAGGCGCTCGTATACCACGAGCTGCCTCCCTACCTGCGGGCCGTGGTCGGGGACAATGTGCGCGACAGGATGATCGGCGTGATGGGGCGGGACGGGACGGAAACGTCGAGGAGGGTCGAGTGCGGCTTTCCGAAGGGGTCGGTGTTGGGACCCCTGCTATGGAACCTCGCATACGACGTGGTCCTACGCTCCAGCCTTCCTCGCGGCGTGAGGCCTCGTCGTGACGACTTCGGGTCAGTGCTCAGGCTTGCCGAGCTTGGGGTGGCATGTGTCGTGCTGGCGATCCGCCGGCTGGGCTTAGAAATAGCGCCTCACGAAAACGAGGCGCTATGGTTCCACGGCCTTCCAAGGCGCCGGGAACCTGCCGGATCAGGGTAGGTGTACGCAACACAATCAAAATTAAATTGAAGCAAAAGCGCATTGTAGTGCAAATATGTCATAGTTAACTCGTTCAATTGAATGTTATAAATTCGCACAGAACATTTTTCAATCATACAGCAATAGATTTACATTAAAAAATAATCAACTTTATCAAATAGTTCGATTCTATATTTAATAATAAAGAGATCTATAAATACTAATTGAATTAAAAAAAACTAATGTCTTTAATGATTAAATATAACGATCTGCCATGACATTTTTAAATAGTACAGTGTACAATTTCAGCCTTATTTTTCAAAAGGAATGATAACAAAACACCCTCCGCTGATGAGATGAATTTTAATGTTAAAATGATACAAGGCACTGATTAGCATGTTAGTAAGAAACCCTACCCCATTTATAGACTGATAATAAAGCTAGTCGTCACAAACAAATATTCGGGATTACATAATTTTATTTGGTTTCAACGATACATCTAAAATAAAACCTAATTTTGAAAAACCATACATTAAACAAACAAATTAAAGCTTTCTACTCTATGCGCAGAAACTAATTCGATAATGTCGCCATCTTTTGCTAGATGTGACACAAATAATCAAATTAAAATTGATGATTAGTAAACAAACGCGACACTCTCTAATTGAGGTTCTGCTATAAATAATTTAATGGTGACAGTCTGTGACGATAGAAGAAATGGAAGAGACCGCGACGCGATGAGACCGGCATAGTGGCTTTTAGGTCTATCATAAACTCTGATTCATAAACAAATTAAATGGCTAACGCTGCGTAATAATGCCTTTTCCTAATAGAGATTACAAATTGTATCCAATAGTGCTCTAAAGTTCGAAATATTGCAAAAGATAGTCTTCAAATTTGATAATGCTCAGAGTTCATGGCATGAAGTAAGTTTAGCAGAAGTGCATATCGGTGAAATTCTTCTTGTCCTTAAATATTGGGCCCCAAGCTCCGTAGTCTTTCTTCGGCTCCACCTTCTTGACAGCCTGGTAGCTGGTCTGAGTGGCAAGAGTTTTCCTGGAAAGCGTAAATAATAATTTTAATCCCTTTTACGAATTCTCTGAATTGGACTCATAATAAAAAATGAGTCTGCTATTCAATAAGCTAAATATTTTAAAGTATATGATAAATAAATATACTTACTTCATTGGAGCAGAGACGTCCAAGTTTTTACACGCATAGTTAGCCTTAGAGGCGGTCTTGCATTCGTCGCCACGAGCCATTCTGTCCTTTCGTCTGGGTGTGTTGGTGCTGGAGAGAGCGAGATGGATGATGACTGGTGAAGAGGCGCGGAGACCAATGAGCTATGGTACGTGCTGGATGTGTGTGAGTACCGCGTGTTCTAGGCGGTTGCCAGTGTTAGCTCTACGGCTTCCTTTTCTTGTGCAAAGGTTCTTTGCGAGCCTGGAAACAAAAATACTTAAAAAATACTAAATAGTAGTCGAGAAAATTACTATGACAAACAGTTTGCAAACTACCATTATTAACTACTCAAATCTTCAAAATCTAATAAGTACGCTTTGACAGGAATCATTGTCATAACTTATCCATCAAAATGTCATAGTTTGTCTGTCAAAACTGTAGAGCTTTAGCTTTACGTTCGCCCCGATTTATTAAATTATCCCATAGGAAAGAGATATTATCCCGTGGTGTTATTTATTATTAGATTAATTATTCTGTCTTTCCTCTGGTCTCAGCTAACACTATTCCAAATTTCATAAAAATCGCATCAGTATACTTTAGAGAATTTTGGATTATGGTTCTGATAGCTATCATCCTCATGGCTTATTTGTCAATGTAAAATACATAAAAATATATATAGATCTGGATATTAACGTGAAATCGCAATTTTTTTATAATATTAGTACAGTATAGATGTTCTTTATTCAATAGTAGATGATCATAAGATTCACAATCAGGAATTTACTTTTTGTGAAGTTTAATACTTACAAATATTTATTTTAGCACTAATTCAGATGTGACTTAGTACCTCCATCAATGTTTGACCGTATCTTTACATAAATAATCAAGCGACTGAAACATTATGAACATTTTTTTTATTTGTTGAACTTTAAGAATATTCAGTACTATATGTAACACTAATGTCAAAGTTGAATCTGTAATTAACTTTCTTAATGTTTGATGTTAATGATTGTACGTTTGATATTGAATTGTGTAATTAGTGTTGTTGTATAGTGTGTGAAAAGTAGCCCAGTTAGTTTGCCAATGTCTTATTCATTTATATAATCTAACATAATGGTGAACAGTGTTTTTTTACAGGAAAAATGGTCGCCGGCTTGGTCTGTCCTACTTATTTCTGCCGCAAAATAACATTGTTTGTGTTACTGTGTTTCGATGAAGGTTAAGAGAGGCAGTGAAATTACTGTGACTTTTTATCTTATATGGTTTTTGTGGGAGTTGCAGATTAGCTGAAAATCTCACAGGGATCACGTGTTATGGGTGTGCTTCTTGTTTGTCAATATCATAATGAAAAAAATCTACATTATTATATATTTACCATTACTATCTGTCAATAAATATGCTATATCATATATATAAGTATAAATATCCATAATGGCAAAACACGCCAGGATAATAATAATGATTTAATCATATAAAGAGCTTCGTATTTGAAGTCGTTCGCATATATTAGTGATTACAGAATACTGGAAATACATGGTGATGCAATATCGGCGTCCCTTGTATCACCTTATGTCTACCTCCACGTGGCATTACCTGATATCCTTCAAACTCGAAATAAAATAGTTGAAAATACTACAATAACAATATTATTGTCGACTTTAAAAGTAAACAGTTAAACAAACAAGTCGTGAGGAACATTTAATAAAACGCTTTCTCAAAATTTTACCTAACTTGGTCCTCAATTTATAATCAAAGTAAAAATTCTGCCGAGTTCAATGACTCTTTTATTCAATATTAGCATATTATTGCTATTATAGATATATATAGAGCTAGGCTTTTTAATGACAGAATTAATTATACAAATATTCGGCAAGATATTAAATGATGACGTGATGACGACGGCAATATTTCGATATCTGTTTATGTGTAGTAAGCTTATTCAATTGAATATCTGTAATAACAGTCTCATTTTGATTGATTTAATATTGAAATTTTTAATTCATTCTTAAGTAAAATAAAAAATACTAGCAGAAGTGCATAATAAGCTAAATCACTCTGAACGCGCATGTCTCGATATGTATGCAAATCAACCCGTTCGTAGTAAACACGAGACCGGTCCAACCGCATCGGAAACATAGCTTTAGAAAATTGGTTCCAATATCAGAGTAAGTTGAAAACAAAATTGTTACTTGTGACTTGGGAATAAATTCGTAAAAGTAGTATTATTGATCAATTTTAATCGTGCTTTAGAAAAGGAAAATTAATAAAGAGTTTTAAAAAAGATTAACTTAGAAAGCAGGTTGAAGTTTTTGAACTTGTAAATTATTAAGTACCTACTTAAAATAAACATTTTTTGTCAATCAACGTAAATTAAAATGCATTTAAAACGTGAAACGAAATGCGGAACTTCTATATAACCATCTAGAAGGAAATTAAATGAGTTTGTGATTAAAGACAGGTTTATTAAGAAGGATTAATGAACTGAGCGAAGTTCCAAAACTGAAAGTGTACAAAAAATTGTGATTAAGTGATAGTACGAGTATACAAAAAATAAGTCGTTTTTTTATTATTTCTCCCTGTTCTAATATTGGAATAGATATTTGAATAGATTTTGACGGAACCAAATCCATCAAATTGATTATTATGTAAATAGGTTTTTGACTTATAAATAATAACGTGATTTTGAATTTTATTTTCTTTATATAGATATCTTTATATTAGTAGACTTCTAGAGCTGGTTACTATATATCTTACTACATGGATATGAATGAATTAATGAAATTGATTGAAACTATAAGAGAAAATATACAAAATTTGAAACTTATACAAAACAATACAATACAAAATTATTAGCAAAAAGTGCAAAATTACATGGGGTACAAGCGGTATTAATTATTGACTTATTAATGACTCACTTGAAATCATTCAGTATCACTAGCGACATATACCGTATTCAAATAAACGCTTAGGTAAATCAGTTATAGGTATATTTGTTTTCCAAACATATAATTTGGCTGTTATTTAGCGCAATTTCGTTATGGTGTCATAAATACGTTTTGTTTGTTTTTTTATGTCTTTTAAACTTGTGAAGATTATAATTATCATTAATCATAGTTACTGAATACCAAAGTTCAATGATTTAAATAAAGTTTCAATTGTAATTATTTTAACAAGTTATTAACGTTCGTGATTCCTAAGATTAACTTTTGTAGAACCAGTCTCTTCCCAGTTGTCTTCTCAAGTACAAGCTATTTTTAATCTGTCTAATCAACTCATCTTCTGTACATTAATAACATACTTATCTAAAATTAAAATTGTTACTGATTCATCACCTTTTTAACGTATCATTTTCCAAACTCGACACATTTCGGGTTAATCATAACCACTCCTCATACTCTACATTCGCTTTACTTTCTATAAATTCAACTAAAATATGAACCCCTACCTTTTAGAAATTTATTAGTGTTTTTTGTAAATAATAATAAAAATACCTCATTCTATTAATAATAGACAGAATATAATAGATAGAGGAAGAATCAAATAAATAGGTTTTAGGAGTAAATAGGTTTTTAAAAAGGTCGGCAAAGCGTTTGTGATGCCCCTAGTGTTGCAAGCGTCCATAGGCGACGGTGACTGCTTACCATCAGGCAGGCCGTAAGCCTTTTTGCTACCGTTGTAGTATAAAAAAAAAAAAAAATATGTAAAACACAGAGAAATCGATCAAGAAATTGTAAATAATAAAAACTAAATAAACGAATAAATTAAAAACTACTAACTAATTAAACTAATTAATAAAATCTATTATAAAATGTTAATAGTCACCTAACCCGTAAGGTCATATGAGGTATACTTCATAACGTTTTACTTTTAGCGGAAATTTTTGTTATTAGTAGAACTAAACTCTGTTTTCTCAAAGTAAACCAATAAAGATTGCTTTTTCTTAACAAGCATCCAATCTTAACGTATAAATAGAATTACATCACAGTGGTTTTACTAACATCATTGTAGTGACTAGCGTAGATTATGATGAATGTATATATATATGATAATGTATAAAATAAATGTAACTAACAATCTTTATTACTAGTCTACATTTTGATTATATTTCACAAGAAAATAATGAGCAAACAGATTACTATGGATTTAGTCAAACTCCACATATTATGAAATCACATAATTATTCGTCACATAGTTATTTCGTCAATACTTGACACAAGATCTGAGAAATGGACACAAGCCTTGGGTAAGAATATCGTAAACAAGGAAGACGTTCAAGTTATTTAGTCCCTCAAATAGTGGAAATCTCAACGTTTAAGTAGAACCACAAAAGTAACATTCTTGGGCTCATTAAATCGACAAAGATTATTTATAAAACAACTTAGGAATGACTTTCCAGCTTGGTGCAATTACTGTTTAATATCTAACAAGTTAAAAGTGCTTAATAATTTGTGAAACTATGAAATTATAATATGCATAAAATATATTTTAATGAAATTATATGGAATGTATTTTTGTCTACAGGGGTTAGTTTACGTTTAAGTTTATATTACTAAAAAATTTAACAGCATGGTTATTTGTTGTTGTTTCACTTTAGTTAGTTTTAATGAAGATAGACTAATGAATATTTTATTTGTTTTGTATGTGCCAAATAAAATGCCATAATGTTCATTTAATAACAATATGAAAAATAAACGCCATTTTAAGTGTTTACAAATTTCAATGACTCAATTGTAAATCTGATATTAATCTTTCCTTTAAATTAAAATAATTAAAGATGACACAAAACGTCACGAATATCAACACCCAAGTGTACTTTTAATAACGAAGTTTCATGTATGTTAATACTATTAGATAGCCAAGAAAACTTAAATATATTTTAAAACTCATATTCACTGACCTTGGGAGAAATTTGTCGGTGATAGCGTACTTTCTCTTCGATTTTGTCATTGACACCTACGATATTTTGTAAAAAATTAAAAACGACAATCCGAAAAAAGTCAAAACAAACGGCCAATTGGTTGCGGGATTAAAATCCGACTGAAGCTGGCTTTGTACAATACAGCATTTATGTAGCTCCATCAACAAGTTTGAGAGGCGTGGCCCAACGTAGATTATAAACCTTATGACATTGATCTAAGAGCGTAATAATTTGACACAAAACCGGTTTTAAGTCGATCACGCTTCAATAGAGTGAGACTTCTTATAATTAACAATTCATGCGATATTGTTGAAGTAGACATCCCCGCAGTAGATTTCCAAGTTGAGCAAATTTCCTTCGTTAGATCCAGTTAAAATTGTATTATCCGAAGATTTTGTGCTGCTTTTACTATTAGATATTTAATAATTATCATTCTTATTTAGAACTTTGCCTTGTTGTAATAGTTTTGTTTTCTATTGAATCTGTATCATCATAAACATAGGCCTCCAAAAATCTTTACACTATAGGACCTGCGCTGCTGAATGCACTCTACGCAGCGCCTTTCAAATTGCCGATCTACCTTTCAAGAGTTACGTTGCGTTTCCTGATATATGCCTGTCAATGAGGACCTTTCCGCCCCAACTGCCATCAATCTTGTGAGCAATATATCCTAACCTGCTTTTTCTGTGGGTTTCTCATTTCAGTTTGCGGTTATTTTTGATTCGAACATGCAAAGAAACTTCGACTATACTTCTCTTCATTGCTCGTTGTAAGTGGCCGGCTATATGGTAAAATTAACATGTCGTAGCTATGAGTCATTAAAATATTAAAATAGGTCTATCAGCATCCGCTTTGGTAATAGGTATAGCTACATCTTTTTATAACACGTAATAATAATAATATATTTTAAATTTGAAAAGAGATTCAATGAATAAGTTGCATATATATCTAAAGAAAATTCTTGGCTAACATATTCTAAAAGCGACTTTATTCAAAATAAAATAGCAAAATTGCAGAATTGTATAATACTATCTCATCATTATCATTTCAGCCAATAGACGCTCACAGCTGGACATAGGCCTCCCGCAAGGATCTCCAAATCGGCCAGTCCTGGGCTGCTAGCATCCAACGCCTTTTTGCGATCTTCACCAAGTCGTCTGCCACATATATTTGCAACCCGAAAACCTTTCCGCCCTAGCGGCCGTCATTCCTGCGAACCCAGTGCCACTTAAGACGGTCACCCTGGTTCTTCTGCAGATTTCATAACTTCTTATACGATCTAGCAGAGATGATAGATGGGCCGAGAATATGCCGCGTGATTTCCCGCACGCTACCCAGCTGAGTTGGATTCGTAGTGTAGAGCCTTCAACCTTCATAAGAGTGTGTGCTACATGGGAATTCAACATGATTTATCCATGCATGTATTATCCATGCTCATTTTAAGAACCATTCATTGGAAAACTCTTCTGAGGTGTTCCAGCATTGTGTTCAAGTTCTAAAAAAAGCTCTAAATAAGAGTAATTTTAAATTGCCCGCAAGTATTCGCGACAGTTCATATGTGGATGTTTTAAAGAAAGTACTTAAAGATCATTTGCTTTCTACTTTCCCACAATCATAATGTGTTCATATATATATATATATATATATATATATACATTATGTCTAATTGTGCAATAAAGTGTTATATATAAAAACTAAAAAGCAATCTAATGTTTGTTAATTTATGTTGCTTTTATCTCCAATACAAGTGTAAGTGACTGTAGAATGTAAAGGAAATGGTGGTGTTAGACTGAGTTTGGTCGGTAGGTCACATCGAGCCTCGATCGGTATGGAGTCATGTATAACCACCGTGACAATTGGGTGGGGTAGTAGCCATGAGTATCTTAACCTCTCCTCTTCTGAGGGAAAAAAGAAAAAACAAGGGTTGTGTTGTAAGTGTGGGTGTGATATGATAATTTTTATTCATATCAACAATTTTCACAAATCAAAAAGAGTTATTTACAATATCCAATATCTAGGATCGTATTAATAAATATATTTTTAATATAAGATAAGAAAAGTTAATTTATTTCGTTCTTTCAATAAATATCATAAATTAGAAAGAGAAAAAAATGTAGTCAATTTAGTCAGCCTTAATTTTAATTATACAGGCCCTAAACTTTAGGTAAATATGCATCCAAATATCCAATCTCCACGTAATAGCGTAATTTTAATGAAATTATAATTTCATATGCAGTTTTATCTGATCTTTATTGAGTGACCGGTCAAGCAGGTAGGAAATCAAACAAGGAAGTTCGACATAAAAATTGTATTGACGAAAGTCTTTTGACATTACTTTCGTAAACAAGTAAACGTAAAAATGAAACGCTGTTTTTTAACGTAAACAAATACACGATAGGGGAAACTACGTGATTTTATACACGCACGCACACACGAAAAACTGGTTAACGGATCAGAAATTTGGAGTCGGGATGTAAAGAAATTCAAAAGGAAAATGTTAAAGTACGAATATGACATATTTGTACGTCCGTCAATATCCATAGATTCTAAAAGGACATCCTTACTCCTTTTTCGTAAATAGCATTGAACAACGGATAAGGGAAAGGTAAGGTAAAGTAACTAGACGAGGACTGACAAGGAACACGTAGTAATAATGGAAATTTCTCAGATACCTAGTTTAATAAAATAGGAAAATACCTGATAAACAATTCAATATTAACATTTTTCGTAATAAAATGATGTCGCTTTTTATGTTAAAACCGGTTTTATATTTTGACGTAGAAAACTTCTCAACACTAAAACTTCCTTGAAAATTTATCATTATAACAACTTATACTAAATAACTAGTTTTTGTTGTCATATTTATAGATTTGACGTAACTTATTTGTTTTAATTAAAACAAATACAAATTTGCCCTAATAAAATAGGAACACGAATTTAGATGGTTTTCCCAAACGATAAATATCGAACCGATATATCTCACGTAAATTAAATACTATTCAAACGAAACATCGCGCCACATATTCGTGATCCCCTATTTTCTTCATGGCAAAATACTCAAACAAGAGCAATTTTTCCACCCCGTGCCCACCCACGCTGTTTCGGATTTTCCAAAAAGAAATATATAATAATAATAATAATAATAATAAACTCTTTATTGCACACAAAATAAATACAAGAAATAAAGTAAACAAACAAAGACAATTATGAGCAAACGGCGGCATATATTTTCTAGCCGTAAAATATATTTATTATTCCTCCTCGTATCCCCCAAGACCTTCATACCTTCATACCTTAAATCAAAATCCGATTTTTAGTTTTCATTAGTATTTCCCACAGGAAAGTGGTAAAAATGCGGTCACAAACTATATCAACTTTCATCTAAATAGTTTCAATAGTTTGTGAAGTTATGCTAACAAAAACTTTCATCCCCTAGTTTTACCTCCTTAAAGGTAACATTATTTCAAACTTTGAATATCATCAAAAGCCTTTCTCTATTCCAACCCCTTGCAGTCCTTTTCTCGGTTACGAGTATCAAATTTATTTTAAATCTAATTTTGGCGCGAAGGCACGACAGTCAGACAGAGTTCTAATAAAAGACTAAAATAATAAAGATTTTCTAAAAGGAATATTAATGTTCATTAAGCAATAAAAATAGCCATATCAATCGGTGAGTTCATCCAGTAAATAAGTTTCAGGTGACCATTTAAAAAGGCAAATCAGGGATACCTACAGCTAAAATTCTTCTTCATTTCTTACTGAATAAAACTCGTTTCTGTTTTGGAGAAATTAACAAAATACATTTCGCAAATGTTGATTTTGGCTTCTATCTGTAAGTATTTTCTTTCTTTGTTGTCCCAACAAAAGCTTGGTTAGCAAATCAATTACACTTTACAGGCGAGAGCGAGCACAGCGCGATAGCAATAAGTTTAATCTCTATTTATCAACTATCGTGAGCGTCATGGTTCTTCTTAACAAGCGATGAAAACGCAGTGAAATGTTGCAGGACAGAAACAAGCAATCGGAAGTGTAATTAATCGTCTTTGGTACCGTTACAACAATATAATTACGGCAACACCAACAACTGTCTTCAACCTACATGCAACGTTTTGTCAAATCATTTAGCCATATTACCCATAGAGAAACCGACAATATATAACTTCTGATAGTATCTGAAAATATAGACCTAGAGGATTAA
The DNA here is from genome assembly GCA_036419045.1 of Scirpophaga incertulas. Lineage (NCBI taxonomy): Eukaryota > Metazoa > Arthropoda > Insecta > Lepidoptera > Crambidae > Scirpophaga > Scirpophaga incertulas. The sequence goes on along the minus strand of CM071631.1, from coordinate 20,027,553 downwards.
CACAAAGCATGTAATGTATTTTTATTTATTTTATGAAATAGTTGGATTTTTACAAATAAATCACTAAAAGTTTGAGTACAAGATCTTTATTCCACAGGGAATTCAAACAGAATTAAATTCACTAATGTTTACTTTGCAACAATACTTTATACAAATAAATCACTAGAAATAGAAGTACAAAATCTTCATTTCACATGGGATTTACACAAAATTCAATTCACTAATGTTTACTATGCAACAATATTTTATACAAATAAATCACTAGAAATATAAGTACAAAATCTTCATTTCACATGGAGTTTAAACAAAATTCAATTCACTAATGTTTACTATGCAACAATATTTTATACAAATAAATCACTAGAAATATAAGTACAAAATCTTCATTTCACATGGAGTTTAAACAAAATTCAATTAACAAATGTTTACTATGCAACAATATTTTATACCAATAAATCACTAGAAGTATGAGTACAAAATCTTTATTTCAAATGGAGTTTAAACAAAATTCAATTCACTAATGTTTACTAGGCAACAATATTACTGTCAATTCTATCAATTCATATACATAGAATGACTTAAAAATATAAAAGAACTTAAATTAATATAGGTACAGGCAGGGTTTATAGGTCCGTTTGATCGATATTGGTTTTAAGTTGAAATTTATAATGTAAAAGATTAAAAGACGGTATTCCGAGGATAAAAAGAAATCAGTATTCCGGTAGTCCTTCAGGAGTCCTTCAGGAACTGGTCCAGGCAACTGGTAACCGTGGTTAGATGGCCGTGTTTGGGTTAGTTTACTCTCTGTCCTTGGCTTACCAAGTCGCCGTCTTCAATTAGGATTTAAGGTAGATCAGCGGTCTATTTAATGCAGCTGGGTCACTTGAAAGTCCCTGGGTGACGAGGGTTAATGTTCAGCCCAAATATAGTTCCCTGAAGATGACATGAATCATTTCAAATAACAACTCTCTTGGCATTTACTTTACTATTTATTAACTTTCAAAAGCCAAGAGTGTGATGTAGAAAATGAAAACAAACATGAAGATACTATTGATTCTAGAATATTACAAGATTTGATCTGGTTAAAATATTAATTTGTTTTATTTAAATCCCCATGTATGTAACGGTTATGGGAGGTAGTTAATGGATTTAATTGCATAAATATTGGTTTCCCACCAGGCATACTATGATGATTAATCAATATTTTATTGTAAAAGACCAAATTTGTTATATCAATTTACCACAGTTATTTTCTCTACCCACACTCAACGGATATTCAGGAAATGTTCTAGAACGATGTTTTAGGTATATGAAATGTATATATGAATCTCAGTTAAAAACTCTAAATATATAATAAAAGAAAGAATCATGAAAATTAGGTACCTTTCTTTCGGGATGATTGTCTTTTTTGCTCTAATTTATATTCGGTGAAAGTAGATCTATTTCGTCAGTCTATATATAGACAACTTCTCTTTTGTAGCAGAGCTCGGCCTCAACAGCCGAATACAGTATTTTCAATTATTTAAATTAGAACAGTGAATAGTTATTGATCACAGCTATTGATCCAAAAAACAAATATCCGCTAATCACTGCCACAGACCAGTGTGCATCATTCCTTTTTATTAAGTTTCCAATTCCTTAGTTAGGCAAAGGACACAATCCATGCTAGCCCGAGCAATCCAGCCTGACTATGTTAATCTGTAGAAGGATTAATATTTCTTTATTAGTCCTCACAGCTAGGTCTAGTTTACAGACTCAATTGCCACAGACAAACATTTGCCTGAGGAATAATAAAAATAAGGTTAAACGACTACACTTATGATGATCAATTGCGATTTAACTTTTCATTGACATAAGACTATTCTTTCAAACTACTAATTGTGACATTATAATATTTTCATATTTTTTTAGGGGGAGTGTGTGGGATTACTGATTAAAATACTATCTTTGTAGACGACGCTTGGCTCGACTTGGTTGCTTAATTTGCGCCATAGATAATGGTGTTAGGATCATGATTAGCGGTCCACTCTATGGAACTGTCCATGTCATCTATTAAAATTGTCAATGTCAAAGCAACAATTCGACGCAAACACAACCAATGCGAGATACAATTGTAAAAGTGATTCCAATCCACATGAATAAAAAAAATGTATTTAATAGTACTTAAAATCAGTGAGAAAAACAGTGTTACAAGCAGTGGACGGACTAAATAGTGGAATAATCAAAGGTGCCTATAAATGCTGCTCTCCGTCAGGTATCTGACCACAAAGGATGTAGCAAAATCATCTAGAAATCAACCGGAGTCACGCTTCTCAGCAGTGCGAGAATGATTGACGAAAGACCAAATACCAATACCGCAGATCCTGCGATAGAGGGAAGTGTCCACTGCTCAGGAAGATCGTTGTAAGTGAAAAATTACTCGATATCCTTTTTTTTTCTTTTTTAGAGGCGAAATGTATTATGCACCGTGACACCGCGCTGCCTAGGCGCGTATGTGGGACTCTCCGGTCTGACAGGACCGGCCTACCCACTAAAACCCCCCTGAGTTCCCCATGCGGGGCACATTTCGGGGTGCGCTTTCGCGATTCTACCGCCATGATCTCCAGGACCGTCTCGACCTAGGTCTGGTCGAGCCAACGCCAAGGGAAGGACTGTCCGAGAACCCCTGGACAATCCCTCAGACGGAGAGACATCACTACGGCGTGCGTGTGCCCGCCTTCTCCTACCTATCCGTCCGCGGCGGAGAGGAGCGGTCTCGACGTCCACCTCCCGCTCCCTCTCCGCTGCCTCCTTTTGCGAGATGACGTTCTCGCAAAAGGAGGCGATAGCCTCCCATTCCGCCTCGCCACGGAGTATGGCCACGACCACGCTCGGCAGCGAGAGGTCGCTGCTTCCCAACGCAGCGATAAGGTCGCTGCGCTGTTGCTACCACGCCGAGCACACAACCAGCGTATGCCCCGACGTGTCATCGGGAGCCGCCGCAGTGGTGACACCGCGGCGTTTCCTCCCGACGTGCGACCCGGTGCAGGTAGTGACCGTAACAACCATGTCCGGTCAGTACCTGCACCTTGCGGAATAAGAGGCTGCCCTGCCGGCGTTCAACCCACTCCTCCAACACCGGACGAACGGCTCGCAAGAGAGCCACAATGCGGGGGGAGAGGCACTCCGCCCATACCGGGGTTCCGTAGAGTACCATCGACCGTATCACCTCGTAATACAGCCGACGGCACGCCGATCTTGGTCCTCCCATATTAGAGAGGACCCGTCCGAGTGCGGCTGCTGCGGCAATTAGCCGTGGAGCGAGGAGCTTAAAGTGCTCCTCGAAACTCCATCGGGAGTCTAGAACCAGGCCGAGGTACTTGAGGTGTGCCTCGACCGGTATATAGACCCCCTCCACTCGGACGCGGAGCCCCAGTGGGCTCCTGCGACGGGATGCCTGGAACATGATGGCCCTCGTTTTGTCAAGAGCCACGTCCAGGTCCAGGAGGCGGTTGCGTCGGACCACCAACGACGCGGCGACCGACACACGATGGACCACCTCCTCCCCGGTTTTGTCCCTCGCCGCGACCAATGTGTCGTCGGCAAAGCAGACAACCTCCGTTCGTGGCAGGAGGTTGTCTCGCAGGACCCAGTTGTACTCCAGGTTCCATAGCAGGGGACCCAGTACGGAACCCTGGGGCACACCCGCCGCCATTCTCCACGCATGGACGCCCCCATCTGGCACCTCGTAGAGGATCTCGTAGAGGAGAGGACCACGAGGGCGCAGAAGTACGGAGGCACTCGATGATAAGATTACTCGACATCCTGGAAACACTGTGTAATGATTTCCAATAATCTTATTCTCACAATGGATCAACTTTGATGCCGTCCTTAAAAGGTATATGGTCGCTGAATTCCTTGTTGAGGTTGTAGAATTATAGCATATCTTACAGGAACCATAGGTGTCGGAAGCCATTGACAATAAGCTGGGCAGTCAGTTTGATGAATAACTTTAAAAAAGACCAGTTTTTAATATAAATTTTCCTTTATGTCAATACGTAACCGTCCTCTACCGAAAGTTAAAACCTTAATCTAACATGTCACTAGGAAATCTGATTCATTCTGACCGACGTAGTCTTGATGAGTGGGATCTTTAACAAATCTAGGTTAAACACAACACACACAAGGTCAGACTACAAACATGGTAATTTGTATTCATTTATGAATGCAGAAACACGTTAGGTAAGCTGGAGCCTTAGCATAGGATATATTGTACGAACAAGTTTTTGTTGCTAGACGTTAAAGACTAATTTCATGAATATCGCTGACGTGAATGCCAGGTTTTTTTGGATCATAGACCTCGTTATTCATCAGAGTTCCAAAGAATTCTAAAAGTTCTATATTTAATTGAAGACTCACACTTCATAAACAGCAATCGGACGCAATTGAATTGTCAAGTGATGATAGTGATAACAAATCATTCCATAACCTCTAACTTTCCACCTTTTAGTAAATTTTGATACTGGAAAGTTTCATCGAAATATTAGGCACAAATAGGTGAAAAACTTAGTTTTTTTTATTGCTAGCAGATGAGAAACAGCCCATCAGACAATAAGTGGTAATCATCACCTCATGGACATCTGCAATGCTAGAAACAAAGACACAGCTCAGTCACTGCCTACTGGGAATGCTAAACACACAAAAGTAGGAACACCACAGGTAAGAGCACAGGAGAGAGTGAAGAATTACATGACCAGATCGTATTCAAGTGATACAGATTAACTATTTTGCAGTGGGTTTTGCGGTGGTAAAAAGATGACATAGGCACCAGTTGCAAACAGTTGAGAGCCTTGTTAAGGATCATAAAAAAATATTAACCCAAAAAAAGGCCAAATAAGTTGTTGCTTTAGCCATTTAAAATTTATTTAAACGTTCAAATAATTTGCACAGCTGTCAAGTACCTCGTTGTATATAAATTCGACCAACCCATTAGTCGACCATACATATATCAATTTATATACATATATGCTTATAATATGTTATATACTAATACAAAATTTATTTTGTTGATAAACTTCTTTTTTTTTATCTCTCAGGAGAGAATCCTCACAAGGAGTACGAAGCGTGCCCAGGATACCACCGCAACAGCAACTATCATGGTGAATATATCGGTCTCCACGCCGGCCAGAGCGGTCTGACCAGCGTGATCTGCCGACTAAACTCAGCCGCACGCCGCAGCCGAATAGGGCATAACCACTACATTGACGTATAATTAGCTCGTATTGTTATCGCTTGCGCGGCCATTAGAATCCCAATATAGTCTATTCTTTTTGTCGACGACAACACAACGTTACTTGTGCTCAAGAATTTATTATGTATGTATAAATAGTAATCTAGATTAACCCATCCTATATATATGAATGTTTATTAAATTATAAGGTACGAGGGAATACCAGCTCAAGAAAAATATTGTCGGAAAGTTATGTTGTTTTGATCTGATTATTGGGTGGAAAATGCTGCTTCCCGACATAGGGAGGGAAAAACTCATACAATTTACTTCCCACCCAAGGGCCGGAATGAACTTTAAAAATAGAACTACGAATGTCAGCTACGAACTGTCAGCTGTGAACTATAAAAAAAAATGCTGCGGCCATGTGAGTTTCTAAACAGCCAGTGTGAACTTAGCGCAAACTACTTCCAGCGGAAGCCGCAACAAACACGCGGTGAGTTCCATATTTAAAATTTAAACAGTCGACATAAATTGGCGGGATGTGAATTTATTATATATATCTGTGACGGAATATGAAAAAATTCAAATAATCTCTTATACTAGTTAAGATTTTAATTTTAAAAATAAGTTCAAGCGATTCCGAGATATTGACACTAGATTCAATTAAAGACGAGGCAAATTGTGTTCTGCCTACTTATGGTCTACTGATATTGCGATATTGCGATGGCGTAGCTTTTCGACATTCACAAGTGCTTGTAACAGCCCAGACTGAATAAATGATTTTGAATTGAATTGAATTGAATTATCATATATTATCAATAAATAGATTAAATAAACAACCAATGTTTTATTTTCCTCATATATTCGAAGTGAAAAGTAGAGTGTTTAACACGGGTAAAAGAATTAATTGCTTCTCGGACTATAGCCTAAATACCTCGGGAATTGCTTCTTTCCACCCTCAGTTAACAATCTACTATTTAGTTACAGTTATAAGGGGTGTGTACTAATATGCGAACCCCAAAGTATCATCGTAAATGCTAATAACATTTACGACGATTTACGAGTATGTATATTCGTATTTATCTAAGATTCTAGACTAAATGCACCATACTTTTTAACCTTATGAACTGAAAATAAAGATTACAATGCAATAATGTTAAACTTTGAGGGTGCGTAAGGTGCTTGTAATTAACTTGCATTCTATTCAAATTTAATTGAAATTTATTACTACAAATTCAAAGGCGGCTGATTTGGTGGGAGCAAAAGCGGAATGCAATATGCAATCTACAACTAAACCAAATAGATTAATCATTTAGAATTATTTTTTACATGAAATCCTTGACTTTCATTTTACGCGATTACGAGAACCGATGTGAGCATCATCTAGTGTCCTCAACAACTAGTTGCCTTACTTTAATCTGTCGAAACATAACAATAATATAAACATCGCTCATTGCTATATCGTGATAAAATTTAAAAAATCGGAAGCGAACTCAGACACATTACCACTAACGAAAACAAGCAGAAAACTTCTGTTCTAATTTATTGAACCATCTTGCGTGGATCGGGAAGAAAAATGTGTTCGATTACCTTGACCTTCCCATCCACGCAAGTCGGCCCGATAAAACAGGGAGAGTGCACCAAGCTATAGGGTCCATATGACCAAGGCTCTATGTTTAGTGGGTAGGTCATTCTAGTCGAGCCGCCTCTTTCAGTTTGGAATCCGACATAATCAACTAACTAACCGCAACTAAGTGCCAACACTTAGTTGCGGTGGCTTCAATGAGGATTCTCAGCCTCTCCTCTTCAGAGGGAAAAAATAAATTTAAAATTTATTTTTTGTATGTTTTAGTTTAGGTATGCGACAAAGCGATAACAATAGAAACAAGTTTGAATCGGGACACGTTTACAATAACCAAATAATCTATCCCTGAGAAAGTATATTTTTTTATTTCTCTTAATTGTATTATGACACTCCGCTGAATTTGTAGCCAAATTAAATACTGAATATGCACTTAACTAAGCAGATTCATTTCTAGTTTTTATATACCTATACAATCGTGTTCTAGACTAGAATATCTCGTTTAGACTTCAAGATATTAGTTTACCCAAGGTTTTCTGAATATCAAGTTAAAAACACTTATGGCCGTTTTCACCAACGTTGTCTTAGCTTAGGCGACTCCTAAGAGACATGCTGTCTCACTTTTTTCAGTTAATATAAAAAGTGACAGCATGTCACTTAGGAGTCACCTAAGCTAAGACAAGGTTGGTGAAAACGGCCATTACTGTTTTTATTTCCTTATCAGGACAATGCTATCTCGTCCTAGAAATCTTATTGCCGGTCCCAAAATATGAATATATGATATAACACCGAAAACTCTGACAATGTTTATATCTTCTTGAACATTATATTTCATTTACTACACAATTTATAAAAATTAAGAAAACATAGGAATATGGCGATTTTTCCGAAAATAAATATTTTCTTATATGGTTCTTCAGGAACAAAACAGGAGACTGCATTTGCCGCGTTTAATGATGAATACTTACAGGCGCCTCAAGTTCACGTGGTGAGATAAATAAATATAGCTCTAGCCCAAAATAAGCTCTGTAAAGGCTTGTGTTATGGGATCTAGGGTAACGATTTAACCATGACTAAGGTACATATGCTCTCATTCACCACATAAACTTCTACCCCCATCGGGACTCGAACCTGGGACCTCAGAAATGGCGATACCTTGAAACCGATGTACTGACCACTCGACTGTGGAGGTCGTCTCAAAGAGGTCGAGACTCGCAGCAAATCTGTAACCTCCACAAAAAGCGCAATGTACATTGCCAAAGATGTAATGTCAGTAACTTCATTGTTTTTCTGACCCTTTACAATGGAACACAGCAATGAGGACACCGCTGTTTGGAACAGAAATAGGTACGACGGAGTTACCGAAGCAAACCACCCAGGTATAGTCTTCCTCCAGTAAAATTCGATTATTTGTGCTGTTCAATATCATTTCTATCCTATATCGCTTGAGGAGAAAAATGATACCAGAATACTTTGAAAAAATATATATAGTAATTGAAATATAAACCTTATATTGAAATACATAAATGTTACTCTATGTAGGGCTTGATTATGACTTGCTCATTGCGGCGCCTGTGCCGGATATAGAGCCACTCCAGCAAGAGGACAGTGGAAGCCGAGATGAAACCTGGAAAACGTACATGATTTTCATTACACAGCGAAGCTTTTCATCTTCACTACACGTTTGGTAATTAATAATAAACAAAAATAAATATTTCTAACACTTACACCAATTAGCCTTGCTCAAAGTAAGCTTTGAACACTTGTGTTATGGGATCTATGGTAACGGATAGACATACATATATATAAATATATTTGATAGAAATATATATATGTATTAACAGTCATGACTAAGGTACAAGTGCAAGGGGATATATATATATATATATATATATATATAATATATATATATATATATATATATATATCCTAGACCCCATAACACAAGCCTTACAGATCTTTGGGCTAGGCTAATTCGTATGAGTGTAAGAAATAATTGTGTCGCTTATATTACGCGTCTTTATAAGAATACGTTTATGAGACGTGCTAAGGGATATTGATCCAACGCGTAAAGGCGATTTAAGCTAAATTTAATGAAAGTGTGCGTGGAGTGTACCAACTAGATCTATTCTCTATTTGCACAATAACCTCTATATTATTATTACCGCTTATATCACGCGTCTTTATAAGACACGGTCCTTTATAAGGCGTGGGCGGGGATATAGATCCAACGCGTAGAGGCCATTTAAAATTGAAATATCGTGTGCGTGGAATGTGCAACTGAGTCTAATCTGTATCTGCACTATGAAAAATGCCGCTAAAGATAGCTAAGTTGAAACCTTTAATTGTATTTCGATTTCGGTGGTAATGAGAACCGGGTTATGGAAGAGACTCCGGTCACCTGAATTCTCAAAGCCTCCTAATTGATTAATGTTATTATTATATTACGTATGATTTTTGGAAGATTCGCAGCAAATGTATAACCCTCAATGCGGACAATAATTTCACTGCTGTATCTTCCCTCAGACCGGAAATAATCTAAGTACTGATGCTCTCTGGCAGAAATTGGGAAGACAGAATTACTCAAACACGTCTGCCTGCACACCGGGATCGCCCTTAATAGTTCCTTCAGAATAGGGTATTTAACAGTTTCATTTTATTCTATACATTTCCATTATGTATGCTTCAATACCACCCACTGAATTCATTTTCATCGCAAACACAATGTCCCCCATATTGATGCTGTTCTATATCATTTCCATCCGTCATCGCTTCAACAGATAAAAAAAACCGGTCAAGTGCGAGTCGCTCTCACGCAACGAGGGTTCCGTACAAAGGACATTGTTCCGGTTCCATACATGTTCTGCCTAAGAACCGCTCGAATCGAAAGTGACTTATATAAACTCTTAAAATTATATGAAATCCTATGAATTAAGATTTCACAAACGGACACTTTAGGAAACTAAAATAATTACGAAAAAAGTTAATATTTTGAGGTCATAAATAAAAAATAACCAACCTTGCGTGAAATATCAGAGTAGTAATATCAAAGTAATATTAACAATACTATGTACAGCTATATATGTTCTCTTCTAGAACAAGGAAAGGACTACTCTACAAGATACTAGGAGGAAAAGGATAGTCATCTAGTCAAGTTTAAGATAATTCTTTGACAATTATCATTTTACAAAATCCAGTCCTTTACACACAGCCGAGTCTACCAAGTACGCAATGTAATCGGAGTCCGTAATCAAGCCAAAGTTGTTAGAATAAAACCATGAAACGCATAGAAAATCACAAAAGAAACGATAGTCGCAAAGCAATCAAAAATTAAATGAAACGGACACAGATAAGGTATGAAGTACACCAGTGTTGCCAATTACGAAAACTAAAACTTAAATGCCAAGCTAGAAATTCGCGATTTCGCTTAAAAAATATATAATACTAGTTGTTTTCTAGCTAGTAATTAAATTAGGTATTTAAATGAATAGAGTGTTATCAACTAATTTTAATAACCGACTTCAAAAAGAAGGAGGTTTTCAATTCGATCCGTATTTACCGAAATCGCGAAAACTTCCGAACCTGGCAGCACTGGCTGACGGAAAACATTTTATACGGCAACAATAATTGTGACCCAACTTTTTATTAGAAATTTATTTATTTGAAGTGTCCGTGGAATACTAAAATATGTTTCAAATAATATAAAAATAAATAAAAAATATAGTATAATTTATATTCACATCGGTTCTTAGGTCAAAATTGAACAATGTCCTTTATCGACATGTAACAAATTACATTACTAGAATTAAGCCTCAAAGATTTTTCCTCTTTTTCCCAATTATTTATGTGTTTTTTTTTGTGAAATAACAGCAAATTTAATTTTTCCTTTTTTTCCTTTACTTGTTCCACATGAAATTGCTTTTTGCCAAATTTCATGATTCTAGGTCAACGGAAAGTACCCTATAGGTTTTGATTCCCTTGCAAATGTCAAAATATGCAATATAAATGGAACATAAACGGCAATATCTTTTTATTGAGATAGGAGACCTGAGTATGTGATATTAATTTCAGCTTGATATCTCAACGCGTTTCTGAGAAAAATGGTCTAAACTAGACAGAATGACGGACGGACGGACGGACAATAAAGTGATCCTATAACGTTTCGTTTTTACCTTTGCAGGTACGGAACTATAAAAACAACAATAACAACAAGAACATAAATAATGGCGAATTTATTTAGCATGTAGCTCCCTATCCGTTTTGATAGGAATACTCGGATACACTGGTCCCTTTTGATGGTCCTATTCAATCCCACCTATCCTTCTTATTTACCAGATAGTTTTTCCTTTCCTAACTCAGTAGGGGCTCGTGCTTGGACAGCTTGGAGCGATTGCAAAAAAGTAGCCATCGTGTTCATTTTCAATCTGCGTAAGTTTGACCATATTTCTAACTATCGCTCTCAATTATATGTTTTTTCCCTACTTTACAAAATTTTGTACCTTCCAACATCTCCATCCTACCTTAAATCTTTGTTCTCTTTTCGATCCCATTCGTCATGTCGTATCTTGCGTTCTAATTTTAATCTACTCTTGATATACCACCCCGAAGTACCGATTTTTTTCATATTCTTTTTCGGCTTATGCCGTCCGGTTGTGGAATTCTCCCCCGGAGGGCATAAGGAGGGCGCGATCGCTGGAGTCCTTTAAGAATCAAGTTCGTGTTCACTTCCGGTTAAAGATTCCTTAACTTAAACTAGTTAAATTACTGCACCCATCCTATGTTTAAATCTCCTTTTAATACTTCCCTGGTCTTAGGTTGCCTGGAATAGATTGCTGTTTAGCAATAAGGCTGCCTTTTGTACATATGTTGTTTGTTGTTTTCTTTTTTTTTTTGTGTATTTTATGTATACATTAAAGAGTTATGTTATGTATTTGTATATAGTAATTTAATAATATTTTTGATTTCTTATTTAATACAAAAATGATTAAATAAATAAATATTAAAGTTACCTAAGAATAGTACAAAGAAGGAGCCTTGCATATCGCTCAGATTCACGGTGTGGTTGTTGACCTCCTGTGCGATGGTGGAAGTCTTCCAGCAGCGGTCGCGCTTGGGCAAGTAAGCGTGCATCCACTTGGATATGAGTCCCGCTTTATGCATTCGGTTTAACCTGCGTGACAACAAAACAAAGCTTTATGACTAACAAAGTAAAATTCTTTTTAGAAGGACCAAAATGACAGTGACGAACTGTACTGAGCAGTTATTACCCTATTGTTTTCGTTATCACCCTTTATTAATCAAAGGTGCATAAGGAGATAACAGTTAACGAAATCTATAATAACAAAATTCATTAACAATAATGACAGGGATGTATGAGGGTTCGAAAAAAGAGATAAAAGAATACGTATTGGCACTAAAATGTACAACAACTGAAGGTGAAAGAAATCAACACAAACAATGCTATTCACCGCAACCGTTTAATAGCTCAACACATTCAGCACATACACCACATCTTTCTTCTAACTCAGAGCCCTTAAAAACAAACTGTGATTTTTTCTGACGGATTAGGTAAAGGTTTAGGTTCAACTTTAAGCAACTCCTTGAACCAAAATTTACAAAACATCTGCTCTCCTGGGCGTTCCTTTTGTAGCATAGTTGAAAATATGGGTCAACATGTGAAAAATGGAATCACCAATGTTATTTTATTATGTGGTGACAGCAATGCTGTTAATAAAAAAGATATAATTAAGAGCATTGATACTATAATTCACCTCCAAGCAAAATTGAACTGTAAGTTTCTTATTAGTGCATTTCCATATGCACAAAATTTTGCAAAAGAGCTAAATCAACGTATTTTTAATTTAAATTTATTGCTCTATAATTTAACTAGTTCTCATAGTAATATTTTATTTTTAGACGTAAATCACTTTATAAGGTATTTTAAGCTGACTCCAACAACTGTGTATCTGTCAAAAAATATAGGACATTAATTGCTTCATTGTTAGCACATAATATAGATGACGCTATAGCGAGATTACCAAGACCTAGTAATATTATTCAAATTAAAAATAGTTCATCTACCAATAGTGTGCTACCTGGCGCAAATTTAAACTAAAATGTAAGATAAAAGTCAAGCTCCCATATATTAATATTCTTTATCAAAATATACAGGGCTTGACTGGCAAAATATTAGAATTGGAGTTATATGTACAGAATCACCCAATAGATGTTATATGTATCACGGACCACTGGCTCAAGAATTATGAAACATCTAAATGCCTAAAAAACTTTCAGATTGCCAGTAATTTTGTACTATACACGGAGGTTCCATAATATTTGTAAAGGATTGTTTAAAATTTAAAGAACGTAAAGATATTATAAAACTTTCAGTGGAATGCACCGTGGAGCTATCTTGTGTGGAGCTGGAAAAATATATCTTAGTATGTGTATACCGACCCCCATCAGGGAACTTTTCAAGTTTTGAATGAATTATGGATGATGTATTTAGAAAGCTGAAATTAAAAAATAAAGATATCATTTCAATGTCAATATTCTTGAATATAATCAAATAAGTCTCCGCCTCATTTCCTTATTAAAATGTCATAATTTATTCCATAATTTTTCAGAACCAACAAGGGTAACGTCACATTCAGCTACTTGTCTTGATAATGTATTTTCAAATTGCGAGGCTGTAGATAAATCTATTATAAATTATATGACATCCGACCATTATGGTTTAAGTATTAGCTATGACAATGGAGAATCCGAGGTACCTAAAATAATAAAGTGCAGACCTATTACCCATAAAAGAATGGAATACTTTAAAGAAAATGTTATTAAAAAATTTGATTCGATTTCATGTACTGCTGATGATCCGAATGTGCTTTACGGCACTCTTTTTGAAATCATCAAAACTGAATTCAATAAGGCATTTACAGAAAAAAATATCAATATTACAAATAATAAACTAAAGTTTTGTGATTGGGCTACTCCGTCTATATTATATAAAGCTCGATTACCACTGACTGACTGACTGACTGACTGACTGATCAGGGTGTTTTAGGGTGTTTAGAGGGTGTTTTGAGTGTTTTGATGTTGGGGTGGAATTTTTTAGATTTTTTAGTTCATAGAATGGGATAAAGGGATTTTTGCCAAACCAACATGGCGGCCCGCGCGAAATGTCAACTTTTCCAAATCGCCTTCGTTTTTAACGGCGTTTGGTGGGGGTGTTCACTACTGCAGCGGGGATGCGGTGCCGCTGTCAAACTGCGAAAAAACAAAATGGCGCCGCCGCCATCTTGGACTGAAAACCCCGTTTCGACCCGTGTTTGCGACCGTCGACCGGCGCGGCGTTTGTTTTTTTCCGGGATTTTCTTTTTTCCCTTGGTCAGGACTGTCCTCGACTTTCGGTAAATTTGCGGCGCGCTGCAATAGACAATATGGCGGCGGCGCCGGCGGCCATCTTGGATCGCCAATTTTGACGCGATTTTCGGACCGGATTTTCGCCAAGATGGCGGCCTCCGACCGGGGTGAAATGTTCCGGGCGGGGGTGGAGCTCGGCGAGCAGTGTTGCCAGGTGGGAGAAAATTTCTACCGTTTTTGGTAGTTTTTCCCCTAGGCGCCCCGAAAGGCGAAAATCGAAATAACGACTTTTGGAATTTTTCAACACCACCCGCCTATAGGCCGGCGGGGCCTCTATGACTTTCTGGTATTTTCATTTTTCTCCACTGGCAACACTGGCCTCCACGGAGGTTGGAAACTTTTCGCAGACCGAATTTGACCCGAATTGATCTCCCAGATCGGGGTGAGCTGGAGACGCGGGACAAACGTCATCCCACCCCGTATACGGTGCAGATATTGGGAAAAATCCGAAACTCTGACATTTCAAGATGGCGGCGCCGCCGCCGGCCATTTTGTAAAAACTTGCAATTTGGAAAAAAATAAATCGCGGTTTTCGCGGGGTTGCCGGCGTTTTTCGACTGACAACCCCGGGTGACCTTTTGTAGTGCTCGGTGAGCTGCATCGAACGGTGGGGTAATTTACCCCGATTTTGGGGTATTTTCCCCGATTTTGGGGAGAACGTAAATCGCGTGTTTTTCGATTTTTTTTCACATGGCCGGGTCGGTCGGGCCTCGCTGATCATTTTTACTACCATTTTGGGCCAGATATATGGCAACACTGGGCGCTGTGGCAGATTTCGGTTTCGGCGACTTTGCGAATTTTTTGACGCGAGCCGATGACAGTTGCGCACCTGCAGTTATGCTCGACCGATGTGGAGTTTAATCTACTACACCGGAAAATATTGACATTTGACATTTTCAAGATGGCGCCGGCGCTGGCGGCCATTTTGTAATGGTTAATATTCTCTTTTTGCTTTATTCTCGCGGTTTTCAATCCCGATACGGTGATATGGGTATCGAATGAAAGGATTTTTTCAGCGCTATCGAAGCCAGTTAGTGGCGACGTTAAAAAACCAATATGGCCGCCGGTCCAAAAAGGCCAAGTATCATTTGTATTGTAATACCTACAATATGGGTATCAAATGAAAGGGTTTTGCAAGTCTAATACAGCCACGTTAGAGACATTGAAGAAAATTCAAAATGGCCGCCGCTCTCAAAATTGCGGACCGCTTTTGTTTTCCAACCCAGGCTTCATGGGTATCAAATGAAAGGGTTTTAAGTGTCTAATACAGCCGCGTTAGAGACATTGAAAAAAAATCAAAATGGCCGCCGCTCTCAAAATGGCGGACCGCTTTCGTTTTCCAACCGGGCTTTATGGGTATCAAATGAAAGGTCTTGACGAGTAGAACACGACGCCATTAGTGAAGTTTCTAAAAATTTCAATATGGCCGCCGATCCAACATGGCGACTGACATTTTTTTGCGATTTTCGCTATATGGGTATCAAATGAAAGGATTTTAAGAGTAGAACGGACCCAAATGTGCGGTATAGTAAAATGACAATTTCTTTTTTTTTTTTTTTTACTTACCTCGATAATCTTTTGTACCGCTTTGCAACTGTACAATATATTATTTGAAAAACGCATTGTGAGCAACGCCACCGCGAGGTGCGCGCACCTCGCGGCACTCACGCGACTACAGTCGACGTGAGCTTCTTAGTGTATTTTAAACTGCACACGCTTTTTCAGTTTGTTTTGACTTAAATGGAGACAATTTTTCACCAATTTTCGATCGACTGCCAATTTTTTTTTTCAGTAGTGGGATAGACCACACCACCGCAAGGTGCGCGCACCTCGCGGCACTCACGCGACCACCAGCGCCATGAGTTTTTCAGTGTGTTTACAACTGCACGCGGTTTTTCAGTTTGTTTTGACTTAAATGGTGACAAATTTTCACAAATTTTTCCCGACGGCCAAATTTATTTTCCAGCGGTGGGATAAACCACACCACCGCGAGGTGCGCGCACTTCGCGGCACTCACGCGACTAAAATCGACGTGAACTTCTTAATGTATTTTAAACTGCACACGCTTTTTGAGTTTGTTTTGACTTAAATGAAAACAATTTTTCACCAATTTTCGATCGACCGTTAATTTTTTTTTTCAGTAGTGGGATAGACCACTCCACCGCGAGGTGCGCGCACCTCGCGGCACTCACGCGACCGCACTTGCAGTGAGTTTCTTAGTGTGTTTACATCTCCACAGAGTTATTTATTTTCTTGCAACATAAATGGAGACAATTGTTTACCTATTTTAGACCGATAGCCAAATTTTCATTTTACAATACCGGGATAGACCACACCACCGCGAGGTGCGCGCACCTCGCGGCACTCAGGCGACCACCTGCGCCTTAAGCTTCTTAGTGTATTTACGACTGCACACGGTTTTGTAGTTTCTTCTGACACAAGTAGAGACAATTTTTCATCAATTTTCGACCGACGGCCAATTTTTTTTAAGGTGGGGCAGACCACCTCACCGCGAGGTGCGTGCACCTCGCGGCACTCACGCGACCACCAGCTCCATGAGTTTTTCATTGTATTTACAACTGCACGCGGTTTTTCAGTTTGTTTTGACTTAAATGGAGATAAATTTTCACCAATTTCTCCCGACGGCCAAATTTTTTTTGCAGTAGTGGGATAGACCACACCACCGCGAGGTGCGCGCACCTCGCGGCACTCACGCGACTACAATCGACGTGAGCTTCTTAGTGTATTTTAAACTGCACACGCTTTTTCAGTTTGTTTTGACTTAAATGGAGACAATTTTTCACCAATTTTCGACCGACCGCCAATTTTTTTTTTCATTAGCGGGATAAACCACACCACCGCGAGGTGCGTGCACCTCGCGGCACTCACGCCACTACAATCGACGTGGCCTCGCTGATACTTCTTATCACCATTTTGGGTCAGATATATGGCAACACTGGGCGCTATGGCAGATTTCGGTTACGGCCACTTTGCGAATTTTTTGACGCGAGCCGATGACAGTTGCGCGCCTGCAGTTATGCTCGACCGATGTGGAGCTTATTCTACTACACTGGAAAAAATTGACATTTGACATTTTCAAGATGGCGGCGGCGCTGGCGGCCATTTTGTAATGGTTAATATCCTCTTTTTGCTATATTCTCGCGGTTTTCAATCCCGATACGGTGACATGGGTATCGAATGAAATGATTTTTTCAGCTCTATCGAAGCCAATTCGTGGCAACGTTAAAAAACCAATATGGCCGCCGGTCCAAAACGGCCAAGTATCATTTGTATTGTAATCCCTACAATATGGGTATCAAATAAAAGGGTTTTGCAAGTCAAATACAGCCACGTAAAAGATATTGAAAAATATTCAAAATGGCCGCCGCTCTCAAAATGGCGGACCGGTTTGGTTTTTCAACCCATGCTTCATGGGTATCAAATGAAAGGGTTTTGAGTGTCTAATACAGCCACGTTAGAGACATTGAAAAAAATTCAAAATGGCCGCCGCTCTCAAAATGGCGGACTGCTTTTGTTTTGCAACCCATGCTTCATGGGTATCAAATAAAAGATCCTGACGAGTAGAACACAACACCGTGAGTGACGTTTCGAAAATTTCAATATGGCCGCCGATCCAACATGGCGACTGACATTTTTTTGCGATTTTCGCTATATGGGTATCAAATGAAAGGATTTTAAGAGTAGAACGGATCCAAATGTGATTTATAGTAAAATGACAATTTCTTTTTTTTTTTTTTTTTACTTACCTCGATAATCTTTTGTACCGCTTCGCAACTGTACAAGATTTTATTTGAAAACCGCAATAGTGAGCAGCACCTCCGCGAGGTGCGCGCACCTCGCGGCACTCACGCGACTACAATCAACGTGAGCTTCTTAGTGTATTTTAAACTGCACACGCTTTTTCAGTTTCTTTTGACTTAAATGGAGACAATTTTTCACCAATTTTCAACCGACCGCCAATTTTTTTTTTTCAGTAGTGGGATAGACCACACCACCGCGAGGTGCGCGCACCTCGCGGCACTCAAGCGACCACACTCACCGTGAGCTTCTTAGTGTTCTTGCGACCGTACACGGTTTTGTAGTTTCTTTTGACACAAATGGAGACAATTTTTACCAATTTTCGACCCACCTCCAATGTTATCTATCAGTAGTGGGATAGACCACACCACCGCGAGGTGCGCGCACCTCGCGGCACTCAGGCGACCACGCTCACGGTGAGCTTTTTAGTGTTTTTGCAACCGTATACGGTTTTGTAGTTTCATGTGAAATAAGTGAAGACAAGTTTTTCCGAATTGACATTGATTGAGACGATATAAATAAATTCAAAATGGCCGCCGCTCTCAAAATGGCGGACCGCTTTTGTTTTCCAACCCAGGCTTCATGGGTATCAAATGAAAGGTCTTGACGAGTAGAACACAATACCGTGAGTGACGTTTCGAAAATTTCAATATGGCCGCCGATCCAACATGGCGACTGACATTTTTTTGCGATTTTCGCTATATGGGTATCAAATGAAAGGATTTTAAGAGTAGAACGGAACCAAATGTGTGTTATAGTAAAATGACAATTTCTTTTTTTTTTTTTTTACTTACCTCGATATGCTTTTGTGCCGCTTTGCAACTGCACAAGATTTTATTTGAAAATCGCAATAGTGAGCAGTGCCACCGCGAGGTGCGTGCACCTCGCGGCACTTACGCGACCACACTCACCGTGAGCTTCTTAGTGTATTCACAACCTCACACAGTTTTTTATTTTCTTGCGACATAAATGGTCACAATTTTTCACCTATTTTTGACCGACGGCCAAATGAAAGGATTTTAAGAGTAGAACTCCAAATGTGATTTATAGTGTAATGACAATTTCTTTTTTTTTTTTTACTTACCTCGATATGCTTTTGTGCCGCTTTGCAACTGTACAAGATATTATTTGAAAAACGCATTGCGAGCAACGCCACTCACGCGACCACCAGCGCCACGAGTTTTTCAGTGTGTTTACAACTGCACACGGTTTTTAGTTTGTTTTGACTTAAATGAAAACAATTTTTCACCAATTTTCGACCTTAATATGCTCTTTTTGCTATATTCTCGCGGTTTTCAATCCCGATACGGTGATATTGTATCGAATGAAAGGATTTTTTCAGCACTACCGAAGCCTATTAGTGGAAACGTTAAAAAAACCAATATGGCCGCCGGTCCAAAAAGGCCAAGTATCATTTGTATTGTAATCCCTACAATATGGGTATCAAATGAAAGGGTTTTGCAAGTCTAATACAGCCGCGTTAGAGACGTTGATGAAAATTCAAAATGGCCGCCGTTCTCAAAATGGCGGACCGCTTTTGTTTTCCAACCCTTACTTCATGGGTATCATATGAAAGGCCTTGACGAGTAAAACACGACGACATAATTGACGCTTCTAAAATTTCAATATGGCCGCCGATCCAACATGGCGACTGACATTTTTTTGCGATTTTCACTATATGGGTATCAAATGAAAGCATTTTAAGAGTAGAACAGAACCGAAAGTGTGTTATAGTAATATGAAAACTTTTTTTTTTCACTAACCTCGATATTCTTTTTCACCGCTTCGCCAATGTACAAGATTTTATTTGAAAAACGCATTGTAAGCAACGCCACCGCGAGGTGCGTGCACCTCGCGGCACTCACGCGACCAGCAGAGCCATGAGTGTTTCAGTGTGTTTACAACTGCACGCGGTTTTTCAGTTTGTTTTGACTTAATGGAGACAATTTTTCACCAATTTTCGACCGACCGCCAATTTTTTTTTTTCAGTAGTGGGATAGACCACACCACCGCGAGGTGCGCGCACCTCGCGGCTCTCAAGCGATCAGACTCACCGTGAGCTTCTTAGTGTTTTTGCAACCGTACACGGTTTTGTAGTTTCTCTTGACACAAATGGAGACAATTTTTCACCAATTTTCGACCGACGCCAATTTTTTTTTCAGTAGTGGGATAGACCACACCACCGCGAGGTGCGCGCACCTCGCGGCACTCAAGCGACCAGACTCACCGTGAGCTTCTTAGTATATTTACGACCGTACACGGTTTTGTAGTTTCTTTACATAAATATAGACAATTTTTACCAATTTTCGACCGACCCCAATTTTTTTAACAGAAGTGGGATAGACCACTCCACCGCGAGGTGCGCGCACCTCGCGCTCTCACGCGACCACACTCACCGTGAGCTTCTTAGTGTATTTACAACCGTACAAGATTTTAGTTTCTAATGACATATATGGATACAATTTTTCACCTATTTTTGGAACCGACCGCCAATTTTTTTTTTAGTAGTGGATAGACCACACTACCGCGAGTGCGCGCACCTCGCGGCACTCAAGCGACCAGATTCACTGTGAGCTTCTAAGTGTTCTTGCAACCGTAAACGGTTTTGTAGTTTCATGTGACATACGTGAAGACAATTTATCCCAAATTTTTAACTGACAGCCATGTGGGGCAGACCACACCACCGCGAGTGCGCTGCACCTGGCGGCACTCAAGTGGCTACAGTCGCGTGATCTTCTTAATGTGTTTACAACTGCACACGGTTTTTTTTTTCTTCTGACACAAATGGAGACAATTTCTTATCAATTTTCGATCGACCGCCAATTTTTTTTTTTCGGTGGTGGGATAGATCGCTCCACCGCGAGGTGCGTGCACCTCGCGGCACTTACGCGACCACACTCACCGTGAGCTTCTTAGTGTATTTACAACCTCACACAGTTTTTTAGTTTCTTGCGACATAATTGGTCACAATTTTTCACCTATTTTTGACCGACGGCCAAATTTTCTTTATACAATACTGGGATAGACCACTCCACCGCGAGGTGCGCGCACCTCGCGGCACTCACGCGACTACAATTGCCGTGAGCTTCTTAGTGTATTTTAAACTGCACACGATTTTTCAGTTTGTTGTGACATTTTTTTTTTCAGTAGTGGGATAGACCACACCACCGCGAGGTGCGCGCACCTCGCGGCACTCACGCGACTACAATCGACGTAAGCTTCTTTGTGTATTTACAACCGTACACAGTTTTGTACTTTATTTGATTTTTGTGACAAAAAAGACGACATTTTCACACCAATTTTGACAGATCACCCTTTCTTTCAAAAAACAGTCAGGATGGACACCCCACCGCGGGGTGCTTGCCCCGCGGCAAGCAAGCGACGTCTAGTCTATATATAAAAGCAGAAATAGACTTTACGAATTACATGAATTAAAAAAAATATATAACTATAATTTAAACTTTGCCGATTATGTTAGAAATTACTCTAAAATTTTTCGAAGTGTATGTATACAAGCAAAATCAATTCACTTAATTAATAAAATTCAAAAATCTAACAATAAGATTAAAACGAAGTGGAATATTATCAACCAGGAAGCAGGGAAATCTAAGAAAGAGATAATAGCATTGCCATTTCTGTTAATGATATTATTATTAGGGATGATGACAAGGTGGCAAATGCTTTTAAGATTTTTTCTCCAAAATACCAACAACTATAAGTGCTGGACTAAACAGGCCGAATTCTGCAGCTTCCTTATTGGTTGAACATGTGCCGGAGTGCAGCGCAGCTTTTTCATTTGATTACATAAATGCAATAGACATTGTAAAGGCATTTAAATTGATTAAAGTCAAGAATACAAATGACTTATGGGGGATATCTGTAAAAACGATTAAATCTATTGTGGAAAATATCGCACCCTATATGGCCGACATTTTTAATATTTGCATCGATCAGGGTATTTTTCCTGACCTTATGAAGTACATTAAGATTGTACCTTTGTTTAAATCTGGTAATAAAGAGGATATTGGTAATTATAGACCAATTTATATCTTGCCGTCTTTAACTAAGATTTTTGAAAAAATTATACACAATCAATTAATAATTCATTTTCAGAAATATAATATACTACATAAGAAGCAATACGGCTTTATGAAGGGTCATTCATGAAGGGATACTTGGGAACAGTCTCAGAATGCACTTGGTATATTTTGAGAGTGGAAGTACAAAATACTATTAATAATATTCACCACAACACACTTTTAAAGGCTACCAGCAATGAAATCGTACGAAGAATAAATTTGTGTATTCAAGAAAATGGGGCACATTTCGAACAATTAATTAGTTAGTGTATCATTTTTTGTACATACTTAATTAATGTTTTCCTTTCATTTAATTTATGAAGTTTGTTAGAGAGATTTGATCCTTATAATTACCCTACCGATCGGTGCAATAAAAATACAGAATGAAACTTTTGCAGATTTTAGTCGGTTCGATTACCGGGTGGGGCAAGTGAATTTTCAAAAATCTTTGAATGCAGTTTTATTTCTTTTCAAAAATAAAGGAATGTTTCCTTTAAGTAAAACTTTCTATCTACAGTATTACTCGTAAGAGTACTTCCTCTCCAGGTGGCATTACAAATTTCCATCCTGTATATAAATGATCTGCTCTTTTTTGCCGAAAAATTATGTGATATTGTGTTGTTTGCTGACGATACTTCCTTAATATTTAATGTGGATAGAAAAAAAACTAACTTCGATGATATAAACATCGCTTTGGCAGAAGTATTAAAATGGTTTAGTAAAAATAACCTTCAACTAAACGCAAAGAAAACAAAATGTATTTTGTTTACCCTTCCAAATGTAAAATTAGTTGACACGACAGTCATACTCGACAAAGAAAAATTACAAGTGGTGGACTCAGCTGTCTTCCTCGGTGTTATGATTAACTCAAAGTTACAATGGGGCCTCCACATCTCAGTCTTAGCCGGTAAACTTGCCTCAGCCGCATATGCTGTACAGAAAATCAGACAATTAACAGATATTGATACTGCCAGATCAGTTTATTTCAGTTATTTTCACAATTTAATGTCATATTGCATACTCTGGCATATTGCAGGCACTGCAGCTGACATAGAAACTATTTTTATTTTACAAAAACGAGCTGTCCGCGCTATTTACAAATTAAGCTCTCGAACTTCTCTTAGAGAGAGATTTAAAGATATTGGTATACTGACTACCGCCTCGCAATATATTTTTAATTGCCTTGTCTATATTCATAATAATATATACATATACTAAACGAAGTGATATTACATAAGCTAAACACACGTAACAAAGACAAACTTGTTATACCACAAACTAGGCTACAAAAAATTACTGCATCATTTGTAGGGCAAAGTATACAATACTACAACAAATTACCAAAGAGTATTATAAAATTACCGATAAATAAGTTTAAGACCCGCATTAAAAATAGTCTTCTTAAAAAGGGGTACTACACTGTTAAAGATTATTTAAATGATAAATCAGTTTGGATGTGACTCTTACCTGCTCCTCGTGGGATAGCTCATAGAAATTATAATTTTAATGTTGTGTATCTATATTCTAAAACATGATTTAGAAGATGGAGGCATGTACAAGTGCGATTAAGGAATTAGTTAATAATTTATTGTCTTTTCTATTTTAAATTTATTGTAGTTTTATTAATATTATTATTCTTGTGACTAAATAATTAGTGAATAAATTATTTTGACTTTGACTTTGAATACTTTTCTCAAAAAAATGAAAAGAATTAAAAAATGCTTATACATATAAAAAAATATTAATGTTAAAAGTTACATTTGCTTGTTAGGGTAATTACTGAACGAAAATGTTATTGTTTTAGCAGATATACAACACGTTGGAAATGAATTTTCATATAAGTTTAGTGTAGTGTTTTTGACTAATTTGTGTACGTAAATACGATAATTCGTGTGATTTTTTTATTCGAATAAAATAGCAACATTTTCGCGCATGTTTGAGACTATATAAGTACTTATATTATTTAAGAAAGGAAATGGCAATTTTTTATAATTTCATATAATCATAAAAAATAATATTTATTTCTTTATTCTTGCACACTAGATTACCGATATATGGAGGATAAGGCTACCTCTAGATGACAGTAAGTACATTATGGAAAATAGATAAGTATCTTACTCTTTATTAAACACGGGCAAATATGGGCTTCCCGTCTGCACCACCATAGCCAACCGCTCTTCCATAAACTCGTCAACACCTAAAATTGTTAAAATTCATTAATCGTTGTTAAAATAATCCTTCCACGAAATATAGGCCTCTGGTTATGTTACAAATAAAATTAGAACATACTCGGTGTGAATAATAAATTATGAAATCCTATTTAAATTAAAATTTAGAAAAGAAATGTTACATAGATAATACAATATTAAATCGATTAACTAGGTGTAATAGACGATTATCAAATTTAAGTTAAAATTTTATATTTTTAATCCGCTTATCACGTAATCTTAAACCAAAACTACCACGATGCGATGTCATATAAGCTAAAACAATTTATTGTTATCTATTTGTCCAATTAATCACTTATTATATAGTCTGATTGTCTGATTCGTCAATGTGTTTCATTTATTTGTCATAAATATAACAAAAAATAAAAAATAGAATTTGTTTTATGTAAAAAGTTTTTTTTATATAAATCACTAAATACGATCGGAGAATCCTTGTCAAATCCTTGTCAAATCACGGTCACGCTGTTTAGTCTCAATAAATATTAGACCTTCAAATCAATCTTCATTTAAATGATGACAAAATAATGCGAAGAAACAGTTGCTAAGTATGAAATGCAAATACGTGCAATAACAAACATATATCAATAATCGCTATATTTACGAGACACATATACGAGTAATCCCAAATATTAGGGAGCAGGATAATTAGCACCTGTAAAATAAGCAAAACATAAGATATGATATAGTGTTAATCGTACGTTATAACAATCATCTTGACATTTATTCCTTGTAAATTGCCAGTTCAAAATTATAAATCGCTTTATTATATCCGCGACTACGCTACGGAGGCAAGAAAACAAAAATCTGTTCTTAAAAACTTCCGCCAATGATAAAATAAGAAGACACGGAACTGATTAACATAACATAGAGTAGGGAGCTATTTAAAACTATTGTGTGACTAATTAACTTTCTTATAGAATATTGCACCCGAAGAAGAATCTGATTATTTATACTGTTCTACTACTTATAGTGTTCCAGTAAAGTCCCAAGCTGGGCGCCAAGTAATTCATATGTTTACTTAAATTAATTACATCTCAAGAATAACTGTCATATTTCTTTGACTGATTCTCAGTTTAATGCCCAACGCATAGAGTTTAATATACCTATATTGGATAAAATGACATATTATGTATGATAACTTGATTTGCTGGCTTTGTCTGTATATAATCACAAAACCTGTGCACATCACAGAACTATGTCGAGAAGTTAGTTCTATCATGCTTTTCAATGAAGATCACATCTTTTTTTATTGTCAATGATATATTGTGTTTGACAATAACCACGTGGTCCTTCTAATAGTCGACACAGATAAGTAAATAAAAGCCCGAGCTTACGATTTCCGAAGGAAACAGAGGTTATATTGCTCCGTTGGATTCTGGTTAGTCGCCATCGTCATATCATTTTTCCCATATTTACCAAGGTCTTATTTTTAAAAGAATTATAGTGTTCCAACAATTATAGGTGAAATTGCAAGTTCCTTGGTTCATATAGATTCTACAAGTGATTTCTACCAATCAAATGAGAAATAAAGCGATGAGTATTTTTGCTGTATATAAAAATATAGTAAGTCTTAAAAGTACTCACTAAGCGCGAAGTCACAAGTGTCAGTGGCGACGTGATCGGCCCTCATGAGGTAGCTAAGATGCAGCTTCCAGTCGAAGATCACGTGCCTCTGCGTCCTCACGCGATGTAAGTGTTTCGTAACTAGAAATTTTAGGATGGAAAGAGAGAAAAGTGCAAAAGTACGATGCATAAGTATGAAGCTATCACCTTCGGACCTGTTTATTACTTACCTTCCGATCTTGTTTATTATCTTCCAACAATTAGAGACAAGAGTCAAATCATCAGTTGTGAAGTTCAAGTTAAGGTCACATCCACCATCAGCCTTATCGTTATTTACAATCACATGAAGTGCAAGTCAAAGGTTATTTGTTATATGTATAAAAATACGAAAACAATGAGAAAACATAATAATGATAAGAAGGCTTTGAGGTAAATCTTATTTCGATAGTAATAGCGGCGGATTTCGTACTGCTAAAGTAAAACTTGCATTAATGCAACGAATTATTTTTTATTTAATTTAGTTATAATTCATGCTAGTATTATTTTATTATTGTATATTATTTTATTTAAGGAGTTTAGAATATACACAGTAATAATGATTTATTTGTTTAAGTTATGATCACTAAGCATTTAATTTGTAATCTTTAAAGTAATGTACTCTATGACCTATATAAAGATGTATATTTTATAGTAATTAAAAAACAAGCTCACAGAACGATCTGTTCCAGCTTACTCTGACTGAATCCTCGTGAACTTCTGCATCTTGCAATAAAACTTTGTACTTTTGTTCCTCAGAGTTCTGAAAAAGGTTACGAAAAAAGAAAGTATATATTTAACATTTTCTGAAAAGGCGTCTTTCAAAGACATCTAGATCTAGATCAGACAAGAAGAAGATGCGGCAACCAAACTAGCTTCGGTACTTATTTAACTGGCTAATCTTACTAACTACTAACTCAAACATTCTTGTTTGAGTTTAATTTTTATCTCTTAACAATGGCGTCTAATATCAACAAATGATTCAATTGTTATTATCATGAAAATGTATAAGATAAACTGACATAAAACTAATATTTTAAAGCAAGTTGGGTACATACTGGGGGAAAAATTGACCTTCAGAGTTTCTTACTTATTCTTCTTAAAAATCAGGTGTAGACCTACTCGGAAATTATTTCTTTTCCTTGTACGTATGCATGTCCAGAGCTTTGTATGTTGTCTTAAATTTAAATTTAATGTAGGGTCAATAAGTCCCTGTAACGGAGGACCTATGTTGAATTGAGGATCTGTCAAGATAAACTTCCAAACTAGGAAAAAAGTCTAGTCAATGTGTAGTCAAGAGTTTCTTACCAGTTTAGTGTAGGGGAAGACTTTATTAACCTAGAAATATATTAGACTAAAAACTGTGGCATGGAAATTAATTCAATTTAATAAGATAAAACTAGATTAATAAAAATACACAGTTAATATATACCGAACAAGTTACGATCCATGACCTTAGTCTAGTTAGGTTTAATTTAGATCCTCTTCTTCTTGCATGTAGTCTGCTACACGATAACAGCAAACGTATACGTTGTCAAAATCAAAACAAAAAACAAAAAAAAAACGCCGCTTTGCAATGAGATATTTTCCAAGAGAGATTTTCTGTTCATAGATAGTGTAACGTTTATTCCATATATGATGTGCAATACATATATGTTGCTATAATTAAAGAACGTCCCTCCATGGTGTTCCACTAACCTTCAATTCAATCTCCAGATAGGAGCCCTTCTGTATTGCCCAGGTGTATAAAAGCCTGTTCTCCAACAGCTCGTTGACTGTGGTTACCGGTACCTCTTGCTTCGGGAAGGTGAGGAAAGCTACCAAATTGCCTGAATATGTTGTCACCACCACCAATACCACCAGCCACCAAGTTCCGACCACTAAGCGGCCGCTATCAGCGCGGGGTAGGTACATGCCACCTGTGTGAAATAGTAAAAATATGAATTTTGTCTTCTTTACATACATTAACGCGTTATGACTTAAGATACATACCTCAAACCCAGGCTGGCACATTTATGGTCCCACGAATATCACACACAAATCCAGATAAAGCTAAATCGATAATGATTACCTTGCTGCAGCAGAGCGCCGTAGACATACCACAGACAGTTGTGTATGGTGGCCAGACCCTGGCGTGGAATATCCGTTGCCTCGTAGTACGGGCTCAGTCGGTGCACCAGATACAATGTGGGACCCATGAGTATCACTCCTAAGCCCAGACAAAACCAAGTCTGGAAGAAATATAATTCTTGTTAGCATGTAGTTCTTCCAAATTTGCAGTTATATGCATAGTGTAGAAAAACGTGACTTTTTTGGTGCACTCTTTTAATATATATATTTAGATCAATATATATCGTTCAGTTTAAGATGAGGATATACACTTAAATATTATTAAAAGGTTGCATACATATATATTATTTTATATCCGAATGATCAAAGAACTTCTTCGCCGCGTTCTTAGTCAGGCTTCAGTTACACTGTTAGACTTTCAGACGGTTTTAGCTGATTGTGAGCCCATAATAAAATCTCGACCTTTGACTTACATCAGTAATGACTAATGACTGAAGCAAAATTAAATTGTTTATCATCTCTTAGGGTAATTAAACACATAACATCAATTATGGCACGTCATGGAATCCCCATAGAGGTTTGTTCAGACAATGGTCCCAAATTCTCTAGTAAAGAATTTAAAAGATTTGCAACAGATTATGGCTTTCATCACACCACTTCTTCTCCCAACTATCCACAGTCAAATGGTTTGGCAGAAGCTAGTGTTGAAATTGTTAAGTCAATGTTAAGAAAATGTTTGAGTGACCAGACAGACTCCTATATTGCTATATTGAATTTAAGGAACCAACCCAAGGAGAATAGTCTGTCTCCTGCTAGTTTATGTTTAATAGAAACTTGAATACTAAATATCCGGTATCTAAATCTTATCAGCAACCACAAATATTCAAAAGTGATTCCAATCTAGATAATCATATTAGAGGCAAGATAAAAAAATATTATGACAAAAATGTTAAACCTTTAAAAAATGTTAAATATGGACATGATATTACTTCAAAAAAATAGGTTAAAGATAAGACGTGGCGGATGAACTCTATAGGATTATGAATAATACTAAGTTTAAATAATAAAGTGTTATCATTCAACAGACACCAGCCATGTTTTTGCAAATGTGTCAGATTTAGATCAGATAAATGCTAAAGCTTTAAATGTTCATGTACGATATCTACAAAAATTAAGAGCCACAGAACTAGGTACGCCAGCACGAGATCTCATCGAAAGTTTCCCGGCTTCCCGGAGCGAATTATCATAGTGCAGTTAAGCAGCTAAAAGAACGTTTTGCAAAGGACGAACTTATTATACAAACGTATGTACGAAAATTATTGGATTTGGTTCTTCCGCAAAAACATAGTCATTTTGGGAGCTCCGATTTTTGTACTCTGTATGATAAGTTAAATACCCAGTTACGAGCGCTAGAGTCACTAGGAGTCACAACCAAAAATAACGGAGCGATTCTTTATCCACTGGTTGAACCAGCACTACCGGAAAGTATTATACGATTATGGGAACGTTCTACGAAGATACCGGATAAGGATTTGTTAGTTCAACTCATGGAATTTTTAAGGCTCGAGACCGACTGCGAAGAAAAGGTCCAGTTAGCCAAAAGCAGTTTTAATAGCACATCGAAGTTACGGGTATCTACAGCAGCATGTTCAGTTGCTTCACAGGAATAGACAGCTTTCAAAACGTGCCAGTAATTAACTCAAGCAAAATGACGTTGTTGCTGATAGATGTTGTATTTAACCTTGTTTCTTGTTTAACTACCTACTTAACCTTGTTTATTATTTAACCTTTTGTTACGAGTGCATTGGCACCCTACCCCATATATATGTTATATAATCAAACACAATTAGTCAGAGACCCCCCAAGAAGTCCCGATGTCGCAACACTCCATGTAAATGTCACAATGAGGACCAGCACAGGTGTCTTTGAGCTCCAATCGCGGTGGCGAACAGACAGATCAATCGTTGATCACTAGTAATAAGCCTAGTTATAGTTTATATTGTAATTAATTAATAAAAAACTAAAATTAATAACTTGTAGTTTTTAAAAAACGCCTGTCGACGGCCCAAAATCGTAATTGGCGCAGTCGGTAGGATAGTCGAGTCAGGTCGCGTATTCCTACTTCGAGTCCGTCCTGATAGTCGTTTCGCCGACGTGTCGACTATCTTCAAACAAACGAATCTACGAGACCGTCGTAGGCGCCGCAATAGAAGAATAATAATAGAAGAATCGTCTTCATCGCAGCAACAACATCAAGAATCGATGAGTCAACTTCGCGCTATGCAGATTACCTTGCATATGTGAGTAATTAATTTTAAGACACAAATTTCTATTGGTTGCAAATCCTCGCACCATCCTCCCATATTCCTATTACTATCGAAGTAATTAGAATATTCACTTAAGTACTATCGAAGTAACTAAGTGCTAGTTAGATAGGATTTTAAAAAAAAATAGTAATTGCAATTTTAAAGGTAAATTTTATCATTCAAAATTTTTCACCCGCGTAGTAATCAGAGAGCCACGCGCAGACAGAGCGCTAGGTGGTTCATGTTTAATTCGAATAGAAACACTTTAATAGAACAAGAAGAAGACGAGATGGCCTTAAACTCAGAATCGAGTCAAGTCCCTCACCTCTTTAACGACAACACTGAAAAAATATGGAAAGCATTGAGAATAGTTCCGGAGTTTGATGGAAACCCTCATGTTTTAATTAGATTTTTAGATATTTGTGACCAATTAGTAATTAACTTTATGGACCCAGCCCATGGTAACGAACTTAATAATTCAGCCCTGTTAAATGGCATCTTAAATAAAATTACTGGCAATGCAGCTAAGACATTAGCCACCAATGGCATTCCTACGGACTGGCAAAGCATTCGGAATACACTGATTAATACCTTTTCAGATCACAGGGATGAGTCAGCTCTGTACACCGACCTCTCTATGTTAACACAAGGCACAGACACACCCCACATTTTTTTTGAGCGCGTGCAACACTTACTGACCACTATAATGGCATATGTCCAACTGCACGAATCTATTAAAACCACCGTAGAAGCCAAACGCACACTATACAAAAAAACTAGCGTTACAGACGTACACCCGAGGCCTTAACGAACCCCTAGGATCGCGTATTAGATGTATGCGACCCGAATCGCTTGAAAAAGCGCTAGAATTTGCTCAAGAAGAGTTAAACGTACTTTACTTGCGGAACAAAAAATTTAATAGCAATCCCAGATACGTATCTTCACATCTAAACATGCCGCAACAAGTCGTAAAACCATTTCAGTTTCCCAACTTTAACCAAAACTCTATTCCACACGTTAATCGTTTTCAGCCTCCTATCAATAACGCCCCTTATAACTTTAGATTTCCAAATACCCCCAATTCAATAATAGACCCCAAGGTCAAGGTTTATCTAGAACTCAACAAATGATGAGAGCTTTACCAAGAGATAATTTTTCTACAGGTTTTAGAATTGAACCCCGACCTCGCCAAATGAATCATCAACCTATGAGTGGCATATCACACCCAGTGGCGCGAACTTTACCACCCACGTCGCAAAACAGAGCTCAACAAAATATACACGTGCACGAAACAACTGATCCATTGTACTCTTACCATAATTCCGACACTTATTATGACGAATATTCTTACCTTAATGACTACACCGATGACACAACCGACTTATATTCTTCCTTAAACTCCGATAACCCCAACAACTCCGAACAAGAACAGCAGGAAAATTTTTTCAACAAGCCTCTGAAGAATGTCCCAGAATAGAATTAAATCTACAAAATAAACGACAGCTTCCTTACATTCAAATTGCAAACCCCCCGTTAAAACTATTAATAGATACAGGCGCTAATAAGTCCTTTATAAGTCCCGAAGCAGTAGACATTTTTTTTTCACGTTATCAAATATCTTACGACCCGTTTGTAGTCACAAATATTCACGCCACTACCCAAAATGATTACTCAATTACCATACCATGTTTTCCGGAGATAAATGATGAAAAACCTATTAAACTATTTATCTATAGATTTCACGAATATTTCGATGGATTAATTGGCTTAGATCTTTTACAACAATGGCAGTCGAAAATCGATTTAAACTCGCATATCTTACACACTCAGTTCGCCAGAAATGCTATTCAAATGTATGAGTCACGGCAGAGCTTTAACTTAATAGAAACAGTAGTTCCCTCAAAATCAAGTAAACTTCTAAGCATCCCGACAAATATCTCTCAAGGTGACATTTTTATAAACCATCAATCAATATGTAATTGCTATATTACGGAATGCGTAACTACCGCGAATAATGGCAATGCATTTATAGAACTTTATAACCCCACAAATAACGATATAATATTTAATCTATCACAACCGATCACCGCTAACATCTTTAATGAGCAAACCTTATCAGTTAACGAGAACAATATGCAGCGATTCCGCGAAGTTTCGTCTCGCCTGCGTATGAATCATCTGAACGAAGAGGAACGCGCAAACTTAAGCTCTCTATGCAAAGAATACTCGGATATTTTTTACTTAACCTTTAACTTTTACAAATAAAATTAAACATCGTATTAATACAACCGACGAAATTCCCGTTCATAGCAAAACATATAGGTATCCATATATCCATAGAAACGAGGTACAAAATCAAATAAAAAAAATGCTTGACCAAGGAATTATTAGATCTTCTTCAGCCTGGAGCGCACCTATATGGATAGTGCCCAAAAAATCTGATGCCTCTGGAAAAGTAAAGTGGAGATTAGTTGTCGACTTTAGAAAACTTAATGAAAAAACTTTAGATGACAAGTACCCCATCCCTAACATTTCCGACATACTTGATAAATTAGGAAAATGTCAATACTTTAGTACATTAGATTTAGCTAGCGGATTTTACCAAGTAGAAATGCACCCCGATGACATCCACAAAACCGGTTTTAGCGTTGCCGATGGAAATGGACACTTTGAATTCTTACGTATGCCAATGGGCTTAAAGAATAGTCCTTCTACATTTCAAAGGGTTATGGACAACATTTTACGAGGCTTGCAAAACGTAATATGCGTAGTATACCTAGATGACATTTTGGTATTTTCTACCTCACTACAAGAGCACATTGTTAATTTACGAAAAATCTTTGACAGACTTAGAGAATCAAACTTTAAGATACAAATGGACAAATCAGAATTCCTTAAACATGAGACCCCTTACTTAGGTCACATTATCACACCGAACGGAGTAAAGCCCAATCCAGATAAAATATCAGCCATTTTGAAGTATCCCCTACCAAACCGCAAAACAAATAAAAGGATTTTTAGGACTAGTTGGCTATTACCGACGTTTCATTTCCGATTTTTCACGCTTAACAAAACCTCTTACAAATTGCTTAAAAAAAGGACATAAGATCAATCTAACACAAGATTATATTAACTGCTTTGAACATTGCAAAACTTTACTCATTAATGACCCTATTCTTCAGTACCCAGACTTTACAAAAGACTTTATACTTACCACTGACGCTTCAAATATAGCACTAGGAGCAGTTCTTTCACAAGGATCTATAAATTCAGATAGACCAATAGCCTATGCATCACGTACCCTAAACGACAGCGAGTTAAATTATTCAACTATTGAAAAGGAACTCTTAGCAATAGTTTGGGCAACCAAATATTTCCGTCCTTATCTTTTTGGAGAAAAATTTACAGTTGTTACGGATCATAAGCCCCTTCAATGGCTATTAAATCTCAAGAAACCAAATTCACGTCTTACCCGATGGCGGTTAAAACTGTCCGAATATAATTTTAATATAATATACAAAAAAGGAAAGTGTAATACTAACGCTGATGCACTATCACGTCTAGAAATACATAACCAGGATACAGATTCAGTGATAGTTAATATAAGCTCCAGTTCTTCGTCAGACTCCTCAAGAACATTAACTGCACCCGATGATCGCCCTTTTATTAGTGCAAGTTCGACTGACACTGCACCAAGTCCCATTACATTTCTTAGTAGCCCCTTTAATGAACCCAATCTTAGGACCCCCATCAACAATACAGCACCTGAAAATGAAGAAAATAATAATCAATCGCCGTCTCTATTAGCTGGAAATAATATTATGGAAAATTTTCTTGATAACTTACCTTGTGAAACGACGCACAGTAACAACGAAAACCCCATTCTTGAAATTCCCGTTTCTGAAGACGTACTTAACAAATATAAAAGACAACTTATAATTAATTTTACAACTAACTCGATTAAAAGTAAACCTAAAATTACCTTACCTTTTGAAACTTTCAAAAGAACCTCCGTTCAAGTTTGCCAGGATACACTAGAACAAGATTTAATATGTATAGTTAAAAATCATATAAATCCCAAAAATATTACAGCAATTTTAGTAAATCCTATTGATCAAATGTATACCATAGTACCCATTTTACAGCGAATATTTAAAAATTCTTCTATGCATCTCATTTTAACAAAACGAATAGTAGACGATGTCACAGATTACTTAAATCAGCAAGATATAATTTCAAAATATCATGAAGGAAAAACGAATCATCGTGGTATTAATGAAACTTACCTTTCTTTATCTCAACGATACTTTTGGCCAAAACAAAAAGATTCAATCACAAAATTTATTAATTCCTGTTCGATATGTAACCGTGCTAAATATGATAGAGTACCGCTAAGATCAGAATTTCAAATTGTTCCCCCACCAACTAAACCGTTCGAACAAGTTCACGCTGATGTTTTAACTATAGAACGCGATAAATACTTAACTATTATAGATTCCTTTTCCAAATACGCACAAGCGTATATACTTCCCGATTGTACGGCACCAAATATATTAAAAGCATTTGTAACACTTTGTACTCACCATGGATTCCCGTTACACTTAACTACGGATAGAGGAACCGAATTCACGAACCAAATAGTTGCAGAATTTTTAAAATTTCACAAAATTGATCATCACCTTATAGCTGCTCACGCACCCAATGAAAATGGAGCCATTGAACGTTTTCATAGTACACTTTTAGAACATATTAGACTACTAAGAATACAGCACCCTAGTGAACCTGTTCACAATTTAATTCCCTTTGCACTTATTGCATATAACAGCTCTATTCACAGTCTTACCAAATGTAGGCCCTATAATTTAATTACTGGACACTATGACCCTCGTGATCCCACTGATAATAACTTATCTGAACGACTATTACAGCAATACTTACAAGACCACAGACAAAAAATGGAGATAGTATATAAAATTGTACATGACGAGTCACTTTCGAATCGCGAATCCATTATGAATACACAAAATCTTGACAGAGAACCTGAAAAGAATTACGAAATAGATGAAGAAATTTTTGTTAGAAACCCCGCAGCAACACGACAAAAGTTAGCCCCCCGATACACTAGTGACAAAGTAGTTGGCAATCTACCTATTCATATATATACTTCCAAAAAACGAGGCCCAGTAGCAAAAAATCGTCTGAAACGAAATAAAAAAAAAATTAAAAGCTCTACATTGTTACAGGACACTGTTACTCACCCTCGCAACAACAATGTCCCTGGCCCAAGCAGACTTACAAATGACCAACATACGACTTGACGACTTATCGCAAGGACCCGGCCTATTGCCCTTTGAATTAGGAAAAACTAGAATCATTTCCCACAATCACATTTTTCTCGAGGATATCGATCTTGGTAAGATAGAACAACAAATCGATACTGTAAAACTAGAACTGACTGACGTAGCTTCTAAAATCCCTAACCAACACTTCCTTCTTTATAAAAACCAAATTACACATCTTTTTGACAAATTACAGAAAATTACTATTAGATTACAATCATTCGAACCTAGAAGAGCTAAACGTGGTCTGATAAATCCCTTAGGCACCTTTATAAAAAGTATAACCGGTAACCTAGATAATGACGATGCATTGAAATTAGAAAATGCTTTGACAATTCTACAGAAAAATGAAAAAGAATTATCTATTAATTTTAATAAGCACATTAGTTTATTCAAAGACATGACTTTCCAACAAACTCAAATATTAAGTAATTTAACTAAGAATCAAAATAAATTAGGAAAGGCAGTAACTTATCTAATTAATGTTACTTCCTCAGATAAAGGGTACATAGCCCAATATGCGCAGTTATCGCAACTATTTAGTATATTAAGCGAAAATATCCAGGATCTCTCCTTGGAAATATTTAGACTAGAAAATATATTAGCTTTTAGTCGCACAAATTCTATGCACAATTCAGTTTTGTCTATTGATCAATTATATAAAATTATTATAAAATTAAAGGCACTATATAGCCCTATTTCAATTTTAAATATCGATACAAGATATTACTATGATTTAATAAGCTTACATTCATATTATATAGATAAGAAGATAGTTATAGTACTTAAATTTCCTATCATGTCCTCAACGACCTATAACCTTTACATGTTATGTCCTGTGCCCAATAATAATTCCGAAATAATTATACCACCATATCCTTTTATTGCAATCAACTCCCAGGAATATGTGTATATGGAGGCTGAATGCCCGAAGATCGACACCTATTATATATGCAAGCAAGAAGTTAACCATCAGACCCGCAATCAACGTGACTGCATATCGCAGTTAATTTCTCATCAAGAACTACATGAATCATGTCACACAACATCTATAATTCTACATAAGGAAGCACTACTAGAACTTGACAGCCAGCATTATATCATTACATTCCCAAAGGCAACGAAAGTACATTTATTCTGCAAAGAAGAAGATCGACATCAGATTTTGCAAGGCAGTTACTTAGCAACAATCCCACGAGATTGCAATATCAAAGCACCTGCATTCTCAATCATCAACATCGATGGTAAAGTACGAGGAAAAGTTATTGAAATTATGCAATTACCGAAAATTGAATCATCAAACTCTTTGAAACGATTGCCCAGTTACAAACTTACGACAATCGACTTAAGCAAATTGCACAATATCCAACATCAAGTACTTATGGAGCCCCATATACCTTATGAATCATCAGTTATGCGAATTATCTACCACACAACAATACCGATGTACGGAATTATAATAAGTGCAGCTGTACTGATAACCATTGGATGCATACTATACTATAAGAAGAAATCCGCGCGATATGATACCAAATCAGTTCAAGAGAATATCGAGATGTCTACGCAAGAGCGCAGAGCCGCAACATTTGCATTAGACATTGGCAAATAGTTGCTCATCTAGGCGGGGAGGTGTTACGAGTGCATTGGCACCCTACCCCATATATATGTTATATAATCAAACACAATTAGTCAGAGACCCCCCAAGAAGTCCCGATGTCGCAACACTCCATGTAAATGTCACAATGAGGACCAGCACAGGTGTCTTTGAGCTCCAATCGCGGTGGCGAACAGACAGATCAATCGTTGATCACTAGTAATAAGCCTAGTTATAGTTTATATTGTAATTAATTAATAAAAAACTAAAATTAATAACTTGTAGTTTTTAAAAAACGCCTGTCGACGGCCCAAAATCGTAATTCTTTTTTCGAATTAGTCAAAGATTTAATGTTATGTCACAAAATTGTCAGTTGTATAATTATGTCAGTTCATCAATAAATTCTAGAACAAGAAGTGCGTTTCCTTAAAACAACCGAAGCAATTCGTCTGAACGTGATCCTAATAACAGAGACCTAACCCTCAACACCTACAGACGTGTTATGACGATATCTACAAAAATTAAGCGAGATCTAAAGTCACGATTCATTAAAGATTATTTAAGTCTATTAGTGCAAAAGGATCGGGGCGATTTTATAAGTATGCTTAGGTGGGTGTCGTAGTTTTAATGGAATATTATTGAGATAGTTACAGGGATCGATGGGGTTATTCGAACTGTTAGAGTGAAAAGAGCAAAAGGCATATTCTCTCGCTCTCTAAAATGCTTGTAGCCTTTAGAAGTAAGTAAGTCTTGTTGTGTCTTATTTTATTTATTTGTTGGTTTAAATTACTTTTTATTCCTCGCCCGGGGGATGTTTGACATTTAAAGCGTTGCCTAGCAACGGAAATGTCATTGAGTAACAAGAATGTCAAACAATTAATTTTAAGAAGAGAAAATATTTTAGTTATTTTTTACAATTTCTTTTCATTTTTTTTCATCTAATTTTATCGGAATCAATTTGGACCGCAATGGAACCGGATCCCAAACAATATTAATAATTAATTAATGATACCAAAGAAGACGCACGGTATTTATGGATGGCAGTAAATATGTATAAACCATCTTAAAAACCGACGCATTATTGTCTACGTAAACAATGTCCACTACACCCGTTTGAGCTTGCCGTAGTAATGTAGGTATGTTATACGAGCCAAAAAAGAACGAAAAGCATAAAAATCCTCAAATGTATTGCATTTTTCGTCATCCATCAGGATTCAGATCAAACCATACGTTAATTAACTTTGTATCTAGGACAAATATTGTTAAATGAATTTAAAACAATAAACTTGTAATTCCATATTTAATGTATTTTTGTTATACTAATAATTAACTGCGTTACCTGCAGATGTTATAAAGAAATATTATAAATTAATGTAAATATGTGGTTAAGTTTACTTGATTAATAAATAAATAAATATTATTAATAAATATATTATTTATAATAATAATAGAATCACAATTTACAGAAAATTTACAAGAAACATTTAATACACAGCGTTACTACGGAATATAATACAATGACATAATGTAGAAAGGTACCGGCATCTTGTGCCTCTTATATGTCATTTGGAAAATCCCTCATTATATATCATATTTTCAATAAATCAGTAGCAGATAAAAAATCCTTCATAACTTACGTCCGTCGTAAAGGGCAGCAAAAACAGGAGCGCCCTGCTCAACTCTCGTGGTCGCGCAATCATGAAACAATATGACTGCGTACTCACTGGCAAACTGTAGTTTATACCTGTGTACAACAATCTAACATAAACGTTGATATTGGTCTCAATAAAAAAATACAACAAACACGGAATACAAGCAATTCTTCAAATTTATAATTCAAGTGTCGACTACCGTAAGAAATCAATCGACATTCGTTACTAAAATAACTGACCTTGACATTTTCCTGTTCCTGTCGTATAGGCGACAGGAAATTTAAATGAAAGCGCAACAATGCGAGATCTTTTGTACTTATTTTCAACAATATGGAAGTGAATTCCCTGCCGATGTTGAACAGCTCACTAAAGAACGTGGCTGTAGTCATTAAATCAAACAGGTTGCACAAACTAAAACACAATTACCAGCTGGAGGGTCTGATAGAACCGTGAAAGCTGCCACAGCAATGGCAACTTGCCCCTTCGACACGGCAGCAAGGCAAATTTCTCTCTCTTGGTCTTGACTCATCTGAAAATGTAACCAAAAACTTAATAGTACTTCATTAACAGTTTTATTTTCTTGTTTATAACATTTCATAGCATCGTTTCTTACTACTCTGTCCTATATCTGATGCTGTTTCGCCATACTAACCAGAGACACTATAGAGAGGCAATGAAAGGAAGGCTTAAACAAAAAAAGAGTCAAGAATAGAATAAGACCTGGAGACGTATTTTTGAATTTGGACGAAAGACGTGAATTTGGAATTCGAATACGAATACAAATCGTGCGCGAAATTATTTTCTACTGCTACAATTTTATAGATTTTTGAATCACTCGAATTCAGTGTTGTCATTAAAAACAAATTCTTAATTAGATGCCGTTTCACGCAGAAAAATTAAAAATAACAACAACAAAAATTAAAATATATGCACTCAAACAATATTTACCTATTATTATGTACTTATTTTAGAAAAATAGAAGAGAATTACATTAACCAGAGTAAATTTATCACTGTCAACGTCACTTCAGCGTTGGATATTCTATTAGAAGAAATCAAAAACAAGTGGGTTGAACCACTCGTTGCACAACGCACGAAATGAAAGTTCAGAAATAGTGAATTCGGTAATTCGTATACGAATCTCGCGATTTGGTTTTCTATTGTTTCAAAAATTCGTCTCCAGTATGAAAACTCACTGTTTTACACACCTTCAACTCGTACAAATAAATAAAAGCAAAGAAAAAGATATTCATCTGGACTCCTCAAAAATTGAGGGACTGGCTTTGTGATGACATTCATACATTAGATACTAGCTGTACTTATAGCATTAAACCTAGCTGTAGCACAAAAACTATCTTATGTTGAATAGAACCGCAAACCTAGTAACTAGCCCCTTAAACATGACCACGAAATGCTAAAAGCTTGAGTGATTATCACTGACCTGTCAGAAAACAATGAATTAATTACAAGATGGCGGCGATTTCCCTTTTTTTAATTAATGTCTGTAAAATGCGTTACGCATATCCCGCGGCTCGGGAACACCGCGGGGTTATGTCGGACTCTCCGCGCGCTTGGGGGCCGAGTGCCAGCCAAGCGCGCGGCCTACCGACTAAAAAACCAGACAATGCCTCAGGGACGCCTTGGCAGGAGCGCATCAATTGTCGACGCATCTTCCCCCTCATCAGACGAGGAGGAAGACACGCCGAGGAGAGCAGCATCACAGCCTGACAAGGTCATGGGAACACTTTCGTACACTTCCACGACCTCGTCGGCGTCATTGGCTCGCCCGCGGCGAGCCCCTCTCACCCCCCCGTTTTGCTGGCGGGGCCGTCGATCCCCCTGGACATCCAGGGGATCGTCGACTGACGGCGACCTTTGAATAGCAGGAATCAGCCTTCCCGGGCCTGGTCCCCGCTGGTCGCCGACAGGAGGAACGAGGCGAGCGAACTCGCGCCTCCTCCGCCCTGCGCGCCTGCGGCGGCATGCCGGGGCCTCGGGATCCGCCTCCCTGGCCCGCTCCGCCGCCTCCTTCTGCGTCATGACGTCGGCGCAGAAGGAGTTCACTAGCTCCCACGTCCTCTTCCCCTCCAGCATGGCGCGCACCACGTTTTGGAGGGAGAGATCGTCGCCTATCACGGCGACCAACTCGGCGCGCCGCGCAGAGAACGCCGGGCACACCGCTAGGGTGTGCTGTGCGGTGTCCTCCTCGGCGCCACAATGGTGGCACCCCGGGGTTGGCTCCCTCCCGATGCGGTGCAGGTAGCGGCCAAACGAGCCGTGACCGCTTAGCACCTGTACCAGGTGGTAGGAGAGTGATCCGTGGCGCCGGTTCGCCCATGTGGTGAAGAACGGATGGAAGGCCTCGACGCTCCGGCGCAGAGTGCCGGAAATGGAGGCCGAGACCATTAGGTCGCCCAGCTCCTCAAACCACAGGCGAACTACCTCGATTGTGGCCTCCTCGGACGCGGAGGCCCTCTCGCGCGGTGGCGGTGATTTCCCTGATAAACGCTTCATCATAATCATCTATGACTCTTGCTAGGAGACTACATTGTCAAACAGAAATAAATATAAGCTTATTTTAATAACAAGTATGTTACTTATGATTATGAACTATTAAAATATTTCGGATGAATTACAAAATAGCGGCTATATTGCACAATAATCAAATCTTTATAATGTTTTTATTTAATGTATGCTTGTTTCATACTCCTGACAATATACTTACGTCTTCTGTGGATATATTCGACGTTAACAGGCGCTTAACATGCATTGGTAGTAATACTTTAAGCCTGAAACACAAATTTAAATGGTATTATGATCTGATATCAAATTAGAGCTGTTCATTATCGGTAGAAAAGTGTTGAGCAATGGAGAATGAAGCATGCGACAGCGAAATATTTAAAATTAAGTACTTGGACTTGGCTAATAATAGACTTGGCTAAATCGTGATAGACTTCTCTAACACGTAATTGATATTAAGAATGCCCCTAGCCCAATCTGAAATAGGTTAAGAACAATTTCAAAAATTAAGGTTTAAGTAAAGATGTTAAGCTTCAACCCGCACTAAATACAACCATCCGTGCCCCAATAAATGTGAGCTCCAACTCCCGGCATTTGCTTCATTTATGATCTACCTACCTCTCACATGGTTTCATTTTTCTATTATATACTACTTACAGACAACAGCCTTTTGTTTGATAGATACCATTGATTGATTTAATTAGAACAACAAAGATCAAGGATTTGTTCAGAAGTTGTATTTAGTAAAACATAATCTAGATTATTAGAAAATCATGGAACACTACCGATGAAAATATTTAAGAGGTGGAAGCAAATAAACAAGTTAGAAAAGAGAAATAGGATGGAGGAACAGATGATAATAATATAAGTATAACAAACTTACGTGAAATTCTTAGTCACAGCCAACTGATGGAAGATGTCAAACATGAGGCCGCTGTACTTCACAATGGACCCAGATTCGTTACTTTGTATTATTGTCCAGGGTGGATTCTGAAAAATATACTCTACTTTACCATAGTTCTTGTAATAATGCTTGTTGTTCTTCTTGTAATAATATCATAATGCTCTTCGAAATTAAATCGGAAGAAACGTCTACATTATGAATGATGATGTTCGGCTCGACCGGAGTGATACCACGGCTTCATAGAAAACCGGCGTAAA
Organism: Scirpophaga incertulas; assembly: GCA_036419045.1. Taxonomy (NCBI): domain Eukaryota; kingdom Metazoa; phylum Arthropoda; class Insecta; order Lepidoptera; family Crambidae; genus Scirpophaga; species Scirpophaga incertulas. The sequence continues at coordinate 19,984,974 of CM071631.1, read as the reverse complement.
ATAGCGCTTGCGCTGTGTTTCGCCGAGTGAGTGAGGGTACCGGAAGCCTAACCTGCTTTGGCGCGAAACTCAGTTTTGGCGGGAGCTTGTTACGCATGCGCATTGCGCCGGGTCGCTCGCGGGGCGAAGAGCGGGGAAGCGCTCGCGGGGATATTTTAAAAACATCGATGTTTTTGGAAACAAATAAAACTGTCTATTATATTTATGAAAAGTTTTAATTATTATAGATAAATGCATTAGAAATAACAAAAATAATAAAAAAATAACATTCCCAGTATTTTTAGGGACACTTCGTAAAAAAATTACTTTGACATGTTTTTTCTAATACTAATGACTATGCAATACTTATACTTGAAGCTACTGCACGCTAGACCGCGCCCAAAATAATAATTGATGTTTCGATATTTTATTCAGGTAACATCGATGTTTCGATGATATCGAAGTCAACCCATCGATGTTAAAACATCGATGTTTTATAGTTAAACATCGATGTTTATTCAAAATCGATGAATATCGATCATCCCTACATCACTCTTTTTACACGATGGCAGCGGCGCGTGCGGAAGTTCGAGCCGGGAGCGTGACTTCGCGATGGAATGCGTCGTTGGAATCGCGACTCGAAGATGTGCTTAAAGATGCTTCTCGGAATTGTGACTCGAAGTTATTGTGTGCTCTAAGATGCTTCCTGCTATGCTGCGATGATAGTGTGCTTCGAACTGCAACTCTTCAGAGCTATTTCATATTTCAAAACGACAAGAAACAACAGCTCTTGTCAGAGCTATTTCTTATTATTTCAATCAACGAATAATGTCTTCACGTATGTAGACTACAATATCATAGAATTATTTTTAACAGCCCCCAATCGTTTAAAAATACTTACATGATAACTTACAACAGGTAACTCCTTTCCTCTAAAGCCATGTTCGACGTGAGGAAACAAGACATCATCGTATCTAATTGCATCAACTGGTCGCCAATACCCCACCTGTAAAAATGTGTCTCATTTCTGTTCGACGCACAAGATTCAATAAATAAATTTTATTGTATTGAAGAAAACACTCTTTATATGTCTTAACAAAACAAATTGATAATCTTTAATACAACCCTAAAACATTTTTTCACTTTTTAATATTAGAAGAATAATACGATTAATGTTCAATAATTAATCGAATTATTTGAATTTAAACTAACACGTACAACCACGTGTATTATAATGTCTCGCTCTTTCACAAAAAAATATTGTTTTAATAACTGGCATTTCATAAAATCTTACCTGTAACAATTCGATATTCTCAATGACTCCTCTAGCTGTTGCGTTACTGGTGATGTTTCTAGCAGGTTCTTCAGAATCCTCGAACGTCCTGTATGTTGCACCCCAAGTATCCGCCGCCAACGCTCGCCAGGTGCTGCAATTCCCACAGGCGCTCTTTGACGATATATATTGCTGGAATAATAAACAAACAATACTTGAAGCCGACAGTAGTCAGTTGTTTTCAATTAAACTAGACAGGTTCTGTAGTATCATCTCTCCCAATACGATACAAGAGATGATGATAAGAATGAAATTTTTTATTTTTTTAAACAAATATTAGTTACACTAACACCAATTAGCCTAGCCCAAACTAAGCTCTGTAAGGCTTGTGCTATGGGATCTAGGGTGACGGATAGACATACACAGTGGCGTGCACAGATTTTTTAATCAGGGTAGGTAAAAAAATATTCACAGCATATTCGTTTAGGTTCGTCGTCGTTTCTGTATAACATATGGATGTGATGCTGATGGTGATGAGCTAGTGCCACCTCAAATATAATAAATTGACTGATTTTATAAACATATCAATTTGCGCATATTCGAAGTGGCCTTTCGGCCGGTGCGTTTGTCTGATGTTCTGTGTTTGCGAAATTAATACTAAGTATCTAACAGCAAAAAAGTTGGTCGTGTTTTGTGCGTGTACGTTATTTCTTTGTATTTACTTGTAAATTAAATCAACGCGTCAATCTTTCAATAAAAATGTTAATTTTTATTGAAAGCGCAGTACTTCGGGAAAAACTGTATTTAAGTTATTTTCGTAAAAATGTTCTATAATTTTGTAAATACTAAGGTCTCTTAATTCGGTGGCTTTATATACACATTTGAGCTCATTTATAAGGCGTTCTAAGTTAAAATTAAATGATTTATAAACACCTACAAATTGTGTTACTAATTCAACCGGAAAATTGACATTATATATATCGAAATTTTCGCACGATAATTATTCAAATAATCTGACTGTTTTAAATTTTCATAACGGTCCCGACATTCACTTGATATATTGTCTATAATAGGCTATTTGACAGGTTTTTAAAATCCATTTTATATTATGCAGTAGAGTCTAAGGAACCCAGTAAAAGTTGTTATTTTTAATTCTGGTATATATTAGCTGAAAAACATCGAATTAAAAATTCAATATTTAAATAGTGTGCCAAAACGCTACTTTGAAAATATGGCGCTGCAATGAGGTCGGTGACGTCACTTGCCTGTATTCTGATCTGTGACAACTGGCATATATATTTGTTTGTTGTAAACAAAAAACGAAAGAGCGATTGGATTTACTTTTTATCAGTGATTTATATAACAAAATGAGTTACAAATGGTGTGCAGTTCCAAAATGTACAAATACGTCGTTAAAAACTCCGGAAAAACTATTTGTAAGTATTCCAAAGAATATCGAAGTGCGCCGAAAGTGGTTGCTACTTTCTCGGAGGGATCATAATGACATAGCGAATAGTACAAATATTTTCTTTTGTGAAGACCATTTCGATGTAAGTAAACATAATATTTATATTTTGTAATAATTAATTACATTCAGAATGTTAATATTTTCGTTATTGATTTGAGGTTATAATACCTCTAATGTTTTAACAGAATGTCTCTTGCAACTGTTGCATCTGTTTTCCATAATATTTGTTAAAATTTGTAGCTACAGAGTCCTATGATTTCAATAAGCAGTACACTAAAAGATCCCGACTAAAACTTGTTTGTTCGTTACAGATGGAAAATGACATGGCAAATTAATATCATTACAAAATAGGTTTCAGTCAGAAAATAATTCTAAAAGATAAAGTTCTGCCTTTTAAATTTCATTGCCAGTCAAATCGCATTAAAAGAATGTGTGATGCTGGTACTTCCCGATCTGCATTTATCAAACGGCAAAGAATGGAACTTGTTAAACAATGTGAAGACATTCAATAACCGACGTAACGTGAACAAATTATCGTTTATGTTCACGAAATTGTGCCAAACAATATTAATTATTCATAACCTATATAAGTTCTTGTGGAAGTTCATCATTATTTCACTTTCTTATGATATAATTTAAGTTACGAGTAAAGTGTAATTATACTTACTTTGCTGTTTTTACACTTTTTTAGCTCCGAAGCATAAAAGTCAGAATTATTTTTGAAAAATAATCCGACTATGATTGCGTCGACTTGTGGCAGGTTTCTGCTGTCTGCTTTTACAAAATCGTTGTCCATGGTTGAAAGTACTTGTAAAATAGTGCAAATAAACAAAAAAAAACAATGCGTAATAAAGAAAATCTTAATATAACGGAGATAATCTACCACAACTAGGCGCAACACAAGTAGGCAAACGATGTTTACAAGGAAGTGACGTCATGATAAACTCGACCAATCAGGAGCGTTTTGTGTCACGTGACTAACGTTTAAAAAATGCAATTTTTATTTACGGATTTTAAAATAAATTAATCATTATTTTCAACTTACGTTAATAAATAATCATTTTTTAACTCTTAATTTATACTGTTAACAGTAATTGACACTTTATTTTTCGCATTGTCAAATAGCCTATTTCAATAAAAATCCGTTTATAATTTAATTTTGCCTATACAACATTACGTTTCCGTTTTGGCGGTCCTGTTATACTTTTTACGCGTTCAAAAATGATTTCAAACCTAGATTTGAATGTATTCAAAAACGATTCAAATTCTTTTATTTTTTTACGCAATAAATTACATCCGACTTCATTTTTTGCATAATTTCGTATATCACATCGGTTTCAGCGAATATTTCGTTAAATAAAAATTGAAGTTCAAACACTTTTAAATTACATAGAAAATATGAGCTTGACTTAAAGTCTCGCCATCCCAAGAGCTTTCGTTTTCTAGAATATTCTCAAATAAATCAATTAAACTACTAAAAGAATTGAAAATTACATTTACAGTACGCGAATTATAAGTCCAACGAGTGACAGCAACGCGAGTTATTTTTTTTACATCAGCCATTTTATTGTAATGGTTTTGCCTTTTGGTACTATTATTAAAGAAATTGGCTAATGTTATTATTAGATTGAAAAATACGTTTAGTTTCAGGAATACGTTCACACGATTTGGAAAGTACTAAGTTCTTTTCTTGCTCTTTACCGCTCACGTCTGGTGTTTCATCGACCATCACAGCGACAAAATTAATAGTAGCGATTTGTTGTTTTATTGTGTTGATCATTAACGACGCAACACTAGAGATAAGGTCATTTTGAATTCGATTTGATAAACCCGTAAATGAGCTAGTACTATTCTGTAAATGATTTTCCAAAACACCGTCGTATTTCGCGAGCAAATTGACCATTTATAAATAACCTTTATTCGAAGACGAAGCAGATTCGTCATGTCCACGAAAAGCGAGCTCTTGTTCCCCAAAAAGCAAACAATGTCAATAAGTCGCTGAAAAATATTTCGGTTCCGATCGACTTTTGCGTTATGTCTATCAATATCAATTTGAATCTGAGAATTTAAACGCGTCTCAATACGATTTTTTTCAAAGGTGTGATATTTAAATGAAGCTTCTAAATGCTTTTCCGATTGCTCGTGTCTGTATGCCGCAATACCAAAGTTATGAATATGTATGTAACGGGCGTCATTCCAGACCGATTTATTGTTACAAAATAATAAACAAGGGAAACAGAACAATCGATTACTGTGTGTGCACCCGTGAGCCAATTATATGAATCATATTGTTTTATATTGAATTTACGGGTAACTTTACCTTTATTTACTATATAAACATGCTGACCCGAAGAGCTGCATCTCTTAACACTGAAGCAAAATTAAAAGAAACCTTGCTAGAATTGAAAAATGTAAAGGAGTCTTATGACCAATTATTGCAGGAAAGAGATGATAGTGAAGTAGAAATAAGACTAATCATAGGAAAAAACACCGAACTCAAAAGTGAGTTAGGGCTAGTACACGCTCAATACCAAGATGTAAGTACTTGATGAAAGGGATCAATTAAAACAAGTATTAGATAACCTTGTTCAATGCAACAACACCTATGAGAAGGCTTTGGATAGAATCGCTGAACTTGAATGTGAGTTTAGAGATGCTAATCGACAAATTTCCTATTACGAAAAGCTGAAACAAACACAGGAAATGAACCATACACATAGTTTATTTGAAGAACTCGTTCAAACTCCTGATGGTAAAAACCTTGCATGTCACTCACAGATAGATCAAAATAAATATGTACTTAATGGACCTTCCAGTAAGAAAAAATTGAAGAAATATATAAAAATTGGCAAGTTCATTAAAAAAACTGAACAGCTGATAAAGAAACAAAAATATTTAAAATCATTTAAAACTCAGAAAGGAGAGTGCTGACTTATTAGATACTATAGATATTTTTGATAGTAAATTAAAACAGAGCAGAGCCATGTATAACAGGGATACAAAATGTCTCAATAAAATGATTGAAGATCTCAACATAACTATTGACGCTTTAACTTGCAAGTATGTCAGTTTTCAAAATTCCATTGAGGAGAATAGCCACTCTGTAACTGACTTAGTGCCAACCGTCCAATATAATACATGCCAAGTAGACTCTTTATTTAAAGACATAACCAATAACACCAGTAGTAATCAGTCATTAGTTGTGTCATCACCTCAAGTTGATGAACCAGTGTTGTTGGACAATGTGACCCATTATACATCCTCTGCTCAAGTTAGACTGTCTTCTCCATTGAAAGCAAGATATGTATTATTTAGTGATGAAATAGGGAAGAATATAGGATATTTATTAAGTAATCAGTTAGGAGAACCTGTTATAAACAATTGTATGCCGGGTTCTAACTTTCATAATATTGTCAGCAAAATCTCAGCTTTTGAGTTCAATTCGAATGACAGTTTAATTATATTACTAGGAAATGTGAGTGGTGTGAACAAGAATTCACTTAAGCACCTCTACACTGTTTTGAATGACTTAAAAATCAATAGGGTTATTATGTTCTCATTTCCCTATTGTCAAAGTTTAGGCAAAAAGAAAAATAATTTTATATTTAAATTGAATTGCAAGTTGGATACCATGATTCAATACATGGAAAATATTCATATTATTGACATTAACCAATTATCAGATATAACAAATAATTTCTTTTTAATTAAGGATAGAATAATTCTGACTACATTTTACAAAAAACGATTAGCAATGGTGCTAAAATATTACTTTTTAACTTCAGCCAAGAACTTGGCTGCTAATTTACAAAATGACAATGCTTTTATTGAGCAACATATAGAATATAATTTCTTGGAATCTGTTCCAAAGAATTTAAATTAAATAATAAGACAACAGAGATTATCTCTGGCTCTTTAAAGACAAAAACGACAAAAAAGATAAAAAAGCCTCATTATCTACGAATTGTACATCAAAATATCTAAGGCTTTTCTCGCAAACATTTAGAAATTAATTTGTTGTTAACATGTGAAAAAGTTGATATATTGTGTGTTACCGAACATTGGCTTAAGAACTATGAATTAATCACCTTTGATAATAATTATAGTATTGTAAACTCATATATTAGACAATCTGCAATAAGAGGGGGGTCTTTAATCATATTAAACAATGTATTGCATTATAAAGAACGCAAAGATGTTGTATCACTTTCCATTGAAAGAGTTATTGAAATATCGTGTGTGGAGCTTAACAATCTTATTATAGTGTGTATCTATAGGCCCCCCTCTGGAAACTATATAGAGTTTGAATCCACCATGGAGGATGTTTTGCAATTAGTGTGCAGGAAAAATAAGAATGTAATTGTATGTGGAGATTTTAACATTAATATTTTAGATATATCACCTCTGTTCTCCAAAAGGTTTATTAATTTATATAAATCATTTGATCTGCATCACGTATTTAACGGGCCAATTAGAATAACACCCACATCAGCTACCTGCTTAGATAATATTTTTTGTAACTGTAAAGTACTTGAATATGCTGTAATAAACGACCTTAACTCTGACCATAGTGGACAACTAGCCTGTATTGAGCACCATCATATTAGCGCTAAACTGAATTGATTTGTAGACCTATATCCCAGGGAAGGTTATGTAAATTAAAAAAAAAAATAACATCTCAAATTACATCTTTGCCTACTGTTGGTGGAGATGCTAATAATTTATATAATAATTTATTTAATTTAGTAAGAATGGAAAGCAACAATATGTTTCCACAAAAGGTTGTAAAATTAAACAACAAAAATAAATTTAGTGACTGGGCTACTCCGGGCATATACAAAAGCAGGAGATCACTTTTTTAATTATATGCTTTAAAAACAACTTCTGTCGACCCTGCCTTTTTAGATTATGTAAAAAAAATACTCAAAAACTTTTAAAAATGTTTGTTTATGTGCTAAATCTTTATACATATCAAATAAAATAAATATGTCAAAGAACAAAGTTAAGACTACATGGACTACAATAAATCAGGAAACGGGAAAAAGTAGAAGCTCTGGGAACTCTTTCTCTTTAGAAATTAATAATAAGACTATCAAGTCGGACGATGCAGTTGCGAATGCATTTGTTGATTATTTTTCTCAAATTCCTGCTATAACTACCAGTAATCTTTTAACTAATCTCCTAGTTTAGCCGTCACCCTCCTCGAGTCAAGTGTGAATAGGTGCAGTGAATCATTCAAATTTAGCCATATTGATGCTTCTTCAATTAAGAAAACATTCCGTTTACTTAACAAGAAGAAAACTGAAGATCTCTGGGGTATATCAACTCACATAATTCAATCTGTCATCGATGAATTAGCCCCATTGTTAGCACAAATTTTTAATTCTTGTATTGATGAGGGTATCTTTCCTGATCTAATGAAATATAGTAAATTAATACTACTTTTCAAATCGGGTAACAAAAAAGATCCCTCAAATTTAGACCTATATCCATATTACCTACTTTCAGCAAAATCTTCGAAAAAGTTATTTACAATCAACTAATAGGTCAGTTGAGAACAAACAGACTCATGCATGAAAGCCAATTCGGCTTTACCAAAGGTAGATCCACTACCGATGCCGGAACTGCACTTATGAAACATATTTTTGACGCATGGGAGGGCAAGCGGGATGTAATTGGAGTGTTTTGCGACCTTTCCAAAGCGTTTGACTGTGTGAGTCATGAAACGCTTTTAAGTAAATTTAGACATTATGGTGTCTCGGATGGAGCTGTTAGCCTTTTAAAATCTTATTTATCAGACAGATTGCAGAAAGTCGTTATTAATAGATCAGAATCTGCTAGCTCGCCTATAACGATGGGGGTTCCCCAGGGATCAATATTGGGTCCTCCACTGTTTCTAATATATATAAATGACCTTCCTTACTACATTACAGAATCGTGTGAGACAGTATTGTTTGCAGAATTTCCGAACAGGTGTCGAGTCAATATTTTATTTTTTCCTTATTCGTACGTACGGACAAGGTTTTTGTTATTTTTTAAGCTTTTTTTTTGTTTTGTTTGTTGACGTCAATAAGTGCCTCTAAAGGTCTATGTTGAATAAAGATTATTTTGATTTTTAATTTTTTGATTTTAATTTGCAATAATTGCAAATTAGGTGTACAACGGCGATCACTTGTTTTTTATCACTGAAAGATAGTTTTAAAAACGCATTACTTTTTATTTTCTATACACACACACCACCTGAACAACTTTCACAATGAAAAATTTCCATTTATCTGACTATTATCACAGTTAAAAAACAAACACTGCCAACACGAAACGAATCAAAACAAAGAATAACAATGGCGACGTCTGAATTCATAGAAACAGTAAAATAATACGGCTAAAATACGAAGCGCCAATCTATAAGCAACTTGATATTTCTAAGCCGGCCGTGTTCGTTTGGCAACGTTCGAAATCTTCTTGTGGCGTTTGTGTGCGTCATTTTTGCCATGTGTGACAAATATTCATAGGAACGCAACATAGATATATTGGCATGATTACGAGTCCATCTGAATGCATGTGTGCAAATCCAGGCATACAGTTTTAGTGTCTATGCCGTTGTAGCGCTAGTGCAGCGCAAGGAACATCACAATATAACATTGCTTTGTTTGCGTTGCATATTTATAGTGGTACCAACGATAACTGACAGATAGCGCGGTTTAAGTTTTAATGATTTCTTTTTTATTTGACAGAAATTTACTCGTAGTTAAATATATGTCAAAATGAAATATTAAGATATATAATTTACTTAGGGTAGGCAGTGTCTTTTGGTCTATATGGACTGCACGCCACTGGACATACATATATAAATATTTTTTATCGAAATATATATTAACAACTATGACTAAGGTACAAATGTTCGCATTCATCACACAAACATGTGCCCCCACCGGGATTCGAACCCGGGACCTCAGAGATGGCGACACCTTGAAACCGGTGTGCTATCCACTCGACTATGGAGGTCGTCAAAATTTAAAGTAGTTACATGTAGACTTTTCAACTACAAAGAAACAGGCTTTAGTTGACTATAACCTACCGTGGATCTTGAAAATTCGAGTCAAATGACATAATCCTAGAAACCAACAATCAAATGACACCCAAAATAAACGCAGTCACCATTCACTTTGTGTAAAAACCATTACCATACTTTTTAGTCTAGCTGTTAAAGATTTTTACTTTATCTTTATTACTGTACTACTGTATGTTAATATACAAGTCTACCTGATGGCATATTGTAACAATCACTGACACAGGTAAGATACTCAAGCAAAGATTCTCTAACAAATACTCCTAACATTTATTCTACTGTGAGTTGCACAAACCAAAATTAAATATAACTGTAAAAGTATAACAACAATAATATTTTCATATTTGTTTCATATTCGATTTGCTGCCTGCTATTTAAATAACGCTGCGAGACTAGTAGTAGAAGTCTGCTAGTTAAGAACTTGTAATCTGGTTATACTATATCTAATGACTAGCTGTGCCAGCGACGTCGTCCGCGTGGAATAGTTATTTTGATCATCATATTTATATAATATGCTATTATTTTAAGAAATAAAAGTCTTTATTGTGTTGTTCTACAAATAGAAAATATAAGAAATTTAATATCTAATGCAACCAATAAAGAATAACATATAACATAGAGATCTCAAGTAATCTAAATGCAACTTACCTAGAAATAGAAAAACAACAATTAAAGCTATTATTTCAGAAGTTAAATTACTACAGTCGGGTCAATTTAATAGGCCACATTTGACATTTGTTCATAGTGAGGTGACCTGCTTAAACACTCCGATTATGGTGAAAAAATCGATATTTACTTCAAACATATGTGAATCGAATACAGTTATTATGGAAAAGTACTTTTTTTATAAGATCCCTATCTTATAAAAAAAGTACTTTAGTAAAAGTAAAGGCAAACGAGCAAATGGATTACTTGATAGTAAGTGATTATCGCTGCCCGCAACAACAGATGTGTTGCCGGCCTTTTAAATGGGAATACGCTCTTTTTTATAGGTACTGCATTAATATATTTTACGATTTTAATTGCCTTAAAATTTTTTAACATCAATTATTTCTCTGTTTATGAAGTTATTATTGTTTTTTATTATAAAACAAAAGAACAACATGTTTTACATACATACACTCACGCCTTTTTCCCATGGGGGTAGGCAGAGATTACGTCTTTCCACTTGCTACGGTCTTTACATATCTCTTTCGCTTCATCTACTTTCATAACATTCCCATACATGCTCGACGATTGCGGGTACTTCTGACCTGGCCTTTTTTGAGGAGACTTTCGATTTGTTCGAAATATGTTCGCCTAGGTCTTCCTCGTCCCGTACCTCCACTCACTCCAGCTTCATAAATCATTTTGGTCAGTCTACTTTCATCCATCCGTTCCACATGCCCAAACCACCCAAGCATCCCTTTCTCTATTCTTGTCACGATATCCTCTTTCAAACCACATTTCTTTCTAATCACTTCATTATGCAATCTGTCACTCAGTTTTACTCCTGCCATACTCCGCAAAGCTCTCATTTCTACTGCATTTATTCTGCTTTCATGTCGTTTCTCCCATACCCAACTTTCACTTCCGTACATTCATGGTGAATAATACCTTCACAAGTAATCATTGCATTCATTCGATTTTTTGAGGGACATCACTTACGTATAGACTTCACTGAACGCAACATTGTAACAACGGTCATTTGTGCATTTCCAAACTAAAAAAATATTGAATATTTTATGTCCGCCATTACAAGGTTAGTTGAGGAATTTTAATGAAATGTCAAATGTGGCCTATTAAATTGACCCGACTGTAAATATAAATTCTCACAATAACATTCAAACTTGACATTGGTTGTCTTTCAACAGAAAATATTGACAAATCAATCCATGAGTACTACAAGTCTATGAATGAGTGGATCTCATTTACATTTATTTTAGCAAACAACCACCTGTTACCCGATCATGACAACGCGACATATCCAAATTTGATTATCATAAAAACGATTCTAGTGAGGTAACAATAAAAGATAGATATATACTGTCGCGTACATCTTTTTGGATCATTTTAAGAGGAATAATTTTTTCATACATATTTTTTTGGTATCTAGAACCGTTTTCGCAGCGCACACAACGGAAGCACTCAAAGATGAATAATTTTCCCCTTTTTTTCCACATTTTCCATTATTTCTTCGCTTCTATTAGTCGCAGCCTGATGTTATGTAGCCTAAAGGCTTCCTCGATAAATGGGCTATTAAAAAAAAAGAATTTTTCAATTCGAACCAGGAGTTCCAGAGATTAGCGCGTTCAAACAAACAAACAAACTCTTCAGCTTTATAATATTAGTATACAAATATTAGTATACAAATTACTATATCTAATGATTTAGTATTCGTCCGTCACACCGACAATATTCTGGTCTACTGCCTAATCGTTGGTGTTATTTTTTCGAACCGTTGATGTCTCAGATCATAAAAACAATATTGAAATCATTATTTACAATATAATTTTCAAAAGTATCACGAAACATATTATAATGATTATTAATACTTTTTATTTATTGCATTAAATGTTTCGATACCTGCATATGTTTTAGAAGCATGTTTCGTATTTGATGCTTAGATGGTCTGATGGCTTCCCACTCCTCGTCGGACACTTGACCTGCCACATCGAATTCGTCCTGTACTGCCGAGTCCAGTGCAGACACAAACGCGCTAAGCATCTCTCGGCAGTAGCACATTATACCATTCTGTAAAGATCGAAATTTAGTTTTCCTGTTCCTGATTTTTTCTTGTTCTTGTAATAAATGCTATAAATGCCATCATTACCTATCCACATTTTCCAAGGATTCTTAAATGGTAAAAAGCTGTATGAATGAGATTAAGATAGTTATTATCTAGGTCCCCATATGTTACGACGTATGCGTCTCGGCGTGTCGACCGGGGTAGCGATAGGGAGAGCGCCCCGGAACCCGCGCACGAAGTTTACGGATCTGCGCGCGCCAGCGGGCCGTTGGTGCCGTACTCCCGCACCTCGAAGCTTGAGAAGGACGTGGTCACCTACCGATTGACTCAGATACTCACCGGACACGGCTGCTTCGGTGAGTAATCTTGTATCGAATAGGACGGGAGGGATCGACACATTGCCACCACTGCGCATCCGACTTCGACTCGACCCATCACACGCTGGCGGAGTGCCCCGCGTGGACCTTCGAGCGCCTCTTGGTCGCAGAGATCGGGCGAGATCTGTCTCCGCCGGCATTGATTGCGGCAATGCTGGCGGACGAGGGAGGTTGGAGGGCTGTGGCCTCCTTCTGTGAAGCAGTGATGCTCCAGAAGGAGGCCGCCGAGTGGGGTCGGGAGATGGCCGATCCCGCTCGATGAAGGCGGCACCGGGCTCGGTAGCACAGCTGTGGCGCCGCCGCGGGTCACCGGCGGGCGCGAGGGAGTCGCACCCGCGTATACGGCGACCCGGAATGGAACACGCCCCTTCCCTGGCCAGGGGGCGTCGTCGGTGGAGGAGACCGGGGGAGGTAGTGTAGCCTCCCCCGAGGAGGGCTCCCCTCTAGGCAGGGGAGCGGAGGCTGGGGGTTCCCGGAAGTAACTTGATGTTCCCGGGGGCTCCCTACATGCCTGAGGAAGGCCATCCCTTAGGCCTCCCCCTTCTGGGGAGGAGAGCCCCACATAACCGCCGGCTCGCCACAGCCGGGGTATGCAATTTAATGCATTTTCCTCAGGGAAAAAAAAGGTCTCCATATGTTGATTTGAAAACAGTCCCATTAAAGTTCTCATCATTTTTCATCACCCCTGGTGTTGCAAGTGTCCATAGGCTACAGTAACCGCTTACCATCAGGCGGGCCGTAGGCATGTTTGCCACCATCGTGGTATAAAAAAAAATTGATATCAACACATCTAGAACCTTTATAACAATACCGCTATTATTTACCTGACAATCTGGGCTGTCGTCAGTGACATTGTACATAAACGCCACATTCTCCCCTTCGTACAATGCGTTGATCTTGGCTGACAAATTACCCTTGTGCAAGTTCGTGTCGGAAATGACGTAAAGCCACTGCGCGAGGGTATGCGACATGAGCAAGTCGCGGGCTATCTGCGACAGTGATGCCATCACCTCAGTCGTCACGATCGCTAGGAAGTTCTCACCTGGAAACCAATGATGTACATAAATCTTTGGAGTTCATTTTACCTCGGTCTTGTCAACTTTTTTTTATTCCTTGTACGTTAGCGTTAGCTTATGAAAAAATTTGAAATCGATTCGAAAGAATCTGATTTATTGACTTATATTTATTAATAGCTAACCTATTTAAAAGTTTTTTTCGGATGCTGATATCTTTCTGTTTGTCACTTCGTGCTTGATTAATATACTTTTTTTTGTAAGATGTAACGAGATGAAACTAGTTCTAGCTAATAGGCACTGACCAATGTACTTAACGGGCAACTTTGAAAGCACTCTGTGTATCTCCTTCCTTCTCAAGTACTCGTTGATCTCGTGCTTCATCTTATAGACTGATACCGACACTGGCTTCGTTATACCCTGGTCAATCTGCAGCGTCAGCGACTGCACCACTCGGGAGATCATGTCACGACCTGTCAAAAATGATAATGATACACCACTCAACATCGCACTTTCAACCTTTTCCATAATGACTGCTATTCTTAACTACATGGACGTGTCATCGGGAACGCCGCAGTGATAACACCGCGGCGTTGTCTGTCTCCCGAACGTGCGACCCGGTGCAGGTAGTGACCGAAACAGCCGTGTCCGGTCAGCACCTGCACTAACTCTACAATGCCTAACTTAACAAAATAAATAATAATTCAACCGTTCATACTTTCTGTTATACAACACTTCTTGTAGTAACGAAATGGCCAACCCATTTATTTTGACTAAATTGTTAAAACTTTCACAGTAATTTTACATAGTCGAAGTTTAATGATCTGATAAACGACAATAATGAAAAGTGATGAGCTATATCATTTTTATTCTTCGTTCATTTTCAGTAAAATAGTAAAAAAAATACCAATAAGTAATGGAATAACATTAGCATAGACGCCTATCAATGTACAATGTAATTTAAACATGTTTCTTCTAATCTAGGGTGTACTTTTAACTGGTATTCGTTAATATTTGATTCAAGGTTTAAGGATCACGCAAGGTTCATTGAGACTATGTACATCTAAATCAATACAAGTTATTTTATTCCAAATCAAAGAATACGTTTATTCTTGCAAAAAAAATATAAACAAATTATTATGAACAAACTTTTCGGCCACAGTTTCACCCCCATTATTACGGTTTTACCAAAAGGAAAAATATATTTTCATTTTTAGTAAAAATGTTCCCATATCCTCCTTTGGGTCTCAAATTATTCACATTTTATGAGCCTATTCAAACTTACACTGTAATGTATTAAGACCTTTTATTTATGAATGCTGTTGTTTTTGACCACAGCTCTGACTGCCAAGAAACCAGGTCTGCCGTTCCAGCTCTTTGTAAATTCTCAATACAACTTCTGAGTTTAGGATGAGGTAAATGATTTATATGTGATGATCTTTTATAATAATTTTAATCACCTCTGGCTTCGAAGAACAATCATTACTATATTATTTGTAAATTATAAATTGAAAGATAGTATGGTACATACTTAGCGTATCGTCATGCAATATAATAGCTGACTTCCACTTAAAAGCACTGGTGGTCCTCATGTCCAGAATAATCTGTGGCAGCTCCTCCCCGGGGTCGACGTTAGTGACGGTGATCGCCTCGTTGGAAGGCAGGCGGGGACAGTCCACTTCTGTCAGCGCGAAGAGCAACAGCTCTTCTTCCTGAGTTCGGGAGAATAAGGACCATGTATCCTCACACGATGCTACGCTGAACACTGCTAGGTAACCTGCGTATATCGGAAAATATCAATCGACAAAAGCACCCATCCTTTATCACTCCAAAAGAATATCTACGACTTTTTGTCGAGTATGTCGATCTTAGCTAATATAATTTCAGTCACATAGTAATAGTAAGAGAGGGCGACGTTTCTTGCTCCGATTAAATGATTTTAGATTGCAAAACGCCTTTTTTTTCGTTTTTTTCCATCTCGTACTTACTATATGATCTGTATGAATATACGTTACATTTTCTGTTATAAAAACAATGATAATGTGAGTCTCCAGTACACCAGAGCGTACCTTTCTTAAGACTAATAGCAGTCCAAGAGAAGTAGTGGACAACGACGCCGCCATGCTTGAGCTGCACCCTCGCCAGCTCCTTGATGTAATCCTTCAATTCATCTAAGATGGTCTGGTAGCGATCGCCAAGGAACTGACGGTCCAAAACTATAGCTGGTAATGTTGGTAAAATTTGTGTTACTAGACACATACATTGTTTCGGTATCTGGAGACGAATTTTTGAAACAATAGAAAACCAATTCGCATTCGAAATCGTGAGATTCGTATACGAATTACCGAATTCACTATTTCTGAACTTTCATTTCGTGCAATGTGCAACAAGTGGTTCAACCCACTCGTTTTTGCTACTAGTTTTATAATTCTACTAGTAGAATTGTATATAACTTCTACTAGTAGAATATCCAACGCTGATGTGACGTTTAAATTACTATAAAATTAAGATAAATTTACTCTGGTTAATGTAAAGCTTGTAAATAGTTACATAATGATAAGTAAATATTGATTGAGTACATATATTTTAATTTTTGTTGTTGCGATTTTTATTTTTTCTACGTAAAACAGAATCTAATTAAGAATTTGTTTTTCATGACAACACTGAATTCGAGTGATTCAAAAATCTATAAAATTGTAAGTAGTAGAAAATAATTTCGCGCACAATTTGTATTCGTATTCGAATTCTAAATTCACGTCTAATGATTCAAAAAATACGTCTCCTGAGTCGAATAGGGAGGGAGGACACGGCACGATGCCACCATTGCGCATCCGACCTCGACTCGGCCCAGTACACGCTAGCGAAGGGGGCACTTCGCTTGAGACTCCGAACGCCGAGTCTTGGTCGAAGAGATCGGGCAAGATCTGTCTTCTCCAGCGTTGATTGCGGCAATTATGGCGGATGAGGGAGGTTGGAGGGCTGTGGCCTACTTCTGTGAAGCAGTGATGCTACAGAAGGAGGTCGCCGAGCGCCGAGCTCGAAGGAGATTGCCTTAGGTCAGATAATCTGACGAGCGAAGGCCGGATCATCAGATGCGACACTCGATCCTGAGGGCCCTCTACAACGCCTGAGGATGGCCATCGCTGAGGTTTTTAGTGGGTAGGCCTTCTGCAGAAGAGAGCCCTACATAACCGCCTGCTCTCCGCAGCTGGGGTATAATTCAATGTATTTTCTTCAACGAAACAAAAAAGAAAAAGACATTGTAAATTAAACTGTATTTTAAGCGGTGATGGATGTTGCATAAAGACGTCACACTTCATTGCACTAGATGAAAATAATTCTATTCTATTCAATTCACATTCATCGTAATTATATCTTGATGAAATGCTCGGACAATGGCTATAAGGGGTATACTCTAAAAAGTCCTTAAAGGGACAACAAGCGTAATTCTATATATCTATTGTGAACTGAAGCAATTAAGTATTTTCTGGAGCCTATTATATAATGAGACTCGAACCCGTGTCTTTAAGAAACAAAAATAATAACAATGTAATAAGTGTAAATATCTATTTATGGAAGGTTTACTTAAGGCATTTTTACAGGTTTTGACTTAACATCGATTCTTTGTTACGAAAAGAATATTCTAATCGACTCTAAATATCAAAATTCATACTCAAATCACTGCTTGAGTTTAAATTTAATTTTAAAATATGAACCTTAAATTCGAACTTCAAGCCTACTGCGTAACTCAAATGACAAGTGAAAATGATTACACCGTAAACGATATAAAATTCATTGCTCGATTTTAAGCTGAGACAAAACCAAAATTTCAATATCAACCAGCAATGTATTTTAAATAACTTACGATAATAATCATTTACACAAGTCATTTAAGTCACTTAATAGACCTACTGATAGGTTCGAACTGTATATAGCTCACTCAGTGAACCTTACCAATAGATGCATTTGCTGTAATCAATGAAGGAAAATCTTCTCCAGTGGCGCAGGAAACGAAACAAAAGACGATCAACAGCCATCGAGACATTTTGCCACCAAGAGAACAACCAACACTCTGCGCTGTCCCACAACGTTGTACCTTCCCACAATCTAGTCCCGATCATAATTCGACACGTTAACTAATACAAGCACTTAAATTTTTCAAAAGCTCATCGAATCAAACTAATAAGCCAATCGCAGCTGTTCCATGTTAAGTATTTATACGGACTGGAGGAAACCGGTCGGTAAATGTGAAAATTCGAAATGTTACGAATGTAGGACTGTAAAAAAAAGGGTGTTACATTTTCTACTTGTGTTATAGGTACATATCTAAAAGTAAATTTGAAGCCGTTGTAGTATTTCGATTAGCAAAACCAATTGTTTTTATAAAAGCTATCATTAGTCCGGGACTCTCCGATTTTATCTTATGTATTTCGAAGTAACCTAGGTACCAGAGGCAGGCTTTACCAGGGTCGTCAATTTGGGTACCTTTATCTTCTAAAGAAATACCTGGGTGATCAGCGTCTTCATGATGATGACGAAGTCAAAACAGTTGTGACGCAGTGGTTAAGAAGTCAGGTGGCAGACTTCTATGAGGAGGGTATTCAAAAACTCGTACAATGTTATGACAACACAAAACGGTACTTACTCAAAAAACACGCCTCGTACATGTAACACAGATATTTGTGTACTAAAATCTAGTTATCTAAGTAAAATAACTTAAATACTTTAATCAAATCGAGAACACCCTCAAACACGCCGTAAAGGTCGCCTGTTCAATAATTCACTTTAATCACGATCACTCACGACAGCATAAGCACGTACTCACACGTCTTGGTAGCCAATTAAAAATAATGTAATAAAATAATTAGAATTCTAATCGATTGCTAGCAATTAAAAAAATTATTAGAAATATCGTACTTACTGTTCATACAACCAGCAAAGACAGGCATACAAAAAGAACGTATTTGACAATAGGCTGTCCTTGGAAACTCAAATGAAACTGAGAGAACATAGAATTCGCAGGTATACTTTTTAAAAAATGTGCGAAATGTGCGCGACTGATCCAGAAATAGTAAAAATAATTGTGTGAACTTGGACAAACAGTCGTTATTACAAAGCTAAAAACAAGACCCCTTGCATACGCTTTCCCATCCAACTAACTTAGAATACATACAATAATTTACTGTGCATCAGTTTAACATCAGATAGTACGCGAGCAGAACCATCATGTCAATTATTCCCAACGCTTAGTTTTTATTATTTAAGATAGCCTTTACATTTTTAATACAATTTAATATAATTTAAAAAACGGTCCTTAATACCAAGGTAAACATTGTATTTGTTAATTCTTAAAAATTAATTCTTAGATAACCCACAATTAGAGAGAAAAATAAATGATGACAATAGGGTAGTTTCTTTCAACAGGATGTGGAGTTTCAATGTAAAATAATTGTTGCTGCGGCGTGTTATCTTGGTACAAAATAATAAAATGCTGCCTGCTGTGTTTGTAGTAGAATAAGAGCTTAAGCAGAGCCCCGGTCAGCCCTATTCCACGTGGATCCTGCTGTAGACACAGGGCGCATTCGAATATTCTGCGTCTTTCCCACTAAAAACAGGATGAAATCACCAGGGAAGAAGTCCCAAAAAAAACCGAGTGGTACCCGAAAAATAGGATATCGAAATCGATATAATGAGAAGCCGGACCAATAATTCACCGACAACCGATAGCATGAAAACGCGAACCCGAATTGCTGACACGTAAAAACCAAAAACGGCGACGAAGAGAGTTAAAAGACTACCGCAAAAAGTAGTGGCAATGCTTTGATTGAGGCTTAAGCGAAATAAAAATGGTTTCGGTGAACAGAAAACGTGCAAAGGCTTGACTCTTTTCTATTTTTTGCAAAGAAAATGAAGATGAGATTCTTGAATACAGGACTTCCTATTGTATCTGACGCTGCTAGAAAAAGTTATTTGGATTGGAAATCGATCTCGGACTTACTTCAACTCCATATTCTAAAAGATATCCATAATATAGTGTTACGCTCCAACCAACACATCTTCAAAGGAGACCAAAGACTTATAAAAACCCCATATCTACAGGCCATAATTTTCTTATATTTTTTAAAATTCTATACGAATTACTTGAGTAAATTAGCTGTGTGCTTTTCTCTGTTTGCGAGATATTAATTATATAACTAAAGGGGCATTGGTTTTAACTTTTGGATATTTAATAACCTTTAAACCTTAAATAAATAGCAAAGATCTAAATTTTAATTAAGTCTAGATTGTAAATAAATGCAAATTAAATTTATACGATTTGTTGGATGACGTTTAACTCGTCCAAGAAATGATCTGCAATGACACTTCAGGTTTGCCACCGAACCAATGACGATAGTCATATAAATTTTAAATATATATTTTTTATTTATTTATGATGTCGTTAAGTTTAAATAAAAAGAAATTAAATATATATAAAATGTTTAAACAAAACTCCTTGTGTTGTGTTATTTTCCGATTCTGAGATCTAGCGCTGGGGTGTCGAAAACACGTAGATACCAGCATCAATTCCTGCACCACTACTGATTTGCCCACTGGCCCTGCCTGATCTGTACTCATCAAATCAAACAACAATGGTATGCAGAAAAACTATCATTATTGTAGGGAAAATTTATGCTTTATAAAATAAATACCATTATAACACTCACACAATATAATTCAATCATATTAAATATATAGTTACATTATAAAACTCAAACCCCACTTCAATAAAACTAATATAACAATATCAAAACATTATTCCAATAAGTAAATATAAAGTAAGTAATTTTGTTAATGGCAATGGTTTTTTAACAAAAAAAGTAAATATAAAGACAGCACGCTTCATTCTTTTAAAACTCATAATACTATATTTAAATTTTAACAAATAGCTAATCATAGTTAGAATTCCAACCTCTAACAATTATTGCCATTACAGAATAGGGAACAAGCAGTATTTTTATATTTGTGCTCATTTTAAAGAACTCCGCGTAGAATAGAACACAATTATATTAAAAAATGAAAAGACTGTATATTACTGAAAAATGCGGTTTAATATTGTCAATTTAAATTTTCGCGCGAAAAAGGACCTATAGTTCGTATGACGTCACTCCTGTTTGCCATTATCACTGGCTTACTGATTGTACTGCGCGTGTCATTGCTGGCCTTAGTTGCTTTTGCATTTATTTCGACTTTCAAGGTATTATTTTGTAAAAATTTACAATGGACTATCCATCAACATCAGGTGATCATATCTATGCCATTGCTACTCCGAAAAAAAGTCGTATGGACGTATGTTTTGTGCCAATGTGTCCATCTACTTAAAATAAGTTTCCTAATAAATTGTTTTTGCCTGGACCTTCTGACCTAAAACTGAGAAAAATGTGGTTTCAAGCGGCGAAGAGGAATAACATTGAATCCCCAAAGATCATTCGATGCTGTGAAGACCACGTTGATCTAAGTCGGTAGATATATTTATTGAAAACTTGGTTAATCTGCTTGTACTTAAAAGAAACAGTTACCTACCTAACACTTACCCAAACTTTTCAATGTATTTTTGTTTAGTCTTTCTTTTCTACACTTGAAAACTCTGCACTTTCGACAATAAATGTCACTACCATGTCAACATTAACTTTTGGCAGAGTCCTAGAATCTGCTTTGGCAAACCCAACTTCCATTTTTATTCAAAAAACGCAATTAATTTTAGGTTTAATTGTGCACTTTTACTCTTATAACCTCAAATAAGTTGTCATAACAGGAGTGACGTCACTGAACGCTGATTGATGTTTTAAATCCGTTCCGTTTCACATTACTTTTGATTCAAAATTATTGTTAAAAAACAACGTAATTTTAAATATTAGGGGTACCGGAAAGTTTTTTCGTTTTTTTTGTAGTGTGTGCAGCACGAGCAGTTGTGTTCGGTTCGTTGAGTAGAGCGCACGTCCTTTTGTTTTGTTTTTTTCACCTGAATCTTGGGACACTGTCAGCGCTATTATTCTATTCCTAGACCCTTTTTATAAAAAATGGCAGAGTGGTCTCCATCGAAACATTATTTGCGTAATTTAATGCTTTACGAATTTCATAAAAAAAATTCGGCTACTGTTGCTGCAAAAAACATTTGTGATGTTTACGGAGATAAAGTGAGTGTTCGCATTTGTCAGCAATGGTTTAAAAAATTCAAAGCTGGAAATTTCTGTCTGGAAGATGAACCTCGATCTGGAAGACCAGTCAAATTTGACGATGATGTTTTGACCCAAGAAATCGAAGCAAATCCAGAATTAACCATTCAGGAGTTGTCTGATAGACTTCAATGTCCCTGGTCAACCGTCCAAGAACATATGAAAAAAATTGGGAAGATCTGGAGAGAAGGTGTATGGGTACCCCATAACCTCACAGAAGAAAACAAAATGGTACGGGTGAACACATGTACAGCACTCAGGATTAAGGTCTCCACGGAACCTTTTCTCAATCGAGTTGTAACGGGTGATGAAAAGTGGATCCTATACCACAATAGAAAGCGCAAAAAGCAATGGCTGTCACCAAATGAGAAGGCTATGTCAACTCCTAGGCCAAATTTAACCTTGAAAAAGGTATTGCTTTGCGTTTGGTGGGATTTTAAGGGAATCATTTACTACGAGTTGTTGCGTCCAGGTGAAACCATAAATGCAAATGTCTATTGTGAGCAACTGGATCGTTTAAATGAAAACATTGTCAGAAAGCGGCCGACTACAGTAAATAGAGGAGGAGTTGTGCTCCAACACGACAATGCACGACCACATGCTGCCAGGAAAACACGAGAAAAAATTTCCAAGCTTGGTTGGGAAGTTCTACCACATCCTCCGTACTCACCAGACATCGCACCATCTGACTACCATTTGTTCCGATCATTGGATGTGAAGACGGATAGTCTTGGTTAATTATATATCATCCTTGACTAGTCATGGACTGCTATGCTAACTCTATGTTTTTTTTTTTTTTAACTTCTGATTGACAAGTTGGGAACGATAATAATTCGAAAGTAAACAACAATGTGTATATTATCGAGTTTTAATGTTTTCTGTGCGTCTGGGTTAAGTGTTTGTTACAAGTGGTAGTTGTTTCAAGTTAAATAATATTTTTTATTTTCAGCTTTCAAAATTTTGCTGTAATACCCTGCTGGCTGAACCCATTAAGGATCGGTTAGCCCTGTAAATTTTAATGTCTGATCCTCTGGATCCGGGTGGGGGAGATTGGGGTGACGCTGATTCATCGCCGCCTCTTTTCTCGCCCCTAACGGACACAGATGTCGAAAATCCATCTAGTAATTCGCGTAAACGTGGCCCTTCCGATCAAAACTCAGTGCTGCCGTCAAAAAAAACGAGTTTAGTTCAGGCCACTGCGTCTATCCAATCTACCTACGTCTGCCCTGACCTTATTAATAAGAACAAATACTCTGAAAATGATTCCGCGCCTTTCATTGTCTACATTAATAAACTCTCTTCAGACCCCTCATCAGGAGCTGTTTTACACCCAATTAAATTCGGTCAGTTCTTACACAAAAATAATAATAAAGAACATTAAACCTGATGGTGTGAAGCGCATCGGTAGAAACCGTATTTCCGTCGAGTTTAAATCGTACAATGATGCTAATGCCTTTCTAGATCACCCAGCACTTGCATTAGCCAAATATGAGGCTCTCATCGCAAGCCATCATATTACGAGAATGGGCATTGTTCGTCAAGTCCCGGTAGAATGGTCTTTGGAGGAAATAGTAGATGCCATTGAAATCCCGCAAGGTTTCGGATCCATTGTTAGGGCCAGAAGACTGAACAGGAAGACATTTACAGATGGCTCTCCAGTGTGGATTCCCACTCAAACTATTGTGTTTACTTTTGCAGAACAAAAGCTTCCTCCATATGTTTACTGTTTTTACACCTCTCTTCCGGTTGAAACCTACATTCTCCCCACTATTCAGTGCAATAAATGCTGCAGGTTTGGTCATATCCAATCGCAGTGTCGTTCTCTGCCTCGCTGCTTTGTATGTGCCCAGCCGCACGACGGATCTTCATGCTCTCAGGTCACTCCTACTTGCCTCCTTTGTTTAGG
Organism: Scirpophaga incertulas; assembly: GCA_036419045.1. Lineage (NCBI taxonomy): Eukaryota > Metazoa > Arthropoda > Insecta > Lepidoptera > Crambidae > Scirpophaga > Scirpophaga incertulas. The sequence continues at coordinate 19,960,948 of CM071631.1, read as the reverse complement.
CAATCATAGAGCTAATAACCCAATATGTCCTGAACACCATAGACAAAAACAATTAAAAATTATAATGTCCCAAGAAAACATAACCTACTCTGAAGCTTCGGTTAGAGTTCCCCGAGTAAGAAAATCCTTCACAGATACTGTAAGATCCGGATTTATCGAGCCTGTTCTTTCTGACTCATTTCTCCCTCCTTCAACTCAACCGTCTCCTTCCATACCCACAAGTTCTTCTTACCGCAAAACAGTTTACGTTACAAAAAATCTTCCCAAATCAGCTGCTAGCCCAGGTTATGATAGACAGGCCCTCTCTAACATTGTTAGGTCTCCCAGCTTTCAATCTCCAGATGGACATTGTCTGCAGAATGGTAACCATAGACAAGACAACAATGATCACTTCATTGAAATGCTTTTGGCATCGGCCATAAGTATTCTTAGTCGTTTTGATGATATTGAATTACCGTACAAAATCCGTGAACAACTGACTCAGCTCTCTAAATTTATTACTCTTAATGGCTCAAATTCTTCAATGGAATTGTCGAAGCATTAAAAATAAAAAAAATGAACTACTTTTTTTAATCAATAAATTCTCTCCCGTCGCTTTTGCTATTCAGGAATTGAGACTTAAGCCAGGTAACCATTACCGCGTTTCTGGTTATTCCTGTCTCCGTGACGATAGAAGTGATGGTCACGCGGGTGCCGCGTTATTTATTTCCAAAGATTATACTTTTAGTCAGATTCTGTTACCCCAGCACAGTGAATCTATTAACGCTGTCGCTGTAAAAATGTTGAATTTTTCTATTATCTCGGTGTACATCCCTCATCCAAACCCCTCATGTGTTTCAGAGCTATCCATCATTCTGTCATCTATTCCCCCTCCGCTTTTAGTTCTCGGTGACTTTAACATTCATCACACATCATGGGGCTCACACTATTGTGATCATCTGTCATCATCGTTCTTAGAGGTGTGTGACAACTTGAACCTCTGCGTCCTAAATGATGGATCTCCCACTCGTAGGGTCCTTCCTTCGCAAAACCCGAAAAGTGTAATAGACCTGTCACTGTGCTCCCCGTCTCTTTCCTTAACGTTATCGTGGGCTGTACTTTCAACTTCACATGGTAGTGATCATTTTCCGATTATTCTCTCTATGCCTTCTAATGGCAGATCGCGAGATCTTCCCTGTCCTCGTCTTAAGTATAGTCTGTGTAATGCTGACTGGGACTCATTTAGTGCTGCATTAGATCAAGAAATTCAAATTCTTCCTCAATCTAATTTAGAAAATGTGCATTCTGTGTATTTGAATTTTAGACAAGCTCTCTTGACAGCTGCTGATAAAACGCTCAAGATCAAAAATATATGTAGGAGAAAGGTTTCCTCTCCTCCCTGGTGGGACACCGAATGCTCCATTATATGTAAGGAACGAAAAGTCGCGGAATTGGAATATGCAAAAAATATGACTGAATCAAACTTTATTAAACTTCGTGCTTCTGCTGCAAAAGCTACTAGAGTCTTATCTTTAAAAAAAAAAGAAGGTTGGCACAAGTTTTGTGAGGCCCTCTCTCCCAGATCGCATCCATCTTTAGTTTGGAGAAACATTAAAAGATATAGATGCTCACTTTCCTCTACAACTAATATTACATCTAATGATTCATCAGTTTGGTTTGATAAATTTTGCCAGAAGATTGCCCCTCCTTCAGTCCCCTCCCTTGGTGAGATTGAGACATATCGTAACGATTCTGCCCATATTTCTTTGGAGGAATTTGACTCTCCATTTTCTAGAGCTGAGCTCTATGCTGTATTGGAAAATCTTAAAGATTCGGCCCCTGGGGTTGATCCTTACTCCTTTATTTCCAAAAGTAGCAATTTCACAAAGGATTTCTTTATCGATCTTGTTAATAACATTTTTATTACTGGTATTCCCCCTGATGACTGGAAAACCCAAATCATCATTCCTGTATTAAAGCCTGGTAAACTGGCCTCTGATTACAATGGTTACCGTCCTATAGCTCTTTCTTGCACTATGGCGAAAATTGCTGAGCACCTAGTCAAGAACAGACTAGAATGGTTTGCGGAGAGAAAAGGGCTACTGGCAAAAAGCCAATTTGGGTTTCGCAAAGGAATGGGCACCATGGACAGTTTGAGCATCTTCTCGATTGATATGTGGATCAGTCTCTCCAGGCGAGAGAATGTTATAGGGGCATTTCTCGATGTTTCAGGTGCTTATGATAACGTGTTACTTCCTATTCTTAGAAACAAATTACTGAGTTTTAACATTCCTGTTCGATTGGTGAATTTTATTTTCAATCTTTTTTCTTGCCGTAATATACAAATTAGTTCTAATAATTTTATTTCTTCACCGAGAACGATATGGAAAGGTCTCCCTCAAGGATCTGTCTTAAGTCCGTTTCTTTATAGTCTGTACACATCCGATCTTGAGCTCTCTGTAAATTCATTCTGTAATGTACTACAATATGCTGATGATCTAGCCCTATATGTAGCTAACTCTAATGCTCAAATTGCTTCCTCTCGCCTTAATATGGCTCTTTCCTATCTTTCGGACTGGTTATCAAATCATGGTTTATCGCTTTCTGTTGAGAAAAGCTGTGTTGTAACTTTCTCGCGTCTAAGGAATATTCCTAATGTATCTATAGAACTTATTGGAAAACCCATTCGCAACTGTAATTCTGTGAGATTTTTGGGAGTATTTTTTGACTCAAGGATGTCAGGTGCCTTTCACATTGCTCATGTTCTCAAAAAATGCGAGAAAAATATTAATATTCTTCGCTCTTTATCTGGTGTATGGTGGGGATCTCATCCGTTCTGTCAGAAAATTCTGTACAATGCGATTATCCGCAGTCATATAGATTACGGATCGTTTTTATTGGATCCATGTCTTAAATCAGCTCTTGGCAGTTTAGATCGGATTCAATCCCGTTGTCTGCGCATAATTTTGGGTGCTATGAAATCGTCCCCCATTAATGCTCTTCAAGTAGAGTGTTGTGACCCCCCTTTAGCAATCAGAAGGCAATATTTGGCGGATAATTATTTTTTCAAAGCTATTCAGTATTCTAATCACCCTCTTATCGAAAAACTACATCAACTCTCTGACTATATATCATTTGACAATTACTGGCATCATAAGGCGCCTCCGTGCCTTTTTAATAGTTTCATCAAATTTCTCCAGCTACCTAATCCAGTTTATCAATGTTCCTTGTTCCCATTATTTAATAAACCTTTCCAATCATTGTTTCATCAACCAGAGATAGAAATCGATTTTGGTCTCCATAAGGGTACAGTCAATGCTCAAGCTGCTTTTCAATCTATTATTGATCGGAAGTTCAGTGATTGGCGTCTAATATTTACAGATGCTTCGAGATTGTCGCTAGAAAACTGCGTTGGTGCTGCGGTGTGGATCCCATGTCGTCAAATTTTTTTAAAATTTAAATGTCCTCCCTCTTCTTCTGTCTTTTCAGGAGAAGCTATTGCAATCCTGGAGGCTCTTCGTTTTGTGGAATCCCACAATCTAAATTTTTCAGTCATATTATCAGACTCAAAAAGTTGTTTACAAGCAATTAAATCAAATCCATTTAAGAGTAAATCCAAATTCCCGTTGATTTTAGAGATTAGAGAAATTTTATATCGCTGTCATCTCCAACGAACAAAAGTCGTGCTTGCGTGGATCCCAAGTCATTTGGGCATTGAAGGCAATGACACAGTAGACAGAGTTGCTAAGGATGCCACTCATAGCGGCTGCCTTAGTCACTATGTAACATATTCTCATGACCTATTAGGTCTGGCTAGACAGCGAATGACCTCTTCATGGGATATTAAATGGAGACAATCCAGCAGTGTTGTAGGAAGGCATTATGCTCAAATTCAAAAGGAAATTCCTTCTAAACCTTGGTTTTTTAAATTTAAGCAGGCCTCTAAAATTTGCATATCTACTATATGTCGGTTACGTCTTGGGCATGCAAGTACACCGGTGCACTTGAAAAAAATAAGGGTTAAAGACAGCTCCCTATGTGAGTGTGGTTTGGACGAAGGTTCGGCTGATCATATATTTTTCGATTGTACAATATTCATATTCATTGTATGATGTCATTCCCCTTATATCCCTAAGCCGTGTCAATTTAACTCTCTTCTTTCTTATGTTAATTCACCCTTCATCAATATTCTTTGTCATTATTTATTCTACAATCGTATTAAACTTTAATTGGTATCTTTTTATTCTCTGATTTGGTTTCCGCTCTTTAACTTTTTTTATATATTCTTTATAGACAGCGAACAGGGTATATTGTTTTTTATTTGTCTTGTTAATTTTAATTTTGCATCCACTTGTACTTCACGGCCTGGATAATAACATATGGAGTACTGCTGTACTGTGCGGGAGCACTCGATACCAACTTGATCCTTTTGATTCGTCAAAACGTGAGCTACGTTGACGATCTATACTCACATGCGGTATTAGCCCTTAAGTCTAGAGACTGGCTCTTTGTGTGTTTTCTATCGCTTATACAATTGTGTCCAAAGAATTGTTCGACATGATGCCCACGCCACATTCTTACCATCGCACCGCTCGCCATCGCAGGGTGTTCATCCTCACATGCTGGAGCCTAAAATGTCACGCACAGTGCGGTTTCAATAATTTCCTTATCCGATTGTAACGAGCTCCCTGCTGAGGCTTTCCATTTACAGTATGGGGTTCTTCAAAAAGGGAGAAATAGTTTTTAAAAAGGTCGGCAAAGCGTTTTGTGATGCCCCTAGTGTTGCAAGCGTCCATAGGCGACGTGATGCTTACCATCAGGCAGGCCGTAGCCTTTTTGCTATTGTAGTATTAAAAAAAAAAAAAAAAAAAAAAAATCGCGCATACTTAATTAAAAAAAGTATTCTAAGCAAAAAAACTCGAAGTTGGCGAAATCCTATGGGCACCGCCATCAAACAATAGTATACTAATCTGTGCATCAAACCCAAAAGAAGAAGAAGAAGTGTATATTATCTTTTTATTTCTATTAATGGTTAAATGATATTATTATATTACATAATGTTTTTTTAATCGTTTCCCACATTTATATTCTTATATCGTGCTTGGTATTAATCTCCACGGACTTCCACACCTAAACCAATAGGCGCATTCTTTACATTGGAACATTTGTTGAGACATAAAGTGCTCAGAGATGTGGACCAGGTAAAAAGCACCCTTGAAGAATTTTTTGCCACTCATAATCAAGGATTTTACAAAAAGGGTATATTTTCTCTTCCTTCCAGGTGGCAACAGGTCATAGATAATGAGGGAAATTATATTTCTCAATAAAGTTTAAAAAATATATATTTTTTTGTTTTCTTTCACTTCCCTAAAAAAACGAAAAAACTTTCCGGTACCCCTAATATAAAGCTTGTAGTGGTACTACTTTGATATTTTTTTATCATTTTAAGAACAAAAATTTTATTAATATTATAATTGCGTGTTCCCCGTAGTGGTACTTGAAAGAAGGCAGGTCTAATCGACGATTACTTACAATCTACGTCCTATTTACGTCTTCGCCTGTTTTTGCCTAATTATTTTTCACTAGAGAAGCAAGATGTGAAGTGATTGGAAAGACTTGTAGTGAGGCGAACGATAATGAACAATAATTGTGGACGCCCTCCGCCCCAACTAGGATCTTCAAATCTAAGTTAATCATAGTTGCGAAAATTAAGTAATTTTGATCTAATTAATGTATGTCAAAATAACAATGTTAGTTTCTTTTTAAATTATGTGATTGTATCACAAAAATAATAATTTCTTAAATCAATAATTTTATGAACAGTTTATACCTATAAAGAAATCACTGGAAAAAGCATTTGATCTTGTGGTATTCACTGAATTGCGATTTAAAGCTTAATCGGTCATTCTAGTGTCATGGTACCTTAATTTTCTTATGAGTTCTTAAAATGGATAACTATTACTAACTATATATCCAAATTTTACGCACGTAGTAATTTTTCCTTCACTTAAACTACATTTTTACTGTTAAATGGGAAAATTATGGTTAAAATGTTTATGCACGAGTGATACGTTCATATTTTTTTGTCTTTTTATCTCAAACTATACAATATCATTATATTCTTAACTCCCATTGCTTCCCAGTTAACGTTCTACTTAAAAAATATGTTGTAGTACGATGACGTGTGTTCCGTCATCTGTCATATCTTTCAGACAATTATCGGCTTTTGTAGAAACTCGAGATTTAATGTTTAAAGATGAATCTATTCAGGACTACAGCAATATTGTCTCTACTCATTTTATTCGATATTACTTCTGCACTATATTTTCACATATCAGAAGGCGAGAGAAAATGTTTTATTGAGGAAATTCCTGATGACACGACTGTTATTGGTGAGGCTTATAGACAACAAACACAATACACATTTATTCAGAAATAATAATTACCTTATAATATTTAAAACTGAAATGTAATCAAATTTTGGCTTTTAGTGAACTACAAAGTAGAACTATATGATCCCCGGTCCGGAGGGTTTATGCCTTCGTCGCCTGGTATAGGTATGCATGTGGAAGTTCGTGATAGCAATGATAAAATTGTTCTGTCTCGTGTGTACTCCTCTGAGGGCATGATATCTTTCACATCCACTGTTCCTGGAGAACATGTAATTTGCATGTACTCAAATAGCACATCATGGTTCAGCGGATCACAGTTAAGAGTGAGTATCTACATAATATATTAGTAATCAAGTGTAATATTTTCAAATGTAAAGTACTTTAAAGATATTGACAGCTGTGTAAATAATATGAGAAAATACACGTTTAACAATATATTAATTATGTAATGTAATTTGGAATTGATTACAATGCATTAAACATTACTCTGAATATTGTTATGATTAAAAAATTTTCAGGTTCATTTAGATATTCAAGTAGGTGAACATGCTGTTGATTATGCTAATGTTGCACAAAAAGATAAGCTGTCAGAACTTCAACTCAGGATTCGACAACTCTTAGATCAAGTACACCAAATCACCAAAGAACAAAGTTATCAAAGAGTTTGTATTTTTTTACATATATTTTTGTTATTTCAAAGTCAACCAATTACAAATCTACTTTTTTTAAATATATTTTTTACACCAATTAGCCTAACCCAAACTAAGCTCTGTAAGACTTGTGTTATGTGATCTAGGGTAATGGATAGATATCTATCTATATATACATATATTATACATATATATTTTTATAGAAATATATAGTAACAGCCATGACCAATGCGCAAATGCTCGCATTCATCACACAAACATCTGCCTCCACTGGGACTCGAACCCAGGACCTCAAGAGATGGTGCCACCTTGAAACTGGTGTACTAACCACTTCACTATGGAGATTGTCAATGGCTGACATATGTAGCTAATAATAAGTGATTGTTTCAATTATCCCTAGTAATATTATAAAAATGAAAATTTGTATGGATAGATGTCTGTTACTCTTTCAAGTAAAATATTACTGAATAGATTTTCATGACATTTTACAATATAGCCTATAACATCAGAATAACTACTCGAAATACTAATCCTGCACAGATGAAGTCCTGGGCACCAGCTAGTATCTCATAAATGAATAGGCAGAATTGTTAATTTAGTAAAACAATTGCACTATAAAAAATATATATATTACAATATTGTTATAATTTTACAGCACCGTGAAGAACGCTTTAGACAGACTTCAGAGAGCACGAATCAAAGGGTATTGTGGTGGAGTTTATTACAGACAGCAGTCCTTGTGGGCATTGGCTACTGGCAGATGAGGCATCTTAAGAGTTTCTTTGAAGCTAAGAAATTAGTGTAATAATATTAAATAATGTTAACAGTGCTAATAATTTGTAACAATGTTTTATTTTCTATATTCCTAAATTCATTTACAACTAAATGTCATCTACCTACTGTCACTAGCTCAGCAAAAGTTTAGTATTAAATAATTTAATGTAACAATTGTTTTACTACTGTCCCACCATAGAATTTATTGTTAAATACAACCAAGCTTTTACAAATAAATAACTAATATCATGAACTTTCATTTTTGACTCTAAATATATCATCTAAATATCTGATAAATAAAAAGGGGTTAGGCTTCGGAAATGGTTTTAACATACTAAAGTCTGACATCTCTAATGTGCTTTCTATAGTGTCACATGTGCAGTAATAAACATGTCCGTCAACTTGCAGCTGCTCTGCTAGCTCCAACTGATGGTTGTCCATTAAATCTTCGTTTATTACCACAAGAAGAGGCTTCTGCTCCTCCAATATTTCCAGACAACTTCCAGCACCAGCATGACTTACTACCAAGTCTGCACTAATAATATCATCTTTTATAGTATCTTTAAATCTATATAGGTAAAGCTCTATGCCCTCCTTATGGTAAACACCTGGTTCCATGTCACTATTCCCTATCTGGAAGCAAATTCTTCTGCATCCAATTCTTTTGAATGCTTGTAATACCGAAGGGCTCATAACAGTTTCAACAAGCAAGTCAAATCTAGTTGTTCCAACGGTAATAAAACATAATTGGTATTCTCTCATTATTTAATATTTTATTTACATATAAGTAAATGAAATATGAAACATGACGTTTTCAGATTTTTGTTTCTTAATCCACTCAATGGAGAGAAGACAAAAGAAATGTGATTTCATACAGATATTGTTGGAGAGGTTGTCATATATAGATAAAAATAATATGTACTATCAATAAACACTTATCTATTAAAGGCGGATAATAATTAAAATTGGAGAAACCAGTGACATCTCTTCGTTCTTTGTTAAGAAAATATACAACTTACAACATCTATCAAAAACAAAAAAAAGAATGCGTTATTCCAGGAGTGCGTCGTCTTTACATTAATCTCGGAGGAAGTCTTGTTTCCTTCGAGACATAAATAGATCAGTTTGTAATTATAAATAGTGGCCGTAATAGTCACGATACGGAACTGACGGAGTTTCGTGTCTCGTCACGTCAGCCCGTCACTTAGATGACGTCAATTGACTGTCACTGTCAGATTTGTTTCTGTATTATTTTTCTTTGAATTTAAGACATTTACATTGTCTGTTATTGAGATTTATTCGAGAAAATATAATAAACTGAATACCAAGTAATAATTTTTAACATTTAAGTTTATACTTGAGTAATATCTCAACTCCAAATATTCCTTCTGATTCGTGATATTGCTAGTGACTACTATCTAAACTATGGATCCCTTTATTATTGCAGCAGTTATTAGTGCTATAGTCATAATTATACTTTCCATTGCATTTCTGAAAGTCTCCCAAGTGAAACCCCAAGGTATTAAAATTGAAAATAATTTTAATTCACTAAAGTTAATACACGATACAATTCAAAGATAAAACACAATAGAAATATTTTTGAATTTTCAGCCACTGCGAGACCAAGACCTGTTGCTCAAAGAGATGGTGGTCCGGGAAGAGTACAGGCTGTAAGAAATCAAAGGGCACGGATGAGAGCTAATGGTAAGGAATCTATATCTTGATTACAAACTGTTGTCATGAACGGAGGCGGCGTAAGGCGTGGGTGGTGTGGGCCGTGGCCCACGACCTCGCGCCTCACAGCCGAAAATATATTTGAAAAAGTATGGAAAATCTTATTTTATATTCCCTTCTTGCACCAACAGACGGCCTCGCAAAATGTACCATGCCCACATTAAGGTCTTGCGTCGCCACTGGTCATGAATCATATCTAAATCTAATTGAAGATGAATATAAAAGAGACAAACCATATTTGTAGGAATACCTTTAAGAGTACACCTTATCATTCATTATTGTATATAAATATATAGTAAACTTAAAAGTATTTTTACAATTTAATAATATTTGTATATCACATAAATATATATATTTATTACATACATACTATATGAACTCACATATATAAAATTTAATTATATACCCATAATAAATTACATGTAAGACAATAAACTAAACAATTATATGAATTAAAGCAAATTAAAGCGGTCTAGTACTTGGCCTGCGCCTCGCAGGGGGGTGTGGGGTATCATTGGAAAGCTTAGGTCATGAGGGGTTAGAGGTGCAAAACACCTTCCGTTCAAAAGTTATGGGGGTTCAAAGTTGCGAAATGAACATTAGGTCTATGGGGAGAGAATTGAGTTTAAAAATGCATTGAGTCTATGAGAGACATAACCCGAGCTTAGAAACTGTAACTTTTTATCTCAGAGCCTAACTAAAATGCAAAAAATATTTTTTAACCTAACTTAACCTATCACATCAGCGAAGACATCCCGGACGTCAGCCTGTATGAGATTAGTGTGGCTCTCGAGCAGCTCAAGAACCGGGTGATGATGGAGTTAGAGCCGAGCTACTGAAGGCAGGCGGACTACCAGTTCGAAAGGCCGTTCAGAGACTCTTCAACTCTGTCATACTCGATGGCAAAACGCCTAAAGCATGGCACAGGGGCGTGGTGGCACTGTTCTTTAAAAAGGGGGATAGAACTCGATTAGAGAACTATAGGCCCATCACGCTCCTGAGTCATGTTTATAAGCTGTTCTCGAGAGTCATTACGAATCGTCTCGCGCGCAGGTTTGACGACTTCCAGCCTCCCGAACAAGCCGGATTCCGAAAAGGCTATAGTACCATAGACCACATACATACGCTGCGGCAGGTTATACAGAAGACTGAAGAGTTTAACCTGCCGCTATGCTTGGCGTTTGTGGACTATGAGAAAGCCTTCGATTCCGTCGAGACATGGGCCGTGCTTCAGTTTCTCCAAAGGTGCCGTATAGACTAACGATACATCCAAGTGTTGCAGTCACTGTACAAAAACGCCATAATGTCAGTCCGTCTTCCGGACCAGAATTCGAAACCAATACGCCTCCAGCGAGGTGTCAGACAGGGCGATGTGATTTCGCCGAAACTGTTCACAGCTACACTGAAGGATGTGTTTAAGCTTTTGGACTGGAGAGGACTGGGCATTAACATCAATGGTGAGAACATGACGCACCTTCGTTTTGCTGATGATATCGTAGTCATGGCCGACACCATGGAAGACTTAGGCATAATGCTCGAAGACCTCAGTAGAGTTTCACAACAAGTGGGTCTTAAAATGAACATGGATAAGACGAAAATCATGTCGAATCACCATGTAGCACCCACTCCTGTGAAGGTTGGAGGCTCTACATTGGAAATTGATGACGAGTACCTGGGACAAATAATCCAACTAGGTAGGTCCAATTTCCAGAAAGAGGTAAATCGGCGGATCCAACTCGGCTGGGCAGCGTTTGGGAAGCTACGCGGCATATTCTCGGCCCATCTACCGCAGTGCCTCAAGACGAAAGTCTTCGATTCGTGCGTGTTGCCAGTGATGACATACGGAACAGAAACCTGGCCACTCACAATGGGCCTTACAAGGCGGCTCAAAGTCACCCAGAGGGCAATGGAGAGGGCTATGCTCGGAGTTTCTCTGCGTGATCGAATCAGAAATGATGAAATCTGCAGAAGAACCAGGGTCACCGACATAGCCCGAAGAATTGCGAACCTTAAGTGGCAATGGGCGGGGCACATTGCTCGCAGGACTGATGGCCGTTGGGGCGGAAAGGTCCTGGAGTGGCAGGCATATGCTGGACACCGCAACGTTGGTAGGCTTCCCACAAGGTGGACCGACGATTTGATGAAGATCGCGGGAAGGCTTGGACGCTTGCAGCGCAGACCGATCTGCGTGGAGATCCTTGGGGGAGACCTATGTCCAACAGTGGGCGTCTATTGGCTGAAATGATGAATGATGACTTAACCTAAAACCTAACCTAACCTAAAAAGTTAGGTTAGTACAGTTTCTAATTTTGGTGTATTTCTACCATACATTGGGTCTGAGACTGAAACATTGAGTCTGAATTAAAAAGTTACAGTTTTTACCTCGGTGTATATCTCCCATTGACCCAATGTATTTCCAACTTTGAACCCCCATAACTTTTGAACGGGAGGTGTGTTGCACCTCTAACCATATCTGTTCCCCTCATGACCTAAGCTTTCCAATGATACCCCACACCCCCTGGGAGGCGCGTGCCAAGTACTAGACTGGTGCTCAGATTTACAAGCTTCAAATAAACAGGTGTGTATTGACCTTACCAAGGCAGGTAATAACCAATAAACATAAACCCACCAACTCACCATATATCAAATCGTCATAGTTTGATGTTCCTATAGCAAGAAAATATTTTAGGTGAAATAGTTTTGTCCTAACTGACATCAACACTAAGATATCTATAACAGTAAGACTGCCTATTTTACTGCTTGTGTGTGTCAGAATCTAACCTGTGGTAACCTGTGATACTGACAACAGTATCAGGCGACCTTATGATACATCAATGTCGACTTGACTATATCCTATCTGGCTCGACTTTGCTTTAATGTCTAACTACTAGAAATCTACCATGAGCTTTTGCCTGGAGTTTGCTGGCTGGAGGACATGTGATACCCAACTGGGACTAAGAGCATAGGCCTACTTAAATATATTATTGAAATCAAATAAGAAAAAAAACACATGGAAACAAATTACAATTTTTTTTATCAATCATAGTAGGATATTGAATTGAAAAAACTTGATTGTATGAATATTATTGATAAACATAATAAAAAATAGGTAGTGAAAGAAACAAAACAAAATTTATAACTGTCATAATTATCGATTTCAGCTGCTCGCCATCAGAATGCATTACCAGAGGAAGACCTAGAAGTTGATGATGATATTGGAAATGACAATGAATCTGAAGCCAGTGCTAAAGCTGAATTTGATGATAAAATGGGAGCAAAGGTGAAGCACATATTCTCATTCAACAGTATGATATTGAAATTAAATAATGTTATTTGTTGTCTTTTGTTTTCGCAGTCTGTGTATGGCCTTCAGATATCATTGTTGCACACACACACCCACAAAAATTGGGCTAATTAATTAATGTAAATGTAACTAAGCAAATTTAACAATTTCAAAATATAAAAACTATACTTTGAAATGAACTGTAACATATTTATATAAGTGGCTAGTGAAGCTCATCGTTTCTCACACCCGCCTTTTGTTAAAAAGTGGTTTACTGGTTAGTAATGGATATTGTTTGGTGTGACGCCTTACTGGCACCCACTGCTGCTTATGTATACCCTACATTATATAACTAATCTGATTATTGTCATTCAATATGATTCTCAAGCATTCTAATAATACCCTTCTTTTTCAGAAAAGAGCTAAACTTGAAGCGAAAATGGAAAAAAAGAAAGCTAGGGAAGCAGAGGAACAATTTCGTGAAATGAAGAAAAAGAGAGATGAAGAATTACAGGAAGAAAAAAGAAAGGAAGAAGAAAAGAGAGAGGTGACATTTTTATATTCAGTAACTTTGAGATTAACCTATCAAATCATCAAAAACATATAATAAGCTTAAATATTTGCTCCGAAGATCCTACCCTACATAATCTTTCAAGGAAAAGCTCCAATTCTTAATCACACTCTTATTTTATTATCTTGCATTGATATAAACAAAAGGATATCAATCATACAACCGACTACACATATTGGACTAAGTGTTGGAGAAACGTGTTAGGCTAAGTGTTGAAACTACACATTGATTTACAGGTACTATCGGGGTCTCTCGCGCCTTACCACTTTTTAGAAATATTCGTGTGCAAGCGGCTCGCACCGGGCACGACTACGCGATGCGTAGCTATCCCTGATTGGTTACGTATTTTACTACAATTTACTACGACCATTCATTATACCAAAACAGATTTCAAACAAACGATTTTGAAATCTCTTTTGTAATACCCTTTCCATAGAGATATTTTTTTTTAATATCGCTCGCTTGTCGCTATCTCGCTTGCATGTTTCCGCGCGAGCACAATTGTTGAATGAATGGAAGGCGTGGCTTGTAGCCGTAGCATCGTGCAGTGGGCAAGCGACTAACGCTCTAGGACTGGTAAGGCGCCAGTGTCCCCGATAGTACTTCTTGGCACTGCGATAAAGATGATCATGGAATTTTACGTAAATGTGTGACAGAAAAATTTGCAATCAAAAACTTCATTCAAATCTGTCAGCTGATATGTTATGTAGATCATGGCAACTGCAGGATTTGAATGAACTCATAAATAAAAAGAATAGACTAATTCTCACAATATTTTTATAAATTGTAAAATCGTATTTTTTATCCACACTGGCATCGCAACTTGGAATTGAACCTAAATGTAACTAACAGCCGAGAGATATGCACTGCCAGACGTAGGCCTCGCCCAAGGACCTTCACACTATTCAATTCCTGTGATCTTACCAAATCATTGATACTCCGTGTGTGAAACCTACCAATGCTGCATTTCCCAGCACATGCCCTAACCACTTGTGTATTTTTTTAAAATAAATTTTGTAGACTTTCTGGTAATGAAGTAATGATTTTGTAATATGTCGAAATGACTATGCCATGGATAAAGTATCCATTCCATTCCATTCCATCCATTTCCATTTATCTAAATGTACCTTTTTTTAAAGAATGCTTCACATCATCTTTGCTATTGATTAAATGTGTATGTCACAAAAGTTTGTTTTGTTATGTTAAAACTTAAGATGAATTTATTATGAGTATTGGAAAAAGATAATATATCCTAAAGGAACGAGACAAATCTGTGAAATAAGATGGCAGCGCAATACAGACCCCAAGTTTGTAGCCAGACATTCGTTTACTTTCTCAGTGAATAGAGTTGCGGAAATGATATGAGTAAATTGTGATGTTAACCAAATGAACCGATTCACACCTGTTAACACAGAAAATTAAGTGGAGTGTATTTTATTCTAAAATTGTTGTATCTATATTAAAGTTTATACTAATACTCCGTACATCCCTCTCGCTCCTTACGGCAAACTGCTTTAGCGGTTATTATGTAGCGGATTTGACCCACTATTTCACTTGTGAGCCCATTTGGGCGCACAAGTGGGTTTCTATATTCCCGCGCCCATTTGTGGGCGAGGGAATATATGGAAGTGGAATAGTGAAGTACCACCCAAAGCATTAAACATGCATGCCCTTCGACTAGCCTGACGGGCGACAATGTCACATTCGATTTATGGTGTGTTATTATTTAGAATTCTGTGGGCAAAACGTATACCAGATACGACTTATTAGAATCTTTGATTACTTCAGGAAGAAGAGCGGCAACGTGAGGAAGCTGAACGTAAGGCAGAAGAAGAAAGAAAGCAACGCGAGCAAGCGGAATACGAGGCCATGAAAGCGGCGTTCAGCGTTGACAGTGAAGGTTTTGAGGAGAACGATGAGCAAGACAAAGAGAATTTACTTCGCGACTTCATTCAATATATCAAGGTTTGTGTGATTGTTAAAGGTGATGATACCATTTAAGCACCATTTTCCATTGACCATTCTTAAAATATTACAAAATACTTTAGAATGTTTACTTTTTAAATTAATTTAAGTTTTATTCTTTTATTTATTTTAGAATCATGCGTATTTATTAAATTTATTATAAAATTTAATTTTATAATAAAACCTCTACGTTGCAACCTGTTATTTTCTATTATATTAAATACTAGCTGACCCGTGCCCACTTCGTTGGGCTTAATATTAATAATCCGCGAAGCAAGCACGAACGCGAATCGAATTAAACCCGAAGCCCGTTTTTTCTCCGATTCACTTTGCAAAACGAACTACCACGTAAAAGCCTTTTTATTTCTCGGTTTTTTATATAACCTATGACACTCAGCAATAATGTGGCTTTCTATTGGTGAAAGAATGATTAAAATCGGTTCAGTAGATCCCGAGATTAACCCTTACAATTTAACAAATATACAAACACACAAACTTTACTTCTTTATAATATTAGTATAGATAGTATAGACAAACAATAATTTCTATTTTATGTCGCATAAACGAAACAAGAGTTAGGTACAGAAAATGTCAATTAATTAATATATTAAAAATATCAATTAATATATTAAGAATATCGAAATTGATCAGGCTTACAATTTATTTTTAATTTATCATACGTAAGTCTTATCTTCATAATCGTATCTTAACTTCATAAACAATTATATTTTACTATATATATATATATTATTAGCAATTGAAACTATTGGTGAACTCACTATATGTTCAGCCAATTAATTTGCAGAATACGCTCAGAAGCGTTTATCGATTTTGATGCACATATTTAGTTGTGGAAGAAATAAGTTATTAATATAAAGTTTGATAAAACATTATATTTACATCATATACAAGTTTGGAAAACACAAAAAACAAAAACTGTGACACTCAATCAACTTTTGAAAACTTTTTGACACAGAAAGTCATTAGCACGTTTATGCTACCTATGAGTAGATAAAATTGTAGTTCCTTGATTCAGACAGACCTTGTTCTAACAGAAACAAATCATCAGAAGGTTGCACCAACCGAACACAGTATCAGAACTAAATTAAAATACAACAATTTTCCTAATTTGAACAGCATAGTTTTTAATTGCTAGTGTGATATCTGTTATTTATAAGAGCATTGTTAATAAAATTTATTAATAACATGTCACATAAAAGAAATACCTCATTTTCAAAACTGATTGACAAAATGGATTATCTACCACTTTGATTTCATCTGTTTGTCTCTTTCTAATAGCTGTTTCTAACTCGATTGGTGACATTCTAATGCATATGCTTAATATGTAGGTAATAACTGTTTATTGATTTTAGTCTTAATGGTTTCATGAACAGATTTGGTTGATTAACTAAATTTCGGTCTAAATATCTAAACTTTAGATCTCATGGCAATCTTACAACCAGACAATTTTCCACTTACTATATTCCACTAGAGGCGAAATTGCCTTGACCGCTCAATGGTCAAGACAAACTTACCTATCACTATCTCGCATTAGCTCTACAAGCTGTCCGAACTGATCACTGCGATTTAGATTTGTTTAAATGCTAAGTGTAATTTACCTCTGAAGAAATCACAGCTAAAAACCACATAGTGTTATTCAATTATATAAAAAATGTTAACTTTGATCATATTTTAAAATCTAATAATGCCAACTTAGCTACTTTCTAAGATAAAAGATTATTTTTTATAATTATTATTTTTCTCATTAATCTTACATTTAATGTATTTATTGGTTAGTAGTTTATACATTATTCTTGAATAATCTACTCTCATTTTTTACAGGATCAAAAAGTAGTTCTGTTAGAAGACTTGGCAGCACATTTTAAACTTAAAACACAAGCTGCCATAGACAGGATTTCAGAGTTACAAACATCTGGCGAATTAACTGGTGTAATTGATGATCGTGGAAAATTCATCTATATTTCAAGAAAAGAATTGGAAGATGTAGCAAAGTTTATCAAACAAAGAGGAAGAGTTTCTATAGTTGAATTAGCTGAAAGCAGTAATGAATTGATTAATTTAAATCCTGTAACAGTAACATAGGACATACTTATTTTTATTATATAAAATAAAACTGTAAAATACAGAAATGAAATGTTTATTCAAAATATTATAAAATGTTTATTCTTCTGAATCACTCACATCACCAAACATATCCTTCTCTTTTTCCAGTAACAAAAGTGAAGACTCCTTAAATCTATCTAATAATTCTAAAAGTTTTGACTTTGTAAAAACTTTATAAAGAGACCTGTTTTCAGCAGCAATTAGATAGCTGAGTTTTAATGCTTCCCTGTGATTTTCTATATCATCACCACTTTGTAAAATTCTTAAAATCAGTATGGCAACTTCAGGAATACAAAGACGCCTAAGAGTTTCCAACTGTTTCATTCTTTCACATTTTTCATCTTCTGTAAAATTTTCTGAATAACTACTATCAGTTTCATCTTGAAGCCAACCACCAGGGAACAAGAGAACATTATAAAGTAAATTTTTTGTGTGTTTTGACTGATGTTGAACTGCATTCAACCAACGCATTCTTTTTTGTTCCACTTGTGCCACTTTTTGTTCATGATGAACTTTATCAGTAAAAGATGCACCTGGTGCCAATGGCTCTACATCTTTAGGCTCTCCACTAATGAAATGTCTATACCATGTTGCAAAACTTTCAATAGACTCCAAATAAGCTTTCAAACATAAATTCTCTCTCAATTCTGAAGAGTTAGTGGGAATTTTGTTAATAAAATCAGGAAACATTTCATTGAAACTAAGAATACAGCTTAAAGCTGCATCTGTATTTCCTATAAATATAAATGTTCGAATCATAGCATTACATAACCAAAGAGCTTCTACCAACTGATTTGAAATTAGTGAGAGCCATTCTAAAGATGATATAACCTTTGCAATCAAAGTTTTATCTTTTTCAACTGCAGTTGTCTGTGTTAATGTTACATTCACATTACCATAACCTTGTTGAATATCTGATATAGCTTTCTTAATTGCTACTCTGGCACATGATGCAACATCAATACCAGCACATTCACCTGCCTTTATAACACCCACTCTAAAGTCACTTTTATGCACATGATCCATTAATTCAGCATAGAGCTCAATTTGAGATTCCATAGGAACAGTAGATGTATAATATGCAATAAGCTCGGGGCATTCAATTGATCCATCAACAATATTTTCTATGAGTTGTGTGACATACTTCTCCAAAATCTTGTCACCTATATCATGTTGTGGATCTTTACCCATTTGTCTCAGAACCAATACCAAATGTGCTAGGAATCTAATAAATCTTTCTTCAGCATTGTCAATCCAATCTAAAGCTTCTAGCATTATACCTCTTATATTACCAAGCATTAAAAGACGTTGACAAGTCTGATAGTTTGATTCTTTTTTACCATCCATTAATGCTTTTACAGCACTAAATACTTGTTGCAAGGACAACTCTTCTATTTGTAATTCATTTTGCAATAGCTCTAAAACATCTGCAGGTGTAGTGTTGGCATCTACTGTTATGTAATGCTCATGTAGGAATTTATCCACTCTAGATTCAATCTGCACTCTCAAGTGGGCCCAAAGTAAATCTTCCCAGTTTCCTTGGCATGCAGGTAATACACTGGCTAGATGACCACACAAAATACCTACAGTTGCTTTATAATGTATGTTTTCTGTTGAACAATTTGCAATTCCAAGGGCACACCACTTCCATAGATCTCTAGATGGGTTACCAGATATTTCAAGATTTGCATTACTATCTTCCCTAGGTAAATAATGGAGTAAAATCCACCCTTGCAATACAGCACCTCTCCATGCCTGTCCAGCATTAATGCATAATGAAACTGCTTCTTTAAATTTTCCACATCTAATTTCAGTAAATATTCTTTTACATAAATCAGTGTCATCTTTCTGATCATCAGAATGCAGTGTTTTTCTCTGCCGCTGCGGTGCATCTGGATCAATACATGTAACCATCACATTATTTTTTTCTTTATTAAATAAACTAGTACCTATCAATAACTGATGCAGAGTATTGCCCCAATGAACATTATTTCCAAGAACTGGAGCAGAAGTCTTTGTAGCCTCCTCTTGATATGCTGCAGTGGCTTCTAACCAATCTACTAATAGTTGTAGTAATCTTAACTCAGAATCACATTGGAATAAGGCATCAACTAGTAACTGTTGGGATAAAGTGGGTTCTGTTATCAAAGAGTCTATAGATTCTGGGTGTTCTGACAATGAATCCGCATACAAACAGTGAAGCAATTTCCATGTATTCGCCTCCTCCGCTAACCAATAGTTTTGAGTATTGTATCTATTCCAAGGATCTACTAATTCAAGAGAATCACAACATACTCTGCTTAACCTCGCTAACGTGTCTAGGTTATCACTTGGGCGACTAGTTTGAATTATTTCGAAGAAAGCTTCACTCAAGCCTTGCCCAGCATTGCCTGAACTTACCAATATTGAAGACTCATCTAATACATGCCTCAAGCTTGTGTCATTGAGATTTCGAAAGATCGACGTCTCGTTTAAAATGGGAGATAAATTCAAAGTATCTTCTCTTGCAAGTAAAAGCTTATTTCTTACGTTTTTCAAAGGTGTATACTGAGTAGAATGAAACTGGCCACTTCGGTCTAAATTCATTATTGTAACTTATAGTTTATTCAAAATATTTGATAAAACACCAATATACAAATTGCGCCAACTGACAGATTTTTTTAATCTTCGCTCGTATCGAGCAGGCAAAGAGCGGAGCCCATACAGCCTATTCAATGGTAAATATCTTCTTTCTTTTTCACTTTACTATTTCTTCATTTTTTTGCCCTTTTTATATTTCTGACACAGTGTGGGTTATAAATTTAAAAAGATGTGGATATGATGCGGTTTTCTTAAAATGTCTTGGATAGAACGCGAAATATCATCTGTGTTCTTGTAAAGATCTATAAGCTCATTCATTAGCACAAGGCGTTGAATGCCAAATGAAGAGCAATTGAAGAACAAATAGTTCAACGATTCTTCTCCTGATATGGGGTGGAGCGATTAGATATAGACATTCTATACCATATAAATAATAAGATATCCAGCAGAGTTCACACAGTGTATTATTGAAAATAATTTCGTAACAAAGACAATAACAAAACTAAGTAACTAACTCGTAGACAGAGGACTTATCTACGAACTAACTAGTCATTGATCATAGAGGTATTAAACCTTTTCAACACCCCCACTTAATCCAATATGATCTAAACAGAAAATATGCTTTGCTTACGGCCAGCTCTCTAACGTAGTGGTATCGAATATTAATATGTTTCGACCTCCTTCCTATTGCCGGTGTGTACACAAGCTTACTAGCGCTCTGACTATCACTACACAATGTTATAGTTCCTAAATTTCCACACGATTCAGACAACAGCCCTTTAACAGAAACAATTTCTTTGGCAGCCTCGCAAAGAGCTATATATTCAGCCTTTGCTGTACTCAAAGCAACACAACGCTGTTTGCAAGTTTGCCAAGACACGGCAGCACCACCCAAAGTTAAAGTTATTCCCGTGAAAGAATGAGCATCTTCGTTAGAGCCCCAATCTGCATCTGCATAGGCGATTAGGTCTTGACCAGACTTACGATAACATAATTTGTAATCCCATGTATCCTGATGTGCGTTGAATCATTATAGCAATTAAATTGACTAAGGTAGCTAACTGCAAATTCAATATCTGGCCTAGTTGAACAAGCCAGATACATTAAAGATCCAATTATTTCTTGGTATTGCGGGTTCTCCTGAGATTTTACCTTCTTCAGTCGCAAATTGGCTTCCATTGGGGTGCCAACTGGCTTACAGTCAGTCATCCCAAACCTATACAAAATTTTATAACCATATCCTTATCAACCTTTTGACGCCTATCTCGTAACGGATAGCGGCGTTCAACCATATCATCAGCTGAACTCACAATATCAGTTGGTGGTTCAACTAAACCAATATTATCAGTTCCTTCCTCAATTAATTCCAAGCAAGCAAGCAAGCGGCATAAATGATGAATCCGATGAACGAAAGGTAGCAGTGTTTCTACATTTCATTGGCGAAAAGTCGTTGGAAATATTTAACACATTCAATTTGGACGTGGATACTGTAAAATATGATGTACTAATACAAAAATTTGAAAATTATTTTGTTCCAAAGACAAACATAACCTATGAGAGTTATACATTTTTTACAAGAAAGCAAAATGAAGAAGAAAGTTTAGATGGTTTTTTGACAGATTTAATCAACAAAAGCGAGTCGTGTGATTTTGGTAGCATACGAGATAGACTTATCAAAGATATTGACATATGCAATTTGCATCAAAAGTGTCAGTTTTTCAAAACTTTTACTTGAAGATGATCTCTCATTAGAAAAGGCAAGTTCTATATCAAAAACTCTAGTTCAATCACTGACTCAGGCATCTGAATGAAAAGGCAGCACTAATGTTTATTACACTAACAAACAAAGTCATCAAAGCCATAGTCATGGCTCAAATATGTCAAAGTCAAGGTCAAAGTCGCAGTCAAGAAATAGTTGTGGACTAGCCACTTCCTCATCTAATTCATCTTCTTTACTTTCAGGTAAAGGTGCACGTGAGAGTGTGTCAGCTATGAACATTTTTGAGCCTGGTTTGTACTCTACGCGAAGATATGCCTGTATCCTGAGCATAAGCCTTTGAAGACGAGTAGGAACTTCAGCTAATGGCTTTTTAAATAGCGTTATCAAAGGACGATGATCAGTTTCTACAGTAACTACTTGACCATAAAGATATTGATGAAACTTTACACAACCATAAACTATGGCGTAAAGCTCCTTTTCAATTTGCGCCATTCGGTTTTGACTTGACATTAGACTCTTAGATGCATATGAAATTGGATGTTTATTCTGAAGCAATATTGCTCCAACTGCAGACTGACTTGCATCTACTGACAGGACGACTGACTGTTTGACGTTGAAGTGTGCTAGGACTGGACTTTGACATATAATATTTTTTAACTTACAAAATGTTTCTTCATGACAGGCATTCCATTGCCATTGACTTGACTTTTTTAACAGATCTCTGATAGGTTCAGTTTCATAGGCTAAATTATTAATTAATCCACCTAAATAGTTTAGAAGACCAAGGAATCTTTGAAGATCCTTTAGACATGTAGGAGACGGCATCTCTGTAATTGCTCGAACTTTATCAGGGTCTACAGAAACTCCATCCTTAGAAAATATATGACCTAAATACTTGACACTAGAATTTCCAAAAGTACACTTACTTCTATTGAATTTCAAGTTGACTTCTTTTGCCTTCTGGAAGACTCTTTCCAGGTTTTCATTGTGCTGCTGCTGGGTACACCCATATACAAGGAGATCATCAGCGTACACAATAACTCCAGGTAACTCACCAAACGTGTCAGTCATGATTCGATGAAATATTTCAGGTGCACAGTTTATGCCATAAGGTAAACGTTTAAACCTATAGCGCCCAAATGGTGTATTAAATGTACACAACAGTGAAGTAGGTAAATCTAAACACACAGCCCAAAATCCACTACTGGCATCGAGAGTAGAAAAGTAAGCTGTATTAAGAGTGTTATACTTGCTTTGTCTAGTTAACTCTTGGACCATACCAATGAGTATTATGTTTCTCTTAGATTTAAGTATAGAATCCTGTCAGTGTGTGTCAATGATTTATCTTTTATACGTCCTCTATGTACTTCAAAATAATTTGCGATATAATAAACACGTATTTTCTCAAGATTTCTTTATTTATTCAAAACGGACATTAACTACGTTAAACCTCTGGTATATTAACAAGCTGCACCATGAAGTTTGGAACGGACAATATCTATAGTTGGTATTGGATAGTGTGACCTGCGAATTGCTCTATTTAAATTTCTTGGGTCAAGACAGACTCCAATTTGACCATTCTTCTTTTCAACAAGTAAAAGGGAACTTACCCAATCCAAATCAAATCAAACCATGTAGGCTCAATCACCTTTGTAATGACATCTAATTTTTCCATTGCACTCAATTCTTTTTTCAATCTGTCATGCAGCGAAAATGGTATTCGACGTGGTGCATCAATTTTTGCAGAAACATCTGTGTTGACATCAATATGACATTGACCTGGTAGACAGCCCAAACCAACAAAAACAGATTCATGGTTACACAATATAGAACTTAGGCTAATATTATTGACTGACATAGACATTTGACTGTTATCATTTGACTCTGACATTTTTTGAATATTAAACACTCTTTTCACAAGGCCTAATTCTGTACATGTGTATTTTCCAACAACTGTAGGTGATGAGACATCAGTAATTATAAAATTTATCATTTTAGACATTGGCTTATTATGAATTTTAGATATGGCAGTTAAGACAGAGATAGGTCTATAGCTATTAATTTCATCTTTTTTACCACTCTTGTATACAGGAGTTATGACAGACTTTTTAAGATATACCGGAAACACACCCTTGTTAAAACATAAGTTGGGAAAATGAGTAATAACAGGAACAACCATATTTATATTAGCCATTAGGATGATAGGTGTTCCTACAGGTAAGTAGGTATCTAATGAATTTAAGAAATCATCAGCATTTCTATTAAAGGGTGAGCGATATATCCCTAATATTACAATATTGTTTACTTTTATTTGGAGACATGATGCATGTTCAATAGCGACTTCAGTTACATATTGGGTGATAGATTTTTTTTATGTACGCCACTACAGCGTCGGACTGGCCATACAGTCGAGGTGGTATTTGCCAGCCGGGCCCCAGCTTGCGCGGGCCCCTACGGACCTGGGTTGCGGGGCACGCGGCAGGGCACGTAGCACAGCGGCAACGCTGCGCGGGCCCCCTGTGCTACGGTTGCCCGCGTGCATGTCTCGGAAACTATGCGTCGTACAAAAAAGGTGTCTCGGGCCTCGGGATTGCGATCAGCCACCCGGGCTCTTCCGGCCCAGTCCGACCCTGCGCCACTACACCATAATTTTAATTAAGATGTCTTGTAGTATAGTAAGAATTGTAGTTGGTAAGAATTGGTAGTGGCTTATTTTGTTTGACCCAGCATTCAGTCAAGATTATTACATCGACATCAAAATTTAACTGTGACAAAGATATCTGAAAGTCTAGAAAATTTGCAAAGATACTGCGTATATTCTGAGCTACAATAGAGAGACCCTTGCTTGTAACACTAAAGTTCTTATACAAATTATGTACATCACATTGAAAAGAATTTGCGATTTCCGATTCGTCTATATCGTTCTGTGTCTTTAAATGGCTATTCATAAATAAAAATTATTAGTGCGTGAAGGGGTAAATATACCATATGTGATATTGTAGGTAACCACTATTGGTTCTGCTTTAGTTAAAACAATATTAAGAGCGACAACTATAAATAAACTTAAAGAGCTTAAATGCTCATATAAACAGTCAAGAGTTAACCACTGATCAAATGAAATCCGTTGTTTAGTAGTTCTAAAAGTAACAGTAAACAAATATAGCCTAATTATGAATATTTGTGTAAAATGAATTATGAAATATAAGAATTCGTAGAAAATAAATATTAAAAAAAAGATTGCACTGTGATATAGTCATGCAGTAATTAGTTGTTGTACCTGCTCTTCTGACTTGATTACAATTATTTTGGAGTTTTCGTCTTTTCTCACGTATACCTTTCCAAACGCAGTCCATTCAAAATTGTACTTCTTGTTTTTGACGAGAACGCGGGCCAAGAAATGTAGGAGGGCTTGCTTAGGCGTGAGTTGTTCGGAGACAAATACTGGGGTATCTTCATGTGTGTGGAATCCCAGATGTTTTGCGCATATTTTCGTTTTATTCTTAATGTTGAACATCTTACACGACTTAATCAGATCAATCTTAGTAATTGCGGAACAAGTTTCTACGACAATAGGTGTATTTTTTATGTCAACTCTTTTCCCTCGTATTCCATAAATATCGGAGATATCAGATTTACTTAGTGAAGAGTGCACGTTCTGTGACAAGTTTGAAACCATGTTAATAAGATCTTCCTTGGTTTCATTTTCCTTTTTTTGGACATTTTTTAGTTCAAAATTGTTTTTCCGAGATTTAGCCAATACGTCCTCTAGTTTTTCTTCGAGAAGTAGTATGTGGGTTTTGTCTTCTTTTGCTTGATTTTCTAAAGAGGATATTTTAGTTTTTAGTTCTTCACTTACGTAATCAGTGATTTAAAAGAAAAAATCCACAATGTTGAAATGCAGTGTTTGTACTAGTGATTTGAAATCCAAGGAAGGAATTACCTGTAGTCGCCAAGCGTGTCATCACTCTTACCATAAAGGGTGTGTTGGCATGGGGAAAAATGACCCTGCACCAGCATCATGGATGTGCCCTAAATGTGTATCACAAACACGACGAGGAGACGATAGTAATACGCCGGCAAGGTCACCCGCGAGCGTAAAAGGAGATTTCGTTAACACAACGGCTAGATCAAGAGCTGCAGAAACCAAAAAGATGAAACATCCAAGAACATTGAATCTATTATACGAACACAAATAGAAATTGTATTCCAAAGAGAACTACCCAAATTAGTGGCAAGCATCACAGAGTCTGTTTCAAACAGTTTAAAAACGAAGTTTTCTGAACTTGAGTTATCTGTTCAGACAATAAGCAATATCTACGACACACTAAAATCCACAGTTAATAAGAGTAACATTACCATAAAGAAGCTTCAAACAGAAAACAAAAGTTTAAATGACAAAATCAAGACAATGCAGCCTGCATTGTCTTGGACTATGGAGGAAATTGAACGGGAATCTCTGAAGCGGGATCAATGGTCCAGGCTGCAAAATGTGGAGTTGGTCGGCATCCCTGAGTCTGTTGACGAATCCCTATCGGTATTAGTGGAAAAGGTTGTTAAACATATACAGGTGCCAATGGCTAGTGAAGACCTAGAATTCGTCCATCGAGTACAATCGAAGAGACAACAAAAGTTAAAGCCACGTAATATTATAATGCGATTTCGAAATCGCGAAAAAAGGACTTGTTTTTATCTGCCGCTCGAAAAACTCGCAGCTTATCTTCCTCTGACATTGGAATGCAGGATGAGAAAAAAATTATATATGTCACCGGAAAATAACAAGATCCGTAAGTTTATTAATCTACTAGGAAGTTTATAAGCTTTCGTAGGATTCTAAACGGGAGATAAATTGTAATATTTTACGTCCACATTTTCGTAAATTGATAAACTTACTGAACTCACTCTTCTTCTTCTTCTTATTTTTGTAACTGGCAATTTACTTCTCTTCAAAACTGAGAATTACTGCTGCCATTTTCACGTGTTAATGGAATCACAGATTAGACAGAATATGGGAAGTTTTGTTGGATTAGGGCAAGGATTGGGCGTTGGGCGTTATAGGGGAAAATGTAAGGAAACGGATAATATAATTATAAACAAATATCGTGAAATGAAATAAATTTAATAATAGATTTACGATAAAATTTATTCGAAAGAGATAGAATAGATGATAAATTATAAGGAAGAGGAGCATTAAAGGATAACATAATATCATAAAGTGGTAAGGAGTTGAAAAAAGGGCAAGAGAAAAGGATATGAATTACATTACCTTCTGCAAGGCCGCATTTGCACAGTGATGAATCCAAAATATGAAGTTTTGCTAAATGGGAAGGACATGAACAGTGACCAAATCTAAGGCGAGAAATAACAGAAGAGACTTTTTTACAATATCGCAGCTTTGAAAACCATGGAGTAAGGGAGATTGTTGGATGGATTTTGCGGTAAAACTGAGCCACATGTAGATTTGAAGATTGCCATTCCTGGTTCCAATCATATTCTAACGACACGCGAGAAAAATCTGTAATGTCCTGAGCAAAAATGAACTTGAAGGAAGTAGCACCTTGCTTAGACGCCAATCTAGCTAATTTATCAACATTCTCGTTGCCTTGAATTCCCGAATGACCAGGAATCCAAACTAAAGTAATCTGCAGACCTTTATCTAAACTTTCTTTTAAAATATCTTTAACCATAAGTGGGAGAGGATTAAAAGAGTTTTTATTAAACGGATTCGATTGAACCAGTTGTAAAAAGCTTAAGCAATCGGTAAAAATAAAAGAAGCACAAATATTGTTTATATTTATATATCGTATGCATTCTAAGATGGCCAAACCTTCAGCCGTAAAGTTAGAAGTGAGGCTGCTATATTTAAATAATTTAAAATAACCAGTGGACTGTTGTAAAAAAGCAGCGCCTACAAAGCAATCATCAGCCGGAAAGAAAGAATGATCGGATATCTTAGAAGCATCTGTAAAAAATATTTCAGCGTTAGTAATATTTTGATTAACAAACGATATGAATTTAGCATTCGCTGATTTTGAATTTTTTGTAATACCTATTGAAGTGATAACAGACGGAGAAAAAATAATAGAGCTAAACTTTTGCGCAAAAAGTGGGTGACAAGGGAATCGACTGAAATTGCAATTCAATTTTTTAACCTTTCGGAGACTTTTAATTAAATATGGAATATCTTTATTTCGCCAAAATGAATTATTACCTAAAATTATATTATTGAGAGTATCTAATTTTAGAAAAAGCGGGTGATTCTCAAATTGCATTAACTTAAAAAAATATCTGTCGGCGAGATACTGTCTTCGTAAGTATAATGGGGGGTCGGCACATTCTGCCTGAAGGGCAACAATGGGAGTGCTTTTCATAGCACCTACAATTATACGTAAGCACTTAGATTGCACATTATCAAATTTCTTGATAGCCGTTTTATTTACAGGAATTAATGAAAATGAACCGTAATCTAGGAGGCTCCGAATAATAGCATTATATACAAGTCTTAAGGTAAAAGGGTGGGCCCCCCACCAGACACCAGATAAAGATCTTAATAAATTAATATGTTTTTCACATTTATCTACTATGTAATTAGTATGAGGAATGCCACTACATTTACTGTCGAATATTCTGCCTAAAAAGCGACATTCGTTATGTACCTGTAACCTAGAATTGTTAACACTGATTCCAACATTAGGAAGGGATCTTTTTTTAGAAAAGACTACTACAGAACTTTTTGTAACAGATAAAGATAAACAATGTCGGGATAACCATGAATATAAATTATTCAAAGAATGCTCTAGATTAGATGCAGCAACTGGAATAGAATAATTAGATGAATAAACTAAGATATCATCAGCATATTGAAGAATGCAACATGCAGGAGAAATTGACTTTTCTAAGTCATATGTGTAAACATCATAAAGAAGAGGACTCAAGACTGAACCTTGAGGAACCCCTTTCCAAAGCGTTCTGGGTTGTGAACAAGCACCCGGTAATCTTAATGTGATCAATCTGCCAGTAAATAAATTAAATATGAAATCAGAAAATGTGGGAGGGACTTTAAGAAGATTTAGTTTGTCTTTAAGAATTTTAAGGTTAACATTATCATATGCAGCTGAAATATCCAAGAAAGAGGCAACAACTGAGTCACCTTTAGAAAAGGCCAGTTGAATATCAGTAGAAAAAATACTAAGGTTGTCAGAGGTACTTTTACCCTTTCTGAAACCAAATTGAGATGCTGCTAATAAATTATTATGTTCCAAATACCATTCAAGTCTATTTTTAATTAAGTGTTCTGTTATCTTAGACACAGCTGATGCTAATGCAATTGGTCTATAAGCTGATGAATCGGTGGGATCTTTAAAAGGCTTAAGAATAGGAATAACTATATGCTTTTTCCAACTAGGAGGGATATTTCCGTTAAAAACAATAAGATTCAGAATATCTAATAAAAACAATCGAGATTTAGATGATAATTTACAGATAAATGAATATGGAATGGAATCAATACCAGGAGCTGAATCTGATAAATGATCCAGAACATAATTTAACTCTATAAGTGAAAAGAAACTATTTAAATATGAGCTATTAGTATTTGAAGTATATAAATATGGCATTTCATCAGCATTTGGAACAAAATTAGGCGCCAGTTTATCCAAAAATGTAGTCACCCAATCCAAAGAAAAAGACGTAATTTTCTTAATATCTGCAGAGCATCTGTACCTTTTTATATTTCTCCACACAACAGACGAAGGCGTATCCGGGGACAAGGAGGCGCAAAATTTTTTCCAACCATCTCTTTTCTTTTTTTTAAGAAGACGTTTGGTAGCCGCAGAAATATTTTTATATTTAAGGTACGACTGAGTATTTAAAAGCACATTGCATTCCTTCTCTGCGTTATTTCTCGATTTAATAGCTTGGTGCATTCATGATCCCACCACGGAGGGACGGGATTTTGCCAATGGCAACATTTTTTAAGGTAAACAAGGAATCTGCAGTAGACAAAACAGCCGATATAAAATAATCGTATGAAAATAAAATATTTTCTGCATTGAGCTTAGGCATCATTAAAAGTTTATTTTCTACAGCAGAACTATATGTGTCCCAATCGCAATTTTTATCTAACTTATACTTTAGTAAAGGGGGAAGTAAAGGAACCGATTGGTTCTTGGATGGCAAAGATATTATTATGGGGTAGTGGTCACTACCATAAGATAGAGGAAGACACTCCCAATAAAGAAGAGAAGAAAATGAAGATGAACATAAAGAGATATCTACAAAACTTAATGATTGGCCGGGGTAAGCCCTTCGTGTAGCTGAACCGTCGTTCAATACACATAAATTTAAGTCATCAATGATATCTAAGAGTTGAATACCTAAGGCATCATTATTTGGTGCTCCCCAAATCGAGTGATGAGCATTAAAATCGCCTAGAATAATTACAGGAGACGGCAAGGACTGAATAATACTTTTTAAAATTGTAATAACTGAAATGTCCTTACAAGATATATACAAGGAAAGAACAGAAAAATCTGATAATTTAGCAGCAACTGCATTAATATGATTATTATTAAATGGAGGAAGAGGAATATAATTAAATGTTATGTTTTTTTAATAAGAAGGGCAGCTCCACCCCAACCATCATTCCTATCATCTCTAAGAATTGTATAACCTTTGACTCTAAAATTCATACTTGGTTTCAACCATGTTTCTGAAATAGCAATGATAAAGGGATTATGAGTATTTACAAGATGGATTAAATCAGTATTATTAGATTGTATACTTCTACTGTTCCACTGGAGGATTAGATCCATGTTTAATAATTTTGTATATTGACATTGTAATGTTATTTATAAGTGTAATGGCAACGGATTCTGGTAGTGATGAGTTTAAAATAATATTAACAAGAGATGTTAGTAACTCATTCAAGCTGTCAGAGGTAACAGCTTCATGACCTTGAGATGAAGTTAAACCACATCCATTTTTAGGAGTGGGCAAAGCAAACTGATTAATCAAATCATTATGTTCAGTTTGATCATAACCTTGAGAAAGATGTCTGTTAGTTTTTTTTGTATAAAAACAGTTTTTTTATAACTTTGGATGACCGGAGAAGTGGAATTAGGAATAGAAGACGACTGTAACTGAGAATTAGAGGGGAACAAATTTTTTGTAATTTCAGCAAATGACCGTTTTGACGGGGCAAACTCTTTAGCAGCTTCTTGATAAGAAATTGAGTCGACAGACATTTTTTGTTTAATCTTATATTGTCTAACATGTTCTGGGCAGGTTTTATTTGTAGCCTCATGTGAACCCTGACAGTTAATACATAGAAGATTGGCAATTCTATCACACTCAGAACCAGTATGTTCTAGTGAACACTTATAACATCTAGGTTTGCTTCTACATTGAATCTGAGTATGCCCAAATCTACAACATTTGAAGCATTGAATAGTGGGGTAAGTATACTGCTCAACAGCTATAGAGGTATAAAAAGCAGTAACACGGGGAGGAAGAATTTGGCCATCAAAAGTGAGTACTACTGATTGTGTAGGAATCCACGAGGAATTACCATTATCTATGGTAACTCTTCGCGAAATTCTCCTACTTTTTAAGATTTTACCATACCCAAATGGAATTACTAAATTATTAACTATATCATCATGGGTCCAGTCCACTGGGATCCCTTTAAGAATTCCTAACTTACAAATATTATAAGTGGGAATGTTAACTTTATAATTATTGCTTTCAAATAGCAAGTGATTGTCGATAAATGTATTGGCGTCTGAAGGAGATTTAAAATGCACGGCTAAGCGATTTCTTCCCACTCTTTTAATTCCGTCACTAAGAACATTTTTAAAATTATTTTTAAAAGGAAGTTGCCGAACTTTAATGGGTGCAAAGTGGAACCAGCAGATGGCGAAGCTTCAATTAGTTGAACATGTACAATGTATGGGCCTTTGTCAGACTCATTGTATCTATTGCGAAAAATGTTAACATGAGAGCTGTCCATGGGAACACTATTGTCAGATGATGAATTTTGAGGTGTATAATTTGAAGAAAGACTAGGAGAACTGTATTTTAATGCATCTATAGCTAATTGGATGTTGCGAACATTGGATTTATCTTTTGTCTTTAGTGGAATTTTTGCAGATTTCTTTTTCAGAGTTTGTTTTACCAAGGAGAATTTCGATTTACCTTCAGCCTGCGAAATGTATTCACTTGCATTTATAAGTGAAAGGATGGGATTAGAAACAGGGTCAGGAGGATCAGGGTCTGGATCGGGATCCATTGTAAAAACAAGAAAAAGAAATTAAAACTAACACTTACCACATAAACTGAAGAATATATAGATATAAGAAAATTATAAATAAACACTAAATAATAATAAATATAATAAAATAAATTATTTTTTGAGAGTTTCCTTTTTTGGCGCCCGCCCTTTTCAAGTTCCCGCCGAAAAAAAAAACTACTGAACTCACTCGTAAAATAATAAGTAAGCAATAACAAAACGCTACGCGCGATCTGATTGGTTGACTGTCACGTGCCACTTCTCTTCCTCGCGGCCTTAATAATAAAGGCTTTCGTATTACACAATTTCTGTCGTTTTATTAAAATAGAGCAAAGTATTGTTCATTAGTGTATTTTGTAAGAGTATTCCTGTATTTTAGCTAGTAAATAGTTTATTGAAACTGATAATAGCAAACTCAACTCACTACATCCGTGCCAGAGAGGAACCAGGCATTGTTGCTTCCGATTTATAGTTTGTCAAGTCTGATTGTACCAAAGTCTATGGACACAAGCATTGCCACATTGACCAATCAGAGAGCAGTGTGTTATTTTACGTATTTCAAAGATGCGTATATTTAAAAGAGTTTCCGTGATTGGTCGAACAATATAAAATTTTACGAATAATAATATAAAAGTTTATAAATTTACCGTGTGACTTCGGAAATTGATAATTTTACGAAAATGTGCATGTAAAATAATACAATTTATCTCCTGTTTAGAATCCTACGAAAGTTTATAAACTTCCTAGTAAATTGATAAACTTACGGATCTTATTATTTTCCGGTGACAACTTCAACGAGACCTGCATATAGCCGTGGCTTACATGGCACCCGGCCCAGACTTACCAAATCGATTAATTGATTTTATTCAATTATTGTCAGATGTCTCTGATGATATTACCGATGATTACATAATGATAGCTGGAGACTTTAATTTATTTAATATAAAGTGGGACAGGTCTGGACCTTCACTAATGAAAAAAGGTAGTGTTGACTTCCAGCGAGCTGGAGCCTATTTAATAAATCAGACTCAGTACTTGGGGCTTCATCAAAGCAATACCTACACTAATATAAGCGGGAACACACTGGACCTCCTGTTTAGTAATTTTGATGTGACCATTACACTTGCGAATTCACCGTTAGTGAAAGAGGATATTTACCATAATACCTTAAAGATTACGATTCACGATATTCTTATTAAATCAATACCCAAGTGCTCGCAATTAAAAAGACTTATATCGTAAAGCAGACTACGAACGTATAAACAAGGAGCTTTACCAAATCAACTGGTCAGATAGACTGTCATCTGGTACAGTTGACGGCGCAGTAGATTGCTTTTATACCACACTTTACGACATAATTGAGCGGTTTGTTCCTTCTTCTAGCAGCGTTTCAACTCAATATCCAATTTGGTTTGATCGGGCTATTATTTATACAATCCGTGAAAAATATAAATATCACAATCGTTGGAAGCGGTACAATAACCGTTTAGATTACGATACATTTTCCATGTTACGTAAAAGAGTCAAAATAATGAATAAAGAGTGTCATCAAAAGTATACAATTTTTTGCCAGAAAAACTTAAAAAACAACCCCAAACTATTTTGGACATATATTAATTCTAAGCGAAAGGCTTGTGGGGGTTACCCGGGGGTAATGGTTTTTAGGAGTGAGTACTGATAGTACTGCAATTTGTAACACTTTTAATGAGTATTTTTATAATATGTTCGCTCTCTCTCAGGACTCAGCCTCAATTTGTGAGGACCCATGTAGTACCTTTCATCATCTCACAGTTAGTACACTTATAAAGCAAGAGAGGATTTTCAAGCTCATATCAAAATTAGATTCTAACAAGGGCGCTGGAAGTGACAGAATTCCGCCGTATTTTATGAAACAATGCGCCAAGGCACTCACTGTCCCCTTGACTTTGCTATATAATCGAACAATTGCTGAGGGAGTTTTCCCTATGCGATGGAAGGAAGCTCATATTGTACCGATACACAAAAAAGGTTCCAAGCGCATCGTTGAACACTACAGACCTACTAGAACTATATTCTATAATAAAGCTAAATATTCCTAATGAACAGCATGGCTTTGTGAAGGGGAGATCAACTACATATAATCTGGGATGATTTATTAGTGATTTGCATACAAGTATGGGTGTTGACTCCCAAGTAGATGTGATCTACACAGATTTTGAGAAGGCCTTCGAACGGGTGGATCATGTCATACTTTTAAAAAAGTTGCAGCAAATAGGCAATCGTGGAGATTTATTTAGATGGGTTAAATCTTACATACTAAAACGCAGGCAAGCCGTGGTTATGTCAGGATATCGGTCAGACTTTGTTACGATTCCTTCTGGAGTTCCTCAAGGCTCCATACTGGGACCCCTATTTTACATAGCTTACTTGTACGATATTGGCACTTGATTCACAGATGCAAGATTCTTACTTTACGCAGACGATGCCAAGATTTACATGAGATTTAGATCCGAACAGGACTGTCACAAACTACAGGATGACTTAAATAAATTTTCGACGTATTGTAAAATCAATAATATTACGATTAACTCTAACAAGTGCCTTCAAATTCATTTTACAAGACGTAAGACACCTATAGATTTTGATTACCAACTAAACGAAGTTAATATAAAGAGAAATGACACTGTGACAGACTTAGGAGTAGTCTTAGACTCTAAACTTATATTTGATGATCACATTGAATATATTTTTAGGAATCAGAAGAGAAATTCCTTAAAAAAAATAATTTGGCAACAACATAATTTTACAGAGGAACAAAATCAGCCTAACGCCTACTTTACGAATTACGCAACGTTACGCAACGCAACAAGTAATAACGTTACGACCGGTCTACCCGCTCCGAATGCCCGACGATAAGTGAGTCGCTAGCCAACCGCAGCGGCTTTTATAGGCAACGGCCGGCAACCTTACGCAACGTGTGGGGTAACCGCTTATACGGCCTCTCCTGACATAGTGTCGTCCTCGACACGAGCCTCGGGGTTGTCACCACTTTGTATGCTGCCATCTGCTGCAACTCCACCATCCTCGTCTGTCAGTCATTCATTCATTCTTATACCTGTATCATCATATTCAAGCTACGTCCACTCGTACGTTCAATACATACAAAACTGTATGTCTGCCGGACATAAAGTCCAATACATACAAAACTGTATGTCTGCCGGACATAAAGTCCAATACATACAAAACTGTATGTCTGCCGGACATAAAGTCCAATACATACAAAACTGTATGTCTGCCGGACACAAAGTCCAATACATACAAAACTGTATGTCTGCCGGACACAAAGTCCAATACATACAAAACTGTATGTCTGCCGGACACAAAGTCCAATACATAGACTAGGGTTAGTTAGACTAGGGTTAGATAGTGTTAGTTTCACTAACCTCATGCTGATCTAGGTACCCTTTCACACAGCAGTCGCGAGACTTCACTTAAACCTTAATTCTATTCTTATTTTTAAGTTTCTGCATGCATTATTTTTGTGTCCCTGTACCTGTAAGATTAATTTATATTGTGTCTCGTGTCTGTTAATGTGAATAAAGAATTTGGAATTTGGAATTTGGAATTTGAACATACAAAACTGTATGTCTGCCGGACACAAAGTCCAATACATACAAAACTGTATGTCTGCCGGACACAAAGTCCAATACATACAAAACTGTATGTCTGCCGGACATAAAGTCCAATACATACAAAACTGTATGTCTGCCGGACACAAAGTCCAATACATACAAAACTGTATGTCTGCCGGACACAAAGTCCAATACATACAAAACTGTATGTCTGCCGGACACAAAGTCCAATACATACAAAACTGTATGTCTGCCGGACACAAAGTCCAATACATACAAAACTGTATGTCTGCCGGACACAAAGTCCAATACATACAAAACTGTATGTCTGCCGGACACAAAGTCCAATACATACAAAACTGTATGTCTGCCGGACACAAAGTCCAATACATACAAAACTGTATGTCTGCCGGACACAAAGTCCAATACATACAAAACTGTATGTCTGCCGGACACAAAGTCCAATACATACAAAACTGTATGTCTGCCGGACACAAAGTCCAATACATACAAAACTGTATGTCTGCCGGACACAAAGTCCAATACATACAAAACTGTATGTCTGCCGGACACAAAGTCCAATACATACAAAACTGTATGTCTGCCGGACATAAAGTCCAATACATACAAAACTGTATGTCTTCACACTGAACGCCAAGGCCGCACCGCGATCCGATGACGTCCCCGACGCACCACACCCGTCCGCACCTGCATCCGCCCAACATTCCGAGGCTCAGCCGAGTCAATCAAAGGTCTAACCTTCTCCCGACTCGGCCTAACCTGACCTTCACTTATATTGCCAAGATCGACGCAAGACGGTCCATGATCGAATTCAATGTGGAATGAACAGCCAAATCCGGGGTATGTGACCCGCCTGAAGACCGCGATCTGTTCAAGCGACGATGATGGCGATCACGACTAGGCGTTCCTTCTGACGGTGTGAAATCTTCATCACGCGTCCCACCATATGACCGACGTCGCGATCGGCGGCTCCTAGCGGACACCCCGTGACGGCCACGCGAACGGCGCCGCGACTTATCACGGGAACGACTTCGCGACCCACGGCCACTCCGACTGGATCCGCCAGCCATTATCACAAACACGAACACTAAAGTACGCAGAAGACTTTGTTCCTCGTAATTGTGGGCTAAGAGTTGCTTATCCCAATTCTGATTTTAGGAATCAGAAGAGAAATTCCTTAAAAAAAATAATTTGGCAACAACATAATTTTACAGAGGAACAAAATCAGCCTAACGCCTACTTTACGAATTACGCAACGTTACGCAACGCAACACGTAATAACGTTACGACCGGTCTACCCGCTCCGAATGCCCGACGATAAGTGAGTCGCTGACTGACTCGGGACTTCCATCCCTGCCATTCTGTGGGCAGGGGAGACTGGTCGGGGGTCTTGGCCCCCCTTCAGTGGTCTCATCGCCGACATTAACTAATGCCGGGGCGTTGGGGGGACGGGTCTTAGCTCCGTCCTGGTGGCTTAGCTCGGTTGAGCTGTTTTATTTTTCCGTCCTTCACTCTTCGTCGCTCTCCGAGAGGACGAGGCTTCTTGGCTGCGCTCTTCTGTCGGGCGGGCGGGCATGGTACGGGGCTATGTTCACGAGATGTTGGTATCGTGAACTGGCAGCCCTGCGAAACATGTTGGTCGCGAGTGTCCTTATGTGGTCGTGCAAACTGGCCATCCTGAGGTCCCTGGCTATCACATCATTTCTCATGTATCTGGGTGCACGGACCACTGCTCGCAAGGACTTGGACTGCTGGACTGCCAGTTTTCTCCTGGCGGTCTTCCCTGTGAGCGCGTACCATGCCGGCGCCGCGTATGTTATTCGTGGCCTGATGTAGAGCTTGTATACGCTGGTCTTTACATTCAGGGGCAGCTTAGATGTTAATATTGGCATCAGAAGGGTCCTGGCTGTCTTAGCTTGGACGACTGCGTTTTCAACGTGCGGCGTCATGGTCAGCTGTCTGTCTATTGTCACTCCAAGGTATTTCACCCTGGCTGACCAGGGGATGTGGTGACCGAGGAGTGACAGACTGTTGGGCAGGTGGACTCTTGACAGCAGTATCGCCTGGGTCTTCGTGGGGTTCGCCACCAGGCGCCAGCGACTTAGCCACTCCGGCAGAAGATCCAACTGCCGCTGCATCTTTTTGGCTGCGTGTTGAGCGTTGATGGAAGTCGTGATAAACGCAGCATCATCCGCATATAAGGCCAGGGTGACTCCTGGGCTCACTGGGATGTCGTTTGTGAACCAGGAGTAGCAGGACGGCGAGAGGCAACTGCCCTGCGGCACCCCGGCCTTGATGTTCTTGTCGCCGGACTTCACATTTTCCACCGCCACGTGGAACTTCCTATTTGTGAGGAAGGATGCAATTACTTTCACGGTCCTCCTAGGCAGAGTTGTTTGCTGCAATTTGTGGATTAGGCCTTCGTGCCATACGCGGTCGAAGGCCTTCTCCATGTCTAGGAAGACCGCTACTGGGTACTCCTTCTTGTTGATGGCTGCTGCCAGCGTGTGAGTCACCCGTGCCAGCTGGAGCGTGGTGGAATGCTCTGCCCTGAAACCATACTGCTCTTCACGCGGTGGGATGTGAGGTATCATCGTGGTCAGCAGCAGTCGCTCAAAGACTTTGGCCATCGTCGGTAATAATGTGATTGGCCTATAGCTGGCCGGCCTGGTGGTGTCCTTGCCGGGCTTGGGGATCATTATGACCCGACCTGTCTTCCAGATGTTGGGGAAGTGGCTCGTTCTGGTGATGCCGTTGTACAGGCGGGTCAATGTCGCAATGGCCTTGTATGGTAGCCGCCTCAGGACCTCGTTTCTTATGGCGTCGGGTCCCGGTGCCTTCTTCCTAGGTGTCCTGGCGATTGCTCTGGCGACCTGTCCTGGGGTGAAGTACACCGGGTCTTCAGTTGGTGGTATCACCTCTCTCATCAGGCATTCTGTTGCCTCTTCCACCTCTTGCGCGTGGAGACTATCTGATGTAGGGTTGGGCTGGAAGATTTCTGCCAGGTGTTCGGCAAAGAGTTCCGCCCTGTCTTCTGCCCTGTACTTCAGGGTATCATCGGGCGCTCGCAATGGGTGGACAGGCTTCGGCTTCCTGGCGATTCTGCGGCAGAGGCGGTGAATCTTGCCCCAGTCATCGCTGGCCTCCTGGATGGCGTCCTCCCAGCTTTCGCATGCCAGTGCTCTCAGTTCGCTCGCTATGCGGGTGGCCATGGCGTTTAAGCGGTTCTTGAGCACTGGGCATCTGTTCTGCTGCCAGGTTCTCCGCATCCTGCGCTTTTCGGCTATCATACGCTGTATATGATTTGGCAGCGATCGTGGGTGATGTGCCAGGCGGGTGTTGTCTGGCTCCACTGTGGTGTCCTTGAGCGCTTCCACGATGCACCTTGTGATTTTCTCAGCTAGCTGGTCTACGTCCGCACCGGTATTCACAGGGAAACTAGTCAGTTCCCTGTTCACTCGGTCTGCGAACGCGGGCCAGTTTTGAGCTAGCTTCCTGGGCTTCGGGAGGGTGCGTAGGGGTGGGCTGCACTTGACCAGCACCATCTGGTGGTCAGAGATCGCCGGGTCGTCTAGTGAGTCGCTAGCCAACCGCAGCGGCTTTTATAGGCAACGGCCGGCAACCTTACGCAACGTGTGGGGTAACCGCTTATAATATTATTAATAAAGCTTATAAGAACCTTGGTTTTATCAATGGAGTTTCTAGGGATTTTGATGATGTTCCGTGTATAATATTATATTACGCTTACGTTAGGAGTATATTAGAGTACTGTAGTACAATATGGAATCCACATTACGTCACGTACGAGCATTCTATTGAAAATATTCAAATGAAATTCATTAATCTGACCTGAATTACAGTGAGTTGTGTAAAAAACATAGCTTGATTTCGCTATGCGATAGACGTCGCATACAAGACATGACGGTGCTTCTCGATATAGGCTCTGGAAAAATGGATTGCGTTGAACTATTCAATAGGATCATGTTCTTGAACGTGCCTCAAAGAAGAACAAGGCACACTCAGCTTTTATACGTACCAATAGTGCGCACGAACTATGAAGCCAATGACATGACCGTAAGGCTTCCAAAAACGTTCAACAAATTCTTTTCTGATACTGAGCTTTTTGCCTCTTCAAAGAAAGCATTCAAGTCGTCAATTTATAAAATTATTAGATCCTGACATTTTAAATTTATTTTTTTTATTTTAACTGACATTAATTAAAATTTTATTTTTTATATAATTTTTAATCAATCTTTATTTCAATTTAACATTTATCATTTTATTAATTTAAATTAAAATTTAATTCCATCGATTTTTATTATTCAAATTATATATTTTTTTAACTATGTTGTGATTTTGCATTATTACCGGGTGCACGATATAGTCTCTTTAATAAAGATGCCATGTAAGCCTGCGCTAAAACTCGCGTTATCGTAGTCAGATTGAACGGATCGATCATCGTAGTGAATTATAAAGACACACACATATTCTTATACTCACCCATACGCACACACACACGTACATACACATGAACACAAACATATACGTTTATAAAATAAGGCATTGGCAAATATTACTGTTAATTTATTTTCTTTTGTACTAAATGTTACACACTTACCCTACATTTTTATATGTAGTACTCAAGATAGCAAAGTAAGTTTCTGTAATTGGCTTATGTACAGACATATATTTTTTTGTATAATTGTAATATGAATTTAAGCTGTAGAAACTATGTTAATGATAAATAAATAAATGAGTCAATGTTACTCAACAAATAAAAAAGTTATTATTATTATTGTAGCTTACATCACGTGTCTTTATAAGACACGGTCCTTTATAAGGCGTGCGCGGGGATACAGATCCAAGGCGTAGAGGCCATTTAAGCGAAATTTAATGAAAGCGTGCATGGAGTGTACCAACTGGGTCTACTCTCTATCTGCACCATGAAAAATGTAGCCAAAGACTATACCCAGTTAGATGCACAGTAACTATTGTCATTAGTGGTCAAAACGTTTGTGGCCTATTGAATTTCGATTTAGGTGGTAATGAAAACCGGGATATTATTATTATAAAAAGAAATTATTTATCTACCAACTTTTACATTTGATCTATTTCGAAATAAGGTGAAAATGATATAAAGGTTATATTATTGAATAGGTAGTAGTAATATTGCTTAGTTACATGATATAATATGTATTTACTCTTTGCCATAGTTTTTACTATTGTTTCACAGGTCTCGGTAAGGGAGTCCCATGGAGACGATGCTATTCCGCTATTACGACAAGGCTACGTCCAACTACATCCTCTATATATAATACAAAACAAATACATATATCGTTAGATTATCACATATTATTAACTAAAATCTACACTTATATTTATTTATAGTTAATTTTACTTACATCAAAGTGATCTTCACACAAAAACATTGGAATGAGATTAAATGCTTTTTGGGTCTCTTTGAGCTTCTGAATTGTAACGACACTTTTCGTCTCTTGGGATTTATTGGAACGAAAACAAACAATTTTGAGGACTACTTATAGTCGTACTTGTCCACTGTAATACTACACGCCATTTATATGCCATTTTAGGGGATAAATTAAAATACACTCCAACAGCACTAATCAAAACAAAATGTTTACTTGCGTGTGACGTCACGCGAGACATGTAACGGGCGTCATTACAGAAACAGTGTTTATCGCGGGTTTTATTAAATTTAAACTTCAACATTGTTTTTTCATTATTAAAATATTAAATATTTCGGAAATATCAATATACCGTAATTATTATCATATAAACATTTAAAAAAAACAGTTTTCCAAAATTTGTCAAATAGCCTATTGACTGGTTTCATAGTTACCTGTTGGGATGTCGACAGCGGGTGCGCCTTGCGGACTTATTATCTGATTGGTGCCATATTGTTGCTTTTGTTTGCACAGCGTGGCGTATTATGTCCACTTCTCTTCTCAATATTTATCAATTCTATTACACAATAACTTTCATTCCACTATCAGTTGTACGCCGATGACTTGCAGACTTACACACACGCCCCGCTAACTGATTTTTCACAGGCTATAGCATTGTAGAGTACAGTAGAGCCTTGTTGTAAATCCAAATAAATCTCAAGCAATTATTATTGGCAGCTCGTATTATATGCAAGTAACAAACTAAAGTAAAGGGTCTTGACTTTAGTTTGTTACTTGCAGTAATCTTTGGAGGAATAATTATTCCATTCACCAAAGTGGTTAAAAACTTAGGAATTGTATTCGACCAGTGCTTGACATGGCGGCCGTAGGTTGAGGCTGTCCGGAAGAATATAGTACTCTAAATATATTTAGAAACTTTCTCCCGATAGTGTTAGCACAGTCACTCTTACTTTCCTTGATTGACTACGCTGACGCCGCGTGGATTAATTTATCTGAGGAACTACTTGATAACTTGGAGCGAAATGTAGCCATGAGGTTCATTTTCAATCTGCGTAAGTTGGACCATGTTTCTAACTATCGTTCTCAACTAAAATGGTTACCTATTCGCCAGCGCAGAGACTTACTTTTTTTAACGTAGGGAAATGCAATTACGCATACTTCGTGCTCGGGAGCAGGACGAGGTTATGTCGGACTCTCCGCCAGATGGTAAATACGGCCTACTGACTAAAACCCTACGGACCTGCCATCTGTATCAAAATGTAACGTAGAATCTAAGCCGGCAACCAATAATTCCGCCGTCTTAGATGGTATTGACACCGTACGACGGTCGGATCAATAACTAATTTGAGGGTTTTAGCGAGGTCAACCGCACACCCTTCTTTGTTATTACCAGCCAGGAGTAAACCAGCCGCCCCGGTTCAGGGTCCTGCCAAACCAGACCCCCTCTATGCCCAGTTCCGAGAGGTTTATTTTTGCCCTGGCATCTGCTAATATTTGACCATATGTATGACCCTTCTTCTCCGAGCCTGGCTGCAGCCAATAACCAATGCAGCACCGTACGACGGTCGGATCAATAACTAATTTGAGGGTTTTAGCGAGGTCAACCGCACACCCTTCTTTGTTATTACCAGCCAGGAGTAAACCAGCCGCCCCGGTTCAGGGTCCTGCCAAACCAGACCCCCTCTATGCCCAGTTCCGAGAGGTTTATTTTTGCCCTGGCATCTGCTAATATTTGACCATATGTATGACCCTTCTTCTCCGAGCCTGGCTGCAGCTAATAACCAATGCAGCTGTCTTTGGCGCTCTCAACTTTGGCTGCAGAGAAGGCACCTTCTTCTTAGAAAGGGAAGGTGACAGTGGTTGCTTCGGCGTGTTGGTGTTCGCCAGCAGCTGCCCGGCATCCCTTGTCTTCTACGCTGGCCACGCTTTACCACCGTGGATCAGACCTCTTCCATGTTGGATGGAAGCGGCGGCAGTGGACGTAGCTCCTTCGCTGCGGGTTTCTCCACAGCGGACTTCTTTTGATGTTTGCCCCCTTTGGGAGCAGATGGCACAGAGGGGGCGCTTTCTTTGGTGACTGCAGTGAGAGATCGAGTGGTAATGACCTCAAACCGTCTCTCATGCTGTAGGGAGCAGGCGCGACTCAGGGTTTAGCCTAGGCTCCAAACCTTCAAGCCTGGCGTTGAGCCGAGCGACGATACGACCCATCAACCTGTTTTCTAACTCCTCAATGTCATGAGGAGCTAGAGCTGTCATCGCTGGGTTTGTAGGAGCTGGAGGGGTAGGTGTTGCACTTCTATGTTGTATTATGTTGGTAAATGCTTGGTGTTGATTTGAAGATTACATTCTAAATTGTAAATATTTGTTTTCCCGTATAAATTGTAAACATACAATGTACATATGACATTGTATGATAACGACATAATTTATTGTAAATGTTGTTATTACTTTTGATAAAGCTGATAAGTTTGTTGCGCCCATTCTTCTTATTAGCTAAAAAATACGTCCTGAATGGTTAGTAGGGGAAAAAATGGACGAAACATTGGATGAAAAATTCTATAAAATCATATTTGAATAAAGTTAATTTTGATTTTGATATTATGAATACATGCCTCCAGCTCGCCAATACTTTCGTTCTGGGCCTTAAGCTCCGCTTCTAGGCGGGAGTTCATCCGATGCAGGCATACAGTCTCCTCTAAAACGGTGCGCTCGGCAAGGGTTTTAGCGTCCTCCCGGAGATGATTCACTGCATTTTTAAGCGCTTTGACGAAGGTCCTCCTTAAATTAGACAATCTTTCTGCCACAAGCAAAACGATATCCAGCGTGCGAGCTATACGCTCCGTGATGATTTGCGTAGGCTCGTCTTCGTTTCCCTCTAATATGGCGAGGATATCCGCCGCAGATGTTGTTGTGGCAGGTGTACGTGAAATCATACGAACACCACATGAAGCAACTGATACCTCCCTTACAGCATGGTTTTATCCGTAATTGCTCCACAACGTCTAATCTTCTAAATTTCAAAAACTACATATGTACTGCTTTTTCAAGAAGGAAGGTTCAGGTTGATTGTGTCTATACCGATTTCGCAAAGGCGTTTGACAAAGTGTGTCACAGTATATTAACCCGTAAACTGGAAATTCACTTCGGTATTCACGGTAATTTGTTACGGTGGCTTGAATCATATCTCACTAAAAGTAGTCAACTTGTTGCGGTTAAGGGTTTCCTTTCATCTCCTGTGTAGGTTACCTCTGGAATACCACAAGGTTCTCACCTTGGCCCGCTACTATTTATTGCATTTATAAATGATCTTATTTCGAAATTAATCAGTCCCTGCTTGTTGTAAGCTGATGATCTTAAGCTCTTTGCGGAAGTTTATAGTATCAGGGACTGTGAAACCTTGCAGTTTGACCTTAACACTTTAAATAGATGTTGAGTGTGTTGAAAATAATATGGTGTTGAATATTGGGAATGTTTTATAATATCGATTACATCAAAATGTCAAAGATTAATTTATGACTATAAAATTAACGATCACAATCTTGAAAGAAAACAGGTGGTTAGAGACCTTGGAATAATTTTGAATGAAAAGTTAACTTTCAGAGATCATTACGAATCATATTAT
Organism: Scirpophaga incertulas; assembly: GCA_036419045.1. Classification (NCBI taxonomy): domain Eukaryota; kingdom Metazoa; phylum Arthropoda; class Insecta; order Lepidoptera; family Crambidae; genus Scirpophaga; species Scirpophaga incertulas. The sequence continues at coordinate 19,916,211 of CM071631.1, read as the reverse complement.
TAATAAAGGTGAAAAACTTATAGGTTTTATAGCTCGTAATACCATAAGCTTTCGAAATCCTTATATTCTGTTGACACTTTATTTTACCTTGATTCGTAGTACACTTAAATATTACTCAGTTATTTGGGCACCATATTATGAAATACACAGCAATCGCACCGAAAGAGTTCAAAAGAAATGCTTGAATATCTTGTGCTATAGACTTGGCTTGAATCGTACACTTCGTATATTTTCAGAGAAATTAAATAAAAATAATTTACAAAGTCTAAAATCTCGTCGCTTATATATAGATTTTGTCACATTGTTTAAAATTATTAATTCCCTATTGACTCACCCCCTATTTTATCATAAATAAATATTAACATCAATAAATACTAACTAGGGCGCGTAACGGCTATACAAACGTTTTCTCACTGCAGGCATTCTAAAATAATACTTCCTTTTACAGTTCAATTGTCAGGATGTGTCGTCAATACAATGATGTCTCAAAGAATCATCACGACGAAACAATAGACATATTTGGACAAAGTCTCAAAAAATTTAAAAAGAGTGTAATGAACATATTGTGTAAGACGTAATCAATATATTGAATGTTTTTGTTTTATAATTAAGGTAAAGTACGTAAAGTAAATTTAAGTTTTATATTGCCATATGTGTGTACTACTCTATTTATATGTCGTTCATGTTGTACACACATGCCTTTTTTTTTGTTCCGCTGAGGAAATGCATTGAGGAAAAAGGTCAATGAGAGAGCCCATGGGGGAGGGGGGGAGGGGGGAGAATTGCGACTTTGTGCACCATGACACAATGAGAGAGCACAAGAGTTGCAGGACTTTAAGTGGCAGTTAGCAGGGAATACTATTACACAGAACTAACGGTTGTTGGAGTGACTAGTGACAATTATATACCGAGTAATGTAGCGTAGGTAGTTCTCGCATACGCTAGACTCATCATTTGGTTAAGATCGCAGAAAGGCACTTGATGTTAAGCAGTGCAAGACCAAGGGCGAAATGATTAATGAATGATGACTGGAATCAAATTTGTATTTCAAAAATGGGAGGCTGTCAATTTCTTTATTTTACACTCGCGTCAATAAAATTCGATTTAAATTGAATTATGAAACATCAATCGGCGTTATGGTACTCTATGCTTGTATAGCATCACTAATGCCGACAAAAATAACTACATTATTTTCTTTTTAAACACAAAAATGCAGGAATGTCTTTTATACATCCATGTCTTTCTATTCTTCTAGTATTGCAAAAAGAATATTACTAAAGAATTTCTAGAAGAAACCTTCAATATAGAAAAATAGTTATCATAAATATTCATCAATCTAATCATATATCAGTTTTTAGAGTGCTCAATGTTTGGAGACAGCGACAGTTACAAACATAAGCTTACATTTATTCTGCTTACAATCCACCGAGATACCAATAGAGCCGCAGCCGCAGGTAATATTTCAAATAGATAGAGGAATGCGCCTACGTGATGTAAATTTGTAGTGTTCATGTACCTGTGTTCCATGTAAGCCATCCATTGAATTTCCTCTTCCTGCTGAACTGTAATATGACTCGCTCAGCTATCTCCTTCACTCTTACTCTGCCATTTATTAAAGTTATACATTACATAGACAGTAGAGAAAAGAACAGCAGGTAAGCGAAGCTTTTTGCGAAGTGTAAAGTAATTTTTTTCTTTGGTTTTTATTTAATTCGGGTAAAGTTTTTATAAATTGGGTTAATTTAATATATTTTTTAAATATAATTGTTTATAATTAGTTCAAAACAATATATTATCATAAATGTAAGTACTTACCTACTTCATTATGTTATTTTATATCTTAATATCGGCTCTGCTTTCGTTTTAAATTTCGAATTTTAATTATTATAATAAAATTCACTATGTACTCTTTTATGTACAATTTTAAATAATTTGTGTCAATTTGAATTTCGAATCAATGTGCACTGAAAACAGTATAGTAATAATAACAACAAAATAATTACCTATTGCTAAAACAAATACTATTGCATTGACTGCTACCTTAAAACTAAATGCTGTTGCAGGCATCAAAATCTATTTGGATTGGTGTAAGTCGCAATAAAATTGTGTGGGTAAATTGTTTAATTTGGGGAACAACATGATCTTGTTTTGGAAATTATTATTATTTTATATTTTCCAATAAACCGTAATCCTAAAAGTTTATTTAACAATGCTAGTGACTGTGATATCTTACCATAGTTTCCAAATTATATTTTAGATTTTTAACTACTATAGGACATATAAATATTCCATAAAAATGTAGATTATGTAATCTTTTCTGAAATAATAACATAGAAAGTAATTGTTGCGCTTTACTACAATTATATATATATCTCTGCGAAGTGCCAATCAGCTTGACTCACTGGCTGGTTCACTCTTAAAAATTGCTAAGTTTGGGTGTTTATTTCACTATTACCATATCACCTTTCAAAGAAACTGGTTACATTTTGATGATTGAACAATAATTTGAGGACCTCCATAGTCAAGTGGTTGGTATACCGGTTTCAAGGTATCGCCATCTCTGAGGTCCCGGGTATGAGTCCCAGTGGGGACAGCTGTTTGCATTATGAATGTGAGCATTTGTATCTTAGTCATGGTTGGTATAATATATTTCTACCAAATGTATTTATATATGTATGTCTATCTGTTACCCAAGATCCCATAACACAAGCCTTACAGAATGTTGTTTGGTTGTGTACTGTTGTTTATTTTAAGGTAAAAGAAAAATTATTTGCTGGTACTATGGTACTAATAAATAAATAAATAACCTGAAAGGACAGTATTGCTTCTGTATAAATGCTGATTATTGAAATAAAAAATAAATTCTGTCTTATCACCATTTCCATGAAATATATATTACTTTATTTTTAGTATAAATCCTTAAATAAATAACAAAATACAATGCAGCAACATCAAACAATCTATGATATATCTTTCTTATTATTATTTAAGCTTATTCATAAAGTACATTTTAACTCTTCATAACAGTCGTACGTACTCATGTTATATGTATACATAACTTATGTAGAGAGAGTATTTACAACATACTTATGTAACATAAGTATGTTGTAAATACTCTAGTATATAATGTATGTAATAATACTAATACTAAATAATATACTGTAGCTGTATTACTTTATTAATAAATAATTCTAATTTGATAGCTTGTTGGCTATTTGATTACAGACACACTTATCATGATACCCACCTGTTCGACATTGACCGCTGACGTTCCACCATAATTTTCACTTTCTTCAAATTCAGTTAAGGTGTAAAAGCCATTTGCAGCACAGGTTTTTAAATCCGAACTTAATAATATAAAATCGAAAGAATTAGTGTACTTCATTTTTAAAGCTGTTTGAAACTTATTTTTTAGGCTTTTGATTAGATATAGATAGTTAATTACAATGTGGATATTTGTAAAAGTTTCACCTTAATTCGCAATAACAGTAAAAAAAACACTTTATAGTGGATTTTTACTGGTATTGCAGATTAACTAATGTAGATTTTTACTGGTATTGTAGAATGCAGATAATAAATGAAGAAATTTTTTGAATGACTTATTTAACTTATAGGAAATTAAATACAGTACAACTTATTAATTAAATCTACATTTAAATTAAATCAATGTAAATAGTAGTATTAAATTTGAGTGAGTTTGAGTTCCGAACCGTAAAAGTTTGCTTTTAAATGTATGTTAGTATTATTTGTATCCCTAAAATCGATGACATGGTTCCCAAGAACAGGTCTTTGTATGTCTTATATTTCAGTGACTGAAGAAACTACACATAAAAGAAAAAATAAAGAGTTTTAAATATATTTTCATTAATTAAACACATCCAAAAGATAATAAACAGTTATTTTTTCATATTCTTATTGCCTGTAATATAAGTTGCCTAAAAATGATAAATATAGATTATATTCAAAGAAATACAATTTTTATAATATAATAAGTTAGAGGTATGAACTACAAGATAGAATTGCTTTTATTTAGTATTATTATTTATTAATAATTGCAAGGAAGAAGTTATGGTGCCGAAGAGGGTCCAATGGGACCTGTGTATATTATGGTGTCACATCATGTTTATACATAATAGTCATGTTATATTTATCATTTCTGAAGAATTATATCGATCTGAATCGTCAACTGTGCAGTCAGGAGCTGAAGCTAAAATAAATTAATGGATGAAGAATATATAAAAATAAACTGTGAAAAAATATAAGTGACTACAGAATTATATCTTCAACAATTTTACAAATGGTGTAAAGAACACTTACAATTGATATCAAATGTTAACCTTCTTCACACCATTTGCAAAATTTTTAATAATACCATTATATAATTGTGTTATTTAAAACATTTATTAGCAATGTACTTATTTCTAGGATTGTAGTAAATGGTTATTGCAAATAAATATTTGAATATCAATCACCAGTTCCTAAATAAATATATTTTCAGTTTGTTCTATGCAAGTAAGAATTTACTAAAACTAATCATACAATAGTAGAAAATAATTGATTTTAAATGAAATTGAATTTGAAACCATATTCAAATTATGAATAATATAATAAATGGTGGCAATTAACTCCTCTTTAGTCCTGCATTTAGGACTCTATAGGAGTTGGTTGTGGATTATTTATTTTATTTTTCATGTTTCATATAACAACTTAATTTTGTGTAGAAAATATGAATGTGTATTTGAAAACTTTTATTCATAATCGCCACTGTTCTTTGAAGCATATCATGGATTATTATTATATTATTTTAGTTAAGTTAAATTTAAGTATGAAATGAAATACTAAATATTAAAAGTAATTTGTCTTTTAATATTAATTTATTTGTTGAAATACAAACATGATTTAGTATATCCTAATATCATTAATAGGTACTTATTGTGGTATAATAATATTAAGAAACTAACTTGTTTTGGTCTTAATACTATAGTTTGCTTCTCAGTATCAAATAGGTTCAAATTTTGACATCAACAAATAAATGTCATTCTTTAACTTTGTGTCAAACATCTGTCATTTAGGTATCAGTTCATAGGCAGCAAGTATTAGAATTTTGTTAAGTACTTTGCTAATATTGTTAATAATTATTTAAGAACTGATTTTCTATTTTGTTTTGGTTTGCAGGTTTGGATTCATATTATCAAACCCATATAGTAAAGAAAGGGAAATTAACTATCAGCACATTATGGACAGAAAATTTTGCTGTTATAAAGGTATGAAATTTAGAAAATAAATGTGGATTATCCTTTGTATATATTTTATCATTAATGCTAACATTTTTTTATTGCAAAGTTTTTCATTACACTTTATTTTTAAAATCTAATTTATACTAATATAAATGTTGCAAGTTAAACTTTTTTGATTTTGACTAAATAACTACATCTTGACATTTTATTATTTTCTGTATATGTATAGGATGTTGAGATGTCGGAATTGAGTAGAGTACCATATTCATGACCATTAAACTGACCTACATTTTAATAATGACATATAAAATTGAAACAATAACAGTACATAAGACAATAAAGTTAGATTCTTTTTTTAGCAAAATATACCAATATATTTATTTACAAAGCCATAGATTATTATAATAATAATTTTATTACATAAATATTTGTTATCAATGGTACTTACAATTTCATTGACCTGTTTTGAACCTTCATTATAGTTCAGATATATATCAGTTTCATGATAGTTCAGAAATACATATAATCTTTTCATTACTTATTTTAACTGGTGGCAGTCTCTTGTATATATTAATCTAGCAATCTAGCATAGCTAAAATAGTAACAATATTTTCACTACTTATGGCTAGATTGGAAGATACTTAATACATAAAAAGCATCTATTCAGTAAACATTTCAAAAATATTAGCTTTGTGAGATGCTAATTTGGAACTACTAGTGTTTTTTTTTTCAATAATGTTATGCATATTTTTTTTTTATGTATATAATTGTATTAGAATATAAGTTAAACAGAAAACACAATTTTAATCCTGGTGACATTCTCTTGCACATATTAATCTAGCATTAGTAGTAACCACATTTACACTACTTATGGCTAGATAGGTAGATACCTAATACATAAAAGCACATAGTCACTTAACATTCCAAAAATGATAATTGTTAGGTTTGCTAGATATGGTAATTTGGAACTAGTAGGTAGTGTCTTGTCTGATGCATTAATATTATGTATGTAATAGTACCAGAAAATACAATGTTACTCCTAATTGATAAAGAGTAAAACATTATTAATAATAATAGTATTGCCAAAAATGTTATAGTATTTGCAATAGCTGTGGTACTTGACAATCATAAGTAAAACAAAATTGCCAAGATACTATGTAAAATCACAATTTGTGTCAATAAATTATTTAAATCAAAACAGCGAAATTAAATAATAATATAGATAATAATATTAATATTTTGCAATATGTAGCTATATATAGTCACAATATTGCTATCAATACTGACATATTCTTCATTTTCATTAAATTTAGTAGCTATTCTGACATTACATATATCAAACAAATATAATCCTATTACAAAAAAGTACATAGAAACATGAATAAAATATAATTTGCATTAGGTACTATTTAAAATTATTAAACTAATACTTATGCTGTGACCTTCCTTATAATACTGATTTAGTATTGTGGTTCTGGAGTTTATAAACTTGTTTAATACAAAAATTAAATTAATGCCTAAAATGTCGTCTATTCATAAAATAAATTTATAAGTATATATGACATGAAATTTAGATAATTTCTTTAATGTTTTTTGAATTACGAAACTAGCTTCGTAAACGCAAATGCATCGTGAATCGGCCATTGCTTCTATAAACTAACCTAAAAGTGCGTCATACACTGACACCGGAAGTGTTCTATTTGTCTCTTTAGATTTGATATGTAAGTAATATTTTCCAATAATGTATGATACAATATAATAAATTACATTATTTTTTGTGTAAGTTACTTATTTATTTCTGTACTCTATTTATTTATTACAATTATAGTAAAGTATCTCTAAATATGTAGGTCGATATTCAATTTTTTTTTATACGTTTTCGATAATATTTGCATTTATCAAATTTGTTTTATAATTTAGATATATTAAAATGGTGAAATAATCATTAAGAAATAATTTAAACTTCTTATTAAAGTTAAAAAAATACTATTATGACTATTTTGACTTTACCGCGCAAGTACCTGGTTGAAGGCCAATATTTGCTGTCTCTTTTCATTCTATGATATTGTGAGCGAGAACTAATACCTAGTCTTTTGCGTTTCGTCAAATCGTCAGCTTTTCTCGCTGAATCAGAGCACAGTACTTATTCAATAGAATTGTTCTGTTTATTAATCTTTTCCGCCATTAAATTTCACTCTTTGTTTTGAAACTGTACAGTGATATTCAAAGTAGACGAATGTGAAACATCTTTACTTAAGACATTATTCACGTATTATTTTGTATATTACAAGAGTGTATCGTTTCCTGTTTCATATCGTACAGAAACAAGCAACTGTGATCGCAAACGTTTTCCTTTCGTTATCACGTGGGTCAAATTTCGAATAGTGCTATTACAAAATAGATTCTTATTTCTGGTAGTGCCATGTGAAATGATTGTGCAATTTTCAAGTATGAAGGTGTTATAATAGATTTGTTGCGTTGGTTTTCAGAACCGTGTCAATCTCCGATCAACTTGCCTGTGTTGGCTTGTTCTTTATGCAGCCGGCGGGAGACAACTAAACCGGATAATGTCGTTTGTGAACTATTGTTATTCAGTGCCGTGTTCTGTAGTGTTTGTGCTTTGAACGTGTTTACATTTGGAAGTGTTACATAAGGGTGGAATGTGCTTACTGAAAAGCCCGCCCTGAGGCGTCGGGCGCCGGCGTCCGAGGCGGGCTAATCTCGTGTCATGGCTCCTGCGCTCTCTGATGCACCTAGAGAGCTCCAATCTTACGATACCAACGAAGAAACTGAAAAGCTTACCCCACAGAAGAGACGGGCGCTTGCGTCTGTCGATAATCTATCAATACACATGGAGGAAGACGACATGGGCCTCCAAAACCAACCTAGTCTTGCCAAAGATTCCCAGGAAATGGAACAAATTCTAGTAGACTTAGGGAGTAGTGATCTAGTACAGGCTGACTTGCTTCAGGCTATTAAAACCTTTGATAGTGCTGGAGATGGATTATCAACAGGTGATGCTGATGCAATTTTTCCTCTGACTTCATTTGATTTGCCTGAAGCTGCAGATTCTGAAGGAGATGCAGCAGAAGACAAAATCAGACTACTTCAACAAAGGCTTGAACGTCGCTGTGCATTCTTGCAAAGAAGATTGCGCATATTACAAGCTAGAAATATTGGAAAACGTATTTCAGAGGAAGTGACCCAAACATATGAAAAATGTATAAAAGGGTCACGTAAAGATGGTGCGGGAAGAAATGTTGGTTTGAAAGCTTTTTTGAAAAAGGTAGAAACAACTGCAGCATTACAAGCTAGTGCAGCTTCTAGGTCTGTTGCTGGACCAAAATATTTTCGAGCTGGGAGTACTAAAGTGGATGCTGCAAAGTCAGCTACAATTGGGATATCATCTGGAACCTTAACAGGTCTGGAGGATACTGCTGGCGCCCTAAGATCCCACCTCTCAGTGGTGAAGCATGAGCTGGACTCTGATGCGACTTTGTCATCGTCTGGTGCTGAGAGTAATGATGAAGCTGTAACATATAACAACCCAAGCCAACAACAAATGCCTCTGTGAGTACCTTAATAGCAAATCATGATTATTTTTTTTATATCTTATCTAAGATCTTTGAACCATGGAGGACTTAATTATATATTTATATTTTTAATGAAATACATACTATATTTAGGTCTTGTTACTATAATGAAACATTTTTTATGTATGTTTGCTTATACTAATCATTATCTATGTTGTATAAAACAATTTATTAAATGGTATTGCATCACAATAAAAAAAGTTTCTTAATGTCATATTTCATTGTAGAATAATTGAAAAGTAAAATATATGTATAATAATAAAAGGTTATTTAATTAATTTTAATTTTGACCCCTGATTTTAATTTTCATTGATTTTTTCTAATGAGTAATATACTTATTAGAATTTATGCATACTTTTCATTATTATAAAATTAAATGACTAATTTTATAACAATAAGTATTTACCCTTGATTTTACTAAATCATAATGCAAGCTGAAATTTTGTTGCTAGTTTCAATGAAATTTTAATCTAACAGAAAATAGTTAATGCATGATTGATATTTATAGAGACACTTCAACATGTAATAATCTGAAATATATTCAATTTAAAAAAAAACATACAAAAATGCACTGCGATATTATTTGTTATTTATGTATATAACATTTAACAGTTGTAACATTTGTTGTCACGATGCGATTGTTAATGTATTAACATTGCAAGCTTGTCATAAAATCTGAAAATGATATGTTCCTTGTTACAATTTTAATGAAATTGATAAACAGTAGAAAAAAAGTCATTACAATTGTCTTCACAGTTAATATCTCTACAGTGCTCCCCATAGACTAACATGCCTATATGTATATATGAAACATATATATCACACAATTATCAGCCAAATCTGTCAGTAAATTTACATTAATACATGATTGAACAGTATGTAACTTGTATGCATAATTTTACACATATTAAGTATATCTGTACAAGATATATGTAGGAATATGCACATATGATTCAAATAGAATAATATAATTTTGATTTGTATTTAACAAATAAACAATTTGAAAAATATATATGTATATATATATAGTTCTGTGTGACACACAAGTGACTAGAAGTATAAAAAATTTACTTTAATGGTATGTCTATATCCTTTGACCTTTGTGTGGTAGAACTATTGGTGATGGATATAATCTATAATAGTTTAAAAAATGACTGAAATTTTACAAATTATTACAGTTTATTCATAATTTTAATAATTTGTAATGAATTCTCTGGCTGGTCTCTGGTAGATTGTTATAGTGGTGAATTTCCAAATAGTCTTGCTATAATAAGTGGTCTTGTTGATACTAGCACATGTGATGCAACATTGAAAATGTTATTTTGGTTATTTAACGTAATTACAGGATAGATTTTGTATGTGTATTTATTTAAAAATCAGATTTAGTTCTTCTTTTGTTATCACTAATCAAAAAAAATTTGTTGAAGGAATTACGCATTTGTATTTAAAATTACTTTATAATTTCTGAAATACAAATTTTTGATATACACTAAATGAGTAACATTGATGATAGTTTGTTATATTGGTAAGTACTATAAAATTAAAATTCCAATAAAAACCATTAAATCAATTAATCGATTATGTAAAAGAACTATACCTCCTAAGTCTCGCCCTAAGGTTCTGCACATGCGTTGTTTCGGTAGGATGGATTTAGACAAATTGTGTCATGATGCTTCTTCCCTTGACTGGGAACCTCTTTTTGCTGCAGCCAATGTAGATGACAAGGTACGCATCTTCAATGATACTATCCTCACCCTTTATGATGTCCATGCTCCTATAAAGAAAATTAAACTCAAAAAGTCACTTGCACCATGGATATCGAAAGGAGTACGTATGGCAATGCGGCGGAGGGATCGAGCCTTTCGTAAATTGCATCGCCCAACTATCACTTCATTTTGTTTTTCCTCGGTCACATTGGGGGAAGTCAATAAGATTATCCTATCCATAAAGTCTAGGGCTGTGGGCCATGATGGCATTAGTCGTCGAATGGTTATCCCAGTCCTGGACTATATCCTACCCACTATCACTCACATTATAAACTTTTCCCTTGACTCGAGTCAGTATCCATCCTTATGGAGAATGGCTTACGTCCGTCCTTTACCCAAAATCACTAATCCCAGGCTTCCCAATCGTTTCCGACCCATATCTATCCTTCCTTTCCTGTACAAAGTGCTCGAAGCCTGTACCCACGCTTTATGTCGCATCTTCGAGGACGGTAGCAGTCGGTCCGCGTTGATGAGTTATCATCTTGTTGGCGTAGCCTTACTGCTGGCGTTCCACAAGGCGGTATACTATCTCCATTGCTATTTTCCATTTTCATCAATTTTCTCTCTTGCTGTCTTCAGTGTCCGTATCATCTTTACGCCGATGACCTTCAGCTGTACGCTCAGAGACGAGTAGACTATTTATCTGAAGCCATTGATGATTTAAACAAAGACTTAATAGCAATACACAACTGGAGTGAAAAATTTGGGGTAAGTGTGAACCCGACAAAGTGTCAAGCAATTATTGTTGGTAGCTCTTGTATGCTCAGTAGGGTTGTTACTACTTTTCCACCAATTCTGTTCAACGGATCAATGATTGCTCTCAGTAAAACTGTAAAAGATCTTGGGTTGCACATTGATTCCACATTAAATTAGCAGACGCAAGTTGCTAGTGTAAGTCAGCGGGTTACCTGGACCCTACGGGCACTTTACAGACTGAAGAAATTCTTACCCATCAATACTAAGACGATGCTTGTGCAGACCTTAATCCTTCCCATCATCGACTATGGTGACGTGTGCTACTTTGATCTGAATTCAGACTTGCTGAATAAACTTGATCGGCTTTTGAAATATGGCATTAGATTTATATATTGTCTCCCTAAATATGACCACGTTTCCGCCTACAGACAAGAGCTGAAATGGTTACCCATCCGGTTGAGAAAAAAACGTGCGTGCTCTCACTACTCTCTACGCTCTGCTTAACTGTTCCTGTTCTCCCTCTTATACCTTATTTCCAATATCTATGTTCTACTCACTCTAAAACCTTACAGTCGACTAACAATCTTCTTCTTAGCTGTCCTCAGCACACTTCTCACTCTGTCCACTCTTCATTTCAAATTCAGTCCATATTTCTGTGGAACACTCTCCCTTATGAAATCAGGATGACACCAATTCGGGCCTCATTTAAATGGAAGGTTCGTAAACATTTCTTGGATATTATGGCACAAGGTTGATCTTGCAAGGATGTTGTTAAAGAATTGGCAGATATTGACTAATTAATATTTACATAGTTTATATATTGTTATTTATTTATATAAATATATATTTATACTTTTATATATATGTTACTACATAGTTTATTAAATATATGTATATATTTGTATTACATATATTAGTTTATAATAATATGTATCCTGCAGCATTTTATTCTTATAGTACATATTTAAGCTATATATAAGTATAGACCTTTCAAAATCTCGTTGCACCTACACGACATCTCCACACCACCTAAAGGTTGACTGGTAGAGAATACCTTAGGTATTAAACCCGCCTATGTAGATGATTTTTGCATAAAGTTTAATAAATAAATAAACTATATCTAACAGATAAAAATATCTATAACATAAAGGTAATTTTGTCTATTTACCTTTTTTTTTTTTTTTTTTTTTTTTTGTTTCCCTGAGGAAAATGCATTAAATTGCATACCCCGGCTGTGGCGAGCCGGGGTTATGTGGGGCTCTCCTCCCCAGAAGGGGGAGGCCTACCCACTAAAAACCTCAGGGATGGCCTTCCTCAGGCATGTAGGGAGCCCCTGGGAACAGAAAGCTTCTTCCGGGAACCCCCAGCCTCCGCTCCCCCGTCGACACAGGGGAGCCCTCCTCGGGGGAGGCTTACTACCTCCCCCGGTCTCCTCCACCGACGACGCCCCCCGGCCACGGAAGGGGCGTGGTCCATCCCGGGTCGCCGTAGCAGTCGCGACTTACTCGCGCCCGCCGGCGACCCGCGGCGGCGCCGCAGCTGTGCTACCGAGCCCGGCGCCGCCTTCTTCGAGCGGGATCGGCCATCTCCCGACCCCGCTCGGCGGCCTCCTTCTGGAGCATCACTGCCTCACAGAAGGAGGCCACAGCCCTCCAACCTCCCTCGTCCGCCAGCATTGCCGCAATCAATGCTGGCGGAGACAGATCTCGCCCGATCTCTGCGACCAAGACTCGGCGCTCGGAGGCCCACGCGGGGCACTCCGCCAGCGTATGCTGGGCCGAGTCGAGGTCGGATGCGCAGTGGTGACAATGTGTCGATCCCTCCCGTCCTATTCGACACAGATACTCACCGAAGCAGCCGTGCCCGGTGAGTATCTGAGTCAATCGGTAGGTGACCTCCTCCTTCCCGTGGAGCCAAGCTTCGAGGTGCGGGAGTACGGCACCGACGGCCCGCTGGCGCGCGCAGATCCGTAATTCGAGCTGCGCACGCCAGGCCGCCACAATCCGTCGGTGCCACTCCCGCTTAGGCACTTCGTGCGTGGGTTCCAGGGCGCTCCCCCCATCGCCCTCCCGGCCGACACGCCGCGACGCATACGTCGCCGCGTACATGTCGGCCAGGATGTCGAATGGGGGGGAGCGTCCCAGAACCGTCGCCGCCTCGTACGAGATTGTACGGTAGCCTCGCACGATCCGTATGGCCATTATCCGCTGCAGGCTCCGTAGCAGAGCTCTGCAGCGGGGGGACCCCGCGCAGTCTTGCGACCACACGGGAGCCCCATACATGGCCACGGATCGCACGACGCCCTCGTACAGGCGGCGAACTCCATCCCTCGGTCCACCGAGATTGGGCAGCAGGCGATGCAATGCGCCCGCCACCCTTTTGGCTCGGGGGACCAACCGCACGAAATGCTCCTCGAAGCTCCAGCGGCGGTCCAGGGTGAGGCCCAGGTACTTAACACTTAGAAAATAAAAAAATTTATAGGAGTTTGAACCAAACAATTTAAGGAAAGAAGAGTATACTTTAGGTTAAGCTTATTGGTGTAAGTGTAAGAAATATTTATCGACAAAAGCACACTATTTTGTAAATAGAGCTATACTGGTTATCAACATATATTGTATGAGATTGATTTATTTAAGTATTACTATCATCACAGCTCATATACATACCTATTTAGGGGCCGAGTCTATGTTAGGGTGTTTATGCCTTATTTAACCATTTTGGCAGTGCATCATTAACTACATATAAATTTGAATTTCTCGGTAGATTGCTTCTCGAATATTTTCCTACACTTGAGGTGCATCCAAAAATAAAAAGCTCATTAGTACATGGCTGAACCCTTAATATAAGCCTCCCAAACCTGATCTATTATTTGTTTATATATTATTGCCATGTTACATAAATATTATTAACATATATATCTCATTTCCATGGGGGAATTGCTATGACTCAAATATACTTTCCTAGGTTCCTTGACTTTCATTAATATTTTCATGCATGCTTGTCGGTTATGGGTACCCTTGACCAGACTTGCCTACGGTATAATATATTATTAAGAAAATTATATTAACTATGAATCAATTAGAATTGTAACAATAAATCTTATACACTGTAGTTACTCCATATCCCATGTTAGTTAATGTAAATATATTTGATATTTATAAAATGATCATATACAGAGTACATTATTCATTACACATGGCAGAGTATCAGTAATTGTTAAATTTTATGCCTCTTAGAAAATTAATTGTAGAAGTAACAGTGATTAAGTATTGTGCCTGTGATTATTAATTTTGAAGATAGAGTGCCATATCTACAGTGTAGTCCCAGACTCTTTAAAAACAATCCATACCTTGTTGTGTATAATCCATACAATATGCACTATCATAAAATACATTGCATAATTTCATGATGTAATTTATTTGGTAGTCACCTAATTTCTGTATAAACAAAATTGTTAATAATTTTGTTATTTTGGTATCTATACTTACTGTAATTATTCAGAAATGTTTTTCAGATGAGAAAATAGAATGTGTTTCGGATTATGTTGACAAACTAATTCTATTAAGCTTGCAAGTTATTTTTATTTAAAATCTAATTACATACATTCATGAGATCAAAATTCGATAAATTAGGTTAATTATAAGAGGGACACTCCATACCAGGGTAATCTTGGTATTTCAGATTTACCTATTTCTGTTAAAAAAAAAGCAGTGTTCAGATTGCTGTATTCCAGTATGAAGGATAAGGGAAGCAGTAAAATGACTAACTTTTCATATGATGTTACATGTTGGCAACATACACTGTGGTGGTTTTTGTGAGCATTGGTGATTTGATTGAAAATCACACAAGAAACAAATATTCTGCATAGCCATGACTGGGTTCCCTCATGGTAAGGCCACTTTGCTTTCTTCCTCTCAACGCCAAACGCCTCTTCAAGCGTTTTGGGCCCCTTTTATGGGCCAGCGCTGCATCGCCTCCTCTCCCGAGAGTTCTTAGAACTTAGGCATAGGCAGAGTTCGGTCAGTAGGTCACGTGGTCAGACCGCTCTGGCCACGTGGATTCCGACATAATTGCAGTTATGGTGGTATCCTGGGCACATTTCGTACCCCTTGTGAGTATTCTCAGTCTCCCTCTCCTGAGGTAGAAAAAAAAAGAAACAAATTTACTATCAGCAATTATAATCAGTTACCATCAGGTGGGAAGTGATTGTTTATCAATATTTCATATAAAAAATGTTGGTAACATATATTTGAGGATTATGATTATGAGAGGATGTTGATTAGGACCAATAATAAATCATTGGGACTATTGTCTGCTGGAATGATTGCACACATGATTGAAAGTGAAATTGGAATTTATGTTAGTATGAAATGTATTTTAATTATTGTAATCAC
This sequence comes from Scirpophaga incertulas, assembly GCA_036419045.1. NCBI lineage: Eukaryota > Metazoa > Arthropoda > Insecta > Lepidoptera > Crambidae > Scirpophaga > Scirpophaga incertulas. The sequence continues at coordinate 19,900,525 of CM071631.1, read as the reverse complement.
TTTACAATTATTTTCTATATGAGCAGTTTATTATATATTTTACATCACTACCTGTCTCAATAGTCTCAAAGCTATATTTGAAATATTCCTATTGTGTGGGTCTATTCATTTTACTTGCTTATATACTCTATATTTAGATTATATCTATATACCTGAATATAAGTAAACATTGTTGGCCTTGTGTAATGTAATAAATAACTATAATTTGTATAGTAATGAAAACTTTCCCATTACTGTTTTCAGTGAGAAACGGGCTCTGTGGTCTTACCAAAAGGCACGTGCATCAATTGCGTCACGATGGTGGTGGCTTCAGGCGCAAGTTCAAGAATTAGAATTCAAAATACGCCAGCACACAGACCTACAGCAACAGGTATTTATCACATACACATTTAAGCATTTTTGGCGCGATTTCGCCAAACAATAATCTAACATTTTTATGTGGTGTAGTCTGTACTAAAAAATTTGAACCCTATAGGATTACATTGCTGTCCAGCTGTTCTGAATTTGTAATTACAAATTGACTTTACTGGTTTTTGACTTTGTTTTGCAATAACAAACTTGTTGTTTGGTACTTGGTAAGGAGATTCACTTGCACTAGCTGGCTTGGTCAGCACTCTAAATAACACTTTAATTACCAAATTAATTGCTGCCAATTATATTTCTCTTATAACGCAACTCAAGCTTCTCATTATTCTTACGATTGAGATGGAGTCATCTCAATTTTAATAAGGATAACTGCAAACATATGTAAAAATAAAAACTTGTTTACTTATCACTATACATGTTTCCATAGGTTCGTGAAGTAAAAGGCCCAGTTGAATTCGAGGGCGAGCCTGTGGGTTACGAAGGCAGCTTGCCGGGCGCGGACTTGACCAACGGCCCCGATACAGAGACTTGCGCACGAGTTCGGCCACTGCGCAGGGAAACTTTCAAGAAACGCAAGCTTTTGCAGATGCACAACCTGCATGTGGCTACAGATAAGGCTGCGAAACCATCGGATATTCGGTGAGTGATTGACACAATATTTTTTTTATCTGCTCATCTGTAAAAGTATAAAATGTGTAGATAATGAATTAGCTACTCACAATCTTGAGGTTGGTTCGCAACTTGAATCCCTCATAAGCACAGAAGATTTCTGATTGATTTGGATTTTGGTTGGTTGTGGTTAAAAGACCCCCTACATGGAGACCTATTTTTGAATTACGTATGCGACTTCGAAATCACCGATGTGACTATAATAACATTTTTCACATCACCGATTTTCAATCATTCTTATTTTTGAATATCACTTATGTGACTACCTTAGTCACGGATGTGATATTACGAGTGCCCTCACCCACTCGTAATCAAGTCATACTTGTGGAAATGTTATGTGTTTTGTTTAGAGAACATAATTATTCACAAGAGTCTGAAGTTGATGTGTTAATTTTTCAGTATATATATATATAATAAACATAATGGTTAAGCGGCAATAACCGGCAGCGGCTACATTCTGCGTGGAACCGAACCCTTTCATTTATATGTGTACTCTATCTATGTTGGCGGCTTTGCGATCGACTTTCAAAAATTGGATGTTTAGGAATCCGTGACCTCAAAGTCACTGCTGACTATTTAGTCAGCGGTGATTTCGAAGTCGCATTCGTAATTCAAAAATAGGTCTCCTGGACACAATTTCTCGCTATACTAATGATTTATTGTTTTTTACACCATTAATCAGGTACAGTATAAGTGGATAAATATGTATTATTATGGACAAGTGTAACTTAGAGAAAAGGATTTGAATTGTACTTGCAATAAAATTGCATATTGATGCAAATTACTTTATCTCCATACAATGATTATTTATTTTTGGAAATACTCAAACCATAGTATGTGTAACTTTTTAAAATATCTGGATGCTATTATACAATTCTGTATAATTTTCTTTAATTCTGTAAATTTATGAGCACATTAATTAAAATGATCAACAAATTAGTGGGCAGCACTATGTAGACGGCCTAGTAGGGTTCCCTGGTCCAGTTGCAGATAAGGAAGTCATGTCACACTAATTGTTTCTAGATTGCACTAATGTTTTCAGAGAGCTAGGTCTTGGGCCGCTTATCTGCGCAGTAAAGTAGAAGCGGCACCCATCGCAGTGCCCTAGAAACTTGGGTTAAAGCTTTAACAGAAATAAAACTTCTAGAATAAAAAATTCTAGATAACTATAAAACACCAACTTTCTTCCAAAAACATATAACAAAACGTATAAAAGACGTTTCTTTGAAGTCTGACACATGATTAATATTTTTTACTTCTATGTACATTAATTAAACACCTAAGTAAAACAATTGTTATTAGTTTTTAAATTGCCGGTCTACAGCGAATAGTTTAGTTGGACTCTAGCAGAAGCTTAATCTACAGCCCTCTAACTTCCCTCGTCCGATTGCCGCAATCAAAGCCGGCGCAGAGAGATCTCGTCCAATCTCTGCGACCAAGACTCGGCGCTCAGAAGCCCACGCGGGGCACTCCCCAGTGTGTGCTGGGCCGAGTGGAGGTCAGATGCGCAATGGTGGCATAGTGTCGATCCCTCCCATCCTATCCGACACAGATACTCACTGAAGCAGCCGTGCTCTGTGGCCCCAACCGGTAGCTGACCTCTTTCCCGCGGAGCCAAGCTTCGAGGTGCGGCGGGGAGTACGGCACCGACGGCCCCTCCCACTCGCCACCTCCACCTAAGCACTTCGTGCACGGGTTCCGGGGCGCTCCCCCAGCCGACACGCCGCGAAGCATATGACGCTGCGTACATGTAGGCCAGGATGTCGAATGGGGGAGAGCCTCCCAGAACCGTCGCCGCCTCGTACGAGATGGTACGGTAGCCTCGTACGATCTGTATGGCCATTATCCGCTGCAGGCTCCGTAGCACAGCTCTGCAGCTGAGGGACCTCGCGCAGTTCCTCGGAAGCTCCAGCGGCGGTCTAGGATGAGGCCCAGGTACTTGATGTACGGCCCCACCGGGACCACCGCTTCACCTACCTGGATCCGACAGCTGGGTAGTTCCCGGCGCCTCGGTTTTGTGAGGCGCTATTTCTAAACCCAGCCGGTGGATCGCCCGCACGACACAAGCCACCCCAAGCTCGGCAAGCCTGAGCACCGGCCCGAAGTCAGCCCCACTCACGACTGAGAGTGTCGTCAGCATAGCAGACGATACTCACGCCACCAGGAAGGCTAGTGCGAAGAACCGCGTCGTATGCGAGGTTCCATAGCAGGGGTCCCAACACCCTCCTGCGGAACGCCGCACTCGACCCTCCTCGACGTTTCTGTCCCGTCCCGTCCCATCACGGCGATCGTCTAGTCTCGCAGATAGTCCCCGACCACGGCCCGCAGGTAAGGCTTAATGGCCTGTCAGGGGAGGCTACCGAAAGCATTGACGATGTCTAAAGACACCACCAAAGCCCCGGAACGTCGTTGGTCCTTCCCTCCTTCCTGAGGAGCACCAGCCTGGCCGTCTTCCAGTCGACGGGGAACACGCCCTCGCGGAGGCAGCTCGTGAAGAGCTGCCTCACCGCGCTCCCAAACGCCCTGAGCGCCAGTGCCAACACCTTCAGGCCAGGGCGAGGAATCCTATCGGCCGACACGCTCCGCTTATATAGTCACATGGAGAATCGCCCCACACTAGGATTTTTATCTTGTGTCGTGGGTGCAGTCACAAATAGAAACCTCACATGCACAAACACGCAGACCGGAACAAATTTTTGTAGGTCATACAAAATATCTGTCACGTGCGGGAATTCAACTCGTGACCCGTTGCGTAGAAGCTGATTACTCGACCACTGCGCTAACTGTGTCGTCGCTTATATATGGTATATCTGCAACACACACAAAAACCACAGTATATCTATAAGATGTAATCATAGTACCCAGTAATTATACTGCACAGCAATGAGGATATTATAATTTATACGGCAGAAATAAATAGGACGGAGAACACAGACCCACCACAGTATACTTACACTTACAGTAAGATTAAAACAATATTGAATACCATCATCACGCCTGCACTGCAGTTTTACTCTTGTTTTAAGTGATCAGAGACACCTACTGCAGTCATGTCATGAGAGAGTCATTGCTCTAGGTACAATTTTCATCTTGCGAGGTAAAATCTTTGCCTCCTGGTTGAATTTCTTAGAATTCTTTATCAAGTATTGGAATACTGTTTTGTCTATTTTGTATGAACGTGGCGTGGACAGCCAAATCCTTTTCTGTCTCTTATAGAGGAGCTTTTATTATACCTGTACCGCAGCGGTCGAGTTATTGGTCACTACGTAGTGGGTCGCATCGCGATATTTTGTATGACTTACAAAAATGTATGTAAGTGGATATAAGGTTCTAGTGACAGCACTCCCGAAAATACCTAGCAGATAACCTACTTTTGTAGTGGAATCACAGTGATTCGATTTTTGTATTATTTAATTTTATTTGAATATCACAAATATATTTAACAATTGATTGCCAAAAATGAGAAAATATATTGAACATTCAAACCAAAAATTATAGATTCCAAAGTTAAATATAGTATTTTGTTTATTTTTTATTGGAACAGTATTTATGACCAGACTAAGTGTATTGGATCGCAATTGCATAAATAATTTGTTATTATGTTCTCTACGATTCGTCTTGGTTACACAAACTAGTGAACAGAGTCAGATGAGGAGATTATTAATCAATGTATTTGTATTTGGCATTTTTTACATATCATTAAAGTGTAAATGATGAGTGTAATCTGTGGAATGGGTTCCAGGTGTGGGTGCGAGTACGGGTCGGAGAGCTGCCCAGTGTGCACGGGTCGCGCTGAGCCCACGCAGCCAGCACTGCCGCTGTGCGTGCTGCCCGCCGCGCAGCGCCTGGGGCGCCTGCAGCCCACCTACCACCCCGTGCTTAGCGACTTGCGCGGTGAGTGCCACCCTGTTGTACACTGGCTGAAAACTATTTAGATTAATCTAAATTCTATCTATGATGTTATATGTCACTTTAAAATGTTTGTTTACTTGGTTACCAAGTATAGTTGTGTACACACGTATTTACAAGTTTTCTTTATAAATATTTAAATACCTGTATTTACAACATTCGTTATCAGCATGTAGTTCTGTATAATGAATAATCAGCTCAGTAGTATTATTATCGAGTCGAGATCGATACAGCATCTGGAAATTTAAAATTCGAGCTTTGCTTTTTCACGAAGAATTGTGGACGTCCATAGAAGGCTATGCTGCTGATGATAAGACCTCTGAAGATGTGAGACTTAGAAAGGATCAGAAGACTTTAGCTAAGATTTCGCTCACGTTAGATGGTTCAACCATAACTCATGTCAGATCAGCAAAATCAGCGAAAGAAGCTTGGGACGCACTAGCAAATGCTTATGAAGACAGAGGCATAGGCCGCAGGCTATCACTAGAACGCCGCTTATACAGGTACGCTTTAAATGATTTTGTAAATATTGAGTCATACATAAATGCTATTATGTGTACTGTACAAGATTTAGCAGACATTGGTAAGGTCATAGACGACGAGTCTGTCGCTGCTATTCTATTAGGAGGCCTGGCAGTCAAATACGAACCTCTAATAATGGCACTAGAAAATTTAAAAAAAATATATTAAAGTAACATGTGATTAGGTCAAATCTAAACTTTTGAATGAAATGGCCAAAGACGTCCCTCAGAATGGCGTTTTAGCCATAAGTTTAAAATATCACAAAGTAAATCTAAAAGACCAATTGTTTGTTATAAACGTCGTGAGCTAGGACATAAGAGTCCTCAATGTCCACATAAAAAAGGAAAGAAGAAATCCAATGTTGGTTGTAAGGAGGATAAAAGTTCCTCCTTGTGCGCTCAAGAAAATTCCATGTTACTCACTCCGTTTGTTGCTGATAATAAGGACAAGAAAAGTGAACGATGGTACATTGATAATGGAGCTACTACTCATATGAGCCCTAACTTGGAATACTTTGAAAATTATAAACTGTTGCTCCGTAATGCTGGTTCTGTCACTATCGCAAATGGAGAAAAACTTCCTGCTATCAGAACACCTATAGAGGGTATTCCGAACATTTCCAAAATAAAAGATGTTGTTTTTGTACCTGATTTACATTGTAACCTAATTTCTGTTAAGAAAGTTGTTGACAGAGACTACAAATGGTATAACATATGCTGATATAGATAAGGAACCTTGTATACCATGTATACATACAAGGTAAGCAAGCCAGAAATCCTTTTAAGAAAATTAAATACAAACGTGCTTTAGAACTTGATGTTTGTGGACCATTTTCTACTACATCTTTCAAAGGAAGTAAATATTTTATTTTATTTATTGTCGATTTTACACGCATGATGTTCATTTATTGCTTTACTTTGAAGTCTGACGTTTTAGAAATTTTTCAATTATTTCATTATTTTGTGGAACGACAATTAACTACAAAAATGAAATGTTTGCGAACAGATAACGGAACGGAGTTCATTAACAAACAAATGTCCGATTATCTTAGTAGTTTTGGCATAATACATGAAAAAACAGTACCTTATAGATCGCAACAAAATGGGGTTATCGAGCGCAGTATAAGAAGTATTGTAGAGAAAGCTCGTGCTATGTTAGCTCAAAGCAATCTTTCTAAAGCATATTGGCAGGTTGCTGTGGAAACTGCTGTTTACATTAAAAACCGCTCTCCACACCGTGCTTTGGTTAATGAAACTCCATATCAAAAATGGTACAAGGCGATACCAAATCTTTCTCACTTAAAGGTGTTTTGGTGTAGGGCTCTCGTGCATATCCCTTCATGTCAACGCTCTAACTTAGACTTAAAAGCTGCAGAATATATTTTTGTGGGTTATTCTGATCAGCCAAGGAGCTATTTTTATAGGGATGCAAAATCTCCGAGAAAATTAATAAAGGACAGAGACGCAATCTTTTTTGAAAATACCTTTACCAATTTAAAGCATTTATCTAACCCTAACATGTCCAAACAGTGTAGTATTTTGTTAAATGGTGATATTTTAATGCAATCATCTGGTGTTGAAGTATCCGATAGCAGTGAAAATTCTTTAACAGAGTACATTTGTGAACCCAGTCACGAATATGTAGTTTCTTCTACTGAACTACCTCATGACTGTATTGACAACACTGTTAATCGTTACCCAACAAGAGATCGTAGGCCTCCAGATTTCTATTCATATAATACTATCGCGTCTAATTCTTTAGATGAAGAGCCAAAATGTTATTATGATGCTATAAACTGTGAGGACTAACATTACTGGATCTCTGCTATGCGGGATGAATATAACGCATTGACAAAGAAAGGTACGTGGACATTAGTTGATAAACCTAAAAATAAAACGTGTATCAAATGCAAATGGGTATATAAAATAAAAAGAGATGCTGCCGGTAATATTTTAAAATATAAAGCACGCTTAGTAGCGAAAAGGATACACACAAGTGTATGGTATAGATTATTTTGAAACCTATGCACCTGTTGTACGTAACTCTCTTTTACGAACATTGTTGGCATTCGCTGTTCAAGAAGGCTTCAAAATTCGACATATGGAAGTAGATACGGCTTTCCTCAATGGAGACTTGGATGAGGAAGTCTACATATTACAACCTGAAAGGTTCATTAATGATAAACAGCCGGACAAAGTTTGTTTATTACATCGTTCTCTTTATGGCCTCAAGCAAGCGCCGAGGTCTTAGAACATTAAACTGAAACATGCATTGTCTTCTATTGGTTTTTTGCAGCTGCCCTCGCAGGCATGGATATTTAAGAAAGTAATAAATGACAATGAATCTCATTGTGTCTGTTTATGTGCCGCTTTGTAAAAGATTAGAAAAATCAAAGGAGGAGAGCTCTTACGAATGTCCTTATCAGGAGCTAATAGGATGTTTGATGTTTCTCGCTGTAAGCACTAGGCCAGATATCGCATTTACGGTGAGTTACTTAAGTCAGTTTAACACGAAGTATGACGAAAGTCATTGGAAATGTGCTAAACAATGCTTAAAGTATTTGAAATTAACTAAAGATATGAGTATAACTTACAGAAAGAATACGGATAGAATCCTTCTTGGTTTTTCTGATGCTGACTGGGCACATGGTACCGTAGATAGACGGTCATATACGGGATACTACTTTAGCATTGCGGGGGGACCAGTGACATGGGAAGCGCGTAAGCAGCCAACTGTAGCTCTATCATCTGCTGAAGCAGAATATATGGCTCTTGCGAGTGCGGTTAAAGAGGCTTGTTTTCTAAGGCAATTATACTCGGAACTTTCAAGTGAGCTTCATAAAGTTTTCTTGTATTCCGACAGTCAAAGTGCACTTGCGTTAGCGGCCAATCCTGTCCACCACAATCGTACAAAACATATTGATGTTAAGTTTCACTTCATTCGTGAAAAGATTAGTGACGGAACAGTTACGATGAATCATTTATCGACAGATAAATTACCTGCCGACATATTGACAAAGCCCCTAGGGCGCATCAATACATAGTATAAAACAAAGTCGCTTTCGCTGTATGTCCGTATGTATGCTTAGATCTTTAAAACTACGCAACGGATTTTGACGCGGTTTTTTAATAGATAGAGTGATTCTTAAGGAAGGTTTGTATGTATAATAAATGCATAATATAGTAGAGAAACACTGATAAATTTAAAGGTTTCTAATGTGATGTCGTAAATAAGCACGTTTTTTTGCGCTTATATTGCAAACGCTGGCTGAACCCTACGAGATAGACCAAAATAATGTACTACAGTATTGTACAACTTACAAAAATCCACAAAAAAGTCCGCGATGGTATATGTCTATCTCTTAGGGATAACCCACCATAACCATTTTTTCACTGCACCCGTGCGAAGCCGGGGCGGGTCGCTAGTTAAACATAAATTATGTCTGGATGCCATGGGTATCATATAAGTAGGTTTTATACTGTTTTTATTGTATAAGTAGTATAATGTATGTTTGATTTTATTTTAATTTTCCTGTGTTATTTTTACCTTGTTTATTTTTACTTTGAATTTAGATTAAGGGGGCGAATGTTGTATACTGGCTGAAAACTATTTAGATTAATCTAAATTCTATCTATGATGTTATATGTCACTTTAAAATGTTTGTTTACTTGGTTACCAAATATAGTTTTGTACACACGAATTTACAAGTTTTCTTTATAAATATTTAAATACCTGTATTTACAACACACCCATAGGGCTGCCCAGAGTTAGAATTTTTACGATCCCAATTTCAATTATGTGTGTTCACCTTATCCATAGGTGATAAGTCTGGAGGCTTCGATGACGATTTATCAACACAGAGCTCCAATTTATCGAAAACGTGATGTTGTTTTACTCGTTACCATAGTACATACTAACTCCTACATTTTTCTTGACAGACGTTTCGCCCTCCATCCACTTATCCGCGCTGGCATCCCGCACGTGGACCAGAGGGCGCGGTCGCGCTCGCAATACTGCCACCCATACTGCGACCAAGAATACGTCGTCTCACACGGTCACATCCCAAACAGCAGCTTCCCACGGGACGGTGAACGCTAGCAAGCTGAACAAGAAGCATCCCACCAGTGAGTAATGACAAATTATATTTTAATTACAGATCTAAGTGCTTCTTAATCAACACTTGCTGCCAGTCCAGAAAACATTTCCTTAACTATTCCGGTCGTACTTGATTTTAGCAATGCACTCAATTGTGTCAATTTCAACATACTTTGGAATACTATGTGAATAAAATAACAAATGTGAATTTAATCCGGTTGATTTAATTCTTCTTCTTACGGTTTTTGTGTTTATTGTAACCCCTCAAACTTCTTGCAACCTAGTCCTACCTCGGAAGAAGTTAAGGTCCGGTTTCTATGCACACTGCTAATGATGAACCGGTCGTCTCTGGCCGCAGTTTTCCGTTTATGCCCCTATCCTGTGAGTCTCGTAAACTGTCCAGTCTGCCGATACCTCTCGATAACTCGGTGTACCACAGATTTTGATACTCGTAAAATTTGAGCCACATTTTCGTAAGTGTGCCCAAGTTTCAATTAGAGTAACGGCAACTTGAGTGGCATTTAGATATTTTTTTTAAAAACAACAGTCTGTCAAGTCTACTGGGATCCAAGTGGTTCCGCCCATCACTTGCGATACTTGAGTAATATTGGCGCAATTATTTCGGATATCTCCACAAATCGTTCTAATTGATGAAAAACAGAATTCAATCTGGTACACACAGATTGGATGGGCCCTGACTGAATAATGCCCGGTTTCTGAATACCTTAGCTAAACTCTCAATAACGAATGATTCAACAAAGTTATCGAAAAGATAAACGACTCATAACTGTCAGTGAGTTTCTGAATGCAGGACTGTGCTTTCAACAGCTATGAAACAGTTAAGTAGTTCTAAATTATGTCACTAGATGGGTCTGTTCACAAAATACGAAATAAAAATTGACTTTGTTATATTAAATTCATCCATAATTACATTTTAAACATTTATTTTGTAATATTTCTTCATCCGCGATAATAATATCTGAGTCTCGGTTAAAAAGAGCAAGGCCGGCTTGGCTGTTTCAAGGTGGTGGTGAACAGAGTTAAGGTTGGTGTGTAATCCCCTGATATTGCAAAAGTCCACGGCCAGCGTGATGAGGGGTGTTGTGGTGCGTTTGCTCTTGTCATGAGCGTCATGGAGTGCGGTTTTGCCCCCCAACAGAATACGCGGGGCGGTCTGGGCCTCCACGTTCGGATGCGGTATGTTCTTAACGTTGACGTCCAGACAGGGACTCTCCAACGCTAGCGCAGTTGGTACCCTCCTGCGGTAACATATGGTTAAACTGCGCCATCATAAGGGGGAAGGGGGGATTGGGCCTCCGGTGCCCTCACTCACACGGCAAAACACACTGTAAGCGTTATTTTACGCCGGTTTTCTGTGAGGCCGTGGTATCGCTTCGGTCGAGCCGGCCTAATTCGTGCCGAAGCATGGATTTCTTCTTGGGTTTCTCCTTTCTCCTTTAAGTTTTCTCCCAAGCTGGAAAACTTTGTTGAAAGTTCATTTACCTTGCGATCTTATATTAGTCTTACTAATTTAAAGTTCATCCATCAACACTTATTTTGTAAACTCACACACACACTCACATCACAACAACATTTAAAAATATCTATTTATATGATATGTGCATATCATATAAATAGAAACAAACACGTAATGATTTATTTACAAGAAACAAATGAGGCACCACAACAAACGTGTCGAATCTTGTCACCAATTTCTACGCTCCCATTGGTCATTGTCACGTGCAACCGGCATGCGCCAATCGCCGCGCCCGCCCAATTAATTTCTTGTTGCTACTTGCATGATATCCGCATCCGCATGAACATCTGCATCATTAATGCAGATGCAGATGTCCAAATCTGTGCGGAAGTACTGCATTTGCGGGGATGCGAAATGTTCGCAACATTCCTGATTCACACTTAACACGATAAAACAAGGCAGTCGTGGTAAAAACAAAAAATACGTTAATTTAAAATCAAAATATGAGCATTTTTATGCAGTATGAAAAAACACAATATTACGCAATGACGTTATAAAACAAATGAAATTCGAAATAAAAAAAAACATTCCAATACTTTCTAAAAATTAAACCTATTTTTTGCGTTCCATAAATTTGTCCATGAGTGTAATTACATAAAAATGTAAACATTACTTGGTTATAAAAATGAGTCAGTTTCAAACCCTCGTATATTAGCAATATATTATGTATTAAAATGTATTAGGAGGAATGCAATTCAGCAACACTTCCAAGTTTAATTTTTTTGCACTACGTAAACCCTCGTTATTACGACTGACGCAAGAGCTGTGTGTATACATATAATATGACATTTTTGTAAGCATTGAACAATTCTGAATAAACTAAAATATAAGTACTGTAAAGAAATATAAATTAATCTAACGCTGGCTATCCTTATTCATTTCAAGAACTGAAAAGAGGCCGTCCACCACTTTCAAGGAAAATAAAGGAGAGAGACAGAGATGATGAGCAAGTTGCTTCCACAAACCATGACAGGTGACATCTTAATTTCTATAATCACATATATTTCATTTAACAAAGAATTAAATAATAGAAGATATTACTTAATTCTTTGTACGTTGTATTATATTGTATTGTTATTTAAAAAAATCACAGGACTTTTTCCTGCTCTTTAAAATTAATCTCTGGGTTTGAGCCATTTTGTTATCCATGTTGTATCCATTTTATTCTTTCGCTATATGAAATCAGTGTAAAACTCTACCTAATTCCGACCTCTGCTTATAACATATATCAGTAGTATGGTGATTCAGAATCCAACTCATCACAACAAAATCAAAGTTCTAAATTCTGTAACGTATAGTAACCTCTGAATGTCCTATTTCAGAGGTCGCAGTCGTCCCAGCATTGAAAGCCGTCGTCGCACGTCCTACGACATAGACAGCATTGTGATTCCACAGAGCGTGGCCGCTACCACCAGGCCAGAGATCCTCACCTATAAGGAGATACTCACACCCAAGTACGTTGTTAGCTATCGATTTACATGTCGCATTAAACTCTGGTTGAACTAGCCATTCAACTAAACAGCTAGCTTGTTCATTGAACAATGCTATGTAACGGATGTGACTTTTTCAATATTCAACATTTTAATAATCTGTGAATTTTTTGTGATGTCTACATTCTCGCGTAGTTTGTAAAAGAAAAAATAGATAAAATACAGTCCACTATATCGAACAAGCACAATATTTTTGAGAGAAAATGAAGTAGTGAGAATGCAATTATATTCAATAATAGGTAAAGTGTTATTTCAATTGATTCACTTCATTTCATATCATCATTTTTATCTATGAGCCACTGAATTGTTTTTATACATATCTACCACTGCGGTGCCAATTTAGTTTCGTAATTACTTAACCGAATGTCTGAATAAATTTAACATGCGAAACTTTAATATAAACATTTTTTCAATTGCAGGTGGCGAGTGTTGGAAATTCCTGAAGTGCCTCTGAATAATGGTGTGTCCAAGATGCATGATCCATTGTCATTCGACAGCGACGTAAGTAGATTTTTATTTGTAAAACAGTTTTTGGTTGAGTAAAATTGGTATTGTAATTGAGAAACTACGTAAGATTTCAGTGTCGATTATAATAGCTTGTTTAATTACTAATTTGTTTTGTAGATAGTATGAAATCGTTTGTTTTTAACAGTTTAAGGTGTTGTGATTGGGATTCAAGTCGAAGACGAATGTCGTAAAAATGAAAATGCAAAGAGTAGCATTTTTTATAGGATAGGGCAGCAAACAAGCAAACGGACCACCTGATGGTAAGCGATAACCGCTGCCCATAGACACCCGCAACACCAGAGGAGTCACAGATTCGTTGCCGGCCTTTTAAAATTGGTTCGCAAATACTGCAGGCGACAATTCATTCCACAGTATAGTAGTGCGTGGCAGAAAATTCCTGGAAAAACGCACTGTGGTAGACTACGAAGCGTCTAGATGATGAGGACGAATGTTGTGTCGCGTAGAACGGTGACGGAAACTAGCAGCACGAATTAATCCGGACAATTCCTCAGAGCACTCCCCGTAATATAAGCGATAGAGGATACATAGCGAAGCTATATCTCTACGCAGTGCCAAAGAGTCTAGCTGACATGAAATATACGGGCAGTCAACGATTCGAGTCGCCCTCAGTTAGTTGGATGCGGTCCAGAGGGAGAAGCTGGTAATGGGGAGCCCCTGCCCAAAGATGGGAACAGTATTCCATATATGGCCGAACTTGCGCCTTATGGAGCTGCATTCGGTGGGCCGGTGTGAAATACCGCCTCGATCTATTGAGCACACCAAGCTTCTTTGAGGCTATTTTAGCCTTACCCTCTAGGTGTCCGCGGAACTGAATTTCGCTCGATATGTCGACACCGAGAATTCCAATATTGGCTGAGGCAGTTAAGGGAGTGCTTTCAAATCGAGGTGATGCGATAAACGGTAACTTTTTTGCGGTGAACGCTCAAACTTGTGTCTTAGTGGGGTTAAATTGGACCAAATTAAGTCTACCCAATCTGAAACTTTCTTTAAAGAAGTCTCAATTTGAGACACAAGTTGATTTCGACTCAACGACGCTTTCCCGAGATAAACTCATTTGCAAAACAAACGGGCACCTAAGTAATGAACCATTTCAGATGTTAATATTGCTTTGTTTGATAGTTATAGTTAGTTTTATCCTCACAATTTGGTAAATTAATAAAAAAATAATCGTTTTCATTTGTATTTTATAAAATTTTTATACAATTTATGAAAAATAATGCTGAACCTCGCTAATAGTGTATGTTCGCTAGTAGTGTATATGCTCATGAAGTAAAAATAGAAAAGTTTGTTTGTTTTTCTTTAAATAAAAGCAGATAAATGTTTAGTATCAAGTGTGACCCCCTCTAGCTAAAATCACAGCTTGAATTAGTCTGGGCATGCTAGTGAGTATATCCCGGATACTTGCTTGCGGAATACGTTCCCACTCCGCAGTAATCACATTCTTCAGCTCTCTGATGGTCTGCGGAGCCGGTTGTACTGATCTCACACGCCGTTTCAGAACATGCCAGACATGCTCTATAGGATTGAGGTCGGGACTTCGAGCTTGCCAATCCAAACGACGAATGCCGACCTCTTGCATATACGCTTTAACATGGCGCGTGGGCGCGAGCATTATTGTCATGCATAAAAATTGTGTTTAACCTAGAGCGGCTAGTGCAGGTTGAGCATGAGGAATTAGAAGTTACGTTTATGTATCGATGCCCAGTGAATGTGCCGTTTTTAATGAATACTAACTGTATTAGCGATGTGCCGAGTACGGTTTGACTCGAGTCAGACTCGATTCCTGCTTTGGACTCGCCTACTCGAATACCAATTTATTTTGATTCGAGTACGCTGGACTCGATTCCAGTAATCGAGTCGGGAAGAATCTACGGAAGCCATATTGATGGTCACTGACCAACTGGTAAGCCTCAAGGTATCCTAAGCTATTGATAATTGACTCCATTATCTTTGAGAATGAATAATGAGGGTTATGGCTGTCAGTCTATAGTTGGACGAATTAGTGCGGTTGCCTTTTTTAGTTATAGGGTGCACTAAAGCTGTCTTTCATAAAGTCGGCACTACGCCAGAAAAGTAGGAGAGCCGAAAAAGACGCATTATAACCGGTGCCAACTCAGGAGCACACGTCTTCAACACGATCGGAGGAATTCCATCGGACCCGCTCGAGTTGTGGACGTCTAGGGATAGAAATGCCAAACGCACTGAGCTTTGGTGGAACCGGATATCCGGCATAGAGTTTTCATACTGCAGTATGCTCGGCGGCTCTTGTCCCCGATCATCCAACGTCCAAATTGACGCAAAGAGTGTGCCCAAAAGATTAGCTTTTTCATACCACTGAATCATCTCCCCTGCGCAGAGGTGGAACATATGGCTTGCAGAAGTTCCCTTGAATAGCCTTAGCGAGTGTCCAAAATGCCCGAGTTCCCGAGGGAAGACGCTCCAATCTCTCGCTAATTCTACCAATGTACTCAGACTTCGCCCTAGCAACATCTCTTTTGAAAAACCTGGAGGCAAATTTATACTTCTTTTTTAATGCGCGGGTGCTAACACCCCGTACCGTCGCCGCAGCTGCCCAGGCTTGGTATGCTTCTTGCGAGAAGCTTTTTTGGAAGATATTCCAAACAAAGGCTTTGACTTGCCACCGATGGGGACAACAGAGGATGGAACAAAAAGTTCCATTCCTTGCAATACCACATCAGTAACAGATTTAGCTACGTCGTCGAGGTTAACCTGCGTGAAGCAAACTTGTTCCCAATGGTAGGACGCAAAAAAGTACCGCATCCCATCCCAATCCGCTGACTTGTAGTGCCAAACACGTCGGCTGCCTGTAATTCGTGATCGCGGCGAGCACCCGAGCGGCATCGCGCTTCGGATAAGGCAATGGTCTGAGGAACCGAGTGGAACGCTGACGGATACGCGGTAGCCATCTGGATGAGAAGTAGTGTTGCCCAAATGCAAGAACAAGACGAGACTTGGCCAGTCTTGGTCTTGCAGCAAGAGTCTTGCAATTATATATTAGACTATTGCTATTTATTAAAATTTACTTTAGATCTTAGAAAAGCGTATTAGAGTTGAAACATTGTGAGCTTGAATTAACATAGCCATAGTAAAGACCAATCAGATTAACAAATGTCTGAAGATTTGATAAGAAATCCGAAAAATCAGCTGCCACATGGTTATCAACTGAGTTATATGCCGTCCGTTGTCCATGGGAGTAACTGTTTCTTAATAAACATTTACGCATTATAAGCTTACATGTGCTAAAACATGTAAAAAACAAATTAACTCTTCTTAAGTTCAAAAATCGAAGTTCGTGTCCTTACCGTACACTTGAAAAGTGGCAAAGGACATTGTTCCGGCTCCATACATGTTCTGCCTAAGAACCGTTCGAATCGAAAGTGACTTATATAAACTCTTAACATTATATGGAATCCTATGAAATAAGTTTTCACGAACGGACACTTCAGGAAACTGAAATAATTACGATAAAAGTTAATATTTTGAGGTTATAAATAAAAAATAACCAACCTTGCGTGAAATATCAGAGTAGTAATATCAAAGTAATATTAACAATACTATGTACAGCTATATATGTTCTCTTCTAGAATTAGGAAAGGACTACTCTAATAGATACTAGGAAAAGAGATAGTACCTAGTCAAGTTTAAGATAATTCTTTGACAATTATCATTTTACAAAATCTAGTCCTTTACACACAGCCGAGTCTACCAAGTACGCAATGTAATCGGAATCAAGCCATAGTTGTTAGAATAAAACCATGAAACGCATAGAAAATCACAAAAGAAACAATAGTCGCAAAGCAATCAAAAATTGAATGAAACGGACACAGATAAGGTATGAAGTACATCAGTGTTGTCAATTACGAAAACTATAATACTCGAATGCCAAGCTAGAAATTCGCGGTTTCGCTTAAAATATATATAATACTAGTTTTTTTCTAGCTAGTCAATTTAGGTATTTAAATGAATAAAGTGTTATCAAGTAATTTTAATAACCTACTTCAGAAAGGAGGAGGTTCTCAATTCGATCCGTATTTACCGAAATCGCGAAAACTTCTGAAACTGGCAGCACTGGCTGACGGAAAACATTTAATACGGCATCAATAATTGTGACCCAACTTTTTATTTGGAATTTATTTATTTGAAGTGTCCGTGGAATACTAAAATATGTTTCAAATAATATAAAAATAAATGAAAATTATTGTATAATTTATATTAACATCGGTTCTTAGGCCAAAATTGAACAATGTCCTTTCTTTGGGAAATCAGTACAAAACCGTTGATGCCACATTTTAAAAGTGCCGATGGTTAAAACAAATGCATGCACTCTGTTTGATTTTAATGAATATATTTTTTTTAATGGATATTAATATTTTTTTTTTATTTGTAGGGTAGGGAACTCGGGACTGTAAAGTAAACAAGTGAATTGTTTCACGTATGGTTTATTACTAACTAATCATCTGATAAAATCTATCTTATATTGGTTATACTAGTACTTAGATATTATGTGTAGATCTATTTATTTTAGGAAGATTTACAGATTCAATAACAAACTTAAATATACAGCAATACACTAAAAGTCTATGCTAATTACAAATCTCCACAAATGAGTATACAATTAAGAAAGAAGTCTAATGTATGTAACAATTCAATAAACCACAACATCAAATAAGGTGCAACCATATGAGTTGACCTTTTATTAAGGTTCGAGAATCTCAAAGTATGATTCAGTTAATTGTCGTTTAATTAGTGTAATACTAGTGAAGAAGAGGTCAATATCAATAGACAATCTCGAGAAATTACGGCAACTACGAATAACAAAAGTATTTTGTTTATAGTTTCTACTTGCAGAGGGTACACTCAATACCGAGCGTGACCGAAGCCTAAGAAGATTAGTATTAAGGGAAATTTTAGAGAGCAACTCCGGGCTGTCGATTACACCAGTAACAATCTGCTTTAAAAAGCAAATGTCACTTATACTACGTCTAGCCTCAAGGGGCAGAAAATGGTAACGTTTACATCGATGTTGGTAGCTGGCGCTCCTAAGGTGTGCCTTATAATCAAGAAAACGTAAGAACCGTTTTTGAATGCGTTCAATCCGATCAGTATACACAGCATACTGGGGATTCCATATTTGTGATGCATATTCCAAGTGGCTACGAATGTACGCACAATACAGAACTTTTATTGGTTTTAAGGAGCGAAAGTCCACTGAAGACCTCATGATAAATCCCATTGCCTTCGATGCTTTCTGAACAATATGATCTACATGTTTATCAAAAAGAAGTTTACTATCATGAATTATACCTAAATCCTTGACTTCATTCACTTTATCAAGTTTTTTGTTTAACAATTCATAACCAATATTAATAATTGAACGTTTGCGTGAGAATCTGATGTAGAAACATTTTGAGACATTTAATTCTAATTTATTATTGACACAGTACAGTTGGAACCTGTGTAAATCATCTTGCAAATCGTGAACATCTGATAGAGTGGTAATAACTTTAAGAATCTTCATATCATCAGCAAACAGTAATATCTTTGAATGATGAAAGCAATGGGAAATGTCTATAATGAAGATAGTGAACAACAATGGACCTAATATAGACCCCTGAGGTACACCAGAAGGTATAGATACCCAATTGATGAGTACCCTTGTATTACTACTGCCTGTGAACGTCGCTCGATATAGGAGGCAAACCACCGAAGTTAGATCACCATGAATTCCTGCTGCGTAAAGCTTGGAAAGCAGCACTCTGTGATCTATTCTGTCGAAGCATTTTCGATAGTCAGTATAGATGACATCTACTTGGGACATATTTTCCATCCCTGCAGTTATAAACTCGTTAGCAAGAATTAAATTAGATACTGTTGATCTATTCTTAAGAAACCCGTGTTGCTCCTCGTTAAAGCTACATTTTAAGGCTGCGTATAATTGTTTATGAATTATTTTTTCCAACACCTTCGCAAATAAACATAATTTAGAAATAGGGCGATAATTTTGGACATCAGCTGTATTTCCCCCCTTGTGTACTGGTGTTATGAAAACCGACTTCCATTTGTCAGGGACAATACCTTCAGTTAAAGATCGTTTGAAAATAATGCAAAGAGGAGTGACAAGGCTGCTCGCGCATAGAACTATAAAGTACGGTGGTACCATATCCGGTCCAGCAGCTTTAGATAGATCTAAGTGAGACAATAACTTCAGTAACACATTATCTTCAATTTCAATTGACCCCACACTGACATGAGAAACGCATGGAGGAAAATCATCAAAACAAGAAGAAACGCGATGGGACTGATTGTCTTCAGAGTACGTGGACTTAAAATAAGATGCAAATAAATTACTTATATCATTCCCATTATCAGCAATAATATTATTATATTGCATTACGTTAGGTAAAGCGTTCGAATTTCTTTTATTTTTAATATATATCCAAAAATATTTAGGGTTGTCACATATGGATGACTCAATACTTTGCATATAAGTTTCGTAACATATTTTTTCAAATGCGGCAGCCCTAGAACGCAATGTACAAAAGAAGTGATAATCTGACAAATTACCGTAAGTCTTAAACTTTTTGTGGAATTTATATTTCTCTTTTAGGATTTTCTTAAGGGCAGAATTGTACCAGGCGGGATATTTATTTGGTTTGCGAATTTGTACAGGAATATGACGATCAAAACAATTGTAAAGTTTATCATAAAAAAATGTCACTGCTTGGTTTAGTGGGCCGGAAGAAATATGTTTATGCCAATCAACTTCATTTAAAAAGGAATTTATTGCTATGTAATCACCGCGTCTAAAGTTGTAGGTAGTTCTAGGTTTATCATACAATTTGGCAATTCCAAGACTCTGGGTTGTTATATGTAATGACTTATGATGTGCATCTTCAGGAACCAGTGGAGCAACACAGGACCGGAGGATAGGATCACTCGAAAAAACCAAATCTAGTACACGGTTATTTATGTTGTATTCGGCTATAACGTGGTGTTATAGATCTAGTATATTTATGGTATTTATTTTTATAGGTTAGGTATTGGTCGTAATGCGCATTGGTCCAGCTTTTATATTTTTTGATACAGTTTTTTGCGTCTCACACCGAACTGTTGTACCTAACTACTCCTTGAAATAGCGCTAAATCCTAGCTGCAAGACGCAAGAGTCTTGCTGGATTAGTCTTGGTCTTGCTAAAAACACGCGGTCTTGTTCTTGGTCTTGGTCTTGCAAAGATGCAAGAACAAGACTGCAAGACCAAGACTGAATTAGGGCAACACTAATGAGAAGTCAGCAGAAGGTCTTACAGTGAAGGATTCTGGCTTTCTACATCTGGGATTCGCGTCGGCGAGGAGACCAGCTGTGTCAGGCCATAAGCCAAAGGGAAGTCATGAACAGATCTCCCCGCATGATTGAAGCCATTCATCATGGTGGGCGTTAAAGTCGCCAAGCAAAACAAGTTCCGCGGAAGACATCTGCCGCTGTACGTTGATGCAGTATGTTGTGGACGTCCAGACAGGGACTCTCCAACGCTAGCGCAGTTGGTACCCTCCTGGGGTAACATATGATTAAACTGTGCCATCATAAGGGGGAAGAGGGGGTTGGGCCTCCGGTACCCTCACTCACTCGGCGAAACACAGCGAAGCGCTATTTTACACCGGTTTTCTGTGAGGCTGTTGTATCACTCCGGTCGAGCCGGTCCAATTCGTGCCGAAGCATGGCTCTCCCATGGCTAAAAAGCTGTTATGAGCAACATATTTATGTATTTAAAGATTGAGGTGTATTTTCATGGTTTAAGTATAATAAAATTAACATTAAATCAATTGACAAAACACGATTACTTATATTAAATAAGTATATGGTCATTCATAACATGATTTTCATATTATATTTTTCAAAATCACCTACTATAATCAATTAGAAAAATAGTACCTTTCGGGAGTACCCCTATTAATAGATAGTAGAAGACACTATTCATTTATTTATTTAAGAGAGTATACAGACTTTACAATAAAAATTGATATTTACAGCACTTTACTAATAGTAATAATTTAAAGTTTGTGTTTTAACAGTTAGCTTATAATAGGCACACCCCCTTGTCACACAATGTCACACTTCGTCAACCCTCTCCCTCCCCCCTCACCGTGTGACGTAATTTATGGATGGCCCCCTAGTGAGATTTTAAGTGTAGAATATCAGTTGAAATGATAGTGATCATTAAAAGTAATGACAAAATACAATAACTATATACAAGGTATTAATATAATACAATCTAATATTATATTTATAACATTTAGTGTTATTATAATATTATCAGTACAGTATAGCATCGCATTAGAAGATAGTAGCTGTCGCTCTGGATAGCAGTCTTTACAGCGCGCCTATTGTATTCCAGTTTTGATTATGTTTCGTCACATATATATCTGCTGGTACAATCAGCGTATATGTATCAAATTGAATGAAATTTAATCAAAATAAAATAGTATTGTCAGTTTAAAATTAAAAATAAATTACTAAGATATCTAAACTATTAGCGGTGCACCAGCTGGGACAGGGAAACAACACCAGCAACCCTCCACTAGGATTTTCAACCTGTATTGTAGGTTCAGTTACAAACAGAATCTCACATACACATACCCAAATTGGAGCAAAATTCTGCGGGTAATACAAAATATTGAATTGAAGGCCCGGTGTGCAGATGCCGATTACAGGGTCGCTGCACTAACCGTGCCGTGGGTAAATAGTTGTTGTTTTGTTATAAGGAGGAAGAGGACGTGTCGGAGGCGGCGGTGTCGGCGCGGCACCTGCGCGCCGAGTTCCGCGAGCGCGGCCGCTACCGGCGCGCGGGCCGCCCGCGCCGCAGCGACGCCGCCGCCGCCGTCGACGCCGCACTGGGTGCCGCCATAGCCCCGCCGCCGCCCCCGCCCCCACCACCTCCACCACCGCCGCCACCACCACCAATACAGCGGCAAGAGGAGGTCAGTTGACTACAAAATAAACACTGCTTTTAGGATAGCGATGTGCCGAGTCGCCGTTTTGGTGGATCGAGTCGATTCGAGTCAGTTTATACGGTATTCGAACCATTACTCGATTCCCTGATTCGATTCCAGTACTCGAATTCTATGTTTGGTATTCGAATATTTCTAGACTCGAGTCAAGAAATTCGAGTCTGGAAATTCTAGTCCAGTCCAGAACTAGAGTCCGATTTTAGAACAAAAATGAAAAATAGAAAGGAGTAAGCTTCAAACAGCGCGTAGGTTAGGTTAAGCACAACGACACAAAAATAATAATACTGTAATGTATATTAAACGATAATAAACATTGAATCATGACATAGAGCATAGGAGCTTATGTAAATAGTTTGCGAGTATAAGCGAGGTAACCAAACTCGAATACTAGACTCAGTAGTACTCGTATAAATAGAATCAAGTTAGCGATTACGAACCGATTCTTCCTGACTTGAGTACCGGAATCAAAATAAATTGGTATTCGAGTAGGCGAGTCCAAAGCAGGAATCGAATCTGACTCGAGTCAAACCGTACTCGGCACATCGCTATTTTAGGATAACTACCAGCGCCCCCATAAGATTTCGCCAAGTTCCGAGTGTTGCTTAGATTAGAATTCCTTTTTTTTTAAACCATGAACGATTCACTTTCTTATTCAGGTTGTGATAGTACAAGTGGATAAATAAAACCAACACGCAGGATAAATGAAATATTGTACCCTATTTGCTGTCTGAATTAAATAACATTTTGCACATAGTCTTTATACCAGAATCTAAAACAAATTTAGGTCGACAATACTTTATGATAAGAATCCACAGAATGATTCAGAATAAATGAAGTATCCTGCGAAAATTAATCCCCTGTAAAAAATTATTTACTAACTTGCAATGAAGGATTGTTTTCGCTAATTAAAATTCTCGGTATAGTAGAACGAAAATTTAGCCTAAGTTGAGTCGAATAATTATATTGGTTTTTTTACGAAACAATCCCTATAATCCCTTAATCTTTATCTTCCGTCCGTCATTGTCAACTGACTTGTGTACGGGTGTATATCTGACGAAAAATTAAAACACCTGGTGAAATTAAAGTTTTGCGTCGCCTAAGTGGAATTCACATCAAGGAATAACATCGCCGCTTGTTTTTGACCTGCACTTGTAGCAATTATCCGCTGGACACTCAACTACACAAATTTATTACAGAGGTGAGATTTCTTGCTGACTGTTTATTTTAAATTACTGTATAAATTCGCAAGACTTCAGAAATCGCTGACGCTATTTGCCATTTGTTTTGTCAGCTGATTGGCTGGACTTCTCGTTTCACGTCGACTGTCAAAAGTGACATTTCACAGCTTGTGCACCATAGACAGGGAATTGGACCCGATTCGATCTAAAGTGAGCAGACTTACATAGCTTGAATTGACTTGATTGCTAATATTCTATTTTTGTGAATATCGTGACTTTAGTACAATGGAGAATTTGTTTATATGTTGTGCATGCAAATCTGATATGTGTAGCGCTGAATCAATTACATGTAAAGGGGAATGGCAGATCCCCATAGTAACTTTGGCCCAGAACGCACACCTAAAGAATCTCGTGAAAGTAACAGTGAATAATACCAATATTTGATTGGTAAAAAGAAAAATTCAAAAGAACTTGGCATATTTAAATATTTACTATCTAAACATTATATAAACAAAGTCGCTATCCGCCGTCTGTTCCTATGTATGCTTAGATCTTTTAAACTACGCAACGGATTTTGATGCAGTTTTTTTAATATATAAAGTGATTCAAGTTGGAGGTTTATATGTATATTACATTAAAAAACATTCTGTAGTTAATTTGTATCAGCACTGTGAAGCTGGGGTGTGCCGCTAGTAATGCTATGAAATCTATAAGGTTGAATGAATGATAGTTCAAAGCAGCAGCGGAGTCAATATCCAGGCGGAGACAATATTCGTAGCCACTTCGTAAATATTTGGTATACACAGAACACGGAAGAACAATAACAGTCAACGGAGAAATCGGGAATGCCAAATCACAGATTACTATAATAAAGAGATGAATGGATGGCGTCGTTTTGGTGTTGCCATTATAAACAAAAATCAATAAGATCAACATCATAATCGATATTCAACGATTCATTTTATTAAAACCATATCCGCTGTTCACGTTAAACAGAACTTTATTTAACTTTAACAGTTAATATTGATATTAAAAATAACACGATTAGAATTCATGATTTCATAAAAACATCGAATTCACGAATACACGATTCGTTATTCGTATAACGGAACGGGTAACGATCGCGTAAATAATTTGTTTTTAGTTACGTCTACATTTCAGCTAGGTGACAGCATGGTTACAATGACACAGCGTGGTCAGCTTGACAACACAAATATTTCATTTTTATCTATTATCTATCAACTGCATTTATTTAAATAAAATACTGTCATACTTAATTCATATAGTGTCAGCGGTGCTGTGGTTACGGCACTGATTTGTTGTCTAATTAGAATTGGAGGCCTACAATCAATCCTGCCTTCCGATTACATTTATTTGATGCGCCTACAAATGAAGAAAAGCATTGTCATGTAATAAGTTTCCTAAAGGTTATCGATTCTGCATCGATTATAACAGTAATGTAACGATTTTAATATTCATTACGGGCAACTCAGTTTTTAATAACAACAATGGTCAATTCCGTGGATGTAATACTTTGAATGTTATTTAATGATAATAAAAAAATGCAATCTTATAGCGATATTTAAATAGGATGAAAAAGTTAATATGAATATTTAATAATTTTCTATCGTTTTCAATTTGTTGTGCATTCTGGGCCAAAAATCGCCATTCCCCTTTGTGTGCGCAACACTATCATTATCAGTGCCTGAATATAACACAAAATCAGTTTTCGAAATTAAGTGATAGCTACTTAAGCAACTGGATATGTCCACACTGCATCGTCAGTGCAACATGAATACGCCGGTAAAAGATAACCAGATTCCTGTATCAGATGATGATGGAGTAATGAAAATGTCGTGCGATAGTAAAATGACCTCTCCATTTAGCAATGGCAGTAAGCTTTTGAGCTCGCACCGAGCCGCTCAGCCCCTAAACAAACAGGCAGTCACTATGGACAACATCTCATCCTTATTGGATAAAAAATTGAATCAATGCATGATAACATATAGTCAGAAGCTCCGAGAAGAAATTTGTAAGGATGTAAGGTCGCATATCAGCAAAGAAATAGATTTATATATAAATAAATAGATAGGCAGATTATGATATAAATGCATGTCGTAGAGTAGCTAAAATGGATTCTAAATCGAAGCGTCCCCGCAACATACTAGTCTCGTTGGCATCTCCTGCATTACGTGATAAAATTATATCTCCTTCTACACTGCTACTACTGCTTTGCTAAGCAGCTATTCGAGCATACGCTGATGACCTAAAATTGTTCGCCTCAATATCATCTCCTTCAGACAGCAGATCACTTCAATCTGATATTGATAAGATAGATCGATGGTGTACATATAACGGTATGTCTCTAAATGTTAATAAGTGTTTCAGGGTCACGTTTTCACGCAGGCATCAACCTTTTTACTATGACTATCGCATTCAATCGCATATAATTCAAAGATGCAATGTAGTAAAGGATCTTGGTGTAATCTTTGACAAGGAGTTGTCATTTAGAGCACATTATGATTATATCATTGACAGATGCAACCAATTACTTGGTTTTATATTTCATGTGACCAAGCCTTTTAAAAGTCAAAAGTGTCTTATTTCACTCTGGTGCAGCTTAGTCTGCAGCACTTTGGAGTACGGATCCGTGATATAGTCTCCTTATTGTCGAGTCCACATTAATCGGATAGATAATATACAGAAGAGATGTCTCCAATTGGCCTGCTATCGCTTAAATCTCAGTACTCGTGGATTATCGTATGCTGATTTGCTTGTTACATTTAGTCTGTCTAGTCTGGAATTGCGATGGCTACATATCGATCTCTTTTGTCTTTAAAATTTTAAATTCACACATAGATCGCCTACCTTGCTATCAGCTATAAACATTAATACCAGATATGTTTGCCGCGCGCCAAATTTTTTTGTGCTGAGAGTTAATATAAACAATACCTCATTTTATAATCCCGTTGTGCGAATGTGCAGGGCTTTCAACGAGTTGGTTGATAGGCACCCTGAATTGGATATCTTTGCGCATCCCTATTCCATATTTAGGCGATGTGTCAAAAAACACATATTAGCCATTTAATGTTTTACTTTAGTTTCTATTTTGGTTTATGTTATGTTTCAAGTAAATATTATATGTTTTACATATTAGATTAAATATTTATTTAAATAATACATTTAAACGTAGCTTAATTTTAGTCCTATATTATTGTATTTTTTCTTTGTTTAATTGTTTATTTTCAGGGTGTGTACATAGTTTGGGTTACATCCCAGCTCTTTACTATTTTATTAAGTTTGTTTTGTTTCTTCCTAGGATGTAAGCTGTTTTTGTACCTTTAATAAATAAATAAATAAGTATCTAGTTAATGTTTTAAAGCATATATTTATTTTATCAATAAAACGATGTCTTTATAAAATGAGACTGTAAAGCAGTAGAATTTTTAAATAATGTAGAATATGTGTATTACATAATCAATAAAAATGTATAAACACTGTTGTTAATCTATACAACTCACTAATCTGTCACTGAAAATCTCTCATTGTTATAGTAAACAGTCCCATTACTCATAACTTATTTTACTTGTGAAACTAGATACTGTTTTCAGGCAACAAATATTTTTGTTACAGTATGTAAGACCATATTCACCAAGGCAGTTCCCACTACCTGAAGTGACTTACTCTGCTATGGTGTCAGACATGCCCGAGGGACACACATATAGTCCAGTGACCAGCCCTTTGACGAGCCCACTGCCTGTAAGTCCCACCATTGAAGATGAGTCCAGCTCTCTGTCTCCTCTTTCAAACCTTGCTTTTGATGGAGATGATCCAGATGATGCAGAATGGGAACCGAACATAGAGAAAATGGAGAAACGCAAAAGCTCGTACAGATGAGATTCATTGAAAAAATAGATGCAAAGTAATCATCTTGCCAGTGCAGTGTACATCTATACAATTTGTTCAAAATGGACATTTGGTGTAATGTCGTGAGTGAATGTGATGTGTGCTTCAATGTAGGTGATTGTGATATATATAATGACAACATCAAAGTTAAAATATGACAGTGTAAAGACACAAATTCTTTCGATCTGTACTTTTGAGAAAAATTTACACAAAATTCTTAGCTTAAAGAGAATTCGAATTTTGTGTTTGCATGTTTAACAAAAATATTAAATTAACTCGAAAATTTATCACCACAACCAAAAAGCAGACTGATAACAATTAATGCTGGATAACTTACTGGCCTAGAGGTCAT
The DNA here is from genome assembly GCA_036419045.1 of Scirpophaga incertulas. Lineage (NCBI taxonomy): Eukaryota > Metazoa > Arthropoda > Insecta > Lepidoptera > Crambidae > Scirpophaga > Scirpophaga incertulas. Next base: position 19,872,947 of record CM071631.1, on the reverse strand, counting down.
AGTGTCCCGCAATATGTCATAGATGCAGCTTTGTTGCAGGTTGTCAGTCCTGTCTCAATAATTTTTGCATAATTATTAAATAACCATATTTTTTCTCTTTTATGTGGTGTATTGATCTTGGCTCCTTTATGTACCTTAACAAATAATTAAATATTATAATTAAGAGTAGGATTTAAGGAGAGGACATTTCTCGATTTAATGGTTAGATCTCATGTTAACAACATAGTGGCATAATATTATTTCACTTATGGCTAAAAACAAAATATCCATAGTACAATAAAAGAGTGAATAGTTAAAATTTTGTTCAAAGTGGTCAACTCAATATGTTGCAAAAATGGTCTTTTTGGGAAAAGTACACTTTATAGCAAGAAGTTTTTTTGCAAAGTAGACTTTCTGTGAACTTCTTTTACATAATTCAAGTTATATTTTGATCTGATCACATTTGAATTTAACAGTTTAACGTTCAACCCTTAATATATTGTAAAATCGCAACTTAAGTTGATTCTGACATTGCATTTGTTGTAAACTTGAAACCAAACTTAATTAACGTTTCTTTGACCACAAATATGTAATGTTGTGGAAGAGGATAATGTAAATATGTTAGTATGCACAATTTACAATGAATAGTAATATTTGTGCTATATAAAATCAAATGTGACTAAATAACAGCAAACATGCTGTTATTTAGTCACATATAATTGCATGAAGTATTTCTTTTGAATATATTAATTGTTATGATTAATACAACCCATTTAAAATTGATTTATAAATTTTTGATAAATAATCTTGTACAAATATTCTGTAGGATGTGTTGTGTACTTTATGTTTTAAATCATTGGTGGTATAATGTTTATTTCAAACTAATCTGCTGCTAACTAACTAGTTAATGTTTGCTTACCCATTAAGGCAGTATTTGTCAAAACTTTTATTCTGAAATCAATTGTTATTATAAGATAGTAATGTCATTTCTGTGAAGCTTTGAAGCTTTGAAGCTTCTTTTACTCAATTGAGAGCCTTACATTTGAGTATCTCTCAAATTGAAATGGTATTCTCAAACGCCAGTTATAAGATTGAAGGCGTGATCAAGTAAACAGCCGTCATTCCTTGAAGAAATATGTTCTCAGTTACGCATAAGATTACGTTGTGTATCCATTACACGCAGCATTGTTTGGATAAGTAATGCATTTTATGCAAATATTATTTTATTAACATAAGACGAAACGGTTTAATATTAGATTTTTTGTAGAATAAATACTTGATTTTGAACAAATCCTATAATGAATTGTAAATTAGTATGTTTTTTGTTAAAATCGATAAGGCGATGGTCGTGGAACGAAACGTTGACACATGATATTGTTGACAAAGACCGTGGTTAATTCAGAGCAAAAGTTTTTTCAAATTCTTAAAAGTTGAGAAATTATTTATTTAATTACTCTATATTTATCTAATTACAAGATATCTGTAACAATGGAAAATATCAAAAAGAAACGTGGCTCAAATTATACACCAGGTGAAAAAGAAAATCTTTTAGAAGTAATCAAGAGGTACGTAAATAATAAAATACGAAACATAAATAGTATAATATTGTATTAAAGAAGTGAGACCTTGTAATTGATATGTACTTGTACCGGGTGATTTATTAATAAAACACCCAGTTACAACTTATATGTCCATTTATGTAAATTTATTTTTAATTATTGCTTGAACTGATGAGTGGGTGATTTTATGTATAGGTACTATTTTATGTACTTTCAGATATCAACATATAATTGAAAACGTTTAACTTGACTGCATTTCTGCGTCTCGCTCTAGGTATTTCTTCACTATCCGAAAGAGACGATAACCATGACACAGACATTATATATCACTTTTCTTGGATATAAGCAAAAGTTATATAGCGTTTAAGATCCTCGCGACCACTCGCATATTTAACGACGTGTTAAGACGGTTTGACAACTGATTTGAGTGACAGTTAGCGTTGAGTTGCGTTTCAGTATTCGAATATTCATTTGAGTGGGTCTTAAGTGTGACTTAATTTGGGATACTCTCAAAAATTAACAGCTGCTTATCTATTGCTTTTGAGTATGCGAGTTTAGGAGCTGCTTCATTATTTGATAAGCCTTTAAATATTTAAGAAGCGTTTCAGTATTTGGCCATTAGACTTTTATTATTTGTTCAAAGATTGTTCATGTCCAGGTCATCGTCCAGTTTATTTGCTTTACTTTGTTTCCTTTTTTAGTTGTCAGATTTGAAATGTGCCAGATAAGAAAAATATCATAACATTGATTTAAATAGTTATGTTTAATAATGGCATTAAGGGCTTAATTTACTTTGCATTAGATTTGCTCTGAGTTTTGCTGTTTCTGCATCAATCCCTGTAGGCTTGTAAACTGATTTTATTTGGTAATTCGAATTTAATTATTTTATTTGATATTGTGAGCACTAATGATTTATAAATGTAAATATATAATTTATAGTAATAGTTTCCAGTCATATCTTATACATTATAATTAATAGTGTGTTGTAGCTGCTTGTCTACAAGATAAACAATGTATATTTAGTAAATATCTCACATTGAATAGTTAATGTGATTATCTCAGTTGCATAGTTATATTTTATGTAAATTTTGAATTGTAAGACCTAAACGTAATATGTAATTATCTCTATGGTATATACCATTATGCATTATGATTAAAATTTCACATAAACATAGTCAAGAGTATCAAACTTCCAAATTGATGAAGCTTTAGTTAGGGATTCATAAGATTGTATATATTTGCATAAGTTTGCTATTTCAGTATTTTATACTGTTTATCTGTATAAGGAATATGCATGTCATCAAAATATTAAAATGTGGCATCTAGTTAAGTGGTAATCCTCTAATTAATATTGCCATGGGTGATGAAATTAAATGAGGATATACAGTTTTTTATATAATCTCTAAGTACTGCAGATACTGTACTTCCCACAGCATAATTCATATTTAGATTTTTCAATGCCTCTTTATCAAAATGTTCCTGGTTTGCAATGTTCCTAACATTACCGATAACAAATTTTAGACAACAGACTAATAACGGAACAAGCAATGAAAAAACTCTTATCATTTCCTAGAACCAGGGGACATTTTAGGATAGAAACATTGAACTAACTACGAACATATTAAGTTTCATTATATCAAGTAGGTTTTATCTATATAATTTAGGATATATAAAGCGAAAGAATTTCATTTGTTGAATGAGTTAAGCTTACAGAAGATTATTGATTAGTCCTAATATTTTTTGTACGGATTTCAATTCTGATTAATACATACCATTAATTATTATTTCGACTTTTTGTAACAACTGGTATAGATAATTATTTTTGAAAACGTAAAAGTTTAAATAATAGATGCTTTTATCAGGACCCAAGTCTATTTTAGGTTCAGATTTAAGTTGGTACATGCATACTCCTTAACAATATAGCCCAGTGTTCAAACAGTGAGATACACTGCTCTGACAACACATTCCCCGGTGTATTTAATTGTAAGGTGCTTAGTTCCATAAGATTTTCATTTGTGAAGAGTATGGCTCTGATTCTGATGTGCTGTGTCTAAAACTAATATGAAACTTGTCCATTTTTTAATATAACGACAATGATTTTGTTTCCTGAATATTGTTAGGTTAAAATTTTAGTGTCATGAAATATTTCAGTTGAGGTGTAATGTCTAAGCAATATATATACATTATATAAAATACTTGACAAAGCCACAGTCTATGTGTAAGAGCACTGGTGACATGTTATATTATCGAAAATGTTAGGGAAATACTTATTGTAAATAATATTAAAACTGCAAGTGCTTCTCTCATGGTAACAATGAGTACTAATTACTTATAAAAGGAGATTTTATTTAAAAATAAATCCAAAAAACACAACTTTGACAGTAAATATTTTATTTTTCAGGTATAGGAAAAGAAATCTGTTTCATGATTGGTAGAATTGCTTTAGTTTTCGATAAGGGTATTTTTACACCCTGTATAATTAAAAAGACAACCATTACATTTTTTTATATATTACATTTTTATTATAGAATGAAAAATAAGTGAGATGTAACAATCTTTATTAAGAGCCACCAGCGTCAGTGTCATTGCGATAATTTATATGTGCGTGCACTCGAGTGTGTGTATCTTGTTATATTTTTCGCAACTAATAATTGAGCATTTAGATGTTACTGTTTGTAAAATGTGTGTGTAGTATTGCCCACGATACATCGCATAGCGTTTCTGTATATATCAATTAAAGAAATGTATCTATAAATTCGGGCATTGAATAGAGAATCTAATAGACTGGCTATAATAAATAATGTATTGCGAATCTCTCTAAGAGTTGTGTTTAGTTCCACTCGAACCGAACCGTCATTTTACTGTTAATATACAAATTACCTATTTACTTTCGCCCGCTACAAATAATCTGTGCGTAACGTAATTTTGTGGATTAAACGGATATCTGCCCCATCCCTCGTTTTATAGCAGCATCCTTGGTTACCAACTAGATAGTTCCTAAAAATTTAATAGGTTTTAATGTAAGTTACGGTTTGCTCTAACATTTTAATATATTTTTTTACATATAAAATCCAATGAATGCGTTGCATGTCGTTAATTTGCTCCTTGTATTAATATATCCGAAATAAAAATACAATGAGTGGGAATCGCTGGGTAAGCAAAATAGGAATCAAACTCAGGTTAAGAATACTTACATTTTTTACAATTTCTGAAACGAGGCAATGGGATGGAAATCTACAACAGTGAAATAACATTTAGAAACTTGGACAAACAAAAACTATATATAGTATTTAGTTTCATGGAATACATTTTGACTAATATTAAAAGATACAAATCTGTAATGAATTTTTGTTTATATAATATATTGATAGTAACTAGGAAGTGGAAATACACGCATTTGCTTGTGTCATATAATTTGATGAGTGTGGGAGTGTAAGTTAATAAAACATGTTTTGTTTGCTATTTTAAAGAGAAGCCAAAGTCTTCTTATTTATAATTCTAAGAATAGTTAATTAAGGTTTTTAAGGTGACGACTTGAGTCCGATAAGATGTGCTTAAGAAAATGTCTGTATTAAAAGTTACATTTCATGAGTTACTTTTGTTTTATTTCATAACAAATGAAATATGATTATCGTATTTTATTATGTTTACGAGCAGCAAGGTTAAGTATTTGTCCAGAGGCATTGGCCTCTTGACGCAGTGGTTTGTAGCGGACGACCCTAGGGAAATCGCGGGACATATTTTCGAAGCGAAGTTTTTTTTTCGGTCTTTACCGTCGTGCTCCTTTGTTCTGTGTTCTTTTTACATAAATGATTCAGTAAAAGTTCAAAAGTACTCCACTTAAAATGCAAAATACAGCTACTGCTTTTGCATCTCATTGAAAAAGTATTACCGGTTCAGTTTTGTGGAATTAACAGGGCAGGACGTCGATATTTTGGTTTCTATTCACAGTTATTTCTTGTCCGAACTGTTGTTGTCCCTATTGCACAATTTCATGTGATATTTCAATTGTCGCGGCCTTAATGATTCTTCTTAAAGTCAACTGAAAATTTGAAAAACAGCACATGGCAGGATCGACCCCGGGCCCCCCTAAACTCCCGATTCCACAGACCAGTGCAGATACCGCAAGTCCAGCGATGCTTCACTTAGAAAAATTGTTGGTATGCACGTTTTTATCTTGAAATGCAAGTCAATGCTTACTATCGACTTGTCATATAAAAGAAACAATATAAATGTTTCAAAATTCCTCAGTTCTTGGTAATAATACAAATCTAATTTATGCTACTGTTTTATTATCATTCATTCATTCAACAGTAAACTAGAATTTCTATAGCAATCTTAATTATCTGGTAAATTGTTTTCTACAACAAATAGATTAAAGTATTTTCGTTAAGCAGAATAGTGATGCAACAGCAATAGCTTACTTATTACTAATCAATAATTTCCTATAAACACTTAATGTAATATTAAGTACAATGTTCATCGAGCAATAATATAATACAAACAACCTGTTTAGGTACAGAATAATGTATACAAGACATGGCACTAAAATAAACATTACAACGAATATGTAGTTAAAATTATATTAACCTATATTTTGCAAGCAAAATAGTTCAGACGTATTAAGAAATGCATCAATTGTTAATTATATTGTTAAATAAATCTATTATAGGTTTTAACTGTGGTCTTATGATCGATGTTCATTTGAATGTCATGAAACAACAAGGTCGATTACCACTTGCAATAATATTATAATAAACACCATTGTCAACCTCAAAGATAATTATATCTTTCAGAAACTTGACACTGCTGCGTTTAAATAAGTATATAGTATATCTATAAATGTATTATGTATAATATTCAAACAGACTTGATATTTAATATATAATATAATACAAAAAATAGTTATAATACTGCAAGCATAGTCAAATTCACACAGCCATTCTACATAATAAATTATGATTAAGCTACTATTAGGAATGTCATAACTTGGATAATTTATTAATTAATTATCCACAGAAAATTATACTTAAAATTACATGAGTACAGTTTTAATACGTACTTACAATTTATATAAATTTATAGATTCATAAATGCGCAATAGCACATCAAATATTTATAATTAAAAACAAACATTGAATGACTACTCAGTGTGTTAATATACAGAATGTTACAGGGCCGGCAATATAATATTTGAAGATACATACTAGGCCGTGTATAACAAGATCTTAAAAACTTATTTTCAAAAATAATTTAATTAAAAATAAAAGCAAAAGCTTTTAAATAACACCCCTAGTCTAATGTTAACACAAAAGAAATGCGAGCTCAATAAATTGCTGCGTAGTGTTTCTCGGGTGCTAATGTAGGGTTGTCGATACTTAGTAAAGGTAAAAAAATATATGTTTATATGCAAGGGAAAATATGTTGTTTGATCAGCAGTATTTTTTAAACGAAATCTTCACTTGTAATACACGCCACTAAGTATTATTTCGTGACATTTGTAACATCCCATACACGCACCATTATTCTACATCCACTACACATAAAGGCTAGGAACATACATGCTCAATAATGTTAATTATCTTCAATTTGAAGCTGATGTAGCTTATTACATAATTTATACCACATATTTTTTTATTATAAATACTAAGATATAACTTGATTATTACTGCCGTTGATTATAATATATATGTATATATATATTAAATATTTTAAATTAATTTTAATATTTTAAAGAGATGGGAATATATTTGGGAACATAACTGTGGTAGTCAACCAACATTATATATCGATAAAGACTGAATTGAAAATCAAAATTGAAACATTCAAAATGTACATTAGTCATGAAATAGAAATGGCATTATTTATTAAAGTTATAGGAACTAACAGTTTTGTTCTCAATTTAATAGTTACTTATATTTATTTTCCAATGACGAACTGAGAGTTATCTAATTTCAGATTTAGTTATGGTTTTGCCCAAAAATTATCCAAAATTTTCGACCGTCTAAAACACAGGTGTTAATGTTTTCTTGGCCATATAAGAATATTGAATTCAGATTAGTTATGTAGTATCTATACAGATACTAAATAACTAATCTGAAAAAAACAACTAAATAAATATGTTATAAGTATACACTTATAACATATTTATTTAGTTAGTTTTTCATCATATACAGATGAAAGCTTTTGGAAAAGTATTCCAATGAAGTCATTGTATAGATGTTGAAGCCATAGTGTTGCAGATCATGGGACCAGAAGAACCACTTGCGACTTGTAACTCAGGTGTAGGTTTAGGCGCACCACAAGATCATTAGCACTCTCCATCACCAACCTGGCTCTCCTCTATATCCAGCCTAGCCAATTATTAGCAAAAAGCACATACAGATAGTATTTAACTGTGGGTATGTATATGCAAATAAATGTGTAAACACTTTGAAACTGAATAGTAAGTTTCAGTTTTGGCTGGAAGTTTTGTTTCAGCTGGACATAAATTTCCAATTCATGTATTTAATTCATGGAAGAAAGTGATTGATAATAAACTTATAACACCATTCTAATGGAACTACAATAATAAAATACAATGATCTAATTTCAAGATAGTGGCAGTAGCAGGGGGCTGAATAGCACATATTTCTTTTCTTCATATTCCAGATCAATGTCAATTTGCCACACTGCAAATAATAATAGATAGAAACTCATATTTGCATGTGAGCAGTGAGGCCTGTGGGTTAACCTCTTAATTTTACTGAGTACACAATTAACTGATATTTCTTGAGAGGTCCTGGATTCGAGCAGCATTACACTGCCGGCAGTAGAGGTGGTCATCGAGCGGATAGCAACCACGGCCCTCCTGCCGCGAGCACAGGGATGCACCGCAATCCTCACAAGCATAGCATGCCACATGGAAGCTCTGGTCTAGTGCCACTATTCGGACTGTCTCTTCAGTACCACCCTCAGGGACAATTGGCTCACGACATCGAGCACAACGTGGAGCATATCTGAAAATAGAATGAAGACATATAAATATTTCATTTTGCATCATTTTTTCTTCTAATCTGTAATGTTATGCCACCCTAATAAATAAGGCTTATGTGAAATGTGTTATGCTGTACCACACCAATATATTTATTAATCATATATTTATTTGAATACAAATGTACTGATCATATTCCAATATATATATATTGGAATGTTCTCCGCCCTTATTGCAGAACTGACATTGTAGTCTCTAATGGTGATGGAGAGCTATCACAAGGTCTGGCCATGATAGGAGCTCAAGCAAAGGATCTCATTATACAAAACAATGTACCTATGTTTTGTATAATGAGATGAACTTACTATCAAGAGGATTAAGTGTAGGTCTATCGGTCTGAAAGGTGCTTCCTTTTTTAATCTGTCAAGAATGTCATGACAAATCAATCCAGTTGAATCAAGAAATAGCAATGTTTCAGTTGGGTTTTGACTGTGATTTTTAAACAGAATAGGACACTGGACTTCAGTTATATGCTTATTGACCTGTTTAATTACATATAAACAAATAAGATTTATTGATAAGCAGTTGTTATCTATTATATTTATTGTCAAAAATTTTTAAAGGTATATATATTCTTTGTCAATTAATAATAGACATCACATGGCACTTTTGAATAGAAAACATTACCTTTTATGAAAATCTTCAATACAATGTATGCGGTTCACTGCATCTACAGTAAAGGGTATTCCATCAAGACTCTTCTGGCAGACAACACATGTGAAACATCTGGGATGGTATGGCTTTCCAGTGGCACGCAGGATACGGTCTAAAATAGGATCACCACATACACAGCACTTTTCCAATGTATCCAAATAATCTCTTTCACACAGTGCTCTTCCTTGTACTGCATAGAATGGACGACCCTATAATGGATTGATTGAAAGTAGGTTTTTTTAAATATGTTCAGCATGAAAGTAAATTTTATAAAAACTGATTTATTTCATAATTATACAAAACTTTTTAAACTAAAGATGTTTTAAAAAAATAATACAAACTGTGTTAGGAGTTAGCAATTTCTCAAATTAAAGTAGTTTTATGTATATTGAAAATATATGTAATGATTGCATATTGTTGAAATAAACTGTTGTTTGTCGAGTCATTATTTAACTATTAATTAGTCGAGCTGTAGGTTGCACACTTTTCCCTTAGCCCAAATATAATTCATCATCATCACAGCTCATATACGTCCCCATCGAGGAGCTCGAGCCTACCCTAACTACGTTAGGGCAATTAGGCCTTAGTAATTGCCTACAATCAATTGCACAGTCCAACAGTAAGAATATTTCCTTCAAACAGGGCCTTCAAACAGTTACTACACAGATGGCCATCATGTAAATATAGATGTAATAAAAATGGTGTATACATTCTTAACTTTTAACAGCGCATACAGAATCTATAGTTTGAAAAGAGAGTGCGACATTATGCAATAATAGCATCAGAGTGAGAAACATTGCATTTACTAGAGTTTTAAAGTACTAAGTATTTTTAAAAACAGTAATTAATTTTAAAGATTTAAGCATTTTCTTTATAGTACTGAAATTCTTTAATAATTTTAAAAATGTTATTTTTTTGGGAATCTTAATTAAAATTTATGCTATAATTTTACATTTTGTATTATTTATTTTGTAAATATATAAGTTAAATTTATATAAGTAAATAAAGTATGATATTTCCAATTAAAAAAAGAAATATAAGCTAAGACAAAACATAAATACAACATTTAAAAATAAATAATAATTTACCTGCAAATTAATGCCACACTGCTGGCAACAGAAACATTTTATGTGATAAATCCTTTCCATAGCCGTACAACCTGTGGTTTCACCCATGATCTTTTCTCCACATCTATAGCAGTTGCCACAGTAAAGTTCTTCATCAGGTTCAGGAGTGGGCTCTGTAGTGGTACCAACATAACCACCATATAGCGACGTGCCAGACAGTTGGCTACATGGGCGCGGGTTAATAGGTTCATACAAAGATTCATAAGTAGATGATGTTTGAGACCCACCATATGTTGAAAAATCTTGAGCATTTACTGACGCTGAAGATGGAGGATATGCTGAACCAGGTCGGCGAAGTTCACTATAGTTTGACTGGCCACCTAAGTCACTTATTCTGGAAACCTCAGACCGTGCATCACCAGTAACTCCTCCGTATATACTCTCGATGCGTTGTATTGGCACATTAGAGTACACATGGTTTGTACCGCCAGGAGGTAATAAATTGCTATATAGAAGGACATCACCGCTGCGAACCCTTGCGGTGTTTCTTACTATACAGCTCTTCACAGGTATCAAATTAGAATAAGTAGAACTAGTACGACTGCCATATTCCAGTCTTGACGAATAAGACGGTTCACACGCGGACTTTACTGTATAGCTTTGTGGTATTTGAGGTAGGGGCGGTTTACTTTTCTTAGGAGGAATGGACGGTTTCGTTTTGGCCGCGTTAATGTCATCTTGTAATTTTGCGTCTAACTCATTCGCATAAATACGCAAATCGGCCAACTGCTTGTCAAGTGTACTCATTTTTATTTTGCTTATTACACAAAAATGTAACACTCACCAATTTCATTCATAAACACGTTATAAGTGCTACACTTAAAACTACTAACCCTATCGTTTGATTATAATTTTTGACAATAAATATGTCAAAAAACCGACGATCGAAGAAATGCAAAAAATACAATATATAGCCTGTACTCATAAAAGCACAAATATATTAATCATACAGCCATATCATTATTACTTAAGGATGTTTTCTTGATGAACATAGTGTTAGAGTCTTTATGGTTAGCTGTTTGTCAAATTTCAAATATAGTTTTATGAGTTAAAAGAAAGTAGAGTTCTGTCATTATATTAGAAGATGAACACTACACTGCGAAACTAAGCGTTCGAGCCATTAGACGGCGCGCTCAAGTTGCGTCGACTCCCTTTATTTCGACCCTAACGACCCGGGAACGGTCGCCAGTGTCGTTAGTCGGCTAGGTGTCGAACCTTCTGTTCGTGCGCCTTCCACAAACACACTCATTGCAAAGCTGAACATAGCCATCTGAGGCATCAGCATAGGTCCGTCCAAAAAAAAAAAAATAGAAGATGAAGTGATGTTTGGAGTTTTTAGGAGCTTAAGTTTTATAGGATAATTATTTGATAAAGTTTCAGAATAATGTAATTGAGTGATTGAAATATATTGTGTGAGAGTAATGGTGTTATTTATTTTGTAATTAATCATAAATTTTCCCTAGAAAACTTAGAACGGAATTCGGTTACAAATTCAAGGATCCTCGCAAAAACCTGAGGGTCAATATGTCTTTTGATAATCGAAAATACTTTGAAAATAGTTATGGGATTGATGTAACCACTCGCAATTTCACGTAATTAATAATATCGAAAATTAGTACCCATTTCTTATATTTCACAGAAATCGCAAGTTAAGTGGTGTCGTTGGCGAAAAAAAAGGCTAATATTGGTTGTATTTAACTAATGATTACCGTTTGGTTATCTTATCACTGAATCATTAGTGGTTGGTTACAGAACTCAAATCGTGTCTATCTACTGTGAGCTTGTCTAAGCTCCCATTGGATCCTGAGGCACTAAAAAACTGTTAATGAAAATGACATATAAAGCAAAATATATAAGAAAAATATTTGAAAATAAAGTTTGAGATAATATAGTACAAAATAAGTATCTGAATATATTTTCGTATCTTACACTCTTTTTTACAGGTATAGATATCGTATTTGCTCGGAAATATCGCAAGCGACAATTCGTTCTACAGTGTGGTACAGCGATACACAAAATGTCTAGAAAACGCACACTACGAAAGAAACGATGGAAAAAATTGGCGGCAAATCAAAACAAATAATCATTACATTCGCCGTTATATATACGATAAAATAATAAACAAACAATAACGATGATTTGGTAGCGTATTAGAATGACACAAATATAACAGAAAACCTTAACAAAAAGACAGGATGTTGAGTATTACTGGCTAATATAACTATATTATAGACGATATTCAAGAAAGGTCCTCGAATGGCAGGCATAAGCCTATAGGACACTGCAATGTTAGTAGTCCTCTGACAAGATGGACAGATGATTTAATGAAAGTAGTAGAAAGGCGTGATCGCAGTAGCGTACCCGACCGCTGTGGAAACCCTAGGGGAGACATATGTGCAGCAGTGAGCGACTATAGGCTGAATTGATGATAATGATTTTAGTTATATATTAGACTTATGTTCCTTTTCGACAATATTTTTACTTAGTGGTCGCAGTCACCTTCCACCAGGATAGGCGTTTTCATGCCCGCCGCGTGCAATCGCAACGACTAGATCGGCCAGCCGAATTGTGATCGGGACTGTATTATACACAGGTGAGAGTGGTTGGTAATGGTAGCCAGCTTCGTCTTCGATCCTCCAAAGTGGGAGATAACCACTGACTTAACCACCATGATTGCTGTTTTAGGTTGTATGCTTCTAGTGGATTTACTGGCATTTTGCACTGGTTCTGATTTTGACGTTTGTTCTTGTGATTGTTTCCAACCGTAGATTTCTTTTTGTGGAATACGTTTTTTGGTTGGCTGGACGAATCGCCGGCGTTACTGTGATCTCTGGTTGCGTCGAAGGTGATGCACACAGTGAACGTAAAGCTGGTATAATTGTTTCGGACTGTGGAGTCAGTCATGAGTCAGTGGCACAGATTAGTATACGTCAGTGGCGGAAACAGCTTCGCAATGCCGTGTAGCCGTTTGGCTCTTCGAATCGCGACAGAGTCATTATCATGCGTTTTCGTCTCCGTTTTGGGTCGGCGTCTGACTGTTGGCTGTTGGTGAAAGACGTCGAAGATGGAATGGATGGTGGATGGAATCCATCCACCGCGACAGCGAAGATAGAGGTAACTTCGTGGTCAATAGGAGACCTACGCCTCTTAGTTCGCTAGGAAACTTTCTAACCACCAACCCTTGAGGATTTGTGATGAGAAAGAGGGTTGGTGCAAACTTATACCGAAAGCGCTCAGACAGTAGCGGGGTGAAGTGTGCGTACCCCATGTCTACAACAGTAAAACACGCAAAAGTCCAGCACGGCACACAGCAGACAGTCTCTTTAAATTACAATGTGCCTCCGCCGTTTTTTATCTATTATTTTAATATGTGTTTCAGCCTTCAGATTTCATATTCATGGATTAAATTTGTAAAAATCTTTTCTTATAATAATATATCTGTCATAACTATTATAACTATTTATAATAGCCACCTATACACATCATAAAACAACAACGTTAAACTGTTTTAAACTCAAACAATTCCAGAAATTTTATTGGCGTAATTCGACAGTCATAACGCTTTAATTGGCTAGCGATTTTATTTTCATCATCAAATTGCTAGAGATAGGTTGTAGTTGTACAATGTTTTTCAAAATATGCGGACTTGTTTCACTCATTGCTTTTAAAGTTGGTTTTGTTTATTTTTTTTTATCTTTTAAGGTTTTTAATATTTTATGTAATTTCGGTTATAGCTTTGATATTTTAAGATTTGAAACAGTTAACTTTATTTTGAATCTTATTAGCGGCCGAAGTTTCTATATTTTAAAGGATAAATAGTTTCTGAATAAAAAATTTTTCCTAAGTTAGTCAATCAATAGACGACCAGATACTATAGAATGTAAGGACTTAGATCCGTATTTAAAAAGTTTTCTAAAGTTAATCTGTTAGATATTTCCCGGCTTAGTTTATTTTTTTTTAGTGTCCAATGAGATATATGACTTAATTTTTTTAAATATTGTCCTTTAAAATTGTTAAGTCCTGCAATATGTCTGCCTTTTACAAACAACAAATTAACAAATTGTAATTGTCTTTTATTACTATTATTTGTTGCCTGCCTTGTTAACAAATTGTACTCTTTAAATTCCTCTCGGAATTTAATACAAGGTCACGTATATCAAATATGTGACCTTTTTGTATTTGCCTCTATTATAATCACCTAAACTTCTTAATTTAATAGGTTTGGAAATAGTCAGTAAAGATATATAACACAATCTGAGTTTTCGTTCACGAATGTAAATATTTTCTTACAGGTTTTAGTTGTTCAGTCGGATTGGCCACACTATGGAGATGATGGTATGAATTAGACCAAGATTTCAAAATCAATACTTATAATTAAAAAGAAAACATGTAATTAATCATATTTATGTGTCTGTTTTTTTGCCGTTTGTTTCAGATCCATATACAACAGACCAAACAGAAGAAGAGGTAATAAATATATCGAACGTTACCTCTTTTCATACCATTTTGTCGAGTACTTACTTTACTTTGCCTAATTTAATTAAATTAAATTGATTAACAAAATTATGGAAACTATTTCCTGTGACTATAGTGTAAATATGATCATTTTTATTTTAGTGGCATATGGACTTCATGCCGGTAAGTAAAGGGATTTTAAATCATTATGTAAATAATTAAAATATATATTTTTTGAAAATTAAACTTTGTCAATTTTTGTGTACGCACAAAGACAGGGTATCTTCCGGACAGTGTTTATAGAGAATTAGCCTGGTATGGTATTCTTCAAATACAGCCTCTACATCATAGTGCAAAACACAAAGTTGTCGCTCAGTTGATTTGGCAGCACACGTTGGGACGACCGCATGTCATTATGGAAAATCCTCCACAGGTATATTTGCTTTAAACTATTGTAGTAATCATATTTATATGCTATCATCATCAAAGATTTTTGTAAGTTATTTACGACATGTTTTGTAGGCTAACGTTGCGAGATCTTTACCGACGCAAAATATTTATATCTTCATCATTATTCTTACTTAAATGGGCGCAGTATATATAACACTGAGCATGGATCTATGTTTTGTTTTCTTAATAAAAAGAGATCTTACAACTTCTTATAATATTGATCTCATTAAAAAGCTAGTTGATTTAGCACCTTGCAGTTATATATTATTGGTCTATTGGAGGCCTACCCACTAAAAACCTCAGGGATGGCCTTCCTCAGGCATGTAGGGAGTCCCCGGGAACACCAAGCTACTTCCGGAAACCCCCAGTCTCCGCTCCCCCGCCGATACAGGGAGCTCTCCTCGGGGGAGGCTACAATACCTCCTCCGATATCCACCACCGACGACGCCCCCCGGCCACGGAAGGGGCGTGGTCCCTCCCGGTTCGCCGTATCCGCGGGCGCGATTCCTCGTTTCCTCGCGCCCGCCGGCGACCCGCGGCAGCGCCTCAGCTGTGCTACCGAGCCCGGCGCCGCCTCCTTCGAGCGCGATCGGCCATCTCCCGACCTTATTATTGGTCTAATAATAAATATGATGATAACTAGGGCAAAGTTTGCAACATAAGGAAGCCAAATATTTGATTTTAAGAAAAAAAAAATATCTGTATTGAATTTAATAGTTTTATATTTCTACCTTTTGGCCTTTTTAATGCGAAGAGTAAGGCGCACTAGCGACGCCAATTGGTTGAAATTGTCAGCTATTAAACCAGATCTATTTTAAATAATTGTGGACCGTCAGTATCTCGGCAACTGGCGTCACTAGTGTGCCTTACCCTGCGTCTTTAAGAATATATTATCTATAAATTTAAAATTAATAAGCTAAATAGATCCGTAAAAGATCCACCAAAAAGTAACGGATACGGACACGGATTCGGATCTTTCTTCTGCCTTAGATATCCGCGGATACGGATACGGATATCCGGCACATCACTAATATATACACATACATGTGATATTCGACATTTGCTTACAAACCGGAAAAAATACGTATAATTTTCAAAATTGGTTCATTTGTTTACGTTTTAGTTATTTTTTTTTTATTTTGATGTTTGTCAATGAACATTTTAATTGAAATTATTTTTCTACATTTTTTTGCAATCAATACAGGGTAGCAATTACAAAAAAAAAATAAAGGGCAATAATTTCAAAACCATGGCATCAATTTCTATATCCTTTTATTTGTAAAGTATAATTTCGCCCCTCTTCTGCACTTTCAGACTCACATTGTACTTACATAAGTTACAGTTACATTACTACAACATTGAATATAATATTTGTAAACAGTATTTTATAATTATTTTAACTTAATTGTATTTTTTAAGTCAACCCAGTCACCAGGCAAAGTAAGTCGACAAATTCTGGCAGAGGAAGCAGCGAAATGGTCACGTGAACAAAGAGCAGCGCAAGAAGTTTTGATGGAAAACATAAAAAGCGGTGGCAATGGATTGACCGTTCGCACCGTTGTTAGCGCGCATAAGAAATCAGTTTATATTATCCAGAATGGTATCATAATAAAATTATGTTTTTTTTAATCGATTTATCTACTTCAGTTTGACCGCTACTAGTTTGCTATGGTTACCATGCTAATGGAATATAAAAAGATTTTTTTTTTGAATTCGTCAATCAATAAAAATTTAACCATTTAAATTACATTTACAGTTACGATTAATGCACTATATAACCTAGCTTTCTTAAACAAAAATCACATAATACTTTTTCGCAGGCATTCGCCTTATTATATATAACTTGCAGGAAATTATTACAAGTGCCCTAACGATTCAGAACCTGACTTGGATGCGTATCGCGTTCAAGCCAACATGCACGAGCGGAAATGTACGTTTGGAAAGCAGTCGATTGCAATCGCAGTAGACCCATGCATTGAAGCGGAAACAGCTCCTATAGAGTATTCTTTTCACGAAGGCTGGATGTTTTGTTTAGGAAACGGAGATAGAGAAAACAACTATTTTCAAAATGGAACTTTAGATTGTGGCAATAAGACAAAGGTTATTTTTATGATTCTTAGTTAAACGCGTTTTAGAGGTTATTTAGTGAATAATCCCCTTTTTATCACGATAAACTGTGATGAGGGATCAACTATTAAATTTTCGCATAACTTGCACCGTCCTTGTGAATCTTTATCGAGATCAGTTCCGTCAAAAGATTGATGGAAGTCTATTCATTAACTGACGATACATAATTCTAGTTAATTGGTACATACGTCTAACGAAGTAGGATCCACGCAAGTAGTCGTCGCACAACAATATATTACAAGTAATTATTGATATAGGCAGATATCATTTACTTTAAAAGGTTTTATTTTTAAGGTAACAATGAACGATTTTTTGGACCAGTGTGCTATAGACTACAATATAGTCATAACATTGGAATACTTTGGTGACGAACCAAGGAAAGATATGATGCATAATGCAACACTTTGCAGTTCATGGGATCCTTGTAGACTATCTTATTTATATCGTCTTGAGGTAAGTTCGCTTTAGAATTTTGAGTTATTACCTTGGATGTGTTTTTCATATTGTGTATGTTTTGTTGTTTTATCGTTAATTAACCATGCTAATTTCGGATGTACATGCTTACATAGCAGATTGAATTTGTCTTGCTTCCATTACCACATAGCAGTACTAATTTATAGAAGAACTGCTATAATGTCTGAGTGTATATTTTGTATTTTCTTCTCCCCAATTATTAAGGTAAAATTAAAAATGAAATTTAATAATAGATTTTGTATTACAGCCACCACCAAATGAGATGACTCCATCTTTCCCAACTTCATCACAAAATCCTTGTGAAACTACAATTTGTCCGGAATGTGTTGAAGGATATACCGATGACGTTGGAGTAAAAATTGGTAAATATTATATTTTTATATTAAAGTGATGAATTAATTATACATTCCTTTTGTCTAATTGTATGCTTTTCTCCAATGCTTTCTATGTGTGAATTAGGAAAAACATTATTAAGTCATATTAATAATATTTAAGAACCTATTTCTTAAATATTATTAATGATGGATGATGGATGACTTATGATGGATTCGTGATTATTTACTTATTTGTGTTTTTCAGATTTATCTGACGAGGAAGAAACGAAGAATTCTTAAAATTAATTTAAAATATATGGTTTAAAAATATTCGATGTTGTCTATTTTTATTATTTTTTGTTCGCTTCATCTATCTTTAAGTATAAGTCTATCTTATGGTTGTTTACTTAGATTACTCTTCTTCCGTTTTGGAAAATGCTTCTCTTATGAAACTACACCGTTAGTCGTAAATAATATTTATATTGATTTAATTTGGGGAAGGAAAATCTTATGGTAACCAAAGACGCGTCGTGTTCTTTGTCAAATGGCGGATAGATAGAAGTGACTTGGTACATGTCTGTCCCGATTATGTAGTATGGCGTATGAACAACAAGCAACTCTGAAGTATGGCGCTGAGGATGGGGCAAACCTCGTCGCTCAACATCTTGAGAAGGTTTTCACGCCAAACCCTCCCATCGATCTGCAACATGCTGCCCAGATCGAACAGAAAGTTTGAACTTTTACAGCGGAGCCCATACCTTTCGACGAAGAGCCCGTTGTCTTCACGCCTGGCCAGGTGGCGAGAAGGATATTGCGGGCTCCGAGAAGAAAGGCACCGGGGGAGGACCGGATTACCAATGAGGTATTGCGGCGGCTACCATTCAAAGCGGCTACAACATTGACCCGCCTGTACAACGGCATCATGCGTACAGGACACTTCCCTAACATCTGGAAGGTCGAGCGGGTCATTACGCTGCCAAAGCCACAGAAAGACACCACCAGGCCCGCAAGTTATAGGCCAATAACTTTGCTGGCCACACAGGCGAAGATCTTTGAAAAACTGCTCCTGACAACCATGGCGCCTCACCTACCACCAAGAGACGAGCAGTTCGGGTTCAGGGCGGAGCATTCCACCACCGTGCAACTCACAAAAGTACTGCACGAACTGATAGCTGCTAAAAACAAGAAAGAACATCCAGTAGCTGTTTTCTTGGATATGGAGAAGGCCTTCGACCGAATATTGCACGAGGGCCTGATCCATAAGCTGCTTAACACTACGCTCCCAAGAGGAACAGTGAAGACTCTGGCATCCTTCTTGACGGGGAGGAACTTCCATGTGGCGGTGGAAGTTATCTCCTCAGAAAACAAACCGATCAAGGCGTACCGCAGGGCAGTTGTCTATCACCAGCTTGCTACTCCTGGTTCACGAACGACATCCCAGTGATCCCAGGAGCTACCCTGGCCTTATACGCTGATGATGCTGCGTTCATCGTGTCCTCCATCGGGGCGGCCCACGCTGCGCTGAAATTACAGCGACAGCTGGACCTCTTACTTACCGACATGGCTCAGTACCTGGCGCCTTGTAGCTAATCCCGCGAAAACGCAGGCGATTTGGCTCGGCCGGGCCAAACCACCGAAATGCATGACCTTTTATGGTCATAACATCCAGTGGTCCTCAGGGTTAAATACCTTGGGGTGACCATTGACCGGCATTTCCGCATGTCACCACACGTCACGTCAATGTCGATGGGCAGGCCAGAGTAGCGCGTGCACTTCTACAGCCTATTCTAGCGTCCAAACTACCGATGAGCTACAAGGTGACCATACAAGCTATATGTGAGGCCACGGTTAACGTACGCAGCGCCAGCGTGGTACGCGCTCACAGGTAAGAGCGCTAGGAGGAAGCTGGCAGCCCAGCAAGCTCTGACGCTGAGAGCTGCAACTTGCGCTCCCAGATACGTCAGGAATGATGTGATAGCTCGGGATGTCAAGCTACACATCAAAAAACTGGCTACCACCATGTTCAGGAGGGCCGCTAGCTCGCACCACCATCACCTCCGTAGCATAGCGCCCTACCATGCGAGGCCACCAGATCAGAAACAGTTCCCGCGTAGCCTCATCCTCTCCCCGTCAGAGGAGAGTGACTGATGGCTAGGCTGGGAAGGGGAGGATGCCAGAGGAAGCAGCTGCCAGTCGGTTGTCAGGAGCAGCTCTGAAAAGAGCGCCGATACCAAGGCGGAGGACCATCCCCGCCGCCCCAACGCCCGGGCAATATTGATTGCCCGCGAGTGTAGCCACTGAAAGGGGGACACAAGACCCCTGAACAGTTCCCTCCCCTCTCGAGAGGAGAAGATTGACCTGTGGAAATTGTTAAGACTTTACTTCATAGGATCATTTCTATAGTAAGCTCTTCGCTCGGCTTTTACACTGTGTGAGGCAACCACAACCTTGTTGATGAGGGCGTGGCGCGGCACCCTGAGCGTGAGAAGGACAATGGTATAGGCCTCTGTAGCCTTCCCAACAAAAAAACCACCGTAGATTAATGTAATAACTATTGTGGTCCACAGACCAAAAAAAAGGTATTACGTATCATATCATTGGATCTGTAATCATTGGTCTTTTGATTTTGTAGGATGGAGTGGGGCTATATGTGTTCTGTGGGAGTGGGCGGGGAGCACAGACACCCATCAATACCGCCTTCAGCGGGTTCATCCCAAGACACCAGTCCATATTGGCAGAGGACACGTAGACCGCGACATGTCCTAAGCGACCCCCCTAATAAATTAACGCAGGACCTTCTAGACCTGCAAGCGGCGGCGTCTGAACCGTCGCCTCTTTTGTCTCCCTATTCGGCAGCCTTCTGCTTAGCCACGTGTAGGTTCCCGTCAATTCAGGCCGGTCCCACTTTGGAGATTCGTGCCTTCTTCTAGCGCTTATGCCCTCACCATGGGGCAGCGCTAACCGTGCCTCTCCTGAGGTGCGGCTCCCTTCCATATAAGCCAGTAAGGTCACTAGGACCAAAGGCTTAGGCTGAGTTTAGTCGGTAAGTCTGGTGGGTCGAGCCGCCTCGATTCACCAGGAGTCCGACATAATCAACGCATCCCTGCTTGCCTGTTGCGTTGGTATCCATGACGGATTCTCAGCCTCCTCTCCTGAGGAAAAAAAAAAGGAGCACAGACCATGGACCTATAATACAAACAGGACTGAGCTCTACCTCGTTTCTGACCCCCTTAAACTCTATACCAACGCAATAAGGCACATATTCTTTTAACATTGATGATCTAGAGAAAACGTGCCACGTGAAAGGTCAAAAGTAGAGGAGTGTGTCTCACTCCCACAGTTGCCATTACTATGAAAAACTACAAAATGGAAGAATATTATTATCACGGCGGTACTTTCTAAAATCAATATCTTAGTACTTTAACAGGAAATATTTATAAGTGATTAAGTATTGTTACATGTTATATCTTATGTCACAAATTGTCAACGTATACTGTGGTTCTTGTGTTGCAGATACTCTGCGAATCTTACGGGTATTAGATCTTATCTCTTCACCCAGAAGGGGGTCAGAAACGTGTCGATTTGATGGCTATCAATAGTAGGTATTTTTAGACGGTATTTTTTCCCCCAGAAGAGGGTGGAAAGCGTATCGGTATAATATCTATTATACAATAGAATGAATTCTATTTCAATATGTTACTGCAAAGTCTATTTTTGAATATTAAATTAAGTAAGAAGCAATAATCAAAAAGTTCATTCGTATTTTAACCACAAAGCAGTATAAAATACTAACTGAACCAGCAAACTAGTTGCCATATTCATTACTTGCTGGCGTGGTATGTTGATGCAGGCAAAGCCACGGATGGCCGCTAGCATCATAAGTTGCCCATGTGTTATTTCAAGGTTAAGTTATATTTTTGGAAAATCCATAAAAATCTGTTCAACAATTTTTGCGTGAAAGAGTAACAAACATACATCTATCCGCCCTCACAAAACCAACATTTATAATAAAAATAAAGGAAGGTATCCTGCACAAAAATACTATCGTGTGGTAAACCTACTTAGACAGAGACACACTCCTCTACTATGACTTCTCTCTCGTTATGTTTTTCATGCGCAGTGCTCAGTCCTGTTTGTATTATACGTCCATGGCACAGACACTAGGGGGATGAAGGCTATATTCTATTTTTGTCACATTGGTTTAGATTTTATTTTATATATTTCTAAATATTCTTTTTGTAAATTATGAATTAAAAGAGGAGACAAAATTTGACCTTCCATGTTTCTTGCCTGTTCTTCTCCAGAAGGCCCTCCCAATATCCGAACAGGTGGTAGAGTCAAACTTAAACACAATAAATATAATTACTCATAATTTGTTGTTTGATTCTATACATACATAAGAACAATAAAAATTAAAGAACAATAATTGCTAGAGCTGTGCTAGTTATTTATCGATAATTTTCATAAAATTGATATGTCGATATTTAGATATCGACATTTAATTGAAGTGATCCCAGGCTTATCAATGTAGCGACTACGAAACCGCCATCTCAAGGCCTGCTTGCTATCTGTAATAGTATACTAATCTGTGGTCAAAGAGTAGTGTTTGTATCACAGATGATAGTACACTAATCTGTGCACAGATGAGTGGCACAGAGAATAGTATACTAATCTGTGCACAGAGAGTGGGAGTGACTAGACTAATATAAATTATAAATCTTTTAGAATATACGGAGATTGAAATCTTATATTTATTTAAAAAGAAATGGTATTGTGTACACTGCGAGATGTTCTTGAGAGTTCTAGTAAACTTTCATCATTTAGTTTACCTGCGTACAAAGAACACAACCTAGAAATAAGATTTTCAGATATTGTTGTAAGTATTGAATTTACAAATCATTTGGTGGCATAATTTTAATATCTATTGCTTATATTTTAAATAATTCTAAGTTACTTATAATGTTTCAGCCCACTTCATTTCCCCAAGATGTTTCTCTGCCATTTGCTTCCACTAGTATATTCAAAGCTAACATACGTAACTGGAGACGGCTAACGAAAGAAAACGATGCTTGTAAAACGGTCTATGAAGTATCTTTTAATGTAAAGGTAATTATTATTTTTCCTATATTTGTCAATTATTTTATGTTTTCATATTCGACCATAATTGACTTAAATTTTATACTTAACTATTGAAATTTTAGGGAAGTGATTTCAATTTCAGACCAGGTGATACTATTGGTATTGTTCCTCATAATATAAACACAGAAGTCGAAGAAATTATTGACCACTTGGGTTTAAAATCCAAAGCAGATTTGCAGTATAATATTATTGAAAACAGCAATCTTAAAAGCACCAAAAAATTACTACATGTACCCATAAAGTCCACTTT
The DNA here is from genome assembly GCA_036419045.1 of Scirpophaga incertulas. Taxonomy (NCBI): domain Eukaryota; kingdom Metazoa; phylum Arthropoda; class Insecta; order Lepidoptera; family Crambidae; genus Scirpophaga; species Scirpophaga incertulas. The sequence continues at coordinate 19,849,386 of CM071631.1, read as the reverse complement.
GAGACATGTTCTAACATATTGTTGTGATATTAGAAGTATATTGAAGAAGGTATGAATATGAATTTTTCTTTTCTTTTTTATTTATTTATTTATTTTCTCTATATTTACATTTGAAATTAAATGTTTTAAATTGTAAATATTATATGTTTAACTAAAATACAGTAGTTTAATGAATTAATTTTCAATTTCCAACTTCTCCTGGAATAAAAGTTAGTAATCTACTTTAATTTTCAATATTTATACCTATATTAGAAGTGTAACCATTTCTTTTTATTGTATGCTATTACAGCTTTTCATCTTGGCCCTGTCAAAGCATACGAAAGATGAGAATGAGAGACAAATATTAGAATACCTATGCAGCAAAGAAGGTTCACTGGAATACACTGAATATGTTTTGAACAAACAATTTTGCATTTTGGATTTGTTTGCCATTTTTAAGTCGTGCAAACCACCTATAGAATTATTACTCAGTTACTTGCCGAGACTGCTGCCGAGGCCCTATTCTATTGTAAACAGTGGCAAAGTGAACTCAAAAGAATTGAAAATATGTTTCTCAGTTATGGATTTGGGTAATAACCGAAAAGGTGTTGTAACTGGATATTTGGAAAGAGTTCTATTAGGTGCAGAATTACCATTAGAAAATCATTTTCAGTCTTTGTCACTTAGTAATAATTATGACAGTATAAAAATACCTATTTATTTGAGGAAAAATATTATGGGATTTACACCTCCATCTTGCTTGGAAACACCACTGATTTTAATTGGTCCAGGGACAGGGGTTTCTCCATTTATTGGTTTTCTTGAAGAGAGACAATTTCTCAATGTGAAGATGCATGAGAAAGTGGGTGATGTATGGTTATTCTTTGGATGCCGAAATCCAAATCTGGATTATATTTATAAAAATGAGTTACAGGCCTTTTTGTACAATGGTACAATCACCAAACTTAGTACATCATTTTCAAGAATAGATAATGGTAGAAGCAAATATATACAGGTAATTTGTAGAATTCGATTATATATTGTATATTTAACTATCCAAATCTGTAAAAAAAATAAGTTATGTAATAAGAAAAATGAAATGTTAATTTCTAGGAAGCCATCATGCAGAATGGAAAGGAAATCGTAAACCTTATTACAGAAGGAGCTTCAATATATGTATGTGGGGATCTTAAAAAGATGGCAGCCCAAATCAAAAATACACTTCTTGATTGCTTAGTCAAGTATAACAATAAAACTGTGGAGGAAGCAGCAAAACTATTATCTGACATGCAAATAGCAAAGAGATATTTAATAGATAGCTGGAGCTGAATAAATCAATATTTTTGTAACCCATGATTGCTTCTTGTTATCTCTTTACTAAGTTTGCTCATTTTTTTACATTGAAAGATGAATATTGTACTTGATGATAAGTGAGTGCCATGACCAATCAATATATCTAAATCTTTCTGTTCCTAAGCTCTTTGTAGATAGCAGGACAGTATTTTTCAGATGGTATCTGCCTCGTTCTGTCACGAGCTCAACATATCTGATGTAACTCAACATCTCTGGTGTAACTGATTCATGGCGGAGATATACGGTTGTAGGCTTGTCAGAACAGCTCTTGTCAGAGCTATTTCTTATTATTTCAAACGACGAATGTGTGTAGGCTACATGATCATAACGCAGCACCAGCATTGTTTGGCAGTCTTTGTCCTCTTGTGTGTTTGTAGATATGATTTGGTTTCATTTGTCGAACCAAATTGAACGCTCCCGTCCGCCGCCTTGCTGGTTGCGCTTTAGAAAAACGAATTGAACAGTTTCATTTTAAATACTTATACCACAATCATTCTGCTGTAGTTTTCTTGTGAAGGTCAATTGGGACTATTCATTGCTCAGTGGCGATATGACCAGTCATGCAGCTGGCATTACCTTCTTTGCGAATGATATAGTTATTAAAGCCACAAGACATTTCAAAAGGTTATGTTCATGAAAAGGTCAAGTCATCATGAACTGTTTTGATCACTTGTAACCTGCTGGACTGCATATTACCTGAGTACTACCTATGTTCGTCTCATGCATAGGCCATTTATATGTACTTACCAGCAGACTTTATAAGAATATTGGTAGTACCTGTGATAAAAAATAATGTGTGATGTCTGCAAGGTGAGGATTATTAAAGGCGTACAAAGTCCATATACATTAGGGGTAAAAAAACTAGTATGTACTGTGAATCTTAAGTTAGAATGGTTTATTACTTCCGGAATGGTTTCAGTGTCAAACAGAATCATAATGGGTTGAAAAAGGGCATCGTATTGTGTTTGGACCAAAACGCTACTAGTAGTGCCACCTGTGATCGTTCGATTACACTATCACAGATGATATTCGCGAAATGATTCGCCAATAAAATTGTTCCATTTTGTCCCACTTCCTTTGATACCAAATATACATCGTTACAAGAACAACTTTGCCATTTTATATATTCGCAAATCATGGATAATTCTACCAAAGAAGTTACTGCTGCACTATTATATTACTGTTTGGCGAACGCAAGACTAAACATATTGGAATTGCTCTCTATATCTTTATTGAGTCTGTGCTAGATATCGTGCTAGCGCGTCGAAGCAGACTTTTTAAATTCGGACAGTTTGTGTAATCCATTTTGTGGCATAGATTAGCGAGAGAATGAAGACGTCATTCCTCATAAATCAACGATTTCTGTAGCTGAGTGGTTAGTACAGTAATTTCAAGATGTCGCCATCTCAGGTCCCGGGTTGTTTCGGTAAGGGCCGACGTTTAAGTGATGGATACGAGCATTTGTAACTTAATCATGGTTGGTAATACACTCATGGACAAATTTAGAGGAACGCAAAAAAAATTGTGTATTAACGCGTTTTTAAGCTCTCTCAAATTAGCGAGAAGAGGATTTCTTTTCAAAATTTGTCGTCCGAGCTTATACGTGCTCTATAGGATTTAAGTTGGGTGAGCGCGCTGACCACTCCATAGCGTTGATTTCAACGTCTCAGGGGTAGCCGACAATCACAACCGCAATATGGGGGCGTGTATTATCATGCATAAAAACAAATTCATCTCTTATGAAAGGGGTAAAGGGCACTACAATTTCTTCTTAAATCTCATTTTCATATCTTGCCGCTGATAATAACCCATTCTCGATGACACGGAGTTCCGTACGTGGGGCACGTACTCAGAGTAAATAGAACTGGAGCAGGCATCAGTCAAATTTCTCAAACAAATTTTTCTGTCATATCTTGCGGGGGACGAGGTTACTACTACACTCTAAACCAGCACACATAAACAGAAAATTTTAACGTTTTTACAAATGCACACATGGACACATGACACACAATTTTGAAATTCACGCAAACAAACCTTAAAAAGTACGTTGACGTTCTATTCGAACACAAAAATGTAAAAGTGTGGGAAGTAACGAGACATCACCCAAAAGAATGATATCGATAAATCGCTTTCGTTCAATGAATTAATGTTAACTTGGCGTTAATATTTCAACATAATTAAAATATCATGCTTCGACATTTAGTATGTAGTACAATATAAAATTGACAGATATCGAAGGTTAATAAAATGCAAACTTATACTCAGTAGTTTATTATAGTAAATTATAATATCTAATAATTTTACCTAATTTTTGTGTCTTTTTAACTGCATATTTGTTATTTGGTAGGATATTAAGGTAAGGTAAAAATACGAATTTTGTTGCATGAGAAGCTACAGAAGTTCTATTAAACCGGAAAATAAAATAAGTTTTATTGACACCAAGTTGCGGATACAACAAAAATTGTATTTTTACATCAAAATTAGATACTGCAACACCGACATTGTTATAATAATATTAAAAATGCGTTTTCTAAAAGAAATATTTTATTGAAAAACACGTTTTGATACACACTATAAAAATAATTGAGTTTTTTGACACGGGATTGACAGTTAGTTTTATTATTCCCATTTATGTCATTATAATAATTAAATTGGTTTAATCGTATTAAATACAACTAAATATCAGATAGGGATCTTAAAAATACTTTAACAATCAACAATATCTCTTAAACGAAATTTTTTGATTTTTATCCTTAATATGTTAGCAATAATTTTGAGTAATTTTTTTTGCAGATTTATATTGGTTTATAATATTTTGTGAACCCCCATGCTCCGGTCACTGATGTAATTAATATTACATCATTAGGTAATTTTTCGACTGCACCTTTTAGTGTATTATAATCCGAGACGTCATTATTAAACAATATTAAATAAAGCGTACTTATTTTCTGTTTACTTACTTTGTTTGTTAATTATATTTTATTATTCAATAAGATTTAAGCATAATATTTTTAATTAATGTCAATTATTCCATTCATTCATTCATTCCTATTTACTCATAAAACCAAAATATCGATATAGTTGCATCCCTATTATGTACCCATTCAAGTGTGAAAATCAATTAGGGTTGCTGATTAAAAAAGATAATATTTTTTAACTAAAATGTTTAAGTTTCTTAGAGATGATGTTGGCGCTAGTTTACAGATGCTTACCTTTTAAGCATGGCTCTTATATTTCCTTTAACAAAATTACACTCACAAAGTAAGTGTTACTATTTTATTACTGCTATTTTTATAAACAAAAATAACATACATGAGATTAACAGTGACAGATTGAGTAAGGTCAAAAAAGGTCAAACGGGCTGGTTTCCGCAACTCGACGTCTTCTAAGCGCCTATTTTGCGTGTGTTGACAGATTGAGTAATTCGCGATAGATAAAAAAAACTATTGCAAATGTCCTCCTCATACATCTTTTTGATTTCTATATATAGAAACCGCTAATAGAAACTAAACTTGTTACTTAACTGTTATTCTATCAAGGCACCTTCACCATTTGGTATTGTACAAAAAGTGTATGTCTCGATAGAATAACAGCAGTGTGCTACTTGATTTATCATCTATACTTGATGTCAAATGTCATAATTAATTGAAATATGATAATGTTCAATCCTAGCTCACGCACTCCCCACGACTATATGACGTCAGACCGCACTCCTCACGAGACTATATGACGTTAAATTTGAATTTGCAGAATTGTAAAACATGAAATTATGAATTAAATAATCAATAAATCTTAAAAATAATACTTGCAAGTGAAAGGTGACACCATCTTTTTGCATACTTGACGTGTTAGACTTCTTTTTACGAAAAAACAGCACAAGTAGGCATTTTAGTGGGATCTCTGTTCGCCGCGACATGCACAATGTTGTGTGACAGCCCATAAGGCAGCTCAACTAGTTTTATATAACGTACAAGATTCCGAGTCTTATGCTTTGGCAGAGGGGAATGTTAGACAATGCCATCTCCTGTCTTGGTTACTTTGAGGGCACGTACAAATATCTCCCCATACCATAATTTGCCCTCCACTATATGCCTCTTTTCCAATGATGTTACACTGTGCGTACCTCTCTCCTGGGCGTCTCCACCTTTTAATCCTATCATCTGGCTTCAGGCAAAATCTGGACTCATCTGTAAATAAAACTTGACTTCAAGTTTCGTCATCGCAAAATCAACTCTAGCTACTAGATGACATGTGGTAAGAAAGGGACTTTTGGCAGGCAAATGTGAATTTAATCCGGTTGATTTAATTCTTCTCACGGTTTTTGTGCTTATTGTTACCCCTCGAACTTCTTGCAGCCTAGTCCTTACCTTGGAAAAAGTTAAGGTTCGGTTTCTAAAAACAACGATGAACGGGTCATCTCTGGCCGCAGTTTTTCGTTTACGCCCCTGTCCTGCGAGTCTCGTAAACTGTCCAGTCTGCCGATACCTCTTGATAACTCGGCGCACCACAGATTTGGACACTCGTAAAATTTGAGCCACAGTTTCGTAGGTGTGCCCAGTTTCAATTAGAGTAACGGCCCAAGCATTTTGAGTGGTGTTTAGATCCGGCATTGTCAGTTTATTTGCAGTATTAATTCACACTTAACACAATAAAAGGCAGCCGTGGTAAAAATAAAAAAAAACTTAAATTTAAACTCAAAATCAAAAGATGAGATTTATTATGCAGTATGAAAAAATACAATATTACGCAATAACAACATAAACCAAATGAAATTCGAAATAAAAACATTCCAATACTTTCTTTTTTTTTCACAGGATTTACGAATGTTTGTAGCCAGTACGTACAATAATTACAACAGGAAAAATTAAACCTTTTTTTTGCGTTCCTCTAAATTTGTCCACGAGTCTTACAGTATTTACTTTGGCCAATCGGTGCGAGTGTAATAAACATTTATTTATTGTTTGGTTATCGTAACGCAATCTCTCTCCATTTCATACTTTCTGTATTTCGTAACTAATAAGTTCGTGAAACATTAAAGTATTTAAATGTAAGGCAATACTACAGTAACGTAATGCAGTATGGATTTGCGCCATCTATAGTAAAATATATAGATTGAATCGGTACATTATTGAACGAGTTCCGTAGATTAATCTTTACTGTGCTAATATATTGGTGGTCCTTTTGACGGTTCGATTGACTGAATTTTCACCCTACTGGTGAATATACCTTTTTTTTTTTTTTTTTTTTTGTTACGCTGAGGAAAATGCATTGAATTGCATACCCCGGCTGCGGAGAGCCGGTGGTTATGTGGGGCTCTCCTCCCCAGAAGGGGGAGGCCTACCCACTAAAAACCTCAGCGATGGCCATCCTCTGGCGTTGTAGGGGGCCCTCAGGATCAAGTATCGCATCTGAGGACCCCTGGCCTTTGCACCCCTGGGTGCATTAGGGGAGCCCTTCTCGGGGAGGAATGATCTTGCCGCCTCCTCCCCTCCAACCTCCTACGACGTCATCCCCCGGCCATCCGGGGGTGAGGTCCCTCCCGGGTCGCCTCCACGGGCACGAACTGCGTCGCGCCCGCCAGCGACCCGTGGCGGCGCCTCAGGCCAGGCTATCTGGCCCGAGGCCGCCTTCTTCGAGCGGGATCGGCCATCTCCCGATCCCGCTCGGCGGCCTCCTTCTGGAGCATCACCGCTTCACAGAAGGAGACCACAGCCCTCCAACCTCCCTCATCCGCCAGCATTGCCGCAATCAACGCTGGCGGAGACAGATCTTGCCCGATCTCTTCGACCAAGACTCGGCGTTCGGAGTCCCAAGCAGGGCACTCGGCCAGCGTGTGCTGGGCCGAGTCGAGGTCAAATGCGCAATGGTGGCATCGTGTCGTGTCCTCCCTCCCTATTCGACTCAGATACTCACCGAAACAACCATGTCCGGTGAGTATCTGAGTCAAGCGGTAGGTGACTTCCGCCCTCCCGCAGAGCCAAGCTTCGAAGTGCGGGAGTACCGCACCGACGGCGCGCTGACGCACGCAGCCCCCACGCTCTAGCTGCGCACGCCAGGCCCTCTCGGCCCGTCGGTGCAACTCCCGTCTGTGCATTCCGTGCGCTGGTGCCGGGGGACTCCCCCCGTCGCCCCCCGACCGACATGTCGCGGTGCGTTGTACATCACCGCGTACATGTCGGCCAGGATCTCGAAAGGGGGGGACCGCCCCAGAACCGTCGCCGCCTCGTACGAGATCGTACGGTAGCCTCGCACGATCCGTATAGCCATTGTCCGCTGCATGCTCCGGAGCAGAGCTCTGCAGCGGGAGGACCTCGTGCAGTCTTGCGACCACACGGGGGCCCCATACAAGGCCACGGACCGTACGACGCTCGCGTACAGGCGGCGAACACCATCCCTCGGTCCCCCGAGATTGGGCAGCAGGCGATGTAAGGCGCCCGCGACCCTCTTGATTCGGGGGACCAATCGCACGAAATGCTCCTCGAAGCTCCATCTGCTGTCCAAGGTGAGGCCAAGGTACTTGATGTAGGGCCCCACCTGGACCTCCGCGTCACCTACCCGTATCCGGCAGCTGGGTGGTTCCCGGCGCTTTGGAAGGCCGTGGAACCATAGCGCCTCGGTCTTGTGCGGCGCTATTTCTAGACCCAGCCGGCGGATCGCCCTCACGATACACGCCACCCCCAGCTCGGCAAGCCTGAGCGTCTGCTCGAAGTCGGCCGCGGTCGTCACGACGAGAGTGTCGTCAGCGTAACAGACGACACTCACGCCGCAAGGAAGACTGGTGCGAAGGACCGCATCGAACGCGAGGTTCCATAAGAGGGGTCCCAAAACTGACCCCTGCGGAACGCCGCATTCGATCGCTCTCTCCGTTTCCGTCTCGTTCCTTCCCTTGACTCCGATCGTCCTGTCGCGTAAGTAGTCCCCGACTACGGCTCGCAGGTAGGGGGGCAACTCGTGGTGGTCGAGTGCCCCCCTGATGGCCTGCCAGGGGAGGGTGCCGAAGGCGTTGACGATGTCTAAAGACACCGCCAGAGCCACCCCCCCCGATCGGACTGCGGACTCCGACAGCAACCGCACGCGCTGGACAGCGTCCAGCGTCGATCGCCCCTGCCGGAATCCAAATTGGCAGTCCGACAGGTCGGGACCCACACACGACAGGTGCTCGCTGATACGGGCGGAGATAACTCGTTCGAAGAGCTTCCCCGCCTCGTTCAGCAAGCAGATCGGACGGAACGACGACGGAACGTTTTCGGTCCTTCCTACCTTCCTCAGCAGCACCAGCCTGGCCGACTTCCAGTCGATGGGGAACACGCCCTCTCTGAGGCAGCACGTGAAGAGCTGCCTCACTCTGTTCTCCAATGTCCTGAGTGCCAGCGCCAGCACCTTTCCCGGGATTCCGTCTGGGCCCGGTGCGGTGCTGCGCGCTGAGAGCCGCGACACGGCCCCGGCGAGCTCGCCCTCCGTCACCCCTAGGTCATCCGACCACGGAGCGGGCGACGGGGCTACGGAGGAACTGTCCTGGACCCTCGGGAAGAGCGTATCCAACACTCTTCCCACAGTATCGGGGTCCAGGGTTTCCGTCAGTGGAGGGACCCATGGTCGGAGCTTGCCCAGTACCATTTTGTACGGGTGCCCCCATGGATCCCTCTCCAGTCCCTCCAGGAGCTCGTTCCAGGACCTCGCCTTGGCGTCAGCGATGGCGATGCTGATCGCCTTAGCTGCGGCTCCGTACGCGTTTCTGGCACTCAGAACTTCCTCGACTGAGGCTTGCCGTCTTCGACGGGCTCTAAGGTACTGGCGGCGCGCGGCTATAACAGCAATCCTAAGCCGCGCGATCTCCTCATTCCACCAGTATGCAGAGCCCCGCCGGGACGGCCTGACTCGGGGCATAGAGACGTCGCAGATCGACGTCAATGTCTCCCTGAGCCAGGCCGCTTGCGCTTGCACACCGAGATCGGGCAAGATCCGTCCCTCCTCCGACCAGTCCGCGACGTGGGCAGCGGCTAGAGCCATATCTCGATCCAGCCGCTTGATGGACCAACGCCGCGGACGGCTGTCCTCCTGAAGCGTGCGAGCAGGGTTGCGGAAGGACACATCGAAAACGATGTGTCGGTGGTCAGATAGAGTGACCACCTCGTCCGCGACCCTCCATCCCGACACCATGCGGTGCGCAGTGGGTGTCGCCCATGATAGGTCGACGATCGACTCCCCCTGCCACCGCACGCAGGTGCTGACTGAACCTCGGTTTAGAAGCCGAAGGTCCAGTCCCGCCGCACACTCCAGGAGTGTCTCCCCTCTTACATCGTCCCGGGTGTCGCCCCACTCTCTCGAGTGGGCGTTGAAGTCACCCAGGACGAAAACCGGACGGGGGGCGCAACCGCGAATGCAGTTCGCCAGCCCGTCCAGGAATGCCTCGAATGCGGCGAGGCCGCAGTTCGGGGAGATATAACAGCCTATCATGACCGTGGACCCCCACTCCACGGCCACGTATCCCGGCCCTCTGGCAAAGGGGGTACAGTGCGGTCTGTCGCTCGCCCAATATATGGCTACAGAGCCCAGGTCGTCCCCGAACCATCTTGGGTGGTTCGGGACAGAGTAGGGCTCTGCGACAACCGCCACCGCGACCTCACCCTCCGCGAGCGTCTGGATCAGGAGATCCTGCGCCGCGCGGCAGTGGTTGAGGTTGCCCTGCAGTACCCTGCCATGGACGTCCATTATTATGTGTCCATGGCTTCGCCTTGCCCCTGGGCCGGGGCGGGGGATTGGGCAGCAACCCCAGCCTTCCTCTTCGGTGGGGAGCATTTCTTGCTCCCCATCCTGTGCTCTGCCGGTCTGCCGTAATCCGAGCAGACTGGACAGCGAGGGGCGCTCGCCGTACAGAGACGGGCAATGTGCCCTGTCTCTCCACACCTGTAGCAGCGAGCGCTCCTATCTGAGTCTTTGTTAGGGCACATGGCCCTAACATGTCCTCTTTCGAGACACCAGTGGCACTGCAGGGGCCGTGCTTCCAGTGCCTCGACCCTCGCCGAGGTCCAACCAACGAGGAGCCGCCCAGCCGTCAGTTTTCTGACCGCGCTGAGCGGACACCTGGCCCAGACTGTACCCAGGCGGATGCGGTCGACGCGTATCTCCCCGACTTTCACATCCTCACTGGTGAATATACCTATATATAATATTTCTTTAATATGCTATCTTACGTTCGGTTTGAAGGTTAGGCTGGATTTTGGAGACTTATTGTTATTACAATATACTGAGATGCTATAGTATTATATTTATAAGGAAAATAATATAAATAAAAGAAGTAATGAAAGTTTAAAAAAATAATTTAATAGGCAAATCTTTAGTTACAAAATGTCAAAAAGTGGTGATATAAGCTTAGAATCTACATTGTAGCCTACCTACCTCAATATTCGTTGCATCAACCAAAAGTCAAATTTTTATATAAGAATACGCATTACAGACAAAATGGTATGTTATTTTGTTAACTACCGTCTTAATTTCCGTTGGTTTTCACCTTTAATAGTAGATTTCTATTGTATAATAGAAAAATGCGGATTAACTAAACGGAGGATCTATGAAGATATTTTTTAATTTATTAATAAAGGACTAATTCGCCGTACTAATAATAAAAAAGTATGCTCAACATAACACCTATAATTTTGTATTAACTACTTGGTATTGTCTTATTTTCACTTTTGACAATAGCCATGTGACAGAAATAGAGAAAAACGTTTCGGTTTGGGGTCATGCCTTCCTTTCGTCTGTGTTAGAACAATAAACCTTATGGGCTCCATACAGGCAGGTCGCATTGCATTTAGGGTTGCCATTTGTCCGGATTGAACTGAACCTCAATTACAAACCCATTTTTTTTTAAATTCTCCAAGCTTCTAGTTTTATTACATTACTATTTACACGCTTTTTTTCTGTCATTAGATTCGTTTATAGGGACGGTGTACGGAAGTTACATTCACGTCTTGACGTGCATCACGCTAACCACCTACACTCATTTCGTCCACATTCACCTTCATAGTCGTTCCTACATTTCTCTCTTCTACTCTTAACCACATGACTACCTCAATAACCTGTTACCTGTCCTATTACTAGAGGTGCGCAAAATACTTCACTGAAGTGTAAAGAATGATATACTTCAACTGGACTAGATGAAGTATACCACTCATTTAGTCCACTTAGTTCTTCTAGTTCACATGGCTCAGTACTTCAGTAGTCCATTTGAGTCACTATATATATATATATATAACTAAACACATGTATGATACATAATGCAGGAGTAATTAAAAGTTACTAAAAACTATTGAAATGCTTACACTATTTTTCGAATTTAGATTAGTATACGCCACACTCGTATATATTATGCACATGCAGACTAAAACTTAAGCAAAGAATATGAAATTATTCATAAACAAATTATTACTTCAACTAATTATTCAAGTAAAACTAAACATAATGTTTGCGCCATAAGACATAAAATTGTGTGCGGGCAGACTCCGACCGGCCGGTGATTCTAGTTCCTGTATTCCACAAACAAATCACAGCCGAACCATTACTTTTAACCAATAGAATCGCATAGATTGTTAGATGACTGATATTCTAGCGTTCGGATTGGATAAGCGGCATGGTTCGGTTCATTTTGTTAGTGGAATTGATCCACAGGATGCCAAGCCAATAAACTGTCTCGCTCTCGCACGCTATGTTTGTAATCTATCCGTTCGCTTTTCTCTCCTTCAGTGAAAGAAGTGTTTTGGGAACTAAATGAAGTACTGAGCTAGTTTGGACCAGAATGAATGAGTGAAGGAGATATAATTGCGAAGTGGACTAGTCCAAATGAAGCATTCATTCACGAACGACTCATAACCGTGCCTTACATATGAATCATTCTAGTCAATATCTGTATTCAGCTTCATAAAGTCTTCCTATAACAATCGTAACAGATTAAACTAATGTTTATCCAATATCATCTGTTGTACTATTACTGTATTCATTTAATAGACAAGTTTTGCCGATGGATGCAGTAGTCTTAATAGTAAGAACAAATCTTACTACTAAGACTATTGCATCCTGACCGAAGTGTTACACTAAAAATTTCGCATTTAGTTATGCAACGCTAACATACACTAATTATGCAACGCGATAGTCCTGCAACTATTAGTACATTTTAGTTTAATCGAAAATGTCAAAAATTTCCCGAATGTGCGCAAGCGCATAAACTACTTACTTTACCATTTCCAAACAAATTATTATGTAAATATGTTAACGCCACTAATTCAATAGCAAACTAATTACTCTTCACATTACTTTTCCTTATTACCTTACACAAATAAACTAAATTTTACAATAGGCACTCGAGGTGGATAGTTATTAAGAATTTGCCAACATCTAAACTGTCATACGCCACTCATTGTTAGTCGCGTAAAACACAAAACTAGGTACATAAATTCCATTTAACCGCTCAAACACCTCACGTTAGGCCAGAAATTATTCGTGTAATCCATACAAATAGCGACCGTTAATGAGTAGCGTAAATTATGTTTAGATGTGCCCTGGCCTAGATATTATTAACACGATGCAAAAATTCGAATGGCCTTTAGTACAAAACTAGTGTAATATTGCCTTATTTTTACTTAATACACTAAAACACTAATACAAAAGTACTTATACTGTATTAATACTATGTATAGAAAATATAAATCGTACCGTAATATTGTACTCGACAGCTATTGATAGTTTTTTAAAGGTTTCTGTGGGTTAGTCTCGTAATCAAATTCAATTTAACTATGTCAATAAGAAATTAATACTTTGACATTAATACTTTAATCATAAACAATCTTTTTATTTACAAAGGAAATTACATAGCGGTATTAAAAACGTATTGTTTAATCAAAATATTGTAACATTATTTTCTCTCAGAATCTTAAGATATATAAGAAAATTATCTGTAGATGTAGACAATGATGAGGTGACGAAGAAATGTATGGAAGACTGACCCTAATGTTCAACAAACCGAAAAGATTGTTTTTTATCTTTTAATAAAAGGAAAGATTCTTAACCTGTAACTACAGTTGCCCAATTACAAACAAATATAGTGCTAAATCTATAAAGCCAGAGGAGCTTAGAAGGTCTAACATTAAACAAGTTGAAAAATTTCTGTTTCAAATACTAGATGCAAGGGGATCAGAATCAAATAATCTAAGTGTCTATTCTCAAGTAGCGTTTGACTTAATTGAACACATTTGTGTGAGAAATAAAAAAATCGTTAATAATCAGTCAAAACTATGAATTCCGAGACTAACATCACACAGCATTTAAATGTTAACTAAATAAGATACTGTTGTGTTAATGTTACTACAATATGGCCGCTAAGATTTGGTCTATCTGAAGCATTATACAGTCTTATGTATACACATAGATTATCTTGTATATTAATGCTTATAATATACACGTCTAATAGAAAACAGTCTTAATAATTGGTCTAAAAAAATCAGAAGATTACAAGGTAAGTCTGCGCGATTATTGATTTTAATGTACTATTTAATACTTGTGTGGCAAGCAAGTACAGCCTTTTTCCAAGTGCGGTAAGGTTTTTTGTACTAACATCTAGCTTGTACGCGCTGGAAGCTTAGAAGGCGAACCTCCTCTAAACATTAAAAAAAAATTCTTTATGTAATGAATATTGTAATTTTAAGATTTGGGTTTGGTTTGAGTTAACTAATCGCTCTTAAGGTAGACATGCGGTATAATTAGTACATGGGCGATATACCAAAAAAGTTTGAGAACCACTGCCATATATGTAACCAGTGTCATACTAACATAAGCACGAACATCAGTGTTGGAGATCTCACTTGTTGGATCTCGACTTCAAAGTGAGGTGCGATTTTCCCCAAGTCACTTCAGCGGAGGTAGCTAGCAAACTTTGCAGTTTTCAAAACTATGATATAAAATGCAAAACGACACCATTCTTAACAAACACAATAATTACTTTCCTATCGCGCAGATTTATCTTGTGAGTACTTCCTAAAGGCGAAGGGAATGTGGCATTATTGGACCGTGATTTGAGAAATTTTTTAGTTGAGTGGAATATTTCTTATAAATAACGATAAATTGTCAATACCTATTAACATCGAGTATTATATGGACGATGTTGTATTGCATAGACTAGTAAAAATAATTTTATTTACATTTTTGGTAAAAATCTTGGTACATACCATTATTACTATATTTATGAATATTAATATTTTTTTAAAATAATAAAACAAAATTTCCTCATTTATAAAATAAATGCTTAATACAGACATATTTATTTGTACAATATTTTTTTTTTTTAATTTGGACAGATTGATTTAAGTAACTTTAAATATAGAATATCAATATTCAAAATGGCAGACGTAACACAAAAATATCAATCTCACATCATTACAGCTAAGGTGAATTGGGTGAAATCTTCATATCAGTAGGTGATATCATATCTAAGCTAGGCTTGTGATAAGGCGAAGCAGTACTGCAAATTGTGGAGTAAATAGATCCTATTTTACATAGACATTACGAAATACAATTAAGCTTATCTACATGTCACATAATAAGTGTAAACCTTGAAAGCAGTTTCTTCAAAATTGTTATTTAAATTCTATAGTTTTTGAATAGGGGTTATGAAATTCAGTCCTTCAAGACAAGGATTGTTTTCAATTACTTTAATTGTTTAGTCCTGGTAGTCATTAATAAAAGTACAATAAAATAGCTTTTACATATATGAAACTAAAGGGGTTGGTATGTCCACCTCAGGATGAATGTAACTTATGACATTTATTATGGTTTTGGGCCATTGAAAAGTACCTATTGACAGGTAAAGGGATTTTTAATCATCAAAATCTACCTCCATGGTTAGCATTTATTATGTTGAAATATATATTATTACCACCTTAAAATATTAGAGCCTTTTGATTTCTAATTCAATCTCATTAACCTTCAATCAGTTATAAGGGATATTAAAATACACTTTAAGCTCAATTTGTATCTATCTGATCTTACATAATAAGTATGTATAATTGGCACCTTAATAATTTATAAAAATGATAACAAAACTGCAAACAGAAAAAAAAAATCGGGAAAAAAGAGTTGCATATGCAGTACTCTCAGTCAAAATTTTTGTGCAGAATTCTCTGTGCAGCTTTTATTAGTGGCGTTAGCGTTTTAAGCTCCATTGCACACTCTAGGAATGGATGTGCCAGAAGCTCTTCAGCAGTAGCTCTTAAGTCTACATCCACTTGAAGGCACTTATCCAAGAAATCTTGGAATTTTGGTGTTAAACTCTCCCATCGAGGAATTTTAGGACGTCCTACGGCTGCAATCAAGTAGAGAGCCCTCAATGGTGTCTCCTTCATATATGGCGGCTCTCCCTCAATCATTTCAATAGCCATAATTCCTAGAGACCAAACATCTACTTTCTTACCATATTGCTTCCTGGTGACTACCTCAGGTGCCATCCAATATGGGGTTCCAACCATTGTCTGCCTTTTCTCATCACCTACAATGTTGGCACAAAATCCAAAGTCAGTTACCTTTACTGTACCATCCATACCCAGAAGAACATTATCAGACTTAATATCCCTATGTATGGTTCCCTTGGAGTGAAGGAAAGCAATAGCCTGTAATGTTTCACGGCAAACTGCAGCAATTTGTCCTTCTTTCATCACAACCTCAGTCACCACATCAGTCAGTGACCCACCATCTAACAGTTCCATTGCAACCCACAGATGATCATAACTTAAAAAGGCATCCAAAAAATTAACCAAATTTTTGTGGTGGAAACCTTTTAATACATTGATTTCATTGAGTATAAGGTCCTTTTTGGATTGTTTTGTCAAGTCAATGTCCTTTATGGCAACTCTAGAATTGTCCTTATTGTCTATGGCAATGAACACAACACCTGAAAGCAAATAAATGAATAAAAATTTTACCAATACATATACTACCTTGTGGGTCTTGGTATCTTCATAATACATAAACACAATAGTAAAAGAAATGTATGATCTATTTTTACTATGCAACTATCTTTGATCGCATTATATTTTAGGTTAAGTGTAGTTTTCAATTGCAATATAAAGGAAAATAAATATTTAAAATATTAATATATGCCCTATAGATATATAAAAATATATATAAAATCATAATATTGTAAACAAAGCAGCATTCTCTATAGATCTTTTTATTCATTAACCTTGGCAAATTAACATAGTTGTAAGAAATGTGCAATAGCAATTTCAATGGCTTTATGATCACATAAATGCATTTAATTATATTAACTTTGTAATTTAGTAGTTAATAGTTAGCAAATGAAAAAAAGTTTCGCAATCTCACAGAAGTTTATAACCTATTTAGTGGGATAAAATCTGTTTTAGATTCTGAGACAACAAGTTGGTGTAATCATGTGGAAGCTAATTCGCTTAAATTTCTTCAGTGTTAGTAGCTTACCTCAACATAACCAATATATGTACAACAATATTAATATACTAGAAACAATATTATTTAAGTGAAGGAACTATTTAAGTACCTGAAGCACCAGCTCCTAATTGTTTAATTTTGTCAAATCTCACATATGGGTCATCTTTATTACAAATTCTTCGAAGCTCTTCATATACCTCTTCATCAGTTAAAGTAGCATTTGCCATTTCCTTCTTTCTTAATATAGGGCTTTCATTTTCTTCTTCGCCAATTAGAGTAAGGTCTTGCACAACAGCAGTTATATCCAACATTGGATCTTTTTTCTTTAGACTATGTTTTGTTGGACTCACTGGCATTGTTTGCCTTTGCATATCTATAGGTCTAAATGTATCCACTGGTCCAAAATCTTCCTCGCTGCTCTGGCCTATTGACAAGTCTGAGTCTTGACTTTGGTGAGCATTTTTGTGGTCTAAAAGTTTTTCAATCTCCAAGTCTTCTCTGTTGATTTCTTCAAGTGTTACTATGGGTTTAAATGGCTCATCTTGTGCTTTTTCCTTTTTGATAATATACATATGGAGTTTTACAGCTTGGATTGCAGCATCAAGATTTTCATTTTGCTCTGCAGGCGTGATTTGTGCGTTTAGTAGTCTCTGCCAAGAGGCAGGTAGGCCTTCAAGCATTCCAGTTTCTATGTTCTTGCTGACATGTATATGTTGTTTCACGTTGGTTGGCATGCCTATTTCTGTTGCTCGTTCATCTCTGTTGTGCTGCTTTTTTGAAAAGAGCTTTCCAAACACTCCACGACCAGAGCGCCCACTCATTGTGTGATATTTCCTTTAACTTACTATACTATTAAGACATTGCACAATCAATTATTTGATGCACTACACAGTACTGGATTTATTTAGGCCATGTAAATATTCGAAAACACGGTTTAATATAGATAGGAGTGGCTAATAAGTTTTAATCGAGGACGGAACACCAACTCTCTTATTACAAAAACTTCTAAAACTCGGGTTTAAACCAGGTCTATGTAGTTCGGGTCTAAACCAAGGTCTCTGGTTTAGACCGGACTTTATTACAAAAACAAATTCAAGTACGATCTTCCAAAACCCGAGTCTAAAGAAAATCATTCATTCATTCGTTCGTTTTAAACGGCTTTGGCACCCTAGTTTTAGCCAATTTTATTAGTAAACCAATAATCGTTCCATTTCACGCAGCTTCGTTTGTAACCGACTTCATAACTATAGTGAAAATAAAAGTACAAAGTTGATAAAAAACATTTATTTCATAAGATAAATTTAATTTTAAAGTATATATAAGAAGAAATGTAAGTATGTACTTATATTTCTTCTTATATATACTATAAAATATCATAATACATTTGACGTTGTAAAAATTGCTTGTTGGAACGTAATTAAGTACCTATTCAATTTGCCGCCCTTTTGACACCAAAGCATTTAACTAAACAAAATTATTTCATTTTCTTTGAATTTAACAATGATATCTTTAATAAACTTATATAAAAATGGAAAATAATAAGAGATCTATAATTGGTGCCAAGAAGACAAGGTATGTACTTACCTAGTTTATATTTTAATAAAGAATTTTTGAAAATTAAAATGTTAACTGTGCATAATTCTAAATTCATAAAACGAAATATATCCAAAATATCCAAATCGTCTAAATCCATATCATCGAGTAAATCAATATCCATTATCAAGCCCTAAAGTCCGTGAAATATCGAGAAAATAACTAATAGCAAGAACAATTTGTAGTTAGAGATATGTATGCACAAACTACAAGCTATCAAAAATCATAATTTCGTTTTGAAACCAGACTTAAACTAGGGGGTACCCTAGTTTATCTTTAAACCAGAGATAAACCCGGTTCTTTGGGGAAACCGTGTCTTGTAAATATCAATTTCATTAAAATCTGAGTTAAACCGAGTTTTCGCTTAGACCAGGTCTAAACCAGGTCATGGAATAACACGGCAAGGGACGGGTTTATCATCTGTCAAACAAATGTCAAAATCAAATGTACAAAAAAAAAATGTTACATTCCGTTTCATGTATAGTGCGTAAAAGTACTGCGGATTTTAATTATGCATGTTTCTATAATTTGTTTAACTTTTAATTGTAATTGTTAGAGTTTTGAATTTTGATAACCTTAAATTTAATTGTATTTACAAGTGAAGTAAATTTCAATAATGTATAATTAATCTTAATGTTGTAACATTTTCGATACAATGAATTGGAACGTAAATTATTATCATCATGTTGGTACATTTACTTTCTGATATATGGGGTTTTTTCTGGATCGTAATAACAAAATTAAATTTTGCCTTGATGAATCATACGTGTTCAATCATACCATACTGCATAGATATTTACCATAGGCCATGGCGATTAATAATAGAATGGTCTATACCTCAAAACTTTTCTTTTGAAAAATCTAATCATACTTAGAAAATATATATTCCAAAAAGAAGAATTTTATAAAGACATACTGAAAAGATAGGCTATATCTGAAAGAGATTTACTCCACACCACAAATCCTGATTCTATTCTATGTTGTTTCATATTTTTTATTTTTTTTTATATTAGAGCAGGCAAACGAGCCAACGGGTCACCTGATGGTAAGTGATCACCGCCGCCCATAGCACAAACAACACCAGAAGTATCATCAGCGCGTTGCCGGCCTTTCATGAATGTATACGCTCTTATAGCAATAACAATCCGAAAATTGCAAATTTGTTGTTGCACAACATAAATAAAAGATTATAAAATCATTTTGCGGAACCCTCGGTGCGCGAGTCTGACTCGCAGTTGCTCGTACTATTTTTATTAAAAATATCTCCACAAACTCCTGATTTGGTACACCTGCTTGCTTGAATTCTCTGGTGCGTAAAAATTAATTCTGTCTTGATGATTCATATATGTCTCAACGGCCCAATGGACATTATTAAATTATATCATACTGTATGCAAAGGTAGATATTATGTATGCATATCTACCATACAGTCTTGTGAATATGAACAGAATTTTTTATACCCTTAAAAGTTTTTAACAGATTTCTATGAATTGTGCTTTGCTCTTTTATACTCATAAGAAAAAAAGAATACAAAACCGCATTTATGTAAGAAATAAATTTCTTGCACATCCAGGATATCTTTATATTCCTAGATATTATAGGATATTATCTAAGGATATGTTCTTAAAATCGATGGGATCCCGTAAATTTGTTGTTTAAATAACATAGTAACAAAAATATATAAATATAAACAAATATTACTAATTTCTACATAAACTAGGTTCACAACAACAAAACACAAAATAGATTCTACATAAACTTATGACAATACATTAGCCTAATAATGCGCGGACTATTTAACGGTATAGTGTGCTCTTATGGGGACTATATTTTTTACATGAAAATTGTGAAAGAAAACACAACACTCGCAGAAATGCTTAAATCCAAGTAAGTTTATATTTCTTATAAGAAAAGAGGTACCTATTCTAAATTCAATATTTTATTAAAATTGATCAAGTCTTTATGTTGTGGATGACTAGAGTTGCTTTCATATCCATTAATAAATTAATTCTGGACGTGTTTATTTTGTGCGCCTGTTCATTCTCACGTGTCAATTTTGGAGTAGAGGTATTTTTTGTAATGCTTTGATTATTTACTTAACCCATTGAGATAAAGTTTAAAATCCTGCACCTTTACAAGAAAAAGAACACTTCGTTGCATCTATTTGCTACACTCAAAATTATTCTAGTTGAGAAACTTCCGCAAAGTGCAGCTTCAATGCAACGTCTCTCAGTTATTCTAAGCTAATGTTAATTATAAATACTGGAGAGTTGTATTTGTTGGTTTTACTTGGATAAGATTGTTTGACTTTAGTGGTGGGACGCACGACGATGTCTGAATATATCAAAGATCTATTTTTGTTAAAAAAACAATAAAATGTAATCTTCACTACATTATAAATGCGAAAGGAACTCTGTCTGTTTGTTGCTGTTGCAAAAATTTGGTACACATATTTATATAATTTCTTACTATTTACATTATTAGTCTTGATATTCGTAATAATTATGTGTCGTTTATTGTTATAAGTCCAGAAACACGATATATTTTATGACCTGGTAACATGGTATTATGATGGGAAAGTGAACTGGACTATGAAGAGATTCCGATTACCTACCTTTACAATAAACGCAAGTAAGTAGTGCCCGCGAGTTGCCACCAATATTGGTACAAAAAGGGACAACATTGGTGTGAGCTAGAGAGTAGAGAGGTGTCTGCAGCACCAAATGAGATATAATGGCTGGCGTTGACAATATTAAGCAAGAGAAGTGTGCCAGGATCGTAGCAAGTGGAGAGAGGTGGTCTCTGCCTACCCCATTGGGAACAAGGCGTGACATATATGTATGTATGTACAGACGCTGGAAAGATTCCACCGTCTCCTCTTACGACTCTACTTTTGCGATTAAGGTAAGACAGAGGGTGGCACATCATTATGTACCAAAAACAAAAATTTGGATTTGGCAATGGCTTTCGGGAGCCAAATGAAAGTTTTCGTTCAATAGCAGAAAAATAATAATTTTACGGGATAAAAAAATGTTTTAAATATATAAATTGTGTTTTTACACCGAGAATCTTCGGGAACCAAGCGTCCCGGTGTGTATGTATAGTAAACAATTCTTTCTCTGGTACGTTATTTTTAGGTCAATAGCTGTTGAATTCGCTCATCGGCTTAGTTGTACCAATGAGCGTTCACGCTTCATGCGTACGAGCACCAAGTTTTGTTTAATTATTGGAACGAATTATGTTTAAGAGCATAAAGATTTACATACATACATAATTGGTCGTGTAAAAACTGATTACTGTTGCGCCTTGAATCTCCAATTTCGTATATAGATAATGAATTTATTTATATAAAAAAATGGCCAACAAGCAAATATGAGGTACACAACCACAAAATCTAAATAATCTTGAATGGCCTTGACATCGCTCAGGTGGAGCTGACGCCACCAGTGCGCATTTAGCGTTTTGTTGAAAGAACAATCGTAGGTATTGTAATACATTTACAAATCTAATTTTGTCTGCACATCATTTTCGGGTATCTATAGGCGGGAACATGAAGTGATAAAAGTGCGCCAGTAACATTAGTTTTATGTAGTAAATACTACTCATATTTTTTTGTATATTATTACTTTATTTAAGTTTCTTACAGCATCTGTAGAATTACCTTCGCGTTGACAACGCAGACCCACTCCATCCAAACCGGAGGGCCCTTACAGTCAAGTTTCAGGCTGAGTTTAGTCATCCTGGCGAGCCGCCTCGATCCGTTTGAAGTCCAACTTAGTCCAATAGTTGCGGTGGTATCCATATGAATTCTCACGCTCTCCTCTCAGTTTACGCTCTAAACTGAGTTTCGCTACCGAGTTTGCATTTCACCAGCTTTGCGTAATCGTCGTTCATGTTAAACTTGGTTCAGTTTCTGAACGGCCGATTCTGGACGTTTAGCGTTTCTAAACGCGTTTAAAGAGCTCATTTTTTAATTTGACGCTGACGCTGTTTTTTTACTTTCAACAATATCGAAATGATGCTCGACAAGTTCTATGAGCGTTTGTTTTTCGCTCGCAGCAAAGGTCGGGTCCCTCTTCCTTTTCGACATTGTAATCGGAGTTCGTTAAACAAGCAGGGGTCTGTCGTGTAGGCAAGAATCAAGTCCGTTCAACGAGGTCTTCGTGTTAGGCAGGAATCAGTTAGTCCGTGAAAAGATGCAGGGTCAGTAAATAAATGAAATCGAAAACAAGGCAGAAGGCAGTAAAAACACTCCGAAACACAACAACAACGACAACACAACCACAGATTAGTATACTATTAACACAACAAAACACCACGAACAGAACAAACGCCACTCAGCAGCACCGCACAGATTAAATACAAACCATCTGTCATGTCCGTTCGCACACAGAGTCAGCATTGTAAGCTACCGTGAAGCTACCCAATTACATATTTAAAAGTCCCTATATTTTGTTTTGAAATTTTATTTTATTTACACGAGATGAGTAATTGTTTTGTTATTATTTATAAGAAGTAATTAATTATGGTTTTTTTAACACCCGTTACTGACTATCTGAATCAAGAATATTGTATCCTGAAGTAATTCTTATAATTTATGTTCCGATTTGATTTGAAATAAAATTATTTGATTGCAACACTTTAAAAGCAATCATTCATTCGTACATTCTTTGTCAAAGATTACTCTACTCTAATCTGTGGATTAACTACGTTTTAGTAAACGAGATCAATGGGAGTTGGTGAAATCGGTGCGGATGTAAGCCACGATCACAACTAACTTCTGAACTCGATCAATCAAAATCAAGTTTTATTAAACTCGGTTTCTATGAAGGACGGTGAAATCGGCCCTTAGAGCTAGTCTCAATTATAGACCCAGCAACTAGGTTATAAATTATTAATGTCAATTGTGCGAATATATTTAATATGCAGTTGACATGCGTTTTTGTTAGGGTAAAATTGTATATATAAATAACGTGCTGGGTCCGTGTATCGTTGTTTGTTAAATTTCAAACTCCATTCAGGCCGTAGGGCCTTTATGGCCAAGGCTAGGCTGAGTTTAGTCGGTAGGTCCGTTGGGTCGATTATATAGGAATTACCCACTGTGTTCTTCTCTTTTCTTCAATATCGTTACTGGCACAGATTAGTTACGTCTATAATAAATAGAAATAAAAATGTAAAGGCGCGAGTCGCGTATAGGTTTGGGTTATTGTCGCGTCAGTCCAGCCACCACGTTGCAACACACTAATTACTATTTACTAGGGAGCGCGTACGGGCAACGAGGCAACAAGCGCGAAACAGGTTTATGGCGTAAACACTTTCAGACGTAAATACTTTTATTTCATTATAAACTCACCAACAATAAAAGAATATCGCAATATTATGTGATTGACACTGAAATGTCAGTAAAAACCTTTTCAAATTCAAAAGACAGTTCAGTAAGTGCTCACTTTCTTATTTTCAACTAACTGATCTGTTGTGTTTTTTGAAGATTTGTATCACCTAACTGTGAAGGTAATATGAGAAAAAATAAAAGAAATTCTTCGTAATTCCTTTTCTTTGGTTTTTTTACCTTTATTTTATTATTCTTAACGGAGACGAATCCAGCAAATAGGTAACTTTTATGTTTATGTTTATAAATTTAATTTTATTGCTGCAGCTCTTCATTTTAGAAGTTAAATAATGTGATTAAGCAAGCTTTCATACTTTGTTAAATACTATGGAGTTAGCTTTTACATGCAATTTTAACTGATCGCTAGTATTAAATGATTTTTCATTGTACATACTACTTTTTAAGGTATGTAGTTTATGCTTGTAACAGCCTAGACTGAATAAATGAATTTGAATATTTATTTATTTTTGCTCCTACTTAAAATGACATATGATGACATTAAATTTCTTTGACAGAACTAACGTCACTTTTTTTGTCTTCGATTGTTTTGCCAAAGGTTCAAATTGGCTTTTAAGTATTAATACGAATTGTTTGTATATGGAAGAATAGAATGATGTTGATTTTTTAAAATTTCTCTACGTACAAACCTTCTCTGGACTTCCACAAATAACTCAAGACCAAAATTAGCCAAATCGGTAAAGGCATTGTTGAGTTATATATAAGTTATAACATTACAAAGAAAAGTGGCATTAATTTTTATATATATATAGACTAGACGTCGCTTTCTTGCCACGGGCTGGGCAGGGATGAACCACCCTGCACGGGTGGTCCATCCCTGCTGGAATTTGACAAAAATTGTGGTCTGTTGAAAATTGGTGAAAAAGTCTTCTTTTTTGCCAAGAAGTAGTAACTTTTATACAAAATTGTCTACGTTTGTAAATACACTAAGGAAGTCATAGCGTTTGTGGTCGCGTGTATGCCGCGAGGTGCACCTTGCGGTGGTGTGGTCTATCCCACCACTGAAAAAAATATTGCTGGTCGGTCAAAAATTGGTAAAAAATTGTTTCCGTTTATGTCGCAAGAAACAAAAAAAACTGTGTGCGGTTGTAAGCACACTAAGAAGCTCATGGCGACTGTAGCCGCTTGAGTGTCGCGAGGTGCACGCACCTCGCGGTGGTGTGGTCTGACCCACATGGCTGTCAGTCAAAAATTGGGGAAAAATTGTCTTCACTTATGTCACATGAAACTACAAAACCGTGTACAAAGAGTTCAGAGGTTGCAAGAACACTAAGAAGCTCAAGGTGAGTCTGGTGCGCGCACCTCGCGGTGGTATGGTCTATCCCAGTATTGTAAAATAATAATTCGGCGGTCGGTCAAAAATTGGTAAAAAATTGTCTCCATTTGTGTTAGAAGAAAATAAAAAAGTTTGTGCGGTTGTAAATACACTAAGAAGCTCACGGCGTTTGTGGTCGCGTGAGTGCCGCGAGGTGCATGCACCTGGCGGTGATGTGGTTTATCCCACCGCTGGAAAATAAAATTGGCGGTCGGTCAAAAATTTGTGAGAAATTGTCTCCATTAATGTCGTAAGAAACTAAAAAACTGTATGAGGTTGTAAACACACTAAGAAGCTCACGGTGAGTGTGGTCGCGGAGGGTCGCGAGGTGCGCATACCTCGCGGTGGTGTGGTCTATCGCACAACAGGAAAAAAAATTGTCGAAAAATTGTCTCCATTTGTTTCGACATAAAACATGAGTCGTTAACTTTTTTCGCAACCATTACATTTTTTACTGAGCTCGACCAGGAGAGCAACATATCCAAAATTTTGACCTGGGTACCGAAAACCACTTGCTCATTTAAACAGTATCATCTACTTTATGTAAATACTGTTTTATTCCTCTGAAATGTTCTACTACATATAAATTTGAAGCGCCCCTCGCCACCTATGAACGGGTTGTAATGTTTCTTGGTCTCTCTGAGAAAACCGTGCCAACTCCAAATTCTGCAGAAATTGAATATGAAAATAGAACACGATTACGAAACCAATGCAATTTAGTTAAAGGAATAAATACTACCAAACACTTTTTTATTTTATCCCCATTTCAAAATGAATAGAATACCATCATCTATAAACGTCTATATATATGATGAATAGAATACCATCATCTATAAACGTCTATATATATGATGGTAGGTATCTTTGGCTTCTTTTTAAAACGTCGCCCCACATTTTGATTTTTATCCTGTACGCCTACGACAGGTGTAGTCACAAACATAAAAATCTCATATGCACAAAAACCCAGAGCGGAACAAATTTTTGTAGGTCTAAAAAATATCTTTCCCGTGCCGGAATTGAACCCGCGACCCGTTGTGTAGAAGCCGATTTCTCGACCACTACGCTAAACGTGTCGTTATTTATTTATTGATATATATTTATATGATCACAAAGCAACTGATGGTGAGACGGTCTCAATTACTAGTATACCAATGAAAGTGCCTCTGTCCAGTTACGGTTCGGTGATCTATTGCATATGAAGCGGGGCAGCGCTAAGATTCGCAATCAAGATACCACCAACGGCATGTTGTGAGAAATGAACGAACTGATAACACTACCGATACTGCTATAGGATTACATTAGTTATAAATTTACTTTGGTTTCTGCAGTAACGTACTATTGTGATCCTCAAAACAAAATCTCAATTTACTGGTCAGTCAGCTGATTTCTGGCTTGAGAATTTAAAGTTATGCTATCCGCACCTGCACCATAAAGCTAAGTAAGTGAACAATATATTTTTAAGTTTAATAGAATATGTATTTAAGTCGCAATTTACTTTACAGCATTACCAACAGCACACAACATTACATTACATACACATAGCATAACAAATTTCATTGCTTTTTATTGAAACGCTGCTGGACAAACTGACAACTATATGCGAAATGCGGTATGATAAATACTACTCGTATTAATTAACTTTGTTATTATGGCGACAATATAAAGAAAGTAGGAAAAAATCTACCATCTGTGTAGATGACGTCGCGAGCACCAGCTAAATATCTTTATAAATTGTAGTCTATATGTCATTCTGATGTATAAGCTTATTATTGTAAAGTTTAATTAACATAAATTCAGTAGTTTTTACGTGATTAGAGATTAATAAACATACATACTTTCACGATTATAATATTAGTAGGCTACATGTATCCTATAATATAATAAGCAAAGCTGATGCATATGTTGACGTATATGACACTTATTTTGATAGTTCTATGCTTATACTAGTGGAACGGTAAATTATATATTGGAATTGACACCTTTAATTTGATATGATAAGGTTGATTATCTGACTAGTAGAGCCTCTTCATCGTATTGATATAGTAACTGATTGACTGCTTTCCAAGCCTGGCTTCTTTCTTGGTTTACTTGTTTGTGGATATACATTTTAATTCATGTTTTTTTGTCAAAAATTGTAGCAAATAAAGAATATTAGCAAGTCTTACTTCTTGGTGGATTATCCTTATACACGGCTTAGTGCTATAATAGTTTGGTACATTGTCTTTATTAATAGAAATGATTACGATAACGAATCGCAGGTGCATGACACTTTGTCTAGGCCGAATTTCAAAAAGATGTTTATTCCTAAAACTTAGATTTCCTAGTTCCCTTCTGTATAACGCGTGCGCCAGCGTCACCGCTGGGTTGGGCGCGCCGCCCACTGAATTCAGTCAGTCTCGGCGTCTACTCCGCGCGGTCCGCTTGCCGTGCCGGGCAAACATTACTAACCCTAATCCCATAACAATTAACAACAAAATCGTGTGAAGTGCCTTACCAGTGTGACTGGAATTTTGTTTTATTTTTTTTATAATTTTGAGGGAACCGGCAGCCGCGTTCGTGTATGTGCTTCGGTGATAACGTGAAATTAATTTCGTGGATAAAAGGATTTGACTCAGATTCTATTAGAGTAAGGTAATTGTTTCATTTTGTTTTATATTGTATACTTACAGTTTCTGGTAAGATTTTGCTATTTACTCGTATCATGTAACTCTATAAAAATGATAAAGTATTGTTTTTTGATTCTAAGGCAATAATGGGAGAAAATTTTAGGTTCTTAATAAACATTTAGAGTTTAAGATTTGTCAATCGTAATTATTAAAGTACCTAATTAAAATGTCAATGTTAATTTGTCAAATTCATAATATATGTTATGTTTGGGCTTCATTACACTTGATGGTAAATGTAGATAAGGCAGAAGACTGAAAGAAGTTAAAGTACCTCCAATTCCTCGCAACCAAGGCACTGGCTGCCTTACTACTAATTGGGAAGTTGGGATAGCCGCAGTAAACTTAGATGAACAGATAACCTAACCTGGTAGCGAACCAGGTAAGGTTGTTTCATTACTATGTAGTAATTTAAACAATCTAATTAAGTAAAAAAAATAACAATATATTTCCTTTGACAATTTATAATTTTAAAACTAGAGTAAAAAAGTGGCTTTGAAATCTAAGCCATATTGAAATAGAAGAACTCTTGAAATCGGAAGTGATTTGACATTTGCACGCAAATACACACACATAGCTATTTATACAAACAGCGACACTCATAGATCTTAGGTTTTTCATCAGCATCTTTATATCTAGTTATACCGTTTACTCATTATTCATTAACATGCGTTTCATTTCATTTTCTATTTCTACTACTTCGCTATAGACAATAACAGTGGTCATAGTTTAACAGTTTTCACTATTACTACAGTCGAACTTTGCAATCATAACGTTCTGATAGGCTTCTTAAATATATACCATCGTAAAAAATTTGTAAATTGAGATATAGTTTTTGAATTGTATGTATAAAAAAGATATTATGTACAATTATATAGTTTAAAATCTTAAATTCAAGTTTTTAGAATACTAGAATTATTATACAAAAATATTATTCAATACTTAAACCTAAGAGACAAGGTTCAAACTACCGGCGATGGTTTCAGACAATACAAGCCATATTAAGAATCACCGCTTTCTATGGATATAGACTTGCTCTTGGTCCCTCTGTCAAGCGAGAGCCTCTTAAGATGTTGATCGAGACTTCGCCCACGAAACATTCACGGACACAACTATTGGAACAATGATCGTCCAATCAACATGCCACATGGTGGTTACCTCGTGTCCTAAGTCGAGGTACTTGCCAACTTTGTCTTTCTCAGCTTTCAAAAGTTCTCATCAAGAGAATGGTGATATCGACGTGCATTGCACGCCGTTAGAATCAGTCGGCCACCACGATATCAGGTTTATTGCAAAGAATAGTCCTGGTCTAATCCTAATAGCAACACACGGCCATTTTCAAGAACAGGCTGGTGTGTACTTATAGTATTGCGAGTCAAGCTCGACTAGCCCGTATCGAAGGGCAAGCTGCTCAATGATCTTGGCTACTAGGCTGTGTCTATGTCAAATACTAAATGAGTAAGTGACTCTCCGGGACGGCGGCATGCCCGACATATGTCGGTTTTCAACAAGGCTTTTCAACAACAATATTTTTGTTTCTATTTGTTATATTAATAATCAGTATATACTGTATAAAAAGGTTGAATTTATGCCATGGGAATTCACTGGTTTTGGAATACACAGGTACAAGGTATCACGATACAAAAGTCAAGTACATGCTGCGGAAATAAAACACTCTTCAAACATCAACCAAACAAGTAAAATTTTCAAGGAAACGTGTTTCACATTGCGTGACTTCCACATGTAAGGGTGCGACCCCACCGAAAACTTGTTTAGCTGGCATATCACTATATCATATTATATACTACAGTGAAAATTCAACATTACTGTTTATTTCACTTTACGAATTGTTAATGGTCGGTGGGTGGAAACTCTTGGAAAATCCATAACAGAATAGAGCATAGCGGTATATTAAACAAAGGGTTATGATAAAAATTTAAAGGGGGATTGTTGTTCTCACTACCACCGAGGGGCTCGATCCTTCCCTTAATGAGATATTTTAGGTTTTAGTAACGTATCGTGTACGTACGTGCAATACGGAAACTTTTAAAATATCGAGGTTATACTGTATCTTGTAAGAACTCTACCCCCAGGTAATCACACCTGTTCAGCTATCAGAATTGAATCACATCAAACTGTTTCTTTTTTGTGTAATGTTACTGCATATCTGCAATCCTCACAAAAACTCCAGTATACGTTGCTAATATGTAACATAAGATGTAAAGTGACAGTAGCCAGTAATCCTCAAATTATCCTTCACACTGGAACAGAAATGCGACCACCGGTATTTAAGACGAAGGAAAGAAAGAAGTAAATTCTTCCCCCCATTAAACAAAAGCTCTTTTTATTTTAGCTAGCAGCCGGGGTATGCAATTTAATGCATTTTTCTCAGGGGAACAAAAAAAAAATATCACAAAATTTATCTATGAAAAGAAAACTTTAGTGTCTCAACTATTGATAAAAACCACATGAAAATCTACATAGGATACATCATAGCCTTGAACCTTCTTCAATAACTGTCTATTGATGAAAACTGCAAGAAAATCCGAACAGTACTTTTGAATAGTCTTTATCGCGCATCCTACGGTACGGATCTGTCGGTTTTCTGAGATAAAAATAGCCTAAAACTTTCCTCGAGAATCACATCATCTATTGATGAACAACACATGAAAAACCATGCAGTAGTTTTTGAGCGAAGCCTTTATTGCACATCCCGTGGGATCTGACGATTTTTCCGGGATAAAAAGTAGCCTATGTTACTCTCCATCCCTTCAACTATCTCCACGTAAAATCCCGTCAATTCACTCCGTTTTGCCGTGAAAGATGGACAAACAGACAGACACACTTTCCCATTCATTATATTAGTATGGATTAGCGATTGCGTGAGAAATTCAAATTGAAATAAAGTTTGTAAGTTGAGTTGTACTGATAGCAAGGTTAGGTACAAGTGTCTAAGCATTAAGTGCATTTTGACCTTGATTGAGAGGCTGCATATACTTTTGGTTTGCTGCTCATATTACAGTCATGGTTGAAGATTTGAACACAATGATCTTAGTAGATTTTTCAACAAGTGGGTCTTAAAATGATCATGAACATAATAAAAATCATATCGAATTTCCATTTCGCACTTACTCTTATGAAGATTCAAGGCTGTACACTGGAAGTTGTTGACGTTTACCTTTATACCTGAGGCAAATAATCCAACTAGATAGGTCCTATATATATATAGGTAACTTCAGTAATAACATATGGAACGGAAACCTGATCACATACAATGGGTCTTATAAGGAGACTTCAAGTCATCGGAGAGCTATCGAAAGCGTAATGCTCGGTTAATAAGTAATGTTAAAATGCGCAGAAGCACCAGCCCGAATAGCAGAGCACATCATTCGCAGGATTACTGGCTATCGGGACCGGAAAGTTCTTGAGTGACAGACATGTACTGGGTAACGCCATACCCGCAATCTACAAGGTGGACTGACGAAATGGTGAAGATCAAGGGAAGGTGCTGGATGCTGGCAGCGCAGGATCAATAGTGTGGAGATCTTTGTGGAAGGCCTATGTCTGGTGGTCTCTTGGTTAAATGAGGATGATTCAAAAGGGGCTATAGATACAAGTATTAGATGTTAATTACAATTTGATACTTACAGGGTTCTAACGAATGGCCGACAGATCCTATAAGAGACCCGTATTTATTTATGAGATAAGTAAAAAAAAAATTGCAACTTCAATTCATTTAAGAATGTAGAGTAGGCAATCGCCGAATAGTCCGAAACAACTCTTGTTAAACATATCTCCGGCCTACGACAATTCAATCCAGTTTATGATCTATTCACTATTGTATGAAAGTCTAAGCTATTACTTGTGTTATAGGTACTGTTAAAGGGAAAGTTTATGTTACAATTTCTTGTATATTTAGATCTACTTTTCCATCACTATCTACATTCTATATGTTGAATGAATTTTATATATTATACATATAAATTTTACCGAATAGGCGCTATCAAAATCAAAATAATTTATATTGAATATTGCCCTTTATAGGAAATTGTGACGTCAAACAAATATGAAATTTAAGGGACACATGGAGTTACATAACCTTATACACAGATACGTGTAAGGAAAAAAGGACCTTTTCGGAGATTGGGAGAGTGATCTCGAGAAGAACAGACAAACATCTCTGAATGTCATATTTTTTATCTCATCTTTTTAAAATCATATAATATTACTATTACTTCTATTTATTTACATATCAACACAATAACCATATCGGATATATATGTGTCTGATAATAGCAATTGTTTATTTAATATTAGAATATTTACAGAATCATTAATATATCTTATACTAGTCTTATATATAAAAATGAATCGCAAAATGTGTTGGTAAGCGCATAACTGCCTTTACCAACAATGCCTTTACCGATTTGGCTAATTTTGGTTTTGAATTATTCGTAGAAGTCCAGAGAAGGTTTGTACGCAGAGAAGATAAAAAAATAAAATTTGAAAAAGTGTAAAGTCAACATTTTTATACAAACAATTTGTATTAATACTTAAAAGCCAATTTGAACCTTTGGCAAGACAAAAAAGTGACGTTAGTTCTGTCAAACAAATTTAATGTCATCATCTCCTTTGCCTGTCCATGTAGGACAAATATTACTACTACTACTTTAATGTCATCATTATGTCATTTCAAGTAGGAACAAAAAACTGCCACTTTACAAATCTTTTTGACAGGACGAAGTCTGTCGGGTCCGCTAGTATGTCATAAAAATTAAATCTTAGCATTTTAATAATTTAAGAAATCATTGACCTTAATACCTTTTAATTCATACTTAAATTTTTGAAGCCTGAACATTATAAGGGCAAGTTTATTTTCATTTCGTGAATTTGAATATTTGTTAAATGTGTTACAGTTCTTATATAAAATAAACGTCATAAATACGCTGATTTGCTATGTCAATACATATTCATTTTGTTCGATTCTGAGAGATTCTCTCTGTTTTAAATTATAGGCATAATAGTGCTGGCCTCCTTCTGTGAAGCAGTGATGCTCCAGAAGGAGGCTGCCGAGCGGGGTCGGGAGATGGCCGATCCCGCTCGAAGGAGGCGGCGCCGGGCTCAGTAGCACAGCTGCGGCGCCGCCGCGGGTCGCCGGCGGGCGCGAGGAAGTCGCGACCGCTACGGTGACCCGGGATGGACCACGCCCCTTCCGTGGCCGGGGGGCGTCGTCGGTGGAGGAGACCGGGGGAGGTAGTAAGCCTCCCCCGAAGAGGGCTCCCCTGTGTCGAAGGGGGAGCGGAGGCTGGGGGTTCCCGGAAGGAGCTTGATGTTCCCGGGGGCTCCCTACATGCCTGAGGAAGGCCATCCCTGAGGTTTTTAGTGGGTAGGCCTCCCCCTTCTGGGGAGGAGAGCCCCACATAACCGCCGGCTCGCCACAGCCGGGGTATGCAATTTAATGCATTTTCCTCAGGGGAACAAAAAAAAAAAAAAGGCATAATAGTGCTGAAGTATCAAAACGCCTTTTGGTGGATGGGGTTCTCCTAGTCCATTTTACAGCGACTATCATTGCGTAGACGCAATTCTTTTACCCTGGTCTGGGGTAAAATGATTGGTACTAATGTCTGATAACAACCAGATCACACCTCGACAGGGGCATCCTGCTCTACATTCGTTACGGAAGTCCTTTACATTAGCAAAAATAAAAGCTTCTCTGCACCCACCGAAGCCTGATGGATGTGGTGTGCGCCCTCCGACACATCTATGAGTGCATTTACGCATCCGAGAAAATCAGAATTAAAATATTTTCTATTGCTACTTTTGCTATGTATTGTCACGTAAACGTAAACTTTGATTACATACGTTTTTTTTACTATGTCCTGCTTCTGACAGAAGAATCCCGCTATTTTCACTCAAAAAGTACCAAAGTCCCGACTTGGCAAGAAAAAAACAGGCAACGCTGCCCTATCATCTAGAATTTCATCGGTAGCTGAACTACGAAGATGCCACTCAAATACTCTTTTCTGTACTTTTATTCAAGATGGGTTCGGCATCGGAGAAATGGCCAGATTGTTGACGATTTACGAAACACAGGGACTAACGTACAATTACGTCGTAATGTTCCGGGGAACTGAAAAGATGATACTGTCCATGATTACTGTTCATGATACTGTCTCTCACGCGGTGTAGCCATTACAAGGCACACTATGATGATGACATGATGAATATGTCTGTGCACATACTTCTACCATGTAAGTTGGCAAGATACATTGTGGTTAATTTAGTGTTTACAGATTTGCTGCGAATCTCAACAATCAATATTTAAGTATAAAAAACTGACAGTGAAAACTGCAGGAAAATCTATTCGGAAGATACTTTTTGAGTTCATACTGATAAAATGAGACTTCGAAATTTCGAGTTTATGAGTTAAAGCTGCTTACATGCTTATTTTTTTTGTAAATTCGTCTCATGCGCATTCTCTCACACACTAATAATTAATATGGACCACTCTATGCAAGGACGTCGGAACCTACATGACCGCCGGCTCGCCACAGCCGGGGTATGCAATATAATGCATTTTCCTCAGGGGAACAAAAAAAAAGGTGCACTGCAAATGAAGAACGATGAAGTTCGGAAACGTTATTCTTCTGATGTATAGTTTCAGGTGATTTCATAATGCGTCGATTGATCGACATTCAAGTAGAGAATTTTGTCCATCGGATATTGGTTATGTCCTGTTGTCTCGGATGATTAAGTAATAAAATGTTGAATATAAAACAAATAGATTATGAGAAATCGAATCATCACATACATTCGATTATGATTAGCAATTCCCATATATCAATGCGAAATTCAATGAATGGATGGATGGATAGAGGACCATGAACATTGCATGTTTGTTAGTTGAACCAATCTTTATATCAGATTAACATGACATTTTTTAATCAAATCGCTAATTTCGTTTACGATCTATCGAGCTGTTATAACATTATCACTAAGATAAGTATCATAACGTCCACATCTGTTAAAGTACGGAATAATGTCGCTGCGCACGCTCAATCTCCCGCCTCCGGCGGCGTATGGAAGCCGCTCGTTAACGTCCGCTTGGCACACCGCCACCAACATTTAGCGGAGTCTGAACTCTGAAGGCCATTAAAAATAACATCGGCATTCGCAGATTTGCATATATGTACTTTTGATGTATGTTCATTGCCTCATGATACTTTCTCGTTCGGATGAATGTACATGTGAAATTTGAATAATGAAAAATACATTCACAGCACAATTGTATCGCGGACTTCTCGAATTTGTGATTCTGAATATGTGATTCCTTTGCTATGACATTCGCAAAATATTAATTAATTAATAATTACGCCAATGAGCTTGGCTGCCCCCGCATTATTACGTCAGCAGGCGTTAGCGGGGTGAAGGACTGCTTATATTTTCATTACCCACGTTTCAATGACTGACCTTTAATTAGGTCTATTTTGTATCGCTAAACATATTTGATTTTATGTACAACAGGTAAGTGGCCTTTGCGTGTTGTAACGGTAGTAACGACACGGCTAAATATGATAAAAGATACCTAAACTTCTTGAAAACTGAGGGCCTTAATTTATCTACAACACACTATAATATAAGCTTATAATACACGGTTCGTGTGCTTTGGTATAAGTCAAGTTTGGAATTCGGCTTCAAAATGATGATTTAGAGTAAGATAGATAAGGTACAATAGATTGCTAACTTCATTCGATTTTTTTAATTTCGCGTACAATTTATTATCTCTTGTACCCCTTAGTCCGACTTATAATATCTAGATGGCGTTAGTATGTTAAAAAAAATTGTCTTCAAATTAGTATATAGTATATAATCTGTCAAGTTCTTTAATATATAATGTAATAAATGAAATGATTAAAACGTCTGCACTATGCCCTCTTCTGAGGAGCGGTCGCACTAACTTCAAGTAACGGGATCATTAGAACCAAGATTTAGGCTGAGTTTGGTTGGTAAGTCACGTCGGTTGATCGGTCTGGCGTGGCGTCCGAATCATCGTGACATTTGGTTGCGGTGTTGTCCATGAGAATCATCACACCTCTGCTCTCCTGAGGGAAAAATGATGAAAACGTATCAACCCTACTTGCAGATAACTGCCATCTGTCAGCTGTCAGTTTTATTACATATTTTATTAGGCGTATGAAAAGTAAATGTATTTATCTTAGATCAATAATCACAAAATGTTATGGATTAATGCAAAATATTGAACGTCCAATATTAAAAATTAAGTGAATTAGATAATTTTTTGTTAATAAAATATGATATTTCGTGAATATCATTTTATTATTATATTTACCTGTCGGTTTAACTATTTCTAACTATACAAATAACGCCATTTATTGTGATATTTTAAACCATGGAAATTCATACAAGGACTTGGCAATCTATCCCTCCTTTATATATCAATGCTTACACAAAGCGAATGTTATTCAACAAGTATTAAGTAGGTAAAACATGAAAGAATGTGAAAACAGGTTTACTGAACTTGCCCCTTTACGTTGCCAAGCAATCAAAGCCAAACACAAATAAAATGTACAAAAAATTGCTTTCGTTGAACACATCGGCGAAATGTAACAACACAGTATTCAGTCAAAAACGACGAATGAAGGAACCCATATACATAACTAATTTCCAGGAAATCATATATTTTTCTATAGATGGCGTGTATGATGTGTTCATACTAAGGAAGGTTTAAAAACGTATCTCGATGCTTTGCATGTATATGTAAATAATATGTATATAATCATTATTCACCAAACGAAAAAAGCGTTGCGCTAGTCAAACAGCGGAGTGAAGACCGACATCTTACCTGTCTCGCTATTGCTATAAGACTAATTAAAATCACACCAATTTGAATGGCAGAGTGTCGACGTGTTAGTGTGATATCTACCTCTTTAATCCTTTGAATGATATACGAGTAATAATGAACAGCTTGTTTTAATTCAAGATATTGGTGGAAAAAAAAATTTTTTTACTTATGACTGAACTCAAAATAGATAATTGATTTTACATTTTACGTCACAAGTTGACAACAATCACAATGGGTCTTCTAGACGTTGCAGATTTACCTATTGCGAATTTCACAAGAACCATCTATTAATCAGATAGACTTCTTTGTATTTATTATGAAACAATAAAAATAAAACACACAACAGTAGTTGATTACAAATACTATATGTCAGTAAATATTGTTATAGTTTATATCATAACTTTGTATGTTCTCTTCTATAACAATGTGCATACTATAAAGAACATTATGACTTTTGCCGACTTAAATCGCCTCTCATTTAAGCCGAAATTAATTTTGATGAAATCTTTCACAAATTTCAATTAATTTATAATAAAATGAGTGTTATAATTAATTTAATGCATCTAACTGACACGTATCTTTGGTTCGCCTCGGCTTCGTTCGGGTGCATTGTGATTTTATCTACATTTATAATACACATAAAGCTTCATTCAAATCACACTATCTATCGCTATAATAAATCGTATTGAAATCCGGTGTGTAGTATGAAAGATTTACGTGTATAGACAGCGGCAGAGAGTTTCGTTTTATAAATTACTAGTGGCTTCGCACAGGTAGGCATAAATAGGTACAGATATTTAAGTTATAAGCAAGCTAATTAAAACGACATAATAATGTGTTAAAAAACTCGAAATATTCAATGTCGCTTGCGTCCATTGCGTAAGGAGCCGATTGCGCGAATGAGTTTTTTCCCTCAGGAAAGAGAGGCTGAGAATCTTCACGAGGAGCACGAAATGTACCCAGGATACCCCCGCAACGGCAAGTGTCAAGGAGGTTATGTTGGAATCCACACGTCCGGAACGGTCCGATCGCGTGACCTACCAACTAAACTCAGCTTAGCCTTGGCCATAAGGACCCTACGGCTTGGGTCGAGACGGGAATGAGCCGCGCGGCTACCTATAGTTAGTTGAGCCAAATAAGCGAACGAATGTTTACTAACAAAGTGTTGCCTAGCAACCACTGACAGGCATATATCAATAACCTTTTTCTATCATAATACAGTTTTATTGCTTTCGAATTAGTAAGTAGGTATACCTACTTACCTGTTTAATATTATAGTGTAGTAGTATTTTACAATTTATTTCCGACTGACTGTCGCAGTCAGATTGTTGAGTGATCCCTAATAAAATTATAAATGCGAAAGTCTGTTTTTCTGTCTGTTACCTTTTCACGCTGCACCAATTTGGATGAAATTTGGTTCAGAGGTACGTATTGTGAGACCTGGGAAAAGACATTCTACTTTTTACCATAGGAAAATTGAATATATGACTGGCGCAGCCGCGGACGGAAAGCTAGTATATCTACACTAATATTATAACGAGGAAATATTTGTATTTTTGTAATTAATAAACTCAAA
The DNA here is from genome assembly GCA_036419045.1 of Scirpophaga incertulas. NCBI lineage: Eukaryota > Metazoa > Arthropoda > Insecta > Lepidoptera > Crambidae > Scirpophaga > Scirpophaga incertulas. The sequence continues at coordinate 19,811,188 of CM071631.1, read as the reverse complement.
AACTACTAAGTCGATTTCAAAAATTCTTTCACCAATGGAAAGCTACATTTAAGCTGGGTAATATAGACTAGATTAAAAATTTTACCGCGGGAAAATATTTCTTTACTGAGAATTTATTATTAACTAACGACCCGCCCCGGCTTCGCACGGGTGCAGTGAAAAAATGGTTATGGTGGGTTATCCCTAAGAGATAGACATATACCATCGCGGACTTTTTTGTGGATTTTTGTAAGTTGTACAATACTGTAGTATATTATTTTGGTCTATCTCGTAGGGTTCAGCCAGCGTCTGCAATATAAGCGCAAAAAAACGTGCTTATTTACGACATCACATTAGAAACCTTTAAATTTATCAGTGTTTCTCTACTATATTATGCATTTATTATACATACAAACCTTCCTTAAGAATCACTCTATGTATTAAAAAAAACCGCGTCAAAATCCGTTGCGTAGGTTTAAAGATCTAAGCATACATACGGACATACAGCGAAAGCGACTTTGTTTTATACTATGTATTGATTGATATGTTCATATGCATTGCGGCCAGATAAAATAATGTCATTTAAGAACATTCCAATATAATATGATTTTTACCACTGGAAAACATCTATGTCCACCGTGCGAAGATGGTGCAAACCACTAGTACACTATAAAAGAAAGCTATTATATAGATATATTACGCCCGGAAGCCTGCCTGGACCACCACAGGCTTTAGGAATAAGGTCAGGTCTCACCAGGCTAGAGGGTCTTGATGGTTCTTACCCCGTAGGGTGCATTTATAAGTTGAACATATTCATCTTGGTAATATTTGTGTACAAGAAAAATTACTAAAACAGAATAAGATACTAACTAAATAAATAATAAGTAATAACAATAAAACAAAATCTGAGAGTATAATAAAACAAAATCTGAGAGTATAAAAATGCCGACTATAACCGAAAATGTTTATTACATCTGAATTTCACCCATGTCATCATGATTATAGGGTTATCAAGTAAAATTAATTATGTTTTTATTTAATAAATTCATTTATGTGGAAGTTTCTAAGTGTTTGTAGTAGTATGTGGTAGAAAAAAAAATATTATAATGGATCAGTCATGAAAAACATTTTACAAATACAAGATAACGACAAGATAATTGTCATTTTTATGAATTGAGTTGTGATAACCCTAAAATTGGTTTCTTTACATTTATTCGTTTGCTTAAATAAACGAAGTATAGTTCATAATGGTGCACTCCCTTCTCCCGCACTGCCCCTTTCTCGTCGAGTTAGTTTACTCGATGCGTTGCGTGGCAGCCGCCGCCGGCATGTATTTTTATTTTGATTTCATGATATCTTTTGAATGGAATGTCCGATTTCAATAATTCAAAAGTAATCATCAGGTATTGAGACAGTCTTGAATATGAAATTATTTATTTGGATAAAAATGTATACATGGTATGGATAACACGGTCTGATTTTGTTCGGCGTTTCTATCAATTTGTTAAATTTAAAAAAGTAGTTATAGTGACGTAACTACTATAGGTAGACGTAGAGTTAGGTCTCGCGAAGTTTTTTGTAGATATTGATATATTTTATAATATTGTCGAACATTTTTTTTATCCTATCATTAATATGCGATGAAAGACATTTTATGGCAATTTTTTTTTACACCTGCGGTTGGTTTTAAGATTTCTATAGTAATCTAGTACGAAATATAGTATATGTTACTCAGTAATAATGTAGCTATTTAATGAAAAAAGAATTATTAAAATCGGTCCTGTACTTTTTTAATTTATTCGTTACATATAAAAATACAAATATTTACTTTTTATAATATTAGTGTCTTTTTTACCATCTCTTCTAACGTGAATTCTCTCTCAGTTTTTTCATTTTTCTCGTATCCTTATTGCCTTTGATCATCCCTTTCAAACAAAATTTCACAATAATCTTTAGAAACTGGTAATAAAGCATTATTCTTTTCAATAAGGCTTATAGGCTATTGCTCTGAATTTAAAGGATTGTTATATAGTAATTTGGGTTCCAGAGTTATGAAAATATAGACCTCATAATCATTGTCCATATAATACTCGACTATTTAATGCACGCTCATATAACATAGTTTACGTTAATGAACCCCGCCCACTAAAACTGGAACGCAAAAGTAAGGCACCAAGGTGCCCTATTTCCCGGTCGATACTGTTCTATCCGCTACCACGACGGGGGTTGTTAAGTGCCATGACAGACAATTTTATGTAATTTAATCTATGGTCAAAATGCTTGCCGTAAATGATGTGTTATTAAGATTAATGGCGAAGTTATGTTGTCTACATTACGTTTTAGTAATTTTATTTACATTAAGTAAACGAGAAACAATATCCCACTTGCTTAGTCAACTGGAGAAACGGAAAAGAAAATCCTACTAGTCAACTGAACTAGACAACTAAAGTAGTGGGAAATGAGAACTTTACTAATTTTTTTGCACAAATTAAAAGATAATAATTATTTCACTTGTCAAATCATCTGGACTAACTTGAAACGAAAGGAATTTGTAATAGTCAATTGAACTGGACAACTGAATTAAGGCCTAATCTATCTAACAGTAGAATCTATCTAACAGTTGGCCTTCTAACAGTCAACCTCAGTGCAAACTGCGATTATGAATCGAGGTGATTCCAGCATTTCAGTTAGGGAAGTAATTCATGGCGATTAAAATCAAACCTTGTTGCCCTCGCTTTAAAGCTTTATTCCACCTTATCAATTGTTTTGGTGCTATGACGATTTGGAGCTGAATTACGCTTTTGAGCATCACTACTTATCATCAAAAAAAATTTGGAATCAATACTAGAAATACTAATCCTGCGCAGGCGTAGTCGCAGACACCAGCTAGTAATCTACTTTGTAATACAGAAACTGTGTACAATTAAAATTCCACCAAAATTACATAATAATCTATCATGCAAGACAGAGAGTACAATTTTGACACTTAATATCTTTTACATCCTTCATTGTATTTGTCTGTTCCCTGGTGATTTCTTGTTCTTCTGTATCTATGGCGTGAAGGCTGGTGTTGTCATTTGCTATATGCGAGTATGTTCGAGTCGACTAAAGGATTCTGGTGAAGATGGATAAATCTATTTTGATGCGAGTCTGTATAATTAAAGGTTACAGATTTCCAGGAATATCATTTCATTTAAAAGCTGGAATAGATTCACGAATATGATAAACTAACTTGGATCAAACTCTGGCGATTTGTTTAGGTTTTTGTTGAAATCTATGTTCAAATGTTTCAAAAAGAAATTTATACATTTTTTAGAACTTTAAATTATTTGGCGTTCAATATTTAAGTATTTTATGATTACAAACAATCAGGTATGGTCCCTCCACAAAAATTTATTTCAAGAGGTTTCAAGAAAATGAGTGATACAGCGGAAAGGCCCAGGACTAAAATATCTGGTCATGCCCTGACTCAGGAACGGCTCTCATGATCGCGATGATAAAGTCACCCGTATTTTTAGGCCCGTCGATCGAGACTGGATCTAGTATCCTTATTTTTAGACGCGAGATGCATCCCGCGCTTAACGCTATTACATTGCCAAGAATTTGTGTTGACTTATTGTTGCATTCCGTGTATTAAACACAATTAAATATAATTAAAAACATAATTTAAAAAAATATTCTATAAAATCAGAAAATGCCAAATCTTTAGATTGGTAGTAATGGTTGTCAATAACGACCGATTACCATGTTTTAAAATGTTTTGTGATTATTTTTTTTATTTCATTTGTCGTTGTCTGCTATATAATATAATAGACCACTTGATCGTAAACGTTTATCGCCGTCTTTGGGCAACGTGACGAGACCAGAGAAGGCACACATGTATTGACGGCTTTTTAAATGGAAATACGATTAATTTAAATCGATTGTATCATAGTAATAAACAGGAGACAACGAAACGATCATTTTGTTTCCTATTCGTAAGTATGTTTGTCTGAGCTTCGGCTGTTTCTGTCGCACTCTACAGGCGAGTAAGAAATGCGCGACCGCAATACATTTTACAAATCTCTATTTTCAATTTTTGCGACCTTTACATTTTCACACAAAACATATTTTATATTGCAATTATATACACTATATAGTCTCTTTGTAATTTTCTCAGCGATACCCCGTTTTCACTAATCCATCCAGAAAGTAAGCAAAATAATTGTTTATGAAGGTTTTTTTGGTTTGCCCCCTCATTTGACTAAAATCCAAGATTATTTTCAGTTGAGGAAACCGGTAAAAGTCGCTTGGGGTTATATCTGGCAGGTAAGGTGGTCAAGCAGTTCAAAACTTAATTCGTTAATTTTCGCTATGGCAACCGCTGGGGTGTGAATTAGCGCGTTTGATAAAACAAGAATAGCTTTTTCTGCAAATGTGACCGCTTTTCCGCAATTTCTAACTTCAGCTTGTCATGTAATGATGCGTAGTATGTTAACTTCAATAGTTTTCATCTTTTGAAGGTTCGATTAAGATAATTTTATAACTATCCCAAAACATTGGTGGAAAAACCAGTGGTTGTTTTTTTAGCACCGGTTTCTCTTTGTAGTCTGTTTTGAATGTATTTGTGTTTTGGGTGTATAATGGTGTATCCAAGTTTCATATACATTAATTAGTTACGTTATATTTCGCCCCTTTCTTTATCTAAAGTGTGTGGATCAGGTGTATGTTTGAATGTGTGTATCATGATTTGAAAAATGAACATGTTGCTTTTAACTCGCTGGGTTCAAAACAATTAACGGTATCACTATCAGTACGGACATCCTCATAATCAGTTGTATTAGTTCCTGGCTATAAAATATAGAAAATAATCTATAAGTTTGTTTGTATTTAAAAGATTCCTCATCGTTCCCGTACCTGTGAGGACGTCACAGTACGTTCCTAATGTATTTTGTCATGTTATCACTATTATATTTGCAAATTAAGTTGCATTTCTTTTGACTATGTATATTCCTGAATTTTGGGCAGCTTTTTTTGCAAGCTTTGTTGCGTCATGTGGAGCTATTGACCGATTATTCGAAACAAAGTTTCTAGTGCGAAGAGATTAAAATGATAATACATTGACCGTATTAAAGGGATTATCTTTATTTGTGTGGAGTAAATGACGTTAAGCTGTTACGTACATATCGAAGCCTTTAAAGCTACAATCACCCCTGTGCGATGCAGGAAAGACTTTATCCCCTTTCGGGTATTGACCCGACCTACCTGACTTGAGAGTTAGTTAGAAGTATTTAATGTTTTTAATTCATAATTACGTCTGAATCTGTGCTTTACGGTTTTGTTATGGCAGAGATTCAAAATAAAAATGGTATTTCCATACAAGTCTCTACAGGCACTTCTTGACCTCAAAACAAATTTAAAATTGCGAGGAAGTTATGGGTTATTGCTCTCCGTATAGTTGTTTATCAAACAATACCGCGCAAACCAAATAAATCATAGTGTAAAAAATAACAGAGAGAAAGAATCTAAGTCTATAAAATTTACTTACATTTTAAGTTATTAAATTTAAAATTAGACATTCCTGACTAAAGCGGTGTTCTTTGTTAAGCGACAGTATGTATATATCAATCAATCAAGGACTAGTCGCCCTCATTACAAGCTATGAACTCCAGGACCAAGGCTCAAAGCAGAATTTAGTCGGTAGGTAGTCTGTAGCGAATTATCTCAGTTCAGACTGAATTCGATATAATATCTGCTACATTTTACTGCAGGAGTATTCGCGGTGGAATTTCTAGCCCTTGTGAGGATTTCCTCCCTCTCCTTCTCTGAGGAGAATCAAAATATATTTTATTTACTGTTTATAAGTAAATATCAGTATTCAACTTACAAATCATTACAGATTTCTGGAAAGTTGATAAAAAATAAACGATTATTATGCATTTTCTGACTAAATTACGAAAAATCAACATACAATTGTATTCAAGGACATAGCCGGTATAGGATTAGCTGTAAGCAGCCTCGAACGAAGCCTAAAATTTTGGAAGAGGTCACTAACTAATATGTCGTGTGAAGAATTGGATAGTTTTAGTAATGTGAAGAAAAAATTCCCGGTAGTACGCATTTTTGTGGACAGTCAGCCGTCTAGGTGATTAAGGTAAACGTTTTGTAGCGTAGAAAGATTTCGGAAACTGGCGCCAGGAATCAAACGGAACAATTTTTTATAAAACGTCGCCCCACTCCACCATTTTTATCCTGTGTCGTGGGTGCTGTCAAAAACAGAAATCTCACATGCACATACCGCCAGACCGAAACAAATTTTTGTAGGTCATATCAAAATATCTGTTCCTTGCGGGAATTAAACGCGCGACCCGTCGCGTAGAAGCCGATCACTCGACCGCTGCGCTAAACTCGAGCATAAAAATAAAATAAATAAAGAGATACAGCTGTCATCTAATCGGGATCTCGGGGTTGATGCTGCCTTGTACCAATATATATTAATATTAAATATAAACACATGAAATTGGTATAATTTTATGAATACCTATGAAAATAACATAAGTGTAATATGTCAAGAATAAAGTAACACGATCGCCCTTTTCTTTTTTATATATTTGTTACACTTACACCAATTAGCCTAGCCCAAACTATAAAGCTTGCGCTAAGCTCTATAAGGCTTGCGGTATGGGATCTAGGGTAACGGATAGACATACATATATTATACATATATAAATATTTTTTTATACAAATATATATCAACAACCATGAGTAAGGTACAAATGCTGGCAATCATCACACAGACATCTGCCCCCACTGGGATTCGAACACGGGACCTCAGAGATGGCGACACCTTGAAACCGGTGTACTATCCACTCGACTTCCATAGTCGATCGTCAAAATTTTGCCTTTATATTTGAACTACGAAAACCACCACTATTACGAGTGAGATAAAAATTATCTCACGGTTAAAATGTTAAATCAAGGCGCGTTCTTGTCTGTACAACAATTTAAAAAATCACCTAAATACTAACTGAACAGACATATACAAAATAAAAGGGAAATTACAAAGAGCCTCTATATGTCTACATATGTGCTCAATATTTTCATTGTGATATATATATTGCAAGGCAAAAACACAGAAGAAGTTAAGATTACATGGATGTATTTATTAATTACATTTATCTTCTTTGTATAGATTGTTATTTATATCATGACATTAACTCTCCCATGATTTACTATTGTATTCAATAAGAGATTGATGTGTCGTAAACTAGAGAAGAGAAAGTACTAATTTATTGTAGTACTCTTCCGCAAGGGGCACTGAACTTGTATTACATACAATTTACTCAAAATAATAGGTTCTTAACTATTAAATCTCTTGTATTTAAAACTTTATTACTTTTTAACTCTAAAGTGCAAGTTTTGGGTTAAAATTAAAACTCCGAATTAGGATATTTAAAAAATTGACTATAGCTTTTAGACAATCAATTTTCTTGCCTTCAAAACTATGTTATTACTTTGATTAAACTATACTATCCATTGACGTATGTGTTAAATTTTCGTAAATTTTGCTCTCTTGGTTATAATATAAATAAGGAGATTAAATAAATCATACTCCATACAAAACAGGAATTTCATCCTTTAACCACTGATATTTATGGTCACTTTCCCCACGTGTGTTGCTATCATACACTTAGCATATAGAATCTATAGTTGCTTTTATAATATTGATGTATGATGATGATGTAATAGGAAAGAGGCGTAAGTATATAATTTTACAAATTTAATATTTCCCAGATATCGAAATCATCAACAAATATTTAATGTCATGAGAGATAGATAGAAGTGTATAATTAATTATGTTTAACAGTTAATTTAATGTAATTTGAAGCATGTCGAGAGAAGACTATAGGTGGATTTCAGACTTAATACATGTTACTGCCCAGTAAAGAATCTATCTATGACGATGTTCCTATTAATGTAAACATCTACCAACATAACAGCAATTCATCTAATCTCCAGATATTTCTGGAACTGTGTGAAGGTCATGCCGCCGCTGCAAATCGCCCGAGCGCCGCGTGCCAAGACAAATGATTATCTTCTGAAATGACAACGCAGTTTCCGGCAAATTGTGTGAACACGTAAAACTTTTTAAGACGTGTTCTATGAGCTTGCACTGGGCAAAAATGTGTTGTGATGTGATAATAAAATAAAATCAGTTAATAATCATATATTACACTAAATGTATTGGGCGGATTATTGGTGTTTGTCGAATTTCTTGTAAATCTTTAGAGAACCGGTGTGATTATGTGTATGTGTCGCAAACAACTGTTTAAAATGGCTGTTTAATAATACAGCTAGCCCATTTATTTAATATCGCCATTCAACCACACGTCTAGATGGCGCTTAGCCGGCTGTCTGAACACGTATAATACTCGTATTACAGCTAGATGACGCTTAGTTCCCTTAAATGTTAATTTGCTTTGGTGATACTTTTCTTGTACCACTTTACATACTTTTATATTAATACTCAATAGCCATAATAACTACAATATTTTTGAAAAAAACAACATAAAAACACAGCATAGAGCAGACGTAACAACAACAAACGTTGGTGAGTGTATGCGCCACAGCCACAGCAGGCGAAATAAAGCGACAGCTCAGCACAATAGCTGCTTTTAGTATTTGATATGTTTACTCGTATTTTCAGTGTGCATTATAGTTGTTAAAAAAAAAGAAAATTTTTCTCGGAGTAGTCATTATTTCTTTTATATTAACATACCTATCGTTACTGAATGTTAAAGACGCCTTTAAATCTGTTGATATGTTGACCGTTTCGAGTGAATTCAATTTTTCAATTCAATTCAAAAAATATATGCTCATCAGGTAGTTGAATTGCGTGTTTCAATAAAAGAGCTAGCTGTTTTGTTGAACATCTATTTCCACGAGGCTCACTTAGCCTACATAAATAGAATATAGGTGAATGTACTTCCATGCAAGCCGTAGAGTCGTTATGGCCAAGATAGGCTGAGTTTGGGGGGCAGCCATTCTGGTCGAGCCGCCTCGATGACATATTCATCGTGGATCTTGGTTGCGGTGGTATCCACGAGAGTTCTCAGCCTCTCTTGTCCAGATGGAAAAAAATAGATGAATCGCTCTAATTTTAGGAACTACAGGCGACCTATTCTCTCATAATTCATAAAAAGTATGAATTCAATAATTTTATTGAGCAGTAGTTAGTTACTATAGCAACAAGCTATTGCCTGCATGATTCGCCGTCCATTTCAGATTCCGTCCTGTGTATGTTATCAATCATAATTCACATATAAGTCAAACGCCATATAAGTGTTTTTTTTAGGTCAACTTTAACTCACCGTAATAACTTACTGCAATTGCGTCTTTGCTGCGTTTCCTTATTAGTTTGAATCCAATTTATTTAGGACAGGACGTGGAATTTGTATTCTACATTGCGTAAGCGAGAGATGACTATTGGTATTATTTACAATCAATCTTATAAGAATATATAGGATGTGACAATATGTGATGCTATGGTCTTGCAAGAAGGCTCAAAGTAACCCAAAGGGCAATGTT